>CM070773.1:158306834-159744334 GCA_036346955.1 Dipus sagitta
TGAAGTGGGGATTTTATTTTTATAGAAAGTATTCTAGCTGACGATATATTGTGAAGATTTCATACATGTTCTTGAAATGTTGTTCCCAAAAAAATCTATGGTCTTGTACTACAATGAGCTAAAGATTTTTGCCTTCAAACCATCTAATGTGCCCAGGTTGATTCCATCTCCTGGCTATCATGAATAGTGTTACAATAAGTATGTAAGTTTAGATATCTCCTTAATCTATACCCAGAGGCAGAATTGGTGGATCATATGATAGTTCTATTTCTAGTCTTTCTTAAGTTAATTCCATACTATTTTGGGCTATATTAATTTATATCCCCAAATCCATGGATGAATATAGAAAATGTGGTACATGTACAAAATTGAATACTTGTCAGTCAGAAAAAAAAGACATTCTACTTGCCACAAGATAAATGAGCCATAGGTTTATTATGTTGATTTAAATAAGGCTGGCACACAAAACACAGCACATGATATCATTTATATGTAGAAGCCAAAAAAGTTCATCTCATAGGAGCAGAGAATTGAATTGTGAACATCAGAGGACAAGAATAACAGGGAAAGGGAAATGAAGAAAGGAGGGTTAACAGGTGCAGGGTATGCTGGGTAGGAAGAACTCTAGGGTAACCGTTATTGTTTGAATGCAAAATGGCCCTCAGAGGCTCATGTGTTCACTTGTGGAAATTTTTAGGAAATGGGTACCAGCTGGAGGAAATACATTGCTAGTAGTAGATGCTGAGGTTTCTAGCCCAGCCCTGGTTCTGGACCCAGGCTCTGTTTCCTGTTTCACATAGACATGAGAAGTTGAGAGGTCCAGCCTCATGCTCCTGCCATCATGGTGTGACCCACAGCTACACATTCGCTGCTATGATAGACTATATTTCCTCAAACTGTTAGCCAGGACTAATCCTTCCTCCAGGAAGTTACTTCTTGTCAGGAATTTGATCCCAGCAGTAAACCAGTAGCAATAAATAAAATTGGTACTGGGGCTGACGAGAAGGCTAAGGTACTTGTTTGCAAAACCTGACAGACTGGGATTGATTCCCCAGTACTACATAAGGCCATATGCACAAAGTGGTGCATGTGTCTGGAGTTTGGTAGCAGTGACACAGGCACTGGCACACCTATTCTCATTCTCTCTCTCTCTCTCTCTCTCTCTCTCTCTCTTTCTCTCTCTCTCCTCCTTGCAAATAAATAAATAAAAATATTTTTTAAAAGAAAGAAAATTGGTATTGGAAAGTAGGATCATTGCTCTTGCTGTGAGCAACCTGACCATGTGATTCTTGTGCCTTCTAAACTGGCTTATAGGAGGAATGTAGAAGAGTTTAGGTTATACCCTGGAATTCTGCAAGCTGAGCTTAATGGGACATTCTTATGGGAGTTGGGGAGATCAGAATGTCAATAGAAACGCAGTGAGTAAAGACTATGCTCCTGAGGTTTCAGAGGGAGAAAAGGGCTGTATTAGGAACTGGGCTAGCTAGAGGCCATTTGTGTGGTATTCTGCCAAAGACTGGCTGCATTCTCCCATATCACAAGAACTGAGATGAATCTGAATTTAAAAGTAGTGGACTGGGCTGGATAGATGGCTCAACAGTTAAGACACTTTCCTGCAAAGCCTAATGACCTACACCCATGTAAAACAAAATGCAAAAAGTGGTACATGTGTCTGGAGTTCATGTGTAGTGGCTAGAGGCCTTGGTGTGCCCAATGTCTTCTCTCTCTCATTCCCTTCTCTCTCTCTCTCTCTCTCTCTCTCTCTCTGCTTACAAATAAAATCAATAAAGTTTTTTTTTTAAGTAGTGGACTAAGTTGCTTGCTGGAGAAAATTTAAGACAGTACAACATCCAGGTTGTAGCATGATTACAACTTACTCCTCTCTTTTAAACTTTAATATTTTCATTTATTTATTTAAGAGAGATATAGGGACAGAAAGAGAGTGAGTATGGGCATGCTAGGGTAGCCTGCCACTGCAAACGAACTCCAAATGCATATGTGGCTTTACGTGGGTGTTGTGAACTTGAACCCAGGCTGTCAGGCTTTCAGGTTTTACAAGTAAGTTCCTTTAACCACTAAGCAATCTCTCCAGCCCACCTTATTATTCTTAACTAGATTTATAATGAAAGAGAAATGTTCAAAGTGTGCAACTTGGCAAGGAAGGGTGCATGAAGGCAGTTAAATGTGTGGACAAGGAAGATTTGGACATAAAAGCCAAAATTGTTAAAGAGATTAGTACCAATAAGGAGAAATTGAGCACTTTGCACTTGGACAATAGGAAAGGTGTCCAATGCAAATCCATCTGAAAAACTATCACTGGAAAAGAGAGTATCTGAACAAAGAGAGCCTCCAATATATCCCACTTGAGCAGGGATGCCTAGGGAAGTGTTTTGCCAGATTCAGTCAGGCAAGCGCCCTGAGCATTTGTGATCCAAGGACCAGGCTCTATCTTAATCTTGGAGGCAGTATCCATATAGTACTAGTTTTGAAGGCATACAGTATGCAAAGGGGGATTATGGAAGCTTGTCCCAAGGTTCTAGAAAGTGACCAAGGCCAGACAGTGCATACCAGGATTGAATTTCCTTTGTGGAGCTTGTGAGAGGCTAATATATGGATCCGGGAAGGTGAAGCCCAAGTTGAGGTGGTGACTCCAAGATATCAGAGATGGCAGAAATGTTGAGCATCCACTGAGGAAATCTTCAGAAACTATGTAAAGCTGACTCATGACAGCCACCATAATTTCTGCATACAACAGAGCTTGAAGGGCAGGACTACCAAAGTCTATGGAAACCCAGATGATGCCATCATAAACCCCAGGTGCCAAACATGGTGATGCAAGGTTTGAGGTCTTCTCTGCTTGGTTTTTGTCTTGTTCTTTTCTGATTTCTCCTCTATTTTGCAATAGGAATTTTTACTCCATGCCACTGTATATTGGAAGTATATAATGTGTTCATTATATAGGAGATCACAGCTGAGAGACTGGATTGACTTGAGTCTCAGAAGACTTTGAACAGTGTGGGGACTGATGAGACATGGAAACATTTACAGATGAACTACACACATTCTGCATCATGAGATGACCTTGAAACTATGGAGACTCAGTCAGAATATTATGGTTTGGATGTGACATTCCTCTCCAGGCTCATGTGTATGAACACTTGTTCCCTGGCACCACCAGCCTTTGGTAGATGGGTCACGACTGCAGGAACCTCATCATTAGTGGGTATGGGAAGGGGCTTTGAGTGCATAACCCAGTTCTTCTTGTCTCAGTATTTCTCCATTTTCTGTTACCAGGATGTAAGGAGATGAGAAGTCCCAACCACAATATGTTGTGGAGTGGCCTGTTGCCATGCCTTCCACCCACAATGGACTGTATCCTCTCAAAATGTGAGCCAGTAATTATGGCTGTCAGTGATTAAATGTGTATTTCAAAATATTAAATACAAAGGATTTTGAATGCTAACCTAAGATATGATAAATAGTGGAGGTGACAGATGTTCCAATTACCTGATTAGAAGTTGTATATATAGAGATGTCTTGTGCCATATGAATATGTATAGGGATTATGTCTAGTACATTTTTTTTTGATTTTTCAAGGCAGGGTCTCACTCACTTTCCAGGCTGACCTGGAACTCACTATGTAGTCTTGGGGTAGCCTCAAAATCACACTGAACCTCTTACCTCTGCCTCCAAAGTTCTGGGATTAAAGGCATGTACCACCATGCCGGGCTCCCATTACAATTTTTGAATTAGCCAGGTGAAGTGTTGCATGCCTTTAATCCCAGTGCTTGAAAAGCAAATGTAAGAGGATCACTATGAGTTTCCGGCCAGCCTGAGACTGCATAGTGAATTTCACATCAGCCTTGGCCAGAGCGAGACCCTAAAATCAAAAACAAAAAAATTGAATTAAATTAAATTAAAAAATATAATGCAGAATTTGACAACCATGGTGGCACATTATAATTGCCTGAAAGAAAGATTTGTTTCTTACTTTGTGTTTTGACCCTCTTTCCATGGTCATGTAAACAAAAACCTCTAGGTATGGGCATTAGTATTATTATTCTGGAAAAGCATCCTAAGAGATCCTAATTTATTTTCAAGATTGAGGACCACAGATGCAATGATTTCCAACTCTGTCTCAACTGTATTAAGGCTAGCACTTAATTTTTTAAAGAAAATAATGAAATTACAAGGTAATAAACAACCACAATATCTTAGTGAGCTAGGAGCCATTTGGGATTTTGAGTCCTTTTTAAACTGAAGTGATCTCTTGTTCATCCACTGACCAAGGGGATCACCCCATAGACAGCATCCTATCTTGTCCTACCTATATTCATTTCTGGCTTCCAGACTTCCAGAGTCTTGCCTACCTGTTGCCTAAGGCTAGTAGGAAAGGATGAAGGGGAAATCACAGCCCACTGACAATCATTCTGTTTCTTATATTCTGTGTAGAAATTAAGACCAGAAAATCCAAGACAAATGACCTCTGACAGAAGGAAATTATTAGCATTACAAATTTCAAAAATATTCCATGACACTCAGCTGCTTGATCTTGTAACTTCTCTCAGGGAAAAAAAATGATTTCCTTATGCAGAAATCTAAGTGCTTACTAGGTATAATACAATAATAACTGGATGTTGTCTATGAATTTCATTTAGATCACTCAATTCAACATTTTTATGGGTAAAATTCACACTAAAAGATTTATTTCTGTCAGATGTGGTGGCCCACACCTACGACTGTAGTAAGAGATCACAAGTTCTACACCGATCAATGTCTTCATCTTGTCTAACATGAGAGACAGACAGTATTTTTCTCATCTGTATTTTAAGTGTGATAAATACAAAGAAATGTCAGTATTGGTTTACATTTCCTATTGCACTGAATATTGCTTTGAATTAATAGCTCCTTGCCTCACCTCTGGATCCGATTCATATTCCTCCCGTGGAAATGACTGTATGTGAATGAACCAGAAACCTCTTCAGCAAGATGAGTAACAGAGGGAAAGCTACAGTTGAAAGCAGATGACTTTGAGTACACACTCTTTCTGCTCCCCTAGATTTGAAACATTTTAGTGACCTTTTAGTGAAATTGCACAGCTTTCATGCTGCCTCCTCTTATTTGTCTGAAGGTGGCTGAAAAGCGAAGAAAATTATCTGTAGCTATAAAATAATGACACTATAGTCTATGGAGTTCTGGGTTTTTTTTTTTGCCCTGCTGTTTTCTTTCATGTTGCTTCATTTGCTCATATCCTTTACCTTTCACCTAATTTGTTGAAAGTGGATGTTCAGAGCCTGATGGGAAGAGCAGAAAGAAGAAAGCACTCTTATTAGGATGGTGGACAGTCAGACGAGCCGGCATTATCTGTGCAGTAGCCCCTGGAAGGCCCTGGTTCCTGATTGAGCCATAATGGCACAGAAGGCAGGAACGACAGAAGCACAGGTTACATCATGTGTGGCCTTCAAACTCTGATGCACAGGTAGGTAACGAGTGCTTTCAGCTGTTGCCTTGGTGTGTGGTGGGGAAGAGAACCAGCTGCACATATTGCCAAGTGAACCTGAATCTGTGGGTTGCTATGTGCAGATGGGAGGGGACTTGCTCTTCCCCAGGGGTGATGAGGGCTGCTCTTCCCACTCATCACAGACATCTGAAAGCTCTTCTCAGCTGCCAGCATCATAACCACCCGTAAGGCTGGGATTTGCTGCTTCCTCACCAGGAACACCCATCCCTCACACTGTCTTTACCAGGAAACTTCTCTGAAGCTGGATCCTATTTCAAAGATGAGGGGCTGGAAAGATGGCTTAGCAGTTAAGGCGCTTGCCTGTGAAGCCTAAGGGCCTGCGTTCAACTCCCTAGAACCCATGTATGCCAGATGCACATGTGCCTGGAGTTCATTTGCAGTGGCTACAGGCCCTGGCACACCCATTTTCTCTCCCTCTCTCTCTCTCTCTCTCTCTCATAAATAAATAAAATATTAAAATATCTTTCTCAAAGATGAGGTCCTAACCATTTTCTACATCTACCTCGTTCTTCCTCTAGGCATTTTTAATTACACAAATCAGCCAAGGCCCACTTTCCTACCAAATCACCACAGACTAGAAAGTCAGATGAGGGAAGACTCAATAGTGTCTCCTGAATTATTGCTGGTAGAACATCACCTATTTTTCCTGTATCTGAAGCCATAAGCAAAGCTTTATGGGATCTGTAACCAGTTAAAGATCTAGGTAAATGGTGACCAATGTATCCTTAGTGAGCATGGTAGATTGCTAAAGTTCTTTATGATCTGAAGGTATAGGGATGGCAGAGTGGTGAAAGGGAATTTAGTTTGTTTGCATGCTCCAACTAACAGGCATTGGTTTAGTGAAATGATTCTCCACAGCTGTACAGATATGTCCTTTGCTATCTCAGAATTCCATCAGGTCACACTGACCCTGGGCATAGATACCTCGCCAGATGGAATCAGGGAACAACAGGAGATATAATGAGTAGAGGAATGATTCATTCAAAGTGATAGGAAAATTGAATGCCTTGTGGCCTCACTTCTGGCTGCCATAACCTCCGAGGAAAGAAGGGTGTGGAGCTAGAGTACCTCTGGATAATAAGACAGAGAAAATACACTAATGTCATGTCAAAGGGTATTTAGTGTAGAAAGAAAGCAATGGCTATTAAATCAAATTGTTATCAATTCAGATTTGAGAAAATGAGGCTTATAGAGATGAGGTAATTTTCCTAGTTACCAATGTTATATGTATTGAAGTCAGGTAAATATTCAGATACCTTAGCTTTTTGTTATGTTTTCTTTCCCCTGGTGATAGTATATGCTATCCTTTTAGAGAATCAATCCCATAATGTATGGGGAGGAGAGTTCTCACATGGAGCCTGTTATACTTGCCTATATATACAAACCTAGTAATATGGGTAGATTTCTTTGCACAAAGAACCATGTATTTTATAACATAATTTATCCTAGGGAGAAATAAATTAAGGGCCCACAAATAGACCGCTAAGAATGTTTTATGAGCAAAGAAATAGGTGGCCTTTCTGTCCAACAATGGCCATCTTTAAGTTGATTCCTATTAATTCATTCTTTTAAAAATATTTTTATTTGCACATTTGTGTATGGGAATGGGGACATGACAGCATCTCTTGCTGCTGCAAACAAATGTCTGATGCTTGCACAATTTTTTGTAGTTTACATGGGTGCTGGGGAATTTTTAAAATTTTTTATTAATAACTTCCATAATTATAGACAATAAACCATGATAATTCCCTCCCCATCCCACTTTCCTCTTTTCAACTCCACTCTCCATCATATCCCCTTCCCCTCTCATTAGTTTTTTATTTTGATGTTATCATCTTTTCCTCCTATTATAAAGGTCTTATGTAGATAGTGTCAAGCACTGTGAGGTCATGGATATCCAGGCCATTTTGTGTCTGGCAGAGTGCATTGTAAGCAGTCCTACCCTTCATTTGGTTCTTACATTCTTCCTGCCACCTCTTCCGCAACGGACCCTGAGCCTTCTAAGGTGTGATACAGATGTTTCAGTGCTGAACACCCCTTGTGTCCCAAGGAGACAGCTGTCCCCAAGCATTTACTTAAGAGTGAAAATCCGCATACAGATGTTTCTCTATCTTAACCCACTGGCCTGGCACAAGCCAAGAGCTATGGGTAAGAAGCAGCACTGTCAGCTATCTGATCCTAGTCTATAAGAATGCCACCTCCTGGAGTTGTTTGGTACACAGACCACACAGCCAGGTTGTGCAAAGGAACATGTCTAAGACATTAAACTCTGTTTACCTATGGACTAGGAGATGGTGATGGGAAGGAAGGAAAAAATCCAGATTAGTGAAGAAAACTTAGGGAAACTTTTCTGATGCTCTCATCTGTAAAATGGACAGAATGGCAATAAATCTGTTGGGACCAAATGATATGATATGACTGCTGCATCCTCCTAGGACTTTGCTGTGACAGAGGGAGAGGTGGCTGGGCACAGCGAATCAGTCTTTTGGGATAAGTTTTTTTTTTAATGTATTCTAGAACTGGTTATCACAATGTTTGATTATTTCTCAGGAAAAAAATCTCTGATTGCCATTGTTTTGCATATAAGTTACAGATATTGAAGAGATATCTCAGCTACAGCAGTTTACGTGAGACTCTGAGGAGCATTCTGGGTCACGAACAGGGTTTAGTCAGCTTACAGCTCTCTCCAAATCCAGGCTGGGTCGTGCCTGCAGACGGATAGGACTCCATCCCCTTTATTTCAGAGAAGTGACTGCAGCAGGAAATGAGCACCAGGAAGCTGTGTGGTGATGATAGGTTGCATCTGAGTCAGGACACAGCAGGTGTCTCTGAATGCATGTCCTCTTCGCTGTTGTCTAATGCCATGTCTGATTTCGTGTCTCAGTGATAAGGCTCTGTGACAGGATTGTTGCATGACCATCGGGAACACATGTGGGCAGATTGCACAGAGATGCCTCTTAGGATGCTAACATGAAGACAGGTTATATGAGCCCTTTCATACATTCAACCAGGGGATTCTAGAGCATACAGAAACTGCCAGACTATTTTTTAATTTTTTTGTTATTTTTATTTATTTATTTGAGAGTGACATACAGAGAGAGAAAGAGGCAGATAGGGAGAGAGAGAGAGAGAATGGGCGCACCAGGGCTTCCAGCCACTGCAAACGAAACTCCAGATGCGTGTGCCCCCTTGTGCATCTGACTAACATGGTTCCTGGGGAATCGAGCCTCAAACTGGGGTCCTTAGGCTTCACAGGCAAGCGCTTAGCCACTAAGCCATCTCTCCAGCCCTCCTAGACTATTTTTGATGAACCCAAAATAACAGTAGTACAAAAAAATACACAGGCAAAGATATACTAATAGAAAAACTGAAAATCATCCCACTTAGGAATAAACATCAATGAGAAAGGTTAAAATCTCTCTGAGTAGAATTTGTTAGCACATGGAAAGAATTTTTTTACCCTAGGACAGAGGATTTAGCATAGAGATAGAGGACTGACTTGACCCAGATTGTTTGTGTGTGTGTGAGTGTGTGTGTGTGTGTGTGTGTGTGTGTATGCTAGCTCTTCCATTTAATGAGCTAATGCTTTCTGTCCATCTACTTTCTTATCTGTAGAATAGAAGAATTATATTCCTTTCATGTGGTTGGATTGATGCATGAAGTAAATCAGTTAACATGCTGTAGATGAAGTGCCTAGAACAGGTTCTTGCATACGGCACATTAGTTTTTACATTTGCCACTATTTTTCCAGGAATGCAAGATATGAGGGATAGGTCTCATCTTCCCCATATAAAATAAAAAATTCGTTCAGAATAATTTGTGAAATGATAGCTCATTTTAGGACTTATTTAATATAGCAAGCTTTACTGCAATCTAAATATCTGGGTCCTTTTTGAACCAATAAACATAATAACATTTTATTACTATTATTTTTAATTATAAAGTAGCAGGTTTCCATGTGATATTTTTTGAGGCAAGCCCAGTAGACTCCATGGCCTTTTTGATGTGACAGAGTGAGAGAATTGGTGCACCAGGGTCTCCAGCTGCTGTAATCAAACTCCAGATGCATGTGCCACCTTGTGTGCATGTGCAACCTTGTGTCACGTTATGTGTCTGGCTTACATGGGATCTGAAGATTCGAACATGTGTCCTTAGGCTTCTCAGGCAAGCACCTTAACTGCTAAGCCATCTCTCCAGCCCTTCTTTTTTTTATTGGCTTTGTACTCAGTGAATACGGTCAAGTTGGTACCACTGTTAGCCTCCTCCCTGTCCTCCCCCCTCCATCTGGCCCCTCCTTGTTTGGGCATATGGGTCATTCAATGTGGGGTTAGCCTTCAGTCATGGGTAGGAGGAAATTTCCAGCCCTTCTTATGGCATTTATTCATGGACTTCATCTGGATGCTCCCCTCCCATTTTTCCTCCACCCAATCTTCCTACATCCATTTTCCTTCTGTACCCTTTTTGTTTTTGTTGTTGCTGTTGTTTGGGTTTGGGGGTATCTCGCTCTAACACAGGCTGACCTCAAACTCACTATACAGTCTCAGGGTGGGTTCGAACTCACAGAGATCTTCCTACTCTGTCTCCTGAGTGCTGGGATTAAAGTCATGTGCCACCACGCCTTACTTCTTCTGTACCCATTTGCCCCAATATTCCCCCTTCCACTTTAAAATGCCACGTGTTATATTGTCTTCCCCACACATCTCCCTTAAGCTGTCTTTTTATTTTCCTGTTTCATGAGCCCCTTTCTAGTTTCCTGGCCACTATGAAAATGAACTCTTTTAAAATCCTCTCTGTGTAGCTTAATTTCAGCTTACACTGACAAGTTTTACATTTTCTGTGACTTTTTGCTTTATGAGTACATATTATAAAAATCTATTTTTATAATCAAAATCATTTCTATAACTTCAAATATAATTATCTATCATCCCATGAATATTAACCAAACCCAATCCAGCACAAAATGCTATCCACCTCAAAGTAAATGGCCAGCCAGACAACTCACTGCATGTATTTTTGCCTCATTGTGTGTTTTTCACAAAACTTCTTCACATAATGTAGAAATTCACTTCCTGATAAACATCTTGGGAACTTTTTTTCAATTTATTTGCAAGCAGAGAGAAGAGAGACAGAGAATGTGTATGTTCTCTAGTGTTGCAAACTCCAGGTTCTGCTCCAGATACTACATTGTGCATCTGGCTTTAAGCGGGTATTGGGGAATTGAACCTGGGCCATGAGACTTTGCAGGCAAGTAATTTCCCTGCTGAGCCATCTTTCTAGCCCACATCTTGTGGAAAGGTTTGAAATTGAAAAATGATTAGTGGGAGTCGAGTGTGGTGGCACACGCCTTTAATCCCAGCACTCAGGAGGCAGAGGTAGAGGAGGATCACTGTTATTTCGAGGCCACCCTGAGACTACATAGTTAATTTCAGGTCAGCCTGGGCCAGAGTGAGACCCTACCTCAAAAAACCAAAACAAACAAACAAAAAAAAGAAGATCAATCGGATTGGAGGGATTTCTTAGTGGTTAAGGCACTTGCCTGCAAAGCCAATGGACCCAGGTTTGATTCTTCAGGACCCACATAAGCCAGATGCACAAGATGGTACATGCATCATTCTCTCTGTCTCTCTCTTTCTCTCTCTGCATTCACATTCTCTTTCTCAAATAAATAGATAATTTTAAAAAATGATCATTTATGATGGCAAACACTGAACAGTACATGGCTACATCAGAATTGAAGGCCTTAGAAACAGGCACATGTTCTGCTAACTGCATGATTTGTTTTTATTTTCTCTGATCACCATAGAGTATGTAGACACCAAGCCTATTACAGATTTCATTCTAAAAAGTCAATATCCAAGGGCATATTTTGAATTAATCAAACCTGCTTCTGAGAGATAAGCTAAATGAGTTCTTTAAAAGGAAATGAAAACTTATGTATTCATAATTGTATTTAGCATCAAGAAATAGCCTCACATAACCCCAAACTGGATTTGAATGATGACTAAAACTCAGCTTCAGGTTTGAAGCTGATTTAAAAGGTCTTAAAAGAATATGCATCAAAGCTTTCTGTAGTCATAGGTTACACTCAGTATGTTTCAAATGGCTTCTAACATTTGCTGTGTCATTTAAATTATGGGAATGAAATTCAAGTAGGTCAATCAATATTTATTAATCACCCCTATACACAATGGATATAGGAAAAGTGTATAAGCTATGTAGTTTGTCTACTCAGGGAGTAAAGTCTTTCCAAAGAAGAAAGATTTAATTAGACTTATATAAACAGTTATAGACAAATAAAAACATGGGAAAATATGTCTTTAAATTATAGCTTCTAAACTGTTATAATACCTTATTTTCTTTCTGCTTTGATCACATTCTGAAGCCTGGTTCCTTCTAATATAACTGCTACCTACAGAAACCTCAGATGGAGGATCAGCAGTATAGTTCATTGCAAAGTGCTTGCCCAGCACAGGCAAGGCCCTGAGTTTAGTTCCCAGCACTGCAAAGGAAAAGAAAGAAAGACAAGTTCTGTCACTGTTTACCTAATGGAACTTCACCATGACCCTTGATTTGGGGACAATTTTAATGAGGGCTTGGAACAAAAACCAGAGGCAACGTGGTTGCCTGGCATATACAAGGTCCTGGGTTTAATCCCCAGTACTGTAAGAAAAAAAATAGAATAATTTTAATGACAGATTAGCTTATAAACCTATAAAAGTACTATTGTGAAAATATGGAAGAGATCTGGAACCATTTAATTTTGGTAGCAAATTCTCCCTGTGTGACAGTTAATCTTGTTTGTCAACTTGACAGGATTTAGGGTCATCTTGGAAACAGATCTTTGGGCAGGTCTGTGAGTGAGTTTCTAGATTAGGTGAATTGAGGTGGAAAGAACCAGGTTAATGCTCTCTGCTTCTTGACAGTGGGTGCAGTGTGATCAGTGGTTTCATGCTCCTGCCGCCTCACCTTCCCCACCTGGACATATTGTAGCCCCTCAATGTGTAAGGAAAAAGAAATCCTTCCTTATGTAGCCCTAGTCAGTTATTTGTCATAAAAATAAGAAAAACAACTGATATATGCTAGAAGCACTCTACACTCTTATGCCCATTGACGTGTTAACCAACAGAAACCTGAAGACTTCAAGACTATAAGTTGAAAGGAAGATAATTTTTACATCAATTTTCCTAGACCCTAAATACTGCTGCACTTAGCATGCATTAGAAATAGAAATATTCCCTGCTTGCTTGATTTAAAAAGAGTGGTTCTTCTTTGTAAATGTTACATAGAAAACCAATGAGCACAGTACAAGTTAGGATGGAGACTCCAAGTAAGCAATGTTCTGAACTGAAAATAATGTCTAAGCATTTCCAAAATTAGCCTTTGATTGTTGGCTATGCCATGATACCAACAAAGTGTGAAGCTGCAGAGCGACAGTGATAGAAGATGCTGGTTATGGCTTGGAAATGTCCCCAAGGCTCATGTACAGAAGGACTGGTTACCAGCTCATGCCATTATTGGCAGGGGAGGGGGATGACAGCATCTTCAAGAGGTAGACCTTAGTGTGAGCAAATGAAATAACAGGGGCCATATCCGAGAAATGGACATAGGAACCCTGGCCTTCCTTTCTCTGCTCCACAAGGTGGCCACTGTCCTTCCCCACCAGTTCACTACGGTGATGACTGGCTTCACTACAGGTCCAAAGGCAACAGGGTCAAGGACCCATGGAGTAAACTTCTGAAGCAGCTATAATGTATGTTTCCTCCTTATAAGTTGATTTTCTCTGGGATTTTTTTTTCACAGCAACAGAAAGATGACTGCTATAATGGTTTGATTCATGTGCGTAAATATCGGGGTTAACATTTTGGCAAATGTACTAAATGATTTGGGAAATTGTTTTGATTTAAATAAAAAAAGATTTCCACTCTGGCCTTGCCCCGTGGTTTCTAGTTTGTGACATTACTATTGTAGTTTACTTTCCAGAGCTGTAGTCTCCTGTTTATTAGACTTGTCATTGGTAATCAATTAGATACCATTATAGAATTAATTTTTTAAATACCATTCGTGAATTTTAACATTCTTTCTCTTAAAACATAGCAGTAATTACTGGTGAGAGAGCTAGCAACATCCCATGAAATGAAAAGAACTCCTTGGAGTCTGAAATGAGACAAATTTCTCACTTACTGAGTGAAATTAAGATAGAAATTAATGGTTGCATACAAAGACAAATGAAGTCTAAATGCTCTGAGGTGAGTCTAGATGGTTTCTCTTTGATCACAAAATACATCAAAAGCTAATTTTTTTCTGTTGCCACATCTCAGCAGAAGGTATGGGCTCCTCTTACATAATCAGGATGGCCTCACAAGAAAGCCAGCCAGCTCCACTACAAATGATCCGGTAACACAAGCAAAAATTACAAGCAATTGCCCACCTGGAAGCCTGGACATGCGGAAGGAGTGTCATTACAGGAATCATTTTCCTGGAGGTTGCTATGGTTTCTGTGTTGTACTTTCTCTTCTCTCTATAGTTGGGTGATTTTAGTTAATCAATGGCTAGTCACAGTGTAATCATTTTCTCTTCAGAAGACACAAGGAAAAAGAATAAGCATGGAATCTCTTGCACAATGTCATGGCTGACAGTTCTTTTCTGACTACAAAAGAAAATAATATTTTTTATTCTAAATGAGAGCAGGAAAGGAAAGTTGAAAGAAAATTGAAATCATTTTTCAGTCCAGGGCTGGCCTTTGGAGAATTATCAGAAAGGCTCTTCATAGGATATTTTTTTATAAGGATACTCATTCAAGAGTAAAGTGAAGAAAGAACTCCCTAGCAAGAAAGAAGCCTGAAATTTTATTGCCTCTGTCAGTATCTAAATGCTGAGAAACCACAAGGAGGGGGTCCTATTATTCTCTAGAAAGTTCTTATTTGTTATAGTTTATGGAGAAGTTTATTTACAGAGCTCATTTAGAGTAAAAGACAGTGATGCCAAGGGCTTTTGTGGTTTGAATTTGAGATGGCCCCCACAATTCATATAGTTGAGTATGAGGTCCCAAGCAAATGGTACCACTCTGAAAGATTATGGAGCCTTTTAAGAGCTGGAGCCTTACGGGAGAAAGTGGGTCACTGAGAACAGGCCAGTAAGGTGCCACTGCTCTTATCTGTCTCCTGCCTATGTAACTGAGAGGGAATTAGTCAGGAGAGGGCCCAAAAGAAGGAGTGAAAAAGATGTAACACTGCCCACCTGCCCCAGAAGAACCTTAATTCAGCATCTGATCAATCCCATGTCTCTCACCCCTACTCAGGTTTGCTGACCCCTTCCTGAGACCAGACCAATCAACTCTTTCTCAGATTCACCTGAGTCTGAAGCTAAAGACCACTACAATAAGGTTATAAATAGACCCTTGCCGGGTGGACAAGGCCTCTTGTTGGTTTTCCACATCTCCTGAACTTCCAGGTCCCTGCTCTGGTAAGCTCCCTGATCTGGGCCCTGCTGGACCACTCCCACCCCTGCTCCCGTGTAGTCTCCCTAACTCCTCCTGCCTTCCACGTGGCAGGAGCTTCCTGTGCCTCCCTTTCCTCTCTAAATCCAATAAAGTCTTTCTAAGCTTTCCCTCTAGTCTATGAATTTAATTTTTTAAATATATAAGACAAGGATCCCGGGGGTGCCCTAAATTTATTGGTGCATCTGGCATTGGCGTGGATCCCCAAAATTCCCATAACATAAAAACTGGCTTCCCTCTCCTGCCAACCCTGTCTCACCATGATAAGACTCTGGCCTCTGGAACAGTAAACCAGAATAAACTTTTGCTTTTCTTAAATTGCTTACCTGAATTTTATTAAAAAAATTTTTTCTCAGAGAAGAGAATGTAACCGTTAAAAAAATGTTCTTAAACAAGTGGGGCCAATGTTATGATAAAATTGACTAGGAAGTCCATAGGCTTTTGGAACTTGTTTACAGGATGAACATGGAAGACTTTGGAACTTTAGGTGAGAAAAAAAACCTGGAACACTCTAAGTTGTTTATTCTGGTGGGAGTTTGGAAGACCAGAATGCCAAGAGAAAGATGGTCTATAGAGGCTCAGCTCATGCAGTCTTACAGGGAAATAAAGATTCTGTCGGGCACTGGGCCAGAGGCAGTTCTTCTGATATCCTAGCAAAGAAACTTGATGTATTCTGCCATGTTCTGAAAATGTAAATAAGGCTGAATTTAAAGGTAATGGACTAATATATTTGGTAGAGGAAATTTCAAGGCAGCAAATCATTGAGTCTGTGATGTGGTCTTTTCTTTAAATAATCTGAATCAAATATACAATGAAAGATAACAAAATGCAGAAAGATGAAAAAAGTGACTTTTGGAAAGGAAAGAAATATGAGCAATTTTAAAGGAAACTACAGTTTGCACAGCTATGATAATTAAGATATTAAGATAATTAAGATGATTAGCACCAATACAGAGAAGCATATTGCTCTGCACTGGGGCAATAGAAAAGGGATCCTGGGTCAAAATCTATCCCACTGAAGGCTGTAGCGAGTAAAAAATGCAAATATTTTTAAAGGAGAAGGCCTGAAGGGAGAATGCTAGAGAGATTCCTACTCCCCAAGATCAAGATTCTAGGATTCATCACAAGCTGACAGCAGAAACATGGCAATGCTATGCATATGGTACTTGTTTTGCAGGCATGAAAAATGCAAGATTGAGGAGGTCATTACAGGTTTTGCCATAGTTTAAGAGAACAAATGTGAGGCAGGATCAGATTTCCAGCAACTAGGTCCTGAGATGCCACTTCATAGAGCTGTGAAAGTGAACCCGAAGTCAGAATGGAGACTCCAGGATGTTGGTTATGCCAGGACCATGAGGCATCTCTCAAGACAAATTATAGGCTCAGAATGGAGTCAGCCCACAAGAGAGGTTTTGTGTACTAAATGCAATAGCTTGAGGGATAAGCTATCTAAGCCTGTTAGCATCCAAAGGTTTTCATCAAGAGTCCCAGATAGTGGACATGGAGCTTCAGAATTTGATATTTGGCTTTGCTTTGGTTCAATCTTTCCTTTCTATGTCCTAATTTCTCCCTTTTAAAATAGGAATATTTTCAGGGGTGGTGGGACACTCCTTTAATCCCAGCACTCAGGAGGCTGAGGTAGGAGGATCACTGTAAGATTGAGGCCAGCCTATAACCACAGAGTAAGTGCCAGGTCAGCCTGGGATAGAGTGAGACCCCACTTCAAAAAAAAATAAAAAGAATTATGGGCTGGAGAGATGGCTTACCAGCTAAGGTACTGGCCTGTGAAGCCTAGGGACCCAGGTTCAATTCCCCAGTACCCACATAAGCCAGATACACAAGGTGGCACATGCATCTGGAGTTTGCCTGCGGTGGCTAGAGGTCCTGGTGCACCCATGCTCTCTCTCTCTCTCTATATATATATATATATAGAGATATATATATATATATATATATATATATATATATATATCTGGCCTCTTCCTCTCTCACTCTTTGCCTCTCTCAAACAAAACCAAAATAATGGGAATGTTTATTCTGTGCCACTATATGTTGAAGATACGTAAATTGTGTTTTGATTTCACAGAGAAATGTGGCACATGCTGTAGTTATCTTCATGTTGCTGAGACAAAACACCTAAACAAAAATAGCAGATAGGAGTAAAGGAATTATTTTGGTTTAAAGTCTCAAGGGGAAGTTCCAAGATGGCATCAAAAAGATAGTAGAGCAGAGGCTAGATGTCCCCTATGCCATAGCAGGTAGAAAATAACAGCAAAAACAGTGAGATGAACTAATAAACTCAACGTTCATCACCAGCAACACATCTCCTCCATCAAGGCTCCACCTCCAAGTTGCCATCAGCTGGGGACAAGCATCCAAGACATGTGAGCTGGTGAGGGATATCTGTTTCAGTCCACCAGGGCATATGTCTCTGACTTATATAAGAAAGCATGCTGTCTTCCCTCCTGGTTCATCATACAAGCTGAGAACCCTTGGGTTTGTGGGAGTATGCTTCTGTTCACAATGGCTGGCTTCCACTGGGTGTTAATAACCACACAGCTCTTTCAACTAAGATTTCCTTTGTGTGTATAAATTTCTCCATTAGATGATACAACCTATCCATTTTTACATCTGCATTCTTATGAATGGACATACTATGCACTGTACATGTGTGCTCATATGTTCTTTGACATTTGACTTGTGCTTTGTAAAAATATCTATGTACGTGATTTTACATATGTTGTTAGGGTACATAAATTTGTTCTTTACCCATCTTCTAACTACTTTAATTCCTAGAATGGCTTCCTTATACCAAGATCTAACAGAGGCTGATTCACAGCACATATTGAGTATTCTATTTATTGATTTATGATGTCATATATCTTTATTTCTCTGTTGAGGTTTCTTTCTGAGAACCATGTATTTATCCACCTATCTATAAATTATCTGCAAACTTATTCTGTATCAAGTATCATTTTAAGTCAGTGAAGATAAAGCAAAAATGACAGATACATAAAACGTGTGTACATTTTTTTGTTGTTTTTTTCAAGGTAGATTCTCACTCTAGCTTAGGCTGACCTGGAATTCACTACATAGTCCCAGGGTGGCCTCGAACTCACAGCAATCCTCCTACCTCTGCCTCCCAAGTGCTGGGATTAAAGGTATGCACCACCATACCTGGCTATGTGTACATTCTTGCATTCTGCTATGGGGCAGAGAAGAGAGCAAAAAATATAAGGAAGTAAGATATATATGAGTAATTAGCTTTATGAAGAGAAAAATAAAACAAGGAAGATGATATGAAGTTTGAGTAGAATAGATAAAAGGAGTGGTAAGTGTAAAGGGTAGACTACATAGATTATGCAATTATGAGATATAACAGGCTTGGATAAAGAAATGTTATTTCTCTTAGCCCACTTATATCAGATGCCTGAGAGGGTAAAGTAATATATTGATGAAACCATTCCTGCTTTTGGAACCTGAATTAATTGAATGGATGTCTGTTAACCTCAGCAGATTCACTCTGAAAATATTTTGGTCATATACCATAATGGCAAGCTCAATTAGTCATAATGAGGGACTGAGAGTCTGGTGATATGCTGGTGTCCTTTGACTTTATTTTCCTTGTTGTATCTACAATTGGATAATATAATCTAACACCTGGCATTGTTGGCAAGATTGTATTGTAGCCAGCTCCATGTTACTGAGATGAACTTCAAAACCAGACACTATTTATGAGGAAAAGGGTTTATTACAGCCACTAATAGATATCCATACTGATCCCTGCCCTTTGAAGCCTTTAATCATGTGTTTTCTATCTTCCTATAAACCTATATCTGCCATAAACCCACACATGTACAATCAAATGATCTTCAATACAGGTGCAAATCATCCACAAGGGGTGAAAGTCTCTTTCTTCAATAAATGATGTTAAGGAAACTAAATTTCTACATGTAGAATGAAATCAGAGGTTTATTTAATGCAATCTGCAAAGTCAACCCAAAATCCTTTAAAGACTTAATCTTGAAACTAAAACCTATATTGAAGAAAATATGGAGGACAAGGTTCCTGACCTTGGCTTTCACAATGATTTTTTTTTTACTATAACCCCAAACTAAAAGCAAATGTGGACATGCAGGATTATATTAAGTGAAACAACATTTTCAAACATGAAATAAAGGATACTCTGTGGATTGAGAGAAAATGCCAGAATATTACACACCTGATAAAGGACTAATATAGAAAATTTATTAAGAACTACTATAACTCAAAAAAAGAAGAAAATCACAAACAAAGGTACTAAATAGACATAGTTCCAAAGAAGATATACAGGTGGACAACAGTTCTGTAATTCTAAAAAGTGCTCAATAGCACTAACAGGAAAATGCAAGTCAAAGAAAAGATGGGAATTGTAAAAATGATGAAGGATAGGAAGTGTTGAAGAGATTGAGGAGAAGGGGGGCTCTTGCACACTGTTCCATGTTAACTGATGCAGCATCATAGAATGTAGTATATGACTCTATCACAAAAACTGGAAATAGAACCAATTTGATCCAGAAATCCTAATTCTGGGGGTGTTAGGAATGGAAATCAGGATCAAATAGATATATCTATGCCCCATATTCATTAGCATTGTTTCATGATAGCCAATGAGACATAGAAGCAAACTAAGTATCAATCAACAGGTTACTAAAGAAAATGTGATATACACTACATGATGAAACTTTAAGAAGAAAGAACTGCTAGGCTGGAGAGAAGGCTTAGAAGTTAAGGCACTTGCCTGCAAAGCCAAAGAACCCAGGTTCAACTCCCTAGGACCCATATAAGCCAGATGCACAAGGTAGCACATGTGTCTGGAGTTTGTTTTCAGTGGCTAGAGGCCCTGACATGCCCA
Source organism: Dipus sagitta (assembly GCA_036346955.1). Taxonomy (NCBI): domain Eukaryota; kingdom Metazoa; phylum Chordata; class Mammalia; order Rodentia; family Dipodidae; genus Dipus; species Dipus sagitta. The sequence goes on from CM070773.1 coordinate 158,326,746, forward strand.
TTCTCTCTCTCTCTCTCTGCCTCTTTCTTTCTCTCTCTCTCTCTCACCCTCATTCTCTTTCTCTAATAAATAAATAAATAAAAATATTAAAAAAGAAAGAAATCCTGTCATTTGTGATAACCTGAATGAGCACAAAAGATGTTATAAGTGAAATAAGCCAACACAGACAAATACTGCATATTACTTATATGTTGAATCTAAAATAGTCAATCTTGCAGCAAGACATTGAATCCATTTTATAAAATAGCATAATATCCTGTGATGTGCTATAGACCATAGCATCTAATACGAGATTTTAGAACACGACTCTTCTCAACTTCATCTTTGGTGGACTCATCTTGACAGCTTCAATTGACGATGGTGGGAATATTTACATCACAGAAATCAGCAAATGCCTGCAAGGTAAGTTGTTCCCCTTCCTCTCTTTCTTCCCTTCTTTCAGACTGCTTATTAAACCTGTGCTCTCACAACACTGACAGCATTAATATCAAAACTGAAATGGACAGACTGACAAAGGAAATTGTAGGCCACTTTTGCTCAGAAATACAGGTGTCAAATATCTGAACAATATAGGCTGGAGAGAAGACTCAGCTGTTAAGGAGCTTGCCCATAAACCCTAACAACTGGAGTGTGATTCCCTAGCACCCACATAAAGCTTTATGCACAAAGTGGCACATGTGTCTGGAGTTCATTTGTAACAGCTAGAGGCCCTGGTGCACCCATTATTCTCTCCCCACGCCCCAGGTGTAGTGAATCATACCTTTAATCCTAGCATTTGAGAGGCTGAGGTAGGAGCATCACTGTGAGTTCAAGGCCAACCTGAGGCTACATAGTAAATTCCAGGTAACCTGGGCTACAGCGAGACCCTACCACAAATATATATATATGTGTGTGTGTGTGTGTGTATATATATATATATATATATATATATATATAATACTTTCACAAGTTTAGAGATTAGAGTTCGGTATGGATAATGGAAATCCTAACAAATTAGAAAAGTTTTATCACATTCAGATAAGCTTTGAATAAATCAATAGCTGATAGCTTAAGAATCACCATACTGTATACACATATTGAAAAATCTCACTATGCCCCACAAATATACACATATACAAATACATGTAAAAAATGGGGAGATGGGAGATGGGTGTGGTGGCACACTCTAATCCTAGTACGCTGGAGGCAGAGGTAGGAGCATCTCTGTGAGTTCAAGGCTACCCTGAGACTACATAGTGAATTCCAGGTCAGCCTGAGCTAGACTGAGACCCTACCTCGAAAAAAAAAAAAAATGAGGAGATGGAAATGCTGTGTCTAACCTTTCACCTGGTACAGATATATCAACTATAATCATATATCAATTTATTACATTTTTTCTAATTAATTAGTGTAACTAAAATAATATTTAGTAGAAACACAAAATAAGACTAAAAAATAGAATGTCACAATCAAAGTCTGTGCTTTCTTAGGTTTTCAATCTCACTTTCATAAATTTAGTATTTCAGCTCCTTAAAAGAAGAATATCAAGAGTGTGATATAAGGCTGGATAGATGGCTTAGTGGTTAAGGAATTCACCTGTGAAGCTGAAGAACTCATGTTCGAATCTCCAGGTCACTCGTGATGCAGGCTCACAATGTTGCACATGCACCACAAGGGGAGCACATATCTGGAGTTCATTCACAGCAGGTGAAGGCATTGGCATGCTCATTCTCTCTCTCTCTCTTTCTCTCTGCCTCTTTTTCTGTCTCAAAAAATAAAAATAGAAAAATAATTTTTCAAAAAAAAGAGTGTGATGTAGTACTCAATCAGAATAGCAAAGGCTCCTCCAGAAATGCCTAGTCTTTTTTTTTTTTTTTTTGTACTAGACATGAGAACCTGTCCCTTGTAAACCATTCCACCCTGATGGACATGTGAGCCATTATGTAGTAGACCTTTTCTTTCATTCTAGATGTGAGACTTATTCCCCAGTCAAGCATTCTTTCATACTATACATGAAAACTATTCTCTAGTCAACCATTCTGCCCCACTAGATGTAAAAACTGTGCTCTAGTAAGCCATGCTGTGCAGTTCTTTTCCATGAATACAGAAACCCATCAGTAGGCTGATCATCAAGCCTGCAACTCTGACTAAGCAGATACAAACTGTCCATGACAAAGGGGTCATCCTTCAGTGGAAAAAGACACAGTACTGGAACAAGTTAAAGCAAGAAGTTACAAATATATGTGCACATCCAAAGGAATGCATTGTTTTAATACATTGAGTTAAAATAGTAGGTATATTTTTCTGTTGCTTTGGGTTCAGAAATTTGTTTTGTGAATACGAAACACCCCTAAAAATTGGGAACTTGATTTCTTGCATGAGGTAGGAAGATGAGAAGAAAAATATTACAAAATGTCTATATTGTCTGAAAGATGGGAAGAAAGAGAGGAAGGGGAACAACTTAGCTTGCAGGCATTTGCTGAAATATAGTAAAAACTTCTGCTCATTAAATGACCAAATGGGAAACAATTCACCAAACCTGAAAAGGGATGAACACATATATCTCACTAGGGACTCATATTCAGAATTGTAAAGAACTCTCAGTACTCAGTAATAACAACAAGATACAATAGACATTTCCCCAAAGAGCACATATGGCTAGCTAATCAACAAATCAAAAAATTTTCAATCTTACTGGTATTCAAGTCAACACAAATTAGAACTACAATGACATATCCATAGGTGGTAATAAAAATAAGAGAATAAAATATCAGAGAGGTTGTAGAACAAGAAATGTTAATATATTGCTGATGGGAAAACAAATTGATACGACTATTGTTTCCAAACCATCTGGCATTATCTAGCACATACCACAGAGACCCTCAAATACACGTAATGTACTACTATTGTTTGCAATAGTAGAAAATGGAAAACAAGACAAATGCCACCTAATAGAGGAATGAAAGCAATACCAGAACAGTACAAGACTGTGGGACAATATGCACAAAACAGAGTGTGTGAAACTCAGAAAAACATTTTTTGAATCGAAAGCATCAGAAGTAAATAGTATTTTAATTCAATGTATTTTTTATTGGTTTTATACTCAGTGAATACAGTCAGGTTGGTACCATTGTTAGCCTCCTGCCTGCCCTCCCCCACCAGGACCCTCCTAGTTGGGGAATATGGGTCATGCATTGTGGGATTAGCTATCAGTTATAGGTGGATTCTATTCCTCAGGACATACACAAGTTTGGTAAAAATTATACAAAATTGAAAAGTGATGAATTCAAAATCCAGGGACTTTCTAAACAAGGGTGCAATAAAGCATGCTTATTTCTTTATTTAGTTGAGGGTTATTTTGGTCATTTTAAACATCTTTTTTATTTAGTGTGTATGTAGTAGCATATGTGGTGTATGTGGTGCATATGTATGTGTGTATGTGGTATATGCATGTGTGTATGCAGTTACACACTCCTGTGTGCATACATGGAGGCTAGAGAAGGATGTCAGGTGTCCTCTTGTGCCACTTTTTCCCTGTGTTTCCATGACGTAGAGTCTCTTTTTGAACCTGAGGCTGCATTGTTTGGTCACACCTGCAGATCAGTGAGCCCCAGCGATTGTCCTGTGTCCACACACCCCTCAGCCCTGGAGTCGAGGCATATGTAAAAATGCTTGTCTTTTTTTAAAATTTTTTTGTTCATTTTTATTTATTTGTTTGAGAGTGACAGAGAGAGAGAGAAAAAGAGGGAGAGAGAGAGAGAGAGAAAGAGAGAGAGAATGGGCACGCCAGGGCCTCCAGCCACTGCAAACAAACTCCAGACGCTTGCGCCCTCTTGTGCATCTGGCTAATGTGGGTCCTGGGGAATCAAGCCTGGAACCGGGGTCCTTAGGCTTCACAGGCAAGTGCTTAACCGCTAAGCCATCTCTCCAGCCCATGCTTGTCTTTTTATGTGAATTCAGGTCCTCTTGCTTGTGCAACATGTGCTCTTACCCTATCTCCTTGCCTCTATTTTTTAATCCATATCCTGAGAAAAATCCATGTCAGTATAGCTCACATATTAAAACTGTTTAACATTTCATCCCACCACCTCAAAAAAAATCAGATAGAGGGCTGGGGAGATGGCTCAGTTGGTAAAGTGCTTGTTGTACAAGCATGAGGACCAAGTTTGGATCTCCAGTACCACATACCTACTGGGTGTGGTGGTATGTGCTTGCAATCTCAGTGCTGAGGAGTCAGAGGCAGGAGGATCTTGGAGAAAGCTGGATAGATAGTCTAGCTGAATCAGTGACCGGTTGGTTCACTGAGAGATCCTGTCTCTACCAATAAGGTGAAGAGTGATTAAAGACATTGCAATCACACATGCATACACATGTGCACCCCTGCACAAGTGCTCACACAGATACATGCATGCACATCATGCACACACATACACACACATGAACACACAAAAGACAGTCAGATTAGCAATAAACTATTGACTTATATGTAGCAAGTTACCTTGGCCATTTTATATCCCCCTGGCATTACATTTTAAGCTAATATTCTCCAGTGTTGAGTAACCAAAAATATCACATCTCAGGGCTTAAATACTGCCTTTAGTGGTATTATCTTCAATTTTATCAAGACCATCTCATAACATGATAGATTCTTAGGGCATTGAAGGCTCATCTACTGGAGATGGCTCTCCTGACGAGCGCACTTAGCTTCCAAAATGTCCTAACAGCTTGCATGGGTGCACTCCAAAGAAGTGATCATAGATGGGTACGGAGAATAAACAGTCTTAAAAGGAGGCTGAAATACCCACAAAAGAATCACCAACTTTAAAGGCCCAGGAGTTATAAATGTAATAGTTAAACGGAAAGTTTTGAGGCATAATCAATAACTATGTAAAAATTTTATGCCAAATTTTATGAATATACTTGAATAACAGGAATAAAATTTTAAGTTATCACCAAATACTTCATAAAATCTTTCCTAAACTTAATCACTCTTATTTGAAGAGACACACACAATAAAAACAGAAGAAAAGATTTTCTTCTAACTTACAGAATTAAAACCAGACATTGCCTTGGAATGTTTTCATGCAGTACCATGTTGGTAAGTGTCATCTGATACCCTTCTCCTAGCTTATATATAGAACTATTCACCAAACAGCAGAAGTCATTACACGGTTATTTAACTTTGGGCCTCTGACCATCTCATTAAGACCTGGGCCTGAAGGCTTTTAGGGTGTGTGTGTGTGTGTGTGTTTGTTGATGCATCCATGTGTGCAAAATTTAATACAAATAAAAATTATATATGTAAAGAATTTCAGCAGTGTCTCTAATGGCATCATTCTTAGAAGACACATTAAATGTCATCAAGGTTTCTTTTATTTCTTTCATTTTTTAATTTTATTTGTTCTTAGTATGTAAAATCTGTTTTCTTTTTTTTCTTTCTTTCTTTTCATCAAAGCTCTTTTTGGCCAACAAGCATCCAGTGGTCTCAGCAAAGAGAATTCTTTGGCTTATGTGAACAACGTAAGTGTGTAAAAGGCTGAGACTGACTCTATCAATAAGCAACTTGGAATTTCAAAGATCATGTGAAGCCAAAGGGAGCACCCTCAAGAAAAGACTGGACCTGCGTCATCGCCAGTCAGCTGTGACTTACCCACTGATGCACACAAGTCTCACATTCCTGCTGGAATCTGGGACAGACTGCCCCACAGACATGCCACGTCAACTAGCCAAAGGGCCCACACAAGTCATTACGCCCTCATTTCATATTGAGAAGCACATGCATCTGGCATGGCTATGCTTGGCTGGCGCTAGCTTGAGGCATGTGAACAGCTGAAGAATAAATTTAGGGACATTACTAACCATGACCAAAATGTGCTGCTCTGCTTCACAAGTTTAAAGAGACAGTTCCTGTTTTCTAAAATGTGGTCGTTTTAGTATTCTAGTATGCACACTTCAATGTCAGTTACCAGTGAATTTATAATCAAGTGACTTGAAAGACGGACATTCATAATATGTATGTATCTATTTTCCAGCAAACAATAAAAAAATCCTTAATGAAATGTAGGGATTTTTAATGGATAGTTTAAAAGGCATAAAAATACATTTGAATTTGCTGGGCATGGTGGCTCACGCCTTTAATCCCAGCACTCCGGAGGGAAAAGTAGGAGGATCGTCATGAGTTCGAGGCCACCCTGAGACTACATAGTGAATTCCAGGTCAGCATGGGCCAGAGACCCTACCTCAAAAAAAAAAAAAAAGACATTTGAATTTAAGGGAGAGAAGAGTCATTTTTGTACAGTGGCTTATGATGGTGTGAAATTAAATCTCTCTCAGAAACATTTTCAAAGTTCTCCATGAGCAAATATGATCCTGCATCCTGGGGGAGCTAGAGATGCAAAATATCATCTGTACTTGCAAACAAAGTACAGCCCAGAAACGGAACACTGTCTAGGCAAAAAGAAAAAAGTCTATACAATGGCTAAGCCAGTACAAATAAAATGGAGACAATTAATTCCTACAGATGCAGTTGGAGAGACTAGAGGAGTCGGTAGTTGTGGAATAGGGAAAGTAACCATAAAAATAAACCTATTGGTCTGAATAGATCACTTAGTGGTTAAGGCACATGCCTGCAAAAGCTAATAGCTCAAGTTGGATTCCCCAGGACCCATGTAAAGCCAGATGCACAAAGTGGCACATGCATCTGGAATTCATTTGCAGTAGCTGGAGTCCATGGTGTACCCATTCATATCCTCTCTCACTCTCACTCTCTATCTCTCTTCTCTCTACCTCTCTCTGCTTGAAAATAAATAAATAAAAATATTTATATAAAAATAAAACTATGTAACAAGCTGCTAGAGACCTAACACAATGAGCAGAAAAAGACCAAGTATGTTGAGTTTGGATGAAAAAGTTTGCTTGGGCAACATTTATTCTATCTTTGCATAAAAGACTATACTTCATTTTTAAAAGATTACTATAGCATTTACCAACACTTCTAAGGTCAGTCTTCATTCATTTAATCACTTTATTACTAAATACATACAAGATTGAATATGTTTAGCTAGAATCCATATTAAAATAGATAATTTTAGAAATGTTTCAGATGAAAAATATTTGAACATATCTCACAAAACATTTTCATATATCATACTAAATATTAAACAATTCATAGTTATTCAATAAAAAGCATAGAAGTGATGCATGTTGGGATTAATGATAAACTGAGTAGAATTAAGAACAACATTCTAAATATGGATCTATAACAAGGTTCCATTTCTCAGCAGGGCATCTTCAGATTCCAGAGAAGCTCACTTTTACTCCTGCTGATCTCTTACGAAAATAGTATAGAGACTAAGTAGCAGAGTTTAAACTTTATCTTTGAACAGAAACTACTTGGAATTCAGACACTTGAATTGTATTTCCCTAATCTCCTTTAAATAGTGAAATGCATTTAAATCAGACCTAAGGTACCTTTAGAAGATGAGACATTTCCCCTAGAGGCTCTGCCCTCCTAGAACAAGGACAGTGGTATTGTGGGAGACCCTCACCCATTGGAAGTGGCAGGCATAATCACAGGACTCCAGCGCCACACGTACATTGTGCTAATTTGTACATCATTAGTGGAGACATGGGGACAAAGGACAGCGTGATGATGGGACAGAGCACCAACAATTAAAGCATTTTGAGGTTAGCAGCTGCTCCTAGCAGCCAGCTGCCTATGGATATTTACATATAGACAGGCTATGGAAAAGAGCGGCTGCTGGCCAGCAACCTGGACCCAGTGACGAGAACCCCAAGTGGCTGGTCTTATTATTACAGCTCTCTTTAGTGCCAGCCTGAGTTGGAAAAGAAACAAAATAGTTACAAAAACAAAACTGAAGCTTTGGCTCACAACTGATGCTAACACTCTCTCCATCCAAAGCTCCAGGTATCGGAAAGCAGTACAGTAAGTTTTCTGTCCTGACCTGACTGAAAACCACAACACAATAAGTGAAGAGAAAGGAGTAACATTCTGACTGCTCATGTGAGCCTAGCCTGCATTTGGTGTTAGGGTTGGGAAGATGGCTCAGTGGCTAAAAGTGCTTGCCTGAAAACAGAGTTCATATCCCCCAAATGCATGTAAAGCTGGAAGCAAAACGGGTACATGTCTATAATTCCAAACCCACCTATTTTAGTGTGAATCAGGTGGGCCAGCTTGCCTAGCAGTCCTCTCAGTTCCAATGTGTGCTGTGGCGTGTACATACCACACACACAACACCAAAAATGAAGCATTAGGTATGAAGTAGAAGAAGGATAAAAAAATGAGAAAACAGCAGTAGACATTTTTTATGGGGGGTGGTTATTTAGTGATTCACTAAGAGAAAGAAAACTCTACCCTATAATTATTAATGTGAACTTAATTAATTGAATTGAATAGTGACATTAAAACTATCTAGAATAGTTAAAGATTGATTTTTGACATAAGATTTTATGATATCCATCCCAGGTTGGCCTTGAACTTGTGATCCCCCTGCCTCAGGCTTACCAGTGATAGGATTACAGGCATGTATGAATAGACTCAGCAAGGGCTAACTTTTGTTAGCAAGTAAGTAAATGAATTCTTCAAAAAACTTATTGACATAATATAGATGGAACTCATTTACCTCTAGGATCAAGGCCAAGTTAAGCTATTGTTAAGAATAGCGGCATCTCGGGCTGGAGAGATGGCTTAGCAGTTAAGCACTTGCCTGTGAAGCCTAAGGACCCCGGTTCAAGGCTCAACTCCCCAGGACCCACGTTAGCCAGATGCACAAGGGGGTGCACACATCTGGAGTTCGTTTGCAGTGGCTGGAGACCCTGGCGCACCCATTCTCTATCTATCTCTATCTGCCTCTTTCTCTTTCTGTCTGTCATTCTCAAATAAATAAATAATTTTAAAAAAGAATAGCAGCATCTTCCTCACAATGTACATATATCCGTGTTCTCCTAACTCTCATTATATGATCTGATCTCATCTGTATTGAAAACTGAACAAGCAGACCGTGCCTTTGTTTTTCATCTTACATTTTAGATAATGTGATTGAGGAAAGAAAACACTTGATGAATTTCCTGGGATCAAGTGGGAAGTTAGTGAAGGGCTTAAGTCTGTACTTGGGTCTCCCCAAGTCAATATCAGCAACCTGTCCCATTCTTAGGCCCCATCTTTCTAGTTACACATTGTGCAACTTAAGTCTATTCTCACAATAGGAAAAAAATCACTGGAAAAGCCTATGCACCCCAAATTACAGCCTGCTGAAAGCTCAACATTCTGACTTTGAGAACTATTCAATTCATTCTGAATATAATATAGCAACAAACTGAGGCTCTCAAATTCTCTTGTGGGGCCCAAGTCCATGTTCACTGTTAACATGATTGCAGGTCCTGGGCTGAGATTTTCTCAGACAAAACGCAGTGACTCTCCTGTTCTCATTCTGCTTCGTAGTTACTACCCAGGGTTTTGTGATAAAGGATCTTCAAACACATCTTCTGAGCCAAGGTCTTGTCTCTCTTCTTTATCAATGATTAATGATCCCCAAGAGCTTGCCGTTGACTCCTTTTACTTTTTGACTCATCATCTTTGATGATAGGCACAGTCTTAAATAATAAGGGCTTATCCAACAGAAATTATTAGCTATTCATCTTCTGGCCATCCATAAATCTTCATGTTTCCAGCTGCCTTTTTTTTTTACTCTTAGATGTCTTTCAAACTTTCCTCCGAACACCCATCCCTCAGCTCAGCTCTGCCCGCATCTCGCCTTCGGTTCTCTTGACTGCATAAGAGCATTGCTGCTGTGACCCATCTTGATTTTCCTGGGCTGAACCAGGACTTGTCTCAGTAATTGTGGCACACAACAAGTGATGCAGAGATAATGTCCTTTCATTGCAATGCTTCCTGTCAAACGTGCTAGTGGTTTGAATGTGTGGGACCTAGTCTTGGAGTGGTGCTATTTAGCATTTGGAGTTCTTTTCCAGAAATCTTGGGTCTTTCCAATGGATCCAACTCATGAATTATTTCAAGATTGCCACATTGCACAAAAAGAAAGTATAAAGACATAGACAGACACATGAGTATAAACACACAGAGAAAAAACTACACTGTAAAACCATAGGTGTCCTTCATCTTTGCACAGCAAACAATCTTGGCCACTATACTAGGCAGATCCAAAGAAGGCTATTCCATGAGTACTAGTTCTGACCTGCTGAAGCTTGCTGCATCTCCCGCTTGTTTATTTTGTGTTATTTTGATCTCTTACCTCTTGTCTGATGCCTTGTTATTGTTGCTACTATTACTAACATATAGTAACTGTAAAAATTAAGGGTTTCACTGGTGTTTCCATGGAGATTATATTTTTTTCAGCCCTCTGAACTCCTACCTGCCCTTTCCTCATTCCCCTTGTCAATCCCCCACTCCTTTCCCTTTCCAGTCCTTCTTTTACTTTTTCATCATCTTCCTTTTGTTTGTTTTCCTTTTCCCACATACACAAGAAAACATGCAATTCTTGTTTTTCCATGTCTGACTTATTTTACTGAATATCTATTATTATTTATGGATGAATAATTAATATTCTATCGTATAAATTCCCAGTCACATGAAAGTTAGGCTAAATAATTTGGTTATGCTTTTCTCTTGCTGATCTGCCTTTTGTTATAAAGAAATAAGACTGTGGGCTGCAGAGATGGTTTAGTGGTTAAGGAGCTTGCCTGAGAAGCCAAAGGATCCAGGTTCAATTCCCCAGTACCTATGTAAGCCAGATGCCCAAGAATCTGGAGTTCCTTTTCAGTGGCCAGAGGCCCTGGTGCACCCATTCTCTCTCTATCTTCTCTCTGCTTCCAAATAAATAAAATAAAATAGATTTTTAAAAGAAATAAGACTTTGTGATGGGCTAGAAAAATGTTTTAGCATTTTCCCTTGTACAATTTTATATCTATTGAGACTAAATTTTAAAAATTCTTCTTGTGGTAATTCAATATTTTATTCTACTTTATAAAGCACTGACCCATAGAGGATTAGAATTTTGTTTTAATTTATCTTTGTTTTGCATGTGTATGTGTGTGCATACTGAGTGTGCATATGTTTATGTGTTAAATGTGGGCATGTGTGTCATGGCATGCATTTGCATGTATGTACTCTTGCATGTGAAGGCCAGAGATTAACATCAGTTGTCATCACTCTCAATCACTCTCCACCATATTATTATTCTTGTTTTGCATGGTAGTGGTAGTGTGTGTGGCATATGGACATGTTTGTGCAGATGCATTTTCAGGTGCATGGAGGTCAAAGGAGAGTATCAGGTATCTCTCCTCTACATCTATCCAGGTATTTCCATGAGACAGTCTCTCTCTGGATGCGGACCTGCAGTTTTCATGAGCCCTTGTGATTATCTGTTCTTCTCTGTTCCCCATAGGACTGGCATTATAGATATACATGACCACACTCAGATGTTTATATGGCTACTGAGAAATTGAACTCAGACTCCCTTGGGCCCTCATGCTTGTGGCAAGCATTCTTAGCCACTGACTGAGCCATCTCCCTAACCCTCACCTGTATTTTTTTAGACATGTTCTTGCACTGAATCTAGAGCCCTCCAATTCAGCCAGTAAACCTGCATCTTTTCAGCACTGGGATATAGGTTCTGATCACCATGTCTAGCTTTCACACTGATGCTGAGGATCCAAACTCTGGTCTGGTCTTCAGGCTTGAATACTAAGCACTTAACTGCTAAACCATCTCTCCCAAACTTCTAGAATTTTGTTTTAAATGATTTTGCAGATTGTTTGAGAAGCATAATTCTGACATGCCACGAATAATGTCCTAGTTTGCCTATAAAACTGGAAAACTTGGAATAGAGTGATAGACCCCTCCACATTGACAATATGTAAACACCTACCATTCCCTATACTTTGGCTGTGTAGCCACATACATTCAGAGGTCATTTGCAGAACATCAACAGAGCCTATTTGGGGGAACTAAAAACTGTTCTGTCGTCCAAATACAATTTAATGAGGGCCTGGAAGGATGTTGAGAAGGGAAAACAGACAGTCAATGATGGTGCTCATCTACATCATAACAATAATGATGGTAGTAGGTAGGATTTTTAAGAGGCCAGTGGACAAGACCTAGTGATTGGCATTAGCTGGAGATCAACAAGAGAGAATTAAGGTACACACTGAGAGGACAGAGAACTGGTGTACAAAGGTACATTGTCGAGGAAAGTTGTCATGTAGACATGACATCAAGGCCAAGACCTAATATAATAAGCACAGACCCTCCCAAGACCGAGAGTAAAGGTTCTCCTGGAAGACAAAACAGCAAGTACGGGGACCCCATGAGGACAACACTCATGTTCAGGCTGAAAGAGACTATGTTGCCAGAGGGGAGAGAAATGAGAGTCAAAAATAGGAGAGGGCTGGAGACATGGCTTAGCATTTGGGGTGCTTGCCTGCAAAGCGTAAGGACTCACATTCCACTCTCCAGGTCCCACTTAAGCCAGATGCATAGTGACACAAGTGCACAATGTCACACATGCACACAAGGGAGTACACACATCTGGAGTTCAATGACAGTGGCTAGAGGCCCTGGCAGTCCCCCACCTACAATTTAAAAAAGGCCAGTCTGATGGGCTTGCCTCAAAAAAGGAGAAATATGAAGTCATTTCTCTATTTTACCCCACTACCTAAAATGTGCTATATCTTGTTCTTTTGAAGACAAGAAAAATGAATCAGAAACATGAAAATATTGATGAGGGACATAGACCTGAATGCTGACTCCATTTCTGGACCCAAGGCCCTCTGGATGCTCTGTCCAATCTGTTCCCACCATGCTTCCTCACTGCCAGTCTCTCGACCCACTGAAGATAAACTACAGTCATGAGAGGTTCTCTTGTTGTCACAGATGGGAGTGGGTGATCAATGTGGATCTTCTTTCATGCAGAGGTGCAGCTCCCATAGGAAAAAGAAATATTCATGCAGATCCCTGCTCTGGTGACAGGAGCTTGCATAGTGAAAAGAGCATTGAGGCCAGTGGTCTATAAAAGATCTTTTGCCATAAGAGAAAAAGAAAATGTAAAGCTTAAATGTCTTCATTTAGCTGTTACTAGAGATAAAGGCACTCTAGATCTACTATTTTATATAATTTAAATTAAGGATAAATTATTATTACACTAACTGAAACTTTATGAAATAGCTAATCTCTTTTAGTGGAAACAGCCATTTTTATAGCACAACAGCAGATTCAAGCAAAGGGAATATATGTGGTTCAAATTTCTTTTGATCTGCTAACCTTGGACATATATCACTAGGACTGAAAAGAAAACCAAGCATTAAAAAAAAACAGAAATTAAATAATTTCCCCAGAAAAGTAGAGATAACAGTTGAGAAGAACTATGAAATTCAGATGAGTGATATACATTCAGGACCTTTTATGCAGGCTCTGTATGTATGCCTGATAAAGCAGTGCTCAAATGAGACACAGAACACCAGTTCCTTCACGGAGCCTCATCACATAACATCATGACAAAAGACACGCTGTCACAGAGAAGGAAACCTATTTCTTAACATCAGAAACAACAAAACACTTAATATTTGGAAGAACTTGTTTCTCAAACACAAAATAAAATGAATTTTGCAGGGACTCATTTCCTTCCTATTCATGAAATAATCATTTTCTTTATTTTGCCAGTTTTCTCATCCATGGGTTTTGAAGATGATAGTGTTAAAATGCCTAGTGTTTCTCCTGCTCACAAAAAAAATAAAAGTTAGTTTATTGCTTGTGAAAAATTCCAAATATAAGATATTATATGATACAATAGTTTACATTTCCATTGGTAGACTAGAAATGCATGTTTAAAGCAAACCCTCCATGTCATTCAGCTGGCAGGGCTCAATAAGCCTTTGTTTCTATGCTGGATATAACTAGATATCCTAGGCATCTTTTCCCTCCTGTCTTTTCTGTTTTATTTCTTGTACATGTGAGAAGAAGTGCTTCACCATTGAGATATGGTCTCGGTTACAAGGAGCATCTTTTCTTAAAGCAGTTGTTTCCATAATCCTGGTAAAGGAACATGGCAGATGACAAAGCATCCACTCTCTTGTGATACTGAGTTTACTGTTTCCTCATGACCTCAATAAATTCTGTCTCGAGCCAGACATGGTGGCCCATACCTTTAATCTTAGCACTCAAGTGGCACAGGTTGGAGGATTGCCATGAGTTCGGGGCCAGCTAGATCTACAGAGTGAGTTCCAGGTCATTCTAGGCTACAGTGAGACCCTATTTTGAAAACAAACAAAAAATGTTTTAGAATTCCATATCAGTTACTCAACAGATTGGTAGGGACTTTTTCTAGACATGATTGGGAATGTGATACATAGTTCTCAGGCCTACTAGAATGATGAAAAGCAGAGATGCAAGGAATAACTCTGTCATGCAAGATAAGCTATTCCTGGTGGCTGCATCTTTCTGTGAAAGCTGCTTCCTTGTTTCCAGTTTCCTGATGTGAGAAGAGCAAGATGTTACCATGAATAAAAGGTATAATTATGACATTTGAGATAACTCAGGACATTGACAGCCCAAAGAGGGATGATAAGCAGTGTATTAGTCAGGATTCCATGACTACAGTGAAAAATAACTGAGATAATAACTCAAAGAAGAAAAGTTTCTCATCTAATAGTTCTGGATGTTCCCGATCAAAATCATGTGAACCTATTACTTTAGGTCTCTGCTCTGGGTATAAGATTACAATGAAAAGGGGCATATGGTAGAATTGACTCCTCACCTCATGTCAAAAAGGAAGAGACCAGGATCTCACAATTCCCTATGGGAGGGGGGGGACTTCATGATCTGTGGACTTTCTATAAGGTCTAAAAAAGAACCTGTCACAAAATAAGTGAGGAGCCAATTAGTGACAGGATGAAAGAATGAAATGGGGGCTGGAGAGATGGCTCAGGGGTTAAAGCTTTTGCCTGCAAAGCCTAACAACACAGGTTCAATTTCTAGTATCCATGTAAAGCCAGATGCACAAAGTGGAGCATGCATGTAGAATTTTACAGTAGCTAGATGCCCTGGTGTACCCATTCTCTCTGTGTCTCTTCTCTCTTCTTGTAAATAAATAAACAGATAAATAAATAAATAATAATGAAAGGAAAACTTTCAGAAAACTTTCTCTGATTTGACACAAACACATGTCTTCACCCCAGAAAAGGCTCAGACAACAGACCAAAAGTACTATTGCCCCAAAACCAGATTTGGAGAACCAATGAGTTGATTAGGGTTACTTACAGGGCAGGGTGAAAGATGGCTTACAGGAGCTTGAATGACTCAAAGGCAGGCACATCACTGAAAGCCCACCCCAACAGAAGTAGTGACCCATGCAAGCTGCATCCCTGGAGCACACTGCATAATCTGCAGGCAGAGCCACTGGTCAGAGAATCTCGAGCGCACTACCTGACTTGCGGGCAGCTCAGAGTGTCTCCCCAAGCAGAGTGGTTGTGTGACTTTTTAAGTTTCAGGTCCCCCAAATTTGACTTCCTGAATCTCTAGAGCTTCCTTACTCTCCTCTGAAGGGAATATTTCATTTCAAATGAATTTTCTACATAACACAAGGAAATGAAGGTAGAAAGGAAAGGAGTGGGTTGGAAGAACAGATTTATTAGGGGATTCAGATTTCCTGGATGGACAAGTCTAATCATAACTATTTCTAGACAGATATTTGTTGATATGATCACTGTTTAAAGGGAAGCAAAGAAATGAATGTGTTCATCACAGCTATTTTAGTCTAAGGTTAGGAGCTGAGGGGAGATAAACCTTAGGGATAGTCTGAAACATACTCTAAGATGAGTGGCTATAAGCAGAGCTCTCTCCTGTTCTTTTTGTCCAGGAATGACAAATATTGTGTCTCAGGACTATGCTGGATTCCTGCATGCTGTCAGCCACAGGAACCCCACTTAATAGGAGATTTGTTCATGAGTAACTGCAAGACAAGCATGAGGGGTGAGGACCCTCAGAAGGGGCCACGATCATAATTGATTACTCTGAAGAATGGAACATGGGAATTGTCTGAAAAAAGTGGGTGTCTGGTGACAGAGTGTAGAATTTAAATACCATATGGTAGTCATTCCAGAGGCAACTGCATTGTCAGGGAGCTTGAAATCATCCCTCTCCCAGCTAAGAAAGGACTGGAGTTGAGTTATAAGCAGGCATATAGTTACAGAAACTGCTTCAGATATCCTTGTTCTGGATTTCTTTGTTTACTAGCAGAGCCAGAATGCTCATCCAATCTTGGATCTAAGCACAGCCTTCATCCACACCTTATGACTTCATAAGAAATGAGGCCCAAACCTTACCATCCCTCATGGCTTTGGTTTGAGCATAGATATCAAGGGCTGGGATAGAACGAGGTTCCCAAAAGAGCAGATCAGTTCATCTCAGGATCCAATCCCTGTCCTTTCAGATAATCAAGTGTATCATTTCTGATGCTATGAAAAGGTCTTTGTTTTAAGCATTTCCCCAGGGGCTTTCTCCAAGGAGGGTGGCAGTTTAAAGTATAGTTCTAGAGTTGTTTGGATAATGAAAAAGGGAAAAGCAAGAAATAGCTTGACAAAACAAAATTCTGATATGTTCATGACCCTTGAACTTCACACTATCCTAATTTAAAGTTGCTATTCCACCAGACTCCTCAGATTTTTATGTAAGAAAGCAATAAATGAGGGAACGGGAAGTGGGTTTTGCCTCTGAGAAGGATAATGTAATGAGTCACTATTTAAATGAATCCATGGAGCTTTACAAAGTCTTAAAAAGGACCATTTAATTGCATATACAAAGACCTTAACTTTTTATCGTCTGGGAAGAATAGCTGCTGAGAAGTGGTAGGAGGTAAATGTGTTCACGTGATCCTGAAAGGCGAAGAACAGCTCGATGTGAGAAGGAAATTGGTATATTGAATTCTGCAATAAATCACAGTCATCAGGAGCACTTTGCTGTGCCTGGGAATGATCTGTCAGGCAATGAGAAGCAGCAAGTGCAATTGTGAGAATGGGGGTGGAGTCTTTTCACACTGAGGAAAATATCTCCACCAGAAGAGCACCCTGAATGCAAACTCAATGAGAATGGATCTTCCTAAGCTTTGTTCATTATATTTTTTTCTCCTGCTGCAAACTACTTTCTCAATTTTTTGATGAAATGCCTCAAGAAAATTAAGCATAGTGTGCCTTTATGGCTATGATTTTCACCCATGTGGATGCAGAATCACCCTCCCAGAGGACCTCCAGCACGATCCAGAAACCTTGGGTTTGTTTATGGCATTGAGAGGATTGCACTCCTAACAAGGAGAGATAGACATTAAGATGAGCAGGATTGCTCCTACTCTTATCCCAACAGGGAAAAAAATATGTCAGTTGTACTGAGGTTGAAACACCCTAGTTTCAGATAACTTCTAACTTCGGCTTCTCAAATTGTTCATGTTTGTTATATTTGTAATGACTTGTAAGACCAAAAAAAAAAAAGCCTCAATGAATAGACAAATGACACTTGTGATATCTACTTCTGGCAAATTTATGAAGAATAAATTAATTCTCTAAATAAGGATATCACATGCTGTTGCTATTTATTCCAGGCAATTTTCTGAGAAACTATTTAATTTTGCTTAAATAAAGCCATGGCAAGGTATCTGTGTAGTTATTGACAACCCACTGCAAAGTAACATCACATGAAAACATCAAAGCACATAAAAATAATAATATTAATATATTCAAGACTATTTCTAGTCATTTGGGATACATATCGTTTCAGTGAATGAAAGGCATTTTATGATCTGAGAATGCTAGTCACTGCACGGAAATACTAACAGACTCAGAGAAAATTGCTTCAGTGCACTTAAGATTCTCTGTCAAGATAAAAAGAATAGCTGCCACTAAGTGCTTTCATTTTTGTTTTTCACTAGGTTATTTCCTCCATATTTTGCATGAATTGTTTTATTTAATATTTACAAGGGTCCTGCAAGGTAAGTATTAGAATTCTCATTTTGGAAATGTGTTGCTCCATGCCTAGAACAGTGAAGAAATACACCCAGCAGGATGATTCCAGATGTCACACATGCTATCTTTGATACCTCATCTTCTGGGGGCTTGATAGGTACTAACTAGGCGGTAGCTGAGGAGGCTCTCAAGGAATGGATATAAAAGCATAGAGACAAGTTAGAAACAAGTTCAACTTGCAAGAATGGATGACTCTTGTCATAATAGCAAGGGAAAATAAGTTCCCCTCCTCTGTACACCAACAGAAGCTGAATTTAATGGACAAAATGACCGTGATCCATAACCAAGGTGCCTGCCAACTGCAGAAGACAGACAGTGATGTGCTCTGGAGGTAGCTAAGGAGACCAGGGAGTCAAAGTGGCATGAAGAAAGGATAGAGAGGGACTGGAGAGATGGCTTAACAGTTAAGGTACTTGTCTGAAGAGCCTAAGGATCCATGTTCAACTCTCCAAGTCCCATGTAAGACAGACACACAAAGTGATGCAAGCTCGTAAGGTCACACATGTGCATAAGGCGGCACACACGTCTGGAGTTCGATTGCAGTAGCTGGAGGCCCTGGCATGCCAATTATCTCTCTCCCTCTCCCTCTCCCTCATAAAAAGGCTAGTCTGTTGGGCTTACCTCAATAAAGAAGGAAAGAAAGGAATAGAGAGAGAGTGAGAAGAAAGAAAGAAAGAAAGAAAAAAAGAAAGAAAGAAAGGAAGGAAGGAAGGAAGGAAGGAAGGAAGGAAGGAAGGAAGAAATGAAGGGAAGGAAGGGAGAAAAAAAGAGTGTCAAGGAAACCTATGGGAAAATTCTACTAAATGAGGTATAAATGACCAAAGGGCATCCTGCAGGAGCAAATAATAAGGACTACAAATTCAAATGCCCTTTAGGTTTCCAACCTTTGAAAAGCAGTAAAGCAGTGGTTAGTGTGTGAAAATCTTGGCCCACCTGCTTACCATTTTCCTCAGGAAGCAACTGTGTAAACTTGGGCTTCTCTTTGTCCCAGACTGTATTCTCCTTTATCAGGGGCTTTTATTCTATTTCAATTCTTTGGTGTAGTGATTCTCATTTATATTATCATTAGAATCATGCAAAATTCAATAGAATTTTGCAGGCGTGGTGGCACACACCTTTAATGCAAGCACTTAGCAGGCAGAAGTAGGAGGATTGCTGTGAGTTCTAGGCCAGCCTAAGACCATAGAGTGAGGTCCAGGTCAGCCTGGGCTGGAGTGAGACCTTATCTCCAAAAAAAAAAAAAAAAAAAAAAATCAATAGATTCAGGAATCAATTCTAGTTCCTCTAACTGTTTGGATGTTATCCCCTACCACAGAATGGTCCTAACAGATATAACTTGTTCATAGCTGCTATGAAAAACATCAGAGAAAAAAGAGAAGAGAAGATAAAGATAAATAAGGAGAGAAAATAGTGAGAAGTAGTAAATGGATGTCAAACATGGATAGAAGAAACCGTTGGTGGTTAGAGATATAATATTTATGGATCTCACTGATGAGGGAAATGAACCTTGTAAATTACAGTATTTTGAATTTAAACAACAATTTGCTAGCTACAAATGTTTATAATGAGTTCAATTTGTTCAATTTATGTTAATAGAACAAAGTAAGACATGATGCTGGTCATTAAAGAATACTTTGCAGAGTTTTATCTATAATTTTTATTGGAACATAATTAACTCAAAGATAAATAATTTTATTAATCTTATAATTTAGAAAAAGTATGCTATGGATAAATCTGAGACATTAGTCTGTCTATAGATGCATTTGAAATATAAATCCAGGGTCACTGTTTTAGCTTTAAGAAGGTTATGGAAAAATTACTAATACCCTGATTTTGGTTAGATCTTCGATTGAAAAAAATAGCTGTATATTACATTGTTAGAACAAAGAATCAACATATATTTGTCACATAATTAAATGTCAAATAAAATTATCAGATAATTATGTCATATCAGTGACTATGTGGACATTTGTTATAATAATACTACTTACTTTGGGGAGTTATATGAAGTATTTAAAAATAAAGGGTCATGAAATCTGTAGCTAATATGCTTCTTTCAAATGATCCAACAGAACTAAAACAAATTCTACACATGGAAAAAAGAGGGGTAAGATATGGTAAAATGTCGATAATGGTTGAATCTATGTTACTGATGATTAGAGTATTTTTGAAATTTTTACGTAAGCTTTTATGCTTTTAAAGTCACATACATGATGTTGATACATGTATGAAATAAGGCTAGGATGTATCTCATTATATGTATCTCACTTGTTTAGCACATGTGAGGCACTGGATTCTGTCCTTAGCAGTACATACACACACAAAAATTATGAACTCTCAGATCCAGATGAAATATGGCTGAGATTGTGGAGGAGCCACAGTGTGAGCAATGTAGACACTCTTCATTTGAAACATTTAGTTCTTGAAGCTCACAGTGCATCATTTCACCTGTCATGCAATTAGATGGCCCCACTAGATTCTAACTGCTAGTATCAGAAATGATCAAAGACACTCTAGGGGAAGAATAGGAGTAAAAGTGTGAAAAGAAAAAAGAAAACCCTATTTCTTTGAATAAACCAGTTTTGATGAACAAAAGACAATTAGTGATCCCAGAGATGCAGTCTATGTTATATTAAAGGACTTAAAAATCAAGGAGGGAGCTAATATAGGGAAGTATGATGGAACAGAATTCTAGGCTACTGGTGCCCAATAGTAGACAGACTGCTTCCAACTTCCCATGCAAAGGAGAAAGTGGGTAGCTGACTCTTCTCAAAATTTAATTGCAACATTTAACAGTAAAAACAGTGATAGATTTGGCGAATTATCATTAAATGTACATTGTGGGTAGTAAAAGAGAAATGTATTCTTCAACATAAATCACTCTGACTTCAGAAGCAGGATATGGCTGAAATCTTAATTTAATTAAATTTAACCCCCGTCAGCCCCAACCCAAGGATGTAGTCACTTCCCATACAGTTGACCCAACAATCTTCAACTAATATTCTTTCCAATTAGAGGTTTCCTGAACTGTACCTTCTTCCTTCATGCTGACCCCTTCAATACCTTCTGGTAATTCCTCATGGAGGGTAGAGTATCCTGAAGTCCCCACCAAAAACCACAAGGCAAAGGCAGAGACAGGAACCTGGCAATGGGGCCTCTTATAGGAGAGACGTCTAGAGTCCACACCTAAAACAAACAAAAAAAAAAGGACACTATTTCACTCTGGCCAATCATAGAATATAGTCAGCAGAGCAGAATCTCCTTAATAAAGTCTAGTAAATATAGATATATTTTTGGTAATCACTTAAATTCATATGTGAGCTCTCCATTTAAGAATGAGAAGCTACTGATGGCCACGTGTACAGAGAGGCTGTGGATAACTTACCATACCTCTTGGCTTCCTGGTAGCAAATTTTCAGCCGATACACATCACCTGAGAATGAGTAGAACATGCACTAACAGAGAGGAAGCATTATGAAGAAAAACAATCATTATCTATAATAGTTCTATAGAAAATCTTAAACATTATAGCTTTCTCTCTCCAAAATGTTTTCAGAGGTAGAAAAGGAGCTAGAATATGAACTGAATAATGATTAAGGTGCAGATGAAAACTGAGACATCTACTGCTTACAACACAAATGTATGAAAACAGAAAGGCTAGTCTAAAATTAAAAGGCACATAGTATATAATAATGACCAGAAATTTATATATCAATTTCAAAGCAAAAAATTGAAACAGAATTTATTATTATTAGTCATGTACACAGTGTGTATACAGCCATGTTGGTACCATTATTAGCCTCTTCCCTTTCCACCCCCTCCACAGGGACCCTCCTCATTGAAGAATGTGGGTTGTGTATTATGGGGTAAGCCATCAGTTATGGGTAAGAGGCAATGTCTCTTTGCATAATGTCCCAACATGTGGCTCTAACAATCTTTCTTCCCCCTCTTCCACAAATTTCCCTTAGCCATGTTGGGTTCATTTTAGGTCTACTTCATTGATAAGGTCTTGGGAGCCTCTGTGTCTCTAGATACCTGGTTTGGTAGGAGTTGAGTATTCTCAGTGTCTCTCTCTTTCACCCTTGTGTTGGATCAGGTTCACCAAGAAAGCAGCACTCTTGCTCATTTCTCCAATTACACGATGGTTTCAACCGGGGCCCTGGTGAGGTGTGATGGCTGATTATGTCCTCAGGATCTGTATCCATCTGAAAAAGAGAAGCAAGTTCTCTAACGAGAGTGAAGTCTGCACCAGATAAATGGAATAACCATTATTATTTTAGAGAGAATTTAATAGGTGTAGGCCTTCTTGTAGCCCATAATTGGTGGGAGCTTGAAAATGGAGAGTGGGCTCATTTTTTGGATATGGTTCTGACTTGCTTCCCAGAACCAGCTATGGGTTCCATTCCACTGAGCAGAACCATTAGTTAAATCAAGAGCAGTTGGTTACCCACCATGGCTGTATGCCACTATCTCACTTGTGTGAGCATCACGTCAGGTTGTTTGCTGCTGAGTAGCTTAGACCACGAGTTGCCTGGACAGATATTGGTCATTTCCCCCAGTCGTCACATAGCACCTTCTGGCACTAGACACTGGGGACTGACTCTCTTCCAGAGCAAACTTTGAACGTGTGTTCGTGATGCACAGAGAGAAAACAAAGGTGAAGATGAAGAGGAAGAGTGTAATGACAGTGTAATGTACATACATGGATTCAACATAAGAGTAGAGTTTATCTGCATGCATGTTTCAGAGCTGAGAGAAACATCAATCTGAACAAAGCAGGGAGAAGCTGCTGAGCACCAGCAGTAGAGACAACACCACACAGGGATCAGCAAAGCAACTCCGGATTTAGATTGACAGCCAAGTTCTCCAAACTATGCCTGGGTGACAGACATCAAGACAGGAAAATATATTCTCCAAATGATGAAGAAAATAAAATCAAACATGAAGCAGAAAAAATATTCATCAACAGTGCAAGAGGGGCTAGAAGCAGGGCTGAGTCACACACCATTGTGAGTCAGGACAGAGCTGGAGGTCACAGCCCAAGGGTAGAGCTATCCCCAGTTGGCTTCCAGGGAGGGCGAGGTCAGCATAAGAGAAGGTGGGAGCCGGGCTGGACCTGTCTCTGTGTTGCTGGTCCCTATGCTGCTTGTCCCTGGGGTCCCCATGGTGCCAAAGTCAGAGCCATGCCTCCAGCCCACCCCACACTGCTTCTGCTCCACCTAGTGCCACTGTGAATTTGAGGCCAGCCTGGAACTAAAGTTCCAGGTCAATCTAGCCTAGAGTGAGACCCTACCTCAAAAAAAAAAAAAAAAAAAAAAAAGGCACAAATACTTGGGAATGATTATAAAATCTGCCTGACATTTTTGAAGCTAACAGATTATCAAAAGCAGATGAAAATATGATTATATAAAATAAGACACCTCAAGACCAATATCTGTTATAACCATTGATGAAAATCTCTCAATAAAATACTAGCAAACTAAATTGGCAATTTATTAAAGTGATCATACACTATAACCAAGTGGGGCTTATCCCTGGAATAGAAGGATGGCTGAACATATAAAAAGCAATTAGTGTAATAAATCACAATCACAAAGTGAAAGTCTGAGATTTTTTTTCATGTGATCATTTCAATAGGTATAGAAAAGAAAATTGGCACATTTTCTAGCCTCTTGATAGAAACACTCAACAGAGTAAATTTTAGCTAGAAGCTTCTTCCCTGGTGGCTACCCTACCTAGTGTCAGAATATGGTAGGTAGGTTCAAATAATATAATCTTGAAAATCCCCCACAGACATAACTAAATCTTGCCAAGTTGACAATCAGAGGTTAACCATAATACCAAGGGAAATGGAAATATTAACCATTGAAAAGTACAAAATATGGCTAAAAGAAATAAACACACAAATAAAGAGAAGTCCATACTATGTTGTCAGATTGAAGTCTTAATATTGTGAAACAATATTTTGTGAAACAAACTACCAGTTTATTGTATTTTATCAAAATACTAATCGTATTTGTACAATACTAGAGTTCATTCTAAAACTTACATGATATAGCCAAAATGGTCTTGAAAAAGAAATTAACTAAATTGGAAGCCTTGCATTCCCTGATTTCTAAACTCATTATGATTCCACAGAACCAAAACAGTGTCCAAATGGCAAAAGAAAGACATATAGAGCACTGGAATATACCCCGAAGCAACCAATCACATATATTATCAAATGGTTAGTGACTAGGATTACCAACACCATTCAGAGAAGAGTAGACAGTCTTTCCAATAAAAGATACTAGAAAAACTGGATACTGAGAGGCAAAGGAATAAACTCTGACACCTAATTTACCCTATACACAAAATTATTTCAAGGCTAGGGTTGTTTGTAACTCGATGATAGAACGCTTGCCTGATATGCTTGTCATTCTGAATTCATTCCTAGCGCCACAAAAAAAAGGAAGTAAAAAAGGATCACAGATCTAAGCATAATAAATAAAGGTACAAAATTCTTCAAAGAAAATGGGTTAAAAGTTTCATAACATTAGATTTAACTATACAGTTTTTTTGATATTATGCCCAAAGCATTGCCAATTTGATAGGGTTTGGAATCACCTAGAAACATGCCTCTGGGCATGTCTGCGAGGCCACCTGCAAAGAGGTTTCACTGAGGAGGGATTTTAGATCTAGTCAGGTTGACAATGAAGATTATATCACAGCTCCCCAAAAGATAACAACTATTTGCCATTAATATGTGTCACCAACATATCTTTTCCACTCATTAAGAGAACTGTATTTACTGCACTGTATTTCAGTCCCTATCTTAACTCTTGATTCTGTACATTGAATTACTTGAACATTTTTGTTGTTTGAGAGCTTTTTAAATAGTTTCTAGCTTTTGGTTAACACAGCCTTTTTTATATTTCTTTTTATGCTAATATAATCCCAGGTAACTTGTTAAAAATAAAAGGAAAGGAACTACAAGATTAATGGACTTTATTGATTAAGTTAATGTAAACCATTTCACAATAGTGAATCTTCCCATTTATAGATATGAAATACATTTCCCTTAAGTTGTGTTATTTTACAATAGTCCTCATAAATAATTTTCTTTGTATAGTGATATAGTTCTCCTTTCTTATTAGGTTTGTTCCTAAGCATTTAATGTATTTTTGGAATTAGGTTGGGATGGTTATATACATGTATATATATATATATATATATATATATATATATATATATATATTTATCAGGAATACTTGTCATTCTTTCCATGCAGATTCTACTACTGTTGCTGGTTGTTAATGTATCTTAGAGGTTTTATTAAATTTCAGAGAAAGGTATTAAAAACTGCCCAGGAAAAAAATAAACATAGATTAACAGATTATTAAATATTATATTATATATAATAAATATTATATTAAATGATTCCATTGCTGCTGATAGAACAGATATTTTTAATACTTATGCTATGGCTTGAGTCTGAAATGTCCTCACAGGCTCATACGTGATGTTTTGGGAGGCTATAGTATCTTTGGGATATGGGCCTAGGTGGCAGAGAGAGGTCACTAGAGATGGGCCTGTGAAGGTTTTATCTCCTTCTGTGGTTTCTGGTCTGTGCCATGTAAAGCCCCTCCACCCCAGGCTCCTGCCACACTGGGATGGGCTTCCTAAATCATGAGCCGGCATAAACCTTTTCTTTCTTGGACTGTTTCTCTCAAGTATTTTGGTCTCATCAATCATGAAAATAATGTCTAGAATCATTTTAGATAGTTAGAATCATTTGGATTAAAAAAGCACTACTGGAAGTTCCAGAAAATTCTCAGCTAAGAAATTGAGTCATTCTGAGATCATGCTTCCTTGTCAATATGATTTGAGCTGGAGGATGGTGAAAGAATTCCCCAGGTTTCTAAGAGGAAATAACTGTGAGTCACTTACAATCAAGTATAAGAGCCAAAAGTAGACATTTTCTTACATGTAAGGATGGAAAAATTTGAACCCCAATGTACTCAGGGGAGCAATGAAAATGCAATAATGGGCTTTGGTGAAAGAAAACTTATATACCTATCCTTCCTGCAAAGGTTAATTAAAGTGTAAGTATGAGATTTAAAGTAGATGAACTATCATGGTGAGAATAACAAAGATTTTATCAGTGAAAAAATATGTAGAAGGTAGAATGCATAAAAGGATAAGGCATGCCTTCTAGGGAGCATGGGAAACAATGAAGCCAATACCCTACGTTTAGTTACCTTTGCATTGCTGGGACAAAATGCCTGACCAAAGGCTGGAAAGTATTTTTTTTTTTTTTTTTTGCCTTATAGTATGGAACAGAAGCTTCATGATAGCATAAGAAAGATGGTGGAGAAAAGATGGTAGAACAGAGACTGAACATCACCTTCTTGCCACAGCAGGTTGAAAATAGGAGCAGGAGAGTGAGTTGAGTTCTGGCAACAGGAAGCTGGATATAACACCCCTGAGTCCACCTCACAAGAAATGTACCTTCTCCAGAAAGGTGGGAAGACTGAGGCACCAGCTGGTGACCAAGCATTCAGAACACTAGAATTTATGGGGGACATCTGATTCAAACCACCACACTATCCATGCAGAAGGTAGAGAATGAAAGATTCCCAGTAGGACAAAGGATAAAAGTGAAAAATAGGCCTAGATACAGGGAATGACTAAAAACCTGTGAGTAAGAGTTCACCACCCCCACCTCACACACATTGCTCTTGTGACTTGAACTGACATGACTATGTGATGCTAGGCAGGAGGTCAGAGGCTTTTGGAACACTACAGATGGCCTATTTCTAAAATAGGGCTACTGACAGAGCTATTTAATAATAAATTTGGGAAACGAAAAAGAAAAGACCTTCTTGAAAACACCATTATGAAGCCTAATTGTATGGTAACAAAAATAAATTTGAAAAGTATCTGGAAAAGATTATACTAAGTGAGGTAACCCAGGCCCAGAAAGCCAAACATCACATGTTCTCTCTCATATGTGGATCCTAGCTACAAATGTATAGACTTTTGTGTGAGCTAGAACCAAAAATCAGTAACAGAGTCCCATAAGCTAGAAAAAGGCTATAAGGGAGGGAGGAGAGGGGAGGACTTTATGGGATGGTATTGTATATATGTAAGTAGAAGAACAGATTACAGGGAGGGGAAAGTCCTAAGTGAGGTCAGGGGAAGAGATTGTATAAAAGAAGGGTGAGGGAAGGTCAATCAAAATTCAAGATATTCTGAATAATACATATGAAAATCTACTTTCTTGAGTAATGGCACATGCAGAAGCCATAGATTGTTACTAGAAAATTTTCAGTGCCAGGGATGGGATACCTTCCAGTGATTTGTTGGCCAGGGAGGTCCCTGTTGTCTCCAAAACATCACAGGCTATTGCCAAGGCAAGGGTTCCTATGATAAAGAGATGGTAAGACCCTATTGCTGAAGACTTCACATGACTGAGTGGCAAAGTCACTGAGAAATCAAGCTGGTGCTGAGCAGAAAACCTTCTCCCTTTAGACCAACCAACTGAAAGCTGGAAAAAACTGCACTGTTTACAGCCTTATGAGAGACAAAAGTCATCAACAGTGAAAACAGTGGACACTGGAAGCCTCAAGTTTGGCCAGATAGGCAAAATGACTGAACAGGTGCAATAGTGGCATATCTGCTCTGGGAGAAATCAACTGCTCTCTAGTTGGACTGAAGACCCCACTCTGTGGGAGGGAACGCATGCCTGGTACTGAAAACCTACTCAAAAGCCTATGGCAGGGGAAGTCATGAGCCTTAGGGGTATAAAGCCTGCTCTTGTCTGGATAAATGCATATATTATTCTCACCAAATTGCCCTGAAAGCACTACACTTAATGTTCATATTCATATGTTAATGCTAATCTCACTTCTGGTTAGAGAAGCTTCTCTTTCCAGTTGGCGATGACCACTGGGATGACCCAAAAGGCAACATATTGCTGAGAAGAAGGCATGGAGGAGTGTTCAGCACTGAAACATCTCTATCACACCCTCCAAGACTCAGGAGCCATTGCAGAAGAGGTGGCAGAAAGAATGTAAGAGTCAAAGGAAGGATACCACTTCTTTACATACAACTGTCCAGACAGAAATTGGCCTTGATATCCTAGACCTCACAGTGCCTACCAATACCTACACAAGACTCACATAATAGAAGAAAAAGATGATGACATCAAAATAAAAGAATGGAGAGAGGGAGGGGATATGACAGAGAGCAGAGTTATGAAGGGGAAAGCCATGGGGAGGGAGGGAAATACCATGATTTGTTGTCTGTATAGAAGTTGTCAATACCGCATGTGTATGTATGTATATATATATACATATATGTAATGAAGGGCTGGAGGATGACTTAGCAGTTAAGGTGCATGCTTGTGAAGCCTAAGCACTCATGTTCAAATCTCCAGGTCCCACCATAGCCAGATGCAGTGATGCAAACATGCAATGTCATACATGCACACAAGGGGATGCACATGTCTGGAGTTTGTTTGCAGCAGCTGAAGGCCCTGGCACATGCACACTCTCTCTCTCTCTCTCTCTCTCTCTCTCTCTCTCTCTCTCCCTCTCCCCTTCTTTCTTTCTCTCTCTGTCTCTCAAAATAATTTTTTTTAAAGTAAGGAAGCCCTACATACAACACCACTGATGAACCTTAACCATAATGTAAATGCTAAGTGAAAGATTTTAGTCACAAAAGCTCCATATTGTATGAGCATATTTCCATGAACAGACCATAACAGAGAATCTACACAGAAAGCAGCTTAGTGCTTGCTTATGTTTGGAAGTTTGGGGACATAAGGAATAATGGCTAATGTGAATGGTGGTATTATTTTAATAAGATGAGGGAATGTTCTAAAATTGTGGTAACAATCATGCATGTCTTTGGGTTAATGAAGAATTCAGGGCTGGTGAGATGGCTCAACAGTCAAAGGTTTTGCTTCCAAGCTTGCCAGCCTGAATTTGGTTCTTCTGGGCATCCAGTGAAGCCAAATGCAAAAGTGGCAAGTGCATCTATAATTCCAATGTGCCTGCAACAATGGGAGGCAGATGGAGCCAGAACATTCTAGAATCTGAGGAGCAGTAATTTAAAAAAAGAGAGAGAAAGACTGTCTCACAAAGGAAGATAGAAGGAGAGGAGAAACATAGGTGGTTATCTTCTGAACTCCACCCATATTCTGTGGCATATGAATGACCATACACACTATATATATAATTTTTTTCTCCATACATACAAACGTACATAATCATGCACATGTAAACATAAATAATAAAAATTCAATAATAATGTAATTTATAATTGTATGCCTTAAGTTGGTAAATTGCATGGTATGATAATTATTTTTAATATTTCCTTAAAAGAAAGAATAAAGAATGCATGCTGATCATGGTACCAAGTGCCTATGGTAATAGCTACTAGAGAGGGTAAGTTAGGAGGCCTGCTTGAGTCTGAGAGTTCAATACCAGACTAGGGAACATACTAATAGTCTATCTCCAAAAACAAAACACAAGCAAAAAATAAAAAGAAGCAAATGCTTCATAAACTATAAAATATTGTAATCTTGTTATTTGGGCCACATCCTAATTCCACATACTCTCAGGAGTGAATGACTGAAAAAGGAGGGGCTGAAGAGATGGCTCAGCAATTGAAGATGCATGTTTGCAAAGCCCAATGGCCAGAGTTTATTTCCGAAGTTCCCATGTAAAGCCAGATGCACAAAGTGGTGCATGTGTCTGGAGTTTAAAGTGGCAGGAAGCCCTGGTGAGCCCATTCTCTGTCCTCCTCTCCCTCTCTCTTTCCCTTCTTACAAATAAATAAATAAAATTTTTAAATGTTGTCAAAAAAAAAAAAAGGACAATGCGGGGTTGGAGAGATGGCTTAGTGGTTAAGCGCTTGCCTGTGAAGCATAAGTACCTCGGTTCGAGGCTCGATTCCCCAGGACCCACGTTAGCCAGATGCACAAGAGGGCTCACGTGTCTGGAGTTCATTTGCAGTGGCTGGAAGCCCTGGCGCACCCATTCTCTCGCTATCTCTCTGCCTCTTTCTCTCTCTGTCTGTTGCTCTCAAATGAATAAATAAAAATTAACAAAAAAAATTTAAAAAGCACAATGCAAAGCTCTCTCAGAGTATTCCATTATAATAAAAGTTTATAAATTTATCTTATCTTTTGAATATCCACAAGACACAGATTACAACAGAATATCTCAAAATATTCAAGGAAGTTATAAAGCATCAATATAAAGTCTACTGAGCAACATATTCTTGCTTGGCCATCTTAATTTTCCCTTATATTAGATGATTTTCAGAAAATAACACCTGACATGCTTTCTCTCAAAAAGAAAATCACAAAGAAGAGCAAGTAGGGCCTTTCACAAAATTGTGTCCCAACAGAAATATTAGCTCAGGCAAGAAACTACCTTCACAACAGCCAAGGAAACCAAGTTAATTCATAGTAACAAGTAACTAGTTTTAGTACAAAAGGGAAAGTTGAATTGAAGAAACCAGAAGAAAACAATTGTCTCACTCCCTGCCCACACCAGCCCAACATTAAGCCACACAGCATGGTGGTAAACCCTTCACATGTGGGGAAGAGAGAGAATTACAGGCCCTACACTTTAATGCATGGACTTATGGAAAAAAGACAAAAGAGCAATAATGGACACCCAATGTCTCTTCCTCTGTTCTCTGTGGCATGTTGACAAGACACAAGCATCTGTATATACTTGTGTATGTACCACACATACTACACACACACACACACACACACACACACACACACATACTTAAAAATAAGAACATTGTGCCGGGTATGGTGGCACACTCCTTTAATCTCAGCACTTGGGAGGCAGTGGTAGGAGGGTTGCTGTGAGTTCCAGGTCACCCTGATACTCCATAGTTAATTCCAGGTCAGCCTGAGCTAGAGTGAGACCCTACCTCGACAAACCAAAAAAAAAAAAAAAAGGAGTACTGAGTACTGAGTACTGTGTGTATACATGTATACAGAGGGAGAGAGAGAGAATGACAAGCAATAGCATGTTACAGTGAATATTATTGTATAGCATGTTCAAGGCCATGGGTTCCAATCCTAGCATCAAAGCATAAATAATTAATAAAAAAAAATTTACAAATCAGTGAGGCGAAAATTGATTGGAGCATGTGGGTAAGTAGTACTTTCAAAGTAAAGGAAGGGGAGGAGAGAAAAATACCAAAGTCAGGCTCTAGTGTCAGCTAGAAGTGAGCTTCAAGTTGACCCACCTGAGAGGAGGGCAAATGTCATTAATAATGTTGAGGTGAGTAGCTGCTACCATAAGGTAAACCCCAAAACCAGCAGGTGGGAGATATATCTCAGTAGTAGAGCTCTAGACTGCCAAGCATGAGGCTGCAGAGTCAATCCTTGCAAAAGTCTCTCTTTTCTAAGTAGCACACTAAGTATAGATGGAATAGAGATTTAATTCTTCTTGCATAACTAAAAAAAAAATCAGAGGCTAAAAGAAAATTGCTTCATAAGCTTTCTAGAAATGGATTAACTCTACCTCTTGGAAATCCTAGCTTACATTATCAGGGGAACATTGCATGAGTGGTGGATATGGTAAAACTCCAATCGGAAATATTCTAACCTATATAGAAAACACGTAGACAATGAAATCAAGAGAGTCTCTTGGGGACATGATACTGTTCAGTGGCAGAGGGCTGACCTAGCATGTTCAATGCCCTGAGTTCTATTCCCAGAGCCACACACACACAAAAGAGGAACTAAATAAACACACAGAAAAGCAAACATTCTTGTGTACCTACCAACATGCATCAACTCTTCCCCAGTTTAAAATCCTCAACCCGCTCTTCCCCCCCACACAAATTCCCAGTCAAATGGATAAAGCAACATTCGATACAATGTCTCTGGTAGAGATGAGCTTCGACTTGATCTACCTGAAACTGTGACAGGAGAGGCAAGGAGAGCGATGTCACTAACTCTGGAAAGTAAGTCCTACTATAGTCAGGAAAACCCCAAACCTTGCAAGTAACAGCTGTGGCTCAGCGGTAGACAGTTACTCTGGCAGGAGAAAGGCCATGGTTCCAGCGCAAAGAACAGACAGGTGGGGAGCAGCAGAGGAGAGAATCAATAAGAGAAAGCTCATCTTTATAGTGTGTTTGTGGTGATTTTATGATAATTTCTTATTACTTTATTATATGGTATTTTCAGAACACCAAATTATTTGGTGAGAAGCATAGTAAATCATGTTTGTCCTTAAATTAAATTGATGCCCAGAAACCCCAAGGAAACTATTGACAACATTCTGACAGGCTCTTCATCTATAGAGATTAGGTATGGCAGATATTTTCTTAAACAATGCTATCTGTGCCGCACACACTCACCCCTAATCTCTCAGAGAGCCCAGCAGTGACCTGCTGGTAGTCCGTTCACACTGCTCAACCCCATCGGAAGTCCTGCCATCAAAGCATGTTTCCATGGTAACACAAGCCAGACTTGGCCATTTGGTAACTGTTTGGAGCACAAAGGTCACTGGAAGGTTTATGACATTTGGAATTTGGAGCACATTTCCAAAACTACTCATTTTGCATGGTCTTGACATCTGGATGCCTTCTATCCAGAGTGCTTCTCCCTTGGCACACTTACATGTTTCAATTTGGATTATGTTTGTTTATTGGAAATGAAAGCAGCCAATGCAACCAATTTTAATAAGATCCACTCTTTTTCATTACATTTCTTTCCAGAAGATAATATTTGTGATTAAGACTGCTATGTAAGAAATTCATTAAAAAAATGAAAAACACTGAGACTGCTAAAAATATCTCAAACTGTAAAAACTGGAAATTTGGTTATTATTTTGTAATGTTCTTTTGTCTCAAAAACCATTACAATTTAAAATTTGATTGAAGGAGGAAAGATAAATTATTAAATTTGCCAGCCTATTTTGCTATCTTATATGTCCATTTAATGTGAGGAAAGAACAAATGTATGTTCATTGAAATATAATCAGTTGCATGTAAACTGAAGATTGTCTTTCAAAAAGAGGCTTAAGGTTTTAAGAGAATGTTTAAAATTCTAGGGTCTCACAAAAAGGTCATTTATATATAATAAAAGGCAGAATTTGTGGATAATAAGGCTCAGTGTCATAGTGAATATGTTTCAAACATTTCTATTTAAAATCATAATGGCTAATACACTAAGCACTTTCTAAGTCCCTAGTTCTGTTCAGCATACTTTATACATACTAACTCAAAGCAACCCTACTAGAAATTGATATATACAAAGGACAATAACCCTCCAGAGGTGTACAGCTATAAAGAGCTACAACTAGGATTCAAATACAAGTATATGGCCACAAAACTTAAGCTGATGAGAGAATACAACCAAAATCCAAATAAGATGATCTCTTAATAATTATAAAAACATGTATCATGTAAAGGGACAAACATTTTAACAGTGGCATAACATGTCTCCATAAAAAGACCAGTGACTTACTAGATATATAAAATGGAAAAGGGGAATGTAAACAGTAGCCTTTGAAATTAAATACTTTGGGCTGGAGAGATGGCTCAGAGGTTAAAGGCAGCTTGCTTGCAAAGTCTTATGGTCTGAGTTTGATTCACCATGTAAAAGGTACATGGGTCTGCAGTTCGTTTGCAGGAGAATCTGGTATGCCCATGCTCACACACACTCTCTCTCTTTCAAATAATAAATAGAATATATCTTAAAAAGAAATTATAGACTTTATTTTTCTCAATGATTCCCTTGACAAGATGCTTAGAGGTAGACAGCTGAGGGTTGGGACAGTGAGAGAGAGAGCAGGCTCCCACAAGCTTTCTCTTGGACATTCGTGGCGAACACCTTATTTCTCAAGCCCATGACTTCATGGTCACAAGATGGCTGCTCCATATTGAGCATCACTTTTGGTTCCGGTGAGCAAGAATTACAAGCATGAGCAAGGAGGCAGATGCCTGGTGGGCTGGGCTCTTTGAAACTTCTCACAGTGTTAGGTACTGCACTTACTTCTGTAAAAATGCTGGTCCCATGTCCAAACCTGGTAGCAAGAAGGGCTGAGACAAGAGATGTCTTTGAATGAGAAGCAACCCTGAGGAGGGGGTGAGAACAAGGAGAAGGCTAACGATGATACCGACATGGCTGTATACACACTGTGTACATAGCTAATAAAAAAAGATGGTACCAACACATGATGTATACATTCTAAGTATATTCTTTTTTTAATTTATTTTTGTTTATTTTTATTTATTTATTTGAAAGCGATGGGCAGAGAGAGAGAGAGAAAGAGGCAGATAGAGAGAGAGAGAATGGGCGTGCCAGGGCCTCCGGCCACTGCAAACCAACTCCAGATGCATGCGCCCCCTTGTGCATCTGGCTAACGTGGGTCCTGGAGAATCGAGCCTCGAACTGGGGTCCTTAGGCTTCACAGGCAAGCACTTAACCACTAAGCCATCTCTCCAGCCCTCTAAGTATATTCTTAATAAAAACATTAAAAAGAAAATCAGGACCTGATGGTAAAGAAGCAATGGAGTGGGGGGAGGAGGGTAAAGCCTTTACTTAAAACATATATTTTATTTATTTATTTTCAAGCAGAGGGACACTGAGAGAGAGTGTGGGTGCACCAGGGCCTCTAACTACCGTAAATGAACTCCAGATGCTTGCAGCACTTTGTGCAACTGGCTTAGGTGGGTACTGGGGGATCGAACCTAGGTCACTAGACTTTGCAAACAAGCCTCTTAACCACTGAGCAATCGCTCCAGCCCTGGGAACAGCCTTTATCTAGAACTAGCATGGCTTGCTACTAAGGCCTGGGCCATGAGTAATCTACTCGTTCAATGATAAGGATCTCACCTTGCTTAGTCAGCATTCAGCTAATTAGAAATATTCTGGTTACAGCACCCTAAGAGTTTATGATCTGATTCAGAGGGTTTCAACTTCTATGCTGTTCCCTGCTTTCCAGAATTTTCTGGAAAATCCTAACTGCTTCTGCTTCCATAATTTGGGAAATCCTGGTTTATAATAACCACCCACCATGAGAGTGATGAAAAAAACTAACAAATCCAGGATTATGCAATATGCAATTTCCTAGGGTCGTATGGGCAGAATAACATCTTGAGGAGTAGTGATGGGCACTGTGGCAGAAGAAAGATGTTTACATGCTAAAGCACACAAAAGTGGTTTGTGTGCAGGTAGAATATACCCAGGGTTTATCAAAAATACTGTCAAGAGCCGAGCGTGGTGGCACACGCCTTTAATCCCAGCACTCAGGAGACAGAGGTAGGAGGATCGCCCTGAGTTCAAGGCCACCCTGAGACTACATAGTGAATTCCAGGTCAGTCTGGACCAGAGTGAGACCCTACCTCGAAAGAACAACCAAAACCAAAATACTGTCAATATGTCAAGCTTGGATCATCCAAGTGTTATTAGGCACTAAGTGAGGCAGACTTAGAAGTTAACTCCTGTATTAAGACATCTTCAAAGTATCTTTTCCTTTTTTTTTCTCCAGCTAAAATTTTATGATGAAAACTGAGCATGCTCAGAAGTATTCTTAGCTGCTATCTACACTGCATGGTGAGCATGCCCATAAATGTTCCTGTCTTCCATGTTAACCTCTCAAATGTGTACTCCATGACTTTAAACTCAGCATGCTCCAAAGTATATGAGACATTATTCCTTCTTAAACTAAAACCTTAAACTGAGCATGCTCAGGAATCTAATCCTTAACTGAACATGCTCAGGAATGTGGCTGCTACTAAATGCTTTTCTATAAGAATATGTATAGACTCTCTGAATAAATCCTCATGCTTCCTTTGTTCAAAGAGGCCATTGTTTTGTAACTCCCACACTCCCCTTACTTGCTACAGAGAATAACTCTTTCTCCATACTCTTTTATTTCTTGTCTGTGCTTATTTTGGCTTTGACCCATAGCATTTTTGTTAAAGCACTACGGAAGCAGATATAGAAGACAGGTCAGTACATCAATAAGGGCTGATGGAAACACAGCTGCGGCATCCTGCGTGCAGCTGACATGGTGGCTGAGATAAGCACTCAACACAGGCAAATAGAAGTGGATTCCATTAAGTCTAGGTTGCTTTCTGTTTCGATTGACAAGCTTTGGCTACATATTTGTTCACTGCACATGACTTTTTCAGGATGCTATTGATTTTAATTATATGTATACCCAAATCATGCATAGGCACAAGATGGTAAATAGGAGATTTTCCTTAAAAATCTACTTAAAGGACACAATTTGCCTTACTGAACATGCACTCCAAACCAGACAAGGCTGGGTTGGTCCACTGCCCTTACTTCCTTGTTGGGAAAGTGTGTGTGTGTGTGTGTGTGTGTGTGTGTGTGTGTGTGTGAAGCCAAGTAGAGTGCCATGTTTCTAAGCTTTCTCGATATTTCCCTGTCTCAAAACAAAGTCTTTGCAGGACCTGAGAGTACAGTCTCCCTGCTCTGTGCTCGTGTCTTTAAATCATGAAGCGAGTCCTCTAGAGGCCTCTTTAAAATGAAAAATATTACAAGGGAGGCAACACATTAAGTCCCTAAGAGACCAGCCATTAGCATATCAGATTAGTTTCCAACAGAGAGGAGATTCCTGAGGGAATAAAATCCAGACATTTAGATTTGAAGGCATTCTGAAGAAAATAGAGTTCCAGAGTGAAAACCCTAACCTTGGAAATCAGGGAAAATTTGTCTTTTCTGCCCATCGTTTCCCATTTCCCTCTAGTCAGCGCACTGGAAATTCACTACTGCCATACGTTTTGGGTGTATTATTCCACTTGCTGCTCTGATCCTGTAGATATGTTTTATTATTGCCATTTTAAAAACAGGGAAACCAACACTCAAAACACTCCATAGTGTTACAAAGCCAATAAGTAGAAGACTCATCTAGGTTCAATGACCCAAGTTTTCTAATAAGAAGTCCTTTCGAGCTCTAAGTAACAGGTGGTCGGTAGGCCAGGTGGCACTTGAAATGATGGCACAGGGCTGGGGCAAAAGTTGAGTACCATGCTGAGCACATCAGTAGTCACATGTGGGTGCCAATCACTTCCATAGGTTGCACTGGATCGTATGGGTAATTAAACCAGTTGGAATTTTACAAGTGCCATCTCAAAACATGGCAAATTCAGCATGATTATTTGATGATGATGTCGTCATTTGAGGAAACTGGATTTAAAGAAGGACCATTCAGGGCTGGAGAGATGGCTTAGTGGTTAAGGC
This sequence comes from Dipus sagitta, assembly GCA_036346955.1. Lineage (NCBI taxonomy): Eukaryota > Metazoa > Chordata > Mammalia > Rodentia > Dipodidae > Dipus > Dipus sagitta. Next base: position 158,364,010 of record CM070773.1, read on the forward strand.
ACTAGCCTACAAAGCCTCAGGATTCATGTTCTATTCTCCAGGTCCCACATAAGCCAGATACATAGTGACACAAGCATGCAAGGTCACATGTGCACACAAGGCGGCGCACATCTGGAGTTCGATTATAGTGGCTGAAGGCCCTGGAGCACCAATTCTCTCTTTATCTTTCTCTCTCACTCTCTCACATAAAAAAGGCTAGTCTGTTGGGCTTGCCTCAAAAACAAAGAAAAAACAAAGAAGGGCTCACTGCTCACATGCATAAGCCATAGAGCTTTGAGGGAAATGTCCTTCACGCACAATGTTAAGAAACTGCCTTGATTGCCCGTACTTGTGATGGGGCCTTCAGGGAACTTGAATAAACAAACTTCAAGGAACCCTTATCTTCCACTATTTGCCATCACATATATCTCTCTGTGACATTACTAGAATTTTCTACCCTGGTGCAGATATCTAGTTATCCTGCCATTTCTTAGCAAATTTGTCATTCTCTGTCTGAAAAGCATAAAAGCATCATGCTCTGGTTGTTTCTTTAGATTTCCTTTTTATAAAGGCTCTGGTATACACGTACAGCTTTAAAGTTTTTTATATTTTATTTTTGGCAACTGTAATGTAGAAGAGAACTCTGTGAGATTAGAACTCCTACAATAGCAACTCTCCAGTCTTGGCTTCTTGTCCACATTAACAAAGAATTGATAATGCAGATTCATGGGAAGGGTAAGCTATGAAATTTATTTTCTGTAGAGTTAGGTTTAAGGAGGAAAACAAAGCAGGAAAGACCAAGCCAAGAGAAATTTTCCCACCTCCCAGACAGACTAGAAACAAGGATAAGAAACTGAGATAATATTCCTTACATTCAGAAAGGTCTCTCTTTTTCTCTTTTCTTTCTTCTTTTCTCCTTTCTCTCTCTCTCTCTCTATCAGAAAGAAGTCCCTGGGGAAGGGGCTCATACATGTGGAAAGCAAAGTAAGAAAGTGCCTAGGCCAAAAGAAATTCTCCCCCTGCCAAAGATGGCTGGGAGACCAAGAAAATCCTCCTCATGTAGGGAAGAAAAGAAGAGGTTAAGGGGCTCAGAGCACTAAAAGAGGCCAGAGAGAGTCTTGCACATGTGTTTCAGACCCATTCATGTAAATCAGACATACAATTTGAATGAGCCTCATCACCAGACTCAGGTGTGTGGGAGGAAACAGGACTGGTTGGTGGGCACAAGACGAACACTGACCCAGGAAAGGACCACAGACTAAGCCTATGAAACTGAGAAACAGGAAATTGTTCTTGCTGGGCTGGGGTTAGGAGGTGGTTGTTTACGCTCATCTTGGATGAGATGGAATCAGACATGAGTTCTAGTCCTGCCTTGCAGCATCTCTGTGTCCATGGTCCATTCTTTAGCTAACTACCTAATCAAAAAATAGACTATGTTGAGCCTAATTGGTAGCAATTGCATACATATGTGTAATGTATTTTATCTTATTAACTCATCCCCATTATCCTCCTTTATCCTCACTTCCACTAAAATCGTTCTTCTTCCCACCTGACGCCTAACCCCCTTCTACTGAGACACTGTAGGAACTAGACAGTTTCTCTGGCTAGGCAGATAGGAGAAAAGGGTCCTTTATAGGTGGCTATATTCAAGAGTACCCGAAGATGGCAACCTAAGTTGGTGACCTAAGATGACCAAGAGGGTGATTCACTTCCTACTTCTTCCTTGCCTAAATGAATTTTCCTGCCCAAAGGCTCACTTGGTATAGGCTTTCTGGGACCTACACAGTACTGGATGCATCGTGGACCTACCAGCACCTTCATCTCTGTTTAAGCTTCCCTCATTCAATGAAAGCCCAGCTCATCCTGGTCCAACAAATCTCCAGCTTGGAAGTCCCCACACCCATGAGGAGTCTGTATCCTCTCTGCTTTATTTACTTTTTGCATTAAAATAAACCCTAAACCTGGACAGTAACACTACTTTCATGATTTTTTTCTTTCTTTTTCTTTCTTTTTTTTTTTTTTTTTGGTGAATTCACAAAGTTAAATTCAAGTGATTGCACTAACATGGTTAGGAGGTTATTTATTAGAGTATGACCAAATTATCAGCACTATACCAGTGAAGAACATGGCTCCCCTCCCCTGGCAACTATTAACTGCCAATAGCTACTCTGCAGTGATAAAATGTTGACAGGTTCAGTCTTGTACAGGAAAATACAGCTGCTTTGAGTTTGTGAATGCAATGGTCATGCCATGTCCAGAGGACAGTGTTCCACAGCACTCCTCCCTCTGGTTCTTCTTATGCACCTCTTGTATTAATTAGCTTCTTACAATGAGCCAGAGAGCTCACTTAAGAATGAAGGGGAAATGCAGAGATGGCTCAGAGGTTAAAGGCACTAGCTTGCAAAGCCTAAACTCCTGGGCTTGATAACCCAGTACCCATGTAAACCACAAAGTAGCACATTTCTGGAGATGGTTTTCATTGGTACTAGGCCCTGGCACACCCAGTTTTATTTTCATTTTCTTTCTCCCTCTCTCTCTGTATGTGTGTGTATAGTTGCAAATAAGTAAATAAAATTATTTTAAAAAAGAATAAAAGGGCTTTTTTTAACAGGACTTTTTTCTCCTCTGCAGATATAACTTAGACATTATAGATAGGTTTTTATAGTGTTTGAGAGACTAGACTTTCAATTCACTGTGGTTTTACAAAGGCTGTAAATAATTAGAATTATACTCAAGTGTGCAAAGGGCTAAAATAGAAGTACCAATTGGGGTATAACAGCTACACAACTAAGAATGTGTTTGGCTGACTGTCATAATTAAGGAAATACTTCTGCTAGTGAGAAAATGAAGGTAGAAAACTCAGAAAGAATAGTCAGAGGTGGGGAAGAAGAATGTTCTCAGATGGACTTAAGTTAAAATTTAAGATATGGTGAATTTAGGATGAGTTCGTGTATCTAAGAACTGTCCATAAATAAATGGAGATATACGTCAGGTGCCCAAAGCAAGGGCAAGAGATTCTGTCATGAGCTCTGCAGAAATGTCTTATGTACCACCATGCCACACATGGGCCAAGGAAGGGGCTCAGGGCTGTCCTAGGTGTGGTCTTCAATGCCTAGGGCTGCCCTTCCTGTGGCAGGACAGAAAGAAAGGTCACAGGACAATTGACCAAAATGAATACCAGCATTCTGTGACTGGAACCAAGGACAACTTAAAAGGCCACAGACCCTCTTTTGAAGTAGCAACAGTGTGAGTGTTTGTTCTGGGCTTGGATCTACCTTGCCCAGTCCTCCTAACAATACTATGCAAGAACAACTATCATTACCCTCAGTGTAAATCCAAGGCAGTGGAGGTTCGGAAGGATGAATAATTCCCTAAGTAATATCACTACGCAGTTCACTTCCAGGATTCATCCTCAGGCCAGGCTTCAACAGAACTGCAGGCCAAGGGGAGAAGGAACAGGGGGACTTTGACCTCTTCACATGCAGAGCAAAGGGATAGATTCAATTACCTTATCTTCCCTTGCAAAGATGAAATGTATCTCTTTATACAGTGATGCTAATAGAAGGGGAGTGATATTCGTCGTTCGGGAAGATGTGACTGACATATGATGTATGTTATATGATAATGATATGAATACATGGCGTCAGACCCTGATATCCTGAATGTCATCTCACCTTCTTTCCTTGCTGATAGAACAGGTTGTTCCCTCTATGGGCTCATAATGTATTCCTCTTCCTGGCTTCTCCCAGAAGAGATCAGAAGATAGAAGATGGCAAGGAAGACATTTTTTGTAAGGCATTTCTATTCAGTCATGCGTAACATAATAGTACCTAATGGCTACTTGCTGTTTTCTGGGCAAAGGTACCATTGCAGAACTGAATAATGCTAGTGGCACCTTTGTAAACAATATGAAACATTGGGGCTCCCATTGCCCGGCATTCTCATCTCGCAGTGGGACCCGCTATCACCCAACATCAGTGTTTCCGTTGCCTCTGTGCTGTTTCAGATAACAATGCTTCCTGGACACTTGCCTGATGGCCACTTAAGAGATTAGGGGCTTCTCTGCCCCCCCCCACCCCTAAGTCTACTACTGTGTTGATCCCAGCTATATGGTTACCATGTGTAAATCAGTGGAGCAAGAAATTAAGGATGCGGTGGCAGCCTTGCCTGTGGGATACCAATAGTGATGAAGGTGCAGAATTGCCCTGCAGCCTGCCTGCTGCCTATCACACAGCCTCCCCAAATACCAGGGAACACAACTCTCCTAGCCACCAGGAAAATCAATGAAGCACCATAGGAACTAGATTAGAATAGATGAAGTCCATTTCTTGGGTCTTTATCATGCAAAAATAAAGGCCTGCTTTTTGTATTTTTATTCTAAGACTAATTTAGACTTTTACTTTTCTACAACCGATGGTGGTAGTGTTTCTTGGGCTTTGCTTTGAAGAGCAAATTGATTTCCCAAATGATGTTGCATAATAAGGAAACAAAAGGAGAGAGTAAGAATGGTGTTAAATAGCATCAGAAGCAAGGTAACTTAGCTTTCCCCTGTGTTCAGAAGGGGGAAATTTTGCTTTCCCTGCTAGTTATACACATCACTCTGAAGCTCTAGTAAGCTGTTTGGGTGGGAAGTGCCACCAGCAAGCTAGATTTCTGCCAATGTGTGGAAGATAGCACATATTTTCTATTTATTTCTGAACAATTTAGAATCCGGGGCAAAAAAAAATTACTTACATGACATAAAGCCCTCAAACTTCAAGTAGTTCTCCAAAATCATTTGATACTGAATCCACTTGGAAGTACCAAAATATTAGTCTCTTAGCACATTCTAAAGTGGAATGCTACCATAACGAAAACTAGGTGGACATAGCAAAAGTATCTAAGGGCAAAACAACAATGCTGAAATCTCAGATATGAATTGATTATAATTTCCCAGAATTCAAATTTGTTTGAAGATAACTCATAAGTGGGGGAAGAGATGTACTATTCCATAATTTATATTAGAGACTGGCTAATGATTTGAAATAAATGGTAAGAAGTAGCTTCAGCTTATAACACACTCCCAATAATTTTTAAAGAATACACTAAATAAAACTCTATAGAAAACTAGAAGAAAATATAAAATAAATGGTTGGTTTGATGGCAAAGACTTTCTAATGTAAAGAAATACTTGACACTAAAGTATATGTACGTACAGTTTCTTCCCAGTTCTGTTTACTGAAAGTAGCTATGAACACATATCATAAAAGTAATAAGGGCAGCTAGCACCCCAAACTTGTTTCTAAATACCAAGCTCTACCACAAGAAACCAGGACTCTGGAGAAATGGCTCATCCCAGGACTAGTGTGGGAATGGGAAGTACACGAGAGAGCTAGTTCATCTTATTGTGACAGAAAATAATAGCTTTTGAAGAACTTTCACCAATATTCAAATCAAAAGGACATAGTAACTCCAAATAGCCAAATCTAGAATGACCTAGACACCAAAATTATGATAATGAAGTAGAACCTACTTAATAAAAGGGAATTGAATCTATGTTGACAAAGTGATAATGAATAAAGGTGAAGTTTTGCCAGGCGTGGTGGCCATGCCTTTAATCCCAGTACTCAGAAGGCAGAGGTAGGAGGCTGATCACTGTGAGTTCAAGGTCATCCTGAAACTACATAGTGAATTCCAGGTTGGCCTGGGCTAGAGCAAGAATCTACCTCAAGAAAAGGTGAAATGTTGATGCAAAGCTTCAAACTAATTCCTCTGAAAGTAATATACTCATTAATGAAAGGAAAATATATTAAACTACAATAAAAAATTAAGACAGATGCCATTTTAACCAACCATTTAAAGTGAACCTCAGTAGTAATGGGAAAAATTCAAGCTGTGTCATAGTTGATAGAAAGAGATAAAGAGGGGCTGGAGACATGGCTTAGTGGTTAAGGCACTTGCCTGTGAAGCCTAAGAACTCATGTTCAAATCTCCAGGCTCCATGTAGACAGGTGCACAGTAATACAAGCATGCAATGTCGCCCATGTGCATAAAGGGGCATATGTGTCTGGAGTTTGTTCACAACAGGCTGAGGGCACACACATACTCTCTCTCTCTCTCTCTCTCTCGCTCGCTCGCTCTTCTCTCTCTCTCTCTCTCTCTCTCTCTCGCTCTCGCTCTCTGTCTCTCCCTCTCTCTCTCTCTTTCTACCTCTTTCTCTCTCTCGTTCTCCCTCTCAAAAGAAATAGAAGAAAGAGATAAAGAGTAGAGCATCTCCTCTGGGACACTCTTGACAAGGTGTGCAACCCAAATCTAAACATGATGAAATATCAAATGAACTCTTGAGAGTTGTTCTACAAAATAATTCACCTGAAATCTTCAACACAAGTCTCAAGATTTGGAAAATCAAGGAAATATAGCTCAATCACTCTAGATTTATGTAAACTACAATGGAATGACAACTGCATGCAATGTAATTCTGGACTAGCTCTGTCCAGTGAAGAGACTGGGCTGGAATCCGAAGAGTAGATGTGGAAGTGCTACTGCGCATCAATGTTAACTACCTGATTGTCATATTGTAATTGTGCGGCCTTGCTTCTAGGAAGCTCACACTACTCATGATGGCAAGGCATTATGTGAGCAACTGATTACCAAAGGGCTAATGTATAAGAAGCATTCTTGCAATATTTAAAATAAATTGAGAACTAACAATGGATGTTCTATATACCAATAATAAACTTGCCAAGAAAGAAATTGTGGAAAACATCCCATTTAAATTAGCTTCAGAAAAAAAAAACAGCTATAAACTTAACTGGGGAAGTAAAAGATCTTTATAATGAAGTCTTTGAGATACTAAAAGAAAGAGGATGAGGAGAGAAAGGAAGGGAAGTAGGGAGGATGCAAGATAGAAAGAAAGAGAGGAAGAGACTAGATGGAGGAAAGACCCACCCATGCTCATGCATTGGAAGAATTAATATTATAAAAATAGCTATGCTACTAAAAACCAATCTACAGATTTAATGCAATCTCCATCAATACTCCAATGATGGGGCTGGCATAGGGAAACCCAAGTGGGCTAAAATGCCCCTGAGTCGGCTGTTGGAAGTGGGTCCCCACAGCCTGCACTGACGCTCATGAGAGACCCCTTCTCTACTACCTTCCCCAGGTTTCCAGGGCCACAGTACAAGCTTAAACTACAATCAAAGGAGCAACAGGCCTTACTAGTAATCTACAGAACCCACATATTCACTTTCCTGGCTCATACAAGACCTTTCAAATTTTCAAATCGAGAAAGTCAGTGCAACTAACTGGTAACTGTAGAAGCCCTCAGACAGGCATCAAGCATGGCTTGGCTTTGGCATGGTTGCAGTCAGCCAGGGTGCTTCTGTTGGTACACATTTACAGGCTGCAATCTCCTGATGTGCTACCAGACATAAGACAGATGGCAAGGAAACAGCAACTGAAACTACCATGTGACACAGTCAAGGAAATAAGTTTCTACTCAGAAATATGTTAATGTGTCATAAAAACAGTAAAATAAAACTAACTCAGTAAGTTAAAAAACTGCCACTTTGCAGCTTATCAGTTTGCTTGCATTTAAATCCCAACATACATACATACATACATGCATACATACACACACATAAATACATATACACATATATACATATAACTAATATGATTTGATCTCTGTAGGCTTTGATTTCCCTTTTGTATAATTTGTGGTGAACATACATGTATAGATGTCTGCCTTCATGTGTGTGGTTTCACATGTGAATGGCTGCATGTGCACATGTGTGTGAGGTCGAATATTGACATCCGATTCTTCCTTAATCACTAATCACTCTCCCAGGATCTTCCTGTCTCCACCCCCTAAGCACTGGGAGGTGTGCACCACCATGTTCAATATTTACTTGGTACTGGGAATCTGAATTCAGGCTTTCATCCTTGTGTGGTCATTCTTTACCAACTGAGCTGTTGCCTCAACCCCATTTTCCCTTTATTAGAAATGAAGACAGCATCAGGAAGATTCAATCAGAAAGATATAGCACATTCCCTAGTCTTTATGGATAGTTGATAAAAAGTGATTACCATAATGAACTGGGGCTATGGCTCAGCCTAGCATAGGGAAAGTCATAGGTTCAATCCTCAATATCATAAAATATATCATGATTCTTTTCACATTATTGAAATACTTCTTTTATTCCATTTAAGCAATACCTATCTGTTATGAAAGTGTGCATGAGCTTGCAGATGAAAAATGTGAGAAAAAGAATAGAAAATGAATGCTTAACTCACCCCCCATCACACCCTTTCTATCAAATCTTGTTTTTTACTCCCTCTTTTCCGTCTCAGTAAATGTAATACTATCCACTCAGTTACTTGAGGCAACTATTTCAGAGTCACTCTAAATAGATCCCTTTCCCTTACTGGGTGGGCCACTCTCTTATCTAATTCCTTCTTTTTCTAATTCTGCCACCCACCGTTCCTCCCAGGGTGTTTATAATAGCTTCTAAAACATTCTCCCAGATTTCACCTGATATCCTCCCTCTTTCTAGTGCACTGCACATCGAAACCAGAACCATCTTCTAAAAATGTGAATTAGATCACCCATGGCTCTTCATCTGGAAGCTGTCAATAGATTCTCATTCTCCGTCAGAAGACAGGACATGTAGACCAGAGGGCCAGGGCCTTTGACCATCCCATTACCTGACTTGAGATAATATCTCCTCCACACTTCACCCCACCCTTCCCCTCTTCCCTACAACTCAGACCTCCAAAGGCGTTATCCTCTAGCCAGCTGCAGTTGTACACCTGTATGTAATACAGCTCAGGAGGCTGATGCAGGTAGATGGTGAGTTCCAGACCAGCCTGAACAACACAAGATCTCGCCTCGATTAAAAACAGAGCTGTGCTGGAAAGATGGCTTAGTGGTTAAGGGGCTTGCCTGTGAAAAGCCTAAGAACTCATGTTCAAATGTTCAGGTCCTATGTAGCCCAACACACAGTGATGCAAGTGTACAATGTCACACATGCACACAGGGGGGCACATGCATCTGGAGTTTGTTCACAGCAGCTGAAGGCTCTAATGTGCCTATTCTCTCTCTCTCTCTCTCTCTCTCTCTCTCTCCCTTTCTCTCTCTCAAAATAAGTAATATTAAAAATGTTTTAAAAAAGAAAAACTAAAAACAAAGCCATGCTCCTTCCCACTTAATATCCTTTATCCTTAATACATAATGTTCCTTTCCTGACCTTCAATCCATAATTTCAAGGTCACCTCCTTGGGGAAGCTCTCCTCTTACTCCAGCTGACAGCTAGTTCATAACGCTATGATTTTTGTGCATTGGACCTCTGTACTAAAGACAGAAAATACTTCTAAACACATTACCTACTGTACGGGGTTTTCCTCACCTGTTTCTCCCAGAGACTAGTTACACAAATGCTGAGGGCATACTTACCTTTTTCATTTTTTTTTTTTTGCACTCATAGCATTCAACATTATATAATGTGAAGTATATAGGGAAGATATTTGCTAAACATTTGCTGAAAAACAGGAAGAATTGAATACCTCACTCTTGTAAACTTCCAGTTAAAATGCTTTCAAGGTATAATTATTTTCACTCTTTACTGAAATGTCATAGAGGGAAAATGGTAAAAGCATATTTTGTATGTCCATGGGTACACTAAAAAGGTTATAAATATATGACTTTCTAGGGAACAGTTGTTTAAGAGCTCTCTGTTGCCTAGAAAGAGGTCATGACAAAAAAGCAAATATAAATTCATGAGTTTCGGTTATTACTGTTGATTGACACTCGGAGCAATGAATTACATGAGTCATCTTTTAAAAATCTCTTTCCAACTTTAGAGGATATACTGACTTGAAACTCATGGTTCAGCCATGTCACCTCCTTGGATCAAGGGCAATGAGGGATTTATTTCTCTTAGGTGACTTTCACTTCTGAGAGTTGGTCATCATGGGGCACCAACTGATTACTTTCCAGATAATTTGGCCATCTAATAAAGGTGGTGGCAAAGAATTCTCCCATGTCTCACTTGGACCACACTCCTGGATCTGAACCCCCATCCTCCAGCACCTAGGATGTTCCTGCAAAGAGTTGCTTTGTTCAAGGACATGACTTACGCCAAGGATTCATCCTTATCTCTCTATTGGCCTTGGTCTGGCCATGTGTAAACATGGGAGAACCAGCCCTTTTACTTAGAGTGGGTAAGAGGGTCTATTACAGCCCTGGAACACTGTGGGGTAGCTACAGCCTTTGTTAAACAAAAACATTGCCCGCTTTAAATTCAGCCTCATCCTGTGCAATCTTGCAATCTGTACCTCCTCCCTGTTACAGAGCCAGAGAACATCCCCAGAAACCTCCTGCACCCAAACCCTCATATCCAGATGGAAAGAGTGCATCGTCCTTGAGACACTGAGCTGGTATGATGCCACCTTTTCCCAGTACTCTTCCTGTGCTTGAATGAACTCCCCTGAGGGAAAAGGTAGATAGACAGAATCTATTACACAGCACTCTCCCATCAGTAGGTGCAATTGGATGGCAGATTTAGAAATGATGGTGCACAGTCTCTTGCTGATCCGCCTCCAAGTCTAAACATTCTCTACTTCTTCCCCTACCCCATGCTGCCTCCCCAGTGCAGAGAATAGAGTGAGGGACTTTTGATTAATTCATGAGATTTATGGGATTATGGATTAATTCATGTGACTTCTGGGCTGAGGGGTGTGTGTCTCAGTGTGTACTCGGGTGTGTGTCTACACCACTCTTAAGTACCTTTGTTACTGTCCTAACAGAAATTACTATGTTTGGAGACAGGTTCTTTAAGGAAGTGATTAAATGTCTGGAGTTTGTTTGCAGTGGCTGGAGGCCGTGGTGTGTCCATTCTCTCTCTCTCTCTATTTCTCTCTCTCTCTCTCTCTCTCTCTCTCTCTGCCTCTTTCTCTGTCTCTCTCTCTCTCCCTCTCTCTCATAAATAAATAGATCAAATATTTTTTAAAAATAAATAAAAAGTATGTGAAAAACAAAGTGATTTCATTAGGAAGTTTTGTGTTAGGCAATCATCATAAGGGCAGTCTTCTATAATTCACTCTAAAGTGCATGGCATGTAAATTATTCTTACTCTCTGCATAAACCACTTATGTTCTATTTTGATATTCCTTGGCTTTGGTTCACCAGCCTGTTTAGTGGAAATGCAAATTTCTTTCTAATAGGGTCCTTGTGATTATTAAATTAAATTCTGCATTCAAAGATCCCAGTAGGCATATGGCATAGATTAGTGCTCTATATGTTTGTTACTTTTTACAGATAAATTCACTTCATAAAAATCAACTAAACTTTTAGCATCGCACTCAAGACAAATAAGGACAGACATATACAGAAGGGAGTAGGGTAATATCTTTTTTCTTCGTGATGACCATGGAGACTGGGCAGCATAGCAACATACAGGTTCACATTTTAGTATAAATTATCTGACACCACAAGAAGCAGTACTTCTCAATATTCATCTCTCCCACCTATTCACCTTTCTAATCTTATTCCTTACTCTCTTATATCAACAATATGGGCAGCTCCCACAGTCAGGTGCTAAAATTATTTGCTCTGATTTTCTCTGTTCAAATGGTGTCTCCAAGTTTGTTTGTAAGCACCATACAACACATTTTGAAAAGCATAAAAACACCATATTCTTTGTGGGCTTGGTTAGAAAAAAAGTTGGGCTCTGAATACATTTTCCAACTACCCTATATGGGTATATTTTGTATTTTGTTAATTTACTTAGTTGGTTTTAATGCTTTCCAAAGCTATCTCATACAGAATCTCCTCTCCCCATTACACTAATTGGCAATGTAAATATTTTAAGAAACTCTGTGGTATTACTTTACTCCAAGTTTAGGTAAATGTGTAATTCAACACTACCTAGACGAGTTGCATCACCTCATCATTTGATGCCTCTCAGCATCCGATGAACTTTACGTGACAAAGAATTGTGCAAAAACTTGAAGTGAGAAATGAGTTTGTAAGCAGATGTGCAGGCTGTGCACTTCTTTCCAGCACCATGAGCTCTCAAAAAGAATGTGCATTAGGAATTTTACTGGTGTCCAGTTGAATCAAAGGAAACAATATTCTTCCACAGTTGAACATGTTCTGAACTCTTGGCCTACTAACTGTGTAATCATAGAAGAGGTTAATTAGGTTGCTAATGTAGAGAAGTTCACTCTCAACCATGTTTGCCCTCCAAACCATTTCATGTTCACTAAGTAGTATTTGTGCAATTTCTCTGCACCCTTTCATGGTGTTGAAAGGGGTTGCTTTGGATTGGGATATGGAAACGTTTTATTCTGGATCTTCCCCTCCCTCCTTTCTTTTTCTTCTACCTCCTATTCTTTCAGCCCCCCAAATGCAGCAGTTATACAAGTCTGTTTCAGCAACAGTGAGCTAACCAGTAAATAAGAGAAAACATGCAGTTACTGCATAAGGTTGCTTTCATTTGTTTTACAACCCATCTGTAATTAGCCAAGTGATTAAAACAGGTGGTCAGCCTTGGATTCTGAGGCTGTTCTGAGATTCCAGCCTCAGTTGTGTTGAAATCAGTCCTAGAAAATGTCGTGTATCTACTCGGTCCAAGTCCCTACCATGATGCCACTGTGACCTGCTCTGGTAGAATTTGAGTCTGAGGTGCTCTCCTATGACAGAAATAGGCCTGCTCAACTGGTGCTGGAAAGAAGGCAGGCAATGTGCTATTTATTTTGGCACATTTATTCACCTTCATTGGAAAGACAGGATTCACCTCTACTATCCAGAACCCTTATTCAAGGAAAGAATATAGTTAACATAAAATAGTATGTTCTACATTTAAGTTATATATGTGTGAGTATATACATGTATGTGTGTTTTTACATATGTGTTTATAGGTCACAAAGCTAGAAAGGTGATCATGAAAGTAGAAGAAGAGACCTTAGGGGAAGTGGGAAGTAGAGAGAGTGGTGGATTTCAGATAAAGAAAGAGAAAGGGAGGACTGAAGGAAGAAAATACAAAAGCTGGCGTGAGGGGAGGAGAGATGGGGAAAGACAATACAGAGGGAAATGATTGAGAAAAAAGTATAATGACCGTTGTTTATGAAGATACTATGACCAAACCTAATACTGTCTATGTTAGCCTAAAAAAATAAATTAAAATCAAGTAAAAAGATTTTAAAGAAGAAAACATCCAGAACATGATGTAAAAAATCATAATGATAAAAAGCAAAATGACCTCAGAAGCATAGGCATGTCTTTACATTTCTTTTTTTTTTTTTTTTTTTTTTTTTGCTTTTTCGAGGTAGGGTCTCACTCTAGCCCAGGCTGACCTGGAATTCACTATGGAGTCTCAGAGTGGCCTCGAACTCACGGCGATCCTCCTACCTCTGCCTCCCGAGTGCTGGGATTAAAGGCGTGCGCCACCACGCCCGGCTTGTGTCTTTACATTTCAAAAGAGGAATTAATATTGGACAATTAAAGCAGAAAACATTATACTTTTGACACATATTACTAACAAAGTTTATTATTGAGAAATTTTAGTAGTAGGTTTGCTAAAACCATTTTAAAGAGTGTTTTGATTTTAGAAGCTGATGGATGATAATGTATATGCAAACAAAGGTAATTAAAATAGTAAATGCTATTGAAATTGAAAGATCATAATTCAAATTTTTAATTATAATCTTTGTAGAAAAAAGCTCTAGGGGCTGGAGAGATGGCTTAGTAGTTAATCGCTTGCCTGTGAAGCCTAAGGACCCAGGTTCTAGGCTCGATTGCCCAGGACCCATGTAAGCCAGATGCACAAGGGGGCGCATGCATCTGGAGTTTGTTTGCAATGGCTGAAGGCCCTGGCGCAACCATTCTCTCTCTATCTATCTGCCTCTTTCTCTTTCTGTCTGTCTGTCACTGTCAAATAAATAAATAACAATAAACAAAAATTTTTTAAAAAGCTCGAGTTCTCCTTAATGAAGTTTGCCCTCTTTCTTATGCAGACTACACACAACCCTCCCCTTCAATTTTTCAGTTATCAGTGTTAAGGGTTTTATTGTTACTGGAGTTTGTTTGTTCACTAGGGTATTTTTGTTTCTTAATTTGGTTTTTTTTTTTTTTTTTTGTCCTTTAACATGCTCTGTAACAAAAGACACATAATCCTATTTTCAGGATTTTTTTAAAACCACTTTTATTTATTTGAGAGACAGGGAGAAAGAGAAAGATTGAGAGATTGAGATTGAGAGAGAGGCAGAGGCAGATAGAGAATGGGTGCACCAGGGCCTCCTAGCCACTGCAAATGAACTCCAGATGCTTGTGCCACCTTGTGCATCTGACTTTACATGGTTACCGGGGACTTTGCCAACAAGTGCCTTAACTGCTAAGCCATCACTCCAGCCCATATAGGAAATTTTTCTGGTTTTTTAATGCATTTGAAACATTTTTTTGAAGTGTAAGTTGCAAATATGTTATCTCCTTAAAGGAAAAGACTTATAAATGAAGTGTAAGAGCTATACAACCCACCAAGAATGGCTGTACTGCTAACTATAGAGAACTGGTGGAACACTGCTAACTTGGGCCTGCTGTAGCAGCCTTGTCTTGATAGTTGAACTCAACTCCCGTAACACTAGCAGGAGAACATGTACACAATTGCTTCATCCTAATACTTTCATATTTTCTTTTAGAAAAGACAAAGATTCAACTTGTAGGATGTAATGCCATCTTCTGTGGTTGGCAAATATTTGCTGGAAATGGATTTTGACTTGTTCTAACACTAGTTTTCATAGCTCCAAAGATCATACTCTGCAGTATTGCAATATTGGCCTATATTCTTGAAGTTGGGATATTGATTCAGGCTCTGGGTTAGAAATGTTGTCACATGGCTGGAGGCTGAAGGAGAGTCAGTCCCCAGACAGTTAGGGCGTCTAGTGCCAGAAGCTGCTACATGAGCTACTGGGGGAAAATGACCAATATCTGTCCAAGTAACTCATCGTCTAACCTACTTAGCAGCAAACAACCTGATGTGATGCTCACACAAGTGAAATAGTGGTGCACAGTCATGGTGGAAAACCAACTGCTCTTGATTTGGCTAACTGAGCTACTCAGTGGAGCTGGGAAACAAGTCAGAACCATATCCAAAAATGAGCCCGCTCTCCATTATCAATCTCCCACCAATCTTCCAAGACTCAGGGTCCATTGCAAAAGAGGTGGCAGAAAGAATGTAAGAGCCAAAGGAAGGGTAAGAATCCTTACAATGTGCTCCTCCAGACACAAAATGGCCTGGATATCCATGACCTCACAGTGCCTGATACTACCTATACAAGACCATCATAATAGGAGGAAAAGATCATGACATCAAAATAAAAGAGAGACTGGTTGGGGGGGGGGGCGGAATATGATGGAGAGTGGAGTTTCAAAGGGGAAAGTGGGGGAAGAGCGGGAATTACCATGGGTTATTGTCTACAATTATGGAAGTTGTTAGCGAGTTTTTTTTTTAATTTGAAAAGATATGAGTTGCTGCTAATGAATGTTTTAGCTCTTAGCTCCTTCCTATTCACCTTCCATTTACTACAATGTTCACAATATTTAGATTATAAAACCTTTGAGACATTTTTGGACAATAAGTGAACTTTCTTCCACTTCCAGGGTAGTCAAGAGGGATCATGGAAATCTGGGTGCTTTGGTGGAGATTTCCCTCCACCACAGAGGGGCACACCTCCCACCCTCCAAGGGCTAAATGTCACTTTCTTAGCCTCCCCTCCCCCACCTATTCAAAATTGCAGCCTCCTCTTCTCCCTCTTCTCTGCACTATTTTGAAACTTATCACTATCTGAAGTGCAATATATCTTCCTTGAGGGGAGGGATGGTATGAAAGTCTTGTTTGATGCTTACCACTACACAGTCACTTACTCTCAGTCCATTGATGAGTTTTGAGTCTCCCTAGTAGTCACCCCAAACAGCAGTAGGCAATTTCTCTAATCACAAGTGAGAGAAGCACTCATCTTTGATCATAAGTGAAAATATTTCCAGAACAATTTGAGAGGCAGAAAATATCAATTTAGTCAAACAACTGGTGTACCTTCCTTTCTAGGGACTATGACTTCCCTAGCCAGAGGCTTTTGACTAGGTTTTCAGTACTAGGTATAAATTCCCTCCCTTGGAGCAGGCCTTATTTCCAATCAAACAGCAATTAGTTACCCCATTGCTGTCATGCCACTATTTCACCAGTGGGTACATCTTGCCTGGCTGTTCACTTATGTAGCTCACAGGCTATACCACTGGGTAAGATTGTTGATGGTAGTTATCTCCCAGAAACCATCATAGCATGGTGACAACTGGACAGCAGGGAGGAAGCTTCCAGCTCAGTTTCAGCTTGATTTCTCACTGTTCTACAGCTTGAGGAAGCGTTGTCTTCAGCAATGAGCTCTTACCACCTAGTGCTGGTAGGCAACGATGAGCAGTGGCAATAGTCTGTATTGTGCTGGGGTTGCTGGCTGCTGACAGAGTGACACATTTTCTTCAGTGGAATAGTCTCTGGCAAATTTATCAAGGTGCAGTAAAAACAAAGAAAAAATACCTATCTATGTCCATATGTCAATGTATATGTATATGTATGTATATATATATATATATATATATATATATATATATATATGTCATATAGCAACCCTAATTAAACCTAGTTGGTACAGAAAAAAAGAAAAAAAAAGAAAGTAGGCTAGCTGGGAAGGATGAGTTTAGTGACAGGAAGGAAAGAACAGGTAATGTGGCATGAATATGATAAAAATATATCACTTACATATATGAAGATGTTAAAATAAATAATTTTAAAAGGAATGGGAGTATGTAAAAGTTTTGCTATTACTAAAAAAAAAGTATTTTTGAACCTGTGATGCCCTGAAAGGGTTTTTGGGCCCCTCCTTGGCATCTACCAAATCACATTCCAAAAACCACTAGTCTTAGCTCTTCTAATTTTTATGACTTTCAGATTATTTCTAGAAGATATTTATCTATTGGTGATCCTTACACAACAGAATTTGAACTGCTAGGACCACTTATATGTATTTTTTTAAATTTACAACAATTTGGTATAAAAAACCTCATAGATGAACACTGTAGCCTAGAATATTGCATATTTTTAAAAGCTATGTCATAAATATATAAAATATATACATACTTATTATTAAACTTATAACTTTTGAAAACTTATCTATATAAACATTTATAGATCATATGTTGCATCTTTTGAAACAAAAAAAATGCAAACAAAAATAAAAAATGCTGTATTAACTCAAAACTGCATGTTGTACTGTTGTAAGAATTTCATCACCACCTCCTTTTGCTGCTGTGGGAAGTCAAAAGTATTACGCAGGGGCTGGCGAGGTGACCTAGTGGATAAAGCACTTGCTCCAGAAGCATGAAGACCTGCATTTGGACCCCAACACCCAAGTAAAATCCAGGCTTAACTACTGCATCTGTAACCTCAGAGCTGGAGAGACAGGTTCAGAAGGACCCTGGGGACTTACTGGATAGCTAGTCTTGCCAAATCAGTGAGCTTCAGGTTCAGTGCAAGCCCCTATTTCAAAATATAAGATATAAAGTGATGGAGGAAGGCATCCAAAGACAACATTGGGCCTTCACATGCACATGCATACGTGGGCCCATACACCTGCATGTACATAGGCACCTGCACACATATGAACAGTCACACACATGCATATACACACATATGAACAGGCACACAGCCATGCACATATATATGCAAAGTTTATATAAACATTTTTTAAAACCGTATTGGGGCTAGAAGCCACAAGTCCCTACATTGTTCAAGGGTCTATTTAATTACATATGCAAAATCTTGTCTTTAACTTAGGAACATTATCTCTAAGTAATAAAATATTTTATAATTTCCCAATAGTCCTTTTGCTTATTTTTCCCTGCATTTTTTCATTTTCATTCTGGATTATTTCGTGTTCTTTGTTACTATTGTGAATGTTATTAAATTTCCTCATATTTTGAATACTGTCTGCTTATATTAAAATTGCTGCTTTATTTTGTATATGGACACTTGGTTGTTCTCGTCTGAATTTTGTTGTTGATTTTTGAGATGTAGGTTTCCCTCTATAGTCCATGCCGGCCTCTTACTCATGATGCAGGGTGTGTGCCACACAAGGTAATTCTTGTCTTCCCGGGTAAATCTAAAATGGGCAGAATTGTGTTAAGATATATTTCTTTTTTTTTTTTCTTGAGGTAAGGTTTTGCTGTAGCCCCAGCTGACCTGGAATTCACGATGTAGTCTCAGATTGTTCTTGAACTCACAGTTATCCGCCTCCCACTGCCTCTTGAGTGCTGGGATTACAAGCGTGCACAACCACGCACAGCTTGTGTTCTTTTTGAGATCAGGGTTAAACTGGTATTAGAAATGTTTCATCAGGAATAAGGAAGGGATATAGGTGAAAAGAGAGGGTTTGGGGAGGGTTAACCAAAACTTAGGAGATATGAACAAGTCACAAGAAAACCTACTATTTGATAAATTTAATAAAAAGCTTATAAATAGAAAAAGAATAAAATGAATAGAGGTATCCTACACAGATAGGTAATGTTGCTTCTAGTAGCCATGGGCTATCAAACAGTAATATCAGTCCCAGGCATGGAATACCTCTTGTGAATTGTTCGGCAGGGAAGTCTCCATAGCTCCCCCCACCAAACAATACTGGCCATTGCCATGGTAATGGCTGCCCTCTAAAACTGAAAGGCAAGACCCTATTGCTGAAGACTCCATACCAGTCCGTTGGAGGACACAGAGAAATCAAGTTGGAGCTAAGGCAGAAGATTTCCTGCAAGCTAGTTTTCATAGTGCTAGGAGTCATGCAGGCCTTTAACATTAACATCATTAACAATACCATCTAGTGGTGAATCCTACATTCTACAGTACTGACCCACCAGGTAAGACTTGCCTTCTGGTGCAATAGTAGCATGAAGGTAACAGGTATAATCAACAGATATATGACTGGACTTGAGGTCTGCTCCACAGGAGGAAATTCATGCCTGGTGCTGAAAACCAGATCAAAAGCCCATGGCTAAGGAGAATGCAGGAAGTAGGGAAGAGCCTGCTATTGCTGTGTGGCTAAGCTGATGCGTCATCAAGCTGCTTCCTAAACCTTTTTTTAAAATATTTTATTTATTTATTTGAGAGAGAAAGAGAGAAACACACACACATACATACACAGGGAGGGGAGGGAGGGAGGGAGGGAGGGAGGGAGGGAGGGAGGGAGGGAGGGAGGGAGGGAGGGAGAAAGAGAAAGAGAAAGAGAAAGAGAAAGAGAAAGAGAAAGAGAAAGAGAAAGAGAAAGAGAAAGAGAAAGAGAAAGAGAAAGAGAAAGAGAAAGAGAATGGGTGCTCCAGGGCCTCCTGCCACTGCAAAGGAACTCCAGATGCATGCACTACCTTGTGCATCTGACTTTACGTGTGTACTGGGGAATCAAACCAGGTTGGTTAGATTTTTGCAGGCAAGTACCTTAACCATGGAGACATCTTTCCGGGCCATAAATATTTATCTTTATATCCAGAAGTCAGTTCTACTGTCTGCACTGGCCAGAAAAGATTGCTTGTTTGCTTCTTTTTAATTTTGCAGTGGGAGACAGTCAGTGCAAAGAGTCATAATTGGTCACATGCTGAAAATGTCACTGATGAGTTGATGAGTCTTCAGCCCTAAATGAGACATACACATCATCTCCTCACTGGGGCCCAGGGAACATCATGGAAAATAGGATGAAAGAAAACGTAAGAGATGGAGGATTGGAAGGAGAGCTGGGGAACTCTGGTGTCCGGACATGACAAGGCCAGTGCACTCATGAGCTCACACCAGATGCTGCACAACACCTGCACATGGTAGGGCCAATCTGCACACCGTTACAGACAGGGGAGGGGCTTGGGAGGCCACCATCCTCCCGACAGGCAGTTAAAGTTTACTGGGAAGGGGAAGTCATCCTCTTCTGTGACATTGCCACTAGTGAAAGACAAGAAAAAGGATCACAGTGAGACTGAGGGGATAAGAGAGGGTAATGTGGTGCACAAATGATCAAAATGTAATATATATGTATAAAAACGTCAAAAAATAATTTAAAAATATGACCTGGAGAGATGGTTCAGCATTTAAGGCGCATACATGCAGAGCCTAACAACGCCAGTTTGATTTTCCAGTATCCACTTAAAGCCAGATGCATAAACTGCCACATTCATCAACAATTACTTCGCAGTGATGGGAGGCCCTGGTGAACCCATTCTCTCTGTCTGCCTCTCTTCTATCTCTAGGTCTACTTGCAAATAAATAAATATATTAAAAAATAATAAAAAATACATCTTGAAATTTTGAAGCTGTTTATGTTAGGTTTTTCTCTATATTCGCCATAATAGACATCCACGGTTCAATTTTTAGATTTAAAAGTTATTTTATGAAGAAAAGTTTTGAATATGCTGAGTGATTTTGGCATCTACTCAAATAAGCTTTTCTTCCTTCCTTCAGAAAGGCAGATAAGGACTAGATGACCTTGTGTTTTGGTCTCTTTTGTAATTCTCCTGATATGATGCCCAGTTCCATTTAGATCATTAACAGCATCAAAGGACGTTTTGATTGTGAAGAACCCCAACTGTCCCTTCAGACTATCCAGGGAATGTGGCCCACTTGGACCCACCCAGAGAAGCCAGCTTGTGAGGAGACTGCGTGGGAGCAGACAGGGAGAGGACAGGAGGAGGGCTGAATACTAGGAACAGGCTGTCTGCCCCAGAAGCAGGCTTCACACTTCAGCCTCGCCTCACATCCTCAGCAGGCCAAAGTGTTGCCTGGAGCCAGGAACCCAAGCTTGGTTCCGCGCTGGTGGACTTTGATCAGAGTTCCTTGGGGCTTAGGATGTGATGCAGCAGGGTAGTCATTCCAAGCACTGGGCTTGTTCCAGCGTTTTCCTGAGATCTCCGGGCGCCAGGCCAGGGAGGCATGGCCAGGGACCTCGGAAGCCCCTAGGTGTCCATTCCCTGCGCATCTCCGAGAGCGGTGGTGGACGCAGGCGAGAGGAAGGCTACCCCCCTGGGAGGATAACGGGTGGCCAAGACACTGGGGAGCCACGCACACCTGCGGGCCTGCCCAGCAGCTCCTCCCCGCGGCTCATCGCCCTCCCCTGGTCGGCCACCGCCTCCGGCCACCCCGCCCCTCCATGCCCATCCCCGGCTGCCGCGCTCCGAGCTCACTCAAACCCGGAGAGCGGCCGACGCGGCGCGGGAGCCCGAGGCCAGCGCTCGGTGCGTACGCCAGGGCCTGGGGCCGGGGGAGCCTGGGCACCAACTCTGGCCCGCGGGCCACACTGCGCGCCAGGGCCGGGGAACGCTGGGGCTGAGGACCTTGAGACCCAAATGTGTCCATAAAGAAGTTTCCTTCTGAGCTGGCCAAGGGCAGCATTCAGCCTGCTCGCCAGCACTTGGTAATAGCACCCTGTTAAAATTCCCCTTTGAGAACTTAGCTGTGTCTGCGAACACACACACACACACACACACACACACACACACACACACGAGTCGTTTTCTAGTTTTATGCTAGCACAAGAAATGAGGGCCTTTATGTTCCTTGTTAGCTGTGTAAAAGTGCTAAAATTTCTGCCTTAAGTTGCTTCTAAGTTCAATTCCTGATTTCTTTGCCCAAATCTTGACTGTTTTAAACTATAACGCCAACAACTGCCACCTGGACGCATAGTTTATGCTTTGGTATCTGAACATTATGCATCATTTTCAAGTCTTGCTAAAGGCGGGGGATGAAGTTGAGCGTTAGCGGGTATTGCCAGAGCCTAGGGGCCAAGTCTGGGCAGAGGAATGAGGATGCAGACTACTTATGCCACTTCGACTTTTATTACATTTTAAAAGATAATTGTTTTTGAAATGGGAAAATTCAAAGATGTGTATGCTTTCCAACATAACTTGTTCAGTGGTGTGATGTCTAGCATGTGAAAGATTGCTCTCATATCTGGATTCTTTTATTAATACTGTTGGGAGACAAAGATGAAAAGTAAAAAGATTCAATTTGGTGATGTTTTAATACAAGTTCAATACGTATGTGAACATCACCCAGGCCTAATATTTTTTTGCCTATATTCTTTGAAAAATAACTTTTGTCTGTCAAATCTAAAGTACTGGAGAGTCAATTAGCTACTACTAAATTTGAAAGCTCAAATATACTTCAGAATATATGAATATATAGTTCTTTTTTTTTTTTTTTTTTTTTTTTTTTTTGGTTTTTCAAGGTAGGGTCTCTCTCTAGCCCAGGCTGACCTGGAATTCACTATGGAGTCTCAGGCTGGCCTTGAATTCACAGTGATCCTCCTACCTCTGCCTCCCGAGTGCTGGGATTAAAGGTGTGCACCACCATACCCAGCCTGAATATATAATTCTTTTGTGGGGATTATATAGATTTTATATACAATATTGCTTAAATAATTTCTACAATGTCACTTCTGGCTTTCTTTTTCTTTTCCTTTCTTCTTTTTTTTTTTTTTTTTTTTTTTTTTTTGGTTTTTCGAGGTGGGGTCTCACTGTAGCGCCACCACGCCCAGCAATGGCTTTCTTTTATAAACTAGGATTCTTTCATTCATTTTATAAATTGATAATTTGAAAGATGACAGCTATCACACTCTCCCCTCCCCTGACCAAAGGGAACAGTGACCATCAGGGTGAGTAGAAGATTGCTTTGATGCTTCCAGACAAATTTACAGGAGACCATTTATCCATGTGCAGACACATGGGAGTCAGGAAATGCAGGCTGAGATTTTGTTTGCTTGAACCAAAATCATCTATCTTTGAACATGCCATTTCTACCATGGGCTTTGACCTGGTTTGTTTCTTGACTCTTTCACTTACAAGTGTTATGACCTTAAAAACTTTCTAATCCTCAGTCTTTTCTGAAATTAAAGGTTATAGAAATGTCTTTCTGAGAAGTTTCTTAGCATAAGATGGCAGGTATATAAAATTCTAAATATACTAGGTAACTGGAATATAGGAAACAGACAGAAAAATACTAGTTACTACCATGTGTGCTTTTTTTCCTTTATCTAAGGATAGTTACACTTGTAGATAGGTTTATGTTTACTGGCCATTATTAGATAAAGAACACAGAGCATCTATAGAACTCGTAGGCTGATTAAAAACTGAACATGACCTTCAGGTATACTTATGTGGGTTTGTAAGTACTTGAAAATAATTTACCAACATTTTCAAATTAGCCACTTCCGCATAAATTCCCTGAGTATTAGCTTTTTCTGAATAAATAAGATTGGGGTAGCCTACTTTGGACGTGACACATTATCTTCGCTGCCACAGTGCAATCATTCTGGCTTATTTCAAGAACTGGCTTCACTGTTGTGTTTTTTTTTAACCTCATTCATCCCTGCAGTCATTGTTTGTGATTTATTACTCTGGAAATATACTTTATGAACTTGAATACTTAGATAGGTGGTCCAAACTATAACCCAACTTTCACCCTTAGAAGGGGGAAAGAGATAGGGAGATTTCTCAGTGGTTAGAAGCACTTGCTTACAAAACCTCATGGCCCAGGTTTGATTCCCTAGCACCCACATAATGCCAGATACAAAAAGTGGGTGCATGCACCTGGAGTATGTTTGCAGAGGCTAGATGCCCTGACATAGCCATTCATTCTCATTCTCTTTCTCTCTTTTTCAAATGAATAAATAAAAACTTAATTAAAAACAAACAAACAAGAGGGACCACAGAGGAGACACAGTCATTAAGTGAAACAATACAACAAAAATCACAGAAAATCTGAGTAAATTATCCTGGGTCTCCTTACTCCTACTATTCCAATAAGAAACTCTCATTGGCAGAACCTTGCAGAATAGGAAGCTAGCAAGACAAGAATTGTGGGGAAATAGTCTTGTCACAAACCTAAGAGCAAGCTAATCATTCCATTTTCCTCTTCATATATGTTAATTTAGCTTTCATATATTTCATTATTTTATACTCCTATGTTGCATGCTAGTTTGTTTGTTTTGGTAAAATGAAATAGGTCCCTTTGACCATACTTGAGCGTGTCAACTTTGGTGGCATTGAGCATATTTACATTGTTGCACAAAAATACTAGCTTATTTGAACAGTTTTGAAGGAAAGTTTTGCCAGACACCAAACTGATTTGACAGGTTTTCTTCTTGCATGTTAAATATGTTATCCTACTGCACACAACTGGTAAGATTTCTTCTCAGTAGAGAAATCCATGAATAAACTGATTGGGAGTCCTTTGTATGTAATGAGTTTCTTTTCTCCTCCTACTTTCGGAATTTCTTGTTCATCTTTTGACAGCTCATTAATAATGTGCTTTGGGATGAAGTTTATTGGGGGGACTACCTTGTAGTCCATTGAGCCCCTTGAATTAATAGATCCAGGTCTTCCCTTAATTTGCTAAGCTCTTAGCCATGATTTTTTTTTTCAAATAAGCTCTTTCCCTCTCCCTGTCTCTTCTCTTTCCTGGGCTATCATAATGTATGTATTCTTGGGTGACATTTTCTATACACTGTTCCTTAGGTTATGTTCACTTTACTCTCAGATGATACTTAAAAATGCTTTGTCTTCAAATTCGCTGATATTTCTTCTCTTAAAGTTTGCTATTGAATCCCCTTCATGTAATTTTTTTAATTTTTTTTGTTATTTTTATTTTTTTTATTTGAGAGCGACAGACAGAGAGAGAAAGAGGCAGATAGAGAGAGAGAGAGAGAATGGGCGCACCAGGGCCTCCAGCCACTGCAAACGAACTCCAGACGCGTGCGCCCCCTTGTGCATCTGGCTAACGTGGGTCCTAGGGAGTCAAGCCTCGAACCAGGGTCCTTAGGCTTCACAGGCAAGCGCTTAGCCACTAAGCCATCTCTCCAGCCCTTTCATGTAATTTTTAGTTATTTTATTCATATCCAGAATTATCTTTTTAAAAGGTATGATTTCACATAATAAAACTGATTATAGATAATTTCATGTGTTCTTTGGATGTGTATTCTCTGAAGTAATTGCATTATGATGAGACATTTTTAACATAATTTTTAAAGCTTTCTAAATTTTAGTATTCAGCAAATATTTGAAGTGTCTACTTTGTGCTAGGCATTATTTTGTGTGTATCTCTCTGTGTGTTTTAAGTATGTATGGTATAGGGTCTGTGATGTGTGTGATGGTGTATGCATGTGTGTGCCAATGTGTGCATTGTGTGTGTGTAGGCCAGAGGAAAATATCAGGTGTCCCTCCTCCACCACTCATCTGTTTGTTTCATTGAAAAGGACTCTTTTACTTATTCCAGAGTTGCTGCAGTTTTTTTTTTGTTGTTGCTGCTGTTTGTTTGTTTGTTTTGTGAATCCCCACAATTTCTTGGTCTCTACTTTCTACAGAAGTAGGGTTATACCATGTGTGGACTCTCCACAAAGGTAGAGTAATAGCATGTGTGGACATGTCTTCCTGTTTACATGGGTGCTAGAAGTGAAGTCTGGTAACCACAGGCCCCTCAGGCCATCATGATTACACAAGAAGCTCTAGGCTGGTCTCTTCAAACCCCGCTAGGCATAATTTTAAAGTCTATGAAATATCAGTGAAAACTAGACAAAAATTTCAGTCTCTGATCCACTTGGGAAGTGGAGGCAAGAGGATCAGGAGTGCAAGACCAGCATCAGATATGTAAGGAACTCAAAGCCGGCCTGGGCTCCATGAGTTTGTCTCAAAAAAAGAAAGAAAGAAAAGAAAGGAAGGAAGGAAGAAAGAAGGAAGGAAGGAAGAAGGAAGGAAGGAAGGAAGGAAGGAAGGAAGGAAGGAAGGAAGGAAAAAAAGAAAGACAGCCTATGAAAGTCTTATTTTCTAGTAATGAAAAACAATAAATGAAACATAAAAAGAGATAATTTTGTTATGTGTGGGTGGTTATACATTCTGTCATAACAATGAGGTAATGAGGATTAGGAGTTAGGAGGCCAGATGGTATAGAAGCAGAGAACCTATTGAAATTTTCAATAGGTTGACTAAGGTAGGATGTGCTCATTGGGAAGGTGATGGCTGGTGTAAGATTTGAAGGAAGCAAGAGAGAACCATGTGAGAGGATTATCCCTGCTGCAGTTTAGAAGGAATGTGAAGGCAGTTTGGATATTTCATCAACAAAGAAACAAGTGCAAGTTTACAAAAGGAAGAATAGCTGTTGAGATGAATGTCCAGATCCTCCTATTGTAGCATACATTTTTTATTGTATTCTAGTATTTAATTCTATCTTGTAAAAACCTCCAACAATTCAATATATAAGAAATGAATTTTAAAAGTTGAATCTTCATTTTTAAAATGCCAATTTATGAGTATCTGTTTAGAATCATGGTAAATATATTAAGTATATATGTTGAAAATTTTTTGGCTTAGATGTTTATATAGTTACAAACTTGATTATGTGCTTTTAGTTTTAAGGTGAAGATTATTTTTATTCCCTGAGTGTTAAAGTGTCAAGCATAATATATAAACATTTGTTGTTAGGTAGACTGCAATTTATACTTATCATTAAGTAATTGGTACTTACTGAGTGTGACATGTTATTTTTTCTTAAGGAATATGTAAATTACTGAAAAAATACAGTTTCAGAACCAGAAGACTTCTTTCTAGTTTAATTACTGAAATTATTTAATGTATGACTTTGAAAAAGTTATTTCAAATAGCTTAATTTACCTACTTCTTGAGAGTTGGCTTGCTTTAAATGGTATATTCTGTGTTGACATTTTTGCCATTTTGTGATTGCAGTTTTATAATATAGTGATTCACTGTTTTAAATCCTATCTTATTAAACACTTTAAAGGGAAAAGAAATTTAGACAAACTTCTTATTTTTTCAGTACTTACCTCAAATATTTCTTATTTTGTGCCTTTTCCTGATGACTTCAGAATTAAGTGTTTGTTCTCCTGGGCTATTACAATACTTCATACATATCTATTATCACATTTCATCATATTTTATAGTCACATATTTGTTAACCTAACCATGAATTTTCTGTCCTTGTGTGCCAAAACTCATTAAAATACTTTGCACATGTTTTGAGATAAGTGATTTTACTGAATTTTTATCCATGTTTATTGAATGGCCAAAAGTTAATTTCTAGTAGTATTAACTGTGCTCAATAATATTGCTAATTGTAAGGAAGTATTCCTTTTAATGATTGCTTCTCCTGGTTTGAAACTCCTATTTCAGACATTTAATAAGATAGAATTTCTTGGTCTAACATTTTTATTATATGCATGACATAAATGCTATTTACATGACTCAAGAAGATAGATATAAAAAGTAGTTATCACTGCTTATAAAATTGTTAAAGAGGATGATTGTTACTGATTGCATCTTTGAATTTTGGATCAAAGGCACAAATTTCATGAATAGCAAGTATTCTACAAATCAATCATAGGTATCTTTCTGTGGAATGATGTAATTTTTAGCATGCATTCATAGACCATTTACCACAGGATGTGCCCTTTATTATAATTAATAAGATTATGATCCTTATTTTATTTTGAATTTCCATATTCTTTTCAATTCTCCATAACTGCTATTTCTCTCCGTCACCTTAAAAAGGATCTTTTATGGAAAACCATTAGTTATTCATTTATTCAACAGCTATGTATTTAAAATCAACTGTGTGACAGGCACAGAGTTGAGCATTATTAAATTTAGAGGTGAATAGATAGATAATGTCTCTGCTGTCAGAATCAACAGATAAATAAATCTTTCCCCATTTTCCTAATCTTTAATAATAGCCATCACTCTGAATTTGGGGCTCCAATACTAAGAATTAACAGTGTTCAGAAGTTTATGTAGCTTGTAGTCCAGAGGAGGAATAACAGAAAATCTGGAAAGGATAATTTTGTTAGTCTTGGAAAATACTACTTGAACTGAAAATTGAAGTGTAAGAAGGAACCACAGAAGAAGACTGAGTGAAGCAATGCAATAATTGCAAAGGAATGAATGTGCTAGGTCTGATGCACATTAGTTTGTAATTTTGGAGGTGAGATGCTCAGAAGATTTGTTATTACTTTTTAAAAATTTTATAATGTGAGGGCATCAGTTGTGAAGATGTTTGGGAAGAGGGTGAATAACAGAAGATTTGGAGGAGATAAAAACTCAAGGGGAAACACTAAGAAAGAATATACAAACCACTGACCTGCAGTAGACTGGTGATAGTCTTCAAGGAGTAGTGTTCATCGACATGATTGTGTGGGCTTTTTTCTTTAATACACACAGATGTAAAGAAGATACAGGGATTAACCAGAGCAGAGGTTGTGTTTTTTGCTTTCCCTATGAAATTGTGGTAAACAAAGAGAAAGTTAAGTGTTGAGGGTATTTGTGCCAACATAAACCACAGGATCTATTCTGAGGAAGGAGAAAATATATGGGTAATGAAAATGGAAGTTGAAAACCTAAGGAAGATGAAGAAATGATAGATTAGTGGTGTGCAAGAAGCTGAAGCTGTCAGTGTGGTCAGACAGACAGACAGGTGGATTTTGTGGGCTGACATCATGGAACATGAACGCATATATTTGGTGATTGTTAATCTTCATGGTCCACTTGGAAGAACTGAAATGCCAAAGGATTGGTAAATTAGCACAGCTGTGGGTATTATGGCTTTCCTGAGATGAGCCATTGATGAGGGCTCTGGCCTAATGAATGGACTGGTACCTTGATGACAGAGTCATGCTATGACAGTATAATTCGGCAGTAGTGAAAGTACGAGCATACACTTAGCTGATGAAGCCACAAGATAAATGGCCTCAGAGGGCTATATCTTGTCTAGATTCTTCCAGATTCCCCTTTTCTCTGCTTCTTGACCATCAGAATGTAAATTTATCTACTTTACTATTGACTCCCATCATGAATGACTTACACCCCTATAACCATGAACTAAAAGAACTCTTTTCCCTTACAAATTGTTTCTGTCAGGTAGTTCGTCAGAGTGAAGAGAAAACTAATGTGTCTGTTATCAGACTATGTTTCTATATTACACACACACACAACTGGGATCCAATTTTTGCTATTAGGAAGAATGGGATTTTGTAGAGACAAATGAAAAAAAAAATGTGAGGTCTACCAAAACTACTAAGAGCACATTCCTTTTATTTTTTAATTTCCTGCTTTTTTCATAACTTTATAGAAATAATTGAGTGTAACATTGGGAGAACTTGGAAGATTCAGAGCACTACTAGCAAAGCAAGAAACCTAGCATATTATCTCAAGTTATCTGTAAACATTTTTGTACAATGTCGCTTGATTGACCCATTGATCAGGTCCCCTTAATTTATTGATTAATTTCTTCAGCACATACCAAGTGCTAGTCATATACTGATGATATAAGATATAAATGACATTAAACATAATTGCAACTACAAGGATATTAGTGATGGTAGCATACATTAATATTAATGATAATGTTAATAAATGGCCTCACTGACTAGCTTAAATCAATTAATTTATACTGATTTTATCACTGTGCCAGGTGCTCAAATAATGCCACGTCATCATGTGAGATAATAGTACAGACATACAGTGGTCACATTTGGAGGAAGTGACATCCAAGCTGACACCTTAAGGATAAGCCTGGATTAGAATATATAAAGAAGTCACAGGGGGAGGTGGGAGGAGCTAGCACATATTAAGACATTTCTGGGAAAAATCTGATAAATGTGGAGTAGCTGCACCTAGTGTATGAGATTTGAGAGATGAAGCTAAGCAGGTGTTCTATTTAAAGGTTATGATAAATATTTCACCCTAAAAAGCAGTGAAGAGACCCACTGCTGGATTTTATATAGAAAAGAGACATGAAGTGTAATCACCTATAAAGTATAGCATTTGCTTAAATGAGGAAGGAGACTTTTATCTTGTCTGATGTAATCCTACAATTCTTCCATTCATTGTAATTCCTGAATACAAAGAAGCAAATCAAGACCATATAAAAACAATAATAAATGATTCTTATTTTAATCTGAAGAGAATTAATACATTGCTATGAGACATTAAACACAGAAGTAAAGTTCTGCTTACAGAGCATTATTAAACAAACTCATTAATCTGTTTGCAAAGGAGAGGTTAACATTTTCTCTGACACTGAAGTACATACTTTTATGTGTTTTCTCTCATATCAGTGAATAAATTATACAATTTCTTATTAGTTTATACATGCCATATAATATCCCCAATCAGAAGTAGATGAAACTGTGCTTTTTCTCTCTAGTGATTTAAACCTTTGAGATGTTTCCATTAATTGGAAAAACAATCATCTTTGATAACTTTCCTGATCCCTCTGATACATGGGAAATCACTGAGACGATTGGCAAAGGAACTTATGGGAAAGTTTTTAAAGTATTGAATAAGAAAAATGGCCAAAAAGCAGCAGTCAAAATTCTGGATCCAATTCATGTAAGTCACTTTTTTGTTTTTGTTTTTTAATTCTTACTTTATTTTTAACTGCATTAAACAGTTAAAAAGCCAAAGTGTGTTGTATTGATTTCTTCATCACAATGTCATTCTGAAACAATCCGCTATTTGACAAATATGTAAGTCTCCTTATTTGCTTTTCCTAGTTTATGGCTTTCGTGTATAATAAGATGTCATAAGTACTTAAATAACTGTACAAACACACACATGCCACTTTCAACAGCTCAGCAGTTAATTGGGTATTAGTTTAGACTTAAAAATTATAAACATGTAGGAGCTAGGAAGATTGTTCAGAAGTTAAATGCACTTGCATGCACAGCCTGCTGGCCCAGGTTCAATTCCCCAGCCATCCATGTAAAGCTTGGCAGGTGTTGGTTGGCAGCAGTAAAAGACCCTGGTGTACCCATGCATACCTGAACACAAATAAATAAAAAAATGTGTTTTTTTAAAAATGGTAAAAATACAAACTCCTGAATATGAAAGTAATCCTAAAATGTGTTGCCATAGCTAGAATTCCATTTGTTCTGTATTTATTTAAGCTTTGGGTAAAATTTGTCTTAGCCCAGCTGAAGGGGATTTTTTTTTAATTAAATTTCTCTCAGAAAAGGGAATTCTCAGATTTGCTTAATGTATACAAATCAGAAATGGTACTGAATTATAGTCAGGGTAAATCCCTCATTTTGAGGAATTGAAATTCCTATTTAGTCCTACTGGTCTCACTTGAGTGCCCAATAAGGGGGTTTCTTATTTATTTTTATTATTATTATTATTGGTTTTTCGAGGTAGGATCTCCCTCTATACCTGACTGAGCTGGAATTCACTATGTAGTCTCAGGCTGGCCTTGAACTCATAGTGATCCTCCTACCTCTGCTTCCCAAGTCCTGGGGTTAAAGGCTTGCACCACCATGCCCAGCTTTTCATTCATTCATATATTTATTTTTATAATTTTTGATGTGGGACAGTCACCCATTGTGATAGGAGATAATGCCACTTTCTTCTTGTTGGTAATAGCATGAGGAGACTGCCAAAGTACCACTTTCTAAGAATAATTGGACTCTATTTTTCCTTTTGTGCATGGTAGGTACATGCATGCTTGACCTCTGAGTTGTACCCCTCACCCTGTTTTCTGGGAATGAGAGCTGGCAGCATGGTAAAGGCCAAGCCCGTGGGACATACTTATCTCTCCCACAGCACATGGATGAGCCAGAAGGAGCACAGAAATTATATAGGCCCACAACTTCTACTTAAAGCCACTGCTCCCACTAAAGAGCCTTTAAAAGTATACCAGGAAGACAGACCTTGTCCACTAACCAATCACAGGACACTGCAAATGAAACCTGGTTGTTCATTTGTTCATCTTAGAGATGAATCTTTTTTGATAATTTATTTCTGCTATATCCATTGTAACTTCAGTATCATATATTATTTTTATCAGAGGAAAAGAAGAGGGAAGTTTCATTTTAAAATAGTAAATTAGATACATCAGAGGGAGAAAAAAATGAGAAATATTGCACCCAGGCTTAATTGATATGGGATGTTTTCACATTCCTTTGCTAGAATTCTTTTTTTTTTTTTTTTACCATTTGCATGAAGGAAAGAGACACAAGTTATGTCATACCAAAGTGAGGGAACCTCTTTCCTATGGCCCTTAGGTTTAGGGCTTGGGGTTCACAGCAGCAAGAAGGGCTTCAGGTTGACCCCTGAGTCTGCCCCCAAAATTAGTGTACCTTCTCTATTCCCTTCCTTCTTAATGGTTAAGAAAAAGTAGCTTATGATACAAGTAATCATCATTTTTTATAATTTACCATGTGTATTTATGAACCTTCAAAATCACTGTCTCTCCTATGTTCAAGTGAAGCATTAGCCACTGTACTCATTAATTTGCTCTTTTGCTGTTTTATTCTGTCACACTGCTTGTACATTTTCCCAAGAGTTGCTAATCTTCCTTAACCATGTCACAAGCAAAATAAGATTTAGTCATTAGATTAAATCTTTTTTTTTTTTTTTTAGTTTTCCGAGGTAGGGTCTCACTGTAGCCCAGGCTGACCTGGAATTCACTATGGAGTCTCAGGGTGGCCTCGAACTCACGGCAATCCTCCTACCTTTGCCTCCCGAGTGCTGGGATTAGATTAAATCTTAAATAAACTTAAAAGCACCCATATTTTTTAAAATGTTACTTGTTACTTTAAAACAGAAGGAGCTTAGCATTATGCATATTTAATTAGTAATCTTACCTGAAAGATAAAGACTCAATGTGCAAGGTCAGAAGATAATAGTTCTAGAGTATATAGTGCCTGGATTTTGTATTGAACCTTTCTGACTTCTGACTCTAACTTCTCTAATATTGACTTTCTTCTTTTGCATTTTTTTTTATTTTGAGGTTACATGATTCTGTAACAAAACAGTAAAGGCGTTAAGTGTTATTGTAAAAACAATACTACTAAGATTTTCTCTCATTTGCTACTCTACAATGTGCTTTGTGTATCATGATACTCCAGAAACATGCCCCAGTGCTTATGTTGCATCTTTATTAAGATACAACCTGTTCTACTCCTAATGATTAATTCTTTACTTAAATAAAGGTTATATTCTATCTTGTATAACTTAACCTTATTTCACTTGTTTTGAAATGTAGGAGTTTATTGTTTGTGTGATTATTGATGCGTATTAGGTAACTTCCAAATATACTTCAAAAAAACAAATTGAACCAATCTTGTAGCCCTAAAAGTTGTCATTTAAAATTGGTGACTGTGACATTGTAACCAAATCACTAATACAATGAAAGCAAAACCATTATACAAAATTAACCTTTTCTTTTTTTATTTTTCTGAAGCATAGTTGGGTTTTTGCTTTTTCCTTATTCATTTACAAGCACAGAGAGATAGGGAGAAGAGAGACAGACAGAGAGAATGGGTGCACCAGGGCCTCCAGCCGCTGAAAACGAACTCCAGATGCATGTGCCACTTTGTGCAACTGGCTTTGCATGGGTACTAGGGAATCTAACCTGGGTCGTTAGGGTTTGCAGGCAAGTGCATTAATCACAGAGCAAATATCTCCAGCACTGCAAAGTTGGGTTTTATTCAAGAATTTTTAAGATAAACTTCAACCACAGGGCTAAGAGAAACAGGAACCCAGTGCATGGGTGTGGTCTTGTTAAACAAGAGTTGCAGAAAGTATGGCATACTCAAGTCATCAAAAATAGTCTTTTATTTCTTCATTTCAGAATTCAATTAATTTAATGTATCTTAAGATACATTTGGTTAGCACAAATGCCACAATTTCTTTCCAAAATGTAATGAAAAACTTAAATGTGTACTTCTAATCACAATAGACACTATCATGAATTTGCTTTCATTGCTTCTTTATCTGATAGTCTAATATAATGTCATGAGCATTACTCATGTTTCCTCATCTTTCTCTTCTTATAATTTTCAAATCTAGGATATTGATGAAGAGATTGAAGCAGAATATAACATCTTAAGAACACTTTCTGATCACCCAAACGTGGTCAAATTCTATGGGATTTACTTTAAGAAAGACAGAATAAATGGAGATAAGCTATGGTTGGTTCTTGAGGTGAGTTCAGCGTTACTCGTGCTGGTGGAGAACTGTCTGGTGACCCTGGAACGTTTATATCACAGTAATGCCATGCATGCAGTATGTTCCTGATTGAAGCTGTCCTCGGTAGAACTCGGGGCCTGGTTTTGGCCTCGCCATCTTAAGATACATCAGCTAATTAAAACTCTGTCAAGTCTACTGAAGAGTAAAAGGAAGTGCACAATGAAAGACTTAAAAACCCAAGATTATTTGTTCCTAAAGTTAAACAAGTTAAAAGGGATTTTCACTATAAAAAGTGTTTATTTCTCTATTTTATTCAGTGAATACATAATCTAAGCTCTGGGCCAAATTAAAAGAGGAAATTAATGTGAAGTGAAATTTCATTAGATAAAAATAGCTGTGATTTTATTTTCCTATCTTTGTTGAATGCTGATGACTTAAACCTACAGAACCAAGCATTTATATTTATAAGGAAAACTACTTGCCCGGCATGGAGTTCCTACTTGACCAATTGCCAGAGGGCAGTGGTGTAGTCTGCCTCTGCAAGTGTTGGGTAATCTGTAGAGCAGGACACTGAGGTTGCCCACTAAGGTGACTGTCAGTGCTAGCGCTCAGTTTTTCAGATTTTCATTGCACATTGTAATACAAGGGATTTCGTGAATTAATTCTAAGAATTATTAGAAATTTTGAAAAGTCACTTTTGTTAAGCTCAGGAGCAGCCTTATCCGACTGTGTAACAACATGCTTGTTGTGTACATTATTATGTTTCTGTCAGTTTTCCTGAAGTGTCATTGCCTTTGCTTGAGCCACATAACAAACAACAGCACCCAGAGCCTGACGAATCGGCAAAGAGGAAAAGAATAGTAAGACTGTCTCCAAAAACAATAACAGGAAAAGAACAAGAAAGGAACAAAGGGCTGATATCATACAAGTGGGAAAAATGTAGATTCAGCTTACTGATGCCCTTCTCCTCTGGAGGTCTGTGCTCTTGATGTGACATCTGAACCTAGAAAAGGTGGCTGACCCTCTCTACCGCCTCATTGGGGTCTTAAGTTTGACAAGATGGCCTGTTGTACTTCAAAAACCCTATGGGTCCC
Organism: Dipus sagitta; assembly: GCA_036346955.1. Lineage (NCBI taxonomy): Eukaryota > Metazoa > Chordata > Mammalia > Rodentia > Dipodidae > Dipus > Dipus sagitta. The sequence continues at coordinate 158,399,107 of CM070773.1, forward strand.
TCTTTGCTTTCTCTCTGCTGGTCACCTGAATGGAATCCACTGTTTCTTGGATCCCTGGTCTATCCTTTCCAATCTTAACTTTTATTTATTTATTTATTTATTTATTTATTTATTTATTTATTTATTTGATTGATTGATTGTATATCCTGTACTATGAGCTTCACTTCCATTATCCACTGAGCTGATGTCCCCAGTCCTTCAGTTCTTCTGGTTCAGGGTTCATTTTCAGTAGAGAATGAAAGGCAGTCTCTTACCTAGGTGTGTACATGAGGGATTCCCAGGCAGGCTCCTGGGTGTTCATATTTTGTAGTGGGATGGGACTGGAGAATATTCTTTCTTGGGTTGAGACTTCAGATCACATTTTCTTCCCTCACCCTCGGCATCTCCACCTGCATTCCTGCACTGTGAAGGTTTATCTGCTCCAATGACCTTCAAAAAGCCTATTCAAGACCTGCTTTGCTGATGAATTCCCATCTACTCATCTGATTCTGGATTGCTGACATTTGCTGAACTCTCCTGTAGACTGCTTTCCCATGTTCTGTTTTTGTTTTTGTTTTTGTTTTTTTTTTTTTGTCTCTTTTTGTTTTATATTCTTTTGCTAGAATTTGAATGGAGTTTCATGCATGTGAATATGTAAATTTATGTTTCATCTGCAATCTTTAATTGTATTCTAGAGGCTTCAAAACTGTAAAATTACATTTTAAAGAATCTTTTCATAACCTGAAGTAGTATAATTTGTTATTTTACCAAGGTTCAAAAGTTTTAAATAACCACATATGCCCTTTCAAATTAGACAATCTATGACCTCAAAACTATAGTTTTAGGGCTGGAGAGATGGCTTAGCCATTAAGGTGCTTGTCTGTGAAGCCTAAGGACCCAGGCTTGATTCCCCAGTACCCACGTAAGCCAGATGCACAGGGTGGCACATGTGTCGGGAGTTCATTTGCAGTGGCTAGAGGCCCTGGCATGACAATTCTGTCTCTATCTCTATCCCTATCTCTATCTCTATCTGCCTCTTTCTCTCTCTGAAATAAATAAATAAAATATTTTTTAAAAATTAAAACTTTATTTTTAGTTTAAGATAACTTTAAGTCTTTAATTAAATGCCATAATAAACAAAGCTAGTTTTTATTCTTATAAATTTAATTACCCAACTAATAAAATTCAAATTACAAATTTAAATTATTTTGCCTTACATTAGTAAAGAATTTTTAAATTTATTTTTACTTGAGACAGAGAGGGAGAGAGAGCAAGAGGGAGAATGGGTGCACCAGGGCTTCTAGCCACTGCAAATGAACTCCAGACACACATGCCAGCTTTGTGCATCTGGCTTACGTGGGACCTAGGGAATTGAACCTAGGTCCTTAGGCTTTGCAGGCAAGTGCCTTAACCGTTAGGCCATCTCTCCAGACCATTAGTAAAGAATTTTAGAGGCTTTATTGTTTACTTGCACTTATGTATTGAAGACATAGCTGCATGAATCCTTAATGTATGCTTGAAAAATTTGGCATACCCTTAAAATATTTTCAACAAAGCATTTTAGGTTATGTCCATGTAAAATAATGGGCAGATTAGTATTTTAAGTTTTTAAATAGAGATTCATGTACTCTGCCTAGGTTGGCCTAAATGGGTAAGGAAACAAGGTATGAATTTTTTCCCAGAGCTTCAAAAATATTAAATAACTCTTGTCTTTTAGTTTGTTATTCCAAGAGTAAATTTCTCACTAGTTGCCCTTAGAATTATGTGAGAATTAGAAACTCTGATGACAGTTAAATTTATTTTTTGGGGGAGAGAGAAAAAAATGATTGATTAAAACAATTTCGATGGATGAGAATGGCACAAGTAGAATGCCATCCCAGTATAATGAATGAATAGGAACTTCGCAGTTTCTATGTATCATTATCAGATGAAAATACTATCCCTAAGTGACTTGAAAACAATAATAAATGCAGTTTAATGAAATGGTGTGGCGGTTAAACTCCATGGTCAACTTGACTGGATTGTGAATCACTTAGACACACCTTTAGGCACGTCTGTGAGGGTGTTTCCAGAGGCTGAACTAGGAGGGAAGACCTGCTCTCACTGTAGGTGGCCCCAATCCCACGGACTGGAGTCTCAGAGTGAAAAGGAATACCAGAGTCCGCATGTCTCTGCTTCCTGACACAATGAGACCAGCCACCTCCCATTCTCACTGCCATGACTTCCATGATGGGCTGTACCCTCAAATGATGAGCCAAAACAAGCCCTTTCTTCTCTCCTTAGGTTGCCTTTATCGTGTGTTTTGTTACAGCAATGAGAAAGTAACTAATACAGTGATATTTCAAAAATCTGTTCTAGCTATACTAACAAAAGGCAGGAGGATCATAAGAAAGCAAGAACTAGTAATTTATGTTATTATCTGCATATGTAAAATAGACTAATTACATGTACTCTTAAGTGGCTACATGTACAATTACCTGATTTATAAACCTGAATGGTGCAGGTGCTGCTCTAGAGGCACTTGCAGAAAATTGGCTTGTGGCATCAATGCCTTATGCTACAAAATGACTGCTAATTATGCCTCTTGACATAATAAAGCCCAAATAAATTATTTTCCATGAATATATCCAAAGAGTGGTCAAAGATGGGGCCATGTTACCCAGAGAGTCATGCTAACGACACTAGGCTTCCCATGTGGGTCTGTGTTGATAAGATGTGCCCGGGAGAGGCTCTTCTGGAGCTGTGCCTGTTCAGTTTCATGAGCAGCCTGCCTGCACATAGGGATAGGCTTACCGCTTACACAAACCCCCACCCCATGACTTTTTACCATAAAAACACTCATTTCTCTTCAATTTCAGGGGCAGCCAGTTGTTTTTGGTTTTTTGTTTGTTTATTTCTTTGTTTTGTTTTTGGTTATGATTTTGGAATTACCTTTTCCAATTTTCTTGACTTTTCTCTTTCCTATATTTTTCCTTCATGATGTTATTCCCATAAATGAGCATCAATGGTACCCATGATTCTAGGTAGGAATTGTTTCCTTCTGAACTCTCTGAAGTCTAAATGTTGCCCAGGTTTAGTGAAAGTTGCCCCTGAAATTCCAGTGACACACCTGAATGAAACTAACAAAAGAAGGGGTAGACATTTTGGACTGTGACTACTCCTTTTTTTTGTAATAGATCTATGTATATTTTGTTACATAATATTTTATATTTTCATGGCAATGTAGTGTAAGGCTGAACAAATGTTGTTGTTTGTTTTTACTGGGTTTATGTTATGATATCTGACTTAGACATATTTCTCTCCAGTGCCACCACACCTCTTCAGTGGCCTGTAAGTATGAGTAAGATATATATGTACTACTTTTGACTTTGGATTCCTTTAACCCCTCGTGTCTACTGTTGAGGTCAGTATGAATTATGGGGTGGCATGGGGCTGAGAAGAGGAACATTAGATTAGATTTGTATACCAGGAGAGGGAAAAGCAGAGTCCATGTTAACTTAAACCATTCCAGTCAATATGTTGTGCTGCTAACAGGAAGCAAAGAGCTGAGTTCTGAGTTCTAACTGTTACCCACTTCTTGACTGAATGAACAACCACATAGTAACTATGGAAGGAAACTCAGACTTCTCTCTCAGGAGCTATTTGATTAGTGTATCCTAAGATATCAATGGAGCCAAAATTCAGAGTTGGAAATCTTTCTGTTAAGACTCTTTCTCTCTTAATAGTCTTCACACCACTTGCTCCTTTCATGGCAGTGTCCTAATATCTGTCTTAATTGGTCCTGATTTATTCACTCTTCTTAACAGTGACATTGCTTTCACTCACTGCTTTCCAATTATAGCAATTTTTTCTCTTAGAAATTATATTCCTTTCAGGAGATCAAAGACTGGTAATTATAGGTGGCATTTGAAGCACAAAAAATCAGTAAGTAGTTATAAAGCCTCTCACATGCATATTACAGGTCATCATAGTGGATTCCATAGGCAAATGCTACTTTCAAATGTCATGCTATTGGTTGTTCTGATTTTTATGTTTATGCCTAACAATTAATATAAGATCTGCTGTGTGGAAAGGAAATAAGATGATAGAAGATGAGCTGGAATGAATATTTTCTAATTGTTCAGCTATTACCACTTTAATGTCATGTATCTATAAGGAGGCATAAAGCCAGTGTCTTCTTATATCCTTGTGTTTGAGGAAGCAGGGTAAGATTAAAAAGTTGGGCCTCTGCCTACCTCTGACAGCACAGCATTGTTCCTTCCTCCTTTTGGTGGTCCACAATCACAACAAAGAAGCAGACTGACAGTGTGACTCCTTTCATGCTCTTAGAGCTGGAAAATCACTCCCATATCTCATCTAAAAGACAATTATTTGATATGCGGCACCAGAAAAACTACCAATTACCTAGAGTCATTTCATTTAAGGTTTTGGTTAAAGAAGACAGAGGGGAAAACAGTCTAAATGTACTTCTTTATACTATTTAACATAGGAAATATGTAACTAGTGTATATAACTCTTAAGTGTCCTTCCTCCCTGAGAGTACTTATGTGATTGTCAAAGAAGCTGCTTTTCTGAGTAAGAATCATGTTTATATTTTATTTATTTATTTATGAGAGAGAAAGAGGCAGAGAAAGGGAGAGAGAGAATGAGTGTTCTAGGGCTTCCAGCCACTGCAAACAAACTCCAGATGCATGTTCCCCTTTGTATATCTGGCTTACATGGGTCCTGGAGAATCGAACCAGGATCCTTTAGCTTTGCAGGCAAATGCCTTAACCACTAACCCATCTCTCCAGCGCCAAGAGTCAAGTTTATAATATTACTTTAGGGGCTGGCTTGCTATTTGATAATAGAGTTTCATTAGAAACACCAAAGTATTAATTTGATAACTTGTTTCTCTTTGCTATCAAAGATTATTTTTTGTTGGCAAGATACCGATATGAGATGGCACTCTTTCAAGAATTTTAGCACAACTTAGGGTGAGAGAACTGCTCTGTGTTTTGATTCAGTAGGTATAATTATCAAAATACACCCACAATGAGTTAGTCACAGTATATATCAAAAATACCATTAAAACACTTTTTACATACTGGAGAAGTAACTTGAAATTTTTACACATTATATAAGTGTACATCAGAAAATATCTATTAGGGTATTGTCAGTTTTTATTAACATTTTATCAGTATTTTTGACATCTACAATTGGGTACACTAACATATTTTACTGAAATAAACTTAAATGTCATTTTTTGAATGGATACCTTCTATTCCATGGCTAAAGATGACCTGCCGTGTGTGTGTGTGTGTGTGTGTGTAGGTGCATTAAGGTGTTTCTAGAATTTAAGTTCAGTCATTTGTTTATTCCATAAATTGTAATCTCTTACTTTACATTAATCGTTATGGTAGATTCTGGATACTCAATAGGGAAAAGATGACCTCTTTCATTAGAGATAATACAGTTTGGTGACTGGGAAGGAATTTAAAACTAAAATAAAAATCTGAGGAGATGGCTCAGCAGTTAAAGATGCTTGCAAAGCCTGGTATCTGGGGTTCAATTCCATAGTACTTACATAAAGCCAGATGCACAAAGTGGCACGTGCATCTGAAGTTCATTTGCAGTGACAAGAGGCCCTGGAGTGCTCATACTCATATTCTCTCTCTCTCTCTCTCTCTCTCTCTCTCTCTCTCTCTCTCTCTCCCTCTCTCTCTCACACTCTCTCTCTCTGTGTATGTGTTCTAGCAAATAAATAAAATATTTTAAGATCATCAAACCATAAGTGTTAAAATTTTTACAAAGCTACAATAAATTATTATTAGTAATGATGATATAAAAAGTGATATAAACTAATGATATATGTCCATAGAGAATAACAGAGAAGATCTTTCATCATTTTATTCTATTGCCTGAAAACTAAGCATAAAAAGGACAAGGGTAGTGTCCTTACTCTTTTAGGCACCCTCTGAGGATAACAATGACACAACTGGTACAAGGCAGCAGAAGTGCCAAGTATAGGATTTCAGAAACTTTGAAAACAAACAGGAGGGTGATGCCTATCAAAGGGAAGCTTGGAAAACACTATCAAGAGTGCCTTAAATTTCAACAGGCATAGAAATAAGCTGGGATTTCTGCTTCTCACCTTGATCATACTGATATCAGCATGTCTCATAAATAACCAGAAAACTGGAAGAAACTGGACAAAAAACAGCACTTCTCCAACAGTGGCCAAGAGGCAACTTAAGACTGTGACACTGGGAGAAGGAAACAGGGGAGACATACACTTTTCTTAGCAGACCACAAGCCCGAAGAGGACCGCCCCAAGGGGACTGTTCTGGTTTGAATGCAAAATGCTTCACAGGCTCACGTGTTTGCGCCTCGGCTGTGCTGTCTTCAAAGGCTGTGGAGTCTTTGGCATTAAGACCTAGGTGGCTGTTAAAGGCCACTAAAGGAGACTTTGGGGGTTATCACTGGGCCCTGCTTCTCTCCTAAGTGCTAAGTTTCATGTGAGAAGTCATGCAGACTCCTCCTGCCAGAAACCCGCCCACTTCAGCCACTGGGCATTACTTTCCAAGATGGACTGTTGTACCTTCTGAAGCATGAGCCAAAATAAATCCTTCTGCCCTTAAATTGCTTCTGTCGAGTAGTTGGTCACAGTGATAAGAGAAATCACTAATACAGAAATCAAAGTTAGCATGCTGAACTGAAAAGATTTGAAAGGCAAATTGGTTGGCAGTTGCAGGAAGAGATAGCTATTCAGGAAAAAAGAGCTGAAGAAATCTACATAGAGATCATCTGACAGTGGTGAGATGGAATCTCAAAGTAGTTTTATTTGTACTTTTCATGAGAATTCTCTGTTCCGCTCCATAGCTTATTTTTTTTAATTGTATCATTTGTTTCCTTATTATTTAGCATTTTTTGCTCTTTGTCTATTCTGGGTATTCTTTGTCAAGTACAGGCCCCTGAAGCCCTCTAAGCAATGTATGATCTTGGTGTTGTTCTCAGATGCTCACCATAACTAAATGGTAGGTCCCCATTGCTGAAGACATCACATGCTTCAGTTGAGTTTCAGGTAACAGAGACACCACCCTGGAATGAACTGGAAGCTTACTTCCTACTGGCTAGTTTTTATAGTGTTGGCAGGTGCTACATGCATGCTGCTGGATGAGAAAACTTACACTGTGGTGGGCCCTGTGTGGCACACAATTGACTTGCCAGAAAGATGTGCCCACTGGCACAAAAGTGGCACAACTATTACAAAGGTAACCACTGCTTTCTGATTGAATTTGAGGCCCGCTCCGTGGGAGAGGATTCGTGCATGGTACTACCTAGTCAAAAGCCTGCAGCTGGGGAGTTTATAAGCTGTAGGAGGATATTACCAATGTTTTGCTAAACGGACAAGTGTATCCATCAGACTGCCTTCTAAGTATTTATATTTATTCCCATAGATCAGAAGAACTGCTCTCAGCCTTGGTTGGAGAAATTCCTTTTTCTTTCTTTCTTTTTAATTTTTTTTATTAATTAGTTTTGTACTCAGTGAATACAGTCAAGTTGGTACCATTGTTAGGCTAGTCCATGTCCTACCCCCTCCCCTTGGCCCCTCCTTGTTGAGGTATATGGGTCATGCATTGTAGAGTTAGCCCACAGTTATGGGCAGGATAAATGTCTCTGCATATCATGACCCAACATGTGGCTCTGGCATTCTTTCTGCCCCATCTTTGGCAAAATTTCCCTGAGCCATGTTGGGTTCATTTGGGGTCTGCTTCAGTGATGAGGTGTTGGGAGCCTCTGTGTCTCTGGATATCTGATTTGTTAGGAGTTGATTTCTTCTCCTTCATCCTTGTGCTGGTACCCAGTTCACCAAGAAAACAGCACCCTTGCTTGTTTCACCAATTATTCTTACTTTCAGCTGGGGCCATTTTGAGGTATGATGGGGCGGTTCTCTACTTAGGATCTGTGTCTATCTGAAAAAGAGAAGCCGATTCTCCAACAGAGAATAAAGCCAGCACCAGACAAATGACATAACCCTTATTTTTTATAGAGAATTTAATAGGTGTAGGCCCTCTTGTAGCCCACTATTGGTGGTTGCTTGATAATGGAGAGTGGGCTCATGTTTGGATATGGTTCTGACTTGTTCCCCAGCTCTAGCTATGGGTCACATTCCATTGAGCAGAAAGCTGACTATAGAGTTACTAATAGACCCAGTTATTTCCTTACTGGGCATGTATCCAAAAACCTTTAAACCTCAGTCCAGAGAGATTTGCTCAACAATGTTTATAGTGGCTCAATTCATAATAACTAAGATCTGGAATCAACCCAGATGCCCATAACTAGAAGAATGGATAACTAAGATGTGGTAAATCTACACAATGGAATTCTACACAGCAGTAAGGAAAAAATGACACAATGAAATTTGAAGAAAAATGGTTGAACCTAGAACAGATCATTCTCAGTGAACTCACCCAATCACAGAAAGATAATCACTGCATAGTCTCACTCATCTACAGCACCTAACCTGAATGAACCCAAGATGCCGATGTATCCAGCAAGCATCTTTCTTTCTTCCTTTCTTCCTTTCTTTCTGTCTGCCTGTCTGTCTGTCTTTCTTTTTTGCAGTGGGTGTTCTTTACTATGTAAACTCAAAACTGGTGTTGAGAATAAATCCTCAGTCCTAAATGAGACATCTCTATGGCTCTTTCAATGTTCCAGGGAACTTTGTGGAAGAGGGATGGAAGAATGTAAGAGCAGGAAGATGGGGTAGGAGTGCTGTGGAACAGTCTTCCAGATATGGCTTGGCCCTTGCACTTATGAACTCCTAACAGCTGTGGTTACCTGCACAGGACGGAGCACATCAACACATGGACAGTAGTATTCACCTGGCAGCTGTTAATTTTAAAAGCATACACACACATAAGGTCATTTCATCTTGCACGATCTATCATCTAATGAAAGAATATATGCATTCCCTCCTATATATTTTGACTCCTTTGTGTCATACTTCAGTGTTAAGGTTACTTTGTTTTCTTTGTAGGAAAGCCATTTATTCTAGTTGAGCAAAAGTAAATTTCATTAAAATCATATTTGAAACTTTCCTATTTGTCAATGGGTAATTAGAGTGCTCATGGCACAATCATATTTGGAGGCTCTTTAGGAAGATTGTTTTAGCCACAAAGTAATCTGTAGTCCATTAATCTCTATGTTCAGTCAGCTTGTAGTGTCCATATTTTTCATAACCTCCTGTTTTTTGTCCATTGTAACCTAACTCTTTTTTAATGTTTCTTTTTTATTATTTATTTATTTATTTATTTATTTGAGAATGAGTGTGAGAGAGAAAGAGGCAGATAGAGAGAATGGGCGTGCCAGGGCCTCTTCCACTGCAAATGAACTCCAGATGCTTATGCCACCTTGTGCATCTGGCTTACATGGGAATTGGGGAGTCAAACCCTGGTCCTTAGATTTTGCATGAGCCTTAACTACAAAGCCATCTCTCCAGCCCCATAACCTTACTCTTGAAGTTCCATTCAGAAAGACCTCTCTTTTCTGCTCCAGAAATTATTCCACTGGACATGCTTTGACATCACAGTCAGAAAAACTGATTTACTGTGTGAAAAATGTTCAGTTAAGGTTATGCTGGCTCCAAAAGGCAAGAACTTGGATTCCTCCTAATCAGGGTCCATGTAATAACCCTCAACTGACTAATGGAAGACATGACCATCATCAAACATATAAACTAGTGTTCATTCAAAAGGAAGACAATGAGAAAATATTTGACTTAACATTTTTATTTTTATTTATTTTTATTTGAGACAGAGAGAAAGGGAGAGAGACAGAGACAGAGAGAGAGAATGGTTGTGTCAGGGCTCTAGCCACTGAAAATGAACTCCAGACACATGTGCCATCTTGTGCATCTGGCTTACGTGAGATCTGGAGACCGAACCTGGGTCCTTAGGCTTCACAGGCAAGTGCTTTAACTGTTAAGCCACCTCTCCAGCCAGACTTAACATTTTTTATTTGTAATTTTCTGTGTCACTACACTTTAAAAATATTTTACTATGTATTTGAAAGCAAAGATAGGATGGGCACACCAGGGCCTCTTGCCACTGGGGGGAAAAAAACCCAACTTCAGAGGCATGTGCTACTTTGTGTATCTGGCTTTATATGGCCACTGAGGGATTGAACCTGGGCCATCAGTCTTTATAAGCAAGTATCTTTAACACTGAGTCACCTCTCCAGTGTCTCTCCAGTCTATTAACAGTTAAATAATTGGTTATTTCCCTCAATGTAACCAGAGAAATGAATACATGAGTGAATAAACCTTTTATGTCTCAAGCTATGTGAAATGGAAATTTTATCATTTTGAAGGGAGTCTGGTTGTATATACTTTCTAACTTATGGAGCCATAAACACTTTGTAAAATGTATACATTTATTACTTGATTTCCCCTTCCTCTTTCTTCTTCATCTCACTACTGCACCCAGACTGAGGAAGAGAACTACCACCAAGATACCATGGAGAAATTACCAATCATCAATCAAACCTAAGTACAAGTTTCTATGTTCCTTTCATAGAAAAGCCATGAAGATAATGAGATTATGCACTTAAAACAGAAAATTGGAACAATTTTGGAAATGTTTTAAGAAAATCTTTTACAGCAAGAACTTAATAATTCTATGTCCATTTTAATATCTTTCTTGAAATATTCATTCTTAGCTGTGTAATGGAGGATCTGTGACTGATCTTGTGAAAGGATTTCTGAAGAGGGGTGAAAGAATGAGTGAGCCTTTAATTGCCTATATCTTGCATGAAGCACTAATGGTAAGGGAGTTTAAATTCTCTGTGCATTAATTATGGGGATCCCATTTTTAGAAAAACATCACTACATTAGTACTTATTGATGTGAGCATATTGCAGTCTGAAATGTTTAGCATGGCTAATTTCTGTTTTCCATTAGAAACCTCCTTTCTCTGCATCAACAGGATGATTTTTGATTTTCTTAATATACTTAGTATTTTTAAAACTTTATTTATTATATACTTATTTATTTGAGAGAGAGAAAAAAGAGAGAGAGAGACAGAATTGTGTGTCAGGGCCTCTAGCCACTACAAACAAACTGCAGACGCAAGTGCCACCTTGTGCATATGGCTTACGTGGGTGCTGGGAAACTGAACCCGAATCCTTAGGCTTTGGAGGCAAATGCCTTAACTGCTAAGTCATCTCTCCTGCCAATTTTTAGAAATTTTGATAGATGAAATAGAAAATATATTTTTGAGCCGGGCATGATGGCACATGCCTTTAATCCCAGCACTCGGGAGGCAGAGGTAGGAGGATCACCATGAGTTCGAGGCCACTTAAGATTACATAGTTAATTCCAGATCAGCCTGGACCAGAGTGAGACCCTTCCTTGAAAAAACAAATATATATGTATATATATTTGCTAGTAGTTAAGTTTTTATTTGCCACTATCTTAAAACTAAGTATATATACATGGTTTTCTTTTGTTGGGACCAACACAATTTTAACAAAATATTTCATTAAAAACTAAGGAGCATGCACTTATTTTATTTTCATATAATCCAAAGTGGAAATGATATACTTTGACTAAACAGTGTAAGACATTGAAGAGTCTTAGAGTGTTAATTTTAACATGTCTTCCCCATTGATTTTGCACAAATGCATCATCTGAAAATGTTTTTGTTTTTGATTGTACTTTAAGAATCATTATACATTTTCTACCTTCTAGGGACTTCAGCATTTGCATAACAACAAAACTATCCACCGTGATGTCAAAGGAAATAATATTCTGTTGACCATGGAAGGTGGAGTTAAACTAGTAGATTTTGGTAAGTTTTGTTTAAAAATGCCTGAGTTTCAGCTGCATAATGAACTCATGTAATATCATTTTTAACATTTTCAAACAGGCTGCCTTTTCAGTGCAATGAAGACACAATACAATCAGCACCTCATTAAGATAATTTCACGAATGAGATTCCAAGCTCTCAAGTCACCCAATTTAGCCTCATAGAACACTAATGTAGCCATATGTGTAGTTTATCCTCCAAAGCAGACTTCCATGTTTACTAAGCCAGTTTGGGGTCTCCATGTGACTACCAGAGGCACTATAGAACATGCTTCATTCATGCAGGGTTTTATTTTGTTTTACTTTGAAGATGTCCACATACTTGTCTTGTTTGGTTCTGGCTAATCCACTAATCCCATGACAGCGAATGAGAGTATTCCCAGGGCATTTCAAGGTCCTAGGCATTCTCTCCCATCCCTTCTTGTGCACTGTAGCTAGGTAAGCTGCCTCATCTTGTGCTTCTAGACCCTGTGAATTTATTTTTTTTTTAATTTTATTGAATAGAATTATTTGATCTTATAGGAAAATGAGGACTCTTACAAGTACAGAAGGACAGGCATTGTCTTTGAGAACCAGGACTACGTCTCAGTCTGCTTTGTGTACTTAGTGCACTTCAGTTCTAGCAGTGCATTGAATATAAGCTGAATGAATAAACCTTCCTTCATTTTATATTTTGGAAACTGAAGCTCAGTAATGTTAATTGATTAATTTAAAAAATGCTACCATATCCAAGTACACGTGCTCTAGTGCTTTGAGTTAGTCCAGGTGTGAACCTTAGAACATATACAAACATATGCCCTCTAAATATCCATGGCATTATATCTTGTTTTTCTTTCCTAGAAGTTCACAGAATGCTGAACAGTAGTAAGTGTGACAATGAATAACTAATCCATAAATGAGATGCAGCCAAATATATGTTAATGGTTGAGTACAGAGACATGTGCTTGATGTCAAGTAGGGTCAGTGTACTATCAAGGGCTTCTGTTTGAAATCCAGGGCGGCAAGAACAATGCTTCTTCACACTCCATAAACAGGGCCATCATTCTCCAAAAAATGTAATTTTGACTCTATTCCAAGACATATCCCATGGAGAATTTGATATTTAACTTAAGATCTCATAATACCTGTGCTGAAGTAAAAGGGATACAATAAGTATAATCTAGATAGAAAAACCATTAAAATAAGTGTGAACATATAGAAAATTATTTTTAAAGTATAACCAAACATCTTTTCCAGTCATTAAAGAAAAATTTATTAATCTAGTAGCCCTGAGAAATGTACTTTGTATCTTTTAAAATGAAGTGAATTAAAAACATACATCAAGATAATAAATAAAATGATTGTTTTGTTTTGCAATGCAAGGTAAGCACTATATAAACTGTGCCCCCAGCCTGAGGTGACTTTTAATATGGCACCTTTATAAATTGATATAAGTCAAATGCTAACAAAATGAAAGCATTATTTTTAGATTATTTTGTTTGTAGGTATCTTGCAGTCACTAGAAAACATCATTAGAGGCTAAAGTGATCACTTAGCAGTTAAGGCACTTTCTGGCAAAGCCAAATGACCCAGGTTCAATTCCCTAGTACCCACATAAAGCCAGATGCACAAGGTGGTGCATGCATCTGGAGTTCTGTTGCAGTAGCTGGAGAACATAGTGTATCCATTCTCTCTCTCTCTCCCTCCCTCCTTCCCTTTCTATCTGCCTCTGACCCTCTTTCCATCATTCAAATGAATAAATAAAATATTATATTTAAGGCTCCATTAAAAAAGAAAACATGGTTAGTTGTCTATTAAACAAATTCTTAGTGTACAGTAAATACCAAAATCACATTATTTGCATATAAGGTAAAGCTTACATTTCTGCATTTCTGGTAATAAAGAATGGAATTTAGTTCACTGAAATGATAGGTAGGGTTTTGTATCAATTAAAATCTGGGAGTGTTAAGTATGCATGGTATGCACATGTATTATAAATCTATGGGTTCCAGGTATGTGCATGTAGTAAATCTGAGGGGACCAGGTATGTGCATATGTAGTAAAACTCTTGAAGAACAAAATGAGTAAGATGTGATAAACCAAAAACAGCTAAATGAAATCAAAACTTAATGCCTTCATTTTACATTTAAATCAAGATGGCCACTGCTGAAAATAACAGAATTTAGAGTAAATTTTACTTGAATGTCTTGCATCCTAAAATATTCTATGGCATCACTATGGGACACAAAAAATAATAGCTGGCTGTTAAGCTCTTCATATTCAAATATTTCTTACCAAACGTAATGAGTCCTAGTATGCCATAGTACATTAGGATAGCTAAGTTCTCAATAAGGTATTAGATATTTTGAGAATAACTAGAAGAGAAGAACTGAAAGTCTCCACACACAACATTATTATTAGGTAACTACCTTCACTTCATTATATATTATGCTTATGTCTTAAACTATTATAGCCCATAGATGTACAATTCACATTTTTAAAACACAAGAATAGTAATAAAGAACCCATTTGTGATGCTGAAGGAAGCTGTTAAATTGGATAATGAACAAGAAATAGGCAGGACCACATGTGTTTCATGAAGGATCCATCTAACTGCAATCTGAACTGTAAGGAAGGAAGGAAGCCTAGATGAAGGGAGCTCAGGAAAAGCCACTTCAAGGATGGCCGAGCAGAAGCAGTGAATTGAGGCCTGAAGACTCCTAACAAGGAGACAAATTTTGTGACTAGCTGTGTATGTGGGAGGTGAAAACAAGGGGAGAGCGAGAGACGGGTCAACAAGGAGACCAGAACTTTGTCGAAGATAGGAAACCCCTGATATACAAGAACCTCCTCAAATACATGCACACATGCACACACACCTACACCCTCAAACACACATGCTTACCCACCCATACAAAACTTGCATACATAAGCACATATACCATGCACACATGCACAGGCAAAATAATCACAAGTATTATTATATTTGTATCTCGCTCCTACTCAGAGTCATACACATAATAGTTAGTTGATACATAATTGCTAAATTATGACAGTTTGAAAACTCAGATATCTCTTTGTGTTTTTTTAAAAAAATAGTTCCTTGCTATAGCATATTTGGTATTACTTTAAATATCAAGAAAATTAAATGAAAAGTAAGATTTGGCTGGGTAATACTAGTCATTAATACAGCCTTTAAGAAAACCTCTTTATTTGTTGTTAAGTGAGATGCACTATTACAGAAACTACCAGATTAAAAAAATGAGTTTGTAAATGTTACTAATGAGATACATTATAAATCACTAGTACTTGGTTAGTCAATAAATAATATGGCCTCCCAGGAGATACATTCCTTTAGGCAAGTGAACTAATTTGTCTGAAAAATCAGTCCTTATCTTGAATAAAATATAAAAGAAAAACTAAATTTAAAGAGTAGTCCCCAGCTCTCCTCTCTATAGCATTTTCTCTGGGGAACTTCATTTCTAATAGTATAGTTAACATTTCAGTTCAGAAATATAAAATGTATTTTTTGTGATTGATTTAGACATCATTCTTATGACAGAATATTTTATGGCTTTCAGTCTGTTATTACCCACATGCCCCATTTTAGACTAAATCCCAAATGCATAATGTAGGTCAAAGAGAAGTTGTGATGTATTCGTTAATAACCCAATTTTTAGTCTCCAGTGAGGCAGGCGCACCTGAATTTCAAAACAAGATGGTCCCCTTCACTTCTTCCTTTCTTCATGAAGACTTCAGAACAAAAGCCGCTATGAGGTGAGGCAGGCAAGCAAGGGAAATGGGAGAGCACAGTTTAGATCCCGGAAGAAGTGAGGATAGTGTTCCTGCTGGGAGGGAGTGCGTGCTGGATCCCCAAGCAGGACACCCAGAGCGTCCATGTGGGGTGATGACAGTGACCCTAGGTGGGTTTTCAGGGCCAGAGGGAGGTGAGGAGGGCATCTGCACGGGAGTGAAGGTACAAAGAGACCTTGGGTTTAATCCCGTTGGAAAATACGGTGAGGACCATGGGAGCCTCAGACTATAGTTTGGCTGACCCTATGAGTCCAGTGCCAACAGCTAACTGGCCCAGGTTTTCAGCACCTGAAATCAAAAGTGGGGAGTTTAATTGGTCCTCAGTGAATCAGAAGTCTGTTTTTTTTTTTAATTTTTTTTTTTGGTTTATTATGATTTTTTTTCAAGGTAGGGTTTCACTCTAGTCCAGGCTGACCTGGAATTCACTATGTAGTCTCAGGGTGACCTTGAACTCATGGCAATCCTCCTACCTCTGCCTCCCTACTGCTGGAATGAAAAGCATGTTCCACCACTCCTGACATCAGAGGTCTGTTTTGTATCCTATTAGTAATGTAATCCTATTAGTAATATTATCCATTGTAAAATATGAGCTGTCTTTAAAAAAAATGGGAGCTGGAGAGATGGCTTAGCAGTTAAGGTACTTGCCTGCAAAGCCTAAGGACCTACATTCAACTCTCCAGATCCCATAAAAGCCAGAAATACAAGGTGACACAAGCAGACAAGGTTGCACATGCACCCAAGATGGCACCCATGTCTGGAGTTTGATTGCAATGGCTGGAGGCCCTGGTGCACCAATTCTCTCTCTCTCTCATAAAAAAAATTACAAAAAAATAATTTATACTAGGGATTAACCCTAAAGCTTTGTGGTGCTGAGCAAGCTCTTGAAAAAGGTCTTAAACAGAGGGCATGATCTACAATGGGATAGACTGCAGAGGAGATAGACTTTCAAAGGAAATCACATGAGTATTTCTAGTAGAAGTAGTTGGAATGAGTCACCCACTTTGAGTCATCTGATAGTGTTAAAGCTGGACATCACTTAAATATCATTTGCCATATTCAATTCAGCAAAATCAAACGTGGAGGACATAGGACTTTATTTTTCTATGTCAGCTGTAGAACAATCTAGTGTTTCTGACTGAGTTTAATAGCTCACTTTTACTAGTAAAGTATCTAACATAAAATGTACTACCTTAACCATTTAAAGTGTCCAGTTGAGTACTAGTATTAAGTATATTTATATCATTGTGAATCCACCACTGTCATCATCAGTAGAATTCCATTCATGTTGCAAAATTGAATCACACCTATTAAGCAGTAATTTGCCATTCTCCCTACCCCCTCCAAGTTCCTAAAAACTTATATTTTACTCTCTATCTCTGTAACTTTTGCTACTCTAGTTACCTGATATAAGTGAAATGATATATATTTCTAGAGTTTGCTGATACTTTTAATTTTTTGTAATCTTTCTCTTTGCTAAGGATTAACCTAATGTGCAAACTCAAGATCTTTGCAGGTCTTTTTAAAGTCTGTGGCTTTTCTTGGATGTATACAGTGACTTTCTCAATTACTGTATATATGCCATTGCCTTTTGTAAAAATCTACCTTTTTCAGAACTGGGGATCAAATCCAGGGCCTTTTGCATGACAGACAAGCAATCACCCTACCACTGAGCTATGTTCTTGGGCCTCTAGTTGCTTTTGAATGTTCTAGTACCTCTTAAGAAAAGGAAAGCCAAGAAGGGAAAAAAAGACAATGAAGAAAGAAGTTTGGACTTCCAGGTTCCTATTAATTTCTGCCACCAAAATCATCATATGTGATGGATCTGATCAGGTGAAGAGCAACCGAGCTTATTGTAGTATTGAGATAATGACTCTAAGAGTTCTTAACACACACACACACACACACACACACACACACACACACATTTACATCTAGAAAGCATCCTATTTGGGATTCCCTCGAAAAGCAAAACCAACCGAGGTGTGTGTGTGTGTGTGTGTGTGTGTGTGTGCATTTTAAGGAATTGGCTCAAAAGATTGTGGAGGCCTGGAAAGTGTAAAATGTTCAGTGTAGCCTGAAGGAAAGCCTCATAGTCTATCAGGCATGTCCAACCAATGGACATGGGCCACATATATCCGAGGAGAGCTGTGAATGCAGGACAATACATGTGTAGATGGAAACATCATGTTACAATGTGAGAAGGTTAGGCACCCCTTTTGGACTCTCTGTTCAAAGGCAGACTGCTGGGCATGTTCATTCTTTCCTGGGGAGATTGGTGTTCCATTAAGGCCTTGTAGTGATTGAGTGAGGCCCACTCACATTGTAGAGGGTGATCTATTCTTCTGAAAGATCCACCAAGTTAAGTGGTAGCCTCATCTAGAAAATACCTCCATCGAGATATCCACAATGTCTGACCAAATGTGCTGCCATAGCCCTGCCAAGTACAAACATAAAATAAACCACACAGTGTCTTAACTTCATCTACAAGATGACACCATTAGATTATATAATGTATTTTGTGGCCCTTTCATGGTGTAAATTCTATTTATTTTTTTCATTGTATTTTGCTGCATGAGCTATAGCAAACCAAGTCCCCTTAAAATTGTCTCAGAAACTCTTGAGTTCAAGTACAAGACATGCATATTTCTCTCCTAAAAGTAGGATTTATGCAATAGGGTACAAGATTTCTGCACAGCGATCAACCAGCCCAGGCAGCCTTGTTGGATGGACCTAAAATAGCCTGAAAACTCCCTAGCAAAGCAAAAGGCTAAAGACTCATTAACATAACCCTCTGTGATGCTCCTGCGACTGTGGCTTTAATGGATTCTAGCCTCTTCTAGCCTGTCTACTCTTCAGCCCTGATCTCTTTTTGGTCTCCTGCTCCCTTCCATATCCTCCACTATCTTTAATTTCTGCCTGGAATTTTCCACCCTTCAGCATCCTCTCTCTTGAGATGATTATGTAACTATTCACTTTGGTGACTTATTCCATTAGTGACTCTCTGGGCAAAATGATTTTCCTAATCTTTTTTCACTTCCTAGGGATCCTAAATTCATACTTTAGATCCTTGTAGCCTTTTAAAGTAATTTATGTCAATCATTTTTTCATACAGCTTTGTACTTTTCTATCTACTTAGCTATTTTTGTAGGGATTTATCTTAAGTGGAAATGTCATTTGTCCTCAAGAAAATGACTTCCTCATAGCTTCATTTTACTAGCTTGAAAGTTAGGTTTCATGACCATTAATCTGCCTTTAGCTTCTGACCTATCTGGTTGAGTAAAATGATCTTACACTGAAGAAGCACATAGACTACGGAATGTAACAAGTGCTTTCTTCAGTGTTGGATATGTGTCCTGTTTCTAATGTGATTACCATGTAATATTCTCGAGTGTCTGGCTCTACTCAGCTGCATTTTTTTTCATTTAATTTGAACCTTTGTGTTTTTCTTCTCTACATTCTAGACTATTTTTTTTTCTTTTTACCATATAGTTTACTGTTGTTGGAATGGTGAGCAAAATGTTCTTTCTGTCTGGGGAGATAGCTCAGTGGTCAAAAGTACTTGTTGTATAAGCATGATGATCTGAGTTCAGACCTCCAGAGCCCATGTAAAGCCAGATGTAGTAGCAAGTGCCTTTAATCCCAGCATACTACCTACAGCAGCAGGATTTGGAGCAGAAATGAAAGAAGCTCCAGAAATTTTCAGGCTAGCTACCTTTTACACAATAGTGAATAATAAGAGATGTTGCCTCAAAAAAGGTGGATGACAAGGACTAACAAGAGGTTGTTCCCTGAATTCCATATATGGTCTTGCACACACACATGTGCACATGCACACACATGCATACACACAGATCTCAACATATACAGAATGAAACTTCAAGGGCACCGTAATTTGTTACCTTGGCATTTGGCCAGTAGTCTTTATTGATTATACCAATATCAGTGTGTATGCAAAGCATTGTTGCAGTTCAGGGAGTGTTATACCTGTGTTAAGTTGTCATTTTAATGTTATCCTTTAAAATTATTGCCATTAAAATGTTTAATGTATACTAGTAAATATAGATATAATTGCCTGCCTCTGTTCCCTCGGGCAGTAAGCATATTCAACTTTTTATTCATGTGCTGGAGAGATGACTTAGTGGTTAAGGTGATTGCCTGCAAAGCCTAAGGACCCAGGTTCAATTTCCCAGTACCCCTAGAAGCCACATGCACAGGTGGCCCATGCATCTGAAGTTCATTTACAGTAGCAAGTGGCCCTGGTGTGCTCACTCACTCTCTCTATCTGCCTCTTCCTCTCTCCCTCTCTCCCTCCCTCTCTCTCAATATATATACATAAATAAATAAAATATTTTTTAAATTTTGTTGTTATTTGAGATAACTGAATAAAACTCTTAGAGACAAAATACCTTAGAAAATTCTCAACTCATACTAATATCAACATATAAATGTCATGTAATCTCATATAAATCTAGAGCCTCTTATTTATAAATTCATGTCCTTGATAATTGCTATTTAATATCTAAAATCAATGAGACTAATAATTCAGGGCTCCTTAGTTTTAAACAACAGAAACTCACTCTGCCCTAACATTAGACCAAGATATGGAAAACAACACTAGCTATGCACAGAACCAAGGGACACGCTGGTGATATGGTCTCCAAAAGCAGAGCTGTGACAGTTCTGGGCCTCAGGAGGAAAGTACTCTGGGTTTCCTGCTAAGGCTTTCCTACAGTCTCCCTGAGTGTCTATACCCACGCTTCACATTTAAAAAAAAAAAGGCAGCATGACGTGATCTTGGATCACATGCCATGTCCTTAAAAGTCTATCGTCAGCATCCTTCCATCTCTGTTTCCTGCGGGGAAAGATCTTTCACAGACATTCCACCAATTATAACTGATATTATCTTCATATTCTGAAGAGAAAAAAATACATTAATCTGTCTAAAATGTCACTTTGCTGATAGGAGCAAAACTTAATTTTTCCTTGGTTGTGTGTGGCTGTTTTCTTCCTTCCTCTTTACATCACATTTAAATAACAGCTGGTTTCTTCAGTTGTCTTTATCATACTGAAGGCAAGTTACTCACCAAAGATCAAATATAACTTTTTCGTAAATCACTGAGCACCCTTAGAATACATTTTAGAAAATTTATAACCAGTTTTAAATTAATTCTTTAATCTCATTTATATAAATTACTATGCTGTGATATTATAAAATCCAACATTAATCTTTGAGTTGACAAAACCAAATATTTATATTTAAGTTTAATTTTCTTTAAGTACAAAATGCATGGTTCAAAGATAGAGGGAAAAGTGAGATTAAAGGCTGATTCTGTTTCTTTAAATACTCTGTTAGGAAACATTGAAAGGACAACCTCCAAGCATTTGTTAGGTTATTGTCCTTGAATTTGAAAAAAAATGATATAGTGAGCATATTTTTTATTTCATGTAATGAACTTTCTAAAAAGCAAACTTTTGAAGGACATAGATTAGGACAGGACTTATGCATAGCTGGAAAAGCTCAATAAGTTAGGGGTAAAACCACTGTAAAATGAGACTCTATCCCCCACCCCTCTGGTCAGATATCCTACCACCAGAACATCCGCTTGCCCAAATCTGGTCTTTCAATCCCATAGTGAAAGTCAAATGGTGTCTTGAAGAAATCAATATGTCCCTATTTTAAATCTCATTATGATTCTCTTCTAGGCTGACATGTAGGGACAGGCACTTGACAAAGCATCAGAAGGTGAAGGGTCATGGTTTAGGTTTGAACCTAGAGCAGCATGAGGCGCAAAGCATTGCACACTGGAGGAATGATGTCCCCTCGAAAAAGGAGCAGGAGTGTGAAAATTGACAACGACCTTAGGAATGGATTATGTCTGTCCAGGCAGAAGTAATAGAATTACACAACTGAAATATATGATTAGGCCTTCCCATGATAGTTTGTAACCTCCCTAAAGATTGGTTCTAATTACACAGGACTTGAGAGAATAAATAAATGCACTTCCTATTTCAGAATGCAAAAGGAGATGATTTTGAATTCTCTCACGTTAAAAAGTGTTAAATGCTTGAGGAGCGTTGTAGTTACTTTTCATTGCTTGGACAAACCCCCACCAGAAGCAGCTTATGAGAGGAAGGGAGTTTATTTGAGACTTACAGAATGCAGGGGAAGCACCATCTATGGTGGAAGAAGCTGGCTCATTTCCACAGATCATAGCAGAGAGACGCCACCAAACAGCCAGCAAGCACAAACAGCCAGAACTCCAAACCGCTCTCCAGACCTTAGGGCTGGGATTACCATCTGCCCCCAGTGACACCTCCTCTGGCAGGCTGCTGGAGGCTTCAGTTGCAAGCTTATCCTTAATCAAGAATCCCTGAAGCTAAGGGAAACATACATTTACATTCAAAGCACCACAAAGAGATATTTTTAACCTGATTTAAACATTATACAATCTATATATGTATTGAAAAATCACATAATACCTAAAACTTATGTATAGTTTTAAGTTTTTGTATCAGTTTAAAAATGAATTTAATTTCTTTAAGGAGCAGTTTTTATTAATGATGCTGGTTTAGATAGATGTAGTTAGTTTGAGACTTTTAGCCAGATCACAAGTGATTTCAACAAGGATCACAAATGCAAAATAACTTTATGCATTGAACCTGTGTATGTAAAACACCACATAAAACACCAATTCTGGTTTACCAGAATTTATTAATGGGGAGGAGGAGGTTGGGGAGGCACCATTCAAACAAGTGCATGTCAAAATATGCACTTCAGAGAAAAGGGTTTAAGTCGTAGAAGAGCAGAGAAGGTGAAGGTTGTTGTGACTGGGAGCAGAATAGAGACCACCACACCACCACAGGGAAATGAAGACTTCAAATGAGGCTTGGAGGCAGGTGGAGTTTCGATATGAGAAATAGACACAGGTACATTCTACATGTTGGCCAAACAGAGACCCTGATTAGGGCCCTGTATAGTGAAGTTCAAGGGCCATAGCAGCTTAGAGGAAACAGAATCTTAGTGTTCATTTCTAAGAATCTCTTTCCACGAGTAGCTAATGCAAGAATTCTTGTCATCTCTCCCCGTAGGTGTATCTGCACAGCTCAGCAGCACCCGGCACCGTCGAAACACATCCGTAGGAACACCGTTTTGGATGGCTCCTGAGGTCAGAGCACTTTGAGGGAAACAATTTTAATGTTCAGTCCTTTTTTAACTTTCTTTTTTATGGGTATACTAGCTTCATAAATGTGTTGGACTATACCAGAGGAAATAAATGTCTGCTGTCCTGTTTTAACGTGGTGTTATTATATGTGTGAGGAGGAACCTGGAAGGTTCTAGATAAACTAGCTCAGAAGGAAGGCATGAGTAAAAGTCAGAATAGTGAGCAGACAGGATGTGGTAAAGAGTTTTAATTTTTAATAGCTTTAATTTCTCCTGAAATTACTTTTACTTGTCTAGCATATGTCTAGAGTATGGATGCTTACATATTTATATTTTATTATTGTTGCATTACTGTTATACCATTTGCAGTTTTGAGCTAAAGTCTGTCTATGCATCATCCTGCCTCATCCTCCTGAGTGGTGGGCTTCCAGGTGTACCATAGCCCTGGCAATATTTTGTTTTTAAATTATAATAGAAACATTATGAGAACATGTGGCTTTGTTAGGTCAGCTTTAGGTCTGTCAATCCACAAGGCAAGTCTTTCTACCAAGCACCTGCTGGAGTTGAGTCCAGCCATAGTAGATTTCTTTGCATTGTTACATTTGTGAAAATGTAGATAAACAGCTGAAATATTTTAAAGAAATTTCAAGAGTCAAATCTTCTCCCCACAGTCACTGCTTAATATTTTAAATCATTTTAATTACATTTATCAATAAAGTACTTTTTTTCAAAAACTCTCTCTGCAACCTCTGGGAAAAGCTCTGCTATTTATGTACAATTTTCTTGGGAGTGATGGAAGAAATAACTCAAATGCTACATTAATATTGCAAAATCTTCTAATTAAATTTGTTTGAAGATTAAATCCTTCTGTACTTTTTCTGTTTCAATACTCATTCAGTCATTATTTGTAAAAAAAAAAAAAAGATTGAAATGCAAAATTATTATTATATATAAAGAGGATAATATTTAAGAATCTTTTTTTGAAAATTTGAATTAGAAACCTTTTAATAAGGACCACATCTTAGAATCAGCATAAAAATTATAGTCACATAAGCAAGGACAAAATTTGGTAAGATAATCTCAAGTAAGAGGCTCTAGAATTTGGTCTGAAGAGATGGCTTAGTGGTTAAGATGCTTGCATGCTAAGCCTAAGAATTCAGGTTCGACTCCCCAGTACCCACACTAAGCCAGATGTACAAGGTGGTGCATGCGTTTAGAGTTTGTTTGCAGTGGCTAGAGACCTTGGCACACACATTCTCTCTCTCTCTCTCTCTCTCTCTCTCTTCTCTCTCTCTCTCTCTCTCTCTTTCAGAATTTCTATTTACTGTCTCAGAATTTCCATATCATGGAATAAATTGTTGGTTGGCCGAAATAACTGAATGTGCACCTGATATCAAAGTGCACATTTGCTTTCAAATTTCGTCTGTGGGTCTTTTTTTTTTTCTATTGATGTTAAAGAGGTTTTTACACCAGTGTGAGTGAAACCTTTCTTTCTCTCTCTCTCTCATAAATAAATATATTAATTTTCAAAAAGAGTCTCTAGAAGTTATTTAGCTATGGCACTAGTGTATTAAAAATTTACAAAAGAAAAGTGGCTGGGGATATGGCTTAGGAGGGGGTTATAAAATACTTACTGTGCAAGCCTGAGTTCAAATCCCCAAGACCTACATAAAGGCAGACACACTGTAGCACACGTGTAGCCAAGATGGATGACAGAGGTAGGAGAAGAGCCTTCTGGAAGCTCCCAGGGCACACAGCTATGGAAAGTGAGAGGCACTGCCTCAAACAAGGTCAAGGACAGACATTCATGGCTGTTCTCTGACTTCTGTATGTTCCACACACATTAGCACAAACAAACATGCAGAAAGATTAAAATAAAAAACATGAATCAGAGGTTTCACTCACACTGGTGTAAAAACCTCTTTAACATCAAAGGAAAAAAAAAAAAGATCCACAGACGAAATTTGAAAGCAAATGTGCTCTTTGATATCAGGTGCACATTCAGTTATTTCGGCCAATGAACAATTTATTCCATGATATGGAAATTCTGAGAGAGTAAATAGAAAATGTAATTTGTGGTAAAGCAACCTGGTAATTTGGCCAATTGTGTTCTCATTTTGAACTATTGTTTGCTGAGCTACAGTAGGCATTCATTTCTGGGCAGAATTGTTGTGGAAAATGTAGACATGCAGAGAGTACTTGTGGATCTCTAAGCTCTCCATTGATGCTCACAACTGTACTCCTTCTCTAGTCTCTCTAGTCTAGTGAGATTTTAAATCTAGAACAAAATTAATGTCTACTTACTTCAATTCCTAAAATAAATATATACCCTCTGGAACATAATAACCTCACCCAACCTAACAGGGAGTGTTCCAAGGCTACATGTGTGATGCCATGAGATGGTACATTATCTGGGAATAGATAATTTAATACAAAAAAAAATCACTTTTAGCCAGGCCTCATGGTATGCCTATAATTCCCCCACAAGGGAAGGCTGAGGCCTAAGCTATATAGCAATACCCAGCAGAAGGGAGCTGAGAAAGGTAAGGAGGAAGATTCGATGTTCTGAAATCAAACTTTAACTTACTTTCAATAAAGAAAAATTTCTTTAAAAGTGAACATGGGGGCTGGATTGATGGCTTAGTGGTTAAGGCATTTGCCTGCAAAGCCAAAGGACTTAGGTTCAATTCCCCAGGACCCATATAAGGCAGATGCATAAGGTGGCACATGCATCTGGAGTTCTTTTGCAGTAGCTGGAGGCCCTGGCTGCCCATTCTCTTTCTTTCTATCTCTCTCTGTCTGTCTCTCTCTCTCTCTCTCCCTCTTCCTCTCTCACTCTCTCAAATAAATAAAATTTAAAAAAAAATAAACATGGGTTCATGGCCATAACACCAAGTTACAGTATGTTCATATATTAAAGTTCCCAATAAAATAATAATTACAAAACACAAATGAAAATGAATTAAAATAAATCATTCAAAATAACTCAATATTAAGATTTTTTAAGGAAATAGACATGGGGCTGAGAGTTTAGCTCAGTGGAAGAACCCTTGAAAAAAACAAATTACATTAAGGCAATGATATATTATTCAATAGCAAGAATAAAATTCATATGAATGTAGTATTAAATTTTAGTAGCTTTATAAAGCCATATGTGACTCAGATACCATATGATTAATTCATGTAACATATACAATGTAGGGTTTGTTGTATACTCACAGACATGTAGTCAGCACCAGTATATAAATGTAGAATACTTTTATGCTCTCTAAAAGAACCCTGTACTCTTATGAGTACTCCCCACCTTCCCCCAATACCCTGCCCTAGGCAGCCATTAATCTAGTTTTGATTCCATGGGTTTGCCTATTGTGAACATTTAATGTAAATGTAATAATACATGTCCCCTCTACCTGGCTTCTCTCAATTAGTTTACTATTTTCAAGGTTGATCTATGTTGCAGCATTTATCAGTACTCCTTTTATAGCTAAATAATATTATATTGTATGTATATGCCACAGTGTGTGTTCCCCATACATCAGTTGAGGGACAACTGGGTTTCCGTTTGGGGGCTATTATGAAGTATATTGCTGACCATATGTTTACCACACTTTCAAAGTTAAACCTTGGAACTCTTATGCTTGTTTCTCTTACTTCAGAATATGCTTGATGATTTTAGTAATTCACTCTTAGGATATAAAAAGTACCTTGATAGTGTAGCACTTACTTTCTTGTTACTGGGACAAAATGCCCAACAAGAAGCAGCTTATGGAAGAAAAGGGCTTACTTACAGTTTTTAGTTTCATCATGATGGGAAAATCATGTCAGGAGCAGACAACTAGGCACATCTTCACATCAGCATGGAAGAGGTAGTAAGCCAGTTAGCTGAGTGTGGCAAGTGGTGCTGGACTATGAAACCCCAAAGCCTGCCCTCAGAGACACACTTTCTCCAACAAGACTCCATAACCTTCCCGAACACCACCAGCTAGGAACTAAGCTATGAGAGACATTTTATATTCATGTTATCACAACACTTTTCAAAGTGTCAAATTGAGGGCTGGAGAGATTGCTCAGTGGTTAAAAGTGCTTGCTTACAAATTGTAAAACTGAACTTCCTAATGCTAACAATTATCTTTTCAGGTCACCTGCACTTGTATTTGCACATTTAGAAATTTTATAAAGAAATTATCACATATCACCTTATAATATTGCAAAAAAACTGTTCTTTTTCTTGTAACTCCCAATTACACCTTTTGGTTAGGGGCATGTTTATTTATTTGAGAGAGAGATAGAGAGGCAAATAGAGAGAATGGGTATGCTAGGGCCACTAGCCACTGCAAAGAAACTCCAAATGCATGTGCCACCTTGTGCATCTCACTTTACATGGGTCCTGAGGAATCCAACCTGTGTTCTTTGGCTTTACAGGCAAGCACCATAACTGCTAAGCTATCTCTCTAGCCCAGGGGCATGGTTTTAAAATCCGTTGCCGTTTTAAAATTCAGAATAAAAATACTATGACTTGTAACAATTTGATTGTTTTTTCTTCTCCAAAATTACCATTTTTTTCTTTACTTACACCTATCAAAAGTCACCAGTTGTTACTCTTTTCTCCAAATGTTTTGCTATATATTTATGAAAGTCTCAAATGTTACCTTTCTTTTTATCTTCTAGGTGATTGCATGTGAACAGCAATTAGATACCACTTATGATGCGAGATGTGACACTTGGTCTCTGGGTATCACAGCCATTGAGCTGGGTGATGGAGACCCTCCACTAGCTGACCTGCATCCCATGAGAGCACTCTTCAAAATACCAAGGTAGGATGAATGGTCCAAGATCCACAGCCCACTTTTCTTCCTCTGCTATTTACTTCTCTTGGAAAGAGGTACTTATGTTCCAGCAAGTTGGGAACAGAGAAATTTAGAATATTGTTCTACTTATTCCCAGTCTGTACTTGTTTACTAATTGCATTTCTCTCTTCTAAGTAAAGCAGTTTTCTCTTGGGCAGTGTCTTTCTCTCTTGCTAGGCTTTGTTCTCAGAATTTAAGGGGCTGTGAGAGTGGCTGTAGGCCATAAAACTAGATAGGAGAGCGGGAAAAGGGAGCAAGAGGAAAACTTCTGTATAGCACCTTCAACACAGTTGATAAAATTCTGGAAAGTTTGATTTTGTTCTAACTCCTATTGTGGTTCAAGCTATATATTACCAAATCATTTTAGCTGTGAGGAAAACCACCTTATTTAACCAAGTATTCATACTCATGGTGACAATACCACAGGAAAGGAGAATGACCATCCTTGGTACATTGCACATTGATCATATGCAATACACCAAATGATTCTCAAAGCTACATCATATCAGGTATTTCTCCACTAGGATATCTCTTAAATTGGAATGCTAAGCCTTCTGACTCTAGAAAAATACAGAAAGGGAGAGCTGAAAATCTGCCCAGTTCTGAGTATTGTGAAATTGTCAAAACTTTGTTATATACAAAGCAAGCCAATAAATCTCATAAAAGGAAACTTGCAGGCAGCAAGAAACAAAACAAAATTGTTAGCTAAAAGAAGTACTTCTTTTAATGTGCAAATCAGCCATCTCCAAATAATCCTCGCAGTGGTGAAATTAGCTTTGGCAGGATCTGTGTGCGTGCATAGCTGTACTTCTCCTTAATGAGCCTGCACAAATTGTGCATTAATTTCATTATAAGGTATTTATGGAGTAATGCAGGACTGGAGACAAAGTATTTCCATCCCACTAATGAAAACAAAGAACCGTTAGAATTAACACAACGCACCACTTTAGCACACTGAGCTATCATAGTTGATCAATGTTGCTTGATTACAGAGTTAGATCAGCCTCACTTTCAAGCCATGTCCCTTTGTATACACAGATGTGACAAAATAGAAAAGATTTACTCAGCTTATAAATGAAAAGAATTAATAATGAAATCATTTAAGTGGCATTCGGAGCTTTGTAGCTAATAGTCTTTTCCAGTTCCTTGCTTTTATAACATTCTAACTCATGTCCCTGCCATGTATCTAGTAACAAAAGAATTCATGAAAGCATTCTACTGTGCCCCTCTTCTAACTGCTGCTTGTTCCAAGTCACCTTTGTGTACCATGGATAATCCTTAGAGACTTTTGCAAGACTCAGGAAGAAAAGAATCTTTACCCTAGTATGCATTGCTTCTATTCATCTAAATGTTGATATTTCCCACTAGTGTTCCCACATAAAGACCAAAGGATTATTTTTTAGCTCTAATATTCTATATTTTCATTTATTTATGAGAGAGAGAGAGACAGAGACAGAGAGACAGGAAATATAGCCATGCCAGGGCCTTTTGCCACTGCAAAAACACTCATTCTGGACTCATGTGCCACTTTATGTGCCTGACTTTACATGAGTACTGGGGAATTGAACCTGGGCCAGCAGGCTTTGCAAGCAAGTGCCTTTAACCACTGAGCCATCTCCCCAGTCCCATAATATTCTATAAATGAAGAAGCATAAATAGTTTGAAAACATTAGGTCATATATTAAGCACTTTCAGAGAAACCAAGGAGTTGTCATTTTATACAAGAATGATTAATAACTAACTATCTTTCTTTGAATTGGAAAT
This sequence comes from Dipus sagitta, assembly GCA_036346955.1. Classification (NCBI taxonomy): domain Eukaryota; kingdom Metazoa; phylum Chordata; class Mammalia; order Rodentia; family Dipodidae; genus Dipus; species Dipus sagitta. Next base: position 158,428,499 of record CM070773.1, read on the forward strand.
GATGGCCATCTTTGATGATGCTGGCAGAATCTGTGACAGCAGCACTGCATTCATCTATGCCCATGCCTCTCATGCCATCTCAGCCATTTACACCACGCAATCTGGCTTCTTATTTTTCCAGAAACCCACCTCCCAAACTAAGGCAGCCTGAGCTATGGTCAGAAGAATTCAATGACTTCATTAGCAAGTGAGTAACAATAGACTCTTCAAAAAAAAAAAAACTAAACTAAAGCAATATCACCCTTTTGGAACTTTGAATGATGCCTTTTCCAACAGTACCCCTGGACTTCCGACTCCTCCTATTGCTTCTTATCTATTGAGTAGCTCCCAAGTTCTCCATCACTGTTTTCAAAAGAAGCACCTGCAGGTCTTCTAAATGTCCAGAGAATATATCATTGCTTAAATGGTTATCTCAGGGTCAAGTTTGTTTACACATCTGTGGCCATGCTTCCGTAAGCTGTCATCTTTCATAGACATGCTCATCTGTCCAACTGCCCTTGCAGATCTGTCCCCAGCATCTCTCACCTGCTTATACCTACTACCTATTTAGTGTGTTATTTAACTCTTACTTATTGGCATCCCTAATTCTAATTGCAGTCAAGGGTACTTCATTGTGATCAGTGAATCAGAAAATCATGTTTATACAAAGCTTATGTGCTTGAAATTCAGAGAACATTTTTAATTTGAAATATATTTAGCACAAGTAAACTGCTTCCATATGATTAACTAGAAACTAAACACTTCAGTCATGTATAAAATCTGACCCACAGGAGTTTCTCATAATTTTCACTGTGTCTTTTCCTTAAATGCAATAAGGTAAGAGATAAGAATGAGTCTTGTTTGCAAGCAGGAAGGAATTATCACTGTCTCATCACACTCATGCACATTGCTATCACCAGATTGCCTATCAAGAACCAACAACCACTTTTTCTAAAAGCCAGATGCTCAGATTCATGGAAACTCAATACAGATTGATACTTTTTAATGTTATCATTAACCAGGTATTATAAGCAAGCACATTTCACTCTACTTAACAAAGTGTCATCACATTCCTCATGACTCTTGGGAGAATCTCTGCTAACACTCAGGGGCTGCTCATGGTCCACAGTGTCAGCCTCATGCTATGGTCCTCCATCCTGATGTTACATGGAAGTTAGTTTGTTTGAAAAATTACTCAAAATCCCCTTGAGAAACACTTCCCAGCTTTCTCTTGGCAGTTAATATTCTGTTCTGAGTTCTTTTGCTTTGTTCCTCTTACACTGACAGCATGACCAGCTTACCTATGCTAATCACTTTCTGTCTAAGTAGATAATGAGCAACTCCAGAGAACTGCACGTTCCTCTCCAGTTACTATCACCACAATGACTAGCAGAGTGCCTGCTACATGTTGGCTATCTGGTAAAGTTTCACTTGAATAAAATAATGTCATATATGATTCTTCTGAGCAAATACACATGAAGACCTTGGGTGTGAAAAATAGCTGCACTTTGTTGAACTACATGAAACTGAAGATCACTTGTTCTTGCTTTCAGATATCATCATCATCATCATTTCATAGCATATTACAGCATTCCTAGGAAATGTTCTTGGTTAAGCTCAATGAAATAAATTTTCAAATTTTCATCTTAGGAGGACAAACACTTTGCTTATCAATGGCACTGCTTAGGCCAAGAATTGAGCAGCAAGCTACTGTACATTTCCCTCCTCCTCTTCCTACTTCTTGTTCCCCTCTCCTTCTTATTGCTCCTCCTCCTCTTTTCCTTCCTTCCTGATTTTACAGTAAGTACTGAAGGTTAAACTTAGAACTTCACATATGCTAGGCAAGTCCCCCACCACTGAGCTATATCCCCACCCCTTTCTGTATTTTGTCTGATGTCTAAGTTGCCCATGTTGGCCTTGAACTCAGTCTGTATTCTAATTTGGCCTATAGTGTGCAATCTGCCAGCCTCTTCCCACTGAGTAGGTAGGATTATAGGCCTACACTAGTAGGCCCAGCTTTATTTTTTTCTTAGTTTCTATTTTAATGACAGTCCATTTTCCCCACAATTTTAGAGCCTCTGTATTTCAGAGTCCAAAGTACCTTGGAAAGTTACATAGTTCAAATTCCTAACCAAATCTAAAGTCCTCCATAAACATGTGTGCAGAGTGACTATCCAACCAATAAAAACAAGCCCCCAGAAAGAGCATCATACTTCCCAGTGCAGTCCATTCCACTTTGACAAACCTCACTTGAAAATTTTTCTTTAAAGCTGGGCATGATGGCACACACCTTTAATCCCAGCACTTGGGAGGCAGAGCTAGGTGGATTGCCATGAGTCCGAGGCCACCCTTAGTCTACATAGTGAGTTCCAGGTCATCCTGGACTACTGTGAGACCCTACCTCAAAAAACCAAAAAAAAAATTCTTCATAGGCCTGAAATTTGTGATTTTCTTGATTCCACCAATCAATCTTAGGATTGTTGCTCCTAGTGACCACTAATGCTTAAATCCTCTTTCCAAATATATGAAGACAACTCCCATGCTTGAACAAACATCCTAAGTTTGTTCAAATACTTCTGTAGTAGTCTTCCAGGCAGGTCCTGTCACTCACATTGTCCTTTCTCCCAAATGTGCACTGCTTAACCCTGTCCACAGTCATGATATTCATTAGTGCATCCTTCATGTTAGCTCAAGAAACACCTGCTGAAACGGAATGTAAACCTCCTCAACAAATTAGCCTTCTCACAGGTTAGCAACCAGCTCCAGGAAGATGGTGTTAGACATTGAGGACACACAAAAGTCATCACAGTAGAAATCCATAGATTGCAGAGGGCTTTACACTAAGTAGAATTATAGCATACCCACCAAGGCTCAGGGAACATTGCAGAAGATGGGGCAGAAATATTTTAAGAGCCAGGGTGGGAAGGAGTATCCTGAGACATTGCCTGCCCCCTGAGACTGACTGATGCCCTCATGACCCTGCAGTGAATACCAATAAAGCCATTGAGGAGGGCCCTAGGAGAAATTGGGACAGGAGAGAGGGGTATAAGGGGATAATCTGAGGAGAATTATGTCCAACACACAATTTGTTCATACAGTAAAGTTCATAATAAAAATTAAAACAAGAAGCACCCAGGGCATTAATGAGGCACACCTGTGGGTGTACCCTCAAGACTATTTCCAGAGAGGCTTAAGTGAGGAGGAAAGACTCACCCTGAATGTAGATGGTGCTATCCCATTGTCTGGGGTCCTGCACAAAAGAAAAAAATAAAAAGAGGAAAAGTGAGCTGAATACTGACATTCTTCTTCCTCTGCTTCCTGGTCAACAGCACAGCCTGAGCCATGCCCACCACCATGCCTTCCCCAGCATGATAGACTGTACTCCTCTAGACTGTGAGACAAAATAAACTCTTCCTCCACAAGGCTGCTTTCGGCTAGATATTTGGTTGCAGTGATGAGAAAAGTAGCTAATAAAAACAAAATCCTCTTCCCCAAAACAGAAACAGATCAGATGAGAAGTTTTTAAAAGCACTGTGAAAGGAAACGGAAAAGTTTGTGTTCAATTCAGGTAATCTTTATCTACTGGTTTGGAAAGGAGACTGTGTGAAGTCAGAGTTTAATTATCACTCTGCGGTATGCTTGCTGGCAGACAAAGGAAGGTAGTGTTGAGGTGAAGGCTCAGTACAGCATCTTCACAGCTGGGAACATTTTCACAAACATCCATTCATCAGCATTGCAACTTCCTTTTTGTTTTTTGAGATGTGAATGCATAGAACACATGTGAGAAGCATTGACTTGGAATCTTTCTTTTAGAAATCTGAATAATAATTTCCAAACTCTAACTTATCTAATACTTGCATGTTCCTTTTTGCCAGTGCAGATGTTTGACTAAAGATTATGAGAAGCGCCCAACAGTGTCAGATCTTTTGCGGCATAAATTCATCACTCAGATTGAGGGCAAAGATGTGATGTTACAAAAGCAACTCATGGAATTCATTGACCTTCATCAATGCATGGGAAACACTGAAAAGGCCAGGTAATTAAATGATATCTTGAGGCCCAAATTCCAAAGATCATCTCAAGACCAGAACAGTTGGACAGTAAAACAGTTACTAAGGTAAAAAAGGAGCTCATGTAAGTTTTCAGGTGTGCTTCGAAGGTAAAAGGGTATTTGTGTGAATGTCACATGTTGAGTGGCAACCCCTCCCCCATATTGGTAAAATTGCTAACAGCATTTTTTTAAATTGCGAACTTGGATATATGAACAAATAGTAATTTCATGGTTTTTCTGTCACCTCTTCCTTTTTGGGACCCTCACCTCCATGCCCTGACCACCCTCCTCTTTTAAGGTATACCCACCTCTGTCCAGTTGTTTTTATTTTTTGTCCTCCTCCATCCTCCATATCATAATGTGGAGGGCTCAGAACTGTGCTGGTCTTAAAGTGGTATTGGTAACCACTGTGGGGTGATGTTGATGGACTCAGAACTGTGCTGGTCTTAAAGTGGTATTGGTAACCACTGTGGGGTCATGTTGATAGACTCAGAACTGTGCTGGCCTTAAAGTGGTCTTGGCAACCACTGTGGGGTCATGTTGATGGACTCAGAACTGTGCTGGTCTTAAAGTGGTATTGGTAACCACTGTGAGGCGATGTTGATGGGCTCAGAACTGTGCTGGTCCGAAGTGGTCTTGGCAACCACTGTGGGGTCATGTTGATGGACTCAGAACTGTTGTTGCAGTCAGGTTCACATTGCTGGTAGAAATCACCCAACCAAGAGCAGCTTGTGGGGAAAAAAAAGAGGTTTATTTTGGCTTACAGACCCAAAGGGGAAGCTCCATGATGGCAGAAAAAATGATGGCATGAGCAGAGGGTGGATATCACCCCCTGGCCAACATCAGAAGACAATAACAACAGAAAGTATGCCAAACACTGGCAAGGGACACTGGCTATGATACCTATAAGCCTGCCTCCCAACAATGCACTGCTTCCAGGAGGCATTAATTTCCAAATCTCCATCAGTTGGCAACCTAGTATTCAGAACATCTAAATTTATGGGGCTACATGAATCAAGCCACCACAACTGTCCTGGTCTTGAGGAGGTATGGGTAACTACTGTGGGGTCAGCTGGTTCATAGAGGAAGGACAGTGCCCCAAAGCATACCTACACACCTTGTAGCTCTTACATTCTTTCTGTTCCCTCTTCTGCAGTGCTCATGGCGCCTTGGATGGTGTGATAGAAATCTCCTTTAGAGTTGAGCTCTTGGTGGCCTCTGAGTTTCTACTCTGATGACTTGTGAATCTCCTCAGTGTCACTGCCACCTCCCTGGGAGAGGTTCTCAGGCCGATAGCAAGACCAGGACTCACACTTAACCGGCCACTTCCTCTGTGATTTTTCCTGGGCCCCAGTGGGTGTGACAGAGATGACCTGTCCTGGGATAGCTCTTCTTCTTGACTTTTTTTTTTTTTTCAAGATAGGCTCATGCTCTAGCCCAGGCTGACCTGGAATTCACTATGGAGTTTCAGGGTGGCCTCGAACTCGTGGTGACCCTCCTACCTCTGCCTTCCAAGTGCTGGGATTAAAGGCATACGCCACCACAACTGGTGACATTTTTTTTTAATTTTTTATTTGTTTATTTGCAAGGAATGAGAGCATGAGAGAGACAGAGAGAATAAAATGAATAAGCATATGCCAGGGCCTCTAGCCTCTGCAAACAAACTCCAGATTAATGTGCCACTTCCTGTATCTGGCTTTACATGGTTACTGGGGAATTGAACCTTGCTCCTTAGACTTTGCAGGCAAGTGCCTTAACTGCTAAGCCATTTCTCCAGCCCTCTACTTAACATTCTGAGGAGTCTTGAGTCTCCTCAGTATTTACCACTGGCAAGCATTTTCTAATGGACTTCATCAGAACAAATGTTATCAATCTTAATAGATGATTAGTGCTGAATATACTTTCTTTTATTTTCTGGCCTTTTGTAGAGTAAGAGAACTTTGATTTAGAATTTAAAAGGAACATGCATCTTGACATACTTTTTAAATTTTATTTATTTTATTATTTATTTGAGAGAGCAAGAGAGGGAAAGAAGCAAAGAGAGAGAGAGAGAATGAGTGTGCCAGGGCCTCCAGCCACTGCAAATAAACTCCAAACGCATGCACCACCTTGTGCATCTGACTTACATGGGTCCTGGGGGATTGAACCTGGGTCCTTTTGGCTTTGCAGGCAAGTGCCTTAACTGCTAAGCCTTCCCTCCAGCCCTTGACAGACCTTTTTATTATGATTTGTTTTCATTTTCTCTGGTTTGATTATATCTTAAATCATTTAAATATCTTTCTTCTTATATCATATTTGGATTTTTAATAATACGTTTGTTTATTTTAGGGAATTCAGAAGACATAAACAATGCACAAAATAAATTAACTACGTGTAACATTTAATTCCAGCCTTTTCGTGTCTTTTATGGTTGACTGTATGTATAATTTTGAAACAAAATTAGAATAATATTTATATATAAATATTCTGGAACCAGTCTTCTTTTGCTGAGTAATAAATACTAATGTCATCAAATATCTTTCTTCCTTTTTTTTTTTTTTTTTTTTTTTGAGGCAACCCAACAGACTGGCCTTTTTTATGTGAGATAGCGAGAGTGAGAGACAGAGAGAGAGTTGGTGCAACGGACCCCAGCTACTGCAATCAAGCTCTAGACACATATGGCCCCTTGTGTGCAAGTGCAACCTTGTTTGATTGCATAACTTTGTGTGTCTGGTTTACGTGGATCCTGGAGAGTCATACATGAGTCCTTAGGCTTCACAAGCAAGTGGCTTAACCACTAAGCCATCTCTGCAGCCCCTCCCATGGTTTTTTGTTGTTGTTATTGTTGTTGTTTTCTGAGGTTGGGTCTCTGCAAAACATAGCATGACCTTGTGTTCCAATGATTGATTTATATTACTCTCTTAGACATATAAGTTATTAGTATTTATTTAAACAATTAGCATTACAATGACCAAAGTTCTATTATGGATATGTTATTGTCTTCTTAAAATAAATCCCTGTAGAAGGCACTGTTAGGTCAAAAAAGTTGTCTTTTGTTATTTAAATTTGTTCCTAGGAATCCTACTAGTTAATCTCTGAAGCATATAAGTAGGCATTGGGAAGAAGTGAAGAAACTAAGACGTCTTATTTCATGTTGTTCATGTTGTGAGTTTATATATTTAACTCCTATTACTTAATACCTACTATGTGCCAGCTACCTTGTTAGGACTTCTTATAATATTAAATCATGTGATTTACCACAGCTCTGAAAGCAATATTTTATGATACCCATTTTCACTCACAGTGGAGGAGTACTGAAATTTCTAGAGGTTGGGTCGTTTGTACAAGGTTGCACAGATAATGAATGGCAGTAGAGATTGAAATCTTAACCCCAAAGCCTGGGCTTTACTCATGACTAAATAGTCCACCAATTATGGATGCCTTCAGGAGATAATAAGCCTTATCTGTGTGACTTGATATTTTTTATGCAGAGAGAGCAAATACACTTTTTGATCAGAAAAAAAGTAAAGCTGTGAGTAGAAATAAGTATGAAAGGAAAATAGGTGTTAAGTGTAGTTAGGATGCCTCATCTGGGCCCATCTCTGTGTGAAGGCAAATAGTCTTCTATAAACACCCTTCCAAAACAAGTAGTAAGTCAACAAACAAGCAGAAAATGAAGTGGACCAATCCTGAATGAGATATTCACTGTGAACAGCTATGAGATATCTAATTTTGTATTCTACTTGAAAGCTAACAAGTTGGCCTGCCAGAGGTTTATGAATGTTAAGAGAAGATTCATGACCCCCAGCCCAGAGTCAAAGGATCTACATTACTGACAGCAAAGCTGGAGACTTGAGTTTTATCTTCACGTGGTCCTTTTCCTTTAAGTTCGAAGAGGTGATGTGAAACTATCTAGTTGTTTACTGTACACACACTGCATTCTTCTCATTGCTAGAAAACTTGAGCTTGAGAACCTCTGGTCTTTTAAATACTAATTCTTTAAGATTTTTTTAATTTAACTTTATTTATTTATATGAGAAAGAGTGAAGCAGATAGAGAGAAAGAGAGAATGGGTGCACTAGGGCCTCTAGCCCCTGCAAACAAACTCCAGACACACGTGTCACCTTTGGGCATCTGGCTTACATGGGAACTGGGAAATCGAACCTGGGTCCTTAGGTTTTGCAGGCAAGCACCTTAAGCACTAAACCATCTCTCCAGCCCACCTCTGGTCCTTTAAATGAGGTGCTGATATAACTCCTATTCCCAAGTGGAACATTAACTTTACTATGCTGGACAGCAAATGGTTTTTCTGAGATATGTGCTATACAAATATCACTCAAAACATATCCTGAAATGAAAGTAATGAGACATGAAGTATGAGAGACACAGGGAGAATTGTCCCCAACATTCAAGTACCATTTGAGTCATTGAATCTTTCAATGTTTAGATACTAAGCTTGTTGGCCTAAATTACAGTGATCAAAGCTTTTAAAAACATGTTTTTGAAAACCATATAGTAGACATTGTGTTAAGCTCAATACTTCTGATGAAATCATAAGATGTGTTCTAGTTTATCCTACTCAGTACTAAAAATATATTTTCAACTACAGAGTGAATTCCAGGTCAGCCTGGACTAGAGCAAGACCCCACCTTGAAAAAACAAACAAGATATATTTTCAATATGAGAGCTCTTGCTTTACTCCATTACAAAGAAAACTCAATTATTCTTATAAATATTGATCTCTTGTGTTCTATTTTTGCACTCTTGAGGGGTGAATGATAGAACTTCCAAATGTACTTTACATGTCTTATAATTTCTCATTAATGATTGTTTCCAACTATAGCTCTTTGCAACATTCTGAATAAATTATTCAGAATTGTTTTCTAGTTCACTAGTTTTCTCTAGAAGTGGGCCTGGTCTAGAATTTATTCTATATATTAATTTCTCATGCTGATGTCTATATCATCATCTATAGTTTTTACTTCTAGAAGTTTTATTTTTTACCCATTTATACTATGTTTATCTGAATTTATTATTTTATATCTATTTTAAGACTAATTTTCTTTATTGTGAACTTGATTTTCTCCTTTTCTTTTTGGCCTTAAACATAGTATAAACTATCATTTTAATTTGCATTTCAACAAGTGTGAATTTTACTGATGCTTGAATTCATTTTTTTCCTTAATATTCGGTTTTCTTTGCACATAAGTTCGCCTTTTCTTGCTGCAGTCTCTTTCATAAAGGAAGATTTCTCTTTCATTTATGGCCTTTGACATAGGTTTTCTTAAAGACTCCTCAGCCCAGAGACTTTCTGCTCTCATAGTTGAAGTATATCACAGATACAGTGATATACACTGAGCCAGTTGGGAGTGGGCCCCATGTCACAGTTCCATCCTGCAATCTCATACACATGGTTTTGCATGACAGAAAGAAGGTACCAGATTTTCAGGTCCTATTCCAGACAAGAAGCCCTTCATTCTGTCATATTCTTTCCCCAGGTCCTTAAAGTAAAACATTAACTGTATTTGTGGCACTGTGTTAATCACCCATCTTGACACATATATGTGATTTTCACAGCAGAACATAAGGCAACTTTGAGGCATTAACAAATTAACAAATGAAAAGTGACCTGAAAAATTGCTTGACCATTTAGTGTTTAAAGTGCATACAAAATAGTCTTTGTGTATTTATTAAGTGTGGAATTTTATACAGTGTAGAGTCACACAAGTAGGACTTTAATTTTACAAAACAGAACACTAAGCAAAGAAAGCAGAAAAATCAATAGTAATGAAAGGGTCCTTTACAGTATGTGACTCTATTTTGCTTTCATTTTTTAGGCAAAATTATTTTTCTCTGATGGCTCTGACTTTGTCCTGGTGAGAATCATTCGCCCTTTGGAAAATTCACCCCCTTACTTAACAAATGATACTTTCAAAACTCTATCCCAATAGCTCTTAGAACAAAAGTCTTTTCTATTCCTATCTCCACATAAATGCTTCAAACTCAGTGGCTCCAAAATTGAATTTATGTCACACCATCCCAAACTCCTTCTGTGTCTCCTTTCGTCATCATGACACCAACCCTCTTTCCATCACGATGAACAGAAATCGAGGAGTATCTTGGCACACTCCCCTTCTACTTTCCATTTTTCCATCTAAAATTTTTATGGGGGTTAACCACTCAAACCAATTCCAAATGCAATATTTTCTTTTCTACCACAGAAACCATGGAGTGAAATGGCATCCATGTTGTCTCAATATTTACTAGGGCCTTTGTACAAAGCCCTGGATAAAGGTTTTACACAGAGAGCTCACAGCTGAAACCTTTATAGAGTCTGCCCAGGGGCATGTGTTTTAGTAAATGGATATGACCAGCATAAAAAATAACCATTATACAATGCAGAGAGTTTCAATCTCATAATAGAAAATCTCAGCCAATTCTGAAAGTTCAAAAGAAGCAGGATATTTTTCTGGCAGGGACAGGAGAGCTTTGAATGAGCACCAGCTTAATCGTGTAAAAATAGACTTGTCACGAAATAAGCATCATTGGTGGAAAGAACTGCCTGAGCAAAATGATGAAAGCAAGATGGGCTCACGGAAAATCACCCTCTTATTCAAAGGCATAAGCTCAGAGATGGGATTGTAGAGCTGCAGAGGTTAAACAGAACACTAGGAGTCAGAGAGGTCTGAAAGACTTCTGTTCATCACTGCAGGAGGGAGTAGCCTTCCCCGGGTTGTGAGCCATCCATCCCTCGAGGTGCCATCCTTGCATTGGTTCTAAAAGTCAACTGTGGATACAACAAAATGAAGAATCCACACTATGTTCAACTGTTATCTACCTTTAAATGTCATTGCTGAGACTATCCTCCTGCCATCTCATTATAAGTCCTCAGGGATGCTCAGTCCTTATTACCAACACTTGAATCTTAAACCCAGTCTTCAGCAACCAGAGTGGTAATTCCATTCTCAAGCAGGCCTCACCCCTGTCAAACTAGGGACTGAAATAAAGAAGCATTCCCTTCACTCAGTGTAAAGTCTAATGAGAAAACTATAAGCATCACAAGTTAGAAAAGGGTTGAGAGAGCACAGTGGTGTAAAGATAATGTAGAGTTTACTTTTATGCAGATAGGAATCTATTTTAACTCCAGAAAGTACATAATGGTAGCTCCATGGTCATGACCAGATCTGATAGCTAGTGAAAAAAAAAAAAAAAAACAGAACGCAACCACTCACATAGAGATTATTTTAATATGAACAAAGGCTTATGAAGAATTTTGAGTGTTATTTGATTCAGACCTGATACTCAAGCAAGCTGTAACAGGCAGCAGCTAGTGTTTGCTTATTTGGGGAACATACATCTATTCATATATATTCATCTCTATGTGTGTTTAGAGTGCATATATGTGTAAATATGTTCATATGTGTGTAAGTATGCTTATATTCTAAGGAATACTTCACTTTAGAAAAAATTCTAACCTTATCTTTGTTAAAAATAAGGGAGTAAATACTGAAAAGAAAATGTCTCACAAATATATACACAAGAGGCAGCAGGTGAAGCTAGTTAAATACAGAGAGAGCCCCTAGGGACCAGGAAATTTGAAAAAAAAGTAAACATCAACTTTTCCCCTTAAAACACTATCTAATGGCTCTATTTATTAATTCCTCTCTCTATAAATTTCCAAAATAGGATCTAAATCCCTTAAACATGGCCTCTAAGATCTTTACAAAGATTAGGCAGTTGAATAAGTACTCCTTAGGTAGGTTCTATGAGTACGTCTGCTTGAGTAACATTAATGGAAGAAATGAGAGTAAGCAGAAAGAGAAAATGGCCAATGTGCACCCAAAAAAAAGCTGTAAATGCTGTAATTCCAAGAGTAAATTACATTTATGTCTCAAAACAGCATGGAGAGTGCCCATACAATCTGCCATCTGTGTTGAATCACAACTAGGGGAAACAGGCCAAGGCTCATTCAGTAGATGTCATATTACACAAGAGCTGAAGCCAGAATCCACTGGTCCTCACACTGGCTGAAGATTTCTGTCTACACACCACCCTTTTTCACTCTCAAAAATAGTAATACAAGCATAGCTTGTTGTTAGTGGAAAGAGATAGATATTCATTAAAGATAGAAAACCAAAGCCAAGAGAGACCTGAGGAGATGGCTGAGTCACTAAAAGCACTTGGTTGCAAATCCTGATGGCACAGATTTGATTACCCAAGACCCACATAAAGCCACATGTACAAACTGACACATGTGTCCAGAGTGCATTTGTAGTGGAAGGAGGCCCAGGTATACTGGCGTGCGTGGTTTTCACTCTCTCTCTCTCTCTCTCTCTCTCTCTCTCTCTCTCTCTCCCTCCCTCCTTTCCTCTTCACATAAAATAAATAAATATTTTTTAAAAATAGTCAGGCTAGTGAGATGGCTCAGTGGTTAAAGGTGCTTCTTGAATATCCCGCCAGCTCAGGTATAATTCCCCAGGAACCATGTAAAGCCAGATGCACAATTTGGCACATGCATCTGGAGTTTGTCAGCAATGGCAAACGGCCCTGGCATACCCATTCTCTCTCTCTCTCTCTCTCTCTCTCTATCTCTCTCTCCCTCCCTCCCTCCCTCCCTCCCTCCCTCCCTCCCTCCCTCCTTTCCTCTTCACATAAAATAAATAAATATTTTTAAAAAATAGTCAGGCTAGTGAGATGGCTCAGTGGTTAAAGGTGCTTCTTGAATATCCCGCCAGCTCAGGTATAATTCCCCAGGAACCATGTAAAGCCAGATGCACAATTTGGCACATGCATCTGGAGTTTGTCAGCAATGGCAAAAGGCCCTAGCATACCCATTCTCTCATTCTCTCTCTCTCTCTCTCTCTCTTTCTCTCTCATGGACCACCATGAAAGAAGTAGGTTAGTCTTGAGATCTGAATGTCCAGCCCTCAGCCTTCTCCAGCAAGTTGGGTCTATTTGAGTGTAACCCTCCTAGCCCTTCCAAACTACCTTGTATGCCAGCATTTGACATCATCCACTCATAGTACACCCAGTGCAGAGATGCATGGGTTGAACAGAGTGGACAGCAGCCATTTTCCCTGAGTGCTACCATTTTTCTCTCTATTTTCTCATAATGTCAATTATTTTTGTTTTTTAAATTTCCTAACAAGAACTCGTTGGAAAATTTTATGTCTAATAATAAATAAAATTTTAGCTGTTTTATGACTGGGAAGGGAAGAACAATATGTTTTAAAAACAGTGATCAAGATTTCATGCAGACCATTTCAGTCTGAGGGAAACCAACACTTAGGAACTAGCAGATGAGCTAGAACTGGAAACTGAGGGAGTATGATCCTCCAGGGAGGAAGATCAGAGGAATATAGTCTCTTGTAGGCCACATGAACTAAGTGTATCAAAGCGTATCAAAGAGAAACTGTTCCCATTTGTTGAATAATGCTGTATATTCAATTGGAACAGGTAGGGCTGGAGAGATGCCTCAGTGGTTAAGGCATGTGCCTGCAAAGCCTAAGGACCCAGGTTGGATTCCCCAGTACCCATGTAAGCCAGGTGTAGAAGGTGGTGCATGTGTCTGTAGTTCATTTGCAGTGGCTGGAGGCCCTGGTGTGCCCATTCTCTCCTCTCTCTCTCTCTCTCTCTCTCTCTCTCTCTCCATATATATATATATCCCTCTTTCATAAATATAGAAGTAAGTAAATAAATAATAAGGTAATATTTAATTTGGTCACTTGGAGTTCTTTAATGATCTAAGCAAGATCCATCTCAGCAGAATGGGGTGGAAGGAGCCTCTGCTAGGAGATATGAAAAGCAGCATTGAGGTTAAGAAGAGATGGATGGGGAAGATGGATTACCTAATTAGAAGTTCAGATGTAAAGTGATGAGAAGTGGAGTAATAGCTGGAAAGAACTGCAGATCAAAAGACAGATTTTTGTAAGTGGGAGGTGCTATATACATGAAAAGACTTGATTAGTGGAGAGATGATTGCAGAAGTGAATCCCAAAAAAGCACACAAGTCAAAGAGTTGGTCTCTGCTCATGGTAGCGAATGTTCCTCCATTGGAACATGAAAAGAGACACAGAATACTGTGCTGCAAATAGGAAAGCCTTTCGACTTGTTGTAACCATTCAATGACAGATGAGTAATAGTCATTTGCTGTGAGCACAGATTTTCATCTGCTTATGTATATAGCTTTCCAACCTTATCCTTCCTTCCAGCATTGCTACAAGTTTGATAACCATGTATTCATCTCTATATGCCAGATTCGGGAACATCCTGAAAGAAGCCTTAGAACTTTGTGAATAAAGAGGGAAGCTAAAGGGGCCTGGATGTCACATTGATCTGGTGACCTGACTGGGCTGCCATGTCCTCTCATATCCACCATCACTTTATAATGACATACTTTAGCCAAAGGGGTAAGAAAGTTGTTAAATAAAGAAATAGTCTTCCAAGTCACAGCAGTGAGAGCTGGTATTCCCCTTGGCACTAACAGCTGTTTCTGTTACTAAAATTTTTAATTGGATAAGGAAACTAACAGAAAAGCATTGATGAGATTTATGTTTGACAAAGGATTGCCATTCAGTCCCAGTGGCTCCTGAATCACCTTAGATAATAAAGACTGATATTTACAAGAGTATTTTTAACCAAAGTAAAAGTGTAAAAACAAATAAAGCAGCTCCATTATGAATGTACAACTAAATAGGAAAGATAAAAACTTACCATCAGGGCAGCAGCAGTTGTTGTTTCCAGTGTGTAGAACTGAAATACAAGTTGAGTTATAATAACCACCCCTGAGGGTGTTGGTGACCTTTGACAATACAAAGACAATAAATACAGTGGAAAGCTGTGTCTCTTCCGTAAAGCACAGTAAATGAAAATTACACTCTCTTAACAAGCTGTACATTTCCCAAGAGGACAAAACTCTTACAAAGGATTCTGGCTTTACATCCTCCAAGTCTTAAAAAGTAAATGTTCTTGTCAATAAAGTTACCAGAATGTTAACCTGTTCCAAAGTGAAGAACAAAGAAAAATAGTCAAAGTGTAAAATTATCTTGAAACATATTTACTTTTTCTTGAGCACTTATTTTTTAAATTTATTTATTTATTTATTTATTTATTTATTTATTTATTTATTTATTTATTTGCAAGGGAGAGAGAGAAAGGGTGCACCAGGGCCTCCAGATGCATGCATAACTTTCTGCATCTGGCCCTACATGGGTACTGTGTAATCAAACCTAGGTCATTAGACTTTGCAGGCAAGCAACTTAACCACTGAGCCATCTCTCCAGACCCTCTTGAGCAGTTCAATTGTCTATAACTAGAGTAAAATAATGGAAATAGGTTTAAAATGATGGCTTAGTGGTTGAAGGTACTTGCTCACAAAGCCTGATAGCCCAGGTTCAATTCGCCAGTACCCGCAGAAAGCCAGTTGTACAAAGCAGTGCCTGCGTCTGGAGTTAGTTTGCAGCAATAAGAGGACCCTGAAACACCCATGCACTTTCCTTTCCTCTCTATCCCCCCCTTTCTGTCATCAATAAATAATTTTTTTTTTAGTGCTCACAAGTTTATATTTTTAGGTTTGATAAAGACTCTTATGTATTTTCTAAATACACAGACAAAACAGTTTTGGAGGTTTACATACATGTCTTAGGACACTTATGTTAGGTAGATAAATTACATTAAAAAAATTGGTCTCCGTAAAAGATCTTCCCAGAGAGCTTTTACAAACAGGAGGCATAAGAATAAATAAAATACTTTTAAAAAAGGAAAATAAAATTTCTTTAGTCCCATAGTAGATGAGGATTTATTGAGAGCAAAACATTTACTTCTTCACCCAATAAATATATTTTACTTAATTCTGTAAGGCACTATACTTGTGGATATGCTTGTTAAAATTTTTAGAATATGAAATTCTGTGTTATTAACCCCACTATAAGCAATGGGCATTAGGGAATGACATGTCAATGTAGGGTCATCGATTGTGATGAAGATACCACTGTGGTGTTGAATATTGAGGGGAAGAGGCTGTGTCCACATTGGAGCAAAGCATAGGTAACAAATCTCTGTACCTTTCCCTCAACTTTGCTATGATCTGATTCTAAAATTAGGTATACTTTTAATATAAAATAAAAATAAAAGGAAACATTCTTCAATCATACCTCTTTGGCATATGCTAACTTTTCTCTAGGACCGTGGTTAATACATGAAGCCAGTCTGTGTCCTCTCTGTAGCCCATGTTGCTGATTTCTGGTTAGTAGAACTTACATATCGGGTCTCTTTGAGTATTCCATCCACTGGATTGGGAATTCTACTCACTAATTATTTTTCATATCTGCAGATAACTTCCCCATCATCCTTCTTAGCAAATGTGACAATAGCTTCTTCCTTTCATGCTTCTGATATCTCTTGCCCTTCTCTTTATTAGAAATGAACAAAAGTGACTTAGGTTCCTTCTTATCTCAAAATGTAAACATTATTTGCTCCTGACTTCTACCTGCCTATACCTCTCATTTTCTGGGTGAAGTGCCACTTTTCCTTTCCATGATTAATTTCCAGGAGATTCTACTGTCTTTGCCTCCCATCTTACCATAGGTGTGCTGGGCTTACAGAATCCCATCACAGCTCCAGCTTTTACATGGGGTCTGGGAGTGCAAACCTGGGTACTCAATGTTGCATGCAAGACGCTGTATTCAGTGCGCTTTTCCTCCAGCCTACGCCCTCCCCTAAATCTGGGATTCTCTTAGTCATCACAGTAACCAAATCTTTTCTAAGGTTTACACAGCTTATACCAAAAGCACTAAAGAGGATAAATTCACAGGAGAAGAAGAGGGATGGTACTAGCCATCCAACTGTCAATCTCACAGTTCTTCACTCCTTGTCATTCTCCAGCAATGGCTTTGTTTTCCTAAACAAAATGGACCCACAAAAATAGAGAGGTGTCATTTGATATGGATTGTGAAAAGAGAATAAAGTTTGACCACACATGTGGGACTGAAGAGGAAGCCAAAACTAACAGCTAGTTAAAGGGCAGTATAAGGAATGTAAAAGAATTAGGAACAAGTTCAATTAAGTAAAAGTATAAAAATATTGGGCTGGGGCTGGAGAGATTGCATAGTGGTTAAGCTATAAAATTTTTGGTATGTGAAATGGGTATATAGGAATCTGATTTCAAGTACTAGAGAATGTATTTTTCAAAGTTGAATATTTCATTGACTTTAAAAATAACATGCTGAGGGCTGGAGAGATGGCTTAGTGGTTAAGCACTTGCCTGTGAAGCCTAAGGACCCTGGCTCAAGGCTCGATTCGCCAGGACCCACGTTAGCCAGATGCACAAGAGGGCACATGCATCTGGAGTTCATTTGCAGTGGCTGGAGGCCCTGGCGCGCCCATTCTCTCTCTCTCTATCTGCCTCTTTATCTCTCTGTCTATCGCTCTCAAATAAATAAATAAAACTAAACAAAAATATTTAAAAAGAAAAGAAAAAATACTGGGCTGGAAAGATGGCTAAGCAGTGAAGGTGCTTGCCTGCGAAGCCTAACAAGCCATGTTCGATTACCCAGTACCCATATAAAGCCAGATGCACAATGTGGTACATGCATCTAGAGTTTATTTGTAGTGACTAGAGGCTCTGGTGCACCCATCCCACCCCCCTTCTCTCTGCCTGTCTTTGCTTGCAAATGAAAATATTTTTTAAATGTTGTGGAGCACAGGAAATATAAACTGGATAATGCTATAGTAGTCTTTGCTCATATAACTAGTCATTCCCCAAATAGTGATTGAGTTCCTTGTTCATACTAGGCATATATATGTGTGTGTGTGTGTGTGTGTGTGTGTGTGTGTATTTATTTATTTACACACATGCACATATGTATGTATGTATATATATACACACACACATATGCTAGATAAGTGCTCCACCACTGAGCTATGTCCCCATCCCCAACAGGCTTAATTTGCTAAGCAATCAGAAACTAGTGAAGCTTTTAAGGAAATGTTATGGTTCTTAATAATATTTATCATTTATTCATTCCTTCCCCATTATACCAATAGATAAATCAGAATCCTTAAAAATGCCCCCCCAAAATACCAGTGATTCATTCTCCTCAAAACAAAGTACATGTCCTAAAAAGCTAAGACAGTGTTTATCTGAGCACCTCCTCCACCCTTTGTGTTATCTCAGCATGTTTTTTTGTTGTTGTTTATTTTTATTTATTTATTTGAGAGCGACAGAGAAAGAAAGAGGCAAATAGAGAGAGAGAGAGAATGGGTGCTCCAGGGCCTCCAGCTACTGCAAACGAACTCCAGATGCATGCACTACCTTGTGCATCTGGCTTACTTGGATCCTAGGGAATTGAGCATCAAACCAGAGTCCTTAGGCTTCACAGGCAAGTGCTTAACCACTAAGCTATCTATCCAGCCCTCAGCATGTTATTTTTAAAGTCAATGAAATATTCAACTTTGAAAAATATGTTCTCTAGTACTTGAAATCAGATTCCTATATACACATTTCACATACCAAAAATTTTATAGTGTGATTTATTTTATATTCTTATAAAATTTTTAAAACTTACTATATTAATGCCTAATGCTACTTCAGACAAAATTGGAAATCTAATCAATTCACAACTTTCTGACTTATCACGGTGTAGGAGGTTAAATCACATGTAAGAATGTCAGAGAGCCACTTCGTGTTTGCAATGAACTAAGATAGTTCTTTTCTTTCCCCTTTCAAGTGCTTTATGGATAATTCTTAATAGCAATTATGGACCTGATCATTCCTAAAATGTTTCATGTGTTGCATTGTCCAATGGAGAGTAACAAACAAGGAGTAAAGATAAATACATTTGAGTATTTTCTAGTCAGCTCTCACTGAATCTATCAACAACATACTAGAGACTTTTAGTATCATATGACTGAAAACTTTGGCTCTGATTAGTAATAAGTTCTTAAATCATACGTGGTTTTTCTTTACAGACATGAACGTATTCATACAAAGAAAGGAAACTTAAACAGATCTCTGATTTCTTGTTTGAAGGACGTAGATGATTTAGCTACCCTAGATGTTTTAGATGAGGTAAGAACTGAGTTTAATTAAACTTAGGCATTCTACTTAAAGATAATTTAAAGTGATATGGAAAAATATGGGAAGAGGATTTTTAGAATACCATCTATAAGTTTTCTTCACTTCCTCTTCTCTGTCTTCTCATCCTTCTCCTTCTCCTCTCCCTCTCACTCTCTCATTTTCTCTCTCTCTCTCTCTCTCTCTCTCTCTCTCTCTCTCTCTCTCCCGACCTGGAATTGACTATGTAGACCATGCTGCTAAACTGGCCTTAATCTTAAAATGGTCACCCTGCCTGCCTCTCCTTCCCAAGTGCTGAGATTACAGGTGTAATCTCACACCTGGATCATACTTTGTCTCTAAACTTACCTTTTCTCCTATCTTTAGAACTGAAATTTCCAGATCTGTCCAGCCTTGTGTCAATTTCTTTTAATGCTCAAAAAACAAAGGGGTAAGGTTCCCCAAGAATGAGTTGTTGGGTCTTCTTCTTCTAGAGGTAAGAGTTACTGTTTCTAAAGTGGTCATCTTCTTGCAACTATGATATGATATCTGCCCTGTTTTTCCTCTCCTGTAACAGCTCTTGGTGGCAGGCCCCAGAAGCCTCTATGATGCCCTGAGAGAACTGAGCCTTTATGTTATGTCATGGTCAGGGTCCCCCACATGGGATCAAAAGTCCCTGCTCACACTTTTAAGGCTTTTATTTCCACTTGAATCTCCTCACCCCAATTAACTCAGAAGTATCTCAAACTTTCCTGGTGAGAGTACAGATCCATACCAACCTACTATAGTCTCAGGCCCCACCTCTTCTCATCCTCCATGTTCTAAATAATCACATTGCTAGAGAAATAAATGGGTCCCTTTCTCGAAAGCCAGGTCTGGTCAACAACTTTTTGTAGTTCTTTTTTTTTTTTTTTTCCTGACACACACCTAAGCATTTTACTCAGAAATTCAACAAACCCAGAAATATATTCTAAATAGAAGTAGTCTACACTAGTTTGGATCTGGAATGCCCCCTCCAAAAACAGGTAAACAGTAAATGCTTTGTCACTAGCCTGTAGCACTGTTGGGAAGTAGTGGAACCTTTAAGAAGTGGAGCATAGTGGGAAGTCTTAGTTGTTGGGAGTCATGACCTTGAAGGGGATTGTGGGATCCTGGCCCTTTCTTCTTCCTTCCTTGGCTTTCTGGCTTGGATATAAGTGTCACATGCTTCCATGTTGATGTGCTTCCTCATTTAGGCCCTTGGGCAATGAGGCAATTGAACTGAAGCTTCCAAAGCAAACCATTTCTCTTTGTAAATTAGCTTATTTCAAGTATTTGTGGAAAGGTGACTAACATATAGTCATTTGGTAAATTTAAGGCATATAAACAACTTCATCAAAATAACCACTCTTAAGAACATCAAAGATCTTAAAATCAAATTGTGTCTGCAAGTCAGAGATTACTGGAACCTTTCAGAATTCAGACATTTCAAATCCTCCAGCAATGTAAATTCCTGGGCAGGTGGATTCTATAGGTTTCACCAATTGCGTTGTTGACCAATACATTAATGTATTAAATACCAAATTTGTTCCTTTCTATTGTCTGAATTTTATATTTTTGTCCTTTTATTGACTTAAGAATTTTTTGCTCTTATATTGTGTCATAAACTCTCAATGATTATTACTAACACTATTAAAATTGACGGATACAGTAATATGATCTATTAGTGATAGTTACTCTTCTGAGTCACTATGCTTCATATACCAAATGTCTAAGCAGGTGACTGGAACATTCCACAAAACCATTACATTGATGTGGAGTAAAAGCACATTCCTTGCCTCTATCTTCCTTTTTCTAGTCTCCTTTTTCTTTGCTTCATCTACCACATGTGCTAAGTTAATGTATTGTATGTCACATATAGTATACAACATGTAACATGTAACATGTCCTTTGTAAAATGAGGTCAACAATGACCACCCTTTATATATCAAAAGCAAAGAAAATGCCTGTCAACTTAACTGTACTTGTAGACATGATGTTAACATTTACTATCAGTATGTCTTTTTCTAATCCACCGTGTAGACTACAGATGTTATATTTATATTTATTTATATGTTAATGTATATATTTCTAAATTGTAGTTTTCCACAAATGGTTTCTCTTCTCTCCTTCTCTCTTTTACTTCCAGTTTTTGAGAAAGGGTCTTAGTAGGTGGCCCAGGCTATCCTTGAACTCAGGTTTCTCCTATCTCAGTACCCCAAGTGCTAGAATTACAGGCCTTTACCACCATACTCAGAGTATAAATGAGTTCAAAAAAGAAAATCAGTTTTATTTTGCTGCAGAACACAGTCTCAGAGCACCTTGAGAAGTGTTACTCCAGAGATCAGATCTATATCTATGTGGGAGACATCCTCATTGCTCTTAACCCTTTTCAGAATCTGGGCCTTTACTCTACAAAGGTATGTAACCTGTCTTGCAGTCTCCTAATTTTGTATACTAACTATAGTATTCACATTTTTGGTTTAAATGAAGCACTTGTAGAAATCTATTGTGCAGTTAGCATTCAAGCAGATGAAAATAGATGAAATCAATCTAGGTGCAATTTGCACTCTTCTTTTTTTTCCAAAAATGTGTATGAGAATGCTAATTGCATGTCATTATTAGTAACAGCTCCAAACTATATAGTACATCTCTAAATGGATGCCTATGAATGTGTATACTTAATGCCTCCCTCTGAATCAAGTAACAGAGTTATATATCATTTATATGTAGAATACAGACAATAGTTGTAAAACGTTTTATTTTAAATTCTTTTAACATGTTAATTGGTTTCATTGCTATCACACAATGAATATTTTATGAATATAAATATATAATTATTACCCAACACCTACTGATTTAAATATAGAATTAAACAAGACTGTTTTAATTTTTAATTGAACCTGTACTTCTCTATCTTCATAGTCTAGAACTTTATTTAATATTGTACCTAATAGTTAATTTAAATACCACCCTAAAATTTACAGAATAATAAGGAATTTACAAGCCTTGGCTATGTTAGGAAAAAAGTTAGGTTTTAGTAAAATTCTTCTAATAATTAATTTTGTGATTTTTGTACAAATCCAATGAGGCAATGTAAGTTAAATGACATGATGGGAGGAAAGTAGTATTTATATGCTAGATGTAATTATATTTGAGCAATAGTCAGAAAAATGGTGTCTGTCTTATTTATAATGTAGCTTTACTAATAAAATCATAGTAGTTTGAAGCCTTGGTTTCTGCTTTGGAAGAAGCATGAAAAAATGTTTAATTACCACTGCCAGAGATACTATATGTCATTTCAAAGATCTGTGCTTGTTTGTATGAAGCTTTTATTTTACATGATTGTACGTGATTAGTGCATGTAGGCATGTACAACAGATGTGAATGATATTTTGTTGGCATAACATTTTTATTATACTTTGATTTAAAAACTAGTTCTATATCTGTGAATAATCCAGGGATTATATAAAAACAGAAACAAAATTTTTAAAGCTCTATAAAATATATTCATTTTAACTTCAGCTTTCTAAACTGTATATTGGAGCAAAGAGAACAGCCAACCCACCTCACATTTTTGCGATGGCTGACTTAGGGTATCAGTCTATGGTCACATATAGTGCAGACCAGGTAAGACAAGCCTCATTGCACTCTCTTACTTTGTGTGTGCTAGCTAAGCTGTAAAGATGACATCTTCTCACAGTTTCCTTTGTCCCCATGCAGTGCATCGTTATTTCTGGAGAAAGTGGTGCTGGGAAGACTGAAAGTGCTCATTTTTTAGTTCAGCAGCTCACAGTGCTTGGGAAGGTAGAATTTTTCCCTTTCCTAACAAAAGTATTGGTTGTATTTCAAATAACTGGTGATATTAAGATTTACTAATTCTGACGTTTAATATGGAAATTACGAACAAATTTATCTTTTCAGTTTAAAATTCTAATCAAATAATATAAAAAGCATATGCTCTGTTTTGAAGGTATACTCAAACTTTTTCCACTCTTGTGAAGCAAGTCTTTAGAGTGTTATTTTCTCTCTTTTCACCCTCCACGCACATACTGAATGCTTCACTAACAACGATTACAAATTGAACTTGAAAAGTGCCATGTATAAAGCAACAAAGCGTCATGAACTAGACCTTGTAATATATTTGTAGGAATTGTATTCTGAAAGCTAGAAAAGATTAATGAAAAACATAAGAACTAAATAAATATGTACCATGTTTGCAGATTGTGGCTCAGTCTGTACCTTACATAGTATAATTATAGTTAACACAAAAAGAATAATTATAAATGTCAAACTAAAACTATAAGACTCCAAGAAGAAAGCCAGGAATGACAGAATATAATAAAGTGTGAGATGTTCAGACTGCTTATAAATTGTGTTTCTAAGTCAGCCACTACACAGAACTATACTTAACCAGGAAAGTAGGGTCTATCTCTTTGTTCCGTTTGAACAAAGCAAATGGGTAAGGGCACACATGGGAGGGGAATATAGACCTGTTTGTAATATCTGTAATATGCCATCCTATGTTTTTTTTGGTTTTGTTTTTGTTTTTGTTTTTCGATTTTTTGAGGTAGGGTCTCACTCAAGCTCAGGCTGACCTGGAATTCACTATGGAGTCTCAGGGTGGCCTCGAACTCACGGTGATCCTCCTACCTCTGCCTCCCAAGTGCTGGGATTAAAGGCGTGCGCCACCACGCCCGGCCTCCATCCTGTGTTTTTGCTTAAAGTGTTTATCAAAGAAGAGACATCTTTTTACAAACAAATTTAACTTTAATACCTTCTTATGTCTTGCTACTTTCTCTTAGGCTAATAACAGAACCCTACAAGAGAAGATTTTACAAATGAACAATTTGGTTGAAGCTTTTGGCAATGCCTGCACTAATATAAATGACAATTCCAGCCGATTTGGAAAATACTTAGAAATGAAATTTACCTCTTCTGGGGCTGTAGTGGGAGCACAGATCTCCGAATATCTTCTGGAAAAATCTCGTGTCATTCACCAGGCCATGTAAGTTTATGTCACATATCTCTAGTTTCTGAGAAACATTAGCAAAATACATGTTTGTTTTACTACTCAAATGTCTGTCTTGTTCAATAAAAAGTTGTTGAAGCAGTTATCCAAAGCAAATAGACCACTCAGCATTGTTTTATTTTCCTGTATATAACATCTAATAGATGTATTAAGAAATCACCTAAAAATTATGCTATTACAAGAAAACCCAAAGCCCATAATAGACATTCTATTAGAGTAAAAGGCAGTGTTTTCAAGTGGGAAAAAGATATATTTCCCTAAGTAATATTCATGTGGAATGGCCTTCTATATTACCTTCTTCATAGGTAGTTGATTTAAGCCACTATTACGATTCATATTGGGGTTTTTTTATTTATTTGAGAAAGAGGCAGAGAGAGAGAGAAAGAAGAGAGAGGGAATATGCATGCCAGAGCCTACAGCCACTACAAACAAACTCCAGACACATGTACCACCATGTGTATCTGGCTTACGTGTGTACTGGGGAATCAAGCCTGGGTCTTTAGGCTACACAGAAAAGCATTTTAAACACTAAGCCATCTCTCCAGCCTATCATTCACATTGTTTTGATATTAGTTTGAATAAGTCCCTTTTGGCAGTTTGTAGTTGAATGACAAATTTTCTCTCCCATCTAATGAGTCCAAACATCTTTCTTTTTTCTTGTGGGGAAACCATAGTTACACATTGGATTTGTACCCTTTGTACTTAAAACATTGGAAGATTTTTTGTGATTTTTCTTATTTTTATTTTCACTTGTTATTTTTTTATATTTGTATGTGTATATGTGTGTGTAGGAACACGTGTGTGCACATGTTTGTAAAGACCAGAGGCAAGCTTGGGCTGCACTTTTTTGAAACAGGCACTCTCATTGGCTTGGAGCTCACACATTAAGCTACACTGACTGCACAGGAGCCCTGGGAGTCCTCCTATGATCCCAGGACTGGGATTAAAAGACCATGCCACTATACCTGGAGTTTTTACTTGGGTATTGGGGATCAAGCTCAGATCCTTATGTTTATGAGGCAAGTAACTTATTGACTAAACTATCACCCCAGCCTTGGGATTATTTTTCTAATTTAAATGTGAATGTTTTTAGATAAAAATGTTCTGTCACATTGTTAAAAGGCTGGACATTTTGGAAAGCCATTGACCATAGCAGCCATGTTGATAGCTGTAAAGATTAGAAATAGCATCTAGTGCATTGGAGATGTTTAATAAATGACAGCTACATTTATTCATGTATGCCAAGTTATTCAGTGTCCAGAACCAGTCCAGAACCAAGTGAACTTGTCATGCCTTTGTCACTCGTACCTAGAGGAACCTTAGGATCTTATGCAGATGGGAAACAACTGTGTCTCAAAATTTTCTATTCTCATAATGTTTTACCCTCTCCTTCAGCCATGTGAGACAGAGATAAATCTGTTGACATTCAGATGGGACCACCCCATTGTGCAATGGCAAGGCACATCATTCCAGTGTGCTCCATGGAGTTATGGGTCAGAACAACACTCACATGGATTACCATCATGGCACTTAGAATGTAAAATGCTCCTCATAAACTCATGTGTCTGAATACTTGATCCCCAGTTGGTGTTGCTGTTTGAAAGGTTAGTTGAGTCTTTAGGAGGTAGAAGGAAGTATGTCACTGGGGGCAGACCTTGAGGTAATATAGTCCAGTCCTGCTTGGTGATCTTTAGCTCTTCTACTTCCTCCATGCTGAGATGAAGACATGATGCCCAGCTGTCTGCTCTGTCAGGCTCTTGCCGTCATAATGAAAATTTCCCTTTCTACTGTAAGCTACAAATAAATCCATTCCTTTCATACACTGCTTCTGTTCAAGGTGTTTTTCTAGCAGTGAGAAGGTAGCTGACACAGAAAATTGACACAGAGAAAATGGGCTATTGGTGCAATAAACCTGAACATGCAGTTCTTAGTCTTTTGGAACTGTTTTTGGGGGAAGAAAATGAAAGGTTTGGGAATTTTGGAGTAGGTGTCACATGCCTTTTATCCCAGCACTTGGGAGGCAGAGGTAGAAGGGTCACCATGAGTTTAAAGACAGCCTAGGACTACAAAGTTAGTTCCAGGTTAGGCTGGGCTAGAGTGAGACACTTCCTTGAATAAGACAAAACAGAGAAGAGGGGGGGCGCCCTTACAATGCTGTAGGTAGAACTTCATGAGTCATTCTCTTGAGAGTTTGGAGGACTAGAATGAAGAAAGAAATGCAGGCAATGGAGGCTTGGTTTATAAAGTTTCAAAGGGGAAGATAAACTTTGTCAAGAACTGGTCTAGAGGCATTTCATGGAATGTTCTGGCAACAAAACTGACTGCATTTTGCACATGTCTTGAGAACTTGAGCTCACTTGAATTTTAAAGTAATTTTTAGTCTGGAGATATGGTTTAGTGGTTAAGGCACTTGCCTGCAAAGCCTAAGGACCAAGGTTCAACTCCCTATTACCCATGTAAACAAGATGCATAAGGTGGCATATGCATCTGGAGATCATTTGCAGTAGCTGGAAGCCCTGGCATTCTCTCTCTCTCTCTCTCTCTCTCTCCTCTTCCAAATAAATAAATATTTTTGAAAGTCATTTGTATGTGCAAATGTGTGTGCAGGAACATGTATATGCACATGTATATAGATACCAGAGGACAACCTTAAGCCACCCTTATTTGAAACAGGTCAATAAGTGATTGGTATGTTTGGCAGAGGAACTTTCAAGGCAGAAAAGCATACAGTATGTAGCCTGGCTTCTTCTGGATGCTCTTATTTAGATCTACAATGAAAGAGAGGAAAATATAAGTAAAGAAATAAATACAAATTTTGGAACCAAAAAAAAAAAAAAATGTGGACAAGTTTCAAATCCCAGGCCCAAAGGCTACAGCTGCTTCAGTTCTGATAGTCTAAGTGATTACCACCATTGAGAATGGACCAGCTACTCAGCACTGGACAAGAGGAAATGTGCCCTGAGAGCAAATGGCGATCCTCCTACCTCTGCCTCCCGAGTGCTGGGATTAAAGGCATGCTCTACCACGCCCCAGCTAATTCTTTTTTTTTTTTTTTTTTTTTCTCGAGGTAGGGTCTCACTCTAGCCCAGGCTGACCTGGAATTCACTATGTAGTCTCAGGGTGGCCTCGAACTCATGGCGATCCTCTTACCTCTGCCTCTCAAGTGCTGGGATTAAAGGCATGTGCCACCATGCCCAGTCTAATTCTTTTATAAAAATTATTTATTTATTTATTTATTTATTTATTTATTTGCAAGCAGAGAGAGATAGAGAGAAGAGAGACTGGATAGAGAGAGAATGGGTGCATCAGGGCCTTCAGCCACTGCAAACGAACTATACACATGCACCACCTTGTGCATCTGTCTAGCTTATATGGGTCCTGGGGAATCGAACCTGGGTTCTTTGGCTTCACAGGCAAATGCCTTAACCACTAAGCCATCTCTCCAGGCCAGAATGCTAATTCTTTTGAAAGAAGGGAGTCTAAAAGAAGAATTCTGACTGAGTTTCCAGTTCCTATAAGTCTGGCTATATCCCACCTTGCAGAAAATTTTGACAAAATCACCTACATATCACTGATTTTGAAAGCATAAAAAATATAAGAAATAGAGGGTCATAGATTATATCATGGTTCCTTCCAGAGAGCCACCAAGGTTAGGTAGGTAATTTGAGGCAGAGAGACCAAGTAAGGCCATTCCATGAAGCCTTGGGGATGAACCATACATTGTAGTGGAGACCCTTATTAAGGGAAATGCAAAGGGACAGATCCTCCACCTTTTCCTGTCCCTGCAGACCGGAGAGCAAGGGGTTCCCTGGCTACACAGTCTACACAGCTGAGCCTTTGCTTAAAGCATAGAGCAAGGCAGAGAACACTGGAGAATGAATCAGAAGCACAGGGAGGAACCATAGCAGATGTGTATGCTTTTAAATGAACTTACCTTTATTTGAAGAGGGTTAGTCCTTTTGTCTCTTTCTCTCCTCAGCCCAAGTCATCATCCCTAAATTTCTGACCACATATATTGCTACATTGCTTTCCTCATAATAGAATTCTAATAGTTTGTGACTTAAATGCTTTATGAAATTGTAGCTGATTTTAAAGAACATTTTACAAAGAGACTAATTTCAAGGAGAAAATGAGCATTTGAAGGCAATGCGGGATAATTCCCATAAATATAAATTATAGCACTTTCTACAGTTTCCTTTCTACAGTTTCCTCCTGTTATGACCGTCATTTAACAAGCATTGATTGCATTTCTCTCCCTAGCCAGCCCTTTACTAGGCTCCCTAAGAGTCATAAACAAAGTGTCAGTTGTGCTCTGTGCTGTGGAGAGAGAGAGAAAAAATATTTGTGGAGCAGTTACTCCATGTTGGGCACTGTCATAAGCACCTCAAAGCCATCATGTTTCTTAACTGTTACAATCCAATGACAGAGTATCATGAGGAAACTTAGATTGAATATGAATAAATCATTTAATGTCAGAACTCTAGTTAAGTAACAGTTGTAGCTTGAACCCTTACCTCTAGCTAACTCCATTTAACATTCACCCATTTGATGAATATTTATGAAGTGTCTGCCATGTACCGAGTATATAAAATTTAAAGCCAACAAAGAAGATTTTCATGGAAAACCAGCTGATGGTCTTTTAGGAATTCTGTGTGTCTTGGTGCAAACTTTGATGATCATTCATCTAGTCTCTGAGGAAAATAAGAATCCATCTGCTAAGAGTGAGCAGGGAGATAGCATGGATGAAGATGGAAGTGACTGGGTGTCTAGGAGGAAGACCTGATTAAACAAAATAAAATGCTGTCCTATGAATACTGTGTGGGCCCTTCCTTAGTAATGCAAAGCTCCACCGTTAGTGTGTAATTGCCTCACAAAGATTCCCAGGTGTCACAGGCGAGTTAAAACGCACCCTTGTGAAGATTGTGCTAGAGTTCTGAATGCACATGAGATCACCCTGAGGACTTTCTACCGGTGACTGGATGGAACACCAAAGAATTATTAGAGGATCTATAAGTAGAAGTGAGACTACAGTCATAGAAACATCACTTGATTCCCTGCTGAAACCCTGCTTTTGTCCCTTGGGGACCCTTCCCCAGGAACAAGCACTGCTTGTTCCTGCTGAGGCACTCAGTTTTGGAAGTGCAGCTTTGATGTGTCTGGGGACAGGGCACAAAATGAATGATCTCTGGAGGTGGGTTATTCCCATTGCTTTAACTCTGGTTGTTTATCGCTGAAGGTCAGTGCATTTCCCATAAAATCTCCAGGTCTTGTCAAATTTCAACCTAAATAAATGTAAACTGATGATTATAGAGAAATCCTCTAATTTTGTGTGTCTAAGTTTATGAGTCACTTGACTAATTATACATTGCATCATTTAAGCTTTAAAGAGGTGACATGTGGAGCAATCAATGTGGTTTCCATGGAAACAAAGCAAACTAAATTATATACTGCACTAATCATGGAGGTTTCATTATTCTGTGGTGATAAAGATGAGAACTAGACTTTAGTTTTGTCCTAGCATTGCTAGTGTGCAGTGTTGATGTTTGTTTTCTGAAGTCTCCTGGCAATACAGGACTTTGGGTTCCCCTGAAATGCACCAATATACACCAACATACCATTACTTTGGGGGTGTTTCTGGATACTTGTCTTGTAAAGTCAGTGAATGAAATCCATAAACCAGAAATTAAGGTTTGGAAAGATTTTATTATAGCCTAGCTTTAGGAGGGAGAGCTTTAAAAGCAGAGGCACCTAAGGGAGGGAAGGAAGGAAGGAAGGAAGGAAGGAAGGAAGGAAGGAAGGAAGGAAGGAAGGAAGGAAGGAAGGAAGGAAAGAAGGAAGGGAGTGCTCTTTTCCAAGCAGGCAAGAAGGGGTTTGAGAAGCCCACATCAAACTCAGGTTGGGGGTTTTTATGAGCCCCATGGATAGGCAGCTGGTTTAGTCAGGCCTGTCCTGATGTTGGGTGTCTAGAGTCAGGATTTCTAGAAAATGGCAGTTATACCAGAAATCATAATTACTAGAAACAGCCTTCTCAGAAGGGATGGAAGAACTGTCTAAGGGGGCAGTGATAAGGAAAGACGAGAACCTTCTGATGTTTCTGACCTGTAGTAAAGTGAAATGACCTAGATTTTCCTATACCTACCCAAGGACAATTCCTGCATTTTGCCAAGAGAAAGCTATTCATTTTGTGGCCCTGTCACCCATAAACTACCTCACTGGTGCCTACAATAAGATGGGGATATAAAGGATGTGAGTTTGAGTAGTTCTGAAAGAAGGATATGCATCCTAGGTTGTGCTCAGGGATAGTGAACTTTTCTAGAATATAGGATACCCTGGATTCCATTTCTCACATTTCCTTGAAACCCTCACTTCTTTTTGCTTTATATCTAGCCTTCAATGATTCCTCTCCTACTGAGACAGTTTAGAGTGACTGGGCCCCAAAAGTGAAAAGCAGGAATGTCTTTGGACCTATCTTTGCAGTCTCCACTTTGCTAGAGATCAGAGAAGAATCAGGCTTCTCCTTATCTCTTGCCTAAAGGAGTTATATCGATCTGTTTTTCCATAAACAACCTGAGTACCTCTCTGGGAAGGAGTTCCCCTTTCCTGGTATTTAAATCTGATGCTGATATTGTGGTTGGTTAAGCTCAGCTCCAAAACGTGGTGTCATGGCTAGCCTCTTCCTGACCCAGCCCCCTTTGTAAGAAATATTTTTATTTAACTTACTTATTATATCTGTAAGCAGAGAAAGAGAGGGTTTTCATGTTTGTTTGTTTTTTTTCTACTGTATTCCCAGTACCTAAAACAATGCCTGGAAAGTCACTCACAAATTTCATGGTGCTTAAAACTAATAAAAGTAATGACATTAATAATAGAAACCCAAGACACAATATTCAATGAAGCCCACATGGTCACTCACAGTTGTTAACAGATTTTGATCTAACAATCATTTGACAAGTCGCTTTAATAGTAAATAAACATTGTTATTAATCACCTTTCTGGAAATGTCTTGTTGTTTCAGTGGGGAAAAGAATTTTCACATTTTTTACTACATTTATGCTGGCTTAGCTGGAAAGAAGAAACTAGCCCTTTACAAATTGCCTGAAAATAAGCCTCCCAGGTAATCCACTGGTGGTTTGTACTTTGATAACACTTTCTGTTATGATATAATTTTAAGTTTTTATCCTTCCTCTCCTGCTTTTTTCAGGTACCTACAAAATGACCACCTCAGAACAGTACAGGACATGATAAATAATAGTTACTATAAATCCCAGTATGAATTAATTGAGCAGTGTTTCAAAGTCATAGGCTTTACAATGGAGGTAAGTTCTGGTGACACTTGAACCACTCTGGTAAGAATATTTCAGTCACCACTAATGTTGGGAGCTAGCATGTATTGTCAAGCCCTGTACTCAGTGCTTGACATAAAATCCATTCCTGAGGCCTTGTCTCATTTCTGATTTCTGCTGTATTTCACATAAGGTTCTAGACTCTAGGTTTGTCATATACAACCTTTGTTATGTTTAGGTATGTTCCTTCCATTCCTACTCTTCTTCAGGGCTTTTATCAAGAAAGGATTATAAACTTTGTCAGAAGTCTTTTCTGCATCTATTGAGCTGAGCATGTGGTATCTGCCCCTAAGTATTACATCTACTGATTGGTGTATGGGGGACCATCTTTCCATTCCTGGATAAAACCAGCTCATCACAGTGTGTTATTTTCTTCTCCAAATCAGCCTGCGGGACAATTCCTGAGAATTTTTCCATATAGCTTCTTCTGGGAAGTTAGTATACAGTTTTATGTTTCTGTTGTGTCCATTTCTGACTTGGTATGTGTGCTTTGCTAGCCTCATGGAATGAGTATGGGACGTTTAAGGAACATTTGATATTAGCTTTTTAAGGGCGTTGAGGTATATCATGAATGTAAGTATTCGTAGCCATAACTTTCCTCTTAGAATTGCCTTAGCTGTGCCTGAAAGTTGCTGGTAAATTGTGCTTTCATTTATTTGACTCTAAGAGGTTTTTAAACTTTGTATGTGTCCTTCAATGACCCACTGAGCATTCCAGAGGGTGTTACTCTGCCTCCATAGATTTATGTAGTTATCTTGCTGCTGACTCCTAGATTCACCCCACTGTAATCTGATAGGATATAATAAATTATTTTGATTTCCTTTTCAAAGTAGGGTCTCACTCTAGCCAAGGCTGACCTGGCACTCACTCTGTAGTCCCAAGTTGGCCTTAAACTCACAGCCATCCTCCTAACTCTGCCACCCATTTGCTGGGATTAAAAGTGTGCACCACCACACCCGGCTATATTTTTAAGACTTTGCTTTATGACATAAGATGTGGTCTATTTTAGAAACAATTCAATAGGCTCCTGAGAAGAATGTATACTCCTTACCTGTTGGATGAAATATTCTGTACATGTTTCTTAAGTCCATTTCATCTACGGTGTAGTTTAACTTAGAAATTTCTTTGTTGGTTTTCATTTGGATGACCTGTATGAGAGTGGGGTACTGAAGTCACATATTTGTCTCATGAAAATCTAGCTTTCATGCCTTTTAATGCTTCTTTTATGAAACTGAGAGCTCATTACATATGTACTGGTAGTTGAAATGTCTTCTTGATTAATAGTTCCTTTATTAATCCATAGTGACCTTCATTATCTCTTCTGATTTTTTTCTATTTGAAGTCTACCTTATCAGATGGAAAAGTAGCTACGCCAGCTTGTTACAGGCTTTTGTTTGCTTGATGGATTAATTTTCATCCCTGTATTCTCAGTCTTTGGGTGTCTTTGCCAATGAGGTGTGTTTCTGAGAGACAATAGAGAAATGGATCTTGTTAACCCATTCATTTAGTATGTGTCTCTTTTTTAATATTTTACTTTTATTTATTTATGAGAGAGAGAGAGAGAGAGGAAAGGCTGCACCAGGGCCTCTAGTCACTGCAAACAAACTCCAGATGTATGCACCACCTTGTGCATGTGGCTTATGTAGGTTCTGGGGAAACAACCTGGGCCCTTAGGCTTCACAAGTAAGTGCCTTTACCACTGAGCCATCTCTCCAGCCATAGTGTGTGTCTCTGTAGATGTGAGTTGAGATCATTTATATTCAAGATTATTAAGAAGTACTTACTAGGCTGGAGGGATGGCTTAGTGGTTAACGTGTTTGCCTGCAACACCAAAGTACCCAGTTTTAATTCCCCAGGACCCAAGTTAGCCAGATGCACAAGGGGGAGCACGTATCTGGAGTTCATTTGCAGTGGCTGGAGGCCCTGGTGCACCCATTCTCTCTCTCTCTCTCTCTTTCTGTCTCTCTCTCTCTATCTCTCCTCCTCTTTCTCTGTTAAATAAATAAGTAAATGAGATATTTTTAAAAAATAGAAGTGCTTACTGATTTCTGCAATTTTGTTGATTTTTTTCTAGTTGGTTAGATTATTGTTCATTTGCTTAAAAGGTTAAAAAAAAAGGCCTAAAAAGAAAAAGACAAAAACCAAAAGGAAGAGAAAAATATTGCCTTACTGAGAAAAAAATCCATAAATAAAATTAGATAAATAAATGAAGGAATAAAAAATAATAAGATGAAAGTTATTTTTAATATGGAAAACTAGAAATAGTACCAAAATAATAGGAAAGTAATAAAAAAGAAGCACAGGATCAAAAGAAAATGAGAAAGTGCTGGAGTAGTTTCTTTCTGGGTCTTCAAAATTTGGAGGTTGCCAATTATATACATACAGGTGTTAGTTAAACTGGGGACTCTTGCCTTTCCTATGATTTATGCCAGTGTCCAGAATTGTCTCAACACTATTGAATAAGTATCACATGTGTACCAGAGCTATATTCACTTTATGAACCTTTTTTGAGCCACAATAGCTCTGTAGTCTATAATCTGGGCAGTATCTCCCACTCCCCCCGAGACTCCACAAAATGTACCCACTGGTATTACTAGTGTTATACTTGAGGGGTGTCTCCCAAGTAAGTTAGGGATGTGGGAACTAGCCACCTAACTAAAATCCAAACAGGCAGAGGACCTAACTTTGTACTTTTTCAATTCCCCTATGTATTGGTCACCCTGCTGGAAGGACATATCTATGGACATCCAATGTCTGCTGGAGCTTCTCTGTTCATAGATTCTACAGTTGATCACTTACTGACCTCTGCCCCAGACCTATCAAACTCCAAGGTTATTCCCAGTTGATGAGATCTGCTCCTGACCATAGTATACAGGATTTCCTTTTCCTGCGCGTTTTACTGCCTGAACCAAGCCTCTTACTGGATTATCAATGTCCAGCCCTCCAAATCTCTACACCACCTACCAAGGCTGTCTATCACCCTGGGGCTACAGCAGGCTAAATTCAAGATTACTAGATTATGATGGTACCCTGTTCTCAGCTCCATTTTAAATAATAGGCTCTCTCTCACCTAGCTGTTGTCCTGCCAGTCTTATAGGAATGGCAGGTGGGATTCCCTTGAGCCTTGGCATGGCCTATGACTGGACGTGAGGTTATGACAGCTGGGAGCATGTCCAGGGGAGAAGACTGCCAGTCTCTTTTCATTAGGACCACCAGGCTTATTTATTTTCCTGACTATTAAATTAATTTCTTAATAGCATACAGAGTAGTGGGATTCATTATGATTTCCATGCTTATGCATCAATATATTTTGTTGTGATCCATCTTTCTTCCCATCTTCACTCCCTTTTTCTCTGCTACCCTCTTGTTGGTCCCCTTTACTTCCCCCAAATAGTCCCCCTCCTCTGTTTTCATGCCACATGGATTTCATTACTCTTTTTTTTTTTTTTTTTTTTCTTGGTTTTTCGAGGTAGGGTCTCACTCTGGCTCAGGCTGACCTGGAATTCACTATGTAGTCTCAGGGTGGCCTTGAACTCTCAGAGATCCTCCTACCTCTGCCTCCCGAGTGCTGAGATTAAAGGCATGTGCCACCACGCCCAGCTACCCCCTCTCTTTTATCTGTGGCTTCCTCTTCCTCATCCCCTGCCAGGCAGCTGTGCATCTGGAATTATTTGGCTTGCCTTATTTCTTTCCAGCTAGTCGCCTGTCTTTTCTTCTGCACTTTTCAACTGTTCTGTCACTACTTTTGTGAATTCCCAAAGCTCCTTCTCTCACGCCTCTCTCCTCTTTCTTCTCTCTTTTCTCTTCAGGATAGAGTCCATATTTGCTTACTCTGAACCCTCACTTTCGCAGAATCACACACAGGCTGCTCCTAATCTACCCTCTTACCCTAAAGCCTCTGTTCCTTTCTCATTCTAATCAAATATAGATTTTTCCTTTGCTTTTGTTTATCTTTAATTGTACACATACAGAGTTTGAAATCTAAAAAAAGAAAATGAAAAATAAAAACAACTGAATGCATTCCCACATCATATAAATATTTTTCATTATCTGTATTAGTTACATTTGCACCGCTGTGATGAGATATCTAACCTAAATAAATTAAAGGAGACTTATTTTGGCTCATGTTGTCATAAAGATCAGTCCATCATGGGAAGACACAGTGTAGCATAGCTGTTCACATCATGAAGGACTGGGAAGGACTGGGAATGCCAGTGCTTTTATTCTGTCTAGAAAAAGCTTCCAAACTCCTCTCTTAGCAGTTTATTATCACCTGTGTTGATTCAGATCCTGTGATACAAGAATTCTTCACTCTGAATATGAGTTGAGCTTCAAGAAGACCACTTTGGGGAAAGTATTATAGAATTCGTTCAATTTTCATTTCATTTTCACAAAAGACCTTCCTCAAGTTTAAATAGTTGAGCTTCTTTGCCTTCTCAGAGCTCTAAGAAGAGTATAAACTTAAAACAATACCTAATTCTTAAGCAGGGCATGGTGATGCACACCTTTAATCCCAGCACTT
The DNA here is from genome assembly GCA_036346955.1 of Dipus sagitta. Classification (NCBI taxonomy): domain Eukaryota; kingdom Metazoa; phylum Chordata; class Mammalia; order Rodentia; family Dipodidae; genus Dipus; species Dipus sagitta. The sequence continues at coordinate 158,464,475 of CM070773.1, forward strand.
GGGAGGCAGAGCTAGGAGGATTCCTGTAAGTTCAAGGCCAACATCATACTAGAGAGAAATCAGATCAGCCTGGGCTAGACTGAAACCCTACCTCAAAAACAAAAAACAACAACAACAAAAAATACCTAGTTCTTAACAACAAAAAAAAATTAAAATATCTTGGGTTAGAGAAATGGCTTAGCAGTTAAGGTGCCTTCCCGGGAAGTCTAAGGACCCAGGTTTGATTTCCCAGTACCCACATAAGCCAGACTCACAAGGTGGTACATGTGTCTGGAGTTTGTTTGCAGTGGCTAGAGACCCTGGTGTACCCATTCTCTGTCTCTCTCTCTCTTTCTCTGCCTGTCTTTCTCTTTCTCTCTGTCTCTCTCTCTTTCTCTCTCTCCATCTCTTTCTCTCTCAAATAAATAAATAATATATATAATAGTATAAAAATTTAGAATATCTTATGAGCAGGACATAAATAAAATGCAGAGTTCTGATACAAATGAAACTATAACATTCATATGTTATGCAGTCAAATTATTAAATCTATTGCTCTGATAAGGTCCTGATTTAGAGCACTGTTGACTCCTGTTCTGTGACTTTCTGTCACTGTAACAACAAATCTAAAATTGCTAACTTAAGAAAGAAAGAAAGGGGCTGCAGAGATGGCTTAGTGGTCAAGTGCTTGCCTGTGAAGCCCAAGGACCCCGGTTTGAGGCTCAATTCCCCAAGATCCACATTAGCCAGATACACAAGGGGGTGCACGTGCCTGGAGTTCGTTTGCAGTGGCTAGAGGCCACTCTCTCTGCCTTTTCTCTCTCTCTCTCTCTGTCTGTCACTCTCAAATAACTAAATAAAAATGAACAAAAATTTTTTTAAAAAAAAGAAAGAAAGAAGGGTTATTTTGGCATAGAGTGATATGCCATAGTGATAGAGTGATATCAATAGGTGATATCAATCCATGATTGGTTTGCGCCTGCATCACTGATGAAACAGCCAATGATGGAGGAAGAACAAAGTGGACTAGAACCACTTACATCACCGAGCCAGGGAGTACAGAAAAAGAAGTGGCTAGAGTCTGATAATCCCGTTCAAGAGCATGCCCCTAACAAGCAGATCTCTCAGTAGACCTCATATTCCAAAGGCTTCACCACCTCTCTAGTGCCACTGCACAGAGGATTGAGCCTTTCGTACATGGGCTGAAGGCTGGGGTATTCATGACTCTAATTATAGCAACTCCTTTCTAAAGCAGAAGGCTGTCACCAGTAACATTTATCCCAATAAAGCATTTGCTTATTAGAAAATGTGATTTCTAGCACCAGGCATGGTGACACATGCCTCTGATGGCAGCAGGTAGGAGGCAGAGGCAAAAGGATCATAAGTTCCAAGACCAACCACCAAGGCTACAGAGCAAGACCCTGCACCCAAAACACAAGTAAATAAACACTAATGTTTCTAAAGATGTGAGTGTTCTGGTCACAGAGAAAAGTTGGCTGAGCATGTTTTCACCCAATATACAACTTGTATTGTCACAGCTCTGGTGACTGGTAGAGTCTCAGTCCTGCATTCTCTCCATCCTTGATCAGGCCTGTGGGACAATAGTCTTAAGACCTTGGCCCTAGGGAATCAAGTGTGAGCTCTGCCAACTGGACTAGGGATTAAAGAAAGGGAACATGATAATTGGACTTTAATTTTATACGAAATTAGGGCCCTGTCCTCCAGGGAATGTTTAGGTAAATCTAGGGTAATATTTGCCTATGAATGTCCTACAGAAATCTTCAGTGATTCATCTTCTGTAAGCTAATACTACTTTCCAGAAATGTCTCAGAATGATATCTACTTAGTACAGAATACATGGATTCAAATGGAGTTTCCAACTATTCTATTAAAAACTATCTTGGGCTGGAGAGATTGCCACTTGCCTGCAAAGCCTAAAGACCAGAGTTTGATGCTCCAGAACCCACATACAGCCACATACAGAAGGTGGTACATGCATCTGGAGTTCATTTGCAGTGGCTAGAGGCCCTAGAGTGCCCATTCTCTCCCTCTCCCTTTCTCTCTCTTAAATAAACAAATATTTTTTTAAAAGCACTATCTTATCTGGGACTTTTTGAAAAGAAATATTTTGTGTGCAATCCCTTTGAAGAATGGGAGCAAAATGACATGACAAGTTAGCTACTCTAACTTAAGACATTAGAAATCAAAATTACTCTGGAACAAACAGTTTTTGCCAGGACTTATTAAATTAAAAGACTAGAGGGGATTTGTTCTCTAAACTCAGTAGCTAGCCAAGATGGAACACAAATACTTCACTCAAGGAAGCCCCGAGCTAAAACTGAATGACTTTTTGGTTTAGAAGTCAAAGCCCCAACTTGACCATTTTTATTTTGAAATAATGGGTTCTCTCCATTCGTGGATGGACACCCTCACCCCACCCCCCCGACCCCCCATCCCCCACCCCCCAGCCCTGCTGCACTTTGGGCTGACAGCTCAGCTTGTCCACTCTGAAACTACCAAGCTGCAGCTGTTGTAACTGGGGCTGGCTCTGTAACCCAGGTAGTTAGGGAAGAAAGAAGATGACTATCCTTTTCCTATGTTGATCTATTAAATAGCCTTTAGCCTGCAATATGAAACAAAAAAACCCTTCTTTAATGTCTCTCAGAAGACTTTTGAAGAAGGTTACAGACTTTGCCTTTAGCTAAAGCACATGCCATGAAAAATTTACTTCCTGTGAGAGAGCACTTGGCTCTTAAAGAGGTCCATATGTGAATTTTATTCCCATACACTCACCTCACTCCAAAAGTATAGAAGACTACAAATAGAACAGAAGTAGGGCCCATTACAGATGGGAATGACGTGTGGGTACAGAAAAATTTTCTTGATACGTATTACCCTTTGCCTAAGTATTATGACAAAAGTGAAGAGGATGAGGGAATCAAACAACTGAGAAATCACAGAGTATGTGGAATTTATTGTGGGTGCTTCCCCAAAAGGGTAGCAGGATTTATGCCCTGTACATGCTGTGTGGTCTGGAAAACAGATGCCCCATCATGCTAAGATCTTTTTTTTTTTCCTTTATTCAACTTGTCTTTGGAGAACAAGGTCTGAACTGTAGCATCTAGAGTGAAAGATGACAGATATATTTCAGGAATAAGTATTTTAAAATATTTTATGTATTTATTTATTTATTTATTTATTTGCACTGAGAGAGAGAGAGAAGGAAAGAATAGACACACTACAGCCTCCAGTGACTGCAAATGAACTCCAGATGCATGTGCCACTTTGAGTCTCTGGCTTTATGTGGGTATTGAAGAATCAAACCCAGGTTGTTAGACCTTGTAGGCAAGTGCCTTAACCACTGAGAAATCTCTCCAGCCCAGAAATAGGCATTTTTATTACTAGTAAAATAAATATGTTTATAATGGCTTTCATGCTGGGAGAGGAGCTCCCATGGCAAAGGATAAGGAAGTCCAGAGACTGCAGAAAAGCCACAGGGACACTGCAGAGTTCCACTCTCTTCCAGACATAGAACCATTCATGCATTCTAGTCAGATGTCCAAATCATCATAGGTGACCACTTGAATCTTTATTTTTTTTTTCCTTTTATTGCATTGCTAGGAATTGGGTTTAGAGTTTGAGCAAGCTGGGCAGGTATTCTGGTCTGAGCTTTACCTCCAGCCTCCCTCCAGTTTTTGAGACAGGATTTGCTAACTTCAGGCTTACTTGAACTCCTTAAACCCACTCTGGAACCCAGGCAAGCCTTGAAATTGTGATCCACCTGCCTTAGCCTCCTAAGCAGCTGAGATTACAGATCCGTGCCACCAGTTTCTGCTTGAATCTTACCAGCTCAAAGGACCAAGATCTTATCCCTCCCGGCACTGAGATTTTCGGTATAGTATAAATCCTAGGTTAGTTTCATCAGAAGTACAAATCAGATCTTTCCTGCTCTCTCTGGTGTTTCAACCTTAGCTCCACCCCTCCACCAGTCCTTTCCTGGACATAGTCCCTTCCGGTTGCCTCTGACTTTTTTCTTCTTTCCAAAGTTCAAATTCAAATCTGGTGCTAACCCCTTTTTCATGTCTTCCACTCCCCACCCTCTTCTAAGCCTGGTCTTCATTCCTCCCACCATTTGTACCTGTGGAGAAGAGCTGTTTCAAGTACTCAGATCTTAAAGTGAAGCTGGTGTATTTGGGATGTATCCAGTAAAGGAGAAACGTCATCCATCCTTTTCCTGACGCTTCAGTCACAGGGTCAGTATTGCCAGGGATGGATGCTATTTGGACTGTGTTCTGGCTCTGATGATTGGAGGAAAAACAGGAGAAGTGAGCAAAATGGAAGGATGATGTTCAGCAAAGCAGCTGCTGGTTGTGACTATGGGAGAGGGTTTTTTGTTTTTGTTTTTGTTTTTGTTTTTGGCATGCCTTCCCCCTGCTACTTGTCATCCAAAGAGCAGATCCACTTCCTAACAACCACACCCCCAACCTGAGGTTTCTGTCGCAGAAGCAAGGAATCATTTTTAATTGGTTTGTTTGCTTCTAAGTTTTGCTCGTTATAGACAGTGTTTCACTTATACTTGGCTCAACTTTTTGCTTTCATGGTTGAGCAATGTGGGGCAACATTGAAATGAGACCAGTTTTGCACTTGGCATCACCCTGGGAATATCATCCGTGTGTTTCAAACTGGATGTTCTGAATCCAAACATGCTTAACATTGACAAATCATCTAAACTGGTGGCTTAGCATAAAGGAGATTGCAACATCTGCTTCTGGGGTGTGTGTTTGTTTGTTTTTTGTTTTTTTTGAGGTAGGGTCTCACTCTAGCTTGGGGTTAACCTGGAATTCACTATGTAGTCTCTGGGTGGCCTTGAAATCATGGTGCTCCTCCTATTTCTGCCTCCCAAGTACCGGGATTGAAAGCATGCACCACCAAGACCAGCTGCTTCTGGTTTTGCAGCCTCATTTCTGCTAGTCGTTTTGTGATTTCTTCCCCCCCCCCCACCCTCTGGTTCAAGGTGACCTCTTGGGAGGTGATGTTTCTCCTTACAAACAGACTTCAGGAGGTAGCCTGACTTGGTATGGAATCTGGAGAATTAGACAGAATGAGTGTTTATCTCCTCTTTATCCCAGCTCTGAATTTGTCTCTTCCTGGCTTTCTTGGATCTATTCTTTGTCACTAAGTGCTTCAGTATGAAGTAGGATCCGTACCCCTGGGCACACAGCGTGCTGCTTTCACAGCTCCCTGCCCCAGTTCCTGTGACTCTCCAGGGTGGTTTGTTTTTCTCTCCCTTCCCCGCTTTCTGTCATTGGTGTTGACAGCGCCCACAGTGTCTGTGTCCCTTTAAGTATTTCACGGGTTTACAATTCGCATGTGCATTTGTGACTCAGCGCAATCTGAAGTAATGATAGGAAAATCAAAATTAGAAAATCCCTAAAAATAACATGAATTGGAAAACTCCAAAACATTTAAGCTAGATGATTTCTTAAGCCATTTTGCCATTATCACTTCAAAATGAATGGCTTTCAGTGAATGAGCTTGATTATTCAGCTCTTTCTCAGAACATCTTAACCATTCAATTTAGACTATTCAATTTAAATAGGAATTGGGGGGGGGGGTTGCACAGAATCATATGGTAATATCTAAAATGAGAATATACTTTTTCTCCCCTTTAATTGTGTTTACATTTCCTATGATAGTCTAAAATCGTAGTCCAGCATGTTTCATTTGGATTATCAATTAAGATTTTTTTTTTAAAAAAAGTTATTTATTTGAGAGGAAGAAAGCCAAGAGAGTAGGGCCTCTTGCCACTGCAAAGGAACTCCAGATGCATGTGCCACTTTGGGTATCTGGCTTTATATGGATGCTCAGAAATTGAACCCCAAGCAAGCGAGTACCCTTAACCACTGTGCCATCTCCCCAGCCCCGTTTAGGATTTTAGCTGAAATAAAACAGCATCTACAAAAAAAAATTAAATATTTTAAAAGATCATACAAAGCATTGTGTTTCCATGAAATAACTATCACAGTAGTGTTAGAAGCTGGTTATGATAAGGATGAGAGGAATATGCAGGCCCTTTCTACATAGTAATTCAATAATATAAAAATAATAATTTGATACCTAGGCATGATTTCATTCAAAAAGCATAAAACAAGTTACAATGCTAGAATATCAGGAGCCAGCCACCATTAAAGACTTAAACCAAATGGCAGGACCAAGGAGGCAACTGATGTAATGAAAGCTGGTTTTATAAAATTCTGTGCTAGGTTGTCAGTATCCTTTGGTTAAGGTCCTTAGCATTGATGATTTCTGGTTGTGCATCTTTAGATCAGTAACTAAACCTCTCTGGGCTAAGTGATGGTTAAATTCTGAGTCACTTACAACTCTGCAGTATCTGTGCCCTTATGACTACAGCTCAGGACCTTTGGATTTTATTCTAGTCTTTGCAGATTGCTCGTGTCATTCTGTTGCTATATCTGCAGAATTCAGCCTAAGAATAGAGAACATACAACCTCACATGTGCCAGCAGCTGCAAATGCTATTTTCAGACTTTTGCCTTCTCTCCCATCAGCTTCTTGTCTGCCTAGTGATGTGCAGGCTCCGATAGCATCCAGTCCCTAGCCTACCTCCTTTGTGCTTTGTCAATGGCCATACCAACATCTTTGCTCGTCCAGTACTAGATTGGGTGGTACCACATCCCACAAAGGATCACTTTATCCTGATCCATGGGGAAGTTCACTTGCTTTGAGATTCAGTCAATGCCCACCTTCTTGCATGAATTTCCAGGAAAGATCAAGTGTGGCTTGAGGATAAAATAAAAGAATGGGACCAAAAGGACCATATACACCAGTCCCAGTGTGCCATAGCTCCCACTCTTAAAACAAGATCAGAGAAATGGGCACCATCTCCAATCAGATGGCTCGGCTATTTAGTAAAGGTAATTGTCTTGTGGAAGAAAATGACTTGGTTTTGCAAAGCACTGGCATCCTCATAAAATCAAACCCTGGCACCAAAAGAAAGATACACTTAGATTAAAAGAAAATTCTGAGGAAGAGATATTGAAACTGTAAGACAAACTGAAAGATTTATAGACTAATTACATATCTCTTTATTTAATGTGTGAATCTAACCATCTGTATAAGAAGAGAAATAATTCCATTCTCTCAGTGTGTCTGTCTCTCTCTCTCTTTCTCTCTAATAAAAACATAAAAATTAAAAAATTAAAAGATTTGGAGAGGTTTCTTAGTGGTTAAGGTACTCGCCTGCAGAGCCAAAGGACAGGTTCGATTCCCCAGGACCCACATAAGTCAGGTGCGCAAGGTGGCACCTGTGTCTGGAGATTGTTTGCAGTGGCTAGAGGCCCTGACATGCCTGTTCTCTCTCTAACTATCTCCTCTTTCTCTCTCTCTCTCTCTCAAATAAACAAATAAAAATAAAGACCATTTTTTGGGACATAGAACTGGAGACTTTATTCAGTTGATCTTGTGTATTTCTATGATAGGTTTCTCAACTTCTGCACTCCTTACATTTAGGGCCAGAAAATCTTTTGTTGTGAGGTTTCTTGTAATGTCTACTCTCAAGGGGTGAGAATGGAATACCCAAAGAGACCACGGAGTTGATCTATATTTTAGGCAGGCTTTATGTTATTCTCTAAAGTCTCTAGAACAAAGTAGCCATTCCTAAGAGACTTTGTTCTGTGCAGGAAAGTGACAGGCCTGTTTCGACAGACTTTTATAAGAGGGAACTCAGTGATGCATAAAATGGTATGCAATTGCTTATTGGTATTATATTAATTTTATTATTGTTGTTGTTCTTATTCAGAAAGCCTTCTGCTATAAGTAATCTTACAAATTTAGACTCCTGGAGTCAGGTTTTGGTAGTCACCCATTAATGATTCTTCAGGCAGTCCAAAATGTCATATAATGTCTCCTAAGGCCAGAGATATGACTCAGGTCCCATTCTTCTGACCAGTACTTAAAGTTTTACTGTTGCATTCCCTTGTTTTTTCCAGTGTCCTCCATGGCTGCTAATATCTTAGTATCTATTTAACACTATATTTTGTAAAGAGCCACAGAGTATTGGTGTACTAATCTATTTTCACGGTCTCCTGTGAAAAGTGCTTGTTCATTCATTACACAAAGCTTTATTCGTTGCCTGCCATGTGAAAGATCAGCAGACCCAGCAGTAAGTGTGATCTTGGAGTCAGCCAAGAACGGATCTACATCTTCAGGATCTTCAAGTACATTTGCAGTTTATTTATCAAATATATAACATTGCAGACCTATTGGAGTGGGCAAAATCCTGAGTTAGGGATACAGCTTAGTGGTAGACTACTTGCTTGACATTCTCTGGAATTGGTCCCCAACACTACAAAACAAAAAATTTCTATAATTCAAACTTAATGAAATAGATATTTATGATAACTATTCAAATTACAGTATCATTTTAATCACATTTAAATTTTTTCCCTCATTAATCACTGACTCAAAACTAGACTAAACTGAGATAGGGTGTAGCTCAGTAGTAGAGCTCTTACCTAGCATTTAGCCTAGACTTTATTCAATCCTTTCCACTCCCCACCCCCTGCCCCCTCCACACGCACAAATAACCAAAACCAAACTCCTGACAGCATCATGGGCTGGTGAGACCGGAAACAGCAGAGACTGTTATATGTAGCTGCAGAGGGAATGAAAAATGGTATAGCCCCTTTCAAAGACAGTTTGGCAGTTCATTCATCCGTGCGCTCCTTGATGTGTGGACAATCTGTACATACGCGTTTATAGTAGCTTTACTCATAATTACCAAACTTTGGAAACATCCAAGATATCCTTCAGTGGTTGAATGGATTAAAAAAATACATTCTAGATCCAGACTAGATAATTGGATATTATTCAGCACTCAAAAGAAACAAATTTCCAAGCCATGAAAAGACATGGAAGTACTATAAGACATTCTGAAAAAGGGAAAACAAGTGAGGCAATCAGTTAGTGGTTACCAGGGACAGGAAGGGAGAGACAAATAGGCAGAGCATAGAGGATTTTTGGGCTACTTAAAGTATGCTATACAGAATTACAGTGGTGGATATCTGTTGCTATATGTCTGTCAAAACTCAAAGAACATGCAGCACCAAGAGTGAACCCTAATATTAAATATGGACTTTGGACCGGGCGTGGTGGCACACGCCTTTAATCCCAGCACTCGGGAGGCAGAGGTAGGAGGATTGCTGAGAGTTCGAGGCCACCCTGAGACTACATAGTTAATTCCAGGTCAGCCTGGACCAGCGTGAGACCCTACCTTGAAAAAAACAAAAAAAAAATGGACTTTGAGTATTGATGATATGTTGGGATAGTTTCATTGTAATGTAAATACAACTCTAGTACAGTACATTGGTGGTGGAGCACATTGTGTTTGTATGGGGAAGAAAGGTGTATAGGAACTCTATGTTTTCCACCCAATTTTTCTAGTAAATTAAAGCATTCTAAAAAAGTAAAACTGTGTTAATTAAATATAGTTAATAAAATTATAGAAAGATATAAAAATAATTATAATAGAAATCTAGTTGAATGGCCCATTACCATTAGGTTCCATATGCTGCTCAGGTCCTTGACCGCAGAGATGATTATATTTATTGCTATTCATAATGTCCCACACAGTGCAAAGAGATGATGGCTGGATGGATGGATCCATGGGTAGATGGAATGGTAGATAGTTGCATGGATGGAAGGATAGAGGAATAAGAGCTGCAGTGAAATAGGATTTAAAGGAGGAGGACTCTTTCTAAGCAAGCTATGTATCCTTGGTGTGATGGTTTGAAACAGATATCCCTCACAAACGCAAGTTTTGAATGCTTGGTCCCTAGCTGGTGGCAATTTTGGAAGTGGAGCCTTGCTGGAGGAGGTGTGTTTCATGGAGTAGACTTAGGGATGTTATCGCCGGCTCCCCCTTACCAGAGTTTGGCTCACTCCTACTGCTGTTTTCCACCATAATTTTTGGCAGAGGTGTGTCCAGACTCTGCTCATGCCCTGCCATCAAGGAGCTTCCCTCAAGGCTATAAGCCAAAATAAACAACTTTCCTCCCATCAATTGCTTTGGGTCAGGTGCTTTGTCCCAGCAATGCAAAGGTAAGAATAGCACTTGGGCAGATTAACTCAGAGTGGAGAGAGAAGTACCCATGGGCCCATCCATGCAGCACTGGACCGCTCCCTGCATACAGTACAGTGTCCAAGCACGAAGCAGAGCAGAAACAACCAGAGCCGAAGCAGAGTGGGCTGGCGTCTGGAACATCTCAACAATGACAAGGAAAGCCTCACTCTTCGGTGAACCAGAACTGAGATGATCCCTGAAGAATGCCTGGAGCAACAGCAGTTCGTCCCCACATACAGCAAAAGGTAGTGCAGGTGGTGGTCTAGGGACAGGGAACCAAAATGTGTTCTAGATTCCAGCGACTACAGGCTTCACTCCTTCCTCAATGGAAAGGGGCTGTGCATTCTGTAAGCTGGGAACAAGGATCCAAATGCCAACTCATTCAAAGCCCATGGAAAAATTTTAGACTGTTTTAAGCTCTGTTGACTTTCTATCAAAAAAAAGGGGGGGGAAATCTTGTTTCAGTTATTACCAAGCACTTCAAATGCAACATGACACTGGGCCCTTTGGGGATGATGAGTCCCAGAGATGGTGGGTCTTTGTAACATGAATGATTCAACTGCTCTCTCAATGATAGCCATTCCTGGGCCTGAAGTCAGGCTTCTCCAAGGCCCATCAATTATGTCTTAGACAATGTGTATAGTTATGTGACAGGATCATTGTGTGTTATCTTCTCAGCCTCCACCTCTGATCCCAATGACAGGGAGTGCTGCCATGGCTTAGAAGGACTATACAAGCACACTCACAAACAACTGAACAGGAATTAAATTTCATTGAGTCAATATTCAATTGTCTATGAGTCTGTTAGTGCTATTCAAAACACAACTTTGGAACCCAGGACCTTGACTTTTCTATTTTATAATTACACATACAAAAATTTCACAACCTGTGAAAGGAGTATTCCCAATGTAGATTATCCACAAGGCATAAAGCTTTCTCAGGGGAAAAACAGAATAGCAGATGCACTGGGGCTGAGGAGATTACTCAGGTTGTAAAGTGCTTACCTCTAAAGCTAAGGACCTACATTTGATCTCCAGAACCCATGTGAAAATGACGAGTGTGGTATGCACACCTGTAATCAGACTTAAACTACAAGTGTCCTCTGACCTGGGTGCTGAGATCTGAATCTTTCTGGATTCCCCTTCATCCCCCCAACACAACCTTGCTTCTAAGACAACCTCAGGGAAATACACTTATAGCAAAAACTCTACTGTGTTCTTGGTTTCCCATGAGTAGGTTTATCTATAACCTAATGATTGTCTCTGTTTACTTTGGGGAGAGCTCTCCATTTTATTTCTATTCATGTTAGCATTTATATAATACTAGTGCTGACAAGGTAATCAGCAATGTGCTTGACTGTAAAGTTAACATGATGAATGAGGCTGAGCCTCCAAGGGTTCCTCTTAGTCTTACGTCACATTCTACAGAAGCATCCTTCTCTTTTTTCATGTGTATGTATATATGGAATGTGTGTGTGTGTGTGTGTGTGTGTGTGTGTGTGTGTGTGTGTATACAAATGTTTGTATGCATGTGGGCTCACATGTATTTGTGTATAGACCAGAGCTTGACATCATGTGTCTTCCTCAGTTGCTCTCCATATTATTTAATGAGACAGGATCTCTCACTTGAACCAAGAGCTCACTGATTTAGCTAATCTACTTAGCCAGCTTGCCCAAGGGATCCCCATCTCTACTTCCCCAGTGCTGGGATTAGAGGTGGGACGCCAGGTCTGCATAGCATTTATGTGGATGTGGGTGCTGGGAATCAAATTCATGCTCTCATACTCATGTGGCAAGCCTTTTATCCAGTGAGCCATCTCCTCGACCCCTTTTCACACGGCAACCTAAGGCTTTTTCTCAGCCATAGTTACCATGTTGCTATCCTCTAGAGAAAAATGATGTTAACATTTCTGTGGTATATTTCAGCAAATTGGCAGTGTATACAGTGTACTCGCTGCAATCTTGAATGTTGGAAACATTGAATTCTCCTCTGTGGCAACTGAACATCAGATTGATAAGAGCTACATCTGCAATCATGCAGCTCTAGAGAACTGTGAGTTGTATTACCTTCCTTACAGAACTGAACTCTCCCAAGCCTTATTCTGGGCCACATAAGGATAATTTCAAGCAATTTTACTTATGTGGAATCCTCAAAAGAATGTTCAGACTCAATTTGTGTCAAATGAAATTATGAAAGTCCACTATGAAAACAGATCTTCATGCATGTGAACTAATGACTATAAAAAATGTTTCTGAAGACCAAACTTGGATAGCTATGTTAAGAGTTATGTTTTAATGTGGAATAAAACAGTAAATATTGATAAAAATATTGATAAAATGGAACTAGTTATTATAAAAAATAGTTAAAATTATCTTCTATCATTTAATACCTATATCATTAAAAAAGTCATAAAGCCTATATGTTTTCTTAGTGCATGAATTCTGTTCACCCATTTATCCTGGGTTAGTTAAATTTTCAATCATTTTCCACACAAGGGGCACATATCATGGTTTTGTTTCAAGCCAAGGTTTGTTTTTTTTTTCTTAACAGAAGAATTTGGAAAATGGTTTCCAATAATTTAAGCTATCCCACTGATACTCTTTAGTGGCATAGGTTTTTCTACTTAGAATATATATCCTGTTCTTTTATTTTTAATATTGGCACACATCCCATAATTCCATATTTGTTATGAGTGTCCTTCATAGCCTATGGAATCATGATGCAAATTTTCAATTATAAATTTTTCCTCAATTATGCTTACTCTAGAAAAGGATGGGTCCAGTTGTCACTAAGATTTCTACCTCCTATATCCTATGTGACTTTGGAACTAGCATGTAACATAGCAACAGATGTCTCACACTGGCAAAGTAATTGGCATATACCCAAAAAGCTTGAAAATACCTGATCTGACTCTCCATGTATAAAATAGTTTAATTGGCACTCAGATATCAGGCTGCCGGAGGTGACAGGAATAACCAGGCAACTTCAACGACAAGGTGCAGTTCTCACCATCAAGTCATAAAGCGTTACCTGCAGCGGCAACATGGAATGCAACAGTGTCGTGTTGTGTGGGGTGGCTTTGTGTTTCTGGGAAATACACATGAGACAAGTTAACTTAAGGAAAGGAAAGGTACATATTGACTCACAGTTTCCACCTTTCAGTCATAACATCATGGCAAGGAGCGCTTGGTGAAGTTAAAGTTGTTCATCTCATAGTTGATCAGAGTTGCTTACATCATGGTATGCAGAACACAAAAGGAGAGAGAAGGGAGCCAAGGGTCCCGGAACCCCTTCAAAGACACACTCCCTATGACCTAACTTCCTCTCACTAGGTCCCATCTTCAAAAGGCTCCATGGCCTCCCCATAGCACCACAGGCTGCTGCCAAGCCTTTACTTAGCATGTGGACCTTTGGGGGGCGCTTAAGAACCAAGCCATAATATATGTAGATAAGCACATATTTGCTCACAATCAAACCTACAAAAAGGATTTTAATCATTAAAACTTACTTGTATATATATATGAAAGAAACTCATATAGGACACAAAATGTATGAATTGCATAAATATAATTAAAATGAACTAAACCACTTCCCAGAGTAGCAAGTTGTGAGGAAAAAAAGTTTATTAATTTACATTGACATCTTGAAAACACTTGCCTAATAATCCTGTCAAGAGAGTACCAATGATATCTGTTCTATTCAGTGTGCCTTTAAATATTTAGCATAACTCAGTGAAATCATGTTTGACATCACACATAGAACCACACACCTGTGCAGTGCAGCTGGTCCACTTTGTCAACCTGGTGAGTAGGGTTGTGTTGCATTATGCAATAGTGATTGTTTGGCCCATGTAGCTACGAAAAAAACAGGAAGAGACATAGGACTGATGTTGAATAGTGGTTTGTTTCTACACTATGAAATCTTATGTCATGTAACATTATGAAAGTGAATGGGGCATTTCCTTTTTCTGAAAGTGGCCTCATTCTCATGGATTCTTCTAACAATATGTCTTTTATTTTGTAGCTGCTTCTTTGCTCTGCATTCAAGCAGACGAGCTTCAAGAAGCTCTCACTTCCCATTGTGTGGTCACTAGAGGGGAAACTATTATACGACCCAACACTGTGGAAAAGGCTACTGACGTCAGAGATGCCACCGCTAAAACTTTATATGGACGTCTCTTTAGTTGGATAGTCAATTGTATTAACAATCTGTTGAAACATGGCACAACATCAAGGTAAAAATTTTTATATGAGCATTCTCCCCAAATGTCAGGTAATATATCCATTTTATAATTTTTTTTGATTTTTGTAAAACCCATTGAGGGTATCTCTTATTGGTTTAGTTAATTATCACAACAGAATTTCAATAGATATACTTCACTTCCTAGAACTACCCCCTCCTTATACCACATAAACATAAAACTACTTAATTGCTATAACATAAAAACTATAGCAACATAAGCAATTGCAATAGAGAGTGATTTCAAAATGTGACATTAGACTAATGATATGTTCTTTTATATAGAAGGCAGTATGAACTACATGCCATTTTATACTTGTATAAAATATCAATTCAACATATTCTTTTTTGTTTCACAAGTGTAAATTAAATCTTGAAGGTAATGCAAAACCTTCTTTTCATATTTTGCATAGATAAAAGTCCTCCTATAATAAAAAAAACTAAATAAAGGTATAGACTGATGATATGATAGATAGATAGATAGATAGATAGATAGATAGATAGATATAATAGATAACTAGATTTATATGGATGTTAGAAATCTGGCATGTGAGAAAGACTATCAAGATAAGAAATATCTACAACATATTATTAGGTATAAGACAGGTCATTGCATGGTTTTGTGACATGAAGCTGTTATCCCAGCATAAGGAAGCTCAGGCATGAAGATCTAGAGGTTGAGGCCAGCCTGAGCAATATAACAAGACCCAATATCAAAATAAAAAGACTCTAAATTTTTGTACAGTATGCAAGTTTGTG
Source organism: Dipus sagitta (assembly GCA_036346955.1). Lineage (NCBI taxonomy): Eukaryota > Metazoa > Chordata > Mammalia > Rodentia > Dipodidae > Dipus > Dipus sagitta. The sequence goes on from CM070773.1 coordinate 158,479,592, forward strand.
AATGAAAACATTATATATATCTATCTGCATATATATATGTATATATAGATGTATATATAATATCCTACAGACATTTCTACAAAATTTAGTAATTACTTTTATAGAATGGCATTATTGCTTATTATTTTTTTATCTAATATAAATCTTAGTTTACTTGATAATTTTCTTATTTGTGGCATTGATTCACTCTTAATGTATTACAATAAGCTATATACTGATCTTGATATAACTATATTAATTTTTATTGTTATATTCATTACAGATCATTCTATATTATATATGTTAGTCATTTTAATATAATTACTTATTATAAATTGAAGATATTTCCCCTTTACCTTGCTATCTTCCTCTTTCTTCCCATATACTATTGTTTTTTTCCCTTCAGATGGTTTAATTTTTATTTTCTTGGCATATATGCATACATGATTTTATTTATCTACATAAAATCTAGGAATCACAAATGAAAAAAGAGCACATGGTATTTATTTTTCTGAGACTGGCTTGATTTTCTCAGCATGAATCTTTTTAGTTGCATCCATTTTCCAATAACTTCATGCTTTATGGCTAAATAAAAGGCTCACTGTGTACATATACCACATTTTCCTTATCCATTCCTCGGTCTTGTAGACCTATGTTGGTTCCACAACTTGTCTTTTGTGAATAGTGACACAATAAACACTAATGTGCAAGTAAAAAAGAAAGAAAGAAATCTGGTAAGTGGCAAAACAAAATTAATGCCTACCTTCAATGACTTCTTCACTCATACTCACTTGCTAGGTGCATAAGACCATTTTATACACATTTGAGGTATTCAATTCTTTATTATTTTTCCACTAAAATATATCCTATGCCATAATGTTACCAATTATCATCCCCATAGTCTAAACAACTTGAGCCCCATAACCGGCTTGCCTCCATGCAGAGCCCTGTTAAGCTGAGTCTGAAACTGCAGTTGAGTTTGCCTGTGGTGATACCATATTAGCATGGTTTGTGCTCATGTGCGGCCAGCTCTGTGAGTTCATAAGCATTCATATGAAAATGAAAACATTCAGGAATTTCCTAATACATGTGCATTCCACATAATGTGAACAAGATACTCAGGACTTTAACTTCACTTTAGTAGCTATTTTCTTCTTGTTTAGCACTAGATGATACCCACTAGGGTGATGTGCTAAAAATTCCCAGTACAGCCTGTCTGCTAAATGGTGATTTTCTTTTCCATACACTAATCCAAGCTATCCATGTCTTAGATTTAAAATGATTTTGCAGATAGTTTAAAAAAACTAAAATAAAACCAGTTGCAATTATTTAGTTCAGTGTTGTTCAAGACATTGAGTTGTGTTGTTTGAAACAAGGTCTCACTATATAGTTTAATCTAGTCTTGAACTGGCAATCCTCCTGCCTCAGCCTTACAAGTGCTAGAATACAGTATTTAATTATTTTAAAAATCCACACATATTTTTATTTTTCTCCAGATTAATCTTTGTTCTATATTTAAATATATAACAACAAGTAACCTCAAAGTAAATAGCAACATCTTTTTAGTCATTTTCTTTAAATTGTTCTCCTAAAAGGAAACTAAATATACTTTCTAAAAGAATTTTTGCTTTCCTAGTATAGTTTTTTTTTTTTAAGTTTAGAGACATTATTAAATTAAGAGAAGCAAAGAAAAGCAAAGTACAGAGACCCTCTGCCATATGAAAGGCAAGAGTGGGTGAGCCTATGTAGGAGGAGGAGTCACCTCTCCCTACCCATCTCAGCCCAGCAGGGCTGAAATGAGATAAGGGGCGCTTACCAGAGCAGGGTCTAGAAGCTCAGGAGAGAGTAAACAACCAAAAAAAGAGCCCTGGTACAGTTTTGACTGACAATGTTTGCTGGGTTCTGAGCACCTATGCCTCCTGACTCAGCCAGGGCTGTGACTTTGTGCTTCCAACTCATAGCAAGGAAAGCTTCTTAGTTCTATTTACAATATATAAGAGCATGGGGGTGGTGTGTATGTGTGTGTGTGTATGTGTGTGCGTGTGATGCATAGTATGCACATGGATGTGCCCATACCGGGTATTCTTGCCTGAAGTGTTCAGAGGGAAACATGGGAGGTTCTCCGTCACTCTTTTGGTTATTGTTACTTGAGCCAGAGTCTCTTGTCTCTTACTAATCCTAGAACTTGCCTCCCCTCCATACCCCCACCCCCACAAATACTGCCAATTCCATGGGAGTGATTTCTACAATACAAGGAAAACACTGCTCTATTTGCATATTCAAATTAACTTTACTTCTATTATCTTTGTTTTCTGTGGAAAGAGGCTTGTTTAATTAATTCAATCACAAATAAGAACTCTGAGATACTCTGCTTTGCATTATCACCTAAAGGAAAAAAATAACAAATACATACATATATATATCTTTAATTCTTCCAGTGGCAATGAGGAGCTGAGCATTGGCATTCTTGATATCTTTGGCTTTGAAAATTTCAAAAAGAACTCCTTTGAACAGCTGTGCATTAACATTGCAAATGAGCAGATTCAATATTATTTTAATCAACATGTGTTTGCATGGGAACAGGTAAGTCAAAGCACATGCTATAAAGGTTCATGTGTGGGTTGTGTGTAATTGTAGAGATGAGTCAGCACCCAAGCCATGGTGCAAAGCCTTAAACATTCAAAGACAAGGAAGGGGTTTTCTTTTCTCCATCTGCATACGAAGAATGCAAACAAACAAAAATCTACTGTGACTTTAGTGTTATTTGATATGTGATGTTGAAATCTCTTTACACAGCAAATTTGACCCCTTGCAAAGACATTTCTTTGAAATTTTAAATAAACAAATGTGTCTAACAGTATCTTATTCTGTAGAATGCATCACTGAGATTCTGTTTGAAATTTAAATATTCAATCTACAGTGCATTAAACTTCAGAATTCTAGTAGCTAGGCAACAGAGCTCAAGATAATGGGTTTGAGGTAAATGCCTTGAAACAGTAATTTTGTCAGTGTACAATGGGTAATGTATGATTCAGCTTTAAAACTATTCCTCCTTAGAGAAAGCAGAGGCCTAAGTGAATTGTGCTTGGCAAAACTGTCATATTAAGACTGCTGGAGTTATTTTATCAAGTCTAAGAGTCATACCTAAAGTCATTCAGTATGCTATTTACCTCCTGCAAATTATGTTATCTTGCTTTATGTTTACTGATTAGAATAGATGTTCTCATTTAAATTTGATACAAATTAAAGGTTCATGGGCTTTTTATTTAAATTATTTTGGTTTTTTCAGAATTTAATTTTTATTTCAAAATTACATTTTGAAAACAGTGATCACAAAAGAAAATATGCAGATAGTGATACTTTATAGTACAAAAAAAAAAAAAAAGACATAAAATGAAGATGTGGTCTGTGTTCAGTTCTCTCTCATCTATGCCAGGATCTGGTTCAATCAAATGTCCACCGCCTCTCTCTCCCTGTCTAGCTTCCTTCTCCCTCTCCCCTCTTCCTCACCATTTGTGTCATTCCGGAGCCTAGATATATAATCAAATTCCTTTAAAATCTTAAAAGCAAACATAAAAAAGTGACAAAGCCCTTCTCCACGGTGCGTATCACTAGGTCCGTGACCCTCCTTTCACTCCCATCATAGCCGAGCTCTGTGAAAGCATGTTCCACGCTGCTTGCATCATAGTGATTTCCTCCCTGTCTGGTATACTGAGTATACAACAAACATCCGGATCCAACCTCCCTCAGTACACTGGAATGGCCCCATATTGTTACTGGTCACTAGTACAGTTTTGACTTTCTTACCAGGCCACAAACTCCTCTAAGTCCAAGATCAGGACCATCTTTTAATTCTTTTAGTATTTTCAGAGGCCGATATATAGCAAGCATCCAATAAATATTAACTAACTTAATGTTTCTTGCTTGAATGACTCCCAGTACAGAATCCATTCAAATCAGTAAGTTTGTTTTTGTTTGGGGCTTTTTTATAGCAAAAAAAGAGTTATTATGGTAACCAATTGTATTGGAACCAGTGCAACCTCGTGTATAGCCCACCTGATTAGTTACCGACATGCACTGGTAACTAACTTACTGCTATTCCCTTTGGGATGAAAGGCAGAGCCTTATATTATTAGAACTAACTTCCAGCCAATGTGCAAATATATCAGCAAGTATTGCTATTCACATTTTATAGAATGTTACACTTACATGCTATTCTGATTGGTAGAGTTTCATTTCACACATGACCCTGATGTTTTGCTTTTGTCTTTGGATTTGCCACAAAAAACTATTCTGTAAAGTCTTTAAATTATCCTTAAAAGGCTTTCAAAATCCTTCCCCCACAAAGATAATTTGAATTTAAATAAAACCTAGAATTATCCAAAGCACTGTGAGAAATTAAGGCCATTTCCAATCCTTTCGGGTACCTTCCCCTGATTCATAATCTTCAAGACCAGACACCGGTGCCTGAGTGAGGTCAAGTTGGTGAAGGTACAGTCTGGCAGAGGCAGGACTAGTTAATGATTCTATTTTAATTTCACTGTAATGTTCAATAGGACACTCCAGAAAAGTTGGTATTTTGCTTTTTTTTCTTTTCTCTTTCAGTATTAGTTCTGCTCAATTTAACTCAAGTTCTAACGGTAATTACAGAAGTTTCCAGTGACAAAATACATGCATTATGCCCCACACCAACTTGTATTCGTTTTGTCAAATATATACATTAAATATAAATATATATATGAGATCATATAGACCCCCCATTATCCTTGCTTATCCCCCCTCCTACTCCTGCTGAAGCCCTTCTTCCCTCACCCACCTCGTAGTGGAGACATCATTCAAGAGAATTACTCCTCTTCTCCCAGCAACCACTGACTACCAGGAATTGCTGAGGACTCCAAATCTCCTTTCCTATCTATGGTGGAATGATGGTTGGCCCTATCTTGCATAGGCCTTGTGCAGGTAACCACAGCTGCTGTGAGTTCATAAATACAATGGCCAAGTCACATCCAGGTGAGAGAGTTCCACAGCCAGCCTCCCTATCGCCTAGCTCTTACATCCTTTTTACCCCTTTTTCTGCAATGTCCCATATAGGGCTGAGCACTCAGCATACCATATATTTTCAACACTTTTATCCGTTGTGAGATTCTACATTAGCCACAGCCAACTGCAAACAGCAAGCTTTTTCTGTGCAAGTCTGAGAGTAGCATTAGTCTGTGAGTATAACTGTAAATATTTAGAAGGATAGTTTAACATCATATCTGTTCAGCCAAACAATAATAATAATAGGTAAACCTTAGTCCTAGGGCCTCCCCAACCTTGAGCTTTTGATCTGTCTTACAGTATCAGGCATAAATCCATCTTGTAGATTGAGTCTCAGGCCCAATCAGAAAACAGCCATTATTGTGCTAGTGGGAACTTCTTGTCTGGAAGGTCAGGATTGTAACACACAAGGTGTATTTCATGGCTGGGTGATGGTATTTCTCCATCAGCATCCTGCATAGCACCTTCTGGTACTGTGAGAGCCATCCAACAGGGTAGAGGCGTCTAGCTCAGGCTCATCTTGATTTCTGTACATCCTGCAGCTAGAGGGTGTGGAGTCTGCAGCAATAGTCTTACTGTTCAGTTCTGCTGAGCAACCAAGAGCACCACCAATAGGCTGGATGGTTTGGGCGGCCTATGGGGTTTCCCTTACCAACATCTCACAGGGAAGTATCTCATACCAGGTGCTATCATTTTCATTTAACAAATAACCCTTGCTTCTGGGAGCAGTATTATCCATCTGGGCAGAGTACCTCGATTCATTCTGTTAGTTTTAATTATATTTTCAATTCATTTCTAAGGTAGTAGATTTTCCACATGGCTTCTTTGAATCTCCTACATTTTGATTAACCCTCCCTCACTCCCTTCTTACTCCTACCCCAGCCCTGTTGCCTTCATCTCTGCTTAACCCTCTCCATCCCCAGTACTTCCCCCTTGTGACTTGGATATCACTTGTGTTCTTCTCTGCCCCCTTTAAAAGATAATGTTTGGGGGCTCTAGCAATGGCTCAGTGGTTAAGGCACTTGCCTGCAAAGCCTAACAACACAGGTTCTATTCTCCAGCATCCATGTAGAACCAGATGCACAAAGTGGCTCATGCATCTGGAGTTCATTTGCAGTGACTAGAGGCCCTGACATGCCCATTCTCTGTCTCTCCTCTCTCTCTCTCTCTCTCTCTCTCTCTCTCTCTCTCTCTCTCTCCTCTCTCTCTCTCCCTCTCATCTCTCTCTTTGCAAATAAATAAATAAAATATTTAAAAGATAGTATTTTACATGTCATTTCCCATTTTTGTGTGGTAAAAGACTACGGTTGGTCTGGAGAGATGGCTTAGTGGTTAAGATGCTTGCCTGCAAAGCCTAAGGACCCAGGTTCAATTCTCCAGGTCCCATGTAAGCCAGATGCACATGATGGTGCATGTGTCTGGAGTTCGTTTGCAGTGCCTAGAGACCCTGGAGTGCCCGTTCTCTCTCTCTCTCTCTCTCTCTCTCTCTCCTCTCTGTCTCTAATAGAAAAATAAATTTTAAAAATCTTGGGGCTGGAGAGATGGCTTAGCGGTTAAGCGCTTGCCTGTGAAGCCTAAGGACCCCGGTTCGAGGCTCAACTCCCCAGGACCCACGTTAGCCAGATGCACAAGGGGACGCATGCGTCTGGAGTTCGTTTGCAGTGGCCGGAGGCCCTGGCGCGCCCATTCTGTCTCTCTCTATCTGCCTCTTTCTCTCTGTCACTCTCAAATATAAAATAAATAAACAAAAAAAATTAAATATATATATATATATATATATATAAATTTAAAAAAAATCTTTAAAAAAAAAGACTGTAGTGTATTAATTACTTTCTCATCACTATAGCCAAAATACCTGAAGAAAAAAGCTTAATGGAAGAAAATTTCATTTTGTTTATGATTTCAGTGGGTTCAATTCTAGCCCCCATGAGTTTGTGCACGGGGTCATGGCAGCTAGAGTGTAGAGCAAAGGAGTTCCTCACCTCATGGCTGACAGGAAGCATACAGAAGAAAGGATTAGGGAGCTGGTATAGCTTTCGAAGGCATGCCCCACTTACCCACCTTCTCCACCGAGGCCCCACCTCCCAAAGTTCCCACACCTCTCAAAACAGCACCATCAGCTGGAGACCAGAATACGTGGGCCTGTGGGGGACATTTCATATTCAAACCATACCATGCAGTAAGGCATTTTTAGTGAAATAATTTATAATGGTGCCTAATTTGTACCTTGCCAAGTGGATAGTGTTATTTTTTGGAAAGTTTTCTCCAAATAACAAACCACTTGTGTTACTTTCAAAACATTTTTGAGCCAGGCACTGGGATCTAATGCCTCCTTTCTCTGAATAACCTGCTATTCTACGGACTTTAATTAAGTGTCTCTGAATCTCTTGATCAACCTAGGACATCCAAAATTTGTGTTTCTTTCTTTTTCTTGTTACCTAAATAGTTGGATCACTAAAGAAAATGATCTGTAGTAGCATTTTTTTTTCTAGTTTGCACAATAGTATGTTCTGGAACATTCCTGTCATGTATTCATAGTATTTCCCCAGCTCTAGAACAAATTCATGTAAATTGATTTTAATTCCATTTAAATGTATCCATATCTTAAAGCAATAATGTGAAATGATCTAATGATAACCTTGATTGTTTGGCCTGCGAATGAAAGATGAGCTGATAAGCAGTATAGTTGCAATCTTTTTTACATTTGACACTCTAATTCTTCTAAATGAGCTAACGCTGAAATGTATGGTTTTATTACTTGTACAAATGTTACATCGTGTGTTGAAGCCTACATCGTGTGCTAGAAAGCCTGTTTCTAGAATTTTAAAGATGCACTCTGCTTCCTTACATTGCAGCCCTCCCAACTACGTTTGTGCAGCGTTGTGACACCCGCTGTTGACGTTTTCAGTTTGAAGTTCACAGGGTAGCATCGAAGTTCCCCCCTTTCCTGATGAGGATTCAGTGTTTTTAACAAGAGCTGGCAGTCTGAACTTCCACAGTTTTGTTTGTTTTCCAGTTCCCTTCCATGTGAGAGAACAGTGATCAAAGTGACAGTCTGAAGTCCTGTGCAGTCACGTGCAACACGTTAGAAATGTGCATCCTGTCGGAGGGGCTCCTGTGCTGGTGCTGTAGTGGCTGTCATCTTTTGTTTTCTTATGCGATTGTGTAACCATTGTGGTGCAGAAGACACATACCTAACTAAACCTGCCCCTTATTCATGTTTCAAATCAAGTGAAAAGTACAACCACAGTTGGAATTGGAATGAATGCCATTGCTTTTAAGGACCACTGGGCATTCAGGACAGTTGACGGAGCTACAAAGCAGTGCTCTAGAGGTCTGAATATCTACTCTATGCTCTTTTTATTAATATTTTTATTTCTGCTTATTTATTTGACACACAGAGAGAGAGAGAGAGAGAGAGAGAGAGAGATTAGGTGCTTCAGGGCCTCTAGCCACTGCAAACAAATTCCAGACATATACACCACCATGTGTGTCTGGCTTACATGGGTACTGGGGAATCAAACCTTTGTCCTTGGGCTTTACAGGCAAGCGCCTTAACCACTAAGCCATCTTTCCAGACCTCTACTCCACTTTCTTTTTTAAATTTTTTTTTATTTTAGAGAAAGAGAGGAAGACAGAGAGAGGGAGACTCTACCTTCTGATATGTCTATTAATGCTCTAGATAAGCTTTCTTCACCCACAGAGTTAGCACTGAACTGGACGGAAGTTTGCTTTTTTTTTTCCAAGAAATTTATTTGTTTGTTTATTTATTTATAAGAGACAAAAAGAGGCAGAGAGAGAGAATGGGTGCACCAGGGCCTTCAGCCACTGCTAACGAACTCCAGATGCATGTGTCACCTTGTACATCATGCTTATGTGGGTCCTAGAGAATTGAACCTGGGTCCTTTGGCTTTGCAGGGAAGTACCTTAACCAATAAGCCATCTCTCCAGCCCTGAAGTTTGTTTTTAAAGTCATACATATTGATGTATGAAGATGTGTTTTTACATATATCATATAAATCTGCACCCATGGGTTTAGAACTGAGCATCAGAAGTCATCTGTTAAGCAGGAATCTATTACAGCACATAATGGAAACAGTGACGGCAATTATGGCTCTGGCTGCTCTTGCAGAAAGTGATGTGGATGACTCTGGTCTCCAGCTGTTCACTTCCTGAAGCTTAAAGCTTTCCAGATTTCAAAGGTAGACTTCAACACACAATTTGTGCCAATTATAAAGAACAAACATGCATTCAATGATATAATACCTGCATTTCCAACTTTTCAACATTATAAATTAAATGGAATCAGTCATCTGATTAAAAAAAACTACATAGGCAACTCAAACCTTTAATAAATGACTTCAAATTATCTGGCACAAGCGTGATTTTCTTACTTTGTATCCCGATTTCTTCCCTACTAAGCTATATGTGTATAGTGGCAATAGTACCTGTCTCATTTTAGCCTTCCAAATAATAAAACCTATTTTATACGCATTTTCCTTAAGCATAAAGACATATATATTTAGAAGCCTTAGATAAATCTTCACTTTCAAATATTCCACCAAGCTTCAGGTGATGTTTGAGATCTCATCCAAATAGTCTTTAAACCTTTTACACACTAGGCATGGAAGCTGTTATCCAAATAGCCAAGTATTTGGAGCCCCAAGGACTTCCTAATGGGGATCTGTTGTGCCCTCCCTCTGCTCTCAGTTGGTGAAGCGCTTGTCGAACATGCACAAGATACTGTTTTCAATCGCCAGCACTATATAGACCAAGCCTGATAGTGCATGCCTATAATCCTATCACTTGGGCAATGGAAACAGGAGTATAAGTAGTTCATGGTCATCCTTAGCTATATAGGTATTTCAAGGCCAATGTGAGTTAAAGATCTTGTCTAAATTAAATATTAAAGAAACAGGAGTATAAGTAGTTCATGGTCATCCTTAGCTATATAGGTATTTCAAGGCCAATGTGAGTTAAAGATCTTGTCTAAATTAAATATTAAAGAAGCTTTTGAAGCCGGAAGTGGTGGCGCACGCCTTTAATCCCAGCACTGGGGAGGCAGAGGTAGGAAGATCACAATGAGTTTGAGGCCAGCCTGGGACTACAGAGTGAGATCCAGGTCAAACTGGGCTAGAGTGAGACCCTACCTCAAAAAAAAACTAAAAAGTGTTCTAGTACAGTACACAGCATCTTTAAAGTATAGAATCATATCATCTGAAAATGAGAATAGTTTGACATTTTCCTTTTTTATTTGTATCCCTTTTATATCTTTATCTTGTTTTACTGAGCTAGATAAAACTTTGAGTACAATATGGAATAACAGTGGAGAGAATGAGCACCCTTGTCTCATTTCAAATTTAGAGGAACTGTTCTCCACTTTCTCCTACTTAATATAATGTTGCCTATAGGTTTGGCATCTATAGTTATGTTTAGGTATGATGTATCTATAGGTCTTTTTTTGTTCCTTTTGGTTTTTCAAGGTAGAGTCTCACTGTAGCCCAGGCTGACCTGGAACTCACTGTGTCATCTCAGGGTGGCCTGAAGCTCACAGTGATCCTCCCACCTCTGCCTCCCAAGTGCTAGAATTAAAGGCATGGGCATGCGCCACCACACCCAGCTATATGGGTCATTTCTTCAGGACATGTTAAAGGCATATTGAACTTTGTTGGGTACCTTTGCTGCATCTATTAAGATGAACATGTGATTTCTGCCTTTAAGTTAGTGCATATTGTATAATAATACATATATTAATTTTCTTATGCTTAACCAACCTTGATTATGATGTATGAACTTCTTTCATGTGTTATTGAATTTGGCTTACAAATATTTTGTTGAGAATTTTTGCATGAATTTTTACCACAGAAAATAGCCTGTAGTTTTCTTTTTGTTATTGTGTCTTTATCCAGTTTTATCAAGATAATCTTGGCTTCATATAATAAGTTTGGTAAGTGTTCCTTCCCTTTCTATTTTGTGGAATAGTTTAAGAAGTATTGGCATCAGATCTTCCCCAAAAGTATTTTTTGTTTGTTTGTTTGTTTTTGGTTCTGGTTTTGTTTTGTTTTGTTTTTTGAGATAAGGTTTCATTCTAGTCCAGGCTGAGCTGGAATTCACTATGCAGTCTCAGGGTGTCATTGAACTCATGGTGATCCTCCTACCTCTGTCCCCCGAGTCCTAGGATTAAAGGTGTGTACCCCCACGCCCAGCTGTTCCCTAAAACTTTGATTATCTTCAGCAATGACTCCATCTCATTCAGCACTTTTCTTTGTGGGGAGAATTTTAACTCCTGCTTCAATCTCATTGCTTAGTATGTATCTGTTTAAATTGTTTGTAGTTTCTGGATTTAATTTTGGTAAGGCCTATGATTTTAGAAATTTATCTATTTTTTCCAGGTTTTCCAGCTTTTGGGAGTACAAGTTTTCCACATCTGTCCTAATGATAGTCTAGTTTTTTGGGGAGCCTATTGTAACAACTCCCTTTTCATATTGATTTTTATGTATTTGGGTCATTATTTTGGTTATTTGGTCATTATTTGGCTGGAAGTTTGTCAATCTTGTCAATCTCCTCAAAGAATCAATTCTTTGCTGGATTGATTCTGTGTACTGCTCTTTAAGTCTCTTAGAGTGAGGAGGATTTTTTGTTTGTTTTGTTTTGTTGAGGTAGGGTCTCACTCTAGCCCAGGCTGACCTGGAATTCACTATGGAGTCTCAAGGTGGCATTGAACTCATGGCGATCCTCCTACCTCTGACTCCCAAGTGCTCAGATTAAAGGCATGCACCACCATGCCCAGCAAGTGAGGAGGACTTTTGTCAGTGGTCAGACTGAATGACTTTCTCCCAGAGGTTTCTTTTCACCATGTGGAATCACACCATGTGGGACCATAAATAGGTGTGAACACTCACAGAAGCAGTTGGTTAGTGGGAACTCTTTAGTAAGGAACAGACTTCAGGGAACATCTCTGTGTGTCTCTACTTTCTTCCTTCCATCAGGCAAACCTTCTGTCACAACACTAGCAGCCACATTTTCTCACTGCCTTTCACATCATACCATAGTATTTTGGCATCTAAAATATCAGAACTAGAAAGACACGTGAATAACTTATCTGCATTTCATGGGTAATAATTACCTCTACAATTTGCCTAAGGTCACAGTCCAGTGAAACAAAACCAGCCCCAGAATCCAGGTTTACTAGCCATTGACCAGGACTAACATCATGAGCAAACAAAGCTAAACAGAGGCCTAATAACAGCAGGCATGTATTATGGGTAAAATATGTGCTAAGCATGAATCTACTCTTTTTACTCAAAATCATCCCTTTCAGTAAAGATGTAGTCAAAAACTACCACTTTGGCCTATCAGAAATATCAACTAAGAAAGGTTTCTAATACCCAAGTCAGGTTTGGAAAAGAGGACTGGGATGGCTTTCTTGGACAAAGAAGTTTTATGTAATGCCAGCCAGACAGTGGCATGGTTCAGAAAGAAAGGAAAGTGAACTTTGGACCCTGGGTGGAGGATAGGAGCAAAACAGGAGGGAAGGGGAACACCAGGTCATAGCCAAGAGGAAAGAGGCAGGTGGAAGGAAACTCTAAAAGCCTGGGGCACAAGAACAAAGAAAGGAACAGAAGGGGCCTGAACTTGGAGTCAGAGCAAGAGGGAGAGGATGGAGTGTGAGAGAGGGAGAAGTAGAAGAGAGCAAGAGAGAATGGTAGTATAGGAGAGAGCAAGGGGGGAGGGAGAAAAGGGGAAGAACAGGATTGCAGATACCTCAGAGCAGGAGAGCATGTGAAGGAGGAAACTGATAGGCTTTTTGAAGGAGTGAGATCTTTGAAGTCTCAATTACTGTAACAGGAGATAATTCCAGAACTCTAGGCAGGATGGAAGGGGAAGATAAGAGGAGGGGTTTCTGAGATTCTTAGGACCCATTCCTCCTTCAGGTACAGCATGTTAGGAGTGTTTATGCTCTGCTGATGAGAATGCATGCTGCTACCGGGTTTCAAAACCCAATCCATACGGGCTGGGAATATGCCTCAGTGGTTAAAAGATCTTGCTTGCAAACCCTGTCAACCTCTGTTCGACTCCCCAGTACCCACATAAAGCCAGATGCACAAAGTGGAGTATGTGTCTGGAGTTCATTTGCAATAGCAAGATCGCCCACTCATTCATATTCTCATTCATTTATCTCTCTCAAAAAATAAATAAATAAAAATATTTTAAAGACCAATCTATATAAATGCATATCAGTAATCTGCAAAATGTTCACACTTCCTATCAGTTAACCCAGCCTAAGTTCTAATAGAAAACACAGAAAAGCTTGGCACAGAAATATACCTCAGAGAACTATAGAAAAGAAAGAAGTAATCTAAAATGGCTCCACATCATAGAATAAGATTGAAAACTACAGGATATAATATGTAACTATTCAAAGAATGGTTATGAAAATACATTAATTACATGGGTGCATAGTTTTAACACTATTTTTCTTTTGTCAAGGGAAATAGTAAAAATAAAAGTGAAAGAATAACGTGATCTCTTATTTATTAAAAATACATTAAAGGGGGCCGGAAAGATGGCTTAATGGTTAAGGTGCTTACCTGAAAAGCCAAAGGACCCAGGTTTGATTCCCTAGTACCCATGTAAAGCTAGATGCACAAGGTGGCTCATGCGTCTGGAGTTCATTTACAGTTTGCTATTGGCCCTGGCATGCCATTTTTCTATCTGCCTCTTTCTCACTCTCAAATAAATAAATAAATAAAATATTAAAAATATATTAAGCAGGACATTGTGGCACACCCCTTTAAGCCCAGAACTTGGGGGCCTGAGGCAGGAGGATCATGATGAGTTCAAGGCCACCCTGAGGTTACATAGTGAATTCCAGGTCAGCCTGAGCTAGATCAAGACCCTATCTCAAAAAAAAAAAAAATCCAAACATTAAAAAGATTATAAAGATTCCACTAATCCAAGCATGGTGGTACACTCTTGTAATTCCAGGGTCAGTTCACACTGGCTACATGCATAATGAGACCCTGTCTCAAAAAAATAAATAAATAAAAGATTCTACTAAATGTTCACAGGCATAATTGATAACTGGTATGTGAAATTTGAATTTTAAGTTCTTAATGATTTCCCATATTTTAAATTTTGTAATAAGCATGCTTTATATTTATAACTAGTAATCAAGGGCTTTGTGTATACATGTGCACATATGCATATACACATGCTTTCACAGTCTTTCTCTGTCTGGAAATTGCTTTCCAACCTTTCACTTAGAATCCAGAAAGCTCAGTGTGTAAGTTTTCTAAGACTACCATAATAAAATAGTACATATTTCAAAACTTTTGCTTAACCAGTAATTTCTCATAGTCCTGGAGGCTAGACGACGAGCATTGATGGTGTTGGTTTCTCCCAAGGGCTCTCCCCAGGGGATAACTGTCTTCTCATCTTGTCCTCAGTGGCCTTTCTTCTGTGCACTGGAATACCAGTGTCTCCTTCCCTGTAAAGGAAGACACCAGGGCTGGAGAGATGGCTTAGTAGTTAAGGGGCTTGCCTGCAAAGCCAAAGGACCCAGGTTTGACTCCCACATAAGCCAGGTGCACAAGGGGGCGCATGCATCTGGAGTTCATTTGGAGTGGCTGGAGGCCCTGGCATGCCCTTTCTCTCTCTCTCTCTCTCTCTCTCTCTCTCTCTCTCTCTCTCTGTGTGTGTGTGTGTGTGTGTCTGTCTGTCTGTCTGTCTGTCTGTCTGTCTGTCTGTCTCTCCCTGCCTATTTCTGTATCTCTCTCTCTCTCTCAAATAAATAAATAAAAATAAATACAATATTTTTAAAAAAGAAAGAAAGACACCAGTCATATTAGATTGGGGCCCTACCCTTATGACCTCATTTACCTAATTGTGTCTTTAAAATCCCTGTCTCTGGATACAATCACATTGGGTGTTAAGACTTCAACATGTGAAAGTCGGGTATAAAAAATTCATTCCACATGACTCACTCATGTGTATTCTTCTCAAGTTTCTCTGGATACACAATAGATGACACCAAGTTCCTGCTTCCATGGAATTTTATTCTAATGGGAGATGCAGAAAAGAACATATACAACTACTAGAAATATTGTGAAAAAATTAAAATTGTATGGTGCATAGAAGAATGACAAGCTGGGTAAGGAAGGATACTGCATTACTCTGAGGGATGGAGGAACACGCTCTCTGAGAGGCAGGACAGAAGGATAACAGCTGACCTTCACTGTGTTGCTAGTCTTTGCTGAGGAATTCATGCTTGAACTTGCACCTGCCTTAGAAGCCATCTGGAAGGGTGTGCCTCTGCCAGATTGTGGAACAACTCTGTCACACTACTACAAAAGTCTGAGAACTCAGTGGTGGAATCCTAAATTTTCCTAGTGTGATGTACTGGCCCAAACATTTAAAGCTTGTTCTTTGAACCATGGCCTCCAAGTATGCCTATGGACTTTCTTGCCAACCCATACTAAAACTTCAGTGAAGAACAGAGGAGCTTGAAGAACTCGGCCCATCTACATTCCCTCACATCATATCATATGTATTTAAAATGACTTTTCACTGACCTGTTACAAAAGAAAACTCTAGCCTATGCAGAGGAGATTACATATGCTGAATACTTGAGTTTTAATATGGTCACAGTTCTGCTCATCTGTTGTAAATGCACTTTTTTTAGCCAGGCATGGTGGTGCATGCCTTTAATCCCAGCACTCAGGAGGCAGAGGTAGGAGGATTGTCATGAGTTTGACGCCACCCTGAGAATACATAGTGAATTCAAGGTCAGCCTGGACTAGAGCAAGACTCTACTGCCATATATATATATATATACTTTTTTTATTTTAGAGAGAAAGACAAGAGACAGAGAGAGAGAATTGGTGTGCCAGGGCATCAGCCACTGTAATCAAACTCCAGATGCTATGCCACCTAGTGGGCATATTCATCCTTGCACTTGCCTTACCTTTTGTGCATCTGGCTTATGTGGGATCTGGAGAGTTGAACATGGGTCCTTAGGCTTCACAGGCAAGTGCCTTAACAGCCAAGCCATCTCTCCAGCCTGTAAATATACTTTTACTGTGAGCTTATGGGCTTGCTCAGAGGTTAAAGGTCCTTGTTTGCAAAACCTGACAACCTAAGTTCAAACCCTTAGTACCCACATAAAGCCAGTGCACAAAGTGGAACATGCTTCTGGAGTTTCTTTGCAGAATCAGGAGGCCCTGGCACTCCCATAGTGTCCCTCAAAATTATATATATATGTGTGTGTGTGTGTGTGTGTGTGTGTGTGTGTGTGTGTATGTATATGTATGTATATATGTATGTATGTATAATGTTTAGGGCAGAACCAAGGACTTTCTAAGAAGATATGAGCTGTATTTTTTACATATGCATAAAAATAATTAAGTATTTTTCCATCATTTTTGCTATAGGATGAAATTTATTGGTTTAGACATGATTGTTTTATTATAAATGCTTTCTAAACCCTGGTTCGTAATGGTACTTTTCCTCTCTGGCTTGATTAGAGTCCATAATACTAACAAATATATTTGAGGGAAGCACGTTGTTTTTCAGTCTTCTCTTCTCTGCCCTGTGTGACCTGTCACAAGAGCATGCAATGGATTGTGACACAGGCGAATAGAAATGACAGATGTCAGTTTAGAATGGTAACCTCATGCACTTTCTATGCAAAACATACAAAAGTTCTTTTGAACTTTGCAACAGTGATTTAAGCTATTATATACTGTCAGCATAAGGTGTCCAACAGCAAAATAATTCTAGGTTTGCAGACTCCCAAGGTTACCTTCAAAGGAAAAATACGTGGAACTTCCAAAAGGTGTTTTCATTTTCTTACGTAACAGAAACTGGGTGTCTTTGAAGTTTTGCCTCTCTTTAGGCATTAAATTTCACTTCATTTTTAAAATATTTGGACTGAGGCTGTAGCCAGTAACAGAGTGTGTGCTTAGCATGTACAAGGCACTGGAATCAGTCTCCAGAATCACAGGAAATAAAAATATCATCCATTTTTACTTGTAAGTCCTTTGACACAAAATTTTTGCTTTATAAGGTTCCTATCATACTGACTAAAAGTTTCAGCTTATCACATCCCCACAAGCCATTGGATGAATCCCAAAGTTTCCAAAGATAAATTTTGTTACTCTAGAATCTTGTATCTTATACTGAGCATCTATCATAAATTGTCTTGTCTTATCACCCAAATTGTATTTTAAATCCTCAGTGATGGTAACTTGTTTTAAATATCTTCTACCATGTACCACAGGGCCTTATTTTAAGGTGTTCAATGAATATATTTAATGAATTAAAGGATATACTAAAGCAATCCTGAAGATAACCTGGTATATAAATGTGTAGCTGGTGCAGAACATGCTTCCCACACATATCACAATGCACACACCATATACTTCCCCAGGGGTAGTGTTTGTCTATCACCTGAAGGACCATGAGTTCCCTCCACACAAGTCAGAGGCATGAGTGTGGTATGAGAGCAAAGTCATAGAAACAATTCCTTGTGTCTGTTTCCTAAAGTGTACCTTCTACACCTCTGGTACATTGAGACCATGGGCTTGCACTGGGCTCTCCACACCCATGGTGCATTGAGACAATGGGCCTACAGTCGTTTATGACTCAATATCATGGGTGGTTGTTTCACACATGTTATCCTCAGTAGCAAATTGTAATTGGTGCACCATACATTTTGCCTTTGTGAGATGGTGTGTTAGATGAGA
The DNA here is from genome assembly GCA_036346955.1 of Dipus sagitta. NCBI lineage: Eukaryota > Metazoa > Chordata > Mammalia > Rodentia > Dipodidae > Dipus > Dipus sagitta. Next base: position 158,497,357 of record CM070773.1, read on the forward strand.
AAAGTAAATCTCACAGGGTAGAAAAATTCTAGTGGGTATATAACTGGTTACATTACAGAACCCAGATATGGACCTACATGTCCTTGGTTCTGAACCCACAAGTTGTTCTCATGGCCCACTGTTGTTCAGCCTTCTAACAAATGTCTGAAATCATAATTGAATAAATTATGTGAATGTTCTTAAGGAGACATTAGGGGAAGTATAACCTTAAGATCCACTTAAAACATATTCAAGCCGGGCGTGGTGGCGCACGCCTTTAATCCCAGCACTCGGGAGGCAGAGGTAGGAGGATCACCATGAGTTCGAGGCCACCCTGAGACTCCATAGTGAATTCCAGGTCAGCCTGGGCTAGAGTAAGACCCTACCTCGAAAAACCAAAAAAAAAAAAAAAAAAAACATATTCAAAAACTTCTGGAACATATCAGTTTTCATTAACAACATACTCCCCTGCATCCTCAAAACTTGAGGTGTTTAATTCTAGGATAGAGACAAGAAATCCTTTTATTACTATCCTGAATGTAATCAGTGCTGATTTTAATGATCTAGCAGCTCTGCAAAGAGGGTAATAAAATGATACCTTCAGTCTACAGCAATGTCATAGACAGCAATTTGTTATAACGTATGTAAAGTAGAAATGTAGATAAACACTATAGTATATGCAAGTTGTGTATTATGCACAGTTTTAAGTGATTTTTTTTCTGTCTTAATCATGACCTATTACAGAATGAGTACCTCAATGAAGATGTAGATGCTAGAGTTATTGAATACGAAGATAACAGGCCCCTCCTAGATATGTGTCTGCAGAAGCCAATGGGTTTATTATCCCTGCTTGATGAGGAGAGTCGATTTCCCAATGCCACCGATCAGACTCTTGTAGGTGAGTTTTAAGTGCAGCATGACAATATAAGTTTATGAATACAGTCATGTAACATGGAATTGTGTTTCTAAAAAAATATTGCTTTTGCCTATCTAGGACAAAACAGCTATTACTAAGCCTGTCTTTAACAAAGATACTTGGAATTCAGTACCTGACTATTTATAACAGAGGAAAATACTTAGTGATGAATTAAATAAGAATTGAGGTTGGATTTATGCTTATCTTGTGGTAGAACCCCAACCACAGAATCTTATTAGAAGTTGCCATAGAAATCGTCCATCCCAAAATGTTCTAGCCATTTATTTAATAGAAGGAAATAGTCTTACATGCCTTACTAGACTCTAAGTTATAGCTCATCAATAAATGGGCATGATAATTATCCTGAGTCATTAATGGAAGATTTAGTGTTTTCATTTTTCTGTCTGAGAGGGCAGAGACATGTATAATATTGATGGTTTGAAATTGTTTTTTCTGCACAGTATACAGTGAACAAAGAAAATTTTATACAGCTAATCTATTCGGATTTGGAATACCAATGGTAAAGCAACATTCACAAATTATTATGAGCTTGACATGTAGCTCAGTTGGTAGAGCACTTGCCTAGCACGGATAAAGACCTAGGTTTGATCACCAGCAGTGCATAACAAGGTGTGGTGGTCGGTACACACTGTAATTCCAGCACTAAGGAAGTGGAGGAAGGAGGATGAGAAGTTCAAGGACTGTTACCCCAGTCCTGGGGTAGGAGGTGGAGACAGGAGGATCTCTGAGGCTCACTGGCCAGCCAGGCAGCTCTAGGTTCCGTGAGAGTCTCCATCTCAAGAAAACAACGTGGAAGAGCAGGTCAGAAGGACATCCAGCATTCTACTCTGGCCTCTGCACACGTGCACGCTGGGCGCACATATGTGAACACATGCATACACACATGAATATACTATACACACACAAACATGAAAAGCCACTTGAGTTTTCAAACTATCTGAAAAACTCGTTTTAATGTGGAACACTGTATTGACTTGCTGATGGAGATATTCATTACATATATATCTATGTACTTGCAGAAAATGTAAAAATCATATGCCTCTCACTTACGGTGGAAATACAGAAGGCTCTCACCATTAGGTCTGTACTGTTGCTTCCCCCTGACACAATGATTTCTTATTCTTTTCTGTAACTGGAAACCATGGTGGGAGAAAAAAATGTTCCTGTAGTTATAGGACAAATCATTTTATAGCAGACACTTGATATAAAATGCTCATTCTAGGACATGTAGTGACAAGTTCTCTGAATGTGTTAAAATTGCTATAGCAGTGTAACTGCCTTATGATCCTATTTGCTTCATATGTAATAAGTAGTAACCTATACCTTCTCCAAAAGAAAGGAAAGGCAACCAAGCAGAGTTTTACGATATGGGTCTGGCATCAAAATATGTCCCTAAACACCCCCCCCCCACACACACACACACATCAGCAGCTCCTGAGAATGTGTGAATTCTTGGCTGGCTCTTCAGACCTACCAAGTTTGACACTGTTTGGTGAGACCTTTGGGGTGAATCTGGTACACGTGGATCTTTGGAAACCATTCTAAACCATGATGCAGTAGTACAAATTTAATTGTAAGGTTTGCACTGTTACCAATATTCTAAATATGCATGAACTACTCACTGTGCATTGTGATTAAAGAAATTATTTCTAGCCATCAAGATTCTTTGAGTCTCTCCTACAAGCTTAATATGGAAGTTCAAGTTTTTTAAAGATTTATTTTTATTTATTTGTTTATTAGAGACAGATACATGGGTGGGGAGGAGGGAGAGAGAGAGTGAGAATGGGCATGCCAGGGCCTCTAGCCACTGCAAACAACTCCAAACGCATGCACCACCATGTGCATCTGGCTTACGTGGGACTTGGAGAGTTGAACCTGGGTCCTTAGGCTTCTCAAGCAAGCGCCTTAAATGCTAAGCCATTTCTCCAGCCCCAACTTCTTCTTTTAATACAGAGAAGTTTGAAGGCAACTTGAAATCACAGTATTTCTGGAGACCCAAAAGAATAGAACTGAGTTTTGGAATTCACCACTATGCAGGAAAGGTAAGAACTATAGCTGTCTCATTCACCGTCTATCAAATAATAAGAATAGATGGGAAGAACTGGCCCAAATTATCGGTACGTGGTTACAACACCTTCTGCCCCACCTGGCCCTGATTCTTCTCTCAGCATCCTACAGCCTGTCCTGGTCTTTGCCAGCTGCTCAGGACATTTCAGGGAGTATACTTACATTCTATCCTGAAAAGGCTAAGAAATATCCTTCTCTTAGTTCAATAAACATAAATTTATACTTTGTTCCCTATGGGACCATTTAAATAGAGACTAAGTGGAAAAAGGGAAGAAAAGAAAGAGCCATGACTTAGAGCTTCTGTCACCATCCAGTCTAGCTGTGGGTAACTGGCTGGCAAGGATTACCTTTGTTTTTCCTTAACATAGCTGGGGACCTGTTATGTAAACTGCCTTTTCAGATTTGTTTCTTTCTCTCTGTCCACTGCAGTCATTTGTCCCTCCTCACTCCCAGTAAGAAAAGGTGCCAGGCTGGAGGTATGGTCAAACAGATGAGCAAACCCAGATAAATGGAGTTGACTAACAGCCTGTTACACACTTAGAGAAAGACACATTCAGGCACTGATAAGACAGGGCTGCCCATCTGCGTGAGCCTCATATATATTGTTTTATACCCATACAACACTTTCCTCCTTCCTTCTGTGGAGAATAATGGTCCATTCCCTCACAATTATACCATGAATATTGAGGGCTAAAAAGATATTCAAGGGCTGAAGAGATGGCTTAGCAGTTAAGGCATTTGCCTACAAAGCCAGAGGATCCTGGTTTGATTTTCCAGGACCCATGTTAGCCAGATGCACAAGGGAGCACATGCATCTGGAGTTCGTTTGCAGTGGTTGGAGGCCCTGGCACACCCATTCTCTCTCTCTCTCACTCTCTCTCTCTCTCTCTCTCTCTCTAAAATAAATAAATGAAATATTTTTAAAAAATAAAATAAAAAGATATTCAAATTAAGAAAGAATGTGTCAATGGGGCTTGGGGGTTGGCTTAGCAGTTAAGGCACTTGCCTGCAAAGCCTAAGGACCCAGGTACTATTCCCCAGTACCCAAGTAAACCAGATGTGCAAGGTGACACATGCATCTGGAGCTCATTTGCAGTGACTGGAGGCCCTGGTATGCCCATTCTTTCTCTCTCTTCTCTCTCTCTCTCAAATAAGAAAATAACTAACTAAAAAAAGGATGTTTTAAAATACAAGACACTAAAAAAATCAATAAAATCATTCAGAATCCCAAATATTTTAGTCTTTTGGGCAGCTTTTATGTGTCAGACAACATTCTACTGACTGTCATTGAAATCATATGCCTTCTGTTGGAAGTGGTGGCATAAGCTTTTAGTCCCAGCACTTAGAAGGCTTAGAGGCCCACCCTGAGCCCCAGGCCAGCCTGGGGCTGCAGAGTGAGATCCAAGTCATCCTATGCTAGAGTGAGACCCTGCCTCAAAAAAAATAAACATATACCTTAGCTCATTTCACTTATGACCACTTGTGATTTTTAGTATGATTTATCAAATAACACTTCCTTAAACCATCAATTAAGAATTGCCTATGACCATGTTATCCCATTGTTTATAGTAAGTGTACTATTTGGCTCATAACAAGAATGCCTCACAGAGGTTTATTCTCTTACAGTTATAGAGAAGTTTGAGATCAAGGTGTGCAAGCAGAGTTGCTGTCTGAGGCCTCTCCTGCTGGCCTATAGACCAAGCTATCTCACTAGGCCCTCATTAGACCTTTTGTCTGCATGAATACAGAAAAAATAATAATATGAATTTTTGAGCAACACAATTCAATCAGTAACAACCACTTTGGACTATCCTTCATAAATCTTTGGATTACATTCATGTTTTACAATGCTTAAAATCATTTAGGAGCACCAGATACAAAATCCCAATGTTCAGACTTTTCTACTGCAAAGAGGAAAACCTGTCGTGGTCGACTCAATACAGGTGGGCCAATTATCAAAGGACTGGGAAGAGTTCTCCTAGATTTCCCGTCCTTCCAAATAGAGATGAACCTTCCAAAATAATAACTGTGCGAGCCAAATTGCAAGAAATCAGTACGTGTTGATTTAGGGTGGTGACAAGAGTGACATCATCAATTTCATAATCATACAGCCTTTCTCCACAGGTTCTCTATAGCGCGAGTGGGTTCTTGGCTAAAAATAGAGACACTCTTCCAACTGACATTGTGCTGCTTTTGAGGTCATCAGAGAACAGTGTAATTAGGCAACTTGTCATCCATCCCTTGACAAAAACTGGTAAGTCGACATTGAGAAAAGTCCTCAAAGCTCCATCAAGTAGCTTCTGTCTCTGAGTCTCACGAATATAACAGTCATTTTTTTATGTTTGTTTAGTTTCAATCCACTAAATATGCATGAATTCATAATGTGAGGAAGGCACAAAAATAATCATAAAGGAGCAAGTTTTTTTTTTTTCTATTTTGGTTTTTTGAGGTAGGGTTTCACTCTAGCTCAGGAGGACCTGGAATTATACTATGTAATCTCAGGGTGGCCTCGAACTCACGGCGATCCTCCTACCTCTGCCTCCCAAGTGCTGAGATTAAAGGCGCATGCCACCACATCCAGCTAAGGAGCAAGGTTTTTATTAAGGAAAGGGATCCAAGGCATTTCCCAGAAAACACAGTAGTGTCCTAACCTCCAGAGAAAAGTTCCCTCTCTTAAAGAAAAAAAAAAAAATCTGCTCTTTTCAGGAGTGAGCAACCGTTAAGCAATCCCTTGTGATTCTTCAAGTTAAGTAAGGTCTGTTATTGATTAAAATTTCATTTTATTTCACCCCACTATATATACCCTTATATTTTCACTTATGTAGGCAAAGGTATATATACTTTGGGTTGTTTTTACTAGAATTTAAAATTGTTTATGTACTTTCTTTTTCTTTTGGTTTTTTGAGGTAGGGTCTCACTCTGGCCCAGGCTGACCTGGAATTAACTATGTAGTCTCAGGGTGTTCTTGAACTCACGGCGATCCTCCTACCTCTGACTCCCGAGTGCTTGGATTAAAGGCATGCACCACCACACCCAGATTTGTGTACTTTTAATAGCTTTATTGAGGTATAACTGAAAATTTTTAGTAAACTTTGATGAATGTTCACAAACATACATATATGTTTATATATATATATATATATATATATATATATATATATATATATATATACCATGCAAGTACCACTATAACAAATAGCATATTCATCATCATATATGATGTTCTGTCTTGACCCTTGTGATCCCTCCCTCCCCTTCATCTCTCTCCAATTATTCTAGTGCCGTTTGCTGAAAATATTTGTCTTCCTACCATTGAATGTCTTTGACATCCTCAAATGGCTACATGTAAAAGTCCAGTTCTGGATACTTGTGTGCCCTTAATACTTATATCAGTTGATTACTGTAACTTACTAAAAAGTCTTAGGATTTGGCAAATTTGATTGTACTTTTTTATAATTTTTTGTGTGGTTTTAAACTACAAGTTTAATTTCTTTAAAAATATGAAACTAGGGGCTGGAGAGCTGGCTTAGTAGTTAAGTAGTTAGTAGTTAAGGCACACTTGCCTGCAAAGCCAAAAGACCCAGATTCAATTCCCCAGTACCCAGGAGTTCATTTGCAGCAGTTGGAGGTGCCCCTGGTATGCCCAGTCTCTGTCTGTCTCTCTTCTATCTCTCTCTACTTGCAAATAAATAAGAATATTTTTTAAATATGAAAGTCAGTTATATAATATATTATTTGTTATAATTGGCTTGCTTTTTTGAATAAATTTTAGAATGAGCTTATCAATTTCTGCCATAAATCCTGGTGGAATTTATCAAACTGATATATTAATTTTGGAGGAACTGAAATCTTTACACTATTAAATTCTCCTCAATATTATTTTCTAATTGTCAGTCCATATATGAGTCTTAAACATCTTTTATCAAATTATCTGCTATTGTATGACATTTTATAGTATTATAAAAATTTAGCTCAAATTCTTTTGTCTTGCTACTTTGTGAACTTCATTTATTAAGTAGCTTTCTTTTTGTAAATTCTATAAGAGTTTGTAAATTAATAATTATCTGGATTAATATTGTGAAAATGGAAATTCTATCAAAGCATTATACAGATTTAATGCAATACCAGTAAAAATTCCAGCATCATTCTTCATAGATATAGAAAAAATGATCTCAAAATTCATATGGAAGAGCCAGGTGTGGTGATGCACACCTTTAATCCTAGCACTAGGGAGGCAGAGGTAGGAGGATCACCGTGAGTTCAAGGCCACCCTGAGACTATTTAGTGAATTCCAGGTCAGCCTGAGCCAGAGTGAGACTCTACCTCAAAAAAAAAAAAATCATATGGAATGGCAGCAGGCCTCAGATAGCCAAGCATACCCTCAGCAAAAGAAACCTCTGGTGGTATCATCATACCTGATCTAAAACTATATTACAAAGCCATAGTAACAAAAACAGCATGATACTGGCATAAAAACAGAAATATAGACCAATGGAGCAGAATTGAAGACCCAGACTTTAGGTAAAGTAACTACAGCTACTTGGTCTTTGACAAAGGTGCCAATAATGTAGACTGGAGAAAAAACAGCATCCTCAAAAAATGATGCTAGACCCATTGGATAATCATATGCAGAAAAATGAAACTAGACCCATTAGGGGAAGGTACTTAATCTTTCACCATCAAGTGTGATATTAGCCACATGTTTTTCATAGGCACTTTCTATCAGGGAGAGTAACTTACTCATAACTTGCCAAGTTTTTATCAGGCAGGTATGTTGGATTTTGTCAAATTATTTCTCTGCATCTATTTAAAAGGTCATGCTTTTTTTCTTTTTTATTAATTGACATTTCTTTTTGTGTTTAATTAACAGTATTACAGTATAAACACATTGAATATTGATCATGTTCTCCTCGGTTTATACTCTTACAGTCCCTCTTTTTTACCCCTATTCCACTGAGGACCCACCTCAGTAGGATTATTGCTATGGAATCATAAATATACCAGCCAGTCTCTGCTGGTATGATAACTGATATCTATTGACTTGTCAGGCGTTTGGAAAAAGACCTAGTGCTCATGTTGCACTATTCTTTTTACATGTTGCTAGATTCACTTTGCTGATAATCTTTTAGAATTTATGTTCATATTTGATTGTAGCTTTCAGAGCTCCTTATGACTCTGAAATCAGATTAGTGATGCTTTCATAGAATAAAATGAGAAGTATTACCTCTTCTCCAGCTTCTATGAGAAGAAGAAGGAGTATTATTTCTTCCTAAATTGCTTTGTTGAGTTCACCAAAAAAGCTGGCTATTCTGAAAGGTGTTTTGTGAGGTTTTAAACTACAAGTTGCATTTCTTTAATAAATATGAAAGTTATATAAATAGGTTATCTCTGAAGAAATGTACCTGTTTAATCTCCATAATCAAATTTATGGGCAGGATGTTGGTTACAGTATTAAGAATCTATAGATCCTGAAGTTATAACAGCTCTTTCCTCTGTGATTTTGCTAATTTGTGTCTTCTCTCATTTTGTTCTACATAGATTTATCAATTGTATTGATCTCAAAGAACCAGTTTACAATCTCATTGATTTTCTCTACTTGTTTTATGTTCTATTTTATTGATTTTTTTCCTTTGATCCTTCCCTTCTTCCATTTACTTTGTATTTTATTTGTCCTTTTTCTAATATCTACTTTTTAAAGGTGATGCTTTTCATTTGTTAGCATAAGTACTTGTGAAAATATAACTAATTAAATTTCTAATTATACTGGGATTGTTCTAGGTATCTTTTTGTTAGTTAAATTCCATAATACTCAGAGAACACACTTGGTATTTTTTTAATTTTTTTTCAAGGTAGGGTCTCACTCTAGCTTAGGCTGATCTGGAATTTACTATGTAGTCTCAGGGTGGCCTCGAACTCATAGCAATCCTCCTACCTCTGCCTGCCAAGTGCTGGGATTAAAGGCATGCTCTACCATGCCTGGTGGTATTTTTTAAATTTATTGAGGCTCATAATTTGATCTGTCTTAATTTACGTTGCATTTGAACTTGAAAATATTGCTGATTTTGGTGTTGTTCAGTGTCCTACAGTCAGGTAAGTTAACTTGGTTGAGAAGATTGGTCAAGTACTCTGTATTCTTGCTGATGTTCAAATCTTCTGGTTTATGTTTGTTTGTATTGTTTTTTGAGGTAGGGTCTACTCTAGCCCAGGCAGACCTGGAATTCACCATGTAGTCTCAGGGCAGCCTTGAACTCACTGCAATCCTCCAACTTCTCTGCCTCCTGAGTGCTGGGATGAAAGGTGTGTATCACCATGCCCAGCCTTAAAGCAGGCTTTTTTTTAAATATTTTTAATTGGATCTTACTTATTTTAACCCAGTTTGACAATATCTTTCTTTTTATTATTGAGTGATCAAAGCGTTTACATTAAATATGACTAGTGATTACTGGGTTTGACTGTGACCATCTTACTATTTAATTTCTACTGGTGACATCTCCTTCATCTTGGGCTTCACATATATTCTTCCTTCATTGCAGGTGGAGATATCTTCAGATAGACAGCTGGTGTAATCACAGGGCTCACCCCCATTTGTTTCACTTCTCTCAGAAATCAGCCTGCCTGCTTGATAACAATAGATGCAAATTGTTTTCTCATATATTTTGAATGGTTTTTTAGCTGTTTCGGGTAAAAAGCCTGCTATAGTCTGTACTGCTTGATCTTGCCCGAAAGCAAAAGTCTTCAGTTTTGACTGTAATAAATGTCATCATTCCATATCCACCAATAGCATCCATGTTCATAGCTTAATGTTTTCACCCATATCAAATAGAGCTTGAGGCTCTGAAGCTTTGCCATGTTTCCTATTAGTGGCTGACTGGCTGAAGAGAAGTGAAGAACTTCATCATCCAAGGTGCATTAGTATACTCAGAGCCTCCAGACATTTCAAATTATCAAAGACATTTTTGTTTTGTATTCAGCCTGGTGTATGAATATAATAATATGATAATAGATAAGTTGGCTTAGAGATTGCAATTTCTGGGCTCTGTGACATGTACTTTATTTTACTGTTTACACAGATGGAATAATGTGGCTTTATATTTTCAGCAGTTTTCCCTATCTTACCCCACTGGTGGTTAGAACTTGGTTCAGGAGCTCAGATTCTTTAGTGTTTAATGCTGTCTCCAAAGATTCTCAAATAATCCATTGTCCTGTGAATATATATGGCTTCAAGTATGAGATTGCTCAGCCATTATTGAGAGAAAATGCACCACAATTTCTTGATGATAACATCTCTTGTTTGTCACCTTTTGTTCATTGGGTCAACTATAAAAGCAAATTAGGGACTAGGGAGATGGTTGAATGGGTAAAGCACTTGCCACATGAACATATGGACCTGAGTTCAGATCCCTAGAAACTATGTAAAACGTCAGGTGGAGTGGCACTAGAGAGGAAGATGCGGGAAATCCCCGTGGCTGTGGCTCCCTGGTCTTCTAGACTAGCGAGCTCCAAGTTCAACAAGAAAGCTTTCTCAAAGAATATGGGGAAGATTGATAGAGCATGCTACCTGATATCATCCTCTGGCCTCCATATGCATGTGTATCCACGTGTACGTATACTTTCACACATGTGTACCCATGTACATATGAACATGCACACACATAAACATGCAAGAAAAGCAAAGTAGACATATTTCCTAAAATTAAGACCTATGCTAGTTTTAATTCTTACTGATCTGTGTAGATTTCCAGGGACTCAGCACATGCCAATCATACTGTCACATTTCATTAAAATGCCCTGAGGTAAGCATCATTATCCCATTTTGTGTATTTAAACAACATAAAACGAAGCAAATGTCTAGTAGCAAACCAAATCTTTCTTGCTTCCAAGGAAGTAATTGTTTCACTGTGTTACAAGTTTTTACTGCCTTGTACTGTGTACATTAGATGGCTTCCAGCACAAAGCACTCTGAATGTTTGACTGAAAATGCTCCCTGTCCTCAATCGCACTTGATTTGCTGATAACACCTCATGTGAACTAATGGCCTGTCTGACCAAGGCTGACTGAAAATCTCAGGTGCCACTTAACACAAATGAGAACTAAGTTGCTCCCTTCACTGTAATCTGCTCACATCTTTTCATGATTGAGGAAATCCACATTACCTTTCTCCCTTTCCTATTTTTTTAGGCTGTAGCTTTGAGCTTAATTTTGCCTGAACTTAGGATTTGTTGGGCTGGAGGAATGGCTTAGCGGCTAAGGCATTTGCCTGCAAAGCGAAAGGACCCAGATTAGATTCCCCAGGACCCACATTAGCCAGATGCACAAGAGGCGCATGTGTCTGGAGTTTGTTTGCAGTGTCTGCAGGCCCTGGAGCACCCGTTTTCTCTCTCTCTCTCTCTCTCTCTCTCTCTCTCTCTCTTTCTCTCTCTCTCCCTCTTTCTCTGTCAAATAAATAAATTTTTAAAAATTAAAAAAAATAAAATATAAAGATTTATTGTAGCTAGATGTGGTAGCAACACTGCCTGTAATCACAGAACTCAAGAAGCCATGAGTTTGATGCCAGCTTTGGTCAAATAGCAAGACCCTGTCTCTAAAAACAGCACATTTAAAATATATTATTTATTTATTTATTTATTTATTTATTTATTTATTTAAGAGGGAAAGAGAGAGAGAGAATGAGCACACCAGGGCCTCAAACCACTGCAAACAAACTCCACATGCATGTGCCGCCTTGTGCATCTGGCTTATATGTGGGTCCTGGAGAATCCAGCCGGGATCCTTTGGCTTTGCAGGTGAACACCTTAACTGCTAAGCCATCTCTCCAGCCCTTGGATATACAAGGTTTTTTGTGCTTCCAAATGAATTTTAAGATTGGGTTTTGTGGTTTGTTTGTTTGTTTGTTTGTTTTTTTACTTTTGTGAAGAATGTAATTAGAATTCTATGAAGATTGCCTTAAATGTGTACATTGCTTTGGGTAAGATTGACATTTTCACAATATCAGTTCTTCCAATCCAAGAACGTGGGGTGTCTTTCCATTTCCTAGTGTCTTCTGCAATTCCTGTCTTGAGTGTTTTAAAGTTTCAATTGTAGAGATCCTTCACTTCCTTGGTTAGGCTTATTCCAAGGTACTTTATTAATTTTTTAAGGCAATTGTGAATGGGAGTGATTCCCTGATTTCAGCCTCCGCATGTTTGTTGTAAACAACACATTTTTAAGGAGAAGATTCATTGTAAATTTTAACATAATACTATTTTATCACCATCTCAGTAAATGTGAAAGCAAGCCTCTGAGTCTCAGCATTTCAGGAGCAACATGTGCATTTGAAATAAAAGGGGGGAAATGACCTAGCCATTAAGGATTCTAAAAGATAAATTAATTTTATCTATATCCCCATAGGTAATCTCCCACTTTCTAAAACTAAAAATATAATAAACTACCAAATGAAGAATTCAGAAAAATCAATTAACCTGATAAAGGTAAGAAAATGCATTTTCTATGACAGTGAGGCTAGAACCTGTCCTTGGGCAATATTTGTGTACTCTTAAAAGCAATATTTGTGTACTCCTAAAAACAAACAACTTTTCCTTAGTTTTTCTCCCTTCAGTTTTTCTTTCCTTTTTCTTTTTTGATTTTGATGTTTTTTCGGTCTAAACAGATATATGTGTTATTGCATTAATGCTAATGGCTAAAACAATCATGCACTTCTTTTATATCTCTAATTTTCTTTATAACTAGTTTTAAATGTTTCACTGTGACCAAGTAAAAAGTGCATATGTTGACCAGGATCTGAAATATTCATGTTCTACATGAGACCAGTCAATACACCAGTTCAGAGTATGAATATGATATGAATTGTGGAACTTTTTGTATTTAGATGCCTGTACTAAGATCACCTGGGGGAAGAATGCCGTGTGTTCCCATAGTCCCTAACGTACAATAGGTTATGAGGCTTTACTGTATTCCTTAATCTCCTTAGGGTGAAACTGGAGAAGCCACACGTCATGCCTGTGAAACTACCAACATGAAAACACAAACAGTTGCATCGTATTTTAGAGTAAGATATCCAAGGATGGTGTCTTATACTTAAAGATGGTATGCAGTCTAAATGGGTTGCAAATAAGAAGTAGTAACAAATATCAGAGTGCCACTGGCAACAGGAAATGCTCGTTGTATACTGCTAACTATGCTTTACATATAGAATATGTCAGATTCAAAAATCAGATTTGAGGGCTGGAGATATGGGTTAGCAGTTAAGGTGTTTTCCTGTGAAACCTAATGACCCCAGTTTGATTCTCCAGGACCCATGTAAGCCAGATGCACAAGGGGGCACATGCATCTGGAGATCATTTGCAATGGCTGGAGGCTTTAACATGCCCATTCTCCCTCTCTGTCGCTCGCTCTCTCTCTCTCTCTCTCTCTCTCTCTCTCTCTACCTCCCCCCTCTTTCTCATAAATAAATAAATAAAATTGTTTTTTAATTTAAAAATATCATATTTGGGCCTGGAGAAATTGCTCATTGGTTCATGTGCTCACCTGTAAAGCCTAACAACCCTGGTCCTATTGCCCAGTACCCATGTAAAGCCAGATGCACAAAGTGGTGCATGTAACTGGAATTCCCTTGCAGTAGTTGGAGGCCCTGGCAAGCCCATTGTCTCTGTCTCTCTTCTATCTCTCTCTTTTTGCAAATAAATAAAAAGTATTTTTTTAAATATATGATTTTTTTACTCTGATAGTTTAGATGTAAAAAAAATTTGTGCTCCATAATAATCTCAATGCTAGTCTATAACCTGATTAAAATTTGTCCATACAGAGCTGGTGAAATAGCACAGCCAGCAAAGTGCTTGTCTCACAAGCATGAGGACCTGAGTTTAATCCCCAGAACCCACATAAAAATGCTGAGCATCATACTGGGTGTGACGGCTCATGCCTTTAGTCCCAGCACTCAAGAGGCTGAGGTGAGAGGATTGCCATGAGTTCAAGGCCAGCTTGGGGCTACAGAGTGAATTCTTAGTCAACTTAGGCTAGAATGAGATCCTGCCTCAGAACAAAACAAAAAGAAAATTCTGGGCATCGAGACATGAACCTGTAATCCCATTGCTGGAGCAGCAGGGACAGGAAGAACCTTAGTGCGGGCCAGCCAGCCAGCTTAGCCTAATTGCTGAGCTCTAAGCCAATGAGAGACACTGTCTCAAACAAAAGTGGATAGCATTCCTTAGGATGGCATCCAAGGCTGTCATATTATAGTCTCCATGTACCATACACAAGTATTTGAATCCCCACACATATCTGCATGCACACCCATACACAGACATGCACACACACACACACAGATTTTTTTAAATGTTCATAAAGCCAAATGTATTTCCACTAGAAGAAAAAATAGAAGGGTTGAGTGACTTTAAGATGGACACATGGGGCAAGTTATCATCTGTTTCCAGTCCATACCTCCCTGAACATCAACAGGAAAATGGAACCTAGGGTAGAAATGGGACAGAGAGAAGACTCACCAGAGACACAGCAACATGCCATGCCAGGGCAACTCCCTGGCACAGAACCGAGGAGACCTTTTTTCAGACAATATGACAGAAAGAAAAAGGAAAAAAAGCACTTTCCTTTCTCTGTGCATTAGAGAGCCCTAGATGCCCCTTGTTATTATTAGTTCCAATTCTTGTTTATGTCTTCAGATAAAATCAGATTAGCCAGCCATGAAAATTAAGGAAATGCCACCTAAAATGTGGAAATTATTAATACGATAATTTAATATGGAGGAGCAGATAAAATCAGATTAAACGTACTGTAAGTGCTCAGTGATTATACCCAGTTCCCTAGCTGAGTCATGAATTACATTTTACACTCTCTGAACACTTATATTAACTATCCTTGCAGCCCTGAGCTGGTGGAAGTGTGGTGAGCCCTCCTTGAGTACCTCCTAGTGCATTCATCCCATGCTTATCACCTGTGGTAGCTAGCTGCTGATACTGTCTCTGAATGCATGAGGACAGCACACACTGAATATATTTGCAGCTGAATCAGTTTCTGGGGTATTAGAGGTATGTGTGCTTTGTGTGTGCATGCATGTTTATGTATGTGTGAGCACACATGTGCCACAGTACACATGTGGAGGTCACCTTTGGGTCTTAGTCCCCACTTTCCACCTCAGCTTGAGGCAGGGTCTCTCCTTTACCTCTCTGTATACCAGGCAAGCTGGCCCTGAGCTCCCAGTGGATTCCCCTGCCTCTGCTGGCCCATAGGCATGCTGTGATTACATCCCTAGTCTCTCTTTGTAAGTGAGCTGTCCATACCATGATCATCGAGCATCAAGAATCGTATGTTTGTTTAAATGAGATCAGTTCATGAAATCATTCCAATCTTCAAACTGAAATGAGCACTAGAAGATAATTCCACACAGTATGGAATGTGTTTTAAAAACTAATTTTTCTTCTGCACACAAGAACGGAAATAGCATAGCGCTGTGCCTTAGCCACTAGAAAATACAAGGCCTAAATTGACCCCAAAAGCTAGCAAGCATGTGTCACCTTTGGATCACCAGTGCCTAGCAGATGTTCCCATGACTAAAGGAATGATGACTCAGAGAAAAATGTACTGATAAGGGTCCAAAGTGGCAGACACAGCTGCTGGGAGGATCACACCGGAGTCCACTCGCATGAGAGAAAGGCATGCAAATCCAGTGCTCTGTCAGTTGTCTAATTTCAATATTTGGTTTCAGTGTTCGCATTTCTAATACTAAAAGAGTCCCAGTCCTCCAGGCCATGTCTATACGCTAGCTTGTCAGGACACTATGATCCTGGTCTTTGAGATACTGGTCTGTTGGAATCCCACTTTTAGGGAACTAGGATAATCCTAACATGTTATTCTTAGTGTTTTATTAAGCACTGATGTTGAACATGATTTTAATATCTGTACTAATAAAAATTTTAAATACAACAAAAATTCCCCCTAAAATCAATAAGATAATCAATAAACTAGAGCACAATAGAACATTGATGTGACTATCAACTTGCTTTTTTGGTGTTGTTGTTTTCTTTTGGGTTTTTTTTTTTTTTTTTTTGGTTTTTTTATTTTGTTTTTCTGGGGTTTTTTTTTTTTGGTTTTTTTTTTTTTTTTTTTTTTTGGTTTTTCGAGGTAGGGTCTCACTTTAGCTCAGGCTGACCTAGAATTCTCTATGTAGTCTCAGGGTGGCCTCAAACTCATGGTGATCCTCCTACCTCTACCTCCCTAGTGCTGGGATTAAAGGTGTGCACCACCACGTCCAGCTTTTTGTTTTTGAGGTAGGGCCTCACTCTAGCCAAGGCTGTTCTGGAATTCACTATGTAGTCTCAGAGTGGCCTCGAATTCACAGTAAGCTTATTTTTATATCTACCTCCTACCTAATAAGCTAAATTAATTTCTCTGTCTTTTTTTTTTTTTTGGTTTTTTGAGGTAGGGTCTCACTCAAGCTCAGGCTGACTTGGAATTCACTATGGAGTCTCCAGGTGGTCTCGAACTCTCAGTGATCCTCTTACCTCTGCCTCCCAAGTGCTGGAATTAAAGGTGTGCACCACCACACCTGGCTTTAGTCCTTGTTTTAAACTAGATGATCGCAGTAGAAATTGTTTACTCTTCACTTTTCACACCATCTATAAAGAGAGGTGAACACGGAAAGTAGTATATACGGTAGATTAAACAGGCTGTGTGTCTAAATACTGCGATTTGTTAAGTTTATTTGAAAAGATATAACTACTTTACAAGCTATGTCTAAAATGAATTTATCTATTCATTGAGTTGCCTTAAGAGTTTATAGGCAAGGGCTGGAGAGATGGCTTAGCTGGAGAGATGGCTCAGTTAAGGTGTTTGCCTGCAAAGCCAATGGATCCCGGTTAGATTCTCCAGGACCCACGTAAGCCAGATGCACAAGGGGCACATGTGTCTGGAGTTCATTTGCAGTGGCTGCAGGCCCTGGAGCACCCATTTTCTTTCCCTCTCTCTCTCCCTCTCTTTCTGTCTCTCCCTCTCTCCCTCTTTCTCTGTCAAATAAATAAATTTTTAAAAATTAAAAAAATAAAATATTAAGAGTTGTAGCTAGATGTGGTAGCAACACTGCCTGTAATCACAGAACTCAGGAAGCCATGATTTTGATGCCAGCTTTGGTCAAATAGCAAGACCCTGTCTCTAAAAACAACACTTTTTTAAAATATATATTTTATTTATTTATTTATTTATTTGAGAGGGACAGAGAGAGAGAGAGAGAGAATGGGCACGCCAGGGCCTCAAACCACTGCAAACAAACTCCACATGCATGCGCCCCCTTGTGCATCTGGCTTATGTGGGTCCTGGAGAATCCAGCCAGGATCCTTTGGCTTTGCAGGTGAACACCTTAGCTGCTAAGCCATCTCTCCAGCCCTTGGATATACAAGGTTTTTTGTGCTTCCAAATGAATTTTAAGATTGGGTTTTGTGGTTTGTTTTTTTGTTTTTGTTTTTGTTTTTTTTTTTACTTCTGTGAAGAATGTAATTAGAATTTTATGAAGATTGCCTTAAATGTGTACATTGCTTTGGGTAAGATTGACATTTTCACAATATCAATTCTTCCAATCCAAGAACATGGGGTGTCTTTCCATTTCCTAGTGTCTTCTGCAGTTTCTCTCTTGAGTGTTTTAAAGTTTTAATTGTAGAGATCCTTCACTTCCTTGGTTAAGTTTACTCCAAGGTACTTTATTAATTTTTTAAGGCAATTGTGAATGGGAGTGATTCCCTGATTTCATCCTCCACATGTTTGGGTGGTATCTGATAATGCTACTACTATGCTGCAAGGTTCAGTAATCTGGGTTTAATGGAAGATGGTACAATACACAAAGACATACAAGGAGCCATGATGAGGCATCGTGAGAACCTTCATGACCATGTGTCTCATGAAGAGAGCACTGGACTTGACCCTGAGGATAAATTCTACCTTGAACTATATCTGAAAGAGGTTACTAGGGAAAGAAGACAGACAGAGAGAGAGAGAGAGAAAGGCAAAAAAATAGTCTTGTAGTTGACATCTACCAATGCAGCCATTCCCAAAATATTTGTATAAAGTTGGTTAAACCTGAAACACAATTTAAGAATTTTTGAGTTTAGGATGTCTTACATTACGTAGATGTCTATTGGAGAACAATCAACTCCCACCAAACCAGATATCCAGAGACACAGAGGCTCCCAAGACCTCATCACTGAAGCAGACCTAAAATGAACCCAACATGGCTCAGGGAAATTTGCGGAAGAGGGGGCAGAAAGAATGTCAGAGCCACACGTTGGGTCATGATACACAGAGACATTGCCTCCTGTCCATAACTGAAGGCTAACCCCACAATGCACAACCCACATACCCCAAGAAGGAGGGTCCCTGCAGAGGGGGAAGGACAGGGAAGAGGCTAACAATGGTACCAACTTGACTGTATTCACTGAGTACAAAACTAATAAAAAAAAAAAAGTTTACAAGAAAAAATTTAACAGCCAACCTCCTAGTTCTTGCCCCTACATTCTTACTGAATCTATAAATTTTATAGATAAATCAGTTTTCTTGACATTAGATCTCCCTCCACTTATGATGATGGTGATGATGATGGGTGCGCTCTTATTACATTTTTTTTTGAAATTTTATCCTTATATAAAAAAAGATAGACCTGCAAGCTCATAAGTTTTCATATGCCATACTGGAAAATTCATTTGTGTTTTGTCACAGTATTCCTTGATGGATTTGTTATCTAAGATGGTGGTGGGCCAACCTCACTTTGTCCGCTGTATCAAGCCCAATAATGAGCGTCAGGCAAGAAGATACGACCGAGAGAAAGTCCTTCTACAGCTTCGCTGCACGGGAATTCTGGAAACAGCAAGGATTCGGAGGCTGGGCTACTCACATCGGATACTTTTTGCTAACTTCATAAAGCGGTATGTGGATTTCTTAAGTGTCTTCTGTGCCTTTTATGTAAAACTTCTCTGCAAGAACTATAGAGGAGAATTGTCTAGATGGTCGAGGGAGGAAGCGTTTTGTTCATACAACCTTAGCTGAGGCTTAGGGATGCTACTGTCCTATGGAAAAATCTCTGGTGGCCCAAGAACCAGAGCCAAGGGCAGAAGACAAAGAGATGTTTTGGTACTGAGGACCTGGGATGCACGGGTTCTCTTCCCAGTTCTACAACCTGTTAGATGACCATGGAACTCTGCCAGCAGTTCTCAACAGTGGCTTCAGTCTGCGGGAGGACAGGAAGGCTGCTTTGGACCTGTGATGGCTCATGGTGCTCATGTGTTAGTGCAAAACCATTTACCGCATGGGAGCCAGGGAATAAAAAAAAAGAAAAAGGAAAGAATCCCAATCAATTAATGTGCCAGAAAACAAACAGGACTTGAATTAAATTGGCAGAGTAGGCATTAATGAATTGATAAAAAATGAAATAATGGATTGAGTTAAAAATACGAACATACCTTACCCTCCAGGCTAATTTTATGCTTTCAAAATAGTCATGGTCTTCGAACATGAACCATAAGGAACTGTGATAGTTTCAAGTAGCTTATTTATTTAGAAGGTCAGACAAGAATTAATTCTTACATATATTTCAAAGTACTATGTTATTATAGAATAGAAAATTGCTGCATGATAAATGAGGGAGAAATGCAAATTGCTATTCCTTTCTTATTTTCCCTATTTGCCAATTTCATACATATATGCTTTTTTTTTTTTTTTTTTTTTTTTTTTTTGGTTTTTCGAGGTAGGGTCCTCACTCTGGCTCAGGCTGACCTGGAACTCACTATGTAGTCTCAGGGTGGCCTTGAACTCACGGTGATCCACCTACCTCTGCCTCCCAAGTGCTGGGATTAAAGGCGTGCGCCACCACGCCCAGCTCTCATATATGCATTTTTTGATCTTCCCATTTCTCTTCCATATTACCCTCTCACTAAATAACAGGAAGTTCTAGATGTAATGTGTTAAACCTTTCCTCTGGCACTAGTTTGGATGCTGTTACTGACATTGGCATAGGAAGTCATAACAATTTGTGAAGGTCTGGAGGAAGCCTAAGTAGAACTTCAATAGCCCTCTTCTCTTCCTGAGCTTTGGCCATGGTACAAAATTCCTTAGACCTTCTCCTCTGTGCTCACTGATAAACTCTCTTCTGTTGTATGACAGGGAAACAATCTTAAGGGAAAATACCCAATCTGAAGTTACTTTGCACAAGACACTAGGTGTGTTGATCAACTTTCCATCACCATAACAAATAAGCTGAGATAGTCAGTTGATAGAGAGGAAAGATTTATTTAGGGGGATCAACCCATGACTGATTAACCCCATTATTTGTTCCTGTGGTGGCACATTGCATTCACATGCTGGAGCCAAACGCATTTCCTCACGGGAGCTAGGGAGCAAAGAGGAGAGGGGAAGAAAGGGACTGGATCTGAGCATCAGTGTCCTCTTCTAGGACATGTCCTCAGTGACCTGAAGACCTCCTACTGAGCCCTACCTCTTGAAGTGTCCACAGCCTCTCAAAGAGAACAGCCTTCAAACAGCCTTCTAAGGTCCAAATGTACCACTGTTTGTCAAATGAATCCTTACAGTAAGCTCCATGGAAGCTGGCTCCATTTCCCATAGACACCCATGCACAATGGTCTGTCTCTCACAGCTCCCACTATAAGCAGAGCTTTTGGAAGTCGGGATAATAAAGTAGATGAGTACTCATGTCAAGTTTGAATCCCAATTCTCTCACTAAGTATGTGACCCTATTCTAAGTAATTTAAATTCTTTAAGGTTCAAATTTCATTTTCTGTAATCTGCAAATGCAAATAATAAGAATTTCTGCTTTCATGTGCCTATGAATGTTAAAAGAAATCATGTAGATGAAGTTTATGAGTCAAACCAGATGTCATTAGCATGCTAATAACCGAAATTATGGGATGTGAGCAGGTCATCACAGATAAGGAGTGAGGGCTCAGATTCAGCTGTCCTGATTCTCTCACTGGAGTGCCTTCATGTCACTGTGTTAAAATCCAAAACTTCCATAATTCTCTGCATTGTTTCTACTGAACATTCGGGTTAATCTTACACCAGAACATCAAAACAAAAACAGAAAACATGCATTAGAAATCTGCCTTTTGCACAAGTTCATCAACAATGTAGGCTCTTTTTATGTTCCATTCATTCCCATCCTTCCCAGTGCATCTAGTAAGTCAGCTGTGGACTTGGTGCCTCCTTCAATTCTTTCTGCATTAGTCCCATTCTCTCAACTAGCAATGGATTAAACCAAGAGCACAAACCTCCAATAAGAGGCATAATCTAATTCAAAGAAAAACAGTGATGAAGGCTGGAAAGACGGTTCACTGGTTAAGGTGCTTGCCTGCAAAGCCTAACAACCCAGGTTCAATTCCCCAGTACCCACATAAAGCCAAGTGCACAAACTGGCACATGCATCTGAAGTTTATTTGTAGCACTGGAGGCTCTGGCTCACCCATTCTCTTCTCTTCTCTCTCTCTCTCTCTCTCTCTCTCTCTCCCTCCATCTCTCTTCCTCCTTCTTTTGCTCTCTCTAAAATAAATAAATAAATAAATAAAATATTTATAAAAGAAGTTATGAAAAATAAAAATTTGTAATGGGGGCTGGAGAGATGACTTAGTAGTTAAGGCATTTGCCTGCAAAGCCTAAGGACCCAGATTTGATTCCCCAGGACCCATGTAAGCCAGATGTACAAGGTGGTACATGTGTCTGGAATTCATTTGCAGCAACTGGAGGCCCTGGTGTGCCCATTCTCAGTCTCTCTGTCTCTCTCTCTTTCTCTCAAATAAATAAGTAAATAAATAAAAAACAGTAGTAGAAGATATCACTGTATTATTCAGTGGTGAGGAGGCTGGGCAGAATTACACTCCTTCACGTGATTTGAACATCACATTACAGTATTTTACTGTAGATTTAAAATGAGTAAAAGCTTCCCTATGCTTCCTAGCAGTGAATCCTGCTTTCAGTGCCCAGAGAAAGGAACTTTAGAAGAAAGAAGGAAGGGAAGGAGGGAGGGAGGGAGGGAGGGAGGATGGGAGGATGGGAGGAAGGGAGGAAGAGAGGAAGGGAGGGAAGGAGGGAAGGAAGGAAGGAGGGAGGAAGAGAGGGAGGGAAGGAGGGAGGGAGAGACAAGCTAACTTTTTAACTTTTTCTTGTATGATAGTTTTTGTGAAGGATTTCAGCATTGGAAAGCAAACACAAAAGTGAGATGAGTTGCTCTGGGTTTGTGCCATCTGGAATCAGTTTGCTCTGGAGTTAGTGTGACAACCCACACAGATCCCCAGCATAAAGTCTGGGAGTCTTGTCCCCTTCCTAGGACAATGCTGTCAAGTGGTCACTGCTGCTGAGATGTCAGACCACTTTGCAAACTGACCATGTATTTTTATCAATTTCAGGTACTATGTTCTCTGCTACAAGTCTAGTGAAGAGCCCCCAGTAAGCCCAGACACCTGTGCAGTCATCCTGGAAAAGGCTGGTCTTGAAAACTGGGCCCTTGGAAAAACAAAAGTAATGCTGCCATGTAGTTTTTATGGGAAAAAAATGAACAATTGTGTTAAATTTTCTGAGAAGTCTTACATTTTGCAGTAATTGAGAAGATTGACTCTTTATCTTGCAGTGAATCCTGCTTTCAATGCCCAGAGAAAGGGACTTTTGGAGAAAGAAGGAAGGAAGGAACGAAGGAAGGAATGAAGGAAGGAACGAAGGAAGGAGAAGAGAAGGAAGGAGGGAGAGAGGAAAGGAGGGAGGGAGATTATTCTAAAATATGAATGGAAGTTTATAAAGGTTTCCTTCATATGACCCAGGCATGGTCGCACATCCAGCACTTGGGAGGCAGAGGTAGGAAGATCACCATGAGTTCAAGGCCACTCTGAGACTACATAGTGAATTCCAGGTCAGCTTGGGCTAGAGTGAAACCCTACCTTAAAAAAAAAAAAAAAAAGAAAAAGAAAAAGAAAAAACAGAGGTTTCCTTCATCAAAATTAAACCCTTTTGCTATTCATAAATGTTTCTTTTAAGCAATACAAAAAAATCTCAAGAATTTATCAAAAGATGAGAAAACAATGAATGTGTATTACTTCAAATGGTACAGAGGACAAAGCGATATGTTTTCTCTAATTTTCACGAGATAGAAGCAGAAATTTACATACTGATAAGAATAGAATATGTATTTTTCTTTCTTTTTGGTTTCTCAAATTTCTTTCTATTACAAACTTTAAGTCTATTTAAAATATTTAATACCATTACTAGACTCGTGTTTGACTATAGGTGTGTTTAATTTTTAGCTTTGAAGGCAGGTGAAAGCTTATTCGATGCTTTAGGGAATAAAATTAAAAAATCATCTGATCAATCTTGAATGTGGAAACAAGATAGGTAACTGAAGAAAGGTTACATAAGAGTTGTCAGGTGTTCTGATAGCATCTCATGTAGAACAAGGAAATAAGTAAGGTCCCAGTATGCTGTCTTAGAGGAGCACTGGATGTATCAGTTGACAGGAAAGGACTAAGCTAAGGTGAGGAATTACTCTCAGATCAGCCGTTCAGGGGCCCAGCTCTCAGGCACCACGGCAGAACCAGAACAAATTTCTGTGCTTGCAAAGAGATTTAGAGTGGTGTGTCCTGGGGACAGGGAGAGAAAAGAGGATTTTCCTCATGTTCAGATGCAGTATTAACTCAATAAGATTTGGAGGGATTTTTTTAATGTCTGTCTTAAATTATGTGTCCTACATATTCAACAATCTGTGTTTTCTTTAATATTTAGCAAAGAGAACTTCGAGGCATTCAAAAGACACTGTATTTTATTCACCCCAGTTTCCTCAAGATGTTCACAGAGATGAATTCTGTCAGGTTCAAGCCTTATCCTTTATGGTCAGACACATGCTTAGCTTTGAAAAGAATTTGACTTTGTAAAATGGCCTTTTACGATGCCAGGGCTGTGGGATGTTTCAAGTAGCATTTAAAAGCTATTTGTAGTTTTCCACTTC
Organism: Dipus sagitta; assembly: GCA_036346955.1. Taxonomy (NCBI): domain Eukaryota; kingdom Metazoa; phylum Chordata; class Mammalia; order Rodentia; family Dipodidae; genus Dipus; species Dipus sagitta. The sequence continues at coordinate 158,521,332 of CM070773.1, forward strand.
ACCTTTCCAATTCATTAAAATGAGTAAAAGTATTTATTATAAGAACGTTTATAATGTTATGCAAAAAAGCAGATGACCTTTTTAAACAGATTGAATTTTAAATGATTTGTCAATAACAAAACGGACTAAATATATTAACATCTAGAATCCTGTAGAAATTAAAACTAAATTCAATCAAAACCCATAGTGCTAAACTGTTTGCCTGTGGGGCTAGGCTTCCAAGTTCAGTGGAATGCTGAGGGAATTTTAGTCATGGTTACCAGGCTTTAAACTCCACCATAAAATTTGAATTTGAATATCTTTTTTTGATAGATTCAATGAACTCTTTGAGATGATATTTATTAATCAATTTATATACAAAAAGGGGAAAATGCCAGGCTAGGAAATGGCTCAGTGGGTAAGAGGGCTTACCACACAAGCATGAGGGCCCGATTTCCCCTGAGCCCAGCACTCCAGTATCCACTGAAAACTAGACATACTACACATGCATAAGCTTGCTTCCTTAAAGAGAGGGTTGAAGCTAAGAGATGAATTGATGCTCAAAATTTAGCATATAGTCTGCTCTTCTTAGCATAGCACATGACCACTCCACATCTGTGTGATGTAGTTTTACTGAATTTTATTTTAATTTTCCTAAGGTATTCCTTAAATATTATCATGTGGAACAGTTGAATCTAATGAGAAAGGAAGCCATTGACAAGCTGATTTTGATTCAAGCCTGTGTCAGAGCATTCTTGGGTACAAGAAAATACCAAAAATTACAGCAGAAGAGGAAAGAAAGTGCTCTAATTATACAGTCAGGTATCTATCTACTCAGACCATCTTCCAGTGCAACAAAGCATAACATGATGTTTAGACGCAGGCAAACAATCAAGTCTTCTAGTGTATAACCCTCATGTCGCTTTTGAGTTTACCCCAGCCTTATGTGGCTTTGTTCTTTTCTCCATATTAATCTGACTCGGATTATTTTAATGATTGACGCTTTTAATATTTGAATGAATGCGTTGTTTTAAATTAATTTCATTTTTAAGTTTTCCACCAAGGATTAATGAAAGGCAATTGGCCTATTACACAAGATGTGGCAAGTGATTGAATTAATTACCAGTCTCAAGAATCATATTGCAGTATTATAAGTCATTGGCCAATAAGACATTTCCTACTCTTTTCCAAGGTTATAATTGTCATAATTTTTGACAACTTAAAATCTTGTAAAAGGGCATGATATCATTTTATTAACTCTAGGGAAATAATATCTAGGACCATGCAGATTTTTATTAAAATAGATTTTGGTTTCCATTTTTCCTTTGAAGACATGCATAAACTTTAATAGAGCCTAGCATGGCTGGGTACAGTGTGTTTCAAAAAATATTTTTATTAGATACCTATAGTTAAAAATGCATATCCTTAGGCTGAAGAGATGGCTTAGTGGTTAAGGCACTTGCCTGCAAAACCAAAGGACCTAGGTTCAATTCTCCAGTACCCACGTAAGCCAGATGCACAAGGTGGTACATGTATCTGGAGTTTCTTTACAGTGGCTGGAGGACCTGGTGATCCCATTCTCTCTCTCTCTCTCTCTCTTTCTCTCTCTCTCTTTCTCTCTCAAGTAAATAAAATAAATGCATAACCTGATACACACTATCACAAACAATGCACTTAGATATTTCCTATTCTAATCTACTAACTTTTTAGATTCTAGACTAGTTGACTCATGGCTTTCTGGTGGTATGCAGCCACATTCTAGAGAACTTTTACATGGTGGGTATGATAGCTAACACTGAGGAGATTCACATCCCAGCCCCCTTCTGTCAGTCAATAATGTGTCCTCATTATCTTTTATTGAGGGGGGTGGGTTAACTTCTCCCTAAGACATTAAAATAGAACCCTTGTACTTTGGAATATAATCCTTTATCCACAATTCTGAAATCTACAAGACTCTGATTTTAAAGGATTGTCATGAGCAGCAGGCTGATTATAATAGACAGGTCCACTGCAACTGAGAATCTTCTCATGATAAGTAGTACATTCCAGTGCCAGTAAGTTTGAGAGATTTAAGAGAATTATGTTTTCATCTAGCATTACATATCTTTAGTTATGCTATGTAAGGTCCCTTTTCTATATGATGAAAGGAAGGTTACAATGGGATGATTAGTTCATTTACCTCCACATGTAGCAGTTACATAAGAATTTGAATTTTGTAATGTTTGGGTTTGTGCATTCCTGTAAATGATGGTACAGTCAGGTGAGATTTTCAGTTATGCTACCCAAACTCACTATTTGGTCCTCTTTAATCTTTGAGGGGTTCAGTAAACATTGTTCACTCAAAAAAATAAATTTTAATTTAAAAAAGGAATTTCATAACTCATTTGGCAATGAAACATATCCTAATAAGCAGTGAGATTATTTATAGACCTCTGTTCATTACAGTTAGTTGAAATTCTCTGCTTTTCTGAAGAAACATTCATGAGTTTGATTATGAGGTGTTACCCAGACATGGGATATTACAATATATGTACTTACTCTGTTATCTTCCTAAAATAAAGTGAAACTCTTAAATCTCAATTCTAAGATATAACTGGCTCTATGAATAATTGGCTAAAATGTCTAAAATATACAGTTAAATAATAGAGACTTTCTCCCATCAGGAGTTGTTGAACATAGCAAAAACTAAAAGGAAAACCATTGTAATAATGGAGTCTGTTTTGTCATCAGCACTGCCCATCTCTATCAACTTAGCTTTATTTAAAAGATACTTTAGGACTGGAGAGATTGCTCAGTGGTTAAGGTGACTGCCTGAAAAGCCTAAGGACCTAAGTTCTATTCCCCAGTATCCACAAAAGCCAGATGCACAAGATGGTGCATGCATCTAGAGTTTGCAGTGGCTAGAGGCCTGGCATGCTCTCTCTCTCTCTCTCTCTCTCTCTCTCTCTCTCTCTCTCCCTCTCTCCCTCTCTCCCTCTCTCTCCCTCTCCTTTTTTCTCTATAAATAATAAAATGTATGTATCTAAATAAAATAAATAAATATACTTCTGTGATTCAGTTGCTGCACCTTGCATCTAGAAGAGTCTTCTAATGAATCTCAGTTTTTAAAAAAAAATAATCCTGGGCTGGACAGATGGCTTAGCAGCTGGGGGCATTTTCTGACAAAGCCAAAGAACCCATGTTCAATTCCCCAGTGCCCACCATAGAGTCAGAAGTATAGCATGCACCTGGAGCTCATTGGCAGTTGCTGGAGACCATGGTGCGACCATTCTCTCTCTCTCTCTCTCTCTCTCTCTCTCTCTCTCCTCCCTCTCTTTCTCTCAAATAAATAAAATATTTAAAAATTAAAAATAATCCTGATGGATTTGACATCTTTAGTTTAATTTTTCTCTTTGGCAATGATGATCAAAGCTACTTGTTTGTACTTATTTATTTAAGTAATTTTTTTAAGTTCTCATGATTAATACTATGTTGGACCTTATGTATTTCAGCTGCAAGAAAACATCTAGTTAGAAAACAAAGAAATAACATAGCCCATATGAAAAGCACAGAAGTAACATCCATGCAGACTCATGATCCAGAATTTGATTACAAGAAAAACTTTGAAGCAAGGTATAATGATATTATTTCTTACATCATTTGACATTAATTTTCTTTTGTTTCTTTGAGTCAGGGTCTCAGTTGTAACCAAGGCTGACCTGGAACTCACTCTGTAGCCACAGGCTGGCCTTGAAATCTAAGCAAGGATTCTATTCAGTATATCTCTGATATAAGACTGGAATGCCACAGTGTGCATAGGACTAGGAATATTGGCTGGATGTGGCGGATCATGCTTATAATCTTAGCACTCAGAAAACTGAGAAAGGAAGATTATGAGCACAAGGCCAGCCTAGGATTTATAGGAAGATCCTGTCTCCAAAAAAAAATAAATAAATTATAGAATTACGAAAGTGGATCCCAGAATGTTTTTTTTCGGTTTGACTCAAAGAAGAGACCTTCCCCCAAACAGAAATCTTACATGGGCTGTAGAGCCAAATTGAAGTTTTGAGCAAAAGCTGCTTCAAATAACAAGGAAAGGTATTGGAATATCAGACTGTGAGTTTTTAACTCTCCCTGAATACACTGCTTTTCATGGTTGTGTTGTTAAGGTAAGGGTTTGCACTGGCTGAAAAGAAGAAAATAGAAGACTTTACCCCCATCTTCAAATTAAGGGAACTTAATTGTGGGAGGATGTTAGTAAAGTAACAACTGTATAATACAAATTCTGGCCAGTGTATTACACAGTTACGAATGGTAGAACACTGCTGTAACTTTTGCAAGCTTTTTCCTGGGATCAGTAAAGCTCGTGCTTATTAAAACACAGAGACATATTAGTCTGTGTGCTTGTTCAAAAACTGAGTATATTTCCCATACATATCATCACTGTAGGCACTTTCTGTAGTAAAGATTATGTTTTGAAGGGATTAAACCTGGAATTTTGATACCTCATCAAGTGCAACTAGAGTTCATGCTCGCCTGTTTCTCACTCTATGTTGAAAGAGGTTTTCTTGTTCCTTGAATAATCATCCCAGTTGTCAGTAGAGAGAACATTTTTGGGATCACATGATGAATGAGACTTGATCAGTTGTTATTTTGAGCCTTCTTCCAACATAATGTCACACGTAGCTGTGACCAAAAGCAATAAGCTCTGGCTTAGCATCCTCTTCTTTTCAGATGTCATGTGTTTTGCACAGGGAATCTTTTTTGAAGAAACCGGCAGAAAATTCTGTGTCTACTAATGAGTCCATCATTGCAACTCTGAACAAAAAAGGGAGTCCATCTATAGGGAAGACTTCTACTCTCAGCGCTGAGGGGAGAACCACTACCACTGTCAAGAGTAACAACACAGGCTGTCAAACTCATAGAAAAGTGAGCAATGTGTATGGAGAAGAGCCTCATCAGGCACAGTGTGTTGCGGGAGACCCTTGGGCAGAAGGAAGCATCAAACAGTATGTGCAAGACCTGGAGGAAATCAGGAAGATAAGGAAGGGGGAGAAAGACGACTCCATGATCCAGAGTTATTACCAGTGGCACACAGAGGAAAGGCATTCTGAGGAGTCAAAAGCAGTGTGTCTAGAAGGGAAGGACACATGGGAAAGGCCGAACTGCCTGGGACTTTGGCTAACTGAGAAGGAGACTTACTTAAAAACTTTGGAACCTAGTCTTAGCCAAAGGTCAACATGTCAAAATACAACTAGCAAAGAAGAGGAAAAGAAGACATCTACGGCTGCCCAGAATGCACCAATGTGCAGCCAGGATAGAGGTCATCACCCACAAGGGATACCGAAAGAGAGGACTGCTGGGCCAGTGGCACAGGGCCAGGAAGAAGATGAGGCCACTGTGTTCCTTCAGAGCAAACACGGTGGCTTCAAGCGAAGGCAGCAGTTGAGGAAGGACAGGCCTTCCTTCAGGAATCAAAAGATCCTTACACCATCAACAGAAGTAGCAAGAAATACTCCCAATGCCTATGCTTATGACAGGCACTCAAAGGCAAATTCAGATAAAGAAGCATGTGATTTGGCAATTTTTTCAAAGCAGGTATGTAAATAAATTCATTTACTAGTAAAAATATCTGGGAACTACCCAATGACTAAATTAAACAGATAGGAAATGCTAGCGTCTCAGGGCCCTGTGCCAGTCTTCCCCTCTCCCTCTGCCCTCCCTGCCCCTCTACCCTTCTCTCTCTCCCAACCAGTGACAGTTGAGACTTCAAAAGCCTCACTTCCCAAAGGTTGTTAAGCCAGCCTGGCTCCTTCCCCCTTCCTGTTTTGACCACCAGCCCACATCTCCACATACATCCCAAGGCCTCCTCATAGGGAAGATCCCTCCCCCCACCCCACCCCACCCATCCACCGCCACCTTCCTCATGCACTCATCCCTCTTCACCCCTTTCTTTTCCTCAGCTTACTCTCGACCTAAGGGGCATGACCCTGCTTCTCCTCTCCTCTCCTCTCCTCTCTTCACCTCTCTCTTCTTTTCTTTTCTCATTTCCCTCCTCTCTTATCTCTCTCACAGACCTCTCTCTCTCTCTCTCTCTCTCTCTCTCTCTCTGTTCTTCCTCCTTCTGCATTCATCTTTCCTCTCTCTCTCTGCCTTATATTTATTCTTTCTTCCACCTATTCCTTCCCTCTCTCAGTCTCCATATCTCAGTTCAGGTTCACTTTTCCCAGCCCTCCCTTTTCTGTTCTACCCCCAGGTTTTGAGAAGTTCCCATACACCTGCCTGTCTGCCATGTGATCTCAGCTCTTGCCCCTCCCCTTCCAAAACGTTGCTATTCTCTTAGTCCATCCTCTGGCCCTGATCCTTTAGATATTTCCCTTCCATTCCCAACCCTCCCATAGCTGAACCACCCCATTCTGAACTGCTAAAGAAAATGAACCTCGCTATTCCAAGAAAGGCCAAGTATCAGTTCCTCTATTCAAAACCTAACAGTAAGTAACCAGGAAGTTGTTTCACCTGTGTCTAAGACACCTTTTAAACACAATAGCTCAAGGGCTGTGCTACTCAAGTAGCCATGCTCTTTTTGTCCTTATACTATAATAAAAATAGAATAAAATATTGTAAAATTTATAATACTACAGAACTACAAAAAGTCTCACATAGCAAAAATACTAGAAATTGGTTTATATAGCTCACTAAAGTACTGTGATTAGTTAGTACAAAATTTCATGTATATGTGAGATCTTTTGTTATTGTGTTACCAAAAAAATGGCTTTAACTTTGAAACACTCCAAAGTTTATGCTTTTTCTCTGCATCAATTTTAATTACCATAACATAAATAGGTGTCAAAATTTGATATGGAGCCAGGTGTGGTGTCTCACACCTTAATCCCAGCACTTGTGAGGCAGAAGTAGGGAGATCACCGTGAATTTGAAGCCGCCTTGAGATTACATAGTGAATTCCAGGTCAGGCTGGGTTACAGTGAGACCCTACCTAAAAAAATTTTTTTTTAAATTGATATGGGGCTAGAGAGATGGCTTAGCAGTTAAGGCACTTGCCTGCGAAGCCTAAGGACCCAGGTTCAATCCTCCAGTACCCACATAAGCCAGGTTCACAAGGTGGATGCATGCGTCTGGAGTTCATTTGCAGTGGCTAGAGGCCCTGGCATGCCCATTCTCTTTCTATTTGCCTCTTTCTCTCTCAAATAATTTTTTTTTGAGGTAGATTCTTGCTCTAGCCCAGGCTGACCTGAAATTCACTATGTAATCTCATGCTAGGGTTGAACTCATGGCAATCCTGCTACCTCTGCCTCCTGAGTGCTGGGATTAAAGGCATGTGCCACCACACACAGCTAATATTTTTTTAATTTTTATTTATTTATTTAAGAGAGAGAAAGAAAGGGGCAGAGAGAGAGAATAGGCATGCCAGGGCCTCTAGCCACTGCAAACAAACCCCAGATGCATGCACCCCCTTGTGCATCTGGATAATGTGGGTTCTGGGGAATCGAACCTGGGTCCTTTAGTTTTGCAGACAAATGCCTTAACTGCTAAGCCACCTCTCCAGCCCTACTAATTTTTTTAAGTTGATATGGAGCCACAGTGAGGCATGTGTTTGATGAACATAAAAATCTCGCCAACATAAGCAATCCTAGATGAAGATGATTATTAAAGGAAAACCACAAAGAAAAATTCCACTTTGGATAATATAAGCATGTCTCGGGTGCTTCTAAAGGGACTATACGGAGCAATGGGGTTTAGAGCGTGTGCCAGAGAGTGGTCACAGGAACCAGCTCCTGTGAATGTGCATGCCCTCTCTTGCTAGGCAGTGATCTTTAGAAAATGACTGTCTGTATCAGCGCTCTTCCCCTGGTGTGAAGAAAGCGATGGTAACTGGATGGCCTCTGATACACATCACCAGAGTGGTGAGTGGTACATGAAATGATGGGAGAAACGCCCTGGTGAGACGGTTCAAAGAGGGATTACCTAGTACTTCTGGGACCCTCCACTGGAGGTTCTGTGTCTGGTGGTGGCTGAGCTCCTGAGGAGGCAGAGTAGCGACCCTGCCTTAGCGCTACAGATGAGGGTCTGCCATCTATCTCTACCCTCTAGATGATAGTGGAGATCACTATTGGTTAGTTTCCCTAGCTACTTCCTGTTCTATTTTTAAAGCACCTGGAGAAATGAGTTTTACATGTATGCAATCCTCCTTTTCCTTGTTGCATGAAAATGTTTACCAAAGAGCAAATCAGGGATGAGAACCCAGAGTTACTTGTAGTATTACCACATTACAAACACCCAGGCAGCACTGGCTAATAAACACCATAGGTGGGAATTCAACACCCACAGCTACAGGTAGGAAATTATGGATCACTGTGTATCTGTGGAGCCCTCAGAAGTCCTGTCCTTGATTTAATCTTATACATGGCCTTCTCTTTAGATATCAAAGCTATCTGAAGAATATTTTATTCTACAGAAGAAATTGAATGAAATGATTTTGTCCCAGCAACTGAAGAGATTTTTCCTGGGTGTCTATCTCCATAAGCCAATTAATAGACACGTTTCTTCTCAGCAGTGTCTCTCAGGTAAAAAAAAAAAAAAAAGAAGAAGAAGAAGAAGGAAGAAAGGAAGGAAGGAAGGAAGGAAGGAAGGAAGGAAGGAAGGAAAATCAATAGAACTAGAGCTTTGTACCAAGAAGGAAGTGTCAGATTTTTGCTCATCAGTTTCTCCCCTGTATTCTATGACACACATATGACTCAGGGGAGGGAAAGAGCCTTTCTTTCATTCTATTTCTTATAAGCAGACATACATTTTCCCAGATGTATGTTCTACCTACATCCTACTATCTCAGACATCATTTTTTCTTTTTCTTTTCACTCCTTTGATCCACTTTAACCTGAACTTTTCCTGTGACACCAGAAGACAGAAAGTGGTATCTCGGAAGGGAATACAGGACGCGGAATGACTAAGAAAAAGCAAACACAGGAAATATTTCAGTCTCTTAGATCAGCATCTGCACCCTTAAGAATAGAGCATGGATGGTGGAAATCTCTGTTCAGGTGTACAAACCCAAACGCATCGAAAAAATTATGATTACATTTTTTAAATTTTTCAGTGTGTATACTGATTGTATATGAGAGCATTTTCATGCAAGTATATATTGCACACTGAGCATGCTCCCCCATAGCTTCCTTGCCTCCTCATTCCCCTTGTTAGTTCCCTTTGTTCCCCGATACAGCTTCATGTCTACTTTCATGTCATATATAATGCATGATACAGATCTAGTAATAGAGATAGAGATGATATAGATATATGTCTGTGTATATATCTGTATGAAATCTAGGATCTACAAATGAGAAAAATGTACATTTGCTTTCCTGAGACTGGCTTAATTGGCTTAATATGACTATCTCCTTTGCATCCATTGTCTTGAAAACAATATAACTTTGTTCTTTTGGGCTGGAAAAATTTCATTGTACCTGTCATATTTTCTTTTTCCACGCCTCTGTTGTTGAACACCTGGATTGGTTTTTCTATTGTTTACCTATCGTGAATAGTGCTGCAGTGGGCATTAATGTGCACGTATCTCTGTAGTTGATTGGCTTAGAGTCTTTCAGGTAGATACCCACGAATGGTATAGCTGGGTCATATGGAAGACAGATTTTTAACCTTTTTTTAAATTTGTTTATTTTTATTTATTTATTTGAGAGTGTCAGACAGAGAGAAGGAGGGAGGGAGAGAGAGACAGAGAGACAGAGAGACAATGGGTGTGCCAGGGCTTCCAGCCACTGCAAACGAGCTCCAGATACCCTTGTGCATCTGGCTAACGTGGGTCCTGGGGAATTGAGCCTCGAACCGGGGTCCTTAGGCTTCACAGGCAAGCGCTTAACCACTAACCCATCTCTCCAGCCCCGATTTTTAACTTTTTAAGAAACCGTCATGCTGATTTTCATAATGGCTAGACTTGTTTACATTCCCATCATCAGTCTAATAGGATTCCCCTATATGTTCATGTCCTATATCCTTACAACATGAGCCTCAGTCACACTTTGCCCCAATTACACTAAACTGGTGGAAATTCAATCTCATTGGTCCTCTTCCTCCACCTCCCCAGGACAGTGCAAAGTCCTAGGGTCTGGGTTTTCCATGCTCCTAAAGAGTCAGGTGGAGCCGAGAGTCATAAGTGATCTGTCCATAAAGTCACTGTCAGGATACCCATGGTCCCAGCTAGCCTCTATAGCCTCTTCACAATGGGAGTGACATACCTCACAGACAAGACCTGGAGACCTGAGTCATGCTCTAGAGAGCCACTTCTCTGCAGCCTATCACTTCTCCAGGGGCTGCCACTAAAAACCTCTGGAGCATCCCCCATCTCCACCCCCACCCCTCGCCCCACACTCTGGGCCTTGCTGCCTCAGCAAGAATCTTCTAGAAGATAATCTATATTTCTAGAAGATAATCTTCTAGAAGATAATATGACCTATATTCTCCATGGCTTTCTCTGAGTCTCTCGGCTCTGTGACACTAGAGTGGACGTGGACGTGGACATGGATGGTCCAGCCAGCCTGGGAGTAAGAGGTGTTGGGACATAGACAAAGCAGGCGTCAGGACCAACAGGAGGAGCAACCAAACAAGGGAGCACACCCAGGAGCCATAGGACCTCAGGGGCCCAGGAAAAGGACTCCCAGTTCTGGGAGACAAGTTATCTGCCCCCAACACCCCAGGACTTGGCAAAGGCCCTGGGGTCCTGTGTGCTCACCAAAAGATCACCTAGGGCTAGGCTTTATTTTGCTTTTGTATTTGTTTGAAGCAGGGGGTCACTGTGGCCCAGACTGGCCCAGAATTCAGTAGGTAGCCCAAACTAGCCTCAAAGTCTTGGCCTCATAATTTCTGGGAATTCGAGCATGAGCCCACACTACACCCAGCTCATAATTCATATATTTGATCTTTCAGAAAATATTTCTTAAATAGTTTATAAACATTATTTATAAAATTTAGTTGAAAGAGCTTATACCAAAATCACAGAGTGTGTGGCAACAGAAAGATGGGGAAGAGGATGTTGATCTGGGCCAGCACAGACTCAGCAGGCCACTCTTGACTCTTGTAGTACTGCATGTCCTGGGAATCATTCCTCCAAGGAAAAACTCATTTGCTAGATAATAATCAAGCTCACTTTTGAATAATTTCATCATTAACATAGCCTAGAAGCCACCTTCCGTTGTCTCATGCTTCCAAAATCTGCACGCATCTTTGATAATTGCTAAACCCAGTTCTCTTTTATTAAATATTTATTTATTTATTTGCAAGGGAAACAGAGAAAAAGAGAGAAAGAGCATGAGCACACCAGGACTTATTGCTGCTCCAAACAAACTCCAGGTACATGCACCACTTTGTGCATCTGGCTTTAGGTAGGTACTGGGGAACTGAACCCAGCCTGGCAGACTCTGCAAACAAGGGCCTTTAACCTCTGAGACATCTCCCCAACCTCTGATTCTCTTTTAAAGAACTCAATAAACCTATCCTTGGCTGAATCATGTAAGTGACTTTTCACTTATCCTTCATCTCACAAACCCTAGAAAACATGAAAAATACATAAAGGTTAATTATATTTTCCAATGAATTTTAACTAACTTTAACCTTATATGGGCTCTCTCTGTGGAACATATAGGTTTTTTTTTAATTTTTATATATTTGCAAGCAGAAAGAGAGAGGGAGGGAGGGGAGAGAATAATGGGCACTTCAAGGGCTTCCTGCCACTGCCATGAACTCCAGACAAACGTGCCACTTTCTGTATCTATTTATATGACACTGCAGACTTTGAACCCAGTTATCAGACCCTAAGAGCCAAGGACCTTTATCCATTGAGGCATTTTCTTCAGGCGCCTGGAATAACATTACAAAAAAAAGTCAAGTAAAACTATGTCCAAATGCAGGTTTAAAGGCCCAATTATAAAGTTCAAAAGTAAAATACTCATCAGTACATAGAGTAACTTATTTCATCTATTGTTGTGGAAAAAATGATTACAAATGATCTGGATAGGAATTGAATGAAATGATTTTGTCCCAGCAACTGAAGAGATTTTTCCTGGGTGTCTATCTCCATAAGCCAATTAATAGACACGTTTCTTCTCAGCAGTGTCTCTCAGGTAAAAAAAAAAAAAAGAAGAAGAAGAAGAAGAAGAAGGAAGAAAGGAAGGAAGGAAGGAAGGAAGGAAGGAAGGAAAATCAATAGAACTAGAGCTTTGTACCAAGAAGGAAGTGTCAGATTTTTGCTCATCAGTTTCTCCCCTGTATTCTATGACACACATATGACTCAGGGGAGGGAAAGAGCCTTTCTTTCATTCTATTTCTTATAAGCAGACATACATTTTCCCAGATGTATGTTCTACCTACATCCTACTATCTCAGACATCATTTTTTCTTTTTCTTTTCACTCCTTTGATCCACTTTAACCTGAACTTTTCCTGTGACACCAGAAGACAGAAAGTGGTATCTCGGAAGGGAATACAGGACGCGGAATGACTAAGAAAAAGCAAACACAGGAAATATTTCAGTCTCTTAGATCAGCATCTGCACCCTTAAGAATAGAGCATGGATGGTGGAAATCTCTGTTCAGGTGTACAAACCCAAACGCATCGAAAAAATTATGATTACATTTTTTAAATTTTTCAGTGTGTATACTGATTGTATATGAGAGCATTTTCATGCAAGTATATATTGCACACTGAGCATGCTCCCCCATAGCTTCCTTGCCTCCTCATTCCCCTTGTTAGTTCCCTTTGTTCCCCGATACAGCTTCATGTCTACTTTCATGTCATATATAATGCATGATACAGATCTAGTAATAGAGATAGAGATGATATAGATATATGTCTGTGTATATATCTGTATGAAATCTAGGATCTACAAATGAGAAAAATGTACATTTGCTTTCCTGAGACTGGCTTAATTGGCTTAATATGACTATCTCCTTTGCATCCATTGTCTTGAAAACAATATAACTTTGTTCTTTTGGGCTGGAAAAATTTCATTGTACCTGTCATATTTTCTTTTTCCACGCCTCTGTTGTTGAACACCTGGATTGGTTTTTCTATTGTTTACCTATCGTGAATAGTGCTGCAGTGGGCATTAATGTGCACGTATCTCTGTAGTTGATTGGCTTAGAGTCTTTCAGGTAGATACCCACGAATGGTATAGCTGGGTCATATGGAAGACAGATTTTTAACATTTTTTTAAATTTGTTTATTTTTATTTATTTATTTGAGAGTGTCAGACAGAGAGAAGGAGGGAGGGAGAGAGAGACAGAGAGACAGAGAGACAATGGGTGTGCCAGGGCTTCCAGCCACTGCAAACGAGCTCCAGATACCCTTGTGCATCTGGCTAACGTGGGTCCTGGGGAATTGAGCCTCGAACCGGGGTCCTTAGGCTTCACAGGCAAGCGCTTAACCACTAACCCATCTCTCCAGCCCCGATTTTTAACTTTTTAAGAAACCGTCATGCTGATTTTCATAATGGCTAGACTTGTTTACATTCCCATCATCAGTCTAATAGGATTCCCCTATATGTTCATGTCCTATATCCTTACAACATGAGCCTCAGTCACACTTTGCCCCAATTACACTAAACTGGTGGAAATTCAATCTCATTGGTCCTCTTCCTCCACCTCCCCAGGACAGTGCAAAGTCCTAGGGTCTGGGTTTTCCATGCTCCTAAAGAGTCAGGTGGAGCCGAGAGTCATAAGTGATCTGTCCATAAAGTCACTGTCAGGATACCCATGGTCCCAGCTAGCCTCTATAGCCTCTTCACAATGGGAGTGACATACCTCACAGACAAGACCTGGAGACCTGAGTCATGCTCTAGAGAGCCACTTCTCTGCAGCCTATCACTTCTCCAGGGGCTGCCACTAAAAACCTCTGGAGCATCCCCCATCTCCACCCCGACCCCTCGCCCCACACTCTGGGCCTTGCTGCCTCAGCAAGAATCTTCTAGAAGATAATCTATATTTCTAGAAGATAATCTTCTAGAAGATAATATGACCTATATTCTCCATGGCTTTCTCTGAGTCTCTCGGCTCTGTGACACTAGAGTGGACGTGGACGTGGACATGGATGGTCCAGCCAGCCTGGGAGTAAGAGGTGTTGGGACATAGACAAAGCAGGCGTCAGGACCAACAGGAGGAGCAACCAAACAAGGGAGCACACCCAGGAGCCATAGGACCTCAGGGGCCCAGGAAAAGGACTCCCAGTTCTGGGAGACAAGTTATCTGCCCCCAACACCCCAGGACTTGGCAAAGGCCCTGGGGTCCTGTGTGCTCACCAAAAGATCACCTAGGGCTAGGCTTTATTTTGCTTTTGTATTTGTTTGAAGCAGGGGGTCACTGTGGCCCAGACTGGCCCAGAATTCAGTAGGTAGCCCAAACTAGCCTCAAAGTCTTGGCCTCATAATTTCTGGGAATTCGAGCATGAGCCCACACTACACCCAGCTCATAATTCATATATTTGATCTTTCAGAAAATATTTCTTAAATAGTTTATAAACATTATTTATAAAATTTAGTTGAAAGAGCTTATACCAAAATCACAGAGTGTGTGGCAACAGAAAGATGGGGAAGAGGATGTTGATCTGGGCCAGCACAGACTCAGCAGGCCACTCTTGACTCTTGTAGTACTGCATGTCCTGGGAATCATTCCTCCAAGGAAAAACTCATTTGCTAGATAATAATCAAGCTCACTTTTGAATAATTTCATCATTAACATAGCCTAGAAGCCACCTTCCGTTGTCTCATGCTTCCAAAATCTGCACGCATCTTTGATAATTGCTAAACCCAGTTCTCTTTTATTAAATATTTATTTATTTATTTGCAAGGGAAACAGAGAAAAAGAGAGAAAGAGCATGAGCACACCAGGACTTATTGCTGCTCCAAACAAACTCCAGGTACATGCACCACTTTGTGCATCTGGCTTTAGGTAGGTACTGGGGAACTGAACCCAGCCTGGCAGACTCTGCAAACAAGGGCCTTTAACCTCTGAGACATCTCCCCAACCTCTGATTCTCTTTTAAAGAACTCAATAAACCTATCCTTGGCTGAATCATGTAAGTGACTTTTCACTTATCCTTCATCTCACAAACCCTAGAAAACATGAAAAATACATAAAGGTTAATTATATTTTCCAATGAATTTTAACTAACTTTTAACCTTATATGGGCTCTCTCTGTGGAACATATAGGTTTTTTTTTAATTTTTATATATTTGCAAGCAGAAAGAGAGAGGGAGGGAGGGAGAGAATATGGGCACATCAGGGCTTCCTGCCACTGCAAATGAACTCCAGACAAACGTGCCACTTTCTGTATCTAGTTTATATGAGCACTGCAGACTTGAACCCCAGTTATCAGACCCTAAGAGCAAGGACCTTTATCCATTGAGCCATTTCTTCAGGCCCTGGAATACATGTGCAAAAAAAAGTCAAGTAAAACTATGTCCAAATGCAGGTTAAAAGGCCCAATTATAAAGTTCAAAAGTAAAATAACATCAGTACATAGAGTACTTATTTCATCTATTGTTGTGGAAATAATGATTACAAATGAACTTGATAGGAACTGACTACACCTGCGTTTTCACTGAGAGGAATTCAATATGTACATGTACAATAGAGCATGGCTGTTTGATCATAGATGCTAACAAATGCTGTTGTTTTCATAAGAATCCAGTTACGTCCCCTGCATTGCATAGTGTCTCCTTTCTGAGTGCATTTTTGGCAGATGATTTTGTTCTAAATCATGGCACACCTGGCAATTTGTGCTGGCCACTGTGAAGGGGAAATAAAAACATTGATTATAGGACAAATAAACCCTGGTGACACAGAAGCATGCTTTCTTTCTCCTTTTACAAAGAAGCTCTGACTACCCAACAGGCTATAATTTTTTAATGGGTTACAAGGCTAACAAATAAGGATGCTATTATAATTAACCATATTTTACTTGCACAATATCATCAGTAAGTTCAATATCACATCAGAGCAGTGCCTTGCTAAGTACAGTTGATCTAAGTAAAATGCTTTTATGTTGCTTCTAGAGTAAAAGTTAGGGGGAAAAAATAGCAAAGTTTTATGTGATTTGTGTCATTTAGTTTCATAAAATATTCCTGATGCATTAGTTACTTTCTTGTTGCTGTGACAAAATACCTGTGAGAACAATTTAAGGAGAAAGAAGTTATGTATTTTTTAAATATTTTTGTTTATGTATTTATTTTCAAGCAGAGAGAGGTGGAGAAGAGAACACAGAGAAAAAATGGGCATGCCGGGGCCTTGAGTGCTGCACAGACTCCAGATTCATGATCCACCATGTGCATCTTGCTTTACATGGGTACTGGGGTGTTAAACCAGGGTTGTCAGGCTTTGCAGGCAAGTGCCTTAACTGCTGAGCCATCTCTCCAGCACAGAAGTTATTTATAGCTTCAGATGTTTGATCACTCCTGCCTGGAAGAATTGTTTCTGAAGCCCTAGTAAGGCCGAAAGCCATATCAGTAGGAATAGCAAAAAAAAAAAAAAAAAAAAAAAATCCAATACTGACTTGAGAAGATTGTACACCAGCCAATGGTGACATAAAAGCCTTTTCTAAAAATATTGCAGACATTTTCAAAGACGGCAGTTTCCCAGTGATATAAAATTATAAACATGCTACATAAAAACTTACCTTCTTTGCTCTACTATTATATTAAATACAATATGCAACTTCTGTTTCAGATGATCTTGTGTAAGTGAGTAACATGGTGTCCAAATGTAAATACACAACTCAGCCTCCAGTGCTGCCGATGTGTTGGTCTTTGTGTTTGTTTACATTTTTGGAAAAACATAGTGGAAAGTTGGGAGAAAACATGTTTCTTGTTGTCTTGCTTCCATGTTAATTTCCTGTCCTCTGTAGTTAAGAAGAGATGTTGGATAAGGAAAAATTGTTTGGCTGTAAGAAATTGAACTTTCTTAAAGCTTCTAATTAAGGTATATCATTGAAATGAGTTCAGTTTACATATCAGAAAGCCATACTTTATGGTCTGGAAGCAAGGCAAACTGCTTTTGTATAATTAGTATTTAATATAATTTTTAAATATTTTATTTGTTTATTTTATAGAGAGATAGAGAGAGAGAATGGCTGCACCAGGGCCTTTAGCCACTGCAGACTCCAGACACATGCACCACCTTGTGCATCTGGCTTACATGGGTACTGTGAATCAAACCTGGGTCGTTTGGCTTTGCAGGCAAGTACCTTAACGACTAAGTCACCTCTCCATCCCCCATAATTAATTTCTTAAAGAATTATTCTCACACAGTTTTAAAGTTGTCAGTAAAACTGACATTGGAAATAATCAGGTGTGGTGACAAATCTTGATTGCCCACTGGGCTGGATTAGGAAATCCCTAAATTTAGTGAAGCTCAGCCTGTGGGTGTGTCTCCAAGAGCATTTCCAGCATCAGATAAGGAAGGCTCTGACCTAATGGACGGGTTAACCCCTTAATGGAGCCTCAATTTGCTGGTATTATTGAAAGTGGGGAAAGATAAGAGTAAGTTGGAAATTGCCTAGTTGAAGAAAGCAGGCCACCAGGGTGCTGTCCTTTGGAGCTAGATCTTCCATAAGTCAGTAGCATAATTCAAAGTAAAGAACATGTAACTAGAGTTCTACAGTATTTCAACTTAATGAAAATGAGAATAGTCACATATCAACGTGATAAACGGGAAGTAACCTGATCTATGCTAATAGAAAGATTCAGTTCATTAAATGTATCATTATTAGTTAGAAAAAAAGCAATGAAGAAAATGATATTTTAAAGAAAAAAATCAACCCTGGGAAATATTGGAAGGAGATATAATGACTATAAGACAGGAATAAAATTATCAAAATGAAGCTAAGATAAGCACAATTATCAGAAAGGAGAAGATTGGATTGTAGAAGTTTTATAAAACATTGAACAAGACAAAGAATAAGTCAAAATAAATATTTATACTATCAAAAAATTCAATAAAGATATAAGAGATAGATGATTGACAAATGGATAGATGATATCTAAATAAAGATAGATGGTTGATTGATTGCTTGACAAATAGATGATAGAGACTTTTCTTTCAAAAATTTAGAATGGGGGCTGGAGAGATAGCCCAGCAGTTAAGGCAATTGTCTACAAAGCCTAACAACCTGGGTTTGAATCGCCAGTACCCACATAAAGCCATATGCACAAAGTAAAACATGCATCTGGAGTTTGTTTGCAGTAGCGAGAGGCCCTGGCATGCTAATTCTCTCTGTCTCTCTTCTCTCTATCTCCCTCTGCTTGCAAATAAATAAATAATTTTTTTTAATTTAGAATGGAAAAGAACCCATTGAGAATAGTAGCAAAAAACAATGAGTACCAAAAATAAATTTAACAGGAAAACAACAAGGGACAAAAAAAGGAGAAAAGATGAGATTGTACTTCTGCAATGAAAGATAAAATATTATAAACATGACCATTCTAGATTTAATGGCTCATGTAAAAAATTTCACTCAAAATATCTATGATATTTTCTATGGAACTTAAGAAATATTCCTATGTAGCCTTAAAAATAATCTGAAGGTTGGGCTGGAGAGATGGCTTAGCGGTTAAGCTCTTGCCTGTGAAGCCTAAGGACCCCGGTTCAAGGCTTGATTCCCCAGGACCCACGTTAGCCAGATGCACAAGGGGGCACACGCATCTGGAGTTTGTTTGCAGTGGCTGGAAGCCCTGGCATGCCCATTCTCTCTCTGTCTCTATCTGCCTCTCTCTCTCTGTCACTCTCAAATAAATAAATAAAAATGAACAAAAAAAAATAACCTGAAGGTTTATAAATACCTGCCATTCATGAAAACATATATTGTATGCATACCACACATACACACATGTGAAAGAAGGGGGGCTGAGGAGATGGCTCAGTGGGTAAATCACTTGCTTTGCAAGCATTAAGACTAAGGTTGATATAAAAAAAAAAAACTAAAAAAGACTAAGGTTGAGATCCCCAGCCATGTAATTGCTGGGCAAGTGTGGTGACCCACCTGTAATCCCAGCACTCTGAAGGCAGAGACAGGAGAGCCCCAGGCAAGCTGGGTAGCCAGACTTACCACATCATTGAGCTCTGGATTCAAATGAGAGATCCTGTCTCAGTGAATTCAATTGAAAGCATCAAAGAAGATAACCAATGCCAACCATCAGCCTTTACATGTGCACATGCTCAGACATACACACTATACACATACCCCTGCCAAATAATAAACAAATGAATAATACTCAAAATTTTATGATTTTAGGGAGAAGAAACTAAATAGATTCTTGCTGTATGCTGAATACCCAAATATTTTCAAAATGCAAATCGTTGAAAGGTAAAGCGTAAGGGAAATTAGTGAAATATTTAGAATCACACACAAATATTAAAGGCTTATGAAGATTTAAATACATGATTAGAATATTGACGAGCTGAGCTGGGTATGGTGGCACATACCTTTAATCCCAGCACTTGGGAGGCAGAGGTAGGAGGATCACCATGAGTTCAAGGCTGAGACTACACAGTGAATTCCAGGTCATCCTGGGCTAGACCCTGCCTCGAAAAAAAACAAAAAAACAAAAAACAGAATATTGACAAGCTAAAGAAAAACTGGTTAAAATATGCAAAACAAATGTACAAAACATTAGTATGTGCGGCAGACAGAGAGCTCTTCTATGTCAGTAGGTAGACCATGAATACTCCAGTAGAGAAATAGATGCAAGGCATTAACTTGTTTATGAAAGAAGAAATTCAGGTTGTAAATAATATGTATAATCACCCTAGTGATAAAAAATATAAATGAAAACAAGCTTTTTTCTTATCAAAATATCAAGTATAAAAAAATTTTAAGTCATGAGAAGGTACTGATCATTTTCAGACACAAGAATACTCACCATTTTGAAAAGTGATGTGGTTTAAAAAAATAAAAAGAAGAAATCTGAAATACTTTGTATCATTGACTGTGTAAGCCCACTTGTAGGAACACTCTCTGAAGAAATAATCAGCTCAAAAAAAAACAAAAAATTATGTACTGTGCATGACTAGAAACAAAATTAAACAGTGGGAGAAGCACTAATCAGTAATGATGCATCTTTACATGGAATATTAGCAAGCCTTAAAGTTTATGGTTCAAAGAATAACCTTAGCAAGCTACTAGCTATTCTAACTACATGATAAAATATTGCTGCAGAGTGAGAATTATAATACTGTAAATAAATCAACTTCATCTTCCCCACATGAGTTGGTTCATTAACAAGACTTCTAGACCAGCTGAGTAATTGTGCTAAGGTCTCAGGCTACCAAGCGACTCTTCACCACTTGTAACCTTCTACTCCATATACAATTCAGCATCTGCATGATGCTCCTTCAACCTGGTTCAGAGCCTCCGTAGTTCTGCATGAGGAGCTCTGTCATCTCCAGGCATGTCACCTTCACTGCTAGCCTGAACCAAAGCCACCAAGAGCTAGCTTGACCTCCCAGCTAGCTAGTGTCTACGCACATTCTAAGAGGAATAACAACCCTTCAGAAATACCATTTTATTTCATCTCACTTTGAGAGAAACCAAAAACTTTCATCTATGTATTACAAAGTATGAAATGGGATGGAAAGGTGCCTTAGCAGTTAAAGGTACTTGCTTGCAAAGCCTAATGGCCCAGATAGAGACCTCAGTGTACTTCTTTCCCTCCCTCCTTCTTTCTCTCTCTCTCTCTCTCTCTCTCTCTCTCTCTCTCACACACACACACACACACACACACACACACACACAAATAAATGATAAATAAACAAAAATACTTAAAAGAAAGCAAGGAAAAAGGACATATTTCATGTTTAGAATCAGAATGCTGTTTGTGGTTTGTTTTGAGAGTTCTCCTGTATAGCCCAAACTGGCCTCAAACTCAGGCTCCCCCTCAGCCTCCTGGGTGCTGAGATTACAGGCATGTTCCATTATCCTCAGCTGTTCTGTTTTGAAAAGACATGAAAATAAATAGTTAATATTTTTTAACTTCTGTCTCTGGAAAAAAATAGCACAAGTACCTCAGGCTATACATCCAAGTATTTTCTAAATATTTTATTATTTATTTATTTGAGAGAGAGAAATAGGCAGAGAGAGAGAGAGAGAACACACCAGGGCCTCCGGCCACTGTAAATGAACTTCAGATGCATGCGCCCCCTTGTGCATCTGGCTTACATGGATCCTGGGGAATTGAACCTGGGTCCTTTGGCTTTGCAGGCAAGTGCCTTAACCTCTAAGACATCTCTCCAGCCCTAAATTTTTTTAGATAAATTAAAATCAATGCTAGATTTAAAAGAGCCAAAATGTAATGAGGGGCCATCCATACGACTCTGCTGAGTCTCCCATGAATTCTAGGCACATAACCATGGATTTCCACTGTTGTACTATATCCATAGCCCCACAGGCATGTACTCAGTGTTTCACATGTGGGCTGGCTACTCCCAAAATGTGACATTCTCAGTCAATGGGCTTCTGCTGAGGTACCTCCTTCTGATGACTTTGCACATACGTACGATGGCTGGGGATAAAAGGATGACATAACTCCATGGGTAAGAACAAGACTAACAAATCTTTGAGGACTCTATGCCTGACTCTACCCAGTGGAAATGACAGAAGTAAATGGCCATGTCCAAGAGTCAAGGATTGTCCAGAGGATCTGGATGTTTATCTCATCTTACGAACAGGACCTTTTTCTTCTATTTCTGCTTGTACATCAGAAGAAAAAAAAATGACATGAGGGTCAGGTGAGCACAACACTCTGCCTAAACATAGAGTGTGAAAAACAAAAGGTTTCCTTCTCAAGGCTTCAAAGTTCCAAATGAGAGTAGCCTCAGGTGAGAGCCAGCCACAGAAGAAGAAAACAAAGGCTTGGCCTGTGCAGATCACATGGGGCAGGAATAGTGGCAGCTGGCTTGGAAGACCAGAGGAGGCTCAGACATGTCCACTGGAGGGTATAGCATCCTCTACATGCTAAGGACATACAGCATAAGACAAGTACCTAATCTTAACTCTATATTCCAGTTAAGTTCAAGAGACCATGGGTACCCACAAGAAGAGCAAAAGATCAAACTAAACTAACCAGAGGATCTGAACACATATCCCAGAGCAAAAGGAGAGAGACCAGAAAGGCAGGTAGTAGCACTTGAGAAATTGAACTCGAAGCTAGACATCACACAATCAGATGCTGGACTCCACACACTCAGAACCTGGACTCCACACACTCAGAACCTGGACTCCGCACACTCAGATCCTGTACTCCACACACTCAGATGCTGGACTCCACACACTCAGATGCTGGACTCCACACACTCAGATCCTGGACTCCACACACTCAGAACCTGGACTCCACACACTCAGATCCTGGACTCCACACACTCAGATCCTGGACTCCACATACTCAAAACCAGAACTTCACACACTTACAACCTGGACTTGACATGCAAAGAACCTCCACATATTCAGATTCTGGACATCTACACTCACAACCTGATCACCACATATTCAGAACCTGGACTCCATACACTTGGGACCTCCACACACCCAGATCCTGGACACCACTCTCAGATCCCAAATACTGGACATCACACTCAAGAACTGGATCCCCTCCCTAAGTCTCCTAGCCTGGCTGAGGACAGATGAGGTGGAAGGTAGAAACTTTAAGTTTTACCCATGACTGGAAGTCTTTCTTTAATTTGTACTGAAAAGTCATTGAGAATTCTGTAGGTCACTATATTTCTTAAAGGTCACAGCTGTCATGAAGAAATGGAAACTTACAGTAAAACTAAAGAGAAAATTGATTTTTTTAAAGAAAAAAATTATGGAAACAAGTGCACTTCTGCTAGTATCTGAATTAGGCATGTGGTATTTATGCAAATCACCCTCTGCTTGCATACTTAAGTAAAATAGCATAATTATCATTAAAATGAGAAAAATACTGAAATTTAGTATTCTAAAGCAAATACTGGCAATGAGTTTTAAATTTGTCTCTTGCCTTCTGAAAGCAAAGTGTTGAGATGTCTATTTATTATCCATAAAAGGTACATTTCTGATAAACTAAAACACTTAAGGAAATTATTACCAGAACAACAATATAAATAAATGTCTTACCTTCTGGCTGTAACCTTTGCAAGTTAATATCATTCACATCACACAAAATATCCAAAAACCTCATTTTGCTAGTGCCAACATTGATACACTGCTGAGAACTCACGATTATAAATGTCTGTGTCACTTTTGTAATTATGGTGTTAGGATGATTAGTCGACAGAGTTTGTATCCCCCAAAGGAGCAAAAGTGCAGAGAGGCATGAGACAACAGAATAACCATGTGCCTCTACCAAGCCTCTGTGTGCTGAGAAATTCATGGAAAGCTCAGAGATCAGAAAATGGTAGAGTCCATGGAACTTACAGCAGAGCAATCAGACACATCAATGGGTTTTATTTTCTGGGCTGTCCACCTTGTATGGCAACATCATAGCATGACAACCTTCAATAGTATCCATCCCTCTGCCTTGAATTGTGCTAGTGAAAAAAAAAGAAGTCAATAAATAAACGCTAATATAAATTCTGTAAGTCAGAAACTTTGAAAGTTCAATGCTTTCTGACTCTTTAGCCCTAGAATGTGCACATACCTACATTTATACCTGTGAATATTTTACATAGATATGTTGTCCCCATATGTTCCAGGAAGTTTTTGGGTAGTGCCTTTTCTGTTTATTCTGCTCTTTTCCACTTGCTCCTGCTCCCAGCCTTATAACTGTCCTATTCAGGAACCCTTGATCTTAAAATTCATATTCTGTTTTATTTTTCACACATGTGTCTGCACTTATCCACACATCATATGTAGAGAATTTTAGCATTACTTATATAAGAGAGGCCATAATATATAGACACTTAAGCAACTTGCTTTTCTCTCGGTACCTTTGCTAGGGTCCCTATACATCAACTATATAGCCATCGTTTATTCTTCATAATGACTATATAATATTCCATTGCAACTTTGTGTTATTATATATTTGCTTTGTCTAGTCTTGCCACTATGAAAAAATATTGCAGTAAATAACTTGAAAATTAGTTTTGTTTGCTAGAATTTTAATTTTATGGGGTTGTCCTCAAGGATAACATCATGATGGAGATGAAAATTTACTTTCCTAAAAGGTCTTAATAGTGGACATTTCTACTAACCAGCTGTGAAAATGCACCCTTTCTGACATCTTGTCCAGAGGTGATGTCTTCCCTTGTAATCTTTGCTAAAGTGTTTTGGGTAAAGGATATCCCATTAGCTTTCAACTTGTCACTTTGTCTAAGTAGCTTCCTATAGATTCCTTCCCAAACTGACTGGCTTTACTAATATGCTGATCTTAAACTTCCTATTCATATCTTTTGCCCACTTTTTGCAGTTAACTCTATGTTTTTGTAGTCTTTGCCAGCACTGTGTATATTTAAAAAAAAAAAAAACAGTCATTTCTCAACTGGATTGTAAAATGCAATTTTCCAAGTTTGTTATGTGCCTTCTGACTCCATTAACATACAAAGGTTTCCATGTCTCATTTTACAGTGCTGAGAATTGAATATAGGGCCTCGAGCATGCAAGGCGAGTTATTGTATGACTACACCCCAGCCCTTCTGTTTGTGTGTGTTCATATGTGTGCCCTGGCACATGTATGGAGGCCAGGAGACAATCTCAGGTTATTGGTTCCCTCCTTCCACCTATCTGAGACAGGGTGTCTTAGTGGTGGGGTTGTTGCTACTGTTGGTGGTGGTGGTATTCTTGTTGTTTTTCCACTGGGAAGGCCAGTCTAGCTGTCTCACAGGATTCAGGATTCTCTTGGTTCCACCTCCCATTGCCATAGGTGCTTTCAGATTACAGATAAGTATACCACTTTGTGTCCAGCTCTATGTGTGATCTGGGGATTGAACCTGGGTTAGCAGGCTCATGAAACAAGTGACTTTAACTGCTGAGCCATCTTCCCAGTCCCCTTTCATCTATTTTTTTTTAATTTTTTTTTGTTTATTTTGATTTATTTATTTGAGAGTGACAGACAGAGAGAGAAGGAGGCAGAGAGAGAGAGAGAGAATGGGCGCGCCAGGGCTTCCAGCCACTGTAAACGAACTCCAGACGCGTGCGCCCCCCTTGTGCATCTGGCTAACGTGGGTCCTGGGGAGTTGAGCCTCGAACCGGGATCCTTAGGCTTCACAGGCAAGTGCTTAACCGCTAAGCCATCTCTCCAGCCCTCATCTATTTTTAATAGACAAATATGTATAACTTTTTTGACTTCTGAAATTTTGGGGTTTTGTTTTGTTTTTGAATAGAGTCTCACTCTAGCCCAGGTTGACCTGGAATTCATTATGTAGTCTCAGGATGGCCTAGAACTCACAGCGATCCTCCTACCTCTGCTTCCTGAGTGCTGGGGTTAAAGGTGTGTGCCACCATGCCCCACTGACTTCTGACTTTAGATTAAGACATGTATACCTATAGATGAATCATAAATTCACTTGAATTTTCTTCTTGGGGTGAGAGTTTAGCTTGGATGTCATGCGATGGAATCTGAGCATATGTTTCTTAGCAGAAATATTGCTTAAATCATTATTACTGCATGTAATAAAGGGCCAGTGATGAATCTTTTTGCAGTTACTTCCCTCTGGGACAAAACACCTCACCAAAAACAGCTTATAAGAGAAAAGGATTTAGTTATAGCTTAAAGCTTCAAGGGGAAGCTTCATTGTGGCAGAGGAAGCTGTCTCATGTCATTACACATCTGGAGCAGAGAGAGAAAGAAGCAAGAGCAAACTGGCTCTGAACATCCACTAAGGTAGATTAATCAACCCCAAGGTCTATCCCCGGTGACATACCTCATTCAGCAAGACTCCACTTCCCAAAGTCTCCACCAGCTGGGGATGAAGCATGAGGCTTAATCACAAACTTTTAAGGCTATGGGCAACAATGACATTCAAGCCACCACAAATCTGGATCCCCAAGTGCAGGAAAACATAGACAGACTGAATTTTCCTCAACTCTGCTAATCAAACCAATGAATGTTTAATACTGTATATAAACAATTATGATCAGCAGTGTAGATCAGCTTCATGGAGGATGGAAGATGCATACATGCCTAACTTTCTAGGCCCATGCCCAGCCTATAAGGTGAACCCATTTGTCACGTTGTCATGCACATGGTAAAGCTCATTTATTTCAAAATGTATGGGAAATTGCTGTATGTCAAAGGAAACCAGCTAGTTAAGAGGACTCTAAAGGTAGAATATGTGGAGGAGTGCTAATTAGAGAAATACAGCAATCACAGATCACCATCTTTTTTGAATAAAACTAAAGGAAATGAGAAATTCATTACTGAGACTATGTTAATGTTGATAAAAGACAGGAGTGAAATCACTTTTCCAACAAACCCCTGAACAATCATTCCCATTCACAGGAATAGATAAAGGAGATGGAGGGAGTCCAAACATCTGAACCATTTCTGGATCCTGTCTTAGACTGTCACAGGCACATGATGGTAAAGCTTGGATTCCCAATGTCACCATAAATAGCAGTCTGTTATTCCCCTCCTCCTCACTTATCATCTCTTCTAAGGCTGACTATTAAACAGATTGTGTTAGCTCTTGCAAATTTTGATCATTTTCAAAATATATTGGTCATATCCACTTACCTTATTTACATCTGAATGGCAAGAAACATAAAATATAATAGCAAATTATTATAAATTTAGAAATGCTGGAAAGTAGCCTGTGACTAAATTACAACTTGTCTTTAATATTATTGAAAGTATGAATGAAAACATTAGAACATTACTGTTGTCACCCTGAATTCAATTGCAGGTGGCAAGGAATTTGAGTTGCTACCTTGAGAATGAAAACTAAAAACAAAAATGATCTAGGCATAAAGGAATCCCTGATCTTGCCTCCACATTCTTATCAAATGATCTGATTCAATTTGACTTCTATTACAAAGACTATTGGAAATGTCTTCCAGAAGGTCAAGGGTGTACTTCATTTACCAGGGTAAAGCCCTTTATCTGTCCTGTTATCTATAACCCCCCCCACCCACACACACATATAAGTTCTTGAGCATTAGTTGCTATCTCTTGCCTTCGTGACTGAGGATAGGGTTTCAGGAAGTAGCATGTTTATCCCTGTATTCAGAAGATATTTGGTGAGAGTTAACATATTACATATGATGAGTGTTTAATGAAAGTTTGCTGGACATGGAAATGGTCTTTCTCTTGCTTCAGATGAAGTCTTCTGCTCAGAGTTTCCTTTAGCTTTGATTCCCATCCCCCATGATAGTCCCCCTTCCTTAATTCCTTATTAACTACAGAGCACTTCCATCGCAACTCTTGGATTCTAAGGAAACTTTCTTCTCCATGGAAGATTCTGTTAACTACAACCTCCATGGGACCATTCTATATGTCTTCTAGGTTCAAAATATTGGTGTCACTTTTGTTTTTTTTCCCTTCTTCATTTCCTATAGACAGGCAATCAGAATTTGACAGTTTTTTAAATACACTCTTTCAGTGTTCTTCTCAGTTACCCCTGCCAAAATCCTGGGATGAGCCACTCCTTTTTTAATATTTTATTTATTTATTTATGAGAGAGAAAAAGAGAGGATGGGTGCACCAGGGCCTCCAGCCACTGCAAATAAACTCCAAACGCATGTGCCACCTTGTGCATCTAGCTTATATGGGTACTGGGGAATCGAACCTGGGTCCTTAGGCTTCACAGGCAAGTGCCTGAACCACTAAGCCATCTCTCCAGCCCCCAAGCCACTCATTTTCTAGGTTGTAGCAGAGTCTTAATCTGCGTTGTTGTTTTTTTTTTTTAATTTCACAAATGAAACAGGACTTTTTTTTCTTCCTGAAGTATAAATTCAGTTAAGAAACTCTGAAACAATTATGATCATGGTTAGTTTTCCATTCCTCTTAAACCTTAAACTTCTCCTAAATCAGGTCATCTACAATCTCAGCAGTTCCAACTATATCTCTCTCTTTTCTCCCAAATTTTCTCTGGCCAGTTCAGTTACCTCAGTAGAATCCAATCGACCATGTTGATGGCTATGACTTTGCTTGTTGTTATTTTCCTGTAGAAAAATGTTTCACTCCCTCATAGTCCTCTTAAGCATCCTTCAATTCCCCTCTCTCTGTGAAACTTTCATTGATGCCTCATGATCACCATCTCATAGAACATACTTGGTACTTGTTAGCTGTATAAATCCACTTGATGCCTATTATGAGATGAATTGTGCCCACTCAAAATTCACATCTTGAAGTCTTATCGCTGACATGTCTGGCTGTGACTGGATTTGGAAACAGGGTTTTTAAAGAAGTAATGAAGTTGAAAGGAGATAATTGGAGTGGGATCTAATCCACAGTATGAATAGCATCTTCCAAAAAGCAAGAAGTTAGGGAACCCACCACTGTGATAGTGGGAACCTATCACTAAGTTTTGGTCTTTTAGTCTCCAGAATGGCAAGGAAATAAGTTCATGTTGTTTAAGCCTCTTGGTATGTGGTACTCTATTAGGGCATTCTGGAAAATGAATATTAAACCCAATCTCATAGTTCTTACCACCTATTATTTTTACCTCTCATGTTTGAAAATAGAGGGTAAAGAAAGTTTTAGATAGTGCGGATCATGACTTAAGTTCTGAAGTTCTCCTTCCCCTTCACTTGTAGCAAGAATGTGGCATGTCTTCGAAGATGCCAAGAGGTTTTATTCTATTTTAGCTCATGGGCACAGTGTTAAGTGAACAGTTGATACTCAACATACTTTTGTTAACTGGATCACTGAATTGTCTTAATGCATAAAACTAAACTCCTTGTGCCTCAAAGATAAGTATAAATTAAAGAACCAATAAAACTCTGAGAAGAAAATCCAGGTGAATTCATGAACCATCTAAGGGTATAAATGCCTTAATAAAAATTTGTAAGTCAAAAAAGATCTAAGTGTATATGATCAAAAATAGATGAAGGGGGCCTGAGGCGATAGCTCAGCAGTTAAAGGTGCTTGCTCCATGAACCTAATGGCCCAAGTCCAATCCCCAGCACCCACACAGGGCTGGACACAAAGCGGTGTGCTTGTCTGCAATCCTAAAGTGCCTATGGCAATGGGAGGCAGAGCCAGGAGAACCATGAAGCCTGTGGGACAGACAGACTAGGTGCTTTACAATGAAGATCAGCCAGTGCTTGTCTGGGTAGGCCACCATGAGTCTGGGTGAAATGAAAAGAAAGGAATAGCAGAGTCTATGAGTTTAAGTTTTTAAGTTTTTCTTCCAGCTCTGACTCCTGTCCTCATCCCTTCTTCATGCTCATGTGCCTTGTCTCACATCATCGAACTCTGCATTCTTTTCCCTTCCTAATTCTCAAAGTCCTAGACCATCAGGCCACTGGAGGAAGACCTGTGACCAAGAGTACGATAAGGGTTGGTTGGGGAACAAACATAGTTTTCATGCATAGAACTTCTTATTCATCTCAAAAGGAAACATTGCATGGTTTTTAGAAGTGAGTACTTGATGTAACCACCTTCTTACAGGCATCTCTAAAGGAGAAGAGCCAAAAATATTGAGACCCCCAAGACGACCCCGGAAGCCCAAAACATTAAATAACCCTGAAGACTCCACATACTATTATCTACTTCATGTAAGTGGCTCGTGCTTATGATCAGATGGGAACCATAGCACCCTTTGGAGGCCAGTGTGAAATGGAAACTGGGTGCATTAGGCTGCCTCAGAAGAAGGCCTGACAACAAGGAGACATTCCTTGGTCTCCTCCTTGCTGAAACTCCTCCAGCCTAAATGCTTCCTTTGTGCTCTTTATCATGATCCTAGGATCTTGCAGTCCCGCATCCACCATGCTTTCCCAGCAGTATGTTCTAGGCTTATATGAGAATATATCAAGCCAGAAAGGGAAGTCTGACATGGCAGGAAACCTACAAAGAGAGATCTTCATTTAAATGAGTGGGTTATGGTGAACATAGAAGGGAGAAAAAAGAAGTTAATATTTATTGACACCTGCTAAATTCCAGAGTGATGACCCATTCATATCATTGTGATTTATAATCCTAGACCCTGCCCTTAGTATCATATGTATAACCCATGGGGTCAGGATTCTGAAACACAGATAAGCATCTTAGGCATCACATCAGGGTCACCAACTTTTCTGAGATCTCCTGGATCCACTCAGTGGATAACATGAGAACTCATAGGGTATCATTCCCACCAGTCTTCCCATCCTCATGTCCCTATTCTCCATGAATGCCACCATCACCCACTTAGTGTTGCTCTTTCTCTCAGAACTGACACCTGCATCAGTTGCTCCCCTCTTTGGCTTCTACCTACCAGCTCATCCTCCTTCTCTAACATCACAGCAATTACCAAACTCAGACTGCCATGCTTTCTCACCTGGACTATTTCAGCCCCTATGTAACTGATTCAAATCTTATCCTCCCCAGCCTATACCAGAAAATTTCTCTCAATGATAAATTATTATGTTCCTCCCCTGAGTGGCTCAGCAACTCCACCAGCATAAAGTCCAGATTCCTTCTAGGGCTTTTCTCAGTGGACACAGAACTAGCCTTTCTCCAGCTTCATCGCCTGCTCCCCGCCACCCCCGCATGTCCACTCACCATAGGTAACTGCTTAAAACTCCCACAGCAAGCAGCATCCTCTCAGGCTTCCAGGTCTTTCCCAGACAAGGGACCCTTTGAACCCAGTGGTCCCTTCATGTGTAACACTTATTCAGTCTTATGCCCTATGGTTCCACAGAGAAGGAGAGCATTTCTCCATACCCTAGACTACCCAGAGAATGCATTTTAAGCAAGCTTCCTATCTCACAGAAAATGAAGTTCACATTCGACTCCCAACTTCTGTTCTTTTTCTTCCCTCTGGATTGCATTTGTTGCCCTACACTTCCTCTCTGCCTCGTGGAGTTACCCAGAATTCAGTCCCCCAGTCACCCAGTCATTTCTCCACTTGTTTCCTTTGAAGGATGTCATCAACCACCATAACCTAGATACTGACAACTTCTCTCTCTCTCCTTCCCTCCCCCGCACTCTCTCCAAACTCAAATATCAAAGTGCCTAGCAATTTTTATATAACCTACGTGGAAGTGCACACAGACATCTCCACACATGGACACACACATGCACACAGCACTGTGAGGATATCAGCCACATTCCATACAAATCGTCCAGTGAACTATACAACCAAGTGACTTTTAATACAACTATCACCACAGTTAATTTTGCCACATCTTCATCTCCACCCAAAAGAAATTCTACCCATTAGCAGTCAGTCCTCACCCCCACCCCTGCCCCAAACCCAAGGCAAAAAACGATCTATTTTCTTTAAAAAAAAAAACTTATGCCTTTTTATTGTATTTTATTTTATTTATTTACTTATTTATTTATTTGAGAAGAGAGAGAGAATGGGCACATCATGGCCTCTGGCCACTGCAAATGGAACTCCAAATGCGTGTGCCACCATGTTCGTCTGCCCTATGTGGATTCTGGGGAGTCGAACCTGGGTCCTTAGGCTTCGCAGGCAAGCAACCTAACTGCTAAGCCATCTCTCTAGCCTTCTATTTTCTATCTCCATAGATTTGCCTCTTCTACACCTGCCACATAAATAGAATGATTCACCAACTAATTTTATAAAGCACTAGTCTCTCATCCTGGCTCCTCCCTTTTCCTCATCTCCCATTAAGATCATGATATTATACATTATGATCACATCTTGTTATATATTAGATATTTTCAATTCTTCTATTCCCTTTAGAAGTCAATTCAAGAAGAAAAACGAAGACCACGAAAAGACAGGTAATTATCACTTTTAAATTACATTATCTCTTTGAAGTAAAATGACAAATCTTTATGTTCAAAATTGATTAAAATTCACATATTTATTTGGATACATTTGGAAAGTAACATGCACTCAACACATTTATGAATTAAGCATATGGCATATATGCAATTTATAAAATGGAAATATATTGAACCAGCACCATGTGAAACATTCATTGAGAATTCAAATGTGTTCTGAATGAATTACACTGTCTCACTATAGAATTTACTTTTCTCAGCCCATTGAATAGTTTTAATTGGCAATCTGAACATGCTCACATCCACAAACTTCGTTTCCTTGAACTCCTTTTTGTTTTGTTTTCTTTAATGCATGCTAAATGTCACATTTTCTAATCTCTACAGATCTGTTAGGGTGGCAAGGATTGTGTCTCCTGTGGGCATGGCACACAATCTCACATTCTCCATTCCCTATAATATTTCAGCCTATCAATACTTTACTAGTTTAAATATCAATACTTTACTAGTTATACCACTGATTTAATCAATCGTCATGTCAACTAATTTCCAGTCAGTGCTAATAGCAAAAATGGGTTCTTTATTAAGCATGGATAAACATAGTTTCCTATTTATGACCTGGTAGCATTCTAAACATTCCTTTACAAATTCATATCTATAACTTGAAAAACATTTGCCTAGCAACACCATAACATGTAGTGGATTTCCAGACCTGCCTATTTATCTCCTCTGAAAATGCATCAGATTACAAGTACATACAAACCCCCTCACAGAATCTATGAGGATCCATCAGACCATAGATGCATGCAGCCCATCACAGAACCAGACAGTAGCCTGAGCAGACTCACTAGTTCACATGGCTGAGAATACAGCCCTGTGTGCATACCATGTGCAGGAATGAAAATCTAGCACAGAAGCCAATCTCCTAACAACCAGCAGATTGGAGACCATCGGGCTACCTGTGAACAAAGTCAGTTGAGGTCATAAAGGCTTGTGTATAGCAAAGAACTGGTGGCTGATGACATCTGAAAATGTTTTGTGTTCTTGAATAAAGGCAGGCTTTTCTTATAGTTGCCCAAGGGCCTGTTGTGAATTCTTATGTAGACTGGCCAAACTAGGACACCATTTATCACTGGTAATTCTAGAATCTGCCAGTTTTGTGCTGTGATAAATTGGGTAAAACAGGAAAAGCTGCTCCCGCCACTAATGTTCTATTCAAGGTAAGGACGAAGGGGTTGCTCTTCATTCATGGCCGGTGCTCTTCAAGCACACTTCATGACTACTCCAATTTATGTTGACATATATTGTGGCTCTTAAGTTATAGTAAAAGAAGAAAACATTTCTATAAGTCAAGTAAGTAGAAATTAGATTGAGGTTTATGTGTATGTGTTCATATGTTCATTTACAGTCAAGGAAAATTACTAGATTTAGAGGATTTCTACTATAAGGAATTTTTGCCCAGCTGTTCTGGACCAAAGGACCATAACCCGAATTTAAGAGAACAGAGACCAGAGCAGGACCTCCAGGATCAGCACAGTAAAGCTCATGAAAGGTAATAAGATGTAGTTTGTTACATGTTCTACTTCACATTCAAAATTCAATCCTTAGGTAACTTCATTCTATGTAGCAACTAATGACAATACGTGCATTGAATATTACAGTGTGATAGTGATATTTTAAAAGTTAAATCACAAATATTGTGGAATAATAATTATACATCCCAAGTGCCCTAGGAAAATCTCAACTTATACCCCTTTTGCTGGTATAATTAATAATAGCACCCTCTTTTTAAAAGATTTCCAGGGTGGGAGAGATGGCTCAGCAGTTAAAGCACTTGCCTGCAGAGCCTAATTGGTGGTGGGACCACTGCTCATGGAATTTTTGCAGAAGAGAGGCAGAAAGATTGTAAGAGCCACAGGTCGGAAGTTTATACCCAGAGGCATTGCCCCCAATATCTGCTACTCTCACAACACATAACCCACAACCCCATGGGGAAAACCAGCAACCCTGAGGAAGTCCCCAAGCAGAATGGAGGCAGGGATGAAGGAAAGGGTGGTACCAACACATGGTGTATCTATACTAAGTATGTCCATAATTTAAAACATTCAAAAATTAAAAAGAAAACAATTGGTGGTGGTAAATCAGTGGTTGGAGAGTAGCATTAGAGGGCAACAGAAACCATGTTCTCTTCTCCTCCTCTTGTCTTAATCTGGAGAGGCTTCTGTTGAACAATAGTGAATGATGTGGGTGGGGCATCTCATAAATATCCAGATTTTGATTATGGCAAGAATTTGTAGACAGAGTGGAATGGAGAGATAAGATGACACAAGAGTACATCAGTCAAGAGTAGGAGAATCAGGGCCTGGAGAGATGGCTTAGCAGTTAAGGCACTTGCCTACAAAGTCTAGTGAGCTGAGTTTGATTAAAGTATCCTCATAGGGCCAGATGCATAATGTGGCACATGCATCTGGAGCTTGCAGCATCTGGAGGCCATTGTGTGTCCATTTTCTCTGTCTATCTCTCCTCTCTCTCTCTCTCTCTCTCTCTCTACAAATAAATAAAAAATTTTTTAAAAAAGAGTAGGAGAATCAGGGGCTGGGGAGATGCTTCAGTCAGTGAAGTGCTTGCCAAGCAAGCATGAGAACCTAAGTTCAGATCTTCAGAACTTACTAACAGCTGAATGTGATGTGCACCTGTATTCCTAAAACTAAGGAGATGGAAACAGGAAGATTCCTGAGTCGTGTTGGCTAGCTAGCCTAGTTGAATAGATGAGCTCAAAGTTCAGTAATAAACCTGTCTCAAAATAATAATAATTCAGGGCTAGAGAGATGGCAAAGAAGTTAAGGCACTTGCCTACAGAGCAAGGTACAGACACGTGCTTCCATCACCAAATCTGTCAGCCCTTTGCCACTTACCAGCCACTTCCGTTAACACACTGTAGACGACCTGTCTGGCCTCTCAACTAAAGCCACACCTTCCAACTGTGCACCCAAGTCTTTCCAGCCACTCAAGAACATTGTCATGTAGCTGTTGCCTGGTTGCCTGTAACTTCAGCATCTTTAACGTATGGCCACTTTACCAATCACTTCGAACAACTTTCAACATGATGCAAGTAGGCCCATAATGGAAAACATCCTTAGTCCTCCTTCAAGACCCCAGAAATCCTGCTCTTCATTAAATGTGAAAAGACTATCTTCTCTTCATCCTCCTTTCCCGTTCTCCTTTAGTCTGCTTTACTCACATTTCCACTCCCTCCACTTCACTGAAAAGTGGTGGTTGTCAGTAACCACCAGTTTCCACATCCCATGATCGATTCTCCATCTTCATCTCTCCCCACTGGCAGCATTTAACACCTGTGATTAGTTAGGGTTTGTAGTTGTTGGTGATGTCTTGTTTTACTTTTAATTCTTGTTTTGTTCTTTTGAGGTAAAATTTCACTCTTTAACATAGACTAGAGTGGAAATCAATCTGTGCTCAGTCCAGCCTTGAACTTGTACCACCATATTCTGGCTTTTAAAATAACTTCTTTATTGGCCTCCAGAGCACTCTTCTGTTGGTTTGCCTCTTGCCTCAATATCTACTCCTTTTTGTCCTGGCACTGGTTTCTCAGTATTGGAGTGTCTCATCTTTTGCTTTATAAATGTGTACTACCATACTGAAAATACCACTTATGTCCTTACAGTGAAGTAGGCTCTCTAGTCTGCATCAGGACTCACATCCGACTGCTTCTTCAGCATGTCGGCCTGTCCTCTTCAATTTCTAGTAAGTATCTCAAACTTAGCATTTCCAAAACTCAAACATTTACCCCCTTCCTCGGTGTCTTTTTTCGATCCCAACAAACAACATCTCCGTCTTTACAGTGTTCAAGTAAAACCCTGTGGGGCCATTCTTGACTTCCATCTTCCCCACCATCATCAATCTCTCAGTTCCACCTTCCAATTCTAATGAGAATCTGGACCATTCTCACCTCTTCCTGTGTAAGTCTAGCCTAAGCCATTATCAATTCTGCCTGGATGGTTGCAGTGCTTTTTAATGGGCCTCCCTAATTTCATTCTGACAGCCAGCTTCTTGCTTTGTTATTCCTCTACTCAGAATCCTTCACTGTTTCTCTCACTCTAAAATCTAATCTCCGTCACGATCTCAATGCACCAAGCCATCTGCCATAATGTGCCCTCCTTCCTCCTGCTTTCATTCATCTTCCTTTTCTCTTCCCCTTGTTTCTTCCACTCAAGCCACAATGGCCTCCTTGCTGTCCTTGAATGTGGTGTGTATAGTGTAGACTTGGGAGCTTACAGCTAGTTGGTCTACTGTCCTGGAATGACTGCACCCCCAAGAGACCCCCGCGTTCACTAACCCTTCATATCTCTTCCCAAATGCCACCTTTCTCAGAGGTCCTTTTTTTAAAAAAAAAACATCATGATTGGTACACACACCATCACTCCCCCACTTACCCTGCTTTGTTTTTCTATCATACCCCTCATCACTTGATATTTTGAAATTATTTGTGCCTCCTCCACACCAAACTTGAAACTCCATAATAGCGGGGACTGTTGTTTTCCAGTCACCTACCTAAACTGGCACCTGGCACTTAGCAGGTGTTCAAGGAATGAATGAATCTGTGAGGATGCACTGTAGGGAGACTGCACTTCCTGAGGCCAGCAACACAATATGAAGACAAACATTGGCTGTGGTTTATTACAGTAGGACCAGGAAAACTGGCCTGGTGGCTTCATTAAAATACTGAGACCTTGAGAAGCTAAGGACGAAGATTCCACCTTATGTCATTAACAGAATGGGGTGGCTGGGATTAAGGGCCATGTTTAAAAGAAACATTTGAGCAGTATTAAAATGTGAAGTGTGTCTATCCAGACAGACACCCTGAGTTTGATGAAAGGGTATCAAAATTAAGGCACCATATAAATATTTGTGTACGGGGTGTCGATTATTTTTGGTTCAGTTCTCCACCTGTGGATGCTTAGTTCTCATCCAAACACAGACACTAGGTTCCATTTTGAAAACCGGCTGAGCATAATGGCAGCTACCTTTGGCCATTCTTCTCTCTGTTTTTGTTTTGTTTTGTTTTGTTTCCCCAGGTGGGGTTTCGCTGTAGCCCAGGATGACCTGGAATTCACTATGTAGTCTTGAACTCAGGGCGATCCTCCTACCTCTGCTGGGATTAAAGGCGTGCGCCGGCCCGCCTGACATTGTGGTTATACCTTTTTTAAATGCCCGGGGATTGATGGGAGGCAGAAGGAAGAAAACCATTCTGACTCGGAGAGGGTGCGGATGCGGTGTTGTCACTAACAGGCGGAACCTGGGTCTCGCCGGCAGGTGCTGCACAGCTGCTGGGAGCCCAGAGGAGAGAAGGAGGACCAGCGGGCAGCCGCCAACCCCTATGATTACCGGAGGCTCCTGCGCAAAACCTCCCAGCGCCGGCGCCTGGTGCAGCAGTGGTAACTCACCTACAGAAAAGCCTCCGTCTGCGGAGAGAGCCGGAGCCTGCGGGGCCACACGCACCAAAGCGGGGCGCCCTCTGGCATGGCCACCTCCAGGCAGTGAAGTCGGAAGCTTGGACCTCCCGGGCCAGCCTCCCTCGTCTGAAGGAAGAAAACTTGGATCCCTTGGGAAAGAGCCCTGGACCCCTCTGCGCCCACAGACCTCCGCGCCTCCTCTCCCTCTCTCGTCCACCAGCTTCCAGCCCCATTTTCTAAAGTGTCTCTTTGGCACTTGCTTGTGCCCTTGTCACCGAACTGTGGCGGAGCTGTCGCCAGCCCCTCTCTCAGTTAGATTTCTACTTTCTTGCAAAGGGACCTGGGGACCCTCTTTCTTAGCTGGGTGGATGGAATCTGTGAACTCAAAGGCCGAGTGAGGGAGGACGGGAACCTTGGCAGTTAACTTCATTTCAAACTTGAGCTTTCTTCTCCCTTGTTTATTATTATTGCTAATTAAAGAAGTGCCTTGGAAAGTCCGCGGTTTGCAAGTCTGGTCTATACGGTCCTTCACCTCTGCTCTCTAGCTGAGGTACCTGCATCAGCGAACACCTATTCCTGGCCAGATCAAATAAACACAGTCTGACTTAAAACTTGCCATGCAAACAGGGACTCCAAACCCAACACACACTGCTGCCTCCCCAGACAACCCGTGTGGGTCAGCAAAACCTTCACTTATGAGGTTCTGCTACTCTGCATATGGTCTGCACTCCTCAGAATCAGGTGGGGGGGGTCGTGGGTGGGAGGGGTTTTCGTTCATCAGTTAACAGCAGCCAATTTTTAAAACCCTGCTAAGCCTTTTTATAAAAGACACCCTCCCCATAGAAGCCACATGGGGAGGAAGGGGAAGGGTGATAAAGTTGTGCCACAGAGGACTGAATGGGCAGAAGAGTTCTAGCCTGGCCAGGGTACCCTGGAGCCCAAGCAAAAGCCACTAGAGAGAAGTTCGGAGTGAGCTGATGAGGTTTGTTCTGCCCCAGGCCCACTTGCACTTTAGCCCTCTCCCCAAAGATGGAGCTGTGCAGACTCTTAACTTGAAAGGACATCAGGCTGAGGGGAGGTCTCCAAATCTGGAGTCTAAATGAGCTCCAGTCCCCTTCCCAGGGTTAGAATCACCTCTTCATTTGGGTTTGGGACCTACCAGACCTGACAAAGAAATCACTGGCCTTGTGCAGACCCAGGAAGCAGCCCACGAAGCCAGGGAGCCTGGGCCGGCGCCAACCGAAGCCAGCTTAAGGGAACACGTGGGCCAGTGAACAGGGAGTCAGTAATACCTACTCCAAAGTGGTCCATCCTCCTCCTCCCCATATCAGGGGCCCTCTGCACCCTGAAGATAGGCACTGTGGGGAGGATATAGGCACCAGGCAGGCTGCCAAGCCAGGCCCACCCTTCTACTCTGCTGTTCCCGATGCCCCTGCACACCAGAGAGCCCTCACAGCTCCATAGGGAAACAACAAACCCTGCTTACACACACACACACACACACACACACACACACACACATCACACACATACAAGCCAGGTTCTCACGACTGGGAAAGAGAATAGCCAGTTCTTGGAACGTTGTGTTTTTGTTTTCGTTTTTGTTCCCTCACCCCGCCCATTCTTCATTTTCTGTTGTTCAGTATTTAAGCACCTAAAGGACACAAAGGAAAACTTGTACCAAATATATTTCTTTGGCCAGCGGCAGGATCTCTGGGTGAACCCTGGACAATAAGCGAGTCATCCCAGAAATCAGGTGCGGTGCTGTGCTGCAGCCTTGGGTCTCTCTGTGTGTTAGGAAAGGTCTTGTCCCGGGGCTGGCCAGCCTTTCCGTCCCACCCGCCGGCTGCCTGCTTTGTGAACTAATTACTATAATTATTACCTCCTTGCGCTCTTTTGTTATCACCAACCCCTAGCACAAGAGAGGGGGAAATGGGCTCTTTGGGGAATTGAAACATTTTTTCAAAGCAAATTGCTGTCTAGGAAAGGATGGGTTTATGGAGAGACAAATCAGATCCCAGTCTGCATTTAAAGTGTGATGTGCTTAAATTTTTTTTAATGTAAATACTAACATTAGTTTTTTAAAAAAAAATATTCTGGAGCTGTCGGATTTAAGTTTAAACAGCAACATTTTAAATCACTGTATTTCAAAATAATAATAATAAAAGTTAAATTCAGGTGTTGGGCTTTCTACATTCCTCTTATTTTCATCCATGTCTTCCTTGGGAGCTTGTTTTGAAGAGTCTTTATGTGTCAAATCATTCATCGGGTTTTGAGAAGCTCTACAAGCCCAGCCTGATGGTTTGCAGAGAAATACTTGGTGCGGATTTAAACAAAGAATCAGGCTCTCCCGTTCCTATCTGTAAAGATAGGGCAAGAACCGAGGTTTCTGTTTTCTTGGAGCTGTCACCCCATCCCTGTCAGCTGAAGCTTTGTGGGGGCCAGGAGTGCAGAAGAGGGGCGAGCTGAGACCAGGGGTCAAGGTCACTGCCCTCAAGAAGCCTGGTCCCTGCTTCTCACCAGAGCCAGCTCCAGGCCAACAGTACTCCCATCTGCCTCCACTCGAGGCCTCCTTGAGCATCAACTAGCTCCTTGGGGGTCCCCTGGACTCAGTCACCTAGGAAGGAGGCCACGCTTGGTGGAGAGAATTGACCTAGAGATAATGCACCTGGGGACACAAAATTGGGTGTCAAGGAGGCCATGAGGCACCCTACATAAAAGAACGACCCTCATCACTAGGAGCGAGGGTCCCAGGATCTCAGCTTCGGTGCCATTGTAGACACAATGGAAGTGACAGGCGCTAGCTCAGGGCAAGGGGAAAGGCAGCCAGCGCGGAAGAAGAACGCGGCCCTTTCCCGGCAAGGTCATTCTTTCCCTCTCTGCCAGCCTGGAGCTACAGGCTCAGGTGAGCATAATCTTCCCAGCCAAGAGAGGCCAATGCTAAGGCTAACTCGGGGCAAATCCTCAGGGCTCCTTCCCAGTGTTTAATGGCCTTTAGGGAAAAGAAAATATCAAACAGGAAAAGATTTTCTTCCTTTATTAAAAAACAAACAAGGAACTACTTCTCATTGGGCCTCAGAGGTTGGTGACACAGGACTCTTGGGACGCCATAAAGGTGAAGATTCCCACTGAACGGGGTAACCGGCCATTGGTTTGAGTCCCCTTAAAATGAGGGGTTAGGAAAGCGATGATTTTGCTCACATTTGAAAAGCCCAGATGTTTCATTGGAAGCCCCTTCCACCCTCCCACACTCATACAGACTCAAGTCATGCGTAAGCAACGACCCCCCCCCCCAACACACACACATCACTGTGGGCCAAGGTCACCGAAGGGAAGGACCGGATCCCCTCCCCCACCGGCCATCAATCCTGTCTGCTCTGGCTGCTCTCCTCTGCTCCCTTCCAAGAAGTTTTTTCCGTTGTTTTTGGTTTTGTTTTGTTTTTAATTTTTCCCAGCCTGAGGTCCTCAGTGATGGCTCCAGCGTAGATTTTAATTGCCTCAATCAGCAGTCTTTCTCCCCAGCGGCGCGTCAGGCAAACCCTGGACGGTGGGCCTGGAGACCCGGCGCCTGGCTGCGCTAGAATAGCTCGGTAGGCAAGCATCGTGGCGCGTGGGAGGCCTACCCCCTCCGTCCCCTCCCCAGGCTCCTGAGCAGCGCCTGATTGCGGCTGGGCTGCCTGGGCTGTGGAGGTCACAGCGACCTCAGCACCCGTTTCGAGGAGGGCGGCAGGGGAAACCTCTTTTCCCTGCATGCAGCCAGAGTCAGCCCTCAAACAATGAGCCAATCCATGCACTCATAAAACTGGTCTCAGCCACGCTTCCAGCCTCGCCACGGTCCCCAGGGTCTGCGGTGGCTGAGGTCCGCGCGCAGCGGCTCGCGCAGCGGCTCGCGCAGCACCCTGGACAGCGCCCCGAGCCCGCAGAGACCCGGTCTCTTTCCGCCCTGGGCTCGCGCCCGGCGCGCAGCCTCCCCCGCACCCCGCCCCCGCGCACTCCGCCTCGCACCCTCACGACTCAGCGCCCTCGCTCTCCCCCGTCTTCGCTCGCCACCCTCCCATCCACCCATCCATCCATCCCCGCTGGGCTCCCTCTCCCTCAACATAGGGTCCTTCCAATCTCCAGCCGGCCAGCAGACTTCCAACTCTACTCAGTCTCCGCGCATTCCACACGCCCCCGCGCCCACACCCCCAATCCCTAACCCTCGCACACGCGCGCACTCGCACACTCAGACACGCACGTTTCCTGTCCCGGTCTGACACCCACCCTCAGCGCCCGACCGCGCACTGCCCTCCTCCCGCCACACTCCGCACGCACGCGCGCACCGGGCCGAGCCCGAAGGCAGCTCGCGCAGAGCCCGCACTTCGCCCATCGGCGCCAAGCTCGCAGAGCCCATGGCATCTCCAGGCTCCGGCTTTTGGTCTTTTGGGTCCGAAGATGGCTCTGGGGATCCCGAGAACCCGGGCACAGGTAGGACCATGGGGACCTGCCCGCAGAAGGAGAGCTTCGTGGGTGGCCTGGGGTTCGCTGGGTTCCAGAGAAGAGGAGGGATGCTCTATCACCTGCAACGGGAAACTTCTCTGGGCCCTTCGCCTGGCTCTCTGGTTAATTCCCAAAACCGACCATCTCTCGGAGCTCTTTGTCCCCTGGGAAGATGCTCAACGTGTCCCAGGCTCTCTCCCGGGCTAAGCTCGCTATGGACGGCAGTGTCTGCGGGATGCTGGATTCGTGGTCCCCGGGGGGAGCGCATCTCGACGTCTAGACCCTGGGCAGGGGCAGA
The DNA here is from genome assembly GCA_036346955.1 of Dipus sagitta. NCBI lineage: Eukaryota > Metazoa > Chordata > Mammalia > Rodentia > Dipodidae > Dipus > Dipus sagitta. The sequence continues at coordinate 158,563,410 of CM070773.1, forward strand.
GGGGTGGCAGAGAAAGGGAAGGGGGAGCGGGGGGGGGGATTTTTGACCTGAACGCAGAGCAAGCAATGGGAAAACTAGCTCCGTGGGGAGGCGGGAAAGAAGTGCGAAGGTCTCCTGGATGCAGGAATTGAGGAACTGGAGGGCTGCCGGGTCCTCCTGCGCGTCCCCACCTGCTGGCTGCAGAGCGGTCCGGGAGGGAGGTGGCGGGGTCTCCGACCTCGGGCTGGTAGACGCTGCTCGTCTAAAACGAAATTTCAGTCGCCCCTCTGCTGTTTTCTCTCTGCCTCGCTACCCGCCTGGCTGTCCTCCTTTGCAGCGAGAGCCTGGTGCCAGGTGGCACAAAAGTTCACTGGCGGCATCGGAAACAAGCTGTGCGGTGAGTGCGGGGTCCGGGGAAGAAGGGGGCTTCTCTGGGCTGGGATGAGGGAGCCGGGCCCCTCTGTGGCTGACCAAGGCCCGCGCTCGGTGTCCTTGTCCAGCTCTGCTCTATGGAGATGCGGAGAAGCCAGCCGAGAGCGGCGGGAAGGCGCCTCCGCGGACCGCCACTGGGAAGGTCACCTGCACCTGTGACCAGAAGCCCTGTAGCTGCCCCAAAGCGGATGTCAACTATGCGTTTCTGAATGCAACAGGTAAAGGCACCTGGCCCTTGCTCCGCCCCGCCCACCTCCCTCAGGTTGGCAGCACCAAGCCCTAAGAGCCCTCCGCCCCGCGGACAAAGAGGCTGGCAAAGGCGGGCCCTTGTAAGAATTTTACGCAGAATTCCAGAAATGGTGGGCCTGTCTGCGACGTACAAGCCCCGACTCCTGCCTGCTCACTCCAAAGGGACTCTGGGGCCACCAGCCCTGCGAGCTGCTTGTGGCACCTACAGCCTGGCGGGGGACCTGGTCCGCTCCCCTGTGGTGCTGGGACCTCCAGGTAGGATTCTGTGTCCAAGTGTCCTGCCAGGGAATTCAGAATCGTTGAGATATATTAGGTCTGTAGATTGGAGTGCGTGTCTATTGTAGCCGCGATTTCACAGGGGAAGGATTCCTTTCACGTGCGCCCTGAGGGCTACATTTTACCCTCACACACCCAGTCTCCAAACCGCGCAAGCGCAGGCACATCCACACAAAAATACACAGAGGAATTGGGGAAACCTCTGGCCTTCTTCAAGGAGCCAGAATAGCTTTATGGTCCACTTTTTCTGATTTGCCTGAAAGCATTTCTCAAACATTTCTGATGTGAAGTATTTACTAAGAACATTTAGGACACACGCCACGCTGGTGAAATAGATAAATGGCGACACTCTTTTTGAAAGGAGAAAAGCTAGCAAAACAAAAGCTACGAACTGAAATGCAAGAATTGATTCCGGAAAGAAGAGAAAACGCAATTTCATTTGTTCTGCATTTACAAATGCTGTTTCTTCCTATGTTCATTTGCTTACTTATAACAGTCTTATTTCTAAAACCCAGGCTGGCCTCGAACTCGCGGGCACCGTCCTTGTCTCAGTCGCTGTGAATACTGGCATAATAAAAATCTCTCATAATAAAAGAGAAATTGATGGATCAATAACTTGGCTGCACATTCCCATAGTAAACTCGACGTGTGTCCTTTTAATTCCGTTGTTTCAGACCTGCTACCAGCGTGTGACGGAGAAAGGCCCACGTTAGCGTTTCTCCAGGCTGTTATGGATATTTTGCTCCAGTATGTGGTGAAAAGTTTCGATAGATCAACCAAAGTGATTGATTTCCATTATCCTAATGAGCTTCTTCAAGAGTATAACTGGGAATTGGCAGACCAACCACAAAATCTGGAGGAAATTCTGACGCATTGCCAAACAGCTCTAAAATACGCAATTAAAACAGGTATTGTCCCGCTGGCAAGACTAAAGCTCTCTTTTACGACTTTTGTTTCTTCTATCAAATGTTTTCTGTTTTGTGGAGTTATGATGGTTTCAAAATTGCAAAGTTATCCTCACCATTCAAGATAGTCATTTTGGGGATGAATGAAATCAAAAACACCTTGTGTGCATCTGATGTTAGTAATATCAGAAACCTCCCAGTAAACATAGTCAGACTTTACGATTGCCTGTGTTTGGCCACGGAGATTAATCGAGGGTGTAGCAATAACCCTTTGTCAGCAGAGGCCAGTAGAAGCAACCCAAAATGGAGAAAGAAAAAATATGGAAACAGAAGCTCAAAAGGCACGATCCAACAAAAGCCAGAATTCCAGTGTCAGCGCTGGTTACTTCAGTGGGGTAGGACCAGTCAGAAACTGGCTGGACCACCTATAATCACCATTACCCAGCTGAAGGGAGAATGTGGCATTGTCTCAAGTGACTAAACTTTGCATTTGAAATCCAGTTTTCCTCCATTATAAAGAAGTGCACACACACATCACAATATAGACTAGCTTTGTATTCAGCCTTATTACATAAGAATTATGTGTTCTTCACAACCATTGTGTGTGCATGATAAGAAAGGAGGAAAGGAAAATCTGATATTCTCAGGGACTTTTTTAATGTATTTGATATGGTTTATTGTCTTCATACAATATCCTTTAAAACAGAATAAAATATATTTATAGTTCCAGATATATCATTCATGTGGAGGGGGCATTCCAAGCTTTCTTTTCATATACACAAAATCAACTATTTATCTACACAGGCCCTAAGCACCCTGCTTTTTTGCTATGTTGTCTCCATGCAAGGTGGCATTTATTAAAGCAATAAAAAATAAATGTGAATGGATATCTGAGTGGAGAATAGAAGCCTCAAGGATCTGCAATTGTTCACAGAATTAAAATGATTTACTAGCAAATGATAAGTGTAAAATATTTAAAACACTTATGACCACAGAAATGTTATATTTTATGTTGCAGCTTTATAGATGAATTATCACTGTTGTTATAAACATTTTAAGAATGTTTGCTGTGAGATATTTGAGCTTTGTTCTAGACATCCTTTATACCAACAAAGAAGAAGGGTATACATAGAAGCCTTAGGATGTTAATTTATTGCATAATTACCATCTGTCTTGTGATAATAAATACACTTATACCTACATACTCAGGAAAAGGAACTTAACTTGTTGATTTCCATCAAACTTGTTCTATGAAATATGATTTTTGAAGGTTTAGATATCATCCTCTATTAGTTTTCCTGAAAAAGCCCACAGGATATAAACACCGGACACTAAAAGACATTCCTTTCCCACCTATTCCTCATGTAGGTGCAAGCCTAAGGAATGCTTTTAACTCATTTTGTTTGACCCATCCCATATATCTAATATTTAAATATTTAACAATATTTAAATATTTAAAATAATAGTAAATATTTAATAATATTTAAATAACACCTATTTATTATATTTCAATCAAACCAAAACAAATGCCTAAAATTGTTTTACATATATGTCATAAAGATTGTGGTGTTTGAGATATAATTTAGAGTTAAGATAATGGGAACTGCCAGTAAAAGAAATTCATATTTCTGTCTATCAGTGTTCCATTTACTCTCAGGGAAGAAAAATAGGTTGATAGAATACTTGGATGATTTTCCCTAATGCTTATAAAACTGTCAGTCAAGTGTTGTTGTAATGCATTTTATTTCAAATGTAGATAAAAGTATTATAGGTTGAATAACCAAGTAACATTTCAGAAAAATAATTAATAGTAGGCAGCTTCTCTCTTCAAATGATGAGTGTATAGATTTTTATGTTGTCGCTGCCAAATTTGTCAATAAGTCCTATTTAAAACCTATCTAATCAGTTTCCCTTCCTGACAACATCCAGTGTTTTTATGATGTTTGGGAGCTCATTTCATAAAATACCTGTCACCAGCTTTCCACTGAAAGTCCTTAGCCTGATTTCCATTTGAGCTCCAAGTTTAGAGCATGGGGAAGACCTTCAGAATGAAGCCACCATGTGTTGTTTAAATTACTTTGTAAAGAAATGTTGGAACAGAGACTTCTGTGAACAGTAGGGTTCTGGAATACTGTTTTGCCGGGATGATTGGATTTGGTGGTGGCTGTGAGGGGGGAGCTCTTGTAGTGTTCAGTCTTCAATTGAACCATGAGACAAAGGGAACTGAAGCCCATCAGCTAGGCCATCCTGTGTGGGTTGCCAGCACACAAAGAGCAGTTGGGACATTTGGACCCTCCCCAGTTGTTGATGAGCACCAGCTCTGATTTTCCATAGGCTGATCCTCTGCAGTGAGCACCAGCCTCTTGGGTTTATTTGCTAAAGTGTGCTGGAAAATTTCAGTGCCTGGAGCAGGGCCCTGATATCACTCCTCAAACTTGCTGTCCCCTAGCTGTGTAGGCAATGCATGGCCACAGGATTTTCCCATGCAGTGAACTCTAGCTCACATCACAGGGACCGGGGCAGGTAAGGTGCCCAGGGCAGGGGGACAACTGACAGGATCTGAGGAGCCCCCATATGCTCTCGAGCAGCCCTGGATGAATGTGCTGGGAACCCCTTGGAGGCAGTTTATAAGGGTCACAAGAGCAGAACAAATGTAATTAAGAGAATATTTCTGCCAGAAACCCAAGGGGTGTGCTGTTCTGACCTGTCAAATACCTCCCTCCATATTTTCACATCATCATCAGTGAATGAATGTTGGGATGCAGGAGAAAGTCAGATGAAACTGCAGAGCAAGGTCAAAAATTCGAGAGAAGGAAGGAAGCCCAGCAATTTAAGCAACAAACTTATGATTAGTTTACCCAAAATACTCAACAGGGTGGCTTGGTCTTCTGATGCTCAGGGACACACTTCAAAATGCCCATGTTTAACAGAGGTTCCCATGACAGTTTCCATAGAGTTAAATGATAATAGATACCAGGTTTATCTACAGTTTATTTTATTATCTAGAGTTGCCAATCCTTATTAATTTTCCTCACTTAAGAATGGTGCGGGGCCAGGTGTGTTGTTGCACGCCTTTAATTCCAGCACTTGGGAGGCAAATGTAGGAGGATCACTGTGAGTTCAAGGCCAGTTTGAAATTACATAGTAAATTCCAGGTCAGCCTGGGCTAGAGTGAGACTGTACCTCAGGAAGAAAAAAAAAAATGGGGAAGGGATCAAGGAATGGAGGGCAGAGCATGGGCTGGGATGTCAGCTGCATGCTGTAATGAGATGGAGAAATCACTGATACAAAGGGGGTGGAGCTTGTTCCAGAGAGCAGGCACCACAGAGGGGTGTTCTACCTCTCCTGAACGAGTAAACTGATGAGGTCAGAAACAAAGGGCCCAGAAAATTTTTTAAAATAATAAGAAGTAGAAGGGTAGCATGCAAGGCCATAAGGGAGGTAAAACAATGCTACAAGAGAAGCACAAATCCTTGTCCCTCTGAAATGTATGCCTTCCCAGCTCCTATCTTTTCCTAGTGTCAAACTCTCTAGCCACATGCCTAGGGCTGATAAGAGAGCACTCCAGTCCAGGAGATAAGCTCTGTAGTTTCACCGCCTTCCTTTATCTTGTTTTGTCCATGATGGGATTGAGACTATCACATCACCAGGCATCAGACAGGTGTCCAGCAAGTGACGGGTACCTTTTTATCAGATGCTATTTCCATAATGATGTCTCCAAAATTTCTGTTTCTAAATAAAGCATGGATTAACTGATGGGCTTCTCTGGGGACAAGATGTGCAAACACAGAATCCTAATGAGATATTTCTCATCACATTTTAAATAATAGCTTCCAGAGTGTGTGGATATCAACCCATTTACAAAATTTTAAAGAAATTCAGGAGTTAATTAGATAAGCCTGGCTAATGGGCCAATCAGTTCATTGAATATGTCTTTGCATCTTGTTGACAGCAGTTATATTGACCATATTTAGCTTTATTCTAAATCAGAACTGTGAGGGAGCTGTTGTTTATGGTCCAATATTCAGAGGAAAATTCTTCAAGAATTGTCTTTGTCCATACCATCTCTAGACACTCATCACTTTTTAAATCTGGGGCAAATCACTGAGCAGAATGGCCTATTCTCATTTTTGCGTCGTCGTTTGTAATCATAGGCCATTTGTCACTGACACTATTATGAATGTTGGCATGCCTAGTGGATGTCATGGTATGACTGATTCTCGGAATGACTCAACAGCAACAAAAAAAGAGGATATTTAGCAGCAAAAATGCAAACAAAAAATAGCCTGTCTTTGAGTGATTTGGGTTGCCATAATATCCTAGTTTGCAAATATATTGAAAGCATGGTAGGACATAGTCTAGTGTCCACATCGTAATCTACATGTTATTTTATAGAATATACTTAAAAGAGGATTTTATAGTGTGTTTTAAGAAATACTAAACCTTTGGTAGCCTCTGTGTTAAAAGCAAGGTTGCATGAGTGTGTGTTTTCTTGTGCACACACATGTATTGGCATATGGGATTTCTGACTATGCATTTTCTATTACTAGACAATCTCTCAAGACTCTTTTGCTAGGAAAATTTATTATCACTAGAAGCAATTTTGATTCTGGTATTCTACTTTATTCAGGACATCCCAGATATTTTAATCAACTTTCTACTGGATTGGATATGGTTGGACTAGCAGCAGACTGGCTCACATCAACAGCAAATACTAACATGTAAGTAGGTGAACAAGTTTTTGTGTGATTAGGCTAATTACCAGAGAGATTCCATATCATCCATGACAATTATCAGAGATTTTGCCTCTTCGGTGAAAAGCTTTTTGCATTATGTAGCCTCTTGCTTAATAAAAAATGATTCTGATATATCTTTGTTTCTGTCAAACTACACAAAACTTATAAACACAAAAGAGGCTTTGGGAGTTTTGATTTAAAATTATTTGTAATATGAAAGAAAAATGGACCCAGGGGTTGCCTTTTATCTAGCAGTACTATAAAATGCTCTTTATTCAATATGATAAACCACCCAGGCATGTTATGCCAATAATTGACTGCAAGGCTATAGAAAAAAAAAAAAAGAGCAAAACTTTTGTAAGACCTTTTAGAAATAACTGTATCTCTGCCTAATGTTATCATTCCCACATCCGTGAATATAAGCTTTGAAAAATAAAATCATTCTATAGATATTTTCATAGTGAATAATTTCTTTCAGCTACATATATAAAATGTGTCCATTTCTACATTTCAGGTTCACCTATGAGATTGCTCCAGTGTTTGTGCTTCTGGAATATGTCACACTAAAGAAAATGAGAGAAATCATTGGCTGGCCAGGGGGCTCTGGCGATGGAATATTTTCTCCTGGTATATATATTTCAATTTTTTTCTTTGATATGCCTTTGTTATGAACCTAAGGAAAATAAACAGCTGGTCCATGTTTATGATTAGGTAACCTATAACTGTATACTAATCAAAAGAATTAGCATGACTATGTGCACATGGCCCTTGAACACACCTCCAAGCGAACTAACTCCATGCTCAAACGTTAGCTATTAGTGTGCAAAGGAGCATGAACATAGATGGTATTTACCCATACTTCTACTGTGATCCTACACACAGGGTGTATGTATACTGTGGAATAAAGAAGATTCTTGATAAGGAATCTGGAAGTACATAACAAGGCAGATCTACTCAACAGAGCACATGTACTTAATCTACTCTGAAATTACAAGCAGAGCAGAGTTCCTGGGGAGATAATTCCTTAGAGCTAAAAGAGGGTAGTAATTTTTTAGAGAGATTTCTCATTGTTGCTTTTCTTTACCATGCCATCCATTCTTTCCATCTTGCTGTTTATTGCCCACCATTGCATCCTAAGCTCCATCATTTACACCTCTGCTAGCCCAGAGAATCATCCTGAAACAAAAATCTGTGTCCTTGCTCCTGGCTGTGCCCTTGCCTTGATGTGGAGACAAATAAAAGTTGGGAAGAAAATGGAGAGTTACTGACCCGTGGAAATAAAGCCTGGTGTGCAGACCAGCACCTGAGCAGTGACGGGAAGCTGGTGTCACCAGCACACCGAGACAGGCAGGAGAGGCCGGAGCCACGCCTGCCAATGTGCCAGGCACAAAGTTCCCATCTCTCTTAAGAAAATGTTCAAAGATAGATGAGAGGGGAGGAAAAAAAGAAAAACTGAGAAAAAATAATTAAAATAAAAACACCAGTGACCTTAAGGCCAAGACTTAAAATAAGCATGGTTGTCTATCAGCTCACATATGCTATTTTATTCTATATTCTTAAGCATAGAGCACTTTTTCAGATTCTAAAGGAGAAAGTGTTGGTTCCATACAAAGGAAAAATAACTCAAATAAATCACTGCAGGCTGGGTGTGGTGGCACACACCTTTATTCCCAGCACTGGGGAGGCAGAGGTAGGAGGATCGCCATAAGTTCAAGGCCAGCCTACATAGTGAATTCCATGTCGACCTGGCCTAGAGTGAGACCCTATCTCAAAGAAAAAAAAAGTCATTGAACACCAGCTGTGATGGATTTTAAGCTGTCTTTCTTTTCTAGTAAATTTGCTACTTTATTTCCTCTGGAGCTGAGTTTATTTTGTCTTTTTTGCCTGAAACTGACATAGTTTTCATGAAGAACCAGATAGAGTTAGAAGATCAACACCATCTACCTTTATTTCTCCTTTCTTTGTGCATATCATCCCTTCCTTTCTCCTCCTGCTCCCCAGGATTGGAATTGGAACCACTGTTTCCAACTATGGGACCATTTTGCCCCCTCTAAGAATAGTTGGCAAGGTCTAGAGACATTTTGAATTATCATAACTGGGGAAGGAGAATGCTGCTGGCACCTGGAAGCCAGGAGTAACACTAAATACATTACCCGAGAAAAACTTCCTTACAGGGTACCCAAGATGTCAACTGGTGCCAAAACTGCAAAGCCAGGAACTAGAGGGAAACTTGCCTTCAAGGCTTCCTTGAGTCCAGTATCTTATAGTCAGCCTTTTAGACTAGGATCTTCTCAGAGCCGATGTGACCTGGATTCTGCTTATCCTGTGTCTCTAGGGCCCTGAAAGTTAGGAGCTGCCCTCATTCTGACTGGTAAGATGCTGGATCTGGGTGAAGGTTGTTCTGTGACAGGTGGTCTGCTTGGTCCAACCCAGGGCTCATGAGACAAAAGTCATAACACCACATGGGTCATTCACTTTGGCAGAGCATTCCTGCTCCTCCATCACCAGGAGGGAAGAAAAGCTTGCTGGAAACACCCACACCCTGGGCACAAAGGTGTCTCCTTTGGAGTAGGAAGAGGAGACAGCACCTTCAACCTGTTTTATGGTCTCACATTTGCTAAACCAGCCTATTCATTTGCATACCTTGCATGCCCTTCTCCTAAACAGCAAAAATAAATAAATAAAACCTGAGCTGCTGGTTAACCCTTAGGAAAGTTCCCTCTGCTTTCCTTGTCAAGTGAGGGCCTACCTACACAATCAACATTTTTTTTTTTTTTTTTTTTTTTGGTTTTTCGAGGTAGGGTCTCACTCTAGCCCAGGCTTACCTGGAATTCACTATGGAGTCTCAGGGTGGCCTCAAACTCACGGCGATCCTCCTACCTCTGCCTCCCAAGTGCTGGGATTAAAGGCGTGCGCCACCACGCCCGGCTACAATCAACATTTATTATGTGAAATCCCTGACACATTTAGGGCAACACAGGAAGAGTAATTCCATATGGACCTAAATTGTGCAATAAGATTTCCTTAATGAACACAGTTGCATTTCAGTGTCTTTGAGAGGAAAGAACTGTTCAGAAGAATGAATAGAGTAAGATGACATGAATTTGGATATGTATCCTGCATTCTTTAAGAATCCTTCATTGATTGACAGACAGGACCATTAACAGTAATTTACATAGTTTTTCAAAAGACTCTTCCCGGCGCCGGGCGTGGTGGTGCACGCCCTTAATCCCAGCACTCGGGAGGCAGAGGTAGGAGGATCGCCATGAGTTCCTGGGTCAAAGTGAGACCCTACCTCGAAAAACAAAAAAAAAAAAAAAGAAAGAAAGAAAAAAAAAAGACTCTTCCCAGGCTGGGGAGATGGCTCAGCAGTTAAAGGCACTTGCTTGCAAAGCCTGCCAGCCCAGGTTCAATTCCCTAGTATCCATGTAAAACCAGATGCATAAAATAATGCACGTGTCTGGAGTTTGCAGAGAGATAAGAGACCCTTGCATGGCCATACACACATACACATGCCAGTATGCACACACACATGCACATACACATGCTTTCTCTCTCATAAATAAACTTAAATTTTTAAATAAAAATAAAAGGTTGATAATTATTTAAAAAGAAAATCTCTTCATATTGAGCATGGTAGTACACATCTATAATCCCAGCATTTGAGAGACTAAGACAGGAGGACCATGAGTTTGAAGTCAGCCTGGCCACTATGGCTCTGGGTTTGTAGTTATATAAAACAGGCATACAAACCAAAGTTTACTAACAAGAAATTACAAAGAAATTTATTTTAGCCGGACATGGTGGCGCACGCCTTTAATCCCAGCACTCTGGAGGCAGAGGTAGGAGGATCACTGTGAGTTCAATGCCACCTTGAGACTCCATAGTGAATTCCAGGTCATCCTGGGCTAGAGTGAGACCCTACCTCGAAAAACCAAAACAAAATAAAATAAAATAAAATAAATAAATTTATTTTAGAACAATTCTTTGATATGTATATGTATGTATATATATATATATATATATATATATATATATATATACATGTATATATACATTACTAGTCTTAAAGAAAGAAGAAAATTTGCACATTAATGAGATGGTTTGCTTACTTGTTTTTACATAAATCTTTCCTAATTACTTACATTATAGGATGCAAAGAATCTTCAGTGTTTTTAGAATTGTTCCATATTTTGATCTTGTTTCAAGGCTGAGAATGCCACTTTTCATAAATACATAATGTAAAATGGCAGTGTAAGTTTCAGGAGTGACCAAGACCATGGAGACCACTCTGAGGCAAAGATGGAAATTTTTATTCTGGGAAAAACATGAGCTGCCAGGACTGACTCTCAGGAGCAAAGCAGTCAACTTGGGGTTACAGATAGTGGGCTTTATAGAGCTCTTCAGTTGGGGGAAGGTGAGGAAGGGGGAAGTAAAAGAAAGGTTTCTTTAGGGGAGAACTAAGATAGCCAGGGTGTGACACCAGACCAATAACCTGGTGTCCTGAGAGAGAAGGGGCCATTGTTAGGCAAGGAAGGGAAAATGGCTGGGTGGTTCCTTGAGGAATGTGGATGACCCACTCCCTGGTTTCTGTCACCCACCTGCTGTCCTTGGTGACTCCATTTTGTCCTGACCTAACAGGCAGTATATATGTAGGGTCATTTCAAATATTTTCGGCAATTCTGCCCTAATCCCAAACCAAACTTTATTTCTTGGTTGTTTATAAAAATCATTCAGCAATGCAAACAATTTTAAAAACCAAATATCCTAACACAATACAATCAAAGGATGCATTAATTCAATAACTACCTGTTAAGGCATTATGGTAGGAAAATATTAAAAGTCTATTTTCCTTAATTAAGCCATGTTATTTCTGTAAGAGCAGAAAACGTGGTGTGTATAAGAAAAACACTGCACTTGATAACGTGCACTAGTCTTGAATCCGAGTTGAGTCGTTTCAGACAGTAGTGTGGTACACAGTACAAAGTGCACATGTGTGTTCAGAGCCAAGGCTGCAGTGGAATTATAGGATGCAAGACGGACAAGCACTACCACAAACACTTTGGATTCAATACCCATTTGATTTTGAATTAGTTTCTGTTGCATTTTCAGAAACCTTTTACTGTTGCCAAACCTATCTCAATCTCCCGCATTAAATTATGCAAACCCACAATTGGGGTGTAACCCACAGTTTAAGAAGTTGTGCTCTGGGTCAGTGGAAATTAGGCATGTTGAGAAATTATGCTGATAATGAAGAGCGTCACTGTTGCTATGCCCTGTAGGTGGCGCCATATCCAACATGTATGCCATGCTCATTGCGCGCTACAAGATGTTTCCAGAAGTCAAGGAGAAAGGAATGGCTGCAGTTCCCAGGCTCATCGCCTTCACATCGGAGCATGTATGTGTTTCCATTCTTTCTAACTTTAGTGTTATCTTCCATGACGCCCGGGTTGAATGAATGACGTCTGGAAACGCTTCACGTCTGACGTCTTCGAAGAGCGTAAGGAGAGAGGACAGCTGAGTGGTCCAAGGGAGCATCTTCCTTGGACCCAAATCTCAGGAAAACAACAAAGATAAAGCAGAATACGTTTCACCCTCGCTCCATCTCTTCACTTCTCTGTAATATGTTTTGAGGGAAGAGGAGAGAAGGAAGGTTTAGTATGAATTCATCCAGACCATTGAGCTGTGCTCCATATAATCAAAACTGTACAGTTCTCTGTACAGTCTCTCTCTTTAAAAATTTAATTATGGGGCTGGAGAGCTGGCTTAGTGGTTAAGCGCTTACCTGTGAAGCCTAAGGACCTCGGTTCAAGTCTCGATTCCCCCGGACCCACGTAAGCCAGATGTACAAGGTGGCGCATGCATCTGGAGTTCGTTTGCAGTGGCTGGAGGCCCTGGCGCATCCATTCTCTATCTATCTGCCTCTTTCTCTCTCTCTCTGTCACTTACAAATAAATAAATAAAAATAAACAACAAAAAAATTTAAACAGCTGATTGGCTAGCTATTCAACCATCCTAGTGCCTTGAACTATCTAACTCTAATCTTTGGCTGACTCCATTTAGTACTGTCTTAGTTGCTTTTCATCACTGTGACCAAAATGTCCAGCAGAAACAACCTAAGGGAGGTGAAGTTATTTTGGGTCACAGTTTGAGAGGATTCAGTCCGTCGCGGTGGGCGAGATGTGGAGGAGCAGTGCAGTTCACCTCAGGTGGGCCCGTAGCAGAGAAAGGAGAAGGCTGGAGCTTGCCTCATTTCTCCTTTGTTCCTCCTTCATCCCATCCAAGCCCCAGTCGATAGTGCTCCCCACTTTAGGCTGAGTCCCCTTCCTGCAAGCTCAGTTGATCCTCTTTGGAAACACCCTCCCACACATGCCCAGAGATGTACCTGCGTCTCCTAGATGGTTCTAGATTGAGTCAAGTTAGCAATGAAGCTTCACCATCGCAAGTATTGTGAAGAAATGGCATTGTGGTCTTTCCTGTCTGATCTTTGGGGCAGATGTGTTTTGGTCAAGCACTGGCTTCTCCGTACCACACTCAGCTACTAGTTAGGCGCATCTTCCTTGTCGAACAGCATGGCTCAGAAGTTCATGTTCCTTCCACGGCCTTCAGAGAGTTCACACCATTCCTTCCTGTTACCACACAAGCACAAGCTGATCATGTAACTGAACAGCTTTCACCTTCCGGACAAGCAGCTTTCTCTCACACACAAGTGCAAAGCAACAGATGCTGCAGCTGTCTGCGCAGCACATCGGGTCTGACGCAAGCTTTGTAGTGGACTTCATTCTTCAGCCTGCCTCATCAGGAGATGGGTGTTTTTTGTGTTTTTTTTTTTTAGTTAATCTTATCTTCTTTAAAGATAAAATCACAGTATAATTTTTCTTTTCACTATTTGACAGAAGTGGGTCCAACATCTGATAAATATTTCCGCATGCTCAGCTCCAAAATGCTCAGGTGATCTTGTACTGGACATCTGTTTCACTTGCTACCATTGGTGTTGCAGGCTAAAAAGAGGTTGATTCAGCAGCAAGCTCTCCTGTGCTGCCTCCTAGATGTCTGTCTGGCTTCTTCATGAGTTTTCTGCCTCACACTTTGAGTTCAGGCCATGTCGTATGAGAATAATTTTGCTGTTCTTTCTTCTCTTAGTATTTTTAACTTGGAGTGTGCTTCTTCGTTTCTAAGAAAAAAAAAGGGCAATTTAGCTTCTCATATCTCCACGCACATGACTAAGAACGATCATTTGATTGTGAACTCTTCCTAAAATACCAATGGTTCTAGCTGTAGGTTTATCATTTTTGACAGATGAACTATTCTTTTCTAATATAATACATATTAGATATGTTTAACACTTGACAGTGTCCAAAACACTTCCAATAACTGTTAAGAATAAACTCATCTGATTCTCATAATCTTGTGGGACAGATAGAATAGACATTATTATTTTTGGAAATTTTAAAACAAAGTTAGCTATGTAGGGAAGATCAGAATCAAAGCAGTTTCCTAACCCCCAGATCACCGATGCTCATACTCTTGACCCCTGTAGAAAACAATGAAGAGATTCTGTATCAACATCTTCTAAATAACAGTTCATCTAACATTTGTTATAACTTACTATTTTGCCCTTCCCTAATCCCATGAGTTCTTCTTTTTTAATATAACTTATTTTTATTATTTATTTATTTATTACAGAGAAAGAGAATGAGAATGGGTGCACCAGGGCCTCTAGTCACTGTAAACAAACTCCAGACACATGTGCTACCATGTGCATCTGACTTATCTGGGTACCGGGGTATTGAACCTGGGTCTTTAGGTTTCACAGGCAAGCACTTTAACCACTAAGCCATCTCTCCAGCCTGCTTTTTTCTTACTGTAAAGGTGATTCTAAAATGTTACTCCCTTCCTGCACCCAAAAGAAACCATTCTTACTGTCCTAGAGCTGTGCTAGAAGGACCATCAGAGCTCAGACTCCTTGAGCCAGCCACCCAAATCATCCTAGAGTGCTTACAGGTGAGTCCTTCCCTTGAAGCTCAGGAGTGAGAAGTCACTTGATTCCCATCTCTAGTTCTTTTGGGCCCTAGCTCTCAGACCACTAGGTTTAATTCATCCTCTCTTGTAACTTCTTCTGGCTTTAGGACAAGGGCATGTATTCCTTTGGTCTTTTCAGATTCTGCAGTCATCTGCTCCAGAAATAGCTCTGAGAAAGATGAGTTTAAAAAAAATGACCAAGTCCTTTTTCAAATACCTTTTCTCCAGACAAAACAATACCAGTCCTTGCGTGGAGATGGGGGCTTTTCTCTTCCACAGAGAAAAAGGAGGGGCTGCTCTGTTGATCCAGTGAGGAGAGGGGGTGCCAATGGCTGGGGCAGGGCAGATGAGTGTGTCTTTCTTCCTGTTCTTTGAGAGGTTCTCAAAGCTCAACACTTTAAAGAAACAAATAAGAGCCTTACCTTTGATAACAACAATCTTGTGTTAGGAATGGAAGGATAAGCCCCAGAGATGGAGTAGGTTGCATAGTAGGTGTCTTGTCTTATGTTGTACAGTCAGTCACAGTCATATTTATAGCCTCAGTTTCCCAATCATGCAGCACTGCTCTTGCAACTGCCAGGTTGGATGGCTAAGACCCCTTCTGTGGCTGGATGCTTCAAGTTCACTGGTGGCATCTTGTCTCAAGTGCCACTTCTGCCATTTTGGTTTTACTACTAATAATAGAATTTCCTGATCTACTGAGCCAGATCAAGTTAATATTGTTTCTTCTATTCGGAACACTGGCTTTATAAACTGTCAAATCTAGCTAGAGCTATCGAGATATCAATGATATTGAGATATCGAGAGACTCTGTAGCCTCTCCCATCCAATTGGAAATTTCACAGTCAGGAAGAAGAATTATCTTTGGTTTTCTACATTCTCATTCAAATTCATTCTCTCTCTCTTTCTCTCTCTCTCTCTCTTCAAAGTCTATCTGCATCTGTGGACTAAAGCTTCACCTAGCTGAATAACATTTTGTGTATTCAAATTAATTGCCTTCTTTCAAAATTTGAATAGGACTAGCTTAAACAGAGTACTGCTGTGACAAACATTAGAAGCAAATTAGTCACTGCACTAAAACACAGATGATATTCAAGCCATGAATAAAAAGTTCCAAGAATACTTTCCTGCAAAATAGAACATCCCGAAATCCAGAACTGGAAGGGCTCATGAGGACCATTGACTTCCACATTCAGCCCTTGCCGAATCCCACCACCTTCCCCACATTTTCCATGACAGAAAGGCTTAGCAAAACTTGATCTGATGAGGGAAAGCAAGATCCTGGCTCAGCAATTCTCATCTGTCACTTTGAATCCCCTGAAAGCACAAACCATGGGCATTACTTCACACTCCTTTGATTTCTTCACATGGCACAAGCTCTTTCTGCAACAGCGTAATACCATCAAGGAAAATGTTCCTCATAACTGTGACCAACAGCAGGTTCTTTTAGGCCAATCATCAGGTCAGATTCCTTCCACTGCACACGCCAAGCCCAGCCAGTACCTTCTAAAATGGTCATCAGCAAATTTTGTAAAGTACCCCATGGTGTTCTGTGGGGAGGTACTTTAGAAAAGGGAGTTTCATATGTGACTAGTTAGGAGGGTTTTGACTCAGACATGGTGGCACACGCCTTTAATCCCAGCACTTGGGAGGCAGAGGTAGGAGCATCACTGTGAATTCAAGGCCAGCCTGTGACTACACAGTGAGTTCTAGGTTCTAGCCTTAGCTAGAGTAAGACCTTACCTTGGGGGAGGGGTGGGAGAAGCAACCACAAATGTACAAAAGATGAAAAGCAGCACTCCAGGCAGCTCCCAGGGCTTGTGATGCCACCCATCAGGCACTAGCCTGACAGGACTGAGAGCAAATGAAAACGTGATTATGTCAACACCACTCTTCTGGCTTTTTTTTTTTCATATTACTCTCATGTTACTTTCTCCTCCTTCCAGTCTCATCTAAACATACTCTCAGGAAAACACCTGAAAGCCTTGCTTAGGTGTGAGTGACTAAGACTCAGTATTGCCTCTCCTAGAGGTATTTCCATGGTAGTGAAGAAAAAAGTACTCAGCCAATTGGGCATAGTTATACCCACCAAACAGTGAGATGAATGCCTCCTTCCTTCCTTCCTTCTTAGGGGTTCTGAGGCAGACTCTTGGGAGTACAGACCCTGCCTGTCGTTGGAAAGGAAAGAAGGAGAAGGGTCTAGAGGGTCACCTCTACCAGACTCCCTGAGATTCCATGCCATGTCAGATGACTAGCTCTCCCTTGCTTTGAGAAAGAGCCAAGTCAGAAGTGGGTGACAGGCTTATTTTGTCTTCAGGTTAGTATGTAAAGTTTATGAGTCTTGAAATTAACTAGAAATGGTGGCAGGTCTTGCTCTGCCACCTCCAAAGGATAACCTCAGGTGAGTTACCTCACTTCGGGCTCCTCCTCAGCAACGTGGGCATGGTGTCCCCTAGCCACATAGCTGCTGGAAAGGTGAAGTGAAATGTTACATGTGAAGGGTAGAGTCCGTATCCTCAGTGGCATGCCACAAATTAAGGCCAATATTGCTGTTATGACTAGCCGTCCACTGGTGGCCCACATAGAGAAAGAACTGAGCCCATCCAGGGTGCGAGGTGGAAACAGCAAGAAGTAGTGAGAGGAAGAAATGTCTGGGGGAAATTACTTCCTTCAGACAGCTATGTATTCATTTCCCAAATACTGGATCAATGCCCAAGAATTCATAGCCTTGGGAGAGATTATATTCTCTACTGCATCTGATACAGTTTTCAGGTTTCCTTACAAACTCCACAAGGCATATCTTTATTTTAAGAAATAAAGTAAGACCAAGAGAGATGGCTTAGCGGTTAAGGTGCTTGCCTGGGAAGGTAAGCCAGATGCACAAAGGTGAAGCAAGCTCAAGATCACACATGACCACTAGGTGGCACAAGCATCAGGCGTTCGATTGCAGTGGCAGAGGTCCTGGCAATTCTCTCTCTCTCTCGCTCTCAGAAAGAAAGGAAGGAAGGAAGGAAGGAAGGGAAAGAAATAAAGTAAATGTAAATTAATTTTGTTAGAAGAGTTAAAAATCTCACTAGACTAGAAGGACTTGAGAAGGAGTATGCTTGTATGAGCACTGACAGAGAGCTGGAGGATCCATATGTACTGTCTGTATGTCTATATTTCTCACACCAGTTCTGCCCAGAGAAGAATTCCTACTGCAGCTCAGCAAATGCTACTTCAAACTGAGAAAACCATTAGCCTAACCCAGTTCACTTTACCTCAGATCAGATTTTCCATTCCGTCTCCTCAGAATCCCCAAATCATGGAATAAATTGTTTATTGGCAAAAATAGCTCAATGTACACATGATATCAAAGTTTATATTTGCCATCAAATATCATCCTTGGATCTCTTTTCATGTTAAAGAGGTTTCTACATCAGTATGAGTAATGCATTCCTTTCTTTTTTTATCTTTGTGTATGTGTACACACCGGTGTGTGCTCATGTAAGTGCATACATGCCAAAACACACACACACAGAAGTCAGAAGACAACCTCAAGTGACAGTTCCCTGACTTCCGCCTTGTGTGAGGCAGGGTCTCTTGTTGTGCACTGCTAGATGTGACAGTATGGCCAGCCTGTGAGTTCCAGGGATTCTCTCAGGAGGGCTGGGGTCACAGATGTGAGTTACAGATGTTCACCACTGCATCAGGTTTTACATACACTCTGGAGACCCAGACTCAGGTCGTCGTGCTTGCATAGTAAGCATTTTTACCCACTGAGCTATCTCTCCAACCTTATTCTTTCCTCTCTCTCTCTCTCTCTGTCTCTCTCTCTCTTTCCTTCTTTCTTTGAGCCAAGCCCAATAGACTGGCCTTTTAATGTGAGAGAGAGAGAGAATTGGCATGCCAGGGCCTCTAGCCACTGTAATGAAACTCCAGAAGTATGTGCCACCTTGTGCGCACGTATGACCTTGTGCATGCATCACCTTGTGTGTCTGGCTTACATGGGATCTGGGGCGTTGAACATGGGTCCATAAGCTTCACAGGCAAGTGCTTTAACCATTAAGCCCTCTCTCCAGCCCCTATTCCTTTCTTTTAATATCTATTTTAGGGTACAAGCTTACAGTGAAGTGACTTTACTAATTAAAACTGAGTGTGAATAAGAAGGAATACAGGTGTTTCTCAGAATAGCCCAGTATGCAGATCTATATCACCTCAAATATACTGGTTGCTCTCCTCCCCTTCAGGCTATGCATAGTAATTAGAAATCAACAAGGCAATCTCACAGAGATGCCTTATAAATCAGATGTCTTAGAAAGCAGAATAATCTGTAGGACACAGGAGCAAAAGTGAGAACAGTACCTACAGGTGTTTCTAAGGTAGGCAAAGCTATCATTTCCCTTGTTGGCATGAATAGAAGGAGAAGCAGTGGGTATGAGGGAGGAATATGAAGGAAGAGGGCCAGGAAATTCTGTCAGTATTGTGGGTCACTAAGAGAGTAAGGGTCCTCTAAGGCTTGGGAAAGTGTCAGAAAAGCAGATTATAGCTTATTCATTGATAAGACTTCAAATTCTACCTGTCAGGCATCTCTACTGAACAGTAAGTACTATTCTGGAAAATGAAACCTTAAGAACAAAAGCTAGACACAAGACAAGTTTGGAAAACTCACTGAAGAGTAGAATGGCCAGACCACCAGGCAGAGGACATGAAGGGAGAGGAGGTGGGAAGGGAGATGGGAGGGTACTGAGGCTAAGTAATTTTTGTGCCCTCCAAGACTAGTAGAGGCTGTCCCTGAAACCTTATGATCTGCTAGGAAATTGAGTGTGAGTCTCAATCAAATATTTGGATGTTGGAGTAGAGAGATTGTTCAATGGTTAAAGGTGCTTGCTTGCAAAACATGATGGTCTAAGTTCGATTCCCCAGTACCCATGTAAAGCCAGATGCACAAAGAGGCACATATGTCTGGAGCATGTCTTCAGTGGAAAGAGGCACTAATACACCCATACACACACACACACACACACACACACAAGTATATATATATATATATATATATATGCATGCATATGTATTCCCTTCAAACTTGAATCTTTAGTTTAAAACAAAAATCATGCAGGTTTAATATCTATTACCCTTCATTGGAAATACAATTTAGTTCTAAATGAGCACTTAACTCTGTCAAGGGGTGGGTGTATTGCTGTTTTCCAAGTCAGAGAGAGAAGATGTACTCACCAGCTCATTCCCCAGCCATCCTATTGAAGAGTAGAGTATTATAAGAATCTCCGTTATTGAGAGACAAACATGAATCCTTGCAGCTTCCATTTTTCATTATAATTTTCATCTTCTGAAGTCCCCCAAAGCAGTCTGTCCCCCCAGCCCCTCGTGGGCACATCCATTCATTTATGAAGGCTACTTAGGCCACAGGTCCCAATGTCCGCTGCTCTTGCCAAACATCCGCTGAGTTCTCCTTTGGCACCCGGTACCCAGGCTCCTCAGCATCCATAAGGAGGTTGGTTTGAGGATGCTGTTCTCTGGTTCATCCACAAGTGGTCCCATTACATGGAGCTGAGAGCTGAGGATTCTTACCAGCAGAGAAAAACAAACCATCTAGCTCATCCCCGTTTCTTCCTCACTGGGTGGTGCCTTTTTCCCCCTCCATTTAATTCCCTCCATGAGTGCCTAGCTATTTGTGGCTAACACCTAGCTGTATTTCTCTGCTCCCTTTCCTGAACATATGAAAAGAATTGGTGTTTGGCCTAATTTTATTTTATTTGTCATGCCTCATGTCACCTTTCTTCCACATCTTTAAGCTTTCTATCTGGGCATGTGTTTTTCTTCAAATCTGCATCTAGTACAGTGATCACTTAAGCCGTATAATTGCTCCTTATTTGAGATATCCCTGTTCTTCCTCACTAGAGACCAAGCCAGAATGTGCCTCTCCCTGGTCAGATGCGCCCTGATCCCTTACTTAGCCCCAATTTGCCAATGTGCAGTTTTAATGCTGCATCACTCCTTCTCTGAGAGGGCGGATCTGAGGAGTTTTTGTTTTCTCAGTGGGAACAGCCAGCCGGCTTCTCTGCTCTGTGCTGTCCCGCAATGACAGACAGCACAGTCGTGCTCTGAACTCCTGTGCCAGGCCAGCCTAGCCTCTGCCAGATACAAAACAGAGCATTGGTCTGTGTGTGGGGCGGGGGGGCCATGCATCTTTGCAAACCCAATTAAGCTTTTCCTGCACATTCTCAGGTATCTTAGAAACAGTTACCCACTTTGTCTTTCTGAGGTTGTAAAATGAAGCTAATGGCTCTGCGTCATTGCCCCTGCTACACTGAGCTTTTAAGACTCGTCCCTTTGGTATGTTTCCTTTATTGGTTGGTACTATATGCTGCTGTTATAAATAAAGGTGATTTCTTTATTAGCCATGTCCCCTAAAAAATATATGTGTTTGAGCTCATGTGCCCCACAGTTAAGAAGTCAGATGAGCTGGAAACGGGCATGGCATTTGAAGAGAACGCGCCCTCTTTGGGACCACAGCTTAAAATTCCAGTCAGCCACCCTTTGGAGATGTAAATTGAGGAAGCAGCTCTCCTTTTGGACAGCTTAATGACCTGTAGTTAATAGTGGGAGGCTGATGGGCACATGCCTTACAGCTGGGCTCAAGTCAGTCTTTCTCAGCTCTCCAAATGGAATAGTGATTACAGCCATTGGTACTCAGAATCCAGAGTCAGTAACCAAAAACAAAGGTTGGGCCTCCTTCCTGTCCCACCCCAAACTGGATGGCCATATGAATAATACATAGCACCTCCAAGAACTCCATGGGGGAAAAGGGCTGAAGTTAGGGCCAACTTCTCTTGAGTGTACACTGTATGAGAAAATTGGGGCAAAACTGAGTATAGTCTCTGGAAACTGGAAAAGGGACCATGAGAAGGAAAAAAGGTCTTAGGAGGAGTTGTGGGGGGGGGGGAGAAGAGAAAAGAGGATCATAGAATACATGTGACATGTGACATGAAACAGAAAAGGACAGGGGATAGCAGGAGAAAGGGGTGGGGGACAGGGATTAATAAAAGAATAGTATTATGAAAATGCCATAATAAATTCCTTTTATGCTATTATTAAAATGAAAATATAACTCTGAGTGATATGGGAATTTGGGGTGTCTTTGAGTGCAACAGAACCTTTCTTGGCTTTTGGTTGGACAAGCACTCAGGAGCTGAGGTGCTGGATGCTTACAGCCACACAAAAATTCCACTGAATTAGTGGCTTCTGGACTCTTGTCTGTTGAATTTTGGTGAATGAAACCTATACAGCAGAGGATGAGGCTCGGAAATATTATGCTGTTGGGAGAGGTTATAGAGGTAGAACTAAGCGCTTAAGAGAAGGAAAGAACACGGAGCTCTTGTCCCAAGAGGGCAGGAGTGGGGTTGCAGGAAATGGGAAGGTCCACCTAGAGACCCATATTGGGGCTTTTATGGCACTGGTTAGTGCAACCCCAATACAGATTTCTAGATAGGGGATCCAATTTTAATCCTCCCAAGGGAATTGCCCTTCTTATCTCTTCTAGAAAATGGGCACTCTGTTAGGAAAGAAGAGATGTAAGAAGGGACTCAGGCTTAAGGAAAAAGAAATGTGGGGAGGGAACCCTATTAGGTAGAAAGAGATAAGGAAAAGTCATACCTTTCTGACATTTCTGACCTCTAGCAACATGGAACAACCCAGATCCTCCTTTTACAGGCTCAAAAACATTTCTCACTTTTTACTTTTGGGGGGTACTTGTTACCCCTAATGAGAGCCATATAGCATATAGCTACTGGAGGTAGTTAATATGCATTTATATGTCTTTAGTTAAATTTTGGTTCAGAGTTACTCTGTGCTAGGGTCTCAGATCCAGTTACAAGTTTCAATATTTTATTTTTTCTTAAAAAGCCCAAATGAATTTAACAACCACAAAAAAAAAAAAAAGCAACAGTAGCAAAAGCAAGTCCATTCAAACATGGGCAAAGGAAGTGAATAGACATTTCTCTAAAGAAGACATACAAATGGCACATGAAGAGACAACCAGAAAGTGCAATGCATTACTATGTCACAATCACTAGGATAATTATTTTAAAAAAACATAAAATCATAAGCCAGCCACAGTGTCCACTCTTCAGGAGGCTAGGGCAGTAGAATCACTTAACCCCAGAATCAGTGGTAGTCTGGGCAACATAGTGAGAACCTGTTGCCAAAACAAACAAGTAAAAGAAATTCTAAGTGTTGGTGAGGATGAGGAGAAAATGGAACCACTTTGTACTTCTGGTAAGAATTTTAAATGGCATAGTAGTTGAGAAGAGCATTATAGTGGCTCCTAAAAATCAAAAGCAGACTTACCATATGGGCTAGAAATTCTATTTTTTTTTTTTTTTGAGGTAGGGTCTCACTCTAGCCCAGGCTGACCTGGAATTCACTCTGTAGTCTCAGGTTGGCCTCAAACATATGGTGATCCTCCTACCTCTGCCTCTCACCCGAGTGCTGGGATTAACGGCATGCACCACCATGCCCAGCTATTGGGCTAGCAATTCTATTTCTAGATATGTATGTCAAACAATTGAAAGCAGTGTCTCAAAGAAGCATTTGCACACCAGGGTCCTAAACTCTCTTCACAGAAGGTAGAAGCCCCTCATGGGCCATGTACCAATGAATGCATAAACAAATAGCGCCTATGTATGTGTACAATATTACTCATCCTTAAGCAGGAAGGAGGTTCTGGCACATTCTACTATATGGTTGAAATTTGACATTATGCTAAGTGGAATAAACCATCTGCAAGAAGTCTAATGCTACACGATTTTACTTATATAAGATACCTAGAGTAGTCAAATTTATAGAGTCAGAAAATCAAATGACAGCTACCAGGGGTTGAGGAAGAGGAAATGGGGAATGATTGTTTAATGAGTCCAGAGTTCAAGATTTTACAAGAAGGAAAGAGCTCTGAGGAATGGACAATGGTAATGTTTACATGCAATGTAAATATACTTAAGGACACTGAAATGGTTATGCTTTAAAATGGTTATAACATGGTCTTTAAGTTATATATATTTAAGTTATGTGAACACACAATAATGTATTCCACCATAATATTTTTTTATTTATTTGAGAGAGGGAGAGAGAGGCAAATAAAGAGAGAGACAGATAGATAGAGACTGGATGCACCAGGGCCTCCAGCCGCTGCAAATAAACTCCAGAAGCATGCACCATGTTGTGTATCTATCTTATGTGGGTCCTGGGTAATCGAACATAGGTCCTTTGGCTTTGCAGGCAAGTGTCTTAACCACTAAGCCATTCCTCCAGCTGTCACCATAATATTTTTGAAAGCATAAGTGAATGGTGCTGTCTTGTCTGAGCAGCCAGGCACTGAAGGAACAAAAGAAAAGAAAAAAAACATAGCAGAGGGAATGGATCTTGTCTCTGAATGAAACTAATCACAGTTATACTTGATTTGTGTATGTGTGTGTGTTTTTTTTTACAGAGTCATTTTTCTCTCAAGAAGGGAGCTGCAGCCTTAGGGATTGGAACAGACAGCGTGATTCTAATTAAATGTGATGAGAGGTGAGCATGAATCTACCACTTGGTAGGTGAGCAATTTGAAAATCCCCACAAACACCACTTTGTCTGGAGAGAGGGGATGACTGTTAAGTAGTAAACCTGACTCTGTCCGAGACACAGCCCCCACACACTACATCTTTCCAGCGCTGACTCTGGCCTGGAGTTTATGGGGATCCTTCATGCCCTGGAGCTTTCATAGCTCCTAACTGAACTGGAGCCTTTGTCAAATCAATCAAAATAGTCTTTACCCAAGAGTGCAGGTCATTTGTCACCTGGGCACTTTAGCAACAACAGGCCATCTGATTTATGAGGAAGCATCTCTTACCATCATGGACTATGTAAACTTGCTAAAGTGATGACTGCGTGGGAGACTGTCAGTGAGCCCTAAGTAAATAGTGCCCCAGCAACTCAACAACTTTGCGCTTGAACCAGAATTCTCTTGGGGGAAAATCTGTCCCTAACCTCACAGGCTCATGGGAATTAGGTGCAATACCTTTTATTTTTACTTTTAATTAATTACAAACTTTACTGTATGAACAAATCATATGTTGGTCTCATTAACCTCATGTTATCCTCTTATCTCCCCTCCTCCCCACCCCCATTTCATTGAAGGACCTCCCCAGGGGGTATTTAGCATGGGGTTATGAACGTATCAGAGAAGTGTAAGACTTACGAGGGAAGATTATAAAGAAAGCATTGTTATGCTATTTATATAAAGTACTTTTGGCCTTTAAAAAAACCTAGCTTCAGTCTTTAAAGGGTTGAATGAGAACTTTCATAGGTGTTTATCAGACAGCTGCATTGCTAAGATGCAGAAAAGCTGAGTATGGTCTCAGCACCCTGACAGGAAGCAGTGTGGGTAGGAAGGTGACATCGGATCAGAGGAGATAATGACATGGCTGAATGGTGGGATGCAGAGTATATCATTTGCATTCTGAAGCAGGTGAAGCTGGATTTTTCAAGTTGGGGTGGGTTAGTTACATGGAAGGAAAGGAAGGGGCAGTTATAGAAGACTGAATACCTCATGGACAGCCATGGAAAGAATGGAAAGGAGTATACTGTGGGACTTAAGGAGTGAGCCTGATCAAAGCAGGGGAAGGGGACATTGGTGACAAATATAGTTGGCCATATGGATTTACAGCAATGTTTACCTCATAGCGGTGAAATTAAGGAAGATCATCCTTTTATATATTGCCTAGTTTTGTTTGTTTGCAACACTATTTTTATTATCTGGAGTTGTGGGGGAGGAGAGCCAGATATGGTTGTGTAGGTTTGTAATCCCAGCACTCAGAAGGGTTTTGAGTTCTAGACCAGTATGAGCTGCACAGTGAGTCCCTGTTTCAGACAAGAGAGGAAAGATGAGAAAGAGAGGAAGGGAGAAAGAGGAGAAACAAAAGGGACGAGAAGAGAAAGGAAAATAAATGGAAGGGGAGAGGAGGGGAGGGAAAGAAAAAGAAAATGGGAAAGGGAAGGGAAGGGAAGGGAAGAGGAAAGGGAAGGGAAGGGAAGGGAAGGGAAGGGAAGGGAAGGGAAGGGAAGGGAAGGAAGGAAGGAAAGGAAAGGAAAGGAAAGGAAAAGAAAGGAAAGGCAGGGAAAAGTATATGCTGTTTTACCTTTGGATGCTGGATTGCTTTCAAAGGAACTTGAAAGTCTTTTTCCTCCAACCAGATGTGAATGTGTGAATGAAGCTACCCTTAAGGAAGCAAGGAAAGGGAAGGGTCTCTGATCATTAGACAAGGAAAGGGACATTAGCAATAAGACTGCCATAAGTGAT
Organism: Dipus sagitta; assembly: GCA_036346955.1. Lineage (NCBI taxonomy): Eukaryota > Metazoa > Chordata > Mammalia > Rodentia > Dipodidae > Dipus > Dipus sagitta. The sequence goes on from CM070773.1 coordinate 158,589,344, forward strand.
TGAGGGTTGGAAGAAAGTAAACACATCTTGTGGGGCTGGAGAGATGGCTTAGCGGCTAAGGCGCTTGTCTGTGAAGCCTAAGGACCCATGTTCAACTGTCCAGATCCCACATGAGCCAGATATACAAAGGTGAGGTAAGAACAAGGTCTCACATACCCACTAGGTGGCGCAAGCATCTGGCGTTTGGTTGCAGTGGCTGAAGCCCTGGTGCACCATTCTCTCTCTCCATCTCTCTCTCTCTAAAATAAAAATAAAAACTATCTTGTGTTTATAAGACAATAGGTATTCCTCATTATGAGATGCTTAACAACTGCAATTTGAGGAGAAATTTGCACAAAATGTTTATTTTGTATGTATTTCTTACTTCTGTTGCTAGAATAGGTTGTTAAAGAGAAATAAATTGCCAAAAATAAAACAGTAATACGTAGAATAAGAGTTTAGATTCCATTACTTTTTTTAATATGTACTCACTCTAAGCAAGAAGCTCAGAATTCAGAAAAGAATTACCTGGAGAGGCCTTGGCTCTCTGCCTGGTCAGTCATTAGCCTTGGTAACAGGTGTCCTGGAGTTGAATTCCAATAATGGGGTGGTACATGGCCTTGAAAAACACAGGGACTTCTTGAATCCATTTTTTAGGCACCAGTATTGTTGCTTCTACCTTAGTGGAAATCAAAGCTGTCTATGGAAATGCCTTGGATGAGTTCCCCAAGCCCACTAGTCAGGGATTCGGGCTGGCCACCTGACAACTGATCAAAGGCAGCATCATGGTGGAATAGAATGGAAGACTCAAAGAATGACGAGCAGGAGGGAGTACGGACCAACTTCAGGAGAAGGGACCACCAGCAAAGAGGCACGAAATAGTAGCACTAGCCAGCAGCAGGCAAAGGAAGGGGCAGGAAGAGAGGAATGCTGGGAAGCCAGTGAGACCAAAAACCCCTGTCTAACCAGATGGATCCAAATTTTAAGTCAATGAATTTCATTGTAACAATGTTGAAAGTCATTAGAAACATTGGATTCAGACGGGGAAGAGTGCTGGTCTTTTCTCTTCCTCTTCATGAGCCTTGTGAGAGAGGAGAGGGGGCAACATGAAAAGGAAGAAAAAATGAGGAAAGAGAAAAGGGGATAAGAAATTAAAAACAGACAGCAGGGCGTGGTGGCGCACGCCTTTAATCCTAGCACTTGGGAGGCAGAGGTAGGAGGATAGCCATGAGTTCGAGGCCACCCTGAGACTCCATAATGAATTCCAGGGCAGCCTGGGCTAGAGTGAGACCCTACCTCGAAAAGACCAAAAAAAAAAAAAAAAAAAAAAAAAGAAATTAAAAACAGATAAAAGAAAGCCCTGTGGGGAAATTTGTGAATTGTGAAGCAATGAGGAGGGAGGTAGAGGAAAATGTGGGTGGAAGCAGAAAACACAATGCTTTTAAAGGAATAAATTACAATTTACCATTCAAAAAACAGTACTTGCTTACTTTTTAAAACTTGAAAATACTAGGTAAAAAATATAGTTTCATCACTGTAGCTGTTTCCTTCTTGTCACTTGGACAAATCACCAGAACAGGTGTTGCATATGGAAAAAAAGGGTTTATTTCCAGTTTAAAGTTTCAAGGGGAAGTTTCATCATGGCAGGGAAAGTATGGCAGAAGCAAACTATCAGGTAGTACATCTCCACATCAGCAAGGAGCAAGTAGAGAAAGTCAGCTGAGAACAGCTAGACAGATGCACTGGACTATGACACCTCAAGACCTGTGCCCAGCAACACATCTCCTCTAACAAGGCTCCACCTCCCAAAGGCTTTACCAGCTGGGGTGTTGCAGTCAGGTTTGCATTGCTGGCAGAAATCACCCAACCAAGAGAAGCTTTGGGGGGGAAGGGATTTATTTTGGCTTACAGACTCAAGGGGAAGCTCCATGCTGGAAGGGGAAAATTATGACATGAGCAGAGGGCGGACATCACCCCCTGGCCAACATAAGGTAGACAATAACAACAGGAGAGTGTGCCAAACACTGGTAAGGGGAAACTGGCTATAACACCCATAAGCCTGCCTCCAGGAGGCATTAATTCCCAAATCTCCATTAGCTGAAAACCTAGCATTCAGAACACCTAAGTTTATGGGGGACACCTGAATAAAACCACTACATTCCACCCCGGCCCCCATAAGCTGATAACCACCCAGATGTAATATGCAATGCATTTAGTCAAACTTTTAAAGTCCCCAGAGTTTCTAATCAGTCTCAATGATGTTCAAACATCCCTATAATCCAAGGTCTTTTAACTGAGCCATAATACCAAAAAAAAAAAAAAATCCCCCCAAAACCCATAATGACACAGAATACCCATCCACACTGCAAAATATGGCATTGGGCATAGCGAGGAAATATTCAACAAATACAAGATTTAAACAGGGTAAATGTCAAACTCTGTAACTCCAAGTCCAACAACTCTAGTCAGTAACAAGTCTCCAAGTTCGATAATTCTAACCAGCAACAAGTCTCTGGAATTCCAATTCCGCCCCTCCAGCTAGGCTACTCACCAGCCTGGAAAACTTCATCAGGGCCAGCAGCTTTCCTTAGCAGCCATCTTGTGATCACGGCATCTCCACTGGGTCTCCACTGCAACCCACGGTTCATCCTCATGGCTCCATCAGGTCTCCACGCAGGCATCCAGCAAACCTGCTTCACACTGCCCATGGCCATTTCCAAAACACAAGATTACATTGCAAACTCAATGACCCTCTCTTTCCTGCATTTCTTATACTCCACAATACCAGGTAGGTTACCAATTTGTTAATCCAGGGGGAATAAAGCAGACTTTGAAGAATAGGACACTCCTTGGGCATTCAGGAGTCTACATTCTTCCTGTTGCCCCAATGTAGGTCAGCTGGCCCAGTCTCAAAGGTTCTAATCTCCCATATAATTGCAGCTGAATGGGCTGCAGTTTCAGTCCAACCATTTCTTTCTGTGCCATATCCCTCTGCACATACCAGTCTGTTTCTACACACTGAAACCCTACACCTTCCTCTTGAAAATCAGCTCCAAAAGGCCAAACCCACAGAGTCAGGTGCCCAGCAGCATATGACACCACTCCTCAGTACCAACTTTACTGTTGCAGTCAGGTTCACACTGCTGGCAGAAATCACCCAACCAAGAGCAGCTTTTGGGGGAAAAGAGATTTATTTTGGCTTACAGACTCAAGGGGAAGCTCCATGATGGAAGAGGGAAACAATGACATAAGCAGAGAGTGGATATCACCCCCTGGCCAACATAAGGTAGACAATAGCAATAATAGAGTGCACCAAACACTGGCATGGGGGAACTTGCTATAACACCCATAAGCTCACCCCCAACAATACTCTGCCTCCAGGAGGCATTAATTCCCAAATCTCCATCAGCTGGGAACCTAGCATTCAGAACACCTAAGTTTATGGGGGGACACCTGAATCAAACCACCACATAGGTATTAAGTATGAATGTTAATCACAAACATATGAGGCCATGAGGAACATTTTACATGCAAACTACCACAATCACTCATAGACCTTGAGAAATAAAACATTGAGGAATTATTAAACTATGAAATTGTTTTCTAATACAATCAGGTTTGTTCTTTCTTTTCTCTTTGGTTTTCTCTCTCTTTGTGATTATGATGCTTTTTCTATTTTTAATAGTTTTATTTTTATTTATTTGAGAGCAAGAGAAAGAGGCAGATGAGAGAGAATGGGCAAACCAGGGCCTCTAGCCTCTGCATATGAACTCCAGACATTTGTGCCACCATGTGCATCTGGCTTGTGTGGATACTAGGAAATCAAACTTGGGTCCTTAGGCTTCGCAGGCAAGCGCCTTAACCGCTAAGCCATCTCTCCAGCCCTATGTTGCTTTTTGTAAGTAGACTTAAGTATTTCCCTAAATTATTAAAACACAAACAATGCCCCGTACACTATCAGAAAGTACTATACCACTTTGCTTGGCTAGCTCTGCAATTGAATTGTTTGGCTTCAAATCTTATCTCAAGTATTAGCTTGGGCAAATGCCTCTTTGTGCCTCAGTTTCTTCATCTGAAAAAAAGAAATAAAGTCACAATGCCCACTTTATAAGACTGCTATTAAATATACATATTTCATGTATACACACACACACACACACACACACACACACACTGTCCTCAGGAAGAATTTTAGTTGTAGTCATGGAATGTTAATAAGTTTTAAACAGAAAGACAACATCATAGCTTTGTTTTAGAAAGGTCATCTTAAATGCAGAGGAACATGTAGGCTAAAGACTGGAAGTTGTAGCTGTTATATACTACAGGAAAAGACAAATGGTAGGAAGACAGCAGCATGAAAAACAATGAGGTAGAAGATTGGAGTTTATAAGAGGCAACTGAGTAGTATCCAGGCTGAGAGAGGAACTGAGAACTAAAGCCAAGCTTCTGGCTTTCCAAGTAGGGTGGTAAGGTGCTATTCTCTCTGAGATAAGGCACCCTGGCTAGGGTGAGGAGTTCAAATGCAGAGATGCTGAATTTGAAGAGTTTATGAGGCATCCACATGAGGGCAGTGAGTAGGTGGTTGGAAAAGTGACCCTGAAGCTCAGGAGATAAATGAAAGCCATGTAGACGTGGGCCTAGGAAGGAAACCGAAAAAGAATAGAACAGAGAAATCAGGAATGGGGCCTTGAGGGCTCCGAAAGTGTTTCTAGAGGAAGGAAACCGTAGTTAACAGTGACTACTGGGAGATGAAATGAGACCTACCGGCTGCCCGTGGCTTTACCTAGGAGAGGGCTGGTTAGGCTGGAAAGAGCGCTTTCACTTGAGGAGTGAGGGGAGGAGGCAGTCTTAGGAGCTGAGTGGTGAGTGGTAGTGAGGAAAGGAGGGCAAACACAGGATAAGTTTTTGTTTCCAAAAGGGTGAACATGGAGAAAGAAGAGATAGGCCAAAGCCAGAAGGGGGCTGCTGAGTCCAGAGAGGTCTTTGGTTTTGCTTGTTAATATTGATAGAGTAGAAACTGGAAGGAAATGATGAACCCAAGATACTTTGAACTTTATTTTTTGTTCATTTTTCACTTAACAAATATGTAAATACTTTTGAACATTATATCTGGACAGTTAGCTTAGTTGGGTATTTGTGGACATTTAAGATGTGTAAAGTAATAGGTCCTATAGAAATTATCAGCATAATAATTTGCCTTCATTTTTCTCAAGTTTATTGGAACCTGATTTGAAAATATTATTTTATGAGCTGGAGAGGTAGCTCAGTGGCTAAAGGGCTTGCTTACAAAGCCTGATGGCCTGGGTTCTATTCTCCAGTACCCACATAAAGCCAGATGCTCAATGTGGCATATGCATCTGGAGTTCATTTGTAGCGGCAGGAGGTCCTAGCACGCCTATTCTTTCATTCATTCTTTCTCTCTCCTGAAATAAACAAATAAATATTTTAAAAAGGAAAGTACTAACATGATAAAAGCAAATTCATTTGTTAAATTTTAATTGGTCAGATTTATAAATATATAATATATTTATATTTATAATAACATGCTATATTATAATGGTGTCATAATTTGGCATATATACACAGTTGCTATGATTTTCTTATTTCAGATGGAGGGGATAAGCCCTGTTTCATCATGAGGCTATAAAGGAAATGGGGGGGAAAGGGAGGTAAAATGAATAGAAGAAGCTGTATTTCCCTTATTCAGTGGCTTATTCTTCTTAGTTGATTTTTATGGATATTTATGGGAGCAGCTGACAATTGGATAGGAGGAATCCAACTATAGCACAGTGGACTTCCTTGTCTGTTGGGCTAACATTGTGTAGTATCTTTCTCTGAGGCGCTCATGAGAACTCTGAAACTACCTCCCATGGTAACAGTGGAAAGAAACAATGGTCGAGGCCTCAGGAAGAGCAGGATGCAGAGCAAGGGCAAGCAAGCTCACCGTGACAGAAGCTAATGGATTACAGCTCTGTGGGGTCTTAGATTATAATGAATCCAACATGTTTTATAAATTTGATTTTTAAAATAATTTCAAATATAAATACTGCAAGGAAAATAGTGAAACTTCCCATATACACTAAGCCAGTTTCACCCACTGTAAACACTGAGACACTCTTTATTTCTCTCCATATATACAACTTAACATTCCATAGCACTTAACATGTGATAATTTCATATATTACATGTACATATAATTTTCCTGAACCAATTGAGAATTCCTTGCAGACATCTTAGTCCTTAACACCTTGACTTTCTTCCTACCCAAGTGTCATCTGTTCCCACCTGTTTATTTCCCTCTTGCACAATGACAGGACAATTTAAAAAGTCAGGATAGCTGGGCGTGGTGATGCACGCCTTTAATTCCAGCACTCGGGAGGCAGAGGTAGGAGGATCACCATGAGTTCGAGGCCACCCTGAGACTCCATAGTGAATTCCAGGTCAGCCTGGGCTAGTGTGAGACCCTACCTCAAAAAAAAAAAAAACAATAAATAAATAAATAAATAAATAAATAAATAAATAAAAAGTCAGGATATTTATCACTGACCAAAATTGAATCTGTATACCATATTCAAACTTTCATCCCAGTAATACCTTTTTTGGATATTTTACCTGCCCAGGAGCACACAGCGCATTTCACTGTCTCATCCTTGCACTCTCATTTAACCTGGACAATTCATCTGCCCTCCTTTGTCTTTCAAGACATTGTTTTCTTTTCTATTTTTTTCTTATGAGACAGAGTCTCATTATGTTGCCCATGTTGGCTTTAAACCTATAATCCTCCTGCCTCAGCATCTTCCCAAGCACTGGGATTACTGATGTGTGCCACTATGCCTGAAAGTAGTTTTGAAGAGTGTAGACCATTTATTTGGATTTTCTGAAGCCTCATGATTAGATTCGAGTGATACATCTGGGGCAGGACTTCCAGGGAAGAGATGGACAGACATCTTTCTCCTTTGAGTCTCAGGTGGAGGTTGATCTCATTATCAGCAACATCAACTACTATTAGATGATTATTTTCTGCTTTGCAGTTAGTAAGTATCTTGCAGTGGATGTCCTGAGGCTATATAAATGTCCTGTTTGCCCTGGAACATGTACCCACTAGTTTAGTGTACATTTATTATTTTTCCCCCACAAGCTCCAGTGATTCTCCAGTCTCTGCTCCCCACAAGACTGGGGTCACCCAGCTATTTAGGTGGATGCTAGGGATTCAAATTCAAGCTGTCTCGTGCTTCGTCAGACTCTCAGCCCAAGCACTGTTAACCACTTGCCTCAAGCTCATAGCCGTCCTCCCACCTTAGTCTCCATTGATGGTTTTGCTATTGCTTATTTGCTATTACTAGTATGACTATTAGGCTAGAGGCCCAGGAGAGACCAACGTCCCGAGCCAGAGTGGGCAAGGCTTCAGCAGAGAATGAACCCCCAAGGTTGCACATCAATACAGAGCAGATTATTGCACTGTGTGTGTGTATGTGGTATGTGGTATGGTACAGTGTACTCACGTGTATGTGCCCATGTAGTGTCCAGAGCAGAACATCAGGCACCCTGCTCCCGTGGTTTTCCCCACCAGTTCTTACATGAGCCTGGATCTCTTACTGATCCAGGAGCTTGCCATGTGAAATCTGTGATTCTCATGTCTCTGCTCCCTACAGGATTGGGGTTACAAATGGGTATAGTCTTGCCCAGCTGTTTATGTGGGTCCTGGGAATCAAAGTCAGCAGTCTCTCCAGCCTCCTCAGACCTCAGGCTTACACAGGAAGTGCTATTAGCTGCTAAACCATCTCTCCAGCTCCTTTATGATTCTTACTGGAATGAATATTGTGACAGCTGCAAAACAGTGATTGTGTGCCTACGTCATCCCTTGTACAGTTCCTGGTTCTGACATTCTACCATGGGGAGGAGCCTTGGGTGGTTTATGTTCTCTCGCTCTCCCTCAGTCATTTCCTCCCTCCCTCTCACATTGGTTTTTTTTTTTTCCTATCATCATGGATTCCTGAGGACTTTTAGAAATCACTTCTCCTCATTGCTCTCCTCTACTCCCTCTCCCCTCTTTATTTCTCTATCTCTTTTTCCTCCCTTTCCTTTATATTATCTAAATTGCTAGTGATTTTACTGTAACCTCACAGAAAATAATTCTACCCAAGACACATGATACCTGGTTGGCACAAGCCCGAACAGGGCACTGGCTGTCCTAACTCAGGTAACAAGAATTCTGTTAGCTATTTTGCTTAATACTATGGTACCACAAATTAACCACTTGTGCTTTTGTATATATTTTAGCCTTTATAAAACACACCTGTCTAGCTTTATAAATTACATTTAGATTACAGTTCCCTGTGTTTGTTAAGTACCACACTTTATCATACGATTGATTTAAGCAACAGAAAGCATAAATGTTCTGGGGTCATTATGCTCTTTTGTTAAATTAGCTGAATTGTGGCCAGAGCCTGAAGGTGGTTAAGGACCCTAATTAACTCTTTCAGGTCCTTGGGGAGCTATTGAGTGCACAGTAATAGGATAGACTTTGCAAAGGCACTGAATCAATTATTATTGAGCAGGGCTGGAAAGCCCCTAGAATGTCAGATTTCCAATGCAAAGAACTTGGGGACACTAGTGATGTGTTTCATGGTGTCCTACTCAAGGGTGAGGGGTTTGAATAGTAACAGCTGATCGTCATTGAAAGGTTATTATGTCCTAGCCACAGTCCTAGCACTGCACATAGTTGACCGAATTAATTCATTTAACAAGAACACAAATGAGTATATTTCTTCACACTTACTAGTACCCATTGTGTAGGAAATATTCTCACATGTACAATAATTTTAAATATTGTAGCAAGTTTTCTCATTTAGTTCATAACTCATCACAGATGTCCAAGGTCACATGGTAAATAGACTTGGGCCCAGAAGAGAACTCTCCGAGCTTTTTCCAGTTAAATATGTCTCCTTCCTCTCTCCCCTATCAGTACTGTGGAAATTATATATATGTGTATGGCATACAATTTACCAGCTTGGGGATATGGCTGATCATGTAAGAGTGCTTGCTGCATAAGCATGAGGGAAGGGCCTGAGGAGAACATCTGAGTTCAATTCCCTATCACCCAAATAAAAAGCTGAGTATGGACATGCACCCCCTGTGGCCCTAGTCCTGTGAGGAGCTGTGGCAGGACAATCACTGGGGCTTGTCAGCCAGTCTGACTGAAAAATTAGCCTCCCCAAGTTCAGTGAGAGAATTCTTCTCAAGGAAAACAACCCAAAAGGGAGATAGAAGAGGACCCTCTTCCCCATTCACTTCCAACCATCATGCATTATAAAATCTATGTCTATGAACTTACTACTCTTGGTATCTACTGATACAGGTTTAGTAGTACAGTATTTGACATTTTGTTACTGGTGTATTTCGCGTAGCATAGTGTCCTCAGAGTTCACTCATGTTTTAGTAAGTGCTGGCGTTTCTTCCTTTGTAAGGCTGAATAATATTCTGTTGCATATGTATGTACAGCATCTGTTGACTAATTCATGCAACCGAGCACACATGGGCTGCTTCCAAGCACGAGCTGTGGTGAAGAGAACTTCTGTGAACATTATGGGAAAAGCACCTTTTCAAGACTCTGCTTCTCCTATTTGGGTAGATACCTAGAAGCAGAGGTGTGAGACACACGCAAATTCCATTTTCAATTTCTTGTGGAACCACCATGCTGCCGTCAACAACTGCTCTATTTATAATTCACAGCACCAGAACACAAGTGTTCCAGTCTCTCCATAACCCCAGTAATGTTGACTGTTTTCTCAGGGTTTGTCCTTAGGGTGGAGTGGTTCCTTTTTGCTATTTACTTCATTCATCTCACTATAAAGCTGGTCTCAAACTCAATTTAATTTCAGGTTTTATTTGAGTCTCCCTAGTGACCAGTGACATTTGCCATCTTGTCATGTGCTTACTGGATACCTGTGCATCTTCACTAGAAACATGTCTGTTTTCAGTCCATCACTTATTTTTTTAATCAGGTTGGTTTGATACTGTTTTACAGAGTCTCTATAAACTCTGGATATAATTTTTATTTTCTCCTATTCTGTGGGCTATGTGTTTTAATTTCATGAAGTCCAATTTGTTTATATGCTTTGCTTCCTAGGCCTTGGATATAATATCCAAGAAATCATGACTAACTCCAAGATCCCTGTGGTTCTTCTGAGACATTGTGGTTTGAGTTCTTACCTTCAGATCTCTAATCAATTTTCATTTGGTTCATATAGTATTATGTAAGAGGTAGCCCTCCTTTAAACACACAATTCTATGGTTCTAGAAGCATCACATATTCATTGAAAAAAAAAAATGAGACACTACAAGGACTTTGTCCCAGTGCAGAGCAGTAGACTTATCTTTGACTGTGGTGATCTCTTTAACAACTACAGCTGGAGTGGCTACAGTCTCTGCTCAGGATTTTGAACTTCCTCACTGTTCTTTCTATGCCAAACTTCACCCACAGTTTCCATGTCTTTTTTCTTTGTATTCTGTTCTCTTTCCATGTAGATCTGAATCAGAGTAGCTAAGAGAAGCCATGCCACAGACTCAATGCTTTTCTGCCTTAAAATTCCTCTACCAAATACAATAAGCCATTATATTTAAATTCAGCCGCACTCAAGTTCTCAAGACAGGGGTAGAATGCAGCCAGGTTCTTTGCCAGAATATCACATGAATGGCCTCTAGCCTAGTTTCCAGCTGAGTTCTTTTCCCCTCTGGGACTTCATGAGTTGAGCCCTCATGAGTGGAACCATAGTCCACATTTCTCTCAGCCTTCTGATCTTCCAGACTCCTACCAAAATGGCATATTAAGATCTGCATCATTAGAAGGCTTCTCTAGTCCAAAGCTCAAATCTTTCCATGTTCCTCTCACAGACAAGTTCCAAAACATTAAGAACCATATGGTCAGGTTTATCACAATAATGGCCCCACTTCTTGGTACCACTTTTCTGAATCAGTTTATTTTTCATTACTGGGACAATATGCCCAACCATAAGTTTCTTATGGAAGGAAAGGGATTTAATTCATCTTACAGTTCTACATTGTATAGAGTCCACCATGACTGGAATGACATGGCAGGCCAGAGAGGGAAAGATAGCATCACATTGTCACATCAGCAAAACAGGAAGCAGAAAGAGAGAGAACAGCAAGTGTCTCCCAGTGACATACTTCCTCCAGCAAAGACTCTGTCTCCTATTCCACAATCTTCCTGAATAGTGCCACCAGCATGAGATCAATGTCCAAACACATGAGCCTATGGTGGACATTTTACATTAAAACACAGTACTCTGCCTGTGATACCCATAGGCCCCATGGCCATCTCATAATGCAAAATGCATTCAGTCCAGTATTGAAAGTCCCCTTGGTGTTTACCACTGTTCATGATTCAAAGTCTAAAGTCTCATTTGAGACTGAAGGCAGTTTCTGAACTGCAAGCCCTATCAAATCAAAACACAGGTTACCTGCTTCCAGCATATAATGGCATGGAACAAATGTTTCCATTCCAAAAGGGAGGAATGGAGGCATGACAAGGAAAAATTAACCAAAGCAAGACCAAAAATCAGTAAGGCAAATGCCAAATCCTGTACCTCCATGTACAATATCTGTGATTCATGGTGAAATCCTCTGCTCTCTAAAAGACTTGGGTAGCTCTACACCTCCAGCTGTGCTGCCTATTGCTTCTCACCTGGGCAATATACATTCTGAGCCCACAGTTTTATTCAGATTACATCCCACGGCCCTGGTATCTCCAACATCCCAGAGTCTCTATTGAACATACAGTTCACCTTACAGCTTTAAGCATTGGCTCTTTATATCCTTCCTGAAGAGACTCTAACACTGCCTCACAGCTTTATGCCTCAGTAGCTTTCTGAAGCCGTGGTGAAATACTCCATGACCCCCTACGTCTTTCACTTTTCATTCTTCCAAAACCAGTATACATGGACAATGCTGTCAAGATCTGCTGTCAAATCAGGATGAAACCTGGTGCCCATGGAACACAGCTGTAGCAGCCTCAGTGTGCTGACCTTGGGAGCATGGAATTTCTGCATTCTCTTTCAGGCCATTTCATGTCAAAAAATTCACATTTTTGCTGAACTACAGTATTCAATGGGTTGGGTCTTGCCCTCAGGACACCCTTCCCATTATTCCAACACAGAACAGTTTGTTTATCTGTAATGGTGGTAATCTCTGTGTATATAGCTCAAAATATATTTTTAATATCATAACATAATAGTAGCTATAAGTATTTGCTATTAAGAAGCTATTTTATACAACCCAGTATTATGGACAATTTTTATGACATTAGAAATCCTCTAATATAATTGTCAGTGTATATAATCTATTGTTTAGTATTTATATGAACAATTCTGTGTTAAACATTTATATTGCTTTAAATTTTATTGAAAATGCTAATATAAAATCAGGCATGGTGGTGTGCCTTTAATTCCAGCACTTGGGAAGCAGAGCAGGAGGATCACCATGAGTTTGAGGCCAATATGGGCTACAGAGTGAGTTCCAGGTTAGCCTGGGATAGAGTGAATCCCTGACTCAAAAAAAAAAAATGATATACAACACTTTGACTATATATGCGCCTTTCTCCTTATATTATTTTTGTAGAATAAATTGATAGAAGTAGACTCTCTGAGCTCAGACCTGTCTATGATGAAGGTCATGACACCTGCTGTCATGTTGCCATGCAGAAAGGGCCAGACACTTTGCATTCCCAGCAGTGTAGAGGGACGTTTCGTCACTGGGTCACCACTCACCTTAGGAATTCAAGCCTTATGTGACTGTGTCATTTTGATGGATGAAACTTGTTTTATTCATTGGGTTTTCATTTCTATTTTGATAATGAGAAAAATTGAGTTCTTGGTGCTTGTCAGTTACTCATACATTAAAAAAAAGAAAGAAAGAAAACCCTCTTTGCCATGGAGATTGCAAATGTTTTCCCAAGTGTCTTATTGGCTTTTATGTCATTTGTGGTATTAGAAGGGTTTCATTTCCTGTGGTCAGAGTGATCATCAGTCTCCAACTTTTCATCTGTTAGCATCTTCTCTAGCAAGTCTTTTCTATTCTTAAAGCAAATTACATTCATCCGGCTTTCTCTAGAGCCTTTCCATTACTGTTTAAGTAGTAGATCTACCTAAACTTTATTTTGATCCATAGTTAGTGTTCAGGAAAAATATAATTACTTTTCCAAAGTGTACTAGCACCATTCCAGATTTAAAAAACCACTGCTTTATAAAAATCTGTATAACAATCTAATAAGTATTAATTTCATGGTTGAATATTTCTTATCTTTTAGTATTGTTCCACTGACGTGCCTATCTGGCTATACTACCATAATTCTTAATCACTATCATTTTGTAATATGTCCTACCATTTAATACAAAAGACTTTGTTCCCTGCACAATCCGTTTTTCTTTTTCACCAGGTTGTACTTCAGATATATCCAGATTCTAACTCTAGTATCCTACTGGAATTGTGTTCAGATATTAATTTTGTGTGTGTGTTTGCAGTGTTGAGTTTTCTCATCCAAGAACATGAGGCAGCTCTCTATTTTCCCAAATCCTTTTTGTATTCCTTAAGCAGGATCTGCTCTTTTCAGATTTTATAGTTTTATGTTAAATTTGTTTCCATACATTTAAATTTCTGTTCTCATTATTAAAAGTTATCTTATCAATTTTTCTTCTGATTATTATTGAGGTATAAGGAATCTCTTGACTTCTGAATGTTCTGAGACTTACAATAGTGGCAATTTATTCATTTATACTTTCAGATAATATTATTATAGCTTTCTATTAGTTACCTTTTTATTTACTGGTTAAAATTTTAAGAATGTTCTTTACTAGTCACCTATATTAAGATGTAATTAACCAAAATTGTATATATTTAAGGTGAACCGTGTGTTTTTATTATGTGTGTGTGTGTGTGTGTGTGTGTGTGTGTGTGTGTGTGTACACCAGGGTCTTGTGCCACTGCAAATGAATGAATGCCAGATATATGCATCACTTTTTGCATCTAACTTTACCTAGATATTAAGGAATTGAGCCTGGGCTTTGCAATTAAGCATCTTTAACCACTGAATCCATCTTCCCAGCCCAATGTACATATTGTGAAAGGATGAGCACAGTAAAGCTGATTAACAAATATACCCGTCATCACATATAGTTACTCTTTCAGGGGAGGAGAGAACAAAATACTTAAGAGTTGCTCTCTTACCAAATTTCAGGTATATATATATATATATATATATATATATATATATATATATATATATTCGGATATATATATATATATATATATATATATATATTCGGGTATATATATATATATATATGTAGAGAGAGGGAGAGAGAGAGAGAGACTATTGTTAACAATGCTGCAATGAAAATGGAAATGCAGTTATATATTTGACATAGTGAATTTTCTTCCCAGAAATGGCATTTCTGGAGTGTATGACAGATATGTATTTTTATGTTTTAAGAAGCTACCTCACTATTTTCCATAATGGCTGTGCATATCCACTAACAGTGTGCAAGAGTTCCCTTTCTTTCATGTACTCGTCAACACTTATCCTTTGATTTTTAACATACATGATAACCATCCTAACAGGTAAATCCATCACTCCCTATGGTTTGGTTTGCATGCTCTTGGTGATTGATGATGTTAAGCACCTTTGCACATAAATATTAGGCATTTCTCCTTCTCCTTCTTCTTCCTCTTCCTCCTCTTCTTTGTCTTCTTTCCCTCCTCTCCCTCCTCCATTACGGGTGTGTGTGTGTATGTGTGTCACATGTGTGCCCACAGTATGTGTGGTGGTGTTCTGTGGACAGCAGACCTGCACACAAATGCAGAGCCAAAAGAAAACATTAGGCGTTCTCTTTTTACTCATCCATATGTTTCCTTGAGATAGAATCTTCTCTGAACCGAGAGCACCTGTTCTCTCAAGCCCCAGCAATTCTGTGGTCTCTACTTCCCACAAGATAGTGGGTCTCGGTATGAATGGCCACATCCGAGTGTTTACATGGGTTGTAGGGAGTCAAATTCGTGGTGAATCAGATCCTCTCAAGCCCACATGCTTGAATGGCAAGTGTTTTATCTGCTAAGCCATATGCACCACCCTCTGTTGAGCATTTCTTCATCTTATTTTTTTTAAAAAAAAAGGAATATTTGGGCTGGAGAGATGGCTTAGCAGTAAAGGCGCTTGCCTGCAAAGCCAAAGGACCTCAGCTCAATTCCCCAGGACCCATGTAAGCCAGATACACAAGGTGGCGCATGCATCTGGAGTTCATTTGCAGTGGCTGGAAGCCCTGCTGTGCCCATTCTCTCTCTCTCTCTCTCTCTCTCTCTCTCTCTCTCTCTCTCTCCCACTCTGCCTCTTTGCCTCTCTCAAATAAATAAATAAAAATAAAATATTTTTAAAAGGAATATTTATTTGCATGTGTATGTTGGGGGCACACCAGGGTCTCTTGTTGCTGCAAATGAATCCCCATCTGGCTTTATGCGGGTGGTTGTGGAATTAAGCCCTGGCTGCCAGGCGTTACAAGCAAGTGACTTTAAGTGCTGAGTCATCTCCCCTCTCTGTCTTCTCTAAAAAAGGGGGAGAGACTAGAGAGATGGCTCAGAAGTTAAAGCACTTGCCTACAAAGCCTAACAACCCTGGTTCAGTTCCCCAGTGCCCACATAAATCCGTATGCACAAACTGGTGCATCCATCTGGAGTTCGTTTGCAACTGCTGGAGGTCCTGGCATGCCCATTCGCTCCCTCTCTGTCTCTCTCTCTCTCTCTCTCTCTCTCTCTCTCTGTCTTTCTCCTCCCCCCTCCCTCCTTGCAATCTGGGCCAAGATACATCATGCAGTGTTCACTGGTGTTGTCTGTGGAACAGCATATGCAGGTACAAAGTGCATGTTGTGTGTTCAGAACCCAGGCTGCAGTGAAGTTGGAGGAAACAAAACAGGTGAGTGTTGCCAGAAACTTCTCAGGTGCCTTATACATTTGATTTTGAATTGAGTTCTGCTTCAGAAACATTTTACTGTTCTCAAATTTATCATGACCAGAGGGTCATGATATGGGGTTATGATCCACAGTTTGAGAAACTGTGTCCTAGATCAGGCAGTGTTGCAGCCTTGTTATTAATAAACCATCCAATCAGATAATTTAATGTGCTTCAAGCACATTGAAATTGCTGTATTATTCTTGTAGGTACACATGGAACACGCAAAGGAGAATTCTTTAAAGAACTATTTTGTAACTCTTGACTTTAGTTTTCCACAAGCTAGGGGAATTTGGGGTAGACTAACCTGATAGTCATTATTTGCTCATCAAATCACATCAGGCTGTTTTCTTGAGTATAAGGCAATCAGGTGTCACAAAATTAGAACATATTAGACCTGGAATGGACTCAAGACCTGATCATAGCCTCACCTCATTTTTTTTCAAAATAGGAAACAGGCTGAGGGGTAAAAGACAAGCCGCTGATGGGGAAAGGAATATTGTAACTGGAAACACAACATAAAGCGTCCAGAACAAACTGAAAGGGCCCAAACATTTATGAAAGCTATTTAAAAGGGTTGGATGCTCTTAGAATAATGTCTGGCTTTCATTAATCAGAGTTGCCATCACACTAGCCTGGATGAAAACAACATTTCATTTCCATACTGTGAGCTTTGGCTGGAGGAAAAAGCAAGTTGTCAAATAATCAACTCTGTGAGTTGGCTTGTGATAGAGTGAAAGAGATAGGTGTGACTCCGTCTCTCCTGACACTCTCCCTTCCACATCTCTGTGTGTCTTTTCCACTAAGGAATTCACAGCATGGCACACAACAAGTAGGAGATAACCATTTGTTAGAGGTACATTACCAGAAGGAAAAATTACACCCAAGGAGGTTAAGATGTAAACTTTACCTTCACATCTGACCAGATAGACAATATGGAGGCTGTGGAGACAAAAACCTTCCATCTTTGATCTTAGAATTTGCTGTATTACTTTGGGATACCAATTCTTTAAATTTAGCATGCATAATAATCACCCGAGTACTGCTTTAAAATGCCCATTTCCTTGGCCTCCATCTTAGGAATTTTGATCCAGTGGGTCAATATAAAGTTGAAGATTTAATTGATTTCACAAACATTTGCAGAGAACTTACAGGGTAAACACAAACTTATTCCTGGCCATGTGTAGTGGCGCATGCCTTTAATCCCAACACTTGGGAGGCAGATGTAGGACATGAGTTCAAGGCCAGCCTGAGACTACACAGTGAATTCCAGGTCAGCCTGGGCTAGAGTGAGACTTTACCTCCAAAAATCAAAAAATTAAAAAATAGAGGAAATAAGCAATAAACAAATAGAGAAATATATAGGAATCTGCATTCCTAACAAGCACCCATGTGACTGTGGAGCCTCATGGTGAGAGGCATTGCTTCAGAGCTGGACATTCAGCCAGGGCTGTATTTAAGACTCCCATGGCATGCTGGCTAGGTTCTTTTTCCTATGACCCCCGGTTTGGAGGCTTCGTAGCTGTTGGGCAGCAAGCAGAAGGAGCTCCAGATGGAGCACTGTGCATCCTCTGCCTGCCCATATGTTGTGGGGTGAGACAACACTGGGCAATGACCAGCGGGCTCTTTTGAGGATTAGAAGCTGTTTGGCCCATCCTAGATTTTCCAGATAAACACCTCTTGGTTCATGGGAAGCTTTAGATGGCAGCTGTTGTGTTCTCTATGTCTGGATTAGCAATATTTCTTTTCTTTTTCTGCTTTTGTATGTGTATAATGTGCTGTGTGTGGTATATGCCCAGGTGTGAGTCCCTGTAGTGCCCCGTGTACTCACATGTGGCGGGGTGTGCTTGCCTGTGGTAGCTGGAGTGGAATATTGGGCGTCAAGTTCCAGCACTCCTCCATCCATTCTCATACTGACCTGGAGCTTGTGCCATTCTTCCCCCCTGGGTCTCTACTCCCCAATGGAACTGGGCTTACAGATGCACATGGCCACATTCAGTTGTTTATGTGGATCCTAGAGATCGAGCTTGAGAGGTCTCTCAGGCCTCATGCTTACACAGATAGTGCTCTTAACCATGGAGCGACCTCTCTAGTGCTGGCCTACCTATTTCTAAACCATGACTATACATATTTAACATTTACCCAGTGAGCAGCCTGCAAGCTATATGTAAATAAATGAGCTTTATAATGTGGCTTTCTGTTAGCTGTTTGTACTTAGGAAGGTGCTGCCACCCAAGTGGAGGCTGTTGACCCAGGCTGAGGGTTTGGTGTAGCCCTTTTGCATTGCTATTCTTGGTTATCTGTAGCTTTTAAAAAGCCATGTGATACTATTGGATCAGATAATGGTACTAAGTTCCCTGGGGAAAATACAAGGCAACATGCCAGCTTGAATCACTAGTGGGACAGTCTCTTTATGAGAAGGAAAAGACACAGATTGCATGGATAGTGGCTGAGGTTCGTGCCTGCATTCCCATGGATCCAAAGGAAAGAACTAACTATCCTCCCACATGGAGGATGCTAGTGGAGAGGGTATACCTCTAGACAGGCTGCTACATGGTCATATACAAGGCCTGGTTGACCTTGCTTATGGGCCTACAGAAACTGAAGAGGTTGTGCTAGCCTTTCTTACATTGATTAATAAGGCCTGGTTTTACTCATAGTGTGCGGGATGGTTGTCAATTTGATCAGATTAAGAAGCAAGTAAGAGGACTGCAAAGAATGCTCAGTGGCTTAAAGGTACTTATTTGCAAAGCCTGGCATGCTTAGGTTTGACTCCCCAGTACCCACGTAAAGCCAGATGCACAAAGTGGTGCATGTGTCTGGAGCTGTCTTGTAATGGCAGGAGGCTCTGGTGTGCCGATTCTCACTGTCTCTGCCTGCTTCTTTTATGTGTCTCTGTCTCTTTCTTAGAAAGAGAGAGAGAGAGGGAGGAAGGGAAGAAGGAGGAAATAAAGAGAGGGATAGAAGGAAGAAGGAAGGAGGAAAGAAAGAAAGAGAAGAGAAAAAGAGAGAAAGGAAGGAAGGAAGGAAAAAGGAAAGGAAAAGAGAAAGAAAAGAAAAAGAAGAAAGGAAGGAAGGAAGGAAGAAAAGAGTCAAGTAAGAGACATGTGTCTTGGGCAGGTCTATGAGGCTGTTTCCAGGGGAAACAGGGGGAAGCCCCTCCTGCAGAGAGGGTGACCCTCCCAGTGGTGGACTATACAGAAAGACTCCAGCTGAACACAGGACCTCTGCCTGGCTGCCTGACTTACTTGTCAGTGAGTGCATCTACCCTGTTGCTACTAGCCTTCGTGGACATTGGCAAGCAGCTTTTTCAGCCTTCCAGTGTAGACTGAAGACCTGCTCTCCAGGAATCCTTCAGGCCTTCAGTGCCAGATTGAGACTGCTAAAATATCCAGCCTCATAGACTGAGCAGCTACCAGGTTTTCAGACTCCTCGCCCACAGACAGCTATTGCTAGACTTCTCTGCCCATATCCTATATGCTACTTTAATAAATCCCCTTTATAATACATATTCATTCTATGGGTTCTGTTCCTCTAAAGAATCCTGACTAATACAGCATGCACATACAAAGAGAGGATGCATGAATCCTCCTGGATAGCAATCAACTAATATTACCATCACTGATAGCAATGGTTCTACTGCTATCAATGCTGCTACTGTTAATAGCAGCCATAATAAATAGCCACACTTGGCCTTACTACAAGATCCCTGTTCCTTCTGCCAACATTAAAAGAGAATTATTACTGTACTTGCTTTGAAGATAAGAAAGAAGCAGTTGCATGTGGCTAATTAAGCTTGGGATATGGAGCTGGAATAACAGTATGTGACCAGATTCAGTGCTAATTGGCTGTGCTGGAAGATTAAGAATGAAGTTCTTCTTTTTGCTCATTTATAAAATGGCAAACTACTTGCTTCATAAGATTTCTAATGGGGACTAAATGGGGTAGAAATCATAAATGACTGGGTATAAAACTCTGCCCAGTATACAATAACCCCTCAATACATGTCAGTCTCATTAGCATGAGTAGCAGTGGCAGTAGCATTATGGGATTTGCTATTTCAATTAATAAATTCAACTCAAAATGGACTGAAGATTTCAACATAAGACCTGAAACTATAAGACTCTAGAAGAAAACACAAGAGAGACCTCCATAACACTGGTCCTGACATGTGTTTTTGGATGTGACACCAAACCAAAGAGCTTTTACAGTTATAAACATGTTCAACAAGATGAAAAGGTGACCTATGGGATAGAAGAAAATATTTGCTACCAAGTATCAGAAAGGAGCTAATGACCACAATATATAAGGAACTCAAGTTATAGCAAAACTTCCAAATAACTCAATTGAAAACTAGGCAAAGGATCTGAAATTATATTCTGGGTATACAAAGTTTTCTGTTTTATGGAAACATAATGGTTTAATTGCAGAAAAGAAAGACTTTCAATATTTTTCTATTATGACTAATTAGCATGAAAATACCAAATTAGTATATCTTTAGATTTTAAAACTGCTGACTCAAGGCTATTTAAAAATTATTAAATGAATTATGATCAAAATATTGAGTAACTCTGAAAAACTTTGAACATTTACCTCCTGTAGTATCAAATGTTCACCAAGATTTAATCTTTATGTAAAAATAAGCAAACATATCTATTTCAGTAAAATGCAAATTTGCTTTCATCCTTAACAAATGGTAAAAACGATATGTGTACCAAAGAATTATTTTAAAATAAACTTTTTTATAATGATTTGTTTTCAGCATATGTTCAATTTCCATACCTATTTTATGTAGCTATATATGTACCCAGAGTCATGTAAAAATTCCTATGGGCCAAACGGGATCATGAGTAAAAGGTGTTTAAGAGCCCTAATCTAGGTAGAAAGGTTTAACCTCAACTGCATGTAGGGATGTTCCCAGCAAAGTTATGAAGAATGGGGAGAGCAAAAGGTGTGGCACGCTCTGTACGGTTCCTCCTCCAGCCCCACTACCTACTTACATCCCTTCAGTCTCACAGCAGCTCCCCCAAGATGGGGTGCTTGGCTTGGAGGACGTGCTCTCCACGACAAAGATCCCTGTAATGACCTTTGTTCTAGTCTAACCTGACAAGCCATTCCCTACTAACTTGTCCATTACTGTTGCCCAGGTAATTGCATGTGAAGAGAAAATAGCCTCACCTAAGTCACTGGTTCTCAGTGCTTTGAGGCTTAATGTCTACTATAATATTCCAATTATTTTGTCATGCTTTCTTATTAGCCTGTAATAAAAGTGGTCGAAAATGTACCTTTCCCCTGCCTATATAGTGCCCAAATTATTTTTAAAAATAAAGGAAAGTTAAAGCTATAGTTTTAAATGAAATCACATATTTCCATATGTTAAAAGCCTTGGCAAGACAGTATCAGAATATGTGAATGAAGAATTCTCACTGTATATTCATGCTCACAGGAACAGACACAAACCAATAGTATTCCCAACCATTTCCTGTAATAATCACTCTGCTACTTTCCCAAATCATCTATAAAACGTAATCATCCTGATGTGAAAAGTTTAGCAACCTTAGCGAGTATTTCACTGCCTACAGTACCTTGTAACTACTTTATTTATGTCCTTCCAACTAACTGTCATAATATTAAGAAAAGTAGTGTCTGTGTTTTTACTTTAGGAAAGAGACATATTGAAAATGAAAAATGTCTCTTCCTCTGTTGCCTTTCTATCTGTCTGAAATTTGAGCCCATGGGTTCCTGGCTTGCTTTACACTTTTAGGACTGGGAGCAGACTTACGTAGTATTTTGACATCATATTTTCATCCAAATGTTTCAGTATGGATTCTTCCTTCTTAGTATTTCCTCTGTATGTAAAATTGTAGTTCCATCCTCTGGAAGATTTGGAATGAGAATGTGGGTGTTTTTTTTTTTATGTTATTGTTCGTTTTGTGTATTCCTATTGCCAAATGTCTTGTTCCTTAATTAGGCCTGTTTAAGTTAAGAGGATGCATTTTTAGCAGTCTTTGTGCAAAGTAGAAGAACAATGTGGCCATTCTAACGAAAATACAATGTGGTCAGGAGTCCCACAAACATGCCAAGAAATAATAGTTATGCATCATTTAGGAAGGAATGTAGTCATTTGTCTTTGTTCCTGGAAAGAGCCAAGGAGCAGTTTTAACAGAGCACTGTTTAATGGTGTGAGGTTGGATTCTGCCATCATGAGTCTGCTTACTTTGTAAATACCACAAAGCAAACTATTTCAAGAAAACCTATAGAATATTTATTTTTCCTTACAGAGGGAAAATGATCCCATCTGATCTTGAAAGAAGAATCATTGAAGTCAAACAGAAAGTAAGTTTTTGTAGGGTTCTTTGACCCATAATTATATATATTTTGATTTTTTATCACAGAAAAAGTCAATTCGATTTTATTTTTTAAAATAAGATCCAAAACTCAATCTTCCAGCCTTTATGAAAATATGGGATTCTGTGTACAGTCATAATTTATGTCTCTGAGCTGCATATACAGGCTCTGCTCCAGAAAACTCTAAGTTGCTGAATTGGTGACTTGTACAGAGGAGGTTCCAAAGCATTTACATCTTTATGGGCTGAGATTTGGCATTAATCAGACTCACAGCTGGACAATCACTTTCACAGTGGAAAACATCAGAATGCCTACACAGCATCTGAGTTACCCACTGTATTTCAAAGGACCAGCTTTTCCTGCCTAAACACATGGAGATGTGACCAACGATCTATGCAACCTATTTTACAGGCACCAGCTTAGAACTCTTTTTTAGAAGTAGCATGAACTATCAAACATTCTCTCAAGAATATGGAGCATTATTTTATGTTCCTAGATGGGGCATTGCATCAGTTTGCTTTCAGAATTAACTTTTAGTAGATTTAAAATCTTTAGTTCCTCACTCAACTCCTACCAAACCAGAGATCCAGAGGAGCAGAGGCTCCAAAGACCCCGGCACTGAAATAGACCTAAAACCAACTCAACATGGCTTAATTCACAGAAGAGGGGGCGGAAAGGTTGTTAGAGCCACATGTTGGGACATTATGCACAGAGACATTGCCTCTTACCCATAACTGATGGCTAACCCCACAATGCATGACCCACATTCCCCAATGAGGAGGGTCCCTGTGGAGGGGGGAGGACAGAGAGGAAGCTAAGGATGGTATCAACATGGCTATATACACACTGTGTACATAAATATAATACTAATAATAATCTGTAGTTTCTGATTTAGCAATAAATCTATATCTTCATTTTGTTGTTATGATCTTAGGGGGAATTATTTATTATTATATACCCTTTTCCCTACAATCTCCTTTTTGTACTTGAACTACTGATAACATAAACAAGATTAAACCTTTGCTGCCACCTAAAGGTTGGCTGTGCAATATCAGGCTCTATAAATGAGCAGGACAGTCATGAAATGAGTGACAAGGTTGATGGTATTTGGTTTTTAGAGATAGGGTTTCACTCTAGCCAGGCTGACCTGGAATTCACTCTGTAGTGTCAGACCGGCCTCAAACTCATGGCAGTTCTCTTACCTCTGCCTTCCGAGTGCTGGGATTAAAGGTGTGCGCCACCATGCTGGGCTGTGACATTCCTTACCTTCTTGTAGCCACACTGGCTGCTTTCAGTGAATTTTCCTTGAGGCAAACCCTCCCCTCTAGGGCTCCACATTAAGTACCTGAGCTACTCCAGATAGGAGCATGGGCTAGCAGAGTTCCTCCTCATCCTCTGCCCCTTGCCTGTTCATGCTAAGGAGACATTATATTCTGAGGGCCTGCAATGAAGAAGAAAGACTAGAAAATGGTCAAAGAGAGTGGAAATTTCCAGAGTCTACCTGGGATATATATGGCCTATGGACACCACTGCAAACCTGTGGCGTTACAGGCATCTGTAGCTGAATGTTGCCACCAGAAGGCAACTAACTGAAGTCGGGCATGGTGGCGCACGCCTTTAATCCCAGCACTCGGGAGGCAGAGGTAGGAGGATCGCCATGAGTTCGAGGCCACCCTGAGACTCCATAGTGAATTCCAGGTCAGCCTGGGCGAGACCCTACCTCGGAAAAAAAAAAAAAAAAAACAGAAGGCAACTAACTGTCGGGTGCAACAGGATGAGAAGTCAGATTCAGAGAGGGAAGCTCTGGTTTGGACCAATATCTCAATGTTGATCACCCTTCCAATGGTTCAAAAAGTGCAGATGTATGGTAAATGAGGAGATTTCCAATGTTTTTAATGAGCTTTGTAAAAAGAAGCCTTGAACCCTAGCAGAGTAGAACATGCCTGTACTCCCATGACTGGGGAGGCTGAGACAGGAAGATTCCCATGTGTTTGAGATCAGCTGGGGCTACGCAGTGAGTTCTAGGTGAGCCTAAGCTACAGAGCAAAACCGTGCCTCAAAAATTAAAGACAGATGGGCTGGAGAGATGGCTTAGCAGTTAAGCGCTTGTCTGTGGAGCCTAAGGACCCCAGTTCGAGGCTTGATTCCCCAGGACCCATGTTAGCCAGATGTACAAGGGGGCGCACACATCTGGAGTTTGTTTGCAGTGGCTGGAGGCCCTGGCGTGCCCATTCTCTCTCTCTCTCTCTCTCTCTCTCTCTCTCTCTCCCCCTTTCTCTCTCTGTCTGTCACTCTCAAATAAATAAATAAAATATATTTTTTAAAAAAATTAAACACAGAAATAATAAGCATGCCTTCAACTGTATTATTTGGGTCTCTCTCTCAGGGATTTGTTCCTTTCCTTGTGAGCGCCACAGCTGGAACCACTGTGTATGGAGCATTTGATCCCCTTTTGGCTGTTGCTGACATTTGCAAAAAGTATAAGATCTGGATGCATGTGGATGTAAGTATCCCTTAGGATTGGCCTCTAAATACCATTGCACATTTCTCATATAGGACTCATGAAATTCAATTCTCTCTCTCTCTCTCTCTCTCTCTCTCTCTCTCTCTCTCTCTGTCTCTCTCTCCTTAACTCTAGCACCTTATTTTTAGAATGGTATTTCACCTTTTAAAAACAAATTAGCACACAACTCACATGATATGAAGTATTAATTAGAAGCAACCTGAGAGTGGCTACGCCTCAAGTTTTCAAACATGACAATATGATTTGTCTGACCAGTGCTTGAGCTGAGCATGTGGTCTTCAGGTCATTGAGTTGTCATGTCCTTGGAAGGATGTGACCACATAAAGTCACACACAAGCAGATCTTCCTTGTAAGGATAATCAAAACTTTGAATTATAACATAAATCCATAGGATAAAATATACAAGTTTAAAGTAGATGTTCATATATTTGTAAGAGAAAGCTGACCTCCCAGGAAATGTGGTCTACCAAATTTACCAATATTTTAGCTTGGTCAACTAAGGAGTTGAAGTATATTTGAGGCATTTTGACTCCAGGATTAATCACACTGAAAATTAAAGGTAGTGTGCCATTATTTTCAAATGAAGAAAATCCTTATAATTTTCACAAGAATGAACTGGAGGGATTTAAATATATTTTTCAGTGTGGTTTAAAGATGAGCTGCAACAAACAAATTGTTTGCTAGCGGCGCAAGGTGAAATAAGACATTGGCGACAATCTGTCACTAAGCACAGACCGTCACCAACTAAGCATAACATCTAGTTCAGCTACTTTTTCTATTGTGATATTTTCTCTATGAAGTAAGTCCTAAGTTGTAGTACAGCCTGGTTCAAGAACCTTATGCTGTTATGGGCCAGAACTTTGAATGCCATTGACTTGAAAAATTCTGCCATTCAACTTGGAAACTATTTAGTGGTTCCCAGCCCATCTTATCTACTTCAGTTGTGGCTCCCATAGGGTGTCTTGTTCTAGAAACATGAGGCTTCCATAGGAATAGTAGTGGTGGCAGTGGGGTTGGAGAAGGTTCTTTTTCCATACCATGCTGATAGAGAAAATATTTCCCCACTTTTGCCTCCATAATTATACCCATGTAAATGTACTATAAAGCCTGAAAATGGTCCCCTACCTTTTAAAGGCTTAGTATTAGGAAGTGGCTAATATACTTAACTTGAAGATCACTTTCAGGCCTGGTATGGTGGCACACACCTTTAATCCCAGCACTCGGTTGGCAGAGATAGGAAGATCACTGTGAGTTCAAGGCCAGCCTGAATAGTGAATTCCAGGTCAGACTAGACTAAAGGAAGACCCTACCTCAAAAAACAAAACAAAACAAAAAAAAAGATCATTTTCAAATTGTGACATTCTCATTGGTCTGGAAGATACCAAGCTGTAGGAATGTAGGCCGTAAAAACCTGCCACATTCTTCCTTCTGTGACTTTCTTTTCCAGGCAGCTTGGGGTGGAGGATTACTGATGTCGCGGAAACACAAGTGGAAGCTGAGTGGCGTGGAGAGGTACAGTTACTGTCCGTGTCAATAATGTAACGTATGGAAAGTGGAGAGGTAGAGTTACTGTTCGTGTCAATAATGTAACGTATGGAAAGCCAAATAAAAGAAAATAACACTGCACCTCTAGAAACCCTTGGCATGCAAAAATCAAATGACACATCAAGTGACCCAGAGAGACTGTCTCTCAGACAAGGAGATTTGTCTCTGAAATTCATTCCTGTGATATTTGGATCAACCACCAAAATATTTCGAACCTGCAGGCAATCTACATTTTTCTAGGGAAAAGATCTCTAGCTTTCATATTCTTTAAAAGGATAATATCCAGAGCTTTAATGAAACCAGCAAATTTTTTCGAAGCATGTGAACACCTTGTAATTTGTCAGTGTTGAATGGTAGGATTGGGACTTAATAATGGCCAGCTTGTGTAAAGTAAGACATTCTCATGGTTTCATGCCCACTGTTTGTCCTGACAAAGCTCTGATTGATTCAGAAAGTAGATTTTATTCAGAGCCCATGCACTGTGCCATTGAGAAAAGCTGTAAGCACAAATTTCTCTCATATTTGATGAGTAGAAAGTATATCCAAGCCCAGGGGGGAAGTGCAGAATATAAAGCGTGGCTTTGGGCTCGGTTCAGAGCCACCATGGCAAGTCAGCCAGGTCCTCTCTCTGCAAGTGACGTCTGACTCTCCAGGCCACCCAGGAAACAAATTCATCAGAGGCTACCAACTGCCCACCGTGCCCTGCCAAGTGGCCAGATGTTACCCAGAAAAGCTTCACCCTGGCTCTGCCCCTAGACATCTTGGCACAATTCCTGTTCCAGGACCAGAGCTTAGGAGGAAGTATGACCATGCAGGGCACCCAAGCCAGAGGCACTGTGACATCCAGGCCTGCTCACAGACAGACAGTCCCCAAATGTAAACAGAAAGGACAGCATTTTGGAGTGGAACCAAGGGTAGCCTGGTGAAGCAGCAGGAAGGAAGCTAGGGAAGAATAAGTACAAAGTGACTAAATCCAGGGTCAGGGGACGACTGTCCCTGAGCTTGGTGGTGAAGTCACCAGAGCTGTACATGTTGTAACTGCAGAACCCTCCTAGATGAGGGAAAATGAGGGCAAGTGTGTTTCCCTCCCAAAGTTGGCCAGATCTAGGTCTCTGCTCCTGGTCTTGGGCTTCTCTTAGCCTAATCCCATTCTGATTTAAAGAGCCAAATGAGACCAGAAATTCAAGAAAGAAATAATTAACTTAATAGGAAGAGATGGGGGTGGAACTTAGAAGATATTCAGATGATCAAACTAAGAATTAACTCCATGAGCTCAGTGGAGTAGAGAGTTTGCCTAGCATGCATAGACTGCATTTGGTCCCTGGTAACACACACAGAATTAAAGTTGTGAACTTTCAGAAGTGGCTACTGCACAGTATTTTCTTTTCTCTGTGGGTTTTTCTTTTTTGGACTGGCACAAACAGGAGTACCTTTATTCTACCTTAATGCCACCTACGGCTGCAAGTGCTGAAAGCATGGGCCACCCACACAGGCGCACTTGAAAGCTCACTAAATTATCTATCCTGAGCCTCGGAAAAATAAACACCCACACGGCTTTTGTACTAAAAACTATTATTTGAGAACAAAGCTCAGAATGTTAATCTTGGAACATAGCGTCCTCTATGTTCTTATTGCCATAATCCTTGAAACTGTGTTATAACTAAATGTGCCAAATGGAACAGCCAAATATGAAACCCCAAAACGAGGGGCCTGCAATATTCTGCTCTCAGCTGGGGCCTTTTAGCCACTTATGTAGCTGAGAGAATCCATCTTGCTGACTTCCTAGCATGAAGCACACTTTCTTTGATGAACAAGGTCACAGGACCAATGGAAGTTGCTGGGGCATAATGTACATGAGCTTAACTTTAGGGAAGAAATGTGCTTCCACTGGGAGAACGTTCAAGACTCACTTTACAAGCAGGGGAAATCCGTGGTCAACTCGTGCCCACTGTGACCTCAGGGTATTCCTAAATGACATGCTGACAGCATAATGACAAAGCACCTGGAGCCTTGCCTGCTATCATGCCCTTTGGGAACCAACCGAATTCTCAGACTCTCTTCCTTACTAATTCTGTCAACATTTCTAGGGCAGGTGTGACTGAGAGGGCTTGCAGGAGCCCAGCTACTCCAGAGTCGGCCTGGCATTTCGACCCTGCTCTTCGTTGGTGCCTCTCCTCCAGGGGCCTGCTCACCTATTAAAGTCTTTTATGGTGGTCCAGTCTCAAGGCTTTACAGCCACACTGGGGGTCATAATAATGCAGAACCTGCATTCACATTACCCTCCATCCCACCTGAGAGTCAAATCTAGTTGGAGGATGAGATGCACTTTTGGTAATGGGTAGGAAAACAGTAGACAACACAAAAGTGAGGCTGGAGAGGTGTCTTGTCGCTTATTAAGCATGAGGACTTCTCAACCCAGAGACTGCCAAGGTTGACTATCCAGAACCCACGTTAATAGCTGAGGCCACACATGTCTGTAACTCCAGAGTGAGTGTAGGGGAGGTGGAGAGCAGTGAATTTCTGGGACTCTCT
The DNA here is from genome assembly GCA_036346955.1 of Dipus sagitta. Lineage (NCBI taxonomy): Eukaryota > Metazoa > Chordata > Mammalia > Rodentia > Dipodidae > Dipus > Dipus sagitta. The sequence goes on from CM070773.1 coordinate 158,618,287, forward strand.
GACAGACAACAGTTCTGGGTTGAGGAAGAGAGTGATCCCATCTGAAGGATATACACAGATGAGCAATAAAAAGGAAACACCCAATGTTCTTCTCTCCTCTAGACTCTGCACACGCGTACATACATCACTCATCACAAATCAGATAGGAAGGTGAAAAGGGGCAGAAGAGGACAATTCAGCGGTGGAGAGAGTGTCTCCCTGAGCTCCAGGCCACTGTGATGGGGTCAGAAGCTGGGACAGTGGAGGCATAGGGGGTGCCCCTGTCACCTGCATAGTGCTCATAGTGGCCAAGGGCAGGAGCCTGAACTCAATGATCCCAGGTACCCTAAGGGGTCCAAAGGCTACAAGAGAGGCAGAATATGTGTTTCCACAGGAGCTTGGGAAAGAGAGAACCATATGGAGACCCAGCCTTTCTATTTCTGTGGACAATAAAAAATATTGCACTTTTGTAAATGTAATGTCATCCTGGAGTATGAGAAATAGACCAACAAACCAAAGCTCTGGTGCCATGTGCACGGTCTCAGTCGTCTGAGCCTGGCATGGGGCGCCACGCTCTCATGTGATGTGTTTATCTCAGGGCCACCCTCTTATGTCATGTGTTTGTTTTAGGGCCAACTCTGTGACATGGAATCCACACAAGATGATGGGTGTCCCCTTGCAGTGCTCTGCTCTCCTGGTTAGAGAAGAGGTATGTCTTTTCTGACACTGGGTCCAGCCCAGGGGCGAGGCTTGACTGTCTTTATGCAAGTCATGGTCTCTGCTAACGTCCAGATACTCATTCCTAGAGTGTTCTAAGCTCATGTCTTGAGGATAATGTCTGGTGCCTAGCGGGGAGTTGTAGGAGACCTTAACCCTTAGAACATAAATCATGACCCTATCTCCCTGTTTCCTGTGTGCTGCTTTCCTCAGCTGTGCTTGGTGTCTCTAATCCAAAGACACTCTACATTTACTCTCTCAAAAAAATTAAATTCTTGCTGGGCGTGGTGGTGCACGCCTTTAATCCCAGCACTCAGGAGGCAGAGGTGGGAGGATCGCCGTGAGTTCGAAGCCACCCTGAGACTACATAGAGAATTCCAGGAGAGCCTGAGCTAGAGTGAAACCCTACCTCGAAAAAAAAAATTAAATTCTTACTGGAACATGAGAAGAAAGAGTAATTTTTACCATAACAAAAATATAGTTTTTCGCATAAGAAAATATATATGACATAAGATTAAGGTTAGTGTTAGGATTCAGATACAGATGCATGAATTTATGTGTGTTTACATGTTACATATCCCATAATTCTATTATATTTAATTTTTATTTTATTTTATAAATTAGCATACAGTCTGGGGACTGACTGTCTTCCACATTCCAGCCAGGTCACTCCATGTTTGGTACCAATGGCATGTGGTGTCTTTAGCAGCAGGGTCTTACCACTAACCTTTGGTGGCTCATCAAGTACTCTGACAGAAATCTGTCTACTTTGGGGAAAACTTGTAGGTCTGTCTGATCAACAGCTCATTGTGGATATTAACCACACACTGGTACTGGGATTTACAGGCCAGCACCAAGGAAAAGAAAGAAGAAAAAGATAGGTAATGTAAAAGAGATAGAAAGAAGAGAGAGAAGAGGGAGAAAGAGAGAGAAATAGGAGAAGATTAAGATTAGTCTTCATCATACCCTCTCCAGGGCTCTGTGATTCAGGTGTTCCCTCCAAGGACCTGATGAAGGTTCAGTCATTTACTCTGTCCTTTAGGATGTAGAATTTTATGGTGCCATTGCCATTTGCAACCAGTTTTATGTCCCCCACTCACATCCTTACCCTCCCCTCCTGTCCCACCCTCCCTATTGTCTGGTCCTCAAGATGCTTATTTGGTATGTCAGCATCTTGGGCCAATTCAGGTTAGGAGCCACAGTTGAGTCTCCCTCCCTCCCTCCACCCCATCACTGTCTCAAATAAAAAAAAAAAACTTTAAAAAAAGGGTACCATTTATTTGGTTCTGAACACTTCTCCTTAAGAACTGTAAATTTAAGTAGCCATTCTTCTGTGTCTTTGTCAAGTAAATTAATGAAATTTGGACAGATTGAAGACAAACTTCCTGACAAAATGAGATGATCACATTGAAAAACTATCCTCTAATGCTGGCTTTCCAGCAGAGAAGCACCCAGTTTGGTATGTTATTATCTTCCCCAGCTCACACAAACCTCAGCTGTACCAACTGAAAGAAAAAAAAATGTTTTTGTTATTTAAATTTCAGCCAGATGTTTGATAGTGGCTCTTACAGTGTTACCACAGGCCAAAAGAGAAATGCAAGTCAGCTGGAAACAGATTGGGTCTGGTGACAGCGTTTGGATGAATCGACCAATTGGAAATGATGTCACCCAGGATAGAGCCTGGTGGCTTGGCACATAACTCTTTCCTGTTCAAAATATTCACTGACAACTTCAGTGAACCATAAAATACTTCTGATGAGTACCCAGAACATAGAGTGGATGAAGTCAGAGCACAGGAAGAGTTTTACAAACCGGAAGAGCAAGTCCCCTCCAAAACCAGCAAGACTCCACCTCCTAAAGGTTTTACAACCTTCCTAAATAGTACCACCAGCTGAGAACCAACCATTCAAACACAGGAGCTTGTGAAGAGCAATTCACATTCAAACCATAACAGGGCTCATTGTCAAGTTTTGCTTGTAGGTCCAAGTATAGAGAGGCTATATTTTAACTGAAGATGGTAAGCTCATTTCACATGTTGCTCAATTGTTAGACTTGTGGAAAATAAGACTCTAGGGGCTGGAGAGAGAGTTCAGCACCTAAGTGCACTGAGTAAGACTGAAGGGGTCCAAGACTGCCTGAGTTTGAATCTCCAGAACGAGCATAAGCACTGGGCATGGCCCTGTGCGCCTGTAACCCCAGTCCCTCAGGGGAGCAGAGACCCTGAAATCACCATAGCCCTTGAAAAAAAACAGCGAACTCTGGCATCAGAAAGAGATTCTGACTCAAACAATAACCAGCAGAAGAGTGATGGAGTAGAACACGGGCTCTGCTCTGACTCCAGTACACAAGTTCACCTCAACACGGGTCAGCTCATGGGCATCTCAGAGGCACATTCATGTATACACACCACACACGTGTGCACACATGAAAGCAAGGGAGGGAGGGAGGGAGGGAGGGAAGAAAAGAAGAGGACTTTAATTCGTATTATCCAGGCTCAACAAGGAGTGAAACAAAATACCATTCAAAAAAAAAAAAGCAACAAAAACATGACTGAGACTTAAACAACAAAGTATCGTTTCAGTATGAGAAAGGTGGTATCTCCCACACCTACAGTGTTTTGCTGCACATCTGACACCCCATCAAGGGAGAATTAACAGTAAGGAACACTTGGTAAGCATATAAGCTGAAGGAACTAGGTATATTTAGCCTAGGGAAAGAAAATAAAACAAACAAAAGGGGCTGAGAGGACGAAAGCAGGTTTCACAGCTTAAAGGACTCTCAAACATGTGAGAGATTTATTTATTTATGTTTTTGTTGTTGTTTATTTTCCTGAGGATTTGGGAACAGGGGACTCTTAGTCTTCTGGGTTAACAACAGTGAGTCACACAGATTTGGTAACAAGATCTCAGCATGCAGTGGGGTTTAAAGTGTCAATAACAGGAACTGTTGGCTAAAACGTGAGCTCTTCAAGAGTGGGACTCGGTCTTTGGAAAAGTGAGTGAATACAGATGACCTCATATTAGTAAGGGTATAGAAAAGATTCATTGATTAGAGTCAGATTAATTCACAGCTCCATTTAAAACTCAAGAAAGCACAGGAATCTGGGCTGGAGAGATGGCTTAGCAGTTAAGCGCTTGCCTTTGAAGCCTAAGGACCCTGGTTCAAGGCTCGATTCCCCAGGACCCATGTTAGCCAGATGCACAAGAGGGCGCACGCATCTGGAGTTCGTTTGCAGTGGCTGGAGGCCCTGGCGCACACATTCTCTCTCTCTCTCTCTCTCTCTCTCTCTCTCTCTCTCTAACTATATCTGCCTCTTTCTCTCTCTGTCACTCTCAAATAAATAAATAAAAATAAAAAATGAACAAAAAAAAAGAAAGCTCAAGAATCTGACAGCATTTTCATCATGGGCTCCAGGAAATTATAGCATCCCTTAAGATGGCAATGCGCACTCTGTGGCAAGAGAGTTCTCTGTTTTAAAAAGATTGAGATACATTGGATTAGAGTCTAAAACAAAGTTTAGGGGTTGGAGAGATGGATCAGCAGTTAAAGGCATTTGCTTACAAAGCTTGATTGCCTGAGTTCGATTTCCCAGTACCCATTAAGTGGCGCATGTGTCTACAGTTCGTTTGCAGTGGCAGAAAGCCCTGGCATGTCTCATCCTGGCAGACTCGTTTTGTCTGCTTCTCTCTCTCTCTCTCTCTCTCTCTCTCTCTCTCTCTCTTAAATAAATAATAAAACAAATTTCAGCATTTCAGAGATTATTGGATACATATTGATGATATGCTAATATGCGTTGTCATACAGTTTCCTAAATTTCTTTGAGCCTAAGGTTCCCATTTTATAGAGCAACTATTCATGTATTTAGATTGGTCTGGAATATGATGGTCTATGGCTTTTCCATTACCCAGAGCCAGACTGTTACCATGTACATGAAACCTAGATCACTTTTGCTTCTCCATTTTTGTGGACATGGTGAGACTGGTGCCACGGCTTCTTGAGGGCCATGGGCTGTGAGTTGGTTTTGCCACCCCCATTAGAGCTGGACTGGCCCTGTTCACCATACTGTCTGAAGAGGTGTTCCTGCTGGTGGCATTGGCTTGTGAATTTTCAATGACAATGAAACAAGATAAAGTACCTGTTGTTCCTTCACAGTTTATTAGTCTTTAAGTGAATTTTCCTTTTGCTCAAATTCAATGTCTTTATTCTGGTAAAATAAAACACATTACTTTTAAAATTTTTTTTTTATTTAGTCATCCTGAGAGAGATATGCAGATAGAGAAATAGAATGGGCACACCCAAGCCTCCAGCCACTGCAAACAAACTCCACATGCATGTGCCACCTTGTGCATCTGGCTTATATGGGTACTGGAGATTTGAACCTGGGTTCTTAGGCTTCACAGACAAGTGCCTTAACTGCTAAACCATCTCTCCAGCCCAACACATTACTTTTAATTTCACTTATTCTCAAAAATAACTATGTATTCCATGTAAGGTGAAGCCTAAGCTATAAGGTGGTATTCCCTTCTATTGTTTGCCATCCACTCTGTCACTCAAAACGTGGTTAAACTTTTAGTCATATTGCACTATGTTTTAGTTTGGGTAATTTCTTTAAAAAAAATTCTCTTTCTATTTCAACTCAGAATCACATTTTAGTCTTCTCTTGTTATGAGTCACAAGAGAAAGAAAACCAAATGCCAGAGCTTTTATAAAACTACAATTACACAGTGGATAACAAAAGAATGGAAAGCTCCTGGTGGTCATGACGAATGGATGGGGTTTCCAGTGAGGGCACTGACAGCGCTAGCTTAGTCAGAAGCGTGATTCACTCACTGTGCTTCGGAACAGTTCGGTCATGTTGCCACTTAGTTTCATGTCACACTTATGGGGCTTAAGCAAATTTGTGATCACTGACTAGGAAATGTTTCCTTGCATGTGTGAAAATGGAGAAAAGGAGGATGGGGAAAGATTGATTATTTAAATCCAACTTGGAAATGTAGTGTTTTGTTTTTATATTTCAGTATATAGAAATAACAGCAATGAATTGCCACAAAAAAAAAATGTTTTTCCTTTTTTTTTTTTTTTTTCTGAGACAACATCTTGCAATCCAGTCCTGGCTCACCTGGAACTTGCTATGTAGACCCAGCTTGCATTAAATTTGTGAGAATCATCCTGCCTCTGCCTCCCAAGTGCTGGTTTTCTGAAATATTTTAATTATAACAAAACCAGTCCTTCAGGATGCTCTCAAAAAAATGAACATAACACTCAATTGTGATTATTTAAAAGTTTTTATTTATTTGTTTAACTTTTTATTGACAACTTCCATAATTACAGACAAACCATGATAATTCCTTCCCCTCCCCCACTTTCCCCTTCACATGTCCACTCTCCATCATATCCCCTCCCCCTCTCAATTAGTCTCTCTTTCATTTTAATGTCATCATCTTTTCCTCCTATTATGATGGTTTTGTGTAGGTAGTACCAGGCACTGCAAGGTCATGGATATCAAAGCCATTTTCTATCTGGAAGATTTCATTGTAAGCATTCCTACCTTTCCTTTGGCTCTTACATTCTTTCAGCCATCTCTTCCACAATGGACCCTGAACCTTGGAAGATGTGATAGAGGCCTCTGCTACCAATTTTACTCTAACTCACATACAAGTCTAAAAATTTGTAGCTAGAATCCACAGATGAAAGAGAATGTATACAGCATTTGGCTTTCTGGGCCTGGATTACCTAACAGTATAATCCTTTCCAGATGCATCCATTTCCCTGCAAATTTCATAATTTCATTTTTCTTTACTGATTAATTGTATAAATGTACCATATATTCATTATCAATTCATCAGTTGAGGGACTTCTAGGCTGGTTCCATTTCCTAGCTATTGTGAATAGAGCATCCAGAAACATGGACGTGCAAGTATCTCTAAGGTAGTGAGATGAGTCTTTAGGATATATGCCTTAGGATATATAAAGGAGTGGTAGAGCTGGGCCATATGGTAAATGTATTTTTAGCTATCTCAGGAACCTCCACACTGATTTCCACAATGGCTGTACCAGTTTACATTTCCCCCAACAGCATTTATTGTCATTTGTTTTCCTGATGATAGCCATTCTGACAGGGGTGACATGGAATCTCAAAGTAGTTTCAATTTGCATTTCGCTGATGGTTAAGGATGTAGAATATGTTTTTAGATGTTTATAGGCCATCTGTAGCTCATCTTTTGAGAACTCTCTATTTAGTTCCATAGCCCTTTTTTTAATTAGGTTGTTTGATTTCTTATTATTTAGGTTTTTATTGAGTTCTTAAATAGCCCAAACAATTTTGAGTAACAAAAATAAGGCTGGTGGTATCACCATACCTGATTTTAACCTATATTGCAGAGCCATAGTAACAAAAACAGCATGGCACTGGCACAAAGACAGACATGTTGATCAATGGAAGAGAATAGAGGAACCAGATGTAAATCCAGGCAGCTACATCGATTTTTTGACAAAAAATGCCAAAAGTATTTATTGGAAAAAAGACATCCTATTTAACAAATGGTGCTGGGAAAACTGGATATCTGTATATAGAAGGATGAAAATAGATCCTTATCTCTCTCCATGCACAAGAATTAAATCCAAATGGATCAAAGACCTTAATTTCAGACCTGAAACCCTAAAACTGCTGGAGGAAAAAGTAGGGGAAACACCTCAACATATTGTCATAGGCAACAACTTTCTGAATATAACCCCAGTTGCTCAAGAAATAACACCACTAATCAACCACTGGACCTCATGAGATTACAAAGCTTTTGTACAGCAAAGGATACTGTGAATAGAGCAAAGAGGCAACCTACAGAATGGGAGAAAATCTTTGCCAGCTATCCATATAACAGAGGATTAATATACAGGATACTCAATTATGATTTCTGTTTAAATATATATGTATTTTTATAAATGCCTATTATTAACCTCTGATAACATTTGACCTTGCACCATTTATCCCAGAGTCAACCTATGATAACTGCCTAGACAGTCCTGTCCAGAAGGTTTTTCTATTTGATTCTTAGGATTTTTGGTTGTTTTGGGGGGGGTGAGGGGTTCTGGGGGAGGTGTCAAGGTAGAATCTCACTGTAGCCAAGGCTGACCTGGAATTTACTGTGTAGTCTCAGGTTGGCCCTGAACTCACAATGATCTTTCTACCTTCACCTCCTGGCTGCTAGAACTGAAAGTGTATGCCACCATGCCTGGCCCTACAATGCCTTTTAGTGTACCAAATATGTATTTCAATTTACTTTACAATCAAACAAAAATTTTTGGTCATAACTTATCAGATATACATAAATGATTTAAGTAACAAATAAAAATAATGTTTTAAGATAATGACTTCATATCTTAAATAAAAGTAAAGGTACATTAAGAATGTAAAGCTAAGTCAAAGCCAAGTCCAGTTTCTATGTAATAAGTGAGCTATAGTCTAATAAAGCAGATTTAAGTGATTTAGCTCTTTAATGTATATTTTTATATAGACATATCTACCAGTTATAAACTATGGCTAAAGGAAGGAGATGAATGGGATGAAATAAATCTTTTTACCATACTTACATATTGACAAAGCAGAACATTTTACATTAAAATACTTTTTATTCATAGTTTTTCTGCCCACTATTTCCACTTTGGACCTCACTAGAATTTCATTTGCTTCAAACACTGAGAATAAGATGCAGTCTTCAGTTTTAAACAAAAATTAAACCAAAACTATTCTTCTGCCAGGCTGATAGTTATGTAGAAGCTACCATAAAGTTTATATGACAATAGATGCATCTAATCATGTAACCATAATATTTCATCTTTGATTTATCAAAGCAGAAACATCATTGTTGCACATTAAACCATTATTCTACTGAGATCAGAGACAATGATAAAGCATATCTCCTATTTGCAAAAAAATCAGCTTTTCAACTTTGATCAGATGTAACACCAAAAGGATTCTATCTGTCAGAGTTTCTCTGCAATTTCTTATATTCAGTATTCACTTAGAAGACAGCTGAAAATATGATGTCTCTCAATTGTACATAATATACAATATGCTCCTGATAAATGCTATACATGCTGACATGTAAAGAGTGTCCGAGAGTTCCACAATCAGCTCATTTATCTGTCTCCAGGCTAAATAAATCTTAACAATTCAACTGAATATATCACCCTTTGTGCCCTGAAGAACTTAGCTAATAATAAAGCTCAGTCATGGTGACTAGTTGTAGGAACTTTAAGGAATAGAAAAATAAATTATCAACCATAGTTTAATCACTCAATAGCCCCATATGTATGAAACAAAGGAGAATGTACGTTTTGTGTCAGTTTTAATGAAAAGAAGGACACAGGAGTAAAAACCTGATATTTTACTTATATTGCATAATAAGCTAACCAAAGTAGACATGGAGGATAAATTAAAAACAAATTCAGTTTACTATTTTTCTATGACTTTTCTTTAATCAGATTTGCTTTTCAAGGCTGAGATATAGTACACCTGCAAAAATAAAAGACAAGCAATAGTGCCAAAGTAACAGATAGCCAAAACCAAAAACCTTGTCAGAAAAACATCATATATAACCATTTATCAGAGTAGCAGGAGATAAGTTACTTCTGAATCAAAATTATTTTAGTGGTATTTGTCAACTTTGCAACATCATTCATCATTTGTGAAGTAACATCCATGTGAAAAAAGGGAAGGGAAGGGCTGGAGAGATGGCTTGGCGGTTAAGTGCTTGCCTGTGAAGCCTAAGTACCCCAGTTCGAGGCTCGATTCCCCAGGACCCACGTTAGCCAGATGCACAAGGGGGCGCACACATCTGGAGTTCATTTGCAGTGGCTACAAACCCTGGCATGCCCATTCTCTCTTTCTCTGCCTCTTTCTCTCTCTATCACTCTCAAATAAATAAATAAATAATTTTTTTAAAAAAAAAGGAAAGGGAGGATGGGGAAGTCAGTTCACTCCAATAAATTAACCCTCCAGTTCTTATCAACATGCTTAGAAACACAAAATTAGAAATAATAATCCAAGACTAGAAGAGACTTGGTTTAAGTTATGAAGCAAATGAAAAAAATCAAGAAAATAGAACCACTGGGGTTGAAAAGACCCCTCACTGAAAATCTGTATTAAAAAATGAAATTAATAAAAATAGAAACAAACCTCTACTAGTACAAACCAGCCTGAGTGGTTTGATGGACAGAGCGATTGAGTCAACTGTCACTGTATTTCCATAAATGGATTTTCTTCATTCGTGTTAAAGTGGCACATGAATGTAAGCTCTATAAAGGACAAGTATTATATTATATTTTCATAGAACTCAAATAGTTAAAACTGTATATCCTATAAATAAAAAATATTTTACTGTGATAACTGACTAAATATGTGGGGACCTACATGTAACCCAACCACATGGTTGTTTGCTGTACAGTCCTGTGCAAATATTTTTTAAAATGCTTTTTGCTATAAGGCTTTAACCCTACAGTTTTCACAGCAACATAACTACCATCCACCATGTACCATGTTTTTTTTTTCTTAATAATAATTACCATCATAAGGAGCTAGGGAAATGGTTTAGTGGATAACTATGCATGCCAGAGGACCACAGCTTATATCTCCAGCCCCCAAATAAATGTTTTGCATGGGTGGCATCCCATTTGTAAACCCAGTACATGGCAAGTAAAGACAGGGGCTCTCTGGGCAAGCTGACTGGCTAGACTAGGTGATCAGGGAGCTCTGAGTTCAAGTGAGAGACCCTGCCATAACAAGTTAAATGAACAGTGAATGAGGAAGACACCCAGCATCAACCTCTGGCCTGTACATGCAACACACACAAACACATGTGCCCACATGCATGTGAACACACATACACACAGGCATGCACACCACACTCACATACATATGCAAAAACACTTCACTAACACAGTGTAACACCAGTGGTTAATTAGTAGTTTCCTGATTATCTCTTTCCTCTTGTAGGGGCTGATGCAGAGTTGCAACCAGATGCATGCTTCCTACCTCTTCCAGCAAGATAAGCAGTACGACCTGTCCTATGACACTGGGGACAAGGCCTTACAGTGTGGACGCCATGTTGATGTTTTCAAATTATGGCTGATGTGGAGGGCAAAGGTGAGCATGCATAGACCAATTGCATGAAAACTTAAAACAAAACAAAACTTTATCTGATGCTTGTAGAAAATGATTGGCAAACGACAATCACTCAGGAAAATTTCTTTAATCCTAATTCTGCATGTTGGCATTCTATCTACAAGGGCAAGAGTATAATTAAACCTGTTGCTTGTTTGTTCCCTGTCAAATCCAATTGCTTCTAATGCTCATGACCAGAAAACAAACCCATTTTTCCAAGTCTGGAAGAACATCTTGATTTTTCAAGAGGTGTTTCTCACTGTTTCCATCCTCATTGATGTTTGGTTTATTTCATCCCCCTCACCCCAGCCTGGATCTTAACCAGTGGCTGATCATCAGGGTGAATTAATGTATGTTTATAGAGTAAAACAGGAAATCAAAGGAAAAACCTACCATGATAGCTTATTTTTGACATTTCAATGGATAATTCCTGATAATAAAGCTCCTTTTAGGTATCCATTTACCTAAAGGTGACCCCTCCTCTCCCAGTGAAGTACTGCCTAGAGCTGATAGTGTATCATGCATGCTGGACCTCATTGTGTAACTTTCTGAGGACAGACATTTATATTAAATGTAAGCACACTGGTTAGGTCAAAGATTATATTTTTAATTTGACCATATTCCCAGTTTATAGGTAACAAATCAGTGGATCCCTCCTGGTTTTATTTATCTCTAGACAATGATCAAAGCTACCTCTACATTCTCTAGGAACCCAACTGTAAAAAGACTATTCCCAGGACCACTGACAGTGGAAAACAAGAAGAGGAGGAGCTAGAAGGGAAGCAGACATAAAGTGAAAAATTATTAAAGTGAAACTAACATCAGCATCCTTTGCTAAGTGACCAAACATTCGTTTTCTCCTTAAAATACTAAGTTTACTAGGTAGATGTTGAGTGTCTCTTATCCCACCTGGTGCTGCATGGGGTGGGATTAGGAGGCTACTGTTTCCCAGGTGGGGTACGATACATTCACAGGTACCTTCATAACTGGTCATAAAAGCAGTTCAGAAGAAGGATGAACAGATCATTCCTAGTGGGAGAATCAAGAATGCTTTCATGAGGGACCTTAGAGCTGGGGCTTGACTAGCAGAAGTGAAATAAGTAGGACTTCGAGCAGAGCTGAGAGAAGGATGTTCCAGGAACAAGGCCACACAGGAGCTGAAGCACATAATTTGAGATTAGTAGAGTCTGTCTAAACTGCCTCAACAATTGTCTGGATGAACAGCAAGATCAGCTGGGCGTGGTGGCGCATGCTTTTAATCCCAGCACTCGGGAGGCAGAGGATCACCGTGAATTCAAGGCCACCCTGAGACTACATAGTGAATTCCAGGTCAGACTGAGCTAGAGTGAAACCCTACCTTAAAAAGGCAAAAAAAAAAAAAAAAAAGAAAGAAAGAAAAAAAGAAAAGAAAAGAAAAGAAAAGCAAGATCAGACCTAGGGTGTCAGCAGTGAAAATGGAGAGAAAGCAAGAAATTTGGAACCATTTCAAAAGTAGCACCTTATGACATACTCATATGACATTGGTGCATGTACCACTTCTATCTGTGGGCTCCTGTGCAGCCAGAGTCTATTCCAAGTGAACCTGGGCTGCTAGATTAGTCTTAATCAACCCCAAACAGCTTAGTACCCACAGAGTGAGAGCTCATAGAGGTTGTCAGGAGTTCAGCCTCCTTAAGAAGTGACTTTCTGAGCCCACTAGATTGCTTCATGGCAACTCATTCTGAGATCTGCTTCAAAATTACAAGGCACTGGGCTATGTTGGGCCTTCCTTTAGTGGGGTGTCAAGAGCCTGTGTAGGAGAACGTGAGCACATCTTCTCTTCATCACAGTTACAAGCGCTCCTAGTTTCCATCCTCATGGGTACGGGTAGGCTGATTCTAAGTGCTCCTAGTATGGATCTTCACTGCTTTCCTAGGCTTTCTATTAGCACCCGGTGGGTGGAGGAACCTAAGGGGATCAGCAGACAGCCTTTACAGACAGCAATTCCCTAGTGCGCCCTGACATCAGTTAAACAGCTCCAGTCTGAGGCTGTTTTTCGTGTTGTTTTAAGTCCAGACCCAGCATCTCCAGAGCTGGGAAGTCAAATACGTCTGTGACATGCTTTCCCATCACAAAGATGAGAGTCCTTCATCAGCAAAGGAGGATGTCACAGAGCTGGGCAGGATAACGGGCTAACAGGGCACCTGCTCGTTCATTTATTCAGCTGGCATTCAGTGAGTGCCTGTTCTTTCTGTAGAGAGGCACACATGGGGTCTCCGAATGGAAATTTCACATCATGGGAAGGGACATGGAGGCATGGGGGTGGGGTTATGCTTGACAAGACTTCTTATCTGCAGGAAGAGACCAGCCCTATCCTTTTGTTATTAATGCCTTCCATGATCACATCTATGAACCGCAGAGGCAAATTTTCCCCTTGAGTAATCAGAATAATTGCCTGGGGAATGAAGGCTCAGGAACAAAAGGAGTCAACTGCGGAGAACCTTAATGAAAAGGAACAGATGCACCTGAGGGGGGAGTATTAAAGGGGAAACAATCACTGGGAAAAACAACCCTCTAGAAATAGTCTTGTATGAGAAAACTGCCAGAGCATCACGAGTGGGCATCAGTAGAATGAACAGTTTCCAGAGTAGTCACTGCATCCCGCGTCTCCCCCTGAAAACCATCCGTATCCTCAGCCTGCCTAATGAGCGCCCTCTTTCTCTTCCTCAGGGGACTACTGGGTTTGAGGCACATATTGATAAGTGCTTGGAGCTGGCGGAGTATTTATACAATATCATAAAAAACCGAGAGGGATATGAAATGGTGTTTGATGGGAAGGTATGTGTCAATCCCCAAAAGGTTAATCAATTCCAGTCCTTACTCCTGATATTTTCTAATGTCAATAATGTGTTGGACAACTGAGAGGGACCATTACAGAGGGGAAGCAGTAGACGATGCTTGGGGTAGTTATTCTGAGCTGGAATAAGGATCACACTCACAAATAACTCTATAGAATGTGAAAATGGGGTGCACCAACAGCAGTTATTAATTTAAAAGCAGGAGTTGGAGCTGGAAAGATGGCTCAGTGGTTAAGATGCTTCTTGTGCAAGCATGAGAGCCTGAGGAGTCCGGAGAAACTGCTGGAATCAATCCCCAGAACCCAGTAAACTGCTGGGTGTAGTCACACATGTCTGTAACCCCAGTCCTGTAGGGAAACAGAGATCCAAGAATCACAGGTGCTTGCAAAAATAAAAGCAAGCTCTGGGATCAGTAAGAGACTTTGGCTCACATAAGAATAGATGGAAAGCAGTGGAAAGGGACAGGCCAAGTTCTACTCCAGCCGCCCGCCTCGGGTAAATACACTCTGCTAGTGAAGACAGCACATACACCTGGATACGCACACAACAACAACAAGCAGAATAGATTTGAAATGCCCTTGGAATTCTCAAATTGCCTGATTGGTCTGGGTATGCATCTTTCTTTGTTCTCTGTAGCCTCAGCATACAAATGTCTGCTTCTGGTATGTACCTCCCAGTTTGCGCATTGTGGAAGACAATGAAGAGAGAATGAGTCGCCTCTCAAAGGTAAGTGCTGAGAGCTTCTTGGACATATGAGTCGGTTGTGCCTTTCACATGCATCACCTGTGCATGTCTCTGAGAAACTCCACCTTGGTGCATGGGCCCAGGAGATCTATAGGCTCCAATATGTCCACACTTTTCACAACTTCATTTGCTTGTTTTTTTTTTTAAAGAATGTTTTTATTTATTTATTTGCAAGCAGAGAGAAACAGAAGTGACAGACACAAAGAATGAGTGTGCCAGAGCCTCCAGCCACTGCAAACAAACTACAGACACATGTGCCACTTTGTGCATCCAGCTTTATGTGGGTACTGGGGAATTGAACCTGGGTCCTTAGGCTTTGCAGGCAAGTGTCTTTACTGCTGAGCCATCTCTCCAGCCCTGGAAATCTATTTCTATCTTACAGTTCTGGAGACTGGAAATTCTGAGATCAAGAAGCTGGCAAATTTTATGTCTGCTGAGGGCCCACTTCCTGTTCCATAGATGGCCTGTTTAACACTGTCCTGATGTGGCAGGAAGAGGACAAATCTGCTCTGTGGGATCTCATTTATAAGTCAGTGATCCCATGCATAAGTCCCCCATCTACTAACACCATCCCAGTGAGGGTTAGGATTACAACATATGAATCTGAGAGAAACACAGTCTGTAGCGAGTATTCTGTAATAAGGAAGGGGAATCAAAGTCAGCAAACCTATAGTGGACCATGAGCCTTTTCCCAGAGTGCACTGGCATGGGTACAGATATGTAGATAACACTAGTGGTTGTTACCAATACAAGTAGTTACATCTCCACGGGGAGGTAAAGATGAGAATCTGATGGGTGAGTTTCCAGCTGGCCTGTTGATCATCCCTGTGCTTCTGGTTCTGCCTTCTCTTCATTCATTCATCATCATCATCATCATCATCATCATCATCTCTTTGTTGTTGTCTTTTGAGGTACCAGGAATGCAAACCAGCCCATCCTTGAATTATTCTTGCTTCCTGTGTGTGTGTGTGTGTGTGTGTGTGTGTGTGTGTGTGTGTGTGTGTTGTTTTGCTTTGAGGTACTGAGGATTAAACCTAGGGCCTTGCACATGCTAGGCAAGCACTACAGCCCTGAGCTATCACCCCCAACCATTTTTGATCATCACCTGCTTCTCTTCTATCAACGTTTGTAGTTAGCCCTGTACTAATTGAAGACTTTCAGAAGGACAACAACTTGCTTTACTAGAAAATTGGGAAAGAAGCAATTAGTTCTCATATGTAAGGTGACTCTTTTAAAGGTTGCTGTTGAGTGTAATGGAGAATTTAATTGGTGAGGCTGTACCATTTCAGAATGTCACGTTGGTAGCTATTCTGCTCCCTCTTTTCAAAACTTCTTAGACTTCTAAGAATATGAAAAGACTTTAAATCTTAGCTTTAAGATTATTTGATGAATATGAGCACTCTTAGAAAAAAGCAAATGTGCATTTGAATTATGGAGAGATCCCTGGCTACTGTTGTCTTTAAAAAAAAAATCTCATAGTATAAGGGCCAAGGGAAGGGTCACCACTCTGAAACTCTTAAGATAGCCTCAAAGATTTTTTACTGATTAGCTCATCAGTGAATTCAACACACAGCCCTTCTTCCAACTGGTTCTCTTTATTCAGAAAACCTAGAATCTGCCCCCCCCCAAAATCTAGAAATAAAAGTGTGTATATTTATCAGAATAGTCAGACTCTTATTTCCCTTTTTAACTTTGTTCCACGTTCCAGCTAATTTTAGTTCATCATCATTTTTTGTGGAAACAGCCCAAAGTCCTAGGCATTTAGACAGCTGTGATTCCTGCCAGTTCAGCTTGCTTCAGGAACTGAAGGATTGGATCCCACTTTATGTCAAAATCTTCCTGGAATATAACCACCAGCATTAATCTTGTCACTTCTGATTTGCAGTTGCCTACAAAGTTAGAGATGATTGTTCTTAATAGCAAGTATCATTCTTATGAGTTTGCATGGGTTGCCCATGAAAATAAAATCAGAGACCAAGTTCATCAGAACTGAAGATCACCCGATGTGGTGGCATATGCCTATGTCCCAGTACTTGGAACGCTTGTTGCCTTAAGTTTGAAGCTATATTGTGAGTTTTAGGCTAGTCTGGACTATAGAAATGAGACCCTGTCTCCAAAAAAAGAAATAGTTATATGATTTTTTTCATAAATTTATGCAATCATTTGAATTTGGAATTTCTTTTCTGGTTTTGGATTTTTTATCCCAGAAACACATTGACACACCATGCCTCATAGCATGAAGTGATACATGTCCTGTCCTGAGGCCAGACTAGCCAAGAGATCTATTTCCAGAACTTAATCCCAGACTCAAGATATTAAGTTTTTTATATATTTATCCCTGGGATGATCCCAGTATTCTGCATACATCCTTAATCCTTTCCATAAAAGACTTAACAGGGTCTCGTTTGGTAGCTGAGGCTCTCATGAAACCCACAGTGTAGCCCAGGATAGCCCCAAATTTAGGGCATTCTGACTCCAAAACCGCTAGTGGTACAAGCATGTGCCACCATATTTAGCTGATCTTTTTAGTCTTTTATTTCATTTGAATCAAACTACCCTTTATTTAAGATGAATCCAACTGTGATATATGGCATGCCCCATTTCAACTGAATTTCTGACCATATACATCTCAAATAATTCCAAAGCTTCTCTTGCTTCTACCACTTCTGGCTATATATTTATAGCCATGGATTTCAAAGATCAGATGTAATACTTATGAACTCCAGTGGTAAATATATGTGGACAAATCATACACCCAATAAGATGTGATTTAATGTGCGCCTCCTCCTAGATGCATAGCTATTGCTCTCATGTTACTGTTATAGTCCATTAGGACTCAGCAAGCCTTCTGTCTGTCTCTGTACTGTCCTAGGGAACAGAGAAGTAAAAGATACTGTACTTGCTTTCCAAGAGCTTACAGATGAGGTAGAAAAAGAAAGCAGATTTTCCCATCAATAAAAGGCCAATAGGAAATTAACATGTCGGAATTGATGTATAAGAACCACATAGTTACAGTATAGAAGAAAAAAATGCCAATGGGCTAGAGAAGACAGGAAAGTCTTCCCAGGCATTGTGGGACTATGATGGAGGCCTGCATGTGTGTGGCATGTGAACCAGAAGATAAAGTATGGCACGGTAAGGCTGATGACAGACATGAAGTGATGAAAATGTGGATGGTACATTCATTTTGGCAGAGTTGAAGGTTCATTTGAGTGAGTGGAGAAGATGAATCCTTGGAACTGGATGAGGCTAAAGCTCTGTGTCCAACAGAAGAAACTTAGCTTCATACACTATAGAGAAGCCCTGGGGCTGTGATTAACAGTCTTCCAGAAATACTGTAAAATCTTGTTTGTAGTGTGCTTCGGTGTGTTTTTGGTGTGCTTCCTTGTGGGTTCAGCATTTTACCCCCAGATGAGTTTTCCTATCATTGAGAAATGTTTCTCAGAATGTCTCATCAATGGAGTCGATGCAAAAAGGGAATTAACTTAGGAAAGTTTCACTTCTCCAGGATGGTTAGCAAGCCATCGTTAGTTAGTTTATCATGGTACTGAAGCTTACCCCTCGGTAAGAATTCTCTGAAAAGTGTTTTCTCCAATGAGTTTATATTTCTGAGGTTAAAAACTCCCCCAGATGTTGTATGGCTAAACCTTTGAGCCCTGAGGCCAAGATCAAATCCTGACCATTCTCCCAAAATACTAACTGGACAGTCAAGTTGGCAAGTGCCTGATGGTCTAATGTCTGTTACTCCTCTTAGCACCTCCAGAGTCTTGAATGCTTTGAGTTGTTCTTATCCTCTGATTCCAAGAAAACCTACGGTTCCTCAAGAGAAAATAAATTTGGTCCTGTTTAGTTAAAAAACTAAAAACATTGCTTGTTTTCCTAATCTAAGGATGAGTCACCGAGAGAAAATCACCTCATAAATATGGTGTCTCCCATAGGTGGCACCAGTGATCAAAGCCAGAATGATGGAGTATGGGACCACAATGGTCAGCTACCAACCCTTGGGTGACAAGGTCAACTTCTTCCGCATGGTTATCTCAAACCCTGCAGCAACTCATCAAGATATTGACTTCCTGATTGAGGAAATAGAACGCCTTGGACAAGATTTATAATGACCTAGCTCATTAAGCTGTTTCAGTTCTCTAGGTAGACAATTAAGTTGTCACAAACTGTGTAAATGTATTTGTAGTTTGTTCCAAAGTAAATCTATTTCTATTTTGTGGTGTCAACGTAGAATACAGTTTAAAATCAAAAAAAAAAAAAAAAAAAAAAACATCGCTCCTTTTAAAAATCCTTTCTCAAGTTTAGAATACCTCTCTAATAATTAGTGATGAAAGGCTATCTTCTAATCAGTAAGGAAAAGCTTAAAACTGTTATAAATATTTCCCTTGTTTTAGTAGAGTGTGCAAATCTAGCTTTATTTTCACTTCAGAGCAATAGGATTGAATAGCATCAAATTGCCCCCGAATCATAAAAGGTTCTCTGGGGTATAGCGAAAAGGATAAAGAAAATATAAAATGTATGCTGACTATTAAAAACTCTTGCCTTTTTCATAGTATTAGAAAAAATTTCTAATTTACCTATAGCAACATTTCAAATGTATTTAAATACATATAATTTTACAAAAGGAAAAAATATATATTAAAAGAAATCCTATTTTGTAACATATGGATTTTTATTTTATATGGGTTATACAAACTGCAGGGGCAGATATAAAACCTAAGCCAGATTTATTTTTTCTCTTTCTTTTAATGGCGGTACAGTAAAACACATAGCAAGGAAATTTTCACACATAGCCCACAAAATTCTTTAAAGGTATGGTTACTTCCTTCAGGATATGTTATGGTTTGTCACATCTCTGGAGATATAATTTCAAAACAAATACACAAAAATACTACAACTTCCAAAAATGATTGATCATTTCAACAATTGAGATTATCTTCCCATTTAAGTTTTCTACCGAGTTTGCCCTTAGCAGTCACACACTCCGAGTACGGCAAGCCAAGCTTCATTCTAGATGAAACTCCGGTCAGCCTATCTATCCTGCTTTCCCATTCAACTTGTTTCCAGCACAAGGTTCATGTTGGTGCTTGAAGCATCTTCCTAAACCATATTCTTTTACTAGGTCATTTAGATTAATGAGAGAAAATAAAAATAAAACCCAATCATCCCAAAGAAGGACAAAGTGCATTCCCAAAGTGTGAGCCCAGAAGATTCAATGCAGCCACAGAAGAAGAAATCTCTGTGTGACAATAATGACCTCACCCTGGATGCCACATTGCTTCTGTCCAGGGAGTCCTTTGCCTCCTGGATAATCGCTTGTTCCCATTCCTTCCCCATCCCACATGCACCGTCCCTCCTGCTAGGCTCCCTATCACTGGATCCTGAAGAATGAATTCATTTCCCTTTCCTGAAATGAGTTCCTCACTCTGGCAGATGTTAAGGTCCCCTAAGAACTTCTTGTTGTCAGCCTCCCATTGAGATCCAACCTGACCAGAGTGTGCAGATGATTAAAATTTGAAATAATGTTTTCCCCCTGCAAACCCAATGGAGAGATAGGAGCTTCCCTTTGGTCCTGTAAATCTTCATGGAATCTCAAGTGATGAGGCTCCAAGCACAGGGAGGGGAACTACAGCCTCCCATGTCTGCTAGCGCAAATCTGGAAACATTCCCCTTCTCTGAATGAATGGGCATTGCGCCACTGCCGAGGGTCCTGTCCTTTAACAGACTGAAGTGCCCACAATGTAGCCATCTGAATTCTTCATGAGTTTGCCCCCTGCCTTATTTCTATGGGCTATGTACAAGCATACTGATCCTTGGTATGAGCACACCTTTGGACCCTTGCTTTCCAAGGCAGTGAATAGAGAACTGAATGAAGGAATAACCTCCCATTTGGGGCATTTTCCTAGTGGGTAAATGTAACTTTTCCTTTCTAGAAATTGGCTGCTAAGAATAAGCATGTAGATCTCCATCTTCTTGATCCTCAGGTCCAAGACCCCATTTCAGAGCTCGAGACACCAATTTATCAAACCTACTGTCCAACTTAGAGAAGGAAGTGGGGACTAATGTCCTGACCAACAGGACGCTTAGCACTTAGGGGACAGACTTGATAGCAGAAGGTAGTTTTTAGTTTGATGAGATGACAGAATTTAAAATGGAAAATTTGTGCCTATGCATGAATTTCCAGCAAAGTAATTTTTACCAATAAATTAAATCTCTCACATGGGTCCTTCCTCAAATTTGCTGGTAGCATTATTCAGACCTATGCACAGAAATTTCTTCTCATCATAGCCCAGAGGAAGCAGCAAGTACAAGCCTGACAGGTCACAGTAGTTTGATAAATGCTCTTTCAAGTAGATCTGTCATCCACTCAAAAGGGAGGGAAGAAGAAAAGGAGGCATGAAGGGAGATTGTTTTGAACATTGGTCTAAATTCCCAGTACCATAGGTCTTTATGTATGACCATTCTTTACAAATTTGAGAAGCATTGGTTTTAGCTTTAAGCAGAATTGACATGGCCATTTTAGTTTATACAATATTGTGTTTATTATTAAAAAATACTTGAAAATGCAGTATGTGTTTATCTGAGACTTCTAAGTGATATGGTCTTCATGTACAGTCACAGGATATGATAAAAGACATCACTTGTGTGTATGACTGTGTTGCCTTTCTTATATTGATAGTACTGTCTTGTTGCCTCAGACTGGGGTCGTGCACTTTATATCTGAATTGTACAGTGTTGCAAATCAACATGTATTGCCGTAAAAGCTTGCACAATATATTATTGGTATGTCTTCTATGTGGTAACTCTATTGAACTTTGAACTTTGATATTATAAGAACCATATTTGCATCTGTTCCTCTCCCCTTCCTTCCTTGCCTCTCCTTTCTCCTCTCCTTTCCTCTCCTCTCCTCTTACCATCACCTCTCCAGTTCTCCCCCTCTCTCTTATCCCCAAGGTGTGTGGCCCCCACATCAGCTCCACAAGAGACCATCCCCTCGGCTAAGCACTGTCCTAAGATTTCTCTTTAAGAATTGTGTGATTTCACACACACACACACGCACACAGAGAGGTGAACACTGTTTCATCCCTGAGACTAGGAGAAACCAATTACGGGGAGTCACAAACTGCCAACATTGCAGGCATTAACCCTGCTGGGAGGACGCAGGCACTGCTCCTCAGCACCTGGACAAAGGCAGCACAGGTGTAAATATCACAGCAAGACCAAGAATCCAGGGACCTCAAAGTGGCCATCATCTTGCACGTGCTCCTCTGTTTTCAAGTGCTCAATGCAAACACTGTGTATTTACTAGTCACTTGTGCCAAAATACTGTTCCCAAATGGTGTTTCTGAATGGTGTCAACATTTCCCCAGCATCACTCCATTACTAAAGACAGAAAAAAAAAATTAAAACGTGAAATATACAAATGTGTGGCAATCAGTTCTTACCAAATGTAACTTGTGTCTGATCAAAGTATTTTATCTGTGTTGTCTCTCTAAACCCAAATAAATGTGTAAATGTGGACACATCGCAGACTGTCGATTCTGATTTCTGACTCTGTCAATGCTGGGAATCATTTTTTAAAACGTATTTTTAGCCAGGCATGGTGGTGCATGCCTTTAATCCCAGCACTCGGGAGGCAGACGTAGGACAATCGTCATGAGTTCAAGGCCACCCTGAGACTACATAGTAAATTCCAGATCAACCTGGGCTAGAGTGAGACCCTACCTCAAAAAACCAAAAATAAAACTAAATAAATAGACCAAAAGTATTTTTATTGGGAGGCAGAGGTAGGAGGAACGCCATGAGTTCAAGGCCACCCTGAGACTACACAGTGAATTCCAGGTCAGTCTGAGCTAGAATGAGACATACCTCAAAAGCAAAACAAAAAAAAAAAAGTATTTTTATTTATTTATTTGCAAGCAGAGAGAGAGATGGAATGGGTGCCTCTTGACACTGCAAATGAACTCTAGATGCATGAGCCCTTTCTGCTTCTGGGTTGACATGGGTGCTGGGGAATCAAACCCAGGCTATCAGGCTTTGCAAGCAAGTGACTTTAACCACTAAGCTATCTCTCCATTCCCAGTAGGTGTCATTTTTAACAAATTGTCTGAGTTAAAAAAAAAAAAAAGCCTTTTACTTATCACAGAGTTGTAAATGTCTTTGGATTTTTCTTCTGCCATCACCCTTTACTGTCACTTCTGGAAAACATCATTGCATAAATTCTCCTTCAAAAGGATTTGATCATTTAAAAATATTTTATGGGGCTGGGGAGATAACTCAGTACTTAAGGACTCTTGCTTGCAAAAACTGCCAGCCCAGATTCAATTCCCCAGCCAGACAGGCATTCATTTGCAGTGGCAAGAGACCCTGACAAGTCCATGCACACACATACAAATAAGTAAAGACCATAATTTTAAAAGAATATTTTATTATGAAATTTTTCATATACTACAAAAGTGCAGAAAATAAAATAGTAACCCCCATGTAGCCTTCACCCAGCTTCATTTCCTGATGCAGAATCTTGCTTAATCATTCTACCCCACTTTATTTCCAACACCAAATTGTCTTTATAACTCTGTAAAAAATAAGAACTTTTCAAAACCTAACCTCAATGCCAGCATAATAAACTCAAATGATAATAGTAATATTGCCCTAAAATATGAAATACCCAGTTAGAGGCCTCATGTTGCAGGAAGCCCAGTGAAACCACATGTCTCAGGACAACTGGAACATCCAATTCAGGCACACTTTACAATAACATATACATGTGGCTGTCATGTGTGTATTTTTCATTATGCTATGTTTAATTCTGGTGCTGTATGGAGTACAAATTTTTGATAAATCTTGTGTTCAGGGGCTTTTCTCTTTCTTGGGAGTAGGATGGGGCTGGAGAGATGCCTTAGCAGTTAAGGCTTTTGCCTGCAATGCCTAAAGGCCCATGTTCAACTCTTCAGATCCCATGTAAGTGAGACACACAAGGTGACACAAGTGCACAAGGTCACACGTATGCACAAGGTGGTGCATGAATCTGGATTACAGTGGCTAGAGGCCCTAGAGTGCCAATTCTCTCTCTCTCTCTCTCTCTCTCTCTCTCTCTCTCTCTGTTTCTCTCTCTCTCGTCCTCTCTTTCTCTCTCTCTCTCACATAAAGCACATTACAAAAAAAGAGTAGGATTAAGAAGTATTAATAAGTTAAGAGCTAGAAAACCACAGGAATGCTACCTATAGTACACCTGGTATACTTTGTTTGGTCCAGGCTATTCCAGATGGCTTGAGACACTCTTGAAGGTGTTATTCCAGAGTAAAGACATACTACTTAAAACAAGCATAGGGGTCAGAAAGAACACAAAGGAAGGAAAGGTGACAATAAACAATTGCCAAAGACAGGGGACACTTTACATTGCTGCCTTTGTTCACATGATCTTCTGGCCTAGGAAGAATTTTCCATTACTCTTTGATCTAGGGGAGCAATATCTCAGCAGTATTACGAGTGCAGGCTTTTCTTTGGAGCTGGGATCAAGTCATAGCCTCACCACTGACCAATTGGGAAAGTCTGAGCACCTTACCTAACCTTAATGGATCTGTTTCCCAGTTTTACAACAGTAATTTTCCCCATAAAGTTTCTGTGTGGATTAAATAAAATGCATGTATGGCAGGGACCATGGCTTTTGGTATTTGTGATGATCAGTCATTATTGTCAGCACAACTAGATTTAGGATCACCTAGGAGACACACCTTGGGGTGTGTCTAGGAGGGTATTTTCAGAGAAGCTTCCTAACTGTGGTTGATACTAACCCTTGGGCTATGGTCCCAGATGAAATGAAAATGAAAAAAAAGAGAGCTGAACACCAACATTCATTTGTCTCTACTTCCTGACGACACATGACATGTGACTAACCGCCTCATGCTCCCACTGCCACGCCTTTCTTACACAATGACTCTATCCCTCCCAACTGCAAGCCCAAATAAACCCCTCCTTCCTTAAGTTGACTTTGTCACAACAATGAAAAAAATAAACTAATGTAGCATTTAATGAATGCTCAATAAATCTTGACTGTATAGTGCGGATGTTAATGATTATGAATGCTACAAGTTAGCTCATGTCATCTCCTTAATCACTCGCCCTCCACTGAGCTTCCCCACTCCTGGCTATTAGTCAGCAGTATTCATTGAACACCTACCTAGCGAGCTCAATCTGGAGATGTCATCTTTTGCATTGTATTCTGTTCACTCGATGTACATCATCTTCTTGTCTTATTGTGACCCTTCCTACTCCATCTCCCTCCAAGACACTCACAGACCTAACAAGATTCTCCTTGGTCTTCCATGATGTCCTTCAGGTAGAAAACATCCCATTCAGGCTCTCTAGTGTCTCTTCCCCTGGTGTATCATGTGACCTTGTCTAAGTTTTCTCAGTTGAGGAATGAGGGAATGGGACCTAAGGAAGAAGGTAGGTGAAAGATATTTTAAGATTACAAATGTAGCTGAGCACAATGGCACTCTATAATCTCACCAACCAGGAAACTAAAGCAAGAGGATCACAGGTTTGAGACCAGCCTGGGATATTCGGTGAGCACCAGGCCACTCAGGGTGAGAAAGGGACAGAAGAAGAGAACCCAATGTGAATATGACCAATTTGCAATATGTTCAAGTTCTCAATAAAATTTAAAAACAAAATCAAGGCCTGATGATGCAATTCAGGGGAAGAGCACTTGCCTAGCATATACAGAGATTGGACCCCCAGCACTACACCAAAGAGCACCAATTCCAAGCCTACAAATCTCATAGTGGCCTTGGATATATTAATCCCACTAAGCTTTATGGAGGCCCCCCATAATCCGGATGTTTTGGTAAATTAATCTAACTAGAGCCTTCATTTTACAGATAAGGAAAGTTGAACTTCTCAGAAGCCGAGTCATTTTTTTTTATTATTAGTTTTTTATTCAGCATATACAGTCAGATTGGTACCATTATTAGGCTCATCCATGACCTACCCCCTCCCCTTGGCCCCTCCTTGTTGAGGTATATGGGTCATGAATTGTGGAGTTAGCCCACAGTTATGGGTAAGATAAATGTCTCTGCATATCATGACCCAACATGTGGCTCTGACATTCTTTCCGCCCCCTCTTCCGCAAAATTTCCCTGAGCCATATTGGGTTCATTTTTGGTCTGCTTCAGTAATGAGGTGTTGGAAAGCCCAACAGTGAATGCACAGATTGATCAGTACTTCACACAACAGCCCACATGCTCCAGCACACTGCCTGACCATTCTGGACTCCATGCCTGTACCCAGTTCTTCCATTTCCTCTGCTGTACCTCTTCTCCATGTTCAAAGACACGTGGGCCTTTGCCCCTACTGCCCCCAGAACTCTCCAGAGCTGACTCTAAGTTCAGCTGGGCTTAGATCTACTATCATCTCTCAGTGAGACCTTCCTAGACCACTTGACCTGAATGTTTTCACTGCCTTTCATGCCATTGCATTTTAAGTTTTTCCCATACCAATTTTTCATGATGTATTTTTCACAAACTTCCATGATGCCATAATTGTTTGGATGAAGCTATTGAGATGACAACCCAAACAATTGCCCACCCATAGACATTTGTGATTAAAATTTTCTCTGACTCTATGATTCTCAAAGTAAGAATGTGATGGGACGCAGGACACACTGTCCCAAAATATGGTACCTTGATATTTGAGTAAACCCCAGAAGCAAGAAGTTCTTACTGACCTTCTCCCCCACCCCCCATTTTCTCCTGAATTAGACCATAGAATCCAGAAGGAATGCTCACTCTTTCCCTAAAGCAGACCGTAAAATTTAGCTGACCTTCCCCCACATATGGTCATAAGACTCACTCCTTGAAAGGTCTTCCCTATAGCAGAAGAAAGGAATGTCCTTATCCCTGAAGAGAGAGGACACAGAGAAGAATTTCAGCAAAGAGGCTTGGTACATTCCCTCAGTTAATTACCATTCGATTATGTCCTTTATTACTCCACTCATACTTCTGCATAACTGTCCATAAAAAAAAAAACTCAGTTTAGGGCTAGTGAGTTGGCTTAGCAGTTAAGGTGTTTGCCTACAAAGCCAAAGGACCCAGGTTTGATTCTCCAGGACCCACACAAGCCAGATGCACAAGCATGCAGCTGGAGTTCATTTGCAGTGGTTGGATGACCTGGCGCACCCATTCTCCCTCTCTCTCTCTTTCTCTCTCTCAAATAAATAAAATATATATTTTGTTAACTCAGTTTATCTGCTTTTGGGGGTGGTAGTGGAGCTTTATTTCTTTCCGCCCTCTCTTCCACAAAGACTTTTGCATCAGGTGGAACTTTTATTAAAAGAGTTTTTATGTTTTTTTTTTTTTTCTGTTACGAATGTGTCTTTCACTCTAAGTGCTCCAACCATAAACCTTGCAATGGGTGAGAGAAGTCATTGCTACCCTGTCTAGGCACAGCAAAAAATGTAATCTGCCTATTCTAACATCCTCCTATTATACCATTACCAAAGGCTTTTTACATAGTGTCTTTCCCTAAACTAACTTTTTCTAGTCATGTCTTTCCCTCAACTAACTTTCTCTAGTCATTTCCACCTCAGTTAAAACTTAAAACTTGCTAGTCCTTGATTATTCATATCTTAACTTGGGCTGCATACCCTCTGTGTCAATTAATCACTTTTTATTTTTTTAATGTCTTTAATTTTTTTGTTATTTATTTGAGAGAGGGGGCACAAAGAGAGAGAATTATCACGGCAAAGCCTCTAGCCACTACAAATGAACCCCAGACACATGCGCCACCTTGTGCATCTGGCTTTATATGGGCACTGGGGAATTGAACCTGGGCCCTTAAACTTCGCAAACAAGTGTCTTAACTGCTGAACCATCTCTCCAGCCCACTTTTTGTATTTTGATATTTCAACTGGTTAAAAGAATGGTTGCCCACCCCAAAAATGTGAATTGTCAGTTTAACTCAGTTGTTTACCATCAACCCTTTCTGGGATCCCATATATTGTTGTTGTTGTTGTTTTTCTTTGTTTTGATTTGGATTTGGTTCTTTAAGTTTTTTATTGATAACATCCACAAATATAAACAATATACAAAGAACATAATCCTCTCCCACCCCACTCCTTTTTCCCATCACTAATCCACCCTCCATTGATCCCTTCTTTCCAACTAGTCTCTCTTCTATTTTGATGGCATCATTGTTTTCCTCCTATTAGGTAGGTTTTGTTTTGTTTTGTTGAGGTAGGGTTTCAGTCTAGTCTAGGCTGACCTGGAACTCACTCTATAGCCCCAGGCAGGCCTCAAACTCAAGGTGATCCTCCTGCCTCAGCTTCCTGCATGCTATGACTAAAGGTGTAGGCCACCACGTGCAGCTGGGTTCCACGTGTTTTCTATGAACAGCTAAAGCAGTCCTGCTCCTTTAATTTACCTTCCTATCAAAAATACATATACAGGGATGGAGAGATTTCCTAGTGGTCAAGGCGTTTTCCTGCAAAGCCAAAGGACCCATGTAAGCCAGATGCACAAGGTGGCACATGCATCTGGAATTTGTTTGCAGTGGCTGGAGGCCCTGGCATGCCCATTCTCTCTCTCTCTCTCTCTCTCTCTCTCTCTCTCTCTCTCTTTCTCTCTCTCTCAAATAAATAAGTAAATAAAATATATTAAAAATACACTTACTAATCTGGACAAGGTGATACACACCTATAATCCCACCACTCTGGAAGTTGAGGCGGAAAGACAGTGAGTTCTAGAATCCCTTAGACTACATAACAAGTATGGGAACAGGCTGAGCTACATAGAAAGACCCTATCTCAAAGCAAACAACAATAAAACACACAAATACACAAAAATATGTGTTGGTATACATATACACTTGCATACACTTAGATATGTAGCTATATAAGCATAGGTTCACATGCATGTCAACTATAATTTAATGGACTTAGGGCTCCAACAACAAAATTTTACTTCATTCCAGTTGATGACACAAAGCAGAAACAAATGTTTGCCAAATAGTTATCTGCTCAGAGATCAAGTTCATAGTAAACTAGAAAGATTTTTCTCCAAACTAAACAATAGTGCTGTAAAATACAGAGAATCAAGTAAATTACTAAGCATGACTGTTGATGCCTATGGAACGAAGGGGTTAGAAAAGAGGAAAGACAAGGGGAACCGCAGTTGTGGGAGCAGCAGACTGCAGGAAGTAGCTCTACGAGTCCTCCCACCAGCCTGCCTGCCGCTCACTCCTCACCCTGCTCTGCCACACCTCAGCTGTTGTTATATCACTTGTGGGTGTTGTTTTGAATTTTGATTTATTTGTGTGTGTGTGTGTGTGTGTGTGTGTGTGTGTGTACACCAGGGTCTCTTGCCCCAGCATGCAAACAGGAGATCCCCATGGATGGTGGGTGTGGCTGGAAAATTGAACCCAGGCTTGCAGGCTTTGTAAAAAGAACCTTTAGCCACCAAACCATCCTCACAGCCCCTATTCCAGCAATCTTTGAGGAAAATTTAAAACAATAGTTGCTTTACATATTGACTTTTTTTTCTATATGAAGGTGAATGCTTTTTAAGAGAAAATTTTTGATATAAGGGATAAAGAGTGAAAAATGAATGAAAGACTGAGTAGGTTCACCTCAGACTTGGCATTCCCCTTAGCTGAGCTGCAGTCCAGCCTCTTCTGCACTCCTGGGAGCTCTGAGTCTACTCTAGGCAGCCCAACCTGAAGGAGCTAGTCTCATCTATCACGTCTCTCAACAGAAGAAAATTCCATTCATTAAAGGCCCTGACTCTTTGTTGTCTATCCCAAAGCATTCCTCATTTAGCCATTAGTAAATACACTGTGGTTTTATACCTTTCATCCTGAGTATCCATAGTCCCATAGAGTAGTCATTCTTCATCTTTCTCGTCTGCAAATCTAATCACTGCATTTTTTTTCTTTGGGGGCAGGGTCTTGCCTTCTAGTCACAGACTTCGTTAACTGGAAAGATCCTAAACAATCTTGTGGTTAAGAGTTTCTCAATCTCTGACTTTGGTCCACGCAAAATAAAGATGTCTTCAATCTGCAAAAATGAACAGCTCAGGCCAACCAACAAGGTATTCATGAAGCTAACCATACGGAAGGTAGTCTCTTGTCTCATATGACATCCTTGATCATTTCGTTGTTTTTGA
This sequence comes from Dipus sagitta, assembly GCA_036346955.1. Lineage (NCBI taxonomy): Eukaryota > Metazoa > Chordata > Mammalia > Rodentia > Dipodidae > Dipus > Dipus sagitta. The sequence goes on from CM070773.1 coordinate 158,647,887, forward strand.
TCAATGGCTTTGACTGGTAATGACATTTTACTCAGCCAAAAAAAAAAAAAAAATAGCAACTCTATCTTAAAGCCTCACATTTGAAAAATTATACTGGAGGGCTGGAGAGATGGCTCAGAGTTAAAGCACTTGCCTGCAAAGCCTAATGACCCAGGTTTGATTCCCCAATACCCATGTAAAGCCAGATGCACAAAGTGGCACATGCATCTGAAGTTCAAGTGCAGTGGCTAGAGGCCCTGGTGCATCCATTCTCTCTCTCTCTCTCTCTCTCTCTCTCTCTCTCTCTCCTTATAAATGCTTTTTTAATAAAAAAAATTATGCTGGTATATAAAAAATCTTAGAATCGCTAATTTCATCAAATATTTCAGATTCTATTCACCCCAATGCCCATTTAATTAGACTTCAATAATTGTTATTTATTAATTATATTATTATAATACAAAATGGATTTATTAGGTTGGCTTACCAGATAGAGGCTGAGTAGTTTAGCAATGGCTGTCTGCATACTGGAGTGGCAGAGAACCCGGCAGCCCTTCAGCCCACGAAGCAGATGTCTCAGCAGCCCCAATCTGGGACTGAAAGTGGGACAGCTTCCTAGTGAGTCTCTGGTCCTCCAGCAGGTTTGGAACCAAAGAAAACGGGATTCTGATGTCAGCACAGGATGGCAGCTACATACCCACCAGCAGGCAAGCAAGCAGCCATAGTAAATGGAATTTAACCTGACTTCAATATTTACAAGTTAAATAGAAAATTCTGAAAGGCTGTGGACTGTGGATGATCTATATGTTACAAGAAGCTAATGACTGATCAATCACACTTTCTTTTTTAACCAGGCATGGGGGCCAATGTCTGTAATTCTAGCACTTGACAGAGGCTGAGGCAGGAGGATCACAAATTGAAGGCCACTTGGGTTACATACTGAGACCCTGTCTCAAAAAACACAGGGTAATAATGTTTTCTTCATTTTCAAATTCACACACATCCCAGGCACCTTGTGGCACTGGACTCCACACATTTGAATACTTGCATTTAAGGGCAATTTACCCAGGCAGGTGCCAACTTTGGCTTCAATCTGGCAATATTCAATAATGGGTTTTCACCTGTTATTTTTCCATCATCATTTAATGACAGCAGAATCTAACAGCTTGCATGATGCTTCAAAGAAACAAACACCTTCAAAATTAGTCCCTGATGGAGGGGTGAGGCACGGCATTTGTGAGCTACCCGCCTCATCTCTTTACTCTCCCTTTACTTCGGAAGACAGAGGCTTATGGGCTGCTCCATCACACAGGTGCATCACAGGCACCAGGGAAGTTTGGCAATTCTCTACTTCCTGTTCCAAAAACTGTTTTTTCCTTGGTCTAAACAAATCCACACATTTGACAACATTTGCTGCTTCATGAAAACAGACAAATTATCTGCAAAATTTCAAAAATGTGCATCTAGGGAAAGCATCTAGCTAAGCATCTGTCTTTGGTCATGGAAGAGAACCATAATCTGAAATGGCTTTAAAAACTCAGTGCTTTACGTAATTCTTGCCAACCCGGTTAGTTCACAGTAGAAGTTGCAATAATGGGCAGAGAGGGAGGTGAGATTAGAGATAGAGTAGCCAAGTTGCTGCTGTTATGCAAACCTCATCACCCCATAAAAATATGAGAGGCACTCTTTTCTCTGGTTTTAGATAAACTTCCCCTGACAAATAAGTACATCATGTGTGTGTGTGTGTGTAAGAGAGAGGGGGAGAGAAGAAGGGAGAAAAGAGGAGAGGAGAGAGAGAATTCTGAGACTAAATGACTAAAGAACAGTTATCATGGTAAAAGCCATATTATCTTAATGTATAATGAGATTTTTAAAGATCTCTCTTGCCTGATACTTTAAAATATATATATTTTGTGTTCATTTGAAAGAGAGGGGAACAGAAAAAGCATGGGCTTGCCAGGGCCTCCTGCCACTGCAAACGAACTCCAGATGCAAGCACCACTTTGTGCATCTGACTTCATGTGGGTACTGGGGAATTGAATCTGGGCCATCACATTTTACAAGCAAGTGCCTTTAACCACTGAGCAATCTCCCCAGTCTGCCTGATACTTTTTCTGTGTGTTAACAGTAAAGGATTCTATTCTTCATTTGCTTTGTTTTTTTAAGACTGGCTCTCACTCTAGCTCAGGCTAGCCTGGAATTATGATCCTCCTTTTTCAGCCTTCACAATGATGGGTTTACAGGCACTTGCCACCTCCCCAGCAGTGAAGGAATTGTAATTACCCTGCTAATCCAACCAGCATTTGAATAACTTCTCGACATTAATGATGAAACAACAAATAACAGATGTTAATTCTGGAAGCCAAGAGTCTCCTCTGGTCTTTGATGCTGAGTCCTATTCACTTCCTTCCTAGAAACTTCCACAGCCAAGGACATATAACTTTGATATAGTGCATGTTATGGGAAACGCTAAGTTTGCCAAAGCTTGTAAACCCAGGTTCGTGCCAAGAGAAGTTAGGTGTGTGGGCCCATGTTTGCATTCCTCTCATGAGCCAGATACTGGCCCTGCAGCTTGAATCCAACTGGCTTGTCTCAAGGGCTGTTTCTGCCACTCACTACATGAGCAGATCACCTAATGTCTTGAAACTCATTTGTCAATCAAGGACAAGAATAACATCTGACTCTCAGGGCGATAGTGAAGAATCGAAGAAGAAATGAAGCCCAACGCCTGGAACACAGTGAACATTCCACTCACGTAAACTTCAGTTTTATCTGTACTGATATATGTAGGGACCAGTCTCAAATTCAAGCCCTGCGTCTTCCATGAGCCCCCTAGAGAGGACGTGTCCTGACATAGCAGGATTCTGAGCAGACGCATCTCTCTGGAGGACACCATGCTAGGAGTCATCCCTGAGGACAGAAATCCTAGAGTTGACATTGATGGTGAGTGAGGAATAGTCCCCAGGAGGGCTGGGCAGAGAGTTAAGCAGGTAAGGTGACACATACCTAAAATCCCAGTATGGAAGACCCAGTCAGAAGGAGAATGAAATGAGTGGGGGGCCCTCCTGTGTTATATAGCAAGAGCCCATCTCAAGAAGATAAAAACTAACAAGGGGGGAGGGAGATAAATTGGCTTAGTTAAAATGAATACCTAATGTTTGTTTGGTGGGACTTCGTAAAGGGAAGTTCAGTCATTCAGGGTGTGCCCCGGGAGGGGATATTAGAACCCAAGCCCCTTCCTGGCTTTTTCTCTTTGTTTCCTAGTGGTCATGAGGTGAACAAGCCCATCCCATGAACTCCTGCCTGTACTGTCATGGGCTTCAAACAATGGGACCTAGTGAAACCTCTGAAACCAAAGGAAACCTTTCTTCCTTGCTTATGTTGGGCATTTTGTCACAGTGACCAAACAAAAGCTGACCAACATGCAAACTTGAAAAAAGGGGGTGGGGTCAAAACAGAGGAGAATCAAAGATTTTCCTTCAATGTAGATTTTACTCAAAAGGAAATTTTGTCAATAAGTCTTTTGTGCTATGTTTGTTTCCTTGTCTGTTTCAGGATTGTGAAAGGAAGAGGGTTTACATAGTTGTATAACGTCTCATTACCACTTCACCATGGAGATGTATTCTAGTGGGGAGAACCATTCCCACTGAGCATCTCCACAGCTGCCTAAGATGGATCCAAATACTACTTAGCGGCCATGATGTAAAAATAAATAAATAAATAAATAAAAATAAAAATAAAATAAATTATTCTCTTTTGCATGTATGTGCTTGTTAAAGTTGCAAAGACAAAGCATTCTCTTGGTCCTGGTCCCTGTGCTCCTGGGCGGCTCAGGTGCTGACTGCTCAGTAAGAGGCAGGAAACTATCGGCAGTGTTTAGAACTTGATTGCAAGACCACAGAGCAAACAAACTTTGTGGCTGAGGTCACTGGAGCATCCTGGATAGGACTCTTTCAAGTCCTGTGTGTCTGAACTTCCTTGAATTATACAATTTTTCCAGCATTTACTAACTTTTCTTTCCCTAAGCTAGCTAGTTCAAAATGAGTTTTTTTGCTTACAGCCAGTAACAGCATTATTACTACCATTACATTCTAAGACAGAAGTGGGGGCCAGAGCGAAGAACAATGCCCGTTGTAGTAGGAAGTAATGGGCTTGAAGGAGTAGAGCTGATGGTGATAGATACTGGTGACAATTTGGGAAGGACACAACGTGGTTTTGTCTGAAATAGAAACAGTTAGCTCCTGGCATGCTGTAAGAGGAAGCCAGGAAGCCGTTCCTGTGCCTGAACATTCATAGCTTCCAAGCAAACAGGCTTTAAAGGCATGGTTTTTTGTTTTTTGTTGTTGTTGTTTGTTTGTTTGTTTGTTTGTTTGTTTGTTTGTCTCACTCTTGCTCTGAACCTAAAGCAAATACTCCAAAGATTCTACAGCCCCTTCAATACTTTCCAGATTAATGAAAGAATTTTCTATTCCCAATAATACATTGTCCTCTCCTCTTTTTAAAATTCTGACCTGTCTTTTTTTCCATCTGTAAAATTGTTAGAGAGTTTTAAGAATTCGGTGAGAGAAGGTCTGCAGGGGTCTTGCCAGTAGGGAGCCGGTTAACAATTGATTATGAGGTCCTTCCCTGCCCTGTTTTTTCCTTCCTGAGGGTTACAATTGCCTCCTAATGAAGTGCTGCGGGTCAGTCAACCCGTTAACAATTCATTATGAGTGCCATTGTTGACTACCCTGAGGAGCTCCTCATAGCCACTAAGGGTTTTGTTTGGCCTTATTTACATAAAGCATCAACTGGGACCATGTGCTTCAACAAAAAGCCCATTGGTTTCAGCACACTGAGAGCAGATTGTATTTTAGTGAAGTCATTTATAGGGACTGTATTGGATTCTATTTGAACAGGATCCCCAAGAGCTGGGCTAGATAATCACCTATTATCTGCCGAGCAGCGGCCTCCTGAGACGGAGGACCCCAGACTGATGCAGACCACAGCAGCTGCCTCCACTGCGGAGGTGACTCCCGCGGGCCATGAAGGCCTGGGCACGCACGGAATGGAACCAGTGAGGCTGTGTCTCTGGCTCCCACAGGGGTCGGCTGCTGCTGAGAGGGGAATTTCTGCCTTCATTTATTCTCACGCAGACAACAGAGAGAGCTCCCTGCCTCCCCCAGGACCAAAGCATAAATCCCCCTGTCAGCCAAGGAGAAGCTGGGGAGGACCATGCCCCACCCCAGGTGCTGTCTGGAACAGGGACCATAGTTACCTTGTCCTCGCTGTGCTCAACCAAAGGGAAAAGAGAAAGAGGAAGTAGAGAGTATGGGAAAGGTGCAAGTCAGTATTCCTTTATGAGTTTCAATAGCACAAGCTACTCCAGGAATGTAGAACTGTCACCTGTATAAAGTGTGAAAAGTATATGATACATAATAGTATGTTACATATGTGTACAGACATATATAATTATATATATTTATATTTATAAATTTACATAATTATGTACATTGATATAAGCTTACCATGTTAAAGAGCATAGGATGGGCTGGAGAGATGGCTTAGTGGCCAAAGGTGCTTGTTTGCAAAGCCTGCCAACTTGGATTCGATTTCCCAGTCCCCATGTATAGCCAGATGCACAAAGTGGTGCATGCATTTGGAGTTCATTTGAGGTGGAAAGAAGTCCTGGAGCACCCATTCCCCTTGTCTCTCTCTCTATATATATATATACATATACATACATAGCTGCTTACATATATAAAAAATTTTACATGCTTGCAAAGACCATAGGAACTATATAAATTATATAACACATATAAAAGATATAATACACATACACAAACATGCACGGAGTCTTTTTAGGATTCCATGGCTAGTTACTGAAAGAGTAAGCCAAAAGTAAGTCAGCACAGACATTGCATATTTGCTACGTATTAGCTGACAGGAGGTGTAGATGACCTGTTACAGTCTCAGGCTTTGAGGAACTAACATTGCAGCAGGTGAGCCAGGAAGTAGATTGATAAAGAACATGGTAGTGGTTACCATAGTTTTATGAGGATGCCTGGTGGGAACACAGAGAAGGCTAGAACTTAATGGATATTTCCCAAGATCACAAAAGGGAGAAAGGCATTTAGGATCTTGTGGTGAACAGGAGAAAGACATGGGAGTTCCTCTCAAGCTGCAGAGCTTCTGGGAGCACGTATACCTCACTACCCAGAAGACCATCCTGGGCCAGTTCTCTGGTAACCTGATGATGGGTTATGGCTTTACAGAGCACTAATAAATGAAGATGGCTGCTTAAAAGGCAATTAAACATTTCTGGAAATCAACCCTGCATTGATCTTGTCATGAAGTACTTATGAAGAATGGAAGTGATCTGTGTGCAGATGATAACATTTTTTGGCATGGGGTGCTAGGTGAGCTTTCTGGGACCAGTGTCATCCCCAGACTATTCTGTGAGATGACCTCTGCAGTCCCCAAACTTGACCCTGGAAGGCCTGACCCTTGAGCTTCAGAGGCCAGAAGAATGGTTCTACACAAAGTGTACCAACAAAGAGAAGTCCGCAGTAGGAATTTTTGCTCTTCTAGATGTTTATCCACAGATATATTAGAACAGGTGACGTTATATACTCAATAACTCTCAGATAAGACCTCTAAGATAAAAAGCTGTAAGATATTTTCTTCCATATTTAATAAAGGGAGGAGGATTCATGACTCAATTTGCTGTGCTCCAAGAGAGTGAAAATCTAATGAGCTCATTTTCATGCCTATAAAGCCTGTTTGCTTGGAAGCTATGAATGTTCAGGCTTCCTCTCACAGCATGCCAGCAGCCAACTGTTTCCATTTCAGACAAAACCAGGTTGTGTCCTTCCCAAATTGTCACCAGTATCTATCACCATCAGCTCTACTCCTTCAAGCCCATTACTTCCTACTACAACGGGCATTGTTCTTCCCTCTGGCCCCCACTTCTGTCTTAGAATGTAATGGTAGTAATAATGCTGTTACATAAGGTTCTCTGGTTGTAAGCAACAAAACTCATTTTGAACTAGCTAGCTTAGGGAAAGAAAAGTTAGTAAATGCTGGGGGAAAAAAATGTATAATTCAAGGAAGTTCAGACATGCAGGACTTGAAAGAGTCCTATCCAGGATGCTCCAGTGACCTCAGCCACAAAGTTTGTTTGCTCTGTGGTCTTGCAATCAAGTTCTAAACGCTGCGTATAGTTTTGTGCTTACACTGTGTGCCTCCTACTGATCAGTCAGCACCTGAGCTGCCCGGAGCACAGGGACCGGGATCAGCGTCAACATGGTGAAGGATGGAACTGGCTGAGGAGTCCCACGGGCACAGTGATGGCAGTTGCCTCCCTGCCCGCCAGCACCAGAGGAGAGTCACGGGTAAACCTCCCACTCCCGGTCTTGTGCAGCTTACCTGGGTTCTTGTGGGAAACCTTAGCAATCGTTGAAGAAAATCACTGTGGTGCCAACTTCTTCAAGAGAATGAATCCCTGTGCACCCTGACCATCCCTCCCCTCAAACTCTGCATTGCGTGTTGGCCTTGGTGGATGTGCACACTGCCTTCTGCTCAGCGTGGTCAGGAGCCCCTGGCAGCATCGCATGGCATTCTTCATGAACACACCTTGGCAGGGACTTCTGCTTGGTTCACAGACATGGAGGCCCAAGGCTACAGGGAACTCATTTCCCAGGACACACCTTTCTCTTGACCATAGGGCCTGTGTCCCTAATCCTGAGGGTCACTGTCCCCTGCATATGGCAACATCCTCCAGTGTTGGGATTCCTTGTGCCTCTCTTGGCCCTCACCAGTACTCACTGAAGCCGGGGAGTTTCCTCACCTCACCTTGAGGATGGCCTGTGTATGCCGCCCCCTATAGGACCCCTGTGATCTGTTGGAGCTTTAGATTGCAAGATATCATAGATATCATCGCTAGACACTGCAGAGGATGGTGAGAGGGCTTCATGTCCCTGAATTGAGAAACAGGGAACAAATGCTGAAATTTGAAACAATATGTACAGTGAAGTGATAAACGCTGGAAAGGTAACAAGAAAATAAAAAGAATATATCCCAGGGACAGAGAATGATGGCTATTATAATATAGCTGGTCCAAACTCAAGAAGTCATTCTGGAACCCCGTCTGAACCGGCGCATCTGTTCCTCAGCTAGGTGTGCTGGCTGGGCTGTGTTCAGAGCTTGTGTCTTCTGCATCCTCTGCATCTGTTGCAAAAACTGGTTCTGGTTTGTGCCATATTCTACCAGCTCAAGAAATGCTGCTGGGAGGATCCCAGAATCTAAGGACCCAAATAAACGTGTGGCTTGGTGGGTGTACCTCTAGAAATGGACGAGACAGTGGAGTTGTAGGAGTGACAAGGTCCACAAGATGGCGACATTTCCTCAGACTTTTGAAAGGCTGCGAGGACCCCTGCCTGCCAGCTCTTATCACTACAAAAGAGACCCAACAAAGCTCCTGAAAATACCAGGCCCTCGAGGGGGTGTTGGGACACTCAGAACCCTTCCCTCTTCGTGCACAACCAGGCACCACCTCCAACCTCCTGACTCTTGGCTGCTTGATACACTGGGCTCCTGGCCCTCTAGCTGCATAAGGAGTAGGTAGACATGGGCTGCCAGAACTGAAGAGGGCATGTTGAGTCTGGGGTATGCCACCCCCTGCTTTAGGATGTGCAGGTCAGGGAGATGACAAAACTCTTTGAAGAGGGCTGGAGAGAGAGCTTAGTGGTTAAGGCACTTGCCTGCAAAGGCTAAGGACCCAGGTTTGATTCCCCAGTACCCACGTGCAGATGCACAAGATGGCGTATGTGTCTGGAGTTTGTTTGCAGTGGCTAGAAGCCCTGAAGTGCCCATTCTCTCTCTATCTGCCTCTCTCGCTCTTTTGCTCGCTTGCTCGCTCTCTCTCAAATAAATAAAATGAAATTTTTTTAAAAAAAATTTAAATAAAAAGAATACTCTTTGGGAACATAACCCTCTCAAGGAGGACTCCAATGCAGAGGAGGCCAAACTCATTTGCATATGGCTATGGTGAGAGATGTGAGAGCACCCTTTTTTTTTAATATTTATTTATTCATTTGAGAGTGACAGACAGACACAGAGAGAAAGAGGCAGATAGAGATAGAGAGAGAGAATGGGCACGCCAGGGCCTCCAGCCACTGCAAAGGAACTCCAGACGCATGCGCCCCCTTGTGCATCTGGCTAACGTGGGTCCTGGAGAGTAGAACCTCGAACAGGGGTCCTCAGGCTTCACAGGCAAGCGCTTAACGGCTAAAGCCATCTCTCCGACCCGAGAGCACCCTTCTCACAGCTCTGACGGAGATTAGTGTTGGATGAACTGCTCACATGGGATGGGAAAAGGTTTGATATTCACAGGGGCCAGACATGATCTCCAAGCTCTCATCTGCTCCATGATTGCCAGGAACCCAGACCCAGCTCTGCCTTCCTCTCCTGGAGGCAATACCCCAGGTCTCAGGACTCCAGTGGAAAGCACGTGTGGGACATGGAATTCAGACATTTGAGGTACTCCAGCTTCCTAAATGCCCTTCCCACTCTGGAGACAAGCCCTATCTCTTAGCCCAAGGCAAACTCACTTCATTGTCTTATCCTCCTCACAACTAGGGCTGAAGACTAGATTCGTAGAGTCTGGAAAGAAGGACGCAAACTATCATGTCCTGTGTCCCCTACCAGCCAAGATGTGTAGGTTGCTGACTGACACACCTCTGGGACTGAAAGCCAAGGGACCTTGAAGGTTTGCTGGGTCATGTAATTGCCTGGGAATGTGCCTACAGCTGCTTCCTGTATGTTTGTGCAATTAATGAGTTCAACGAAATCTTTCCCAGATGTCTCAGTGGCAAAAGGTCCGTCAGTGCCATTCCATAGGTGTCTCTTCTCTGGATGCGTTGATGTTGTGGATCCTGTGGATGGATCCAGAATGCTCTTCATATATAGCAATACTGTGTCGCCTGAAGCTCAAGACGAGAGAAATCTGGACAAAGAGCTTGTTCGTGGTGTTGGGCAGTCACACACACAGGGTCCCCACACCTCAGAGTCTGCACTACCTGATCTCATGCCCCTGGGCGCAGTAAATTAGAGTTTAATTTATAATCATTTGTGAATCAACAAATATATTTCAGAAAACAAACACACCTAGATAGAATAAGAATGCAAGGAAGCAAAGATAATGTATCTATTAATAATCTTCAGACATCAGTGCTCAATCCTGACATACATCAGGATGCTCCACAGAGATTATCAAAGATGCAAAATGTGACATGCCACCCCAGTAATGCAGAGAAAGAAGCCTGAGGGTTGAGACTTCACATGTGTGTGGAGCTAGGGACAACCAGCACAGGTCATTTCCAAGGGCATGAAGTAATTCCTCGACTGGCAGCAATGGGTATTTCTGTAACCGCAGAGTAAGCATGTGGAATTGGAAAAGGACTCCAGCTGCTCTGGTGTTTGGGAGCAACAGAACCCAATATATTCAGCTGGGAGAAACGACATCAGTAGCAGGAATTCTATCTTTATGCAGACATGCTTGCCTTCTACTCATAGTATAATAGTGCAGTTAAAGTTACCCTTCCAGTCTGCAGCCTCCAGGCCAGAGTCCTCAGAGTCATCCATTCCCCGGGTGGTCACAGGACAGGTTCACACTGCTCCAGTTGGAAGCAAAGGCAAGCCAGCAATAGCAGAGTGGACGTGAGGATCTGCTTCATCTTTGACCTTCATCTTAGTTAATTTCACCTTTCACGTTTTCTTTGAGTAACATCCTCATCAAAACATGAATGCTGAGCATGATAAGTAAAAACTTCAATGTTTCCATGTTGTAACCTGCATCACCACCATTTTAATTAATATTGCGACAGTTCACTTCTTGTTGCTGGGACAGAACACCCAACCAAAAGCAGCTTATGGGAGAAAAGGGTCTATTTCAGTTTAGAGTCTTGAGGGGAAGTTTCGTCATGGCAGGGAAAGCATGGCTGAGCAGACAGGGATGTCACACCGCAAGAGGGTGGTAGCCTGAGTGAGGTTAGCTCTGAGCAGCCAGTGGCCTCTACTGATAAACCTCAAGGTCCGTCTGCCTCCAGTGACACACCTTCTCTAGCAGGGCTCCACCCCCAAGAGCTCCACCAGCTGGGCACTAAGTAGGAGGCTTAATCGCAAACACCTGAAGCTACGAGGGACATTTTACATCCAATCCACAACAATACTATTTGACTTTTTAAAACTTTTACTCAAAAACAACTACTTGAGCCAGCTGCGGTGGCACATGCCTTTAATCCCAGCACTTGGGAGGCAGAGGTAGGAGGATCACCGTGAGTTCAAGGCCACCCTGAGAATACAGAGTGAATTTCAGGTCAGTCTGGGCCAGAGTGAGACCCTACCTCGAAAAACAAACAAACAAAAAAACAACTACTTGAATTTCAAACTTGTATGTAGGTATCTTTCTGCCAGATTCTGCCAGATATATATATGTATTTTTTTTTTTTTTGCAAAGACTTGGCATTATCAATTATGCTTAACATTCAGTTCGGGTCTTCCTGAGTGTCTTACTATATCTAGCATTATTAAAATATTTGACTTAGTCCTGCTGCCAGAGGCTTAAGCTTGTTGAGGGACACAGTGATGTTAATGAAGACTACAGTGAACTCTTTATCACACACCTGATAAAACAAGAAACTTCGTATCATAAATGATACAAGCCTGCCAATCAAAAAACAACTCACATACTTACTGCTTTCACTGAAATTTAAAACTGTATGCTTCACTATTATCTAAAACTCAAGTTGAAATTTATTCCTTTTTGTTGTTGTTGTTGTTTTTGTTTTTTCAATGTATGGTCTCACTCTGGCCCAGACTGACCTGGAATTAACTATGTAGTCTCAGGGTGGCCTCAAACTCACGGTGATCCTCGTACCTCTGCCTCCCAAGTGCTGGGATTAAAGGTGTGTACCACCACGCCCAGCAATTCCTTTTTTTTGAAAAAGGAAAACATTTTTACTTTGTTCATGGGTGAGTTTATATTTCTGAATCCTTTCTTTACCTGCCATGAAAGTTTACCACTGCAATATGATAAGCTCTAAAATTATTATCAGCTAGAAAGATAATGTTAGACAACACAGTCAAACATCAGTCCATTTAACATCATTTAGAAAATAATTTTATTTTAAATACAGAGTTACTTAGTTAATATAAGTTATATATTTTTTCCTTTAAAAGTAATGATTTTTCTGTTTTCTGATCTTTTTAAAAAATATTTTTAGTTTTATTTATTTATTTGAAAGAGAGAAAGAGGCAGAGAGAATGGGCAAGCCAGGGCCTCCAGCCACTGCAAACGAACTCCAGACACATGTGCCCCATTATGCATCTGGCTTACATGGGTCCTGGGGAATTGAACTTAGGTCCTTTTGCTTTGCAGGCAAGCTCCTTAACTGCTTAAGCCACCTCTTAACTTAACTTAAGCCACCTCTCCAGCCCGTTTTCTGATCTTTTTGAAAGAAGGTTAACCTCTAAAATGTAACAGAATCTCAGTTAGTTATGATAATTCTGTTGTTCAAGAAAGAATCTCTTTCTGTCTCTCATTCCCCTTTCCCCTCTATCTCTCTTTCCCCCTCCCTCTCTCTTTCTCCTTCTCCCTCTCCTACCCAATCTTGTTCAGGTCTTTTGCAAGAACAATTGCTGTGAGGTCATGAATGTAACAGCTATGTCATGTCTGAAATACAGCATTCCACAGCACTCCTCCCCACCCTCTGACTCACACATTCTTTCCACCCTCTCTTCCACAATGTTCTGTGAGCCTTGGAGTGTGTGATAAAAGATGTCTCATTCAGCACTCAATAGTCACGTATTCGGCTTGGGGAAATGGCTTAGTATTAAATGTGCTTGCTTGCAAAGCCTTGTAGCCCAGGTTTGTTTCCTCAGTGCCCATGTGAAGCCAGATGCACAAAGTGGTACATACATCTGGAGTTTGTTTATAGCAGCTAGAAGCCCTGGCACACCCATTCCCTCTCTCTCTCTCTCCCTCTCTCTCTCTCTCCCCCTGCTTTCTCTCCTTGCAAATAAATAACTTAAGTATACTTTTGAATATTTTTTAAAGTCAAGTATTTTCAATACTTTGATGAGTTTTGTGTTCTCCACAGTGGTTACTACCCACTGCAAAAAGAAGTTTCTCTAACCAAAGCTGAGAGCAGCACTAATCTACAGGCATAAACATAAATTCTTAGAAGACAATTTTATTGTTGCTACATATCCAAAAGCCAGACAACAATATTACCTTCCTTCCTACGGCCTATGACTTCCCGAGCCTGAGATTTTTTGACAAGGTTTTTAGTAGTAGGCATATATTCCCTCCCATGGAGTGGACCTCACATCCAAACAGAAAGCAATTGGTTACCTTCAAAACAGTAGGGTGTCACTGTAGTCCAGGCTGACCTGGAATTTACTATGGAGTCTCAGGGTGGCCTCAAACTCACGACAATCCTCCTACCTCTGCCTCCCGAGTGCTGGGATTAAAGGTGTGCGCCACCACGCCCGGCAGCCCCTCTACTTTCATATCACAAGTGCTATAGCATTCCTTCCTATTAAATCCCTCTCCCCGCCCCCTGCCCATCACGACTCTTTTCTAATATCCTGGCCTCTACTGACTCTTACTCTAACCTGCATACAATTGTGAAAATTTGGAGCTAGGATTCACATATGAGAGAACATGCACCACTTCTCTTTCCGGCCTGAGATTATTATCTTATTACATTTTCCAGTTCTACCCACTTCCCTGCAAATTTTATAATTGCATTTTGATTTAGAGGTGAATGAAGCTCCATTGTGTATGCATACCATAGCTTCATATAATCCATTCATCAGTTGATGGACATGTAGGCTGCTTTCACTTCCTAGCTATTGTGAACAGAGCAGCAATAGACACACATGAACAAGTATCTCTGTGATAGACTGTTGAGTGCTATGTTATTGTTGCAGTTAGCTTCATGTTGCTGGCAGAAAGCACCAAACCAAAAGCAGTTTGTGGGAGGAAAGGGCTTATTTTGGCTGACAGACTTGAAGGGAAGCTCTACGACATCAGGGAGAAATGTGGCATGAGCAGAGGCTGGACATCACCTCCGGGCCAACATCAGGTGGGCAGCAGCAGGAGAGTGCCAGAAACTGGCAAGGGGAAGCTGGCTCCCGCCCCTAACAATACATCTCCAATAATGTTGCAACTCGCAAAGTTCCATCAGCTGGGGACCAAGCATTCAGAACACACAAGTTTACAGGGAACCCAGGATTGGTATAGCTAGGTCATAAGGTAGATCTATTTTTCATTTTTTTAGATACCTTCACAGTGATTTTCATAACAGCTGTACCATTTTGTATTTTCACCAACAGTGAAAAAGGTGTCCTCTTCCCCCACACCCTCACCAACATTTGTTGTCATTTGTCTTCTTGATGATAGTCATTCTGATGAGAGTGAGCTGGAACCTCAAAGAAGTTTTAATTTGCATTATTCTGAAGGCTAAGGATGTTGGACACTTTTTAAAATATTCCTTGGTAATTCGTATTTTTTTTTTCTTTTGAGAATTCATTGTTCCTCTCCATACCCCATTTTTCTTAGGGTTGTTGGGTTTTCTATCATTCAGTTTGTTGAGTTCTTTGTCTATTAATCCTTTGTCAAATAAACAACTGGCAAAGATTTACTCCCACTCTATAGGCTGCCTCTTCACTTGATTAACAGTTTCCTTTGCTATACAGAAACTTTCATTTCAGAAGGTCCCATATGTTGGCTGTTGGCCTTACTTCCTGAGCTACTTTTTCAGAAAGACCTTAACTATCCCTATATCTTGGAGGTTTCCCTACTTTTTCTTATAGCAGTTTCAGACTTTATGTCAAGATCTTTTGGAGTTTATTTCTGTGCATAGTGAGAGATGAGTATCCAGTTTCATTCTTCTACATATAAATATCCAGTTTTCCCAGCACAATTTGCTAAAGAGGCTGCCTTTTCCTATGAGTATTTATAGCAGTTACCTTTTATTGTTGGGGGGAAAACACCCAACCAGAAGCAGCTTGTGGAAGTAAAAGGTTTATTTTTCTCACAGCTTCAAGGGAAGTTTTCATGCTAGCAGGGAAGGAATGATAAGAGCCCAACCAGATGACCTTCTGTCTTCTGATCCTAGCTATGTCTTACAACATATTTTTGTATATTATTTTTAGAGAGAAAGAGAGAGAATTGGCACACCAGGGCCTCAGCTATGTAATCAAACTCCAGTCACTTGTGCCACCTAGTGCACATGTACAACCTTGCCCTTGCCTCACCTTTGTGAGTCTGGCTTGTGTGGGATTTGGAGAGTCGAACATGGGTCCTTAGGCTTCGCAAGCAAGCACCTTAAGTGCTAAGCCACCTCTCCAGCCCTTACAACATATTTTAATAGATACTGAGGACAAAAGGGGGTACTTAATGCTCTCTAGAGGAGGAGAAACTTCCTTGTTTGGAGTGAGATATACATGCAGCTCAATGCAAACTGCCACCAGGTTCCTAGATGCATTGTTAGGACAAAAGTTTGTTTAGTACCCAAGTGAAACAGTATTCCAAGTTTCTAAGTTATTCATTATGCTTGCCTGCCTCACTATTATCAACTATGGCCTGAAAACAGTTAGGGAAAGTTCCAGAAAGAAATAATTCCTCAGTTTAAGATTATGTATCGTTTTGAATAGTATAATAAAAATCTCTTGCTAATATACTTCGCCCACCTGCCATGTGAATCAACCCTTTGCCTAATCCCTCCATCCTGTAGGTACTACCTGCCCATCAGTCAGCAAGCAGCCACCTTATTTATCGTACCAACTGTTGCAGTATCACAGTGCTTGCTTTCAAGTAACTTGTTTTTACCAATAATGGACGCAAATCACAAGGGTCGTGATACTGGTCCCTTTATTACAGTATATTGTTATAACTATTCTATTTTATTTTTAGTTATTATTAATATTTCATTGTATAAATGAAACTTCATCTTAGGTGTGAATGGACATAAACATACACTATGCATGATTACATAAAAACCGTGATTTCAGGCACTGTGGTAGTTTGAACCAGTTTTCCCCATAAACTCATGTGTTTTGAATGCTTGGTTCCCAGCTGATGACAATTTGGGAGGTGGAGCCTTGAAGGAGGAGGTGTGTTGCTGGGGGATGGGTTTAGGGGTGCTATAGTCTGCTCCCCCTTGCCAGAGCGCAACTTACTCTCATGCTGCTATTGTCCACCTGCTGTGGCCGACATGATGTGCAGCCTCTGCTCATGCCGTGCCTTTCCCCTGCCATCGTGAAACTTTCCTCGAGGCTATACCAAAATAAATCCTGTCCTCCCATAAGCTGCTCTTGTTAAGGTACTTCCTCTCAGAAATGAGAAGGTAACTGCAGCAGGCATCCACTGGGTGGTGGTGGGGGGTCTTAGAACTATACATAGATTAGCCTTAATTTTGCCATAAAATGCATCTATAAAAACTTCCTCTACCCCTCCTTCAAATTAAGTAACACTGAAGATGGGGTCTGTGCTCAGTGGAGCTCAGACAGTGTCCTGAGGAGACTAAAATACTGATGTCAGCAGCTTGCCTAAGTGGAGCCGAGTCACAGCCTCAAATTATGCCTCAGGAGTCCCCACCAGCTCTGTAAGCAAAACAGTGACTTTAGTTTGGATGATCATCACATGGCATTCACTTTGTTTTTGTTGTTTCATGACACGGGGTGGGGCCCCTGACTATACAGATATCAATAGCAATATACCTTTGTGGACTTAAAATGAACTCTGATTCACACAGGACCAGCCTATCCCATGCTTAGAGGACTGGAAGGTTCGCTGAAGTGGCCCATTATATTTGTTTTATACCAGGCTTGTATTTCATGGATCTCAGTGGTCCACAAAGGATTTCTCTTGACTTCTCCTATCAGCAGGAAGGATTCCAGTCTGGAGCTGGTGGGCCAGCTTGGGTTAGAGCAAGACGCTACCTCCAAAAACAAAAAATCAAAAAAAAAATTGAGTATATAGGATGTGTTTGAAGTAGGATATCTTCATTCAAATTATCATTCAAAAGTCACGTTTGGGCTGAAGAGATGGCTTAGTGGCTAAGGTGCTTGCCTGAAAAGCCAAAGGACCCAGGTTTGATTCCCCAGGACCCACGTAAGCCAGACACACAAGGGGGCGCATGCATCTGGAGTTAGTTTGCAGCAGCTGAAGGCCCTGGCACAGCCATTCTCTCTATATATCTGCCTATTTCTCTCTCTTTCTCAAATAAGTAATAAAATAAATAAATTTTAAAAATAGAAAAAAGTCATGTTTGCTACCTTTAAATTGGTTATTGAAATCCTAGCAGGTATATATTTCTTAGTGGTATTAATACAATGCCTCCATTCATATATTGAATACTGAAACAGCTAGTTTGCTATGAAGTTGTTTCTGACTGAGTAAATTTCAGTATTCAGCCTTTCAGAGCTGAGAGCACCTTATCTTAGGGATATTAAAATAATTGATTTCATAGTAAATTATTTATTAAAACACTGGAGATGAGGCTAGAGAGATGGCTTAGTGGTTACCACTGGAGATGGGGCTGGAGAGATGGCTTAGTGGTTAAGGTGCTTGCCTACAATTCTAAGAACCTATGTTTGACTCTCCAGATCCCACATAAGCCAGATGCACAAGGTGATGCAAGCACATGGTCACACAGGCACAGTAGGTGACACAAGTATCTGGAGTTTGATTGCAATGGCTGGAGGCCTTGGCGTACCAATTCTCTCTCTCTCTCTCTCTCTCTCTCTCTCTCTCTCTCTCTCTCTCTCTCTCTCTGTCTGTCTCTCATAAAAAAATTAAGAAAAAAACATTGGTGATGCCAAGCCAAGCATATTATACATTTACATGAGCTCAACCTGGATACATAGGAATTAAAAGTGGTCAAAGAATGACCTTTTTTTCTTGAGGTTTTTAGTTCTTTTTGTACATTTTAGTAGTTGACTATGATCTTACTACAGTTAGCTCAGGCTGCCATAGCAAAATGCCACTGACAGGGTGGCTTAAAGACATTAATTTTTCTCCCAGTTCTAGAGGCTAAAGAGTCCATGATCAAAGTCCTGGTGAGGGCTCTCTTCCTGGCTCCATTCACAATGGCTTTCCTTGGCATAACTTCTTAAATGGGTGCAATTATATCAGATGATGTCCCCAGTCTTTTGATCTTATTTCCTTAAAGGCTTCACCTCTAAGTATGGCCGTACTAGGGACTAGGGTTGAGCACTCAGGTTTCATTTGCAAGAATGGAGAATAGAAGCCGGGTGTGGAGGTGCACACCTTTAATCCCAGGATTTAGGAGGCAGAGGTAGGAGGATCACCATGAGTTCAAGGCCACCCTGAGACTACATAGTGAATTCCAGGTCAGCCTGAGCTAGAGTGAAACCCTACCTAGTAAAACCAAAAGAAAAAGAAAAGAAAAAAAAAAAAAAGAATGGAGAATAGGATTCGCAGATGTCCCTTCCATCTGTCTACCTTTTATCACATCTGGGTGGAATTTTCACTTATAGTTGGGAAAATTGACTTAAGAGATCTTGTCATAATTGATGTTTGAATACTAGGCAAGATATACCACAAGTTAGTATGAAATTTCTCTTTTTAGAACTTTATACTGATATAGTATAAATCGATTTCATCCTTTCATTGTGTGTGAGCTAGTCAACTTTCAAACACTGCTGTGTCATTTCTTCTTTTTGTACTCTTCATACCTCATCTGTTGGACAGTTGCTACATGTCAAGAACTGGCTGAAAAGTTTGTAATCCACCCTAATCTGCATAATTCTATCAGATGGTGGGATTTTACCCTCTCTGTGCTGGTCTAGAGAGTAAATGAAGTTCTTTGTTCTGACAAAGGTCTGATTTGAGCATTGGCTGTTGTTCACTGGATATGAAATGATTCCCGCAGGCTCGTGTGTTTGAACACTTCTTCCCCAGCTGGTGGCACAATTTTGGGAAGGTCGCAGAACCTTTTGAATCTAAGATCTACCTAAAAAGACTTAGGCCATTAGAAGCAGGACTTTAGGATTATAGTCTAGCATCCCTTCTGGCCCCACTCTTTTCTTCCTGATGCATTAAGATGTAAACAAACATACTTCATGATCCTGCTATCCCAGGCAGACCTCATCAGCCTCCACCTTCCCACCATGATGGACTGCACCTTTTGGAACTGTAAGCCAAAACAAACCTCTCCTTCCTTCAGTTGCTGATGTCCCATATTTGGTCACAGTGATGAGAAAAGTAATTAATACCTCTATCTCAAAACTTATTCTCTTTTCTTACATTGTATAAGAACATGCTATTTTCAGATATTTAAAAAAATGAAATAAAAGGAGTTTATTCATTGAGGTTCCTCTTTTACTAGTGTGGTACTGAAGCCCTAACTTTACTTCAAGAGAAGTATTTTCAAGCAGCAGCATTGAGAGTTGTAGTCTTCGTATAACTTAAATGATGACATCAATGCACTCAAGCTCCATTGTTCCAGGGTGACTGGGAGCTCAACCTGGACACCCTGAAAGTCACATTCAAGTAGACCTGATGGTGACATTTTGGTATGTTAGCTTTAACTTGTGTTGTTTAAGATAACAGCATCTTAAAATTTAAGTCAGGGCTGGAGAAATTGCTCAGCAGTTAAGAAACTTGCCTGCAAGACCTAACAACCTGGGTTTGATTCCCTAGTACCCACGTACCCAGAAGCACAAAGTAGTGCATCCATCTGGAGTTCATTTGCAGAGACTAGAGGACCTGGAGGGCCCATTCTCTCTCTCTCTCTCTATCTATCTATCTATCTATCTCTATCATCTATCTATCTACCTACCTACCTCTTTCTCTCTCTCTTCCTCATTAAAAAAATAAATGAATAAATAAATAAATTTAAGTCAAATCTTTATGGCCTGCCTTGATGCTTGAGGCCCACAGCACTGTAGCATGGGAAACCACAAGGGAATTTACCTGTCAAATAGCAAGTTGTCAAGTAACAAGTGAAGTCCACAGACGTCAGAGCAAAAACTCACCCCTGAGAACAGAGGTGCGCTTCACACATGATTTAGGACAGCTTTACGGAAGTTCCAAGATAAAAATAAATTAGAGAAGGACTCAGTTCCATCTAGCTTTGACTATGCCCACTCTAGACTTTCTATATTTAAATTTGCCCATACTAACTGATGGCAATGTAAGGCCACTTCCTTGGTTGCCATTAAAATCAACTTGGTCAGGGAAAGTTTTCTTTATCCATTTTCTTTTGTGTTATAATCTATTATTTTTGTTTCCCTCATTATTTGAATGCAGATCATCACCCTTAGACCAAATATGATAGAAAGTAGTTGCCAAAGGGACATGTGTATTGCAAATGCACAAAGCATTTAATTCCAACTTTATGTTCATGCTGAACTGGACATGTGCTTATTTCAAATGACAGCTAATTAAAATCTGAAAGTCAAATGTCATCTACAATTACAGTTCTTCCATTGAAGTTAGAACTCAGCAGTTTTTGAATTTCCCTTTATAGTTCTCTTTTTCAAACTGTTTAATAGAGATTTTTACATTGTAATACTATAATAAATGTCACATGTGAATTTAGATATCACAGCAATGACACTTTAACACACTGAAATTTTTAAAAAATAAATGAATTCTGAAATGGAAGAGATATAACCAGCTACAGAAAAAAATGTTCAGCATATCAAATTATATTAAAAGATGATGAGGGCTGGAAAGTGGCTCAGCGGTTAAGGTGCTTGCCTGCAAAGCCTAGTGAGCCAGTTTTGATTCCCTAGTACCCATGTAAAGCCAGATGCACAAAGTGATGCATGCATCTGGAGTTTGTTTACAGTGGCTGGAAGCCCTGGCATGCCCATTCTCTCTCTCTCTCCTTGCAAGTAAATAAATAAAATATTTGAAAGGACAAAAAAAGATGATGAGGACTGGAAGGATAGCTTAGCAGTTAAGGCATTTGCCTACAAAGCCGAAGGAGCCAGGTCCAATTCCCCAGGACCCAAGTTAGTCAGATGCACAAGGCGGCACATGCGTCTGGAGTTCATTTGCAGTGACTGGAGGCCCTGGAGCGCCTATTCTCTCTCTCTCTCTCTCTCTCTCTCTTTCTCTGTCAAATAAATAAATAAATAAAAATATTTTTTTTTAAAAGGTGATGAGCTGGGTGGGCATGGTGGTACATGCCTTTAATCCCAGCACTTGAGAGGCAGAGGTAGGAGGATCCCTGTTGGAGGCCAGCCTGAACTACATAGTGAATTCCAGGTCAGCCTGGTCTAAAGTGAGACCCTACCTCAAAAAAAAAAAAAAAAAAAAAAAAAAGAGAGAGAGAGAGAGAGAGAGAGATGATAAATCTTGCATCATACAGGATCCAGACAAATGGTAGAAACCACACTAGTATTTTAACCAAAGGAAATTTAATATGAAAATTAACTAGGAAAGGGTAGGTGGTTACTATAAGAAGTGGAAGAAATTCTAAACAGTACTGCAACAGAAAAGGTGTGCAGGTTCATACTGTCAACTTGACCGAATCACCTAGGGAGCCATCCTCTGAGCATGCCTGCAAGGGATCATCTTGATGAGTTAATTAAGTTGGAAAGAGTCACGGGCTGGCATCCTGGACTATGTACAAAGGAGTGAGATGGCAAAGTGCCAACTTTCATTGCTCTCATCTTCCTCGCTGTGGGCCAACTATGGCCGGTGGCTCTCCAGGAATCCTCCAGGCCTTCAGCGCCAGATTGACACTGAGTAGCTGCTGGGTTCTCAGACTCTCCACCCTGAAGACAGCTATTGTTAGACTGCCTAGCTCATATCGTGTAAGCCAACTTAATATATCTCCTTTATGATATACATCCATTCTATTGGTTCTGCTCCCTTAGAGAGCCCTGACCAATACAAAACGTTACTGTCTTGAAGGAAAGAATCTGTTATGATTTTGCTGTGGTTTGTCCCTCAAATTTTAAGGTACCAGAATCTTGATTATCTAGTGTGGCGATCATAAGGTGATAAAACCTTTACCTGGTAAAACTGAGAAGAAGGAAATTAGGTCATGGGGCTCCATGCTCATGATAGATTAATGCCATCCATCAAGAGTGGGTCAGATTTTGTGGTGCTATAGAGTGAGTTGTAAGAGCAAGCTGATCTCTCCCCAGTCTCTTGCTTCCTGTCATATCATAGAACCTTTCTTTCTTATACATATTTTTTCTCACGATGTCACTGCCATATCTTTATACAGCCAAAAGCTCCTCATCCCAAGCTGAACAGATGAGGCCACTTGTCTTACTCTTTTAACCTCCAAAACTGCACACAAAAAAATAAATGCTCTTTCTTGTAAAGTACCTAGTTTCAGGTATAGCAACAACAACAACAAAAAAAATGGGACTCCAGTAGATCCATAAAAAAGAAATTAGAATAAGAACTCTCTTCCAGTCCTCCAAGACAAATGTTCAGACCTCCTTCTGATGCAGTTACTCTAGCCTCTGCTAATGAGGTTCCTGAGTGCGCTTCGGACCAGAGCTGGTCTGTAGCTATGGACTGGGGTCAGTGAGTGCAAGCACGTCTCTTGCCATGGGAGTGAGAACAGAAGCACGCCAGGCTCCAGCAGTTCAAGAGCAGGCTGTCTCACAGCACCCATTCCATTCCTTCTGCAGAAAAAATGCACCTGTGCAGTGGGTAAAATTAGTATCAACCCAGGTTTAGTGGGCACATGCTTGAAATCTCAACACTTGGGAGGTGGGTGCAGGAACATTGTGAACTCAAGGCCAGCCTCCACCAGGCAACGAAAGGGTGATTCCATGTGAAATATCACTTCATGCTCACTAAGATGACAGTCTGTCTCAAAAAGAGGGATAATAACAAATGTTGACATGAGTGTTGAATAACACTGCTAATGAGAATAGGAAATGATGTGGCAGTTTTGGAAATCAAACAGTGAAACATGGAGTTACCATAGGACCTAGCCATTGCATTCCTTGGAATAAAAGAGAGATGGAGAGATGGGAGGGGTTGGAGGAAGCCCCATGTCCACTCAAACACTTGTACACAAATATTCACAATATTCATAGCAACCCCAAAGTGGAAACAACCCAAATGCCCATTAGCTGATATAAAGAAATGTGGCATGTCCTCCAGACAATGGGGTGTTGCTTGGCAATCAAAAGGACAATAGGCTGATACGTGCTGCATCACGATGAAAGTGACAGGAAAATTCACACAGGACCAAAGGCCATGTGGCTCCATTTGTACGTGACTCAGCATAGGCAAAGCCATGAAGACAGTGAGTGAACTGGTAGTTACCTTAGGATGGTGGGGAGACGATGATGGGTTGAGGGGTGGGCCGAAGGTCTGAGTCTGCTTTTGAGGGTGATAAAAATGTTCTATCTGTGATTATGTTTTGTGCCAGCACAATTCTCTGGATAACTAAATGCTATTGAGTTGTATGTTTTTTGCATATCAATTGTATTGCAAATGAAACTATGTTAAAAGAGCCAGGCATGGTGGCGCATGCCTTTAATCCCAGCACTCGGTAGGCAGAGGTAGGAGGATCACCGTGAGTTCAAGGCCACCACCCTGAGACTACATAGTCAGCCTGAGCTAAAGTGAGAGCCTACCTCAAAAAAAAAAAAAAAAAAAAAGAAGAAGAAGAAGAAATTATATTAAAAAATAACATCCATTCAGGCAATTTTGAAAGATGGCATGTGACACCCAGGTACAGTCTGCCCTGTCTTTTTTTTTTTTTTTCACAGTTTTGGATCACACAATTTATTTGGGTGAGATTAGAATCAGGAAATAGATGTTAAAACCTAGGTCAATCATTGTGAGATCACAAGTTCCCTGGCAGTTGAGCTGGACACCCAGGGAACATACTTACCAACTCCTACAGCACACTGTCCAAATGACACAGAACAGAGTTTAGAGCAGTGCTATCCAGAACCTTCTGTGATCATGAAAACAGGATGTGGCTGTTGAGCAGATAAGTGTGGGGATTGCAAATGAAGAGCTGAATTTTTAGTTTAAATTTGAACTGAAATAGCAGCAAGTGGCCCTGCCCTGGACAGCACAGGTCTAGAAACCTGGAATCAGGGAGGACTTTTGTGACCATAGTCTAGCTCTCATTCTGCAGAAGAGGAACTCTGAGGCTCTGAGGGATGGTGATGCCTTTGTAGCAGTAAATTCCAGCCCAGGTGCCTGCTAATGTAAATTTCATATACAAATGAGGCCAAAGGCTAATGGGTGGAATAGGCCATATGTCATTTGAGTGCATAGCTTTGCCTGTCCCTTTTCAGTCAACCTGCAGACAAGACCAGTTCTCCTTCTCCTATGCCCTACTATTCCCTCTTCTATCTACATATCCCCCCTTCACTTTTTCTCTCTCAACCCATTACCAGTCTTACCCTGGGTTGTGTTTTTAACTTTCTACTCATTCCCTAAGTAACTAACACTAGTGCATACATAGGCTATTGTTAGTGTATCCACTTACAAAAATAATTGGTGTTTAAAGAGTGATGAAATTTTTATCTGACTATTGCTATACTTTCACTGTGGGTGTGCTCATTAATAATGAGAGGTTTTGTCCTCCTCCATGTAGATCAGCTGACAGTAAGCTGGAAAAAGCCACACTGCATGCAGTTCAATGGGCGAGAGAGAAATCACCAGTGAAGATACTCAACAGTAGATACTGCAAGCCTATATTTTGCCAGCCAGGCCAAAGGAACCAATGTGTGCAATAGTGGCATGTCTGTTATAGGGGAAACCAACTGCCCTTTAATTTGACTGGAGGCCTGCTCCATGGGAGGGAATACATCCCTGATACTGAAAACCTACAACAGGTGTAGTCATGAGCCCTAGGGGTGTAACGTTTGCTGCTGTCTGGCTAAATGTATATACTATGCTCACCAAACTGCCCAGTAAACATTTCTCTTAATGTTCATAGGCATATATTAATGCTACTCTCACTTTTGGTTAGAGAACCTTCTCTTTTCAGATGGCAGTGACCTTGGGATGACTCAGAAGGCACCATGGTGCTGAGAAGAAGTGACAGAGGAGTGCTCAGCACTGAAATATCTCAATCACACCTTCCAAGGCTCAGGGTCCATTGCAGAAGAGGTGGCAGAAAGAATGTAAGAGCCAAAGGAAGGGTACGAATGCTTACAATGCAATCTTACAGACACATAATGGCTTGGATATCCATAATCTCATAGTACCTACACAAGACCATCATAATAGGGGGAAAAGATGATGATATCAAAATAAAAGAGAGACTGATTGAGAGGGGGAGGGGATATGATGGAGAATAGATTTGTGAAGGGTAATGTGGGAAGAGAAGGGAGGGAATTACCATGGTTTATTGTCTATATTTATGGAAGTTGTCAATAAAAACAAAATACATTTTAAAAAATAATAATTAGAGGTTTTGCAGATAATGTTCTAGCTACAGCTAAGTGCCTTGTGTAGAGCCCAGTGCCTCAACCACTGCTGCAGAACAGGTAGAGTACCTCAACTCTACAATAGTCTACTCCCTCTTGAACTTTAAGAAACTCTCTCTGAAATAAGGGTGTGGTGGTTTGATTCAGGTGTCCCCTATAAGCTTAGATGTTCTGAATGCTAGGTTGCCAGCTGATGGAGATTTGGGAATTAATGCCTCCTGGAGGCAGAGTATTGTTGGGGACGGGTTTATGGGTGTTATAGCCAGTGTCCCCATGCTTGTGTTCCTGTTGTCCATCTTATGTTGGCCAGGGGGTGATGTCCACCCTCTGCTCATGTCGTCATTTTCCCTGCCATCATGGAGCTTCCCCCTCGAGCCTATAAGCCAAAATAAACCTCTTTTTCCCCACAAGCTGCTCTTGGGTGATTTCTACCAGCAATGCAAATCTTACTACAACAAAGGGTGATTTAAAAATAAATAAATCCACCAATGACCTAAGTCCAGATGCATGAGCCACAATACAAAAACACAAGTAACATGAAAAAATCAAGTGTGGTAGCTTGAATGGATGTCCCCCAATAGATTAAGTTTTATTAAAGCTTTTCTTATTTCCAGCTGCCGGACGGGAAGAGGTGTCACTGTGGGCAGATCCTAGGGTCCAGCCCTAAGGTGCGTTTGGGGGCAGATCTGGAATTCCAGCCTAAAGGTATACAGAGTGTCTGAGCTCTGCCTGGGGTTCCTGGAGTGTGCCTGCTTACCGTGCTGGTGGTGGCATTCCTGTCTGTGTGGAACTTCCCCTGGATCTGTAAGCTTCAATATATCCTTTCCTCCCATAAACTGCGCCTGGTTTGGAGGTTCATCCCAGCAATGTGAAGCTGACTACAACACCAAGGAAACAGAATGCCACAAAAATCATGAATCCCAAAGCAGTGGCGTGCAGGGAGAGAGAATTAAATGCAATCCCAAGCAAAGAACTCAAAAGAAGGACTATCAGCATGTCCGAAGAAATCAAAGACACAAATGAACACCTGGATGGATTCCAAGACAACACCAACAGCTGAATGAAATAAGAAAATAAACTTGGGGTATAAAAGAGGAATTCAAAAAAGAAAGTTTTAAAAACCGAAGAGAACGCAAAATTAGAATAAAAAATAGATGCTGTGTGTGACCAACATAAACAACATTACACGAAGTGAGGAACTGAAAGTTTTCCTCCAGAACCAGGAAGGAGACAAGGGTGTCCATTCTCTTCACTTCTTGTTTACTTTTTTTGTTTTGTTTTTAAATATTTTGGGCGGAGGGCTTTGTTCTCTGTTTTCTTATTCAATACACGTAGAAAGGAAGATGTTAAGTTATCTCTATTTTCAAATGACATTATCCTATACTTAAAGGACCCTAAGACACCACCAGCAAACTCTGAGACCTGATAAACACTTTCGGAGAAGTAGGAGAAAATAAATTATTATCCTAAGGGGGTTAATGGTTAGCCTGTAGAAGTTTGCCATAGTTGTAAGGAAGGACTAAATATAGTCACTCCATTTCTAAGCAAATAACATTAGAAATTTAAAGACCTGTATGTTTAACATTTACTCTGTCTTAAATCAAAGATTGTCTTATTGCAAAAGTAGAATCCTGACTGGTTAAAAACACTTGCTTGCAAAAGCAAAATCCTAGTGACACAACCCAAAGAGCAGACTGCTGTGAATGACCTCATTTGGCTCCAGGCCTTGAAGTGAGAGAGAAGCAGAAGCTCCGATTCGCATCCAGTAGCTCCATGAACTCACCCCCAGCAGGAGGCACTCTGGGAGTGTCCCCATGAGTCCCCATTGCTGTCATTGAGACATGTACCCAGGCTCTGGAGAAACCAGTAGAGGACTGTACCCTGATCATAAATTTCCATCATCTACCAGCAGGGGAGCTCCTTAGAGAACTACTGTTATCTTTAACTTACCTTCCTTACAGCTGGTCAGCTGCATTATTTAAAGTCTCCATGCAGTGCCAACAGCCAAACTGGTCTTTTAGGATTTCAAATGTATTGTTAAAGTCTTTTTCTCTTATCACCTATTATTTACTTATTTTTACATATTTTAAAGAGATAGTATTTTATTTCTGTGTATGCATGGGCATGTATGTACCCTGGCTCATGTGTTGAGCTCAGAGGACAACATCAAGGTGGTTTTCTCTCCTTCCATTTTCTTTTTCTTTTATTTTGTAAGTATTGAGATTTTATTTTTATTGACAATTTTCACACATTTACATAATGTATTTTGATCATAACCCCCCCTTTTCTTCTTTTGCCTTCCTCCCCAACCCCTTCCTCATAACCCCATTCTTCTTTTCTAACTACTAGTTTGATGTCTATTTATTTATTTGTATATTTATTTGTTTGTTTGTTTGTTTGTTTTTGGTTTCCCGAGGTAGGGTCTCACTCTAGCCCAGGCTGACCTGGAATTCACTCTGTAGTCTCAGGGTGGCCTTGAACTTACCGTGATCCTCCTACCTCTGCCTCCCGAGTGCTGGGATTAAAGGTGTGTGCCACCATGCCCAGCTATTTATTTATTTATTTTTATTAGAGAGAAAGAGGGAAAGAGAATGGGCACATCAGGGCATCTAGCCACTGCAAACAAACTTCAGACACATGTACCACCTTGTGCATCTGTCTTACATGGGTCCTGGAGAATTGAACCTAAGTCCTTGGGCTTTGCAGGCAAGCACCTTGACTGCTAAGCCATCTCTCCAGCCCTGATACCTTCTTTTTAAAAAAATTTGTCTTCCTCCATCATCCATGACAACATGTTGATTGACCCAATATTGAGCCTGCAATAAAAATCACTGTGAAGTTGTGAATGCAATACCCACTTCATGTCCAGAGGTCAGCGTTCCAAAGCACTCCTCCCCATGCTGTGACTTAGATTCTTTCTTCAAGCTCTTTTGCAATATGCCCTTAGCCTTGGTGGGGCGTGATAAACATGTTCACTTCTTCTCAGCACTTCTACACAATGAAGTTTTTCTTACCAAAAATGAGAGCAGCACTCACCAACAGATGTAGAAAATAAGTGCTGGGCCGGAGGGATGGCTTAGCAGTTAAGGCATTTGCCTGCAAAGGCAAAGGACCCAGGTTCGATTCCCCAGGACCCACGTTAGCCAGATGCACAAGGGGGCGCACGTGTCTGGAGTTGGTTTGCAGTGGCTGGAGGCCCTGGTGTGCCCATTCTCTCTCCCTCTCTCTTTCTCTCCAACCCCCCCCCCCCGCCATTTCTCTGTCAAATAAATAAATAAATAAGAAATCTTAAAAAATAAGTATTTAGAGAGCAATTTTGATGAGCACAACACATGCATGTAGCCAAACCATAGCAGTAGCTTCCACCCATGGCCTATGACCTTCCCAGCCATCTGCTTTCATTAGGCTTTCAGTACCTAGCATAGATTCCCTCCTGTGGAGAAGACCTTACAGCCAATCAGAGCAGTTGGTTGTCCCCGTAACAATCATGTCACTATGCACCAGAGGGCACATTGACTGGCTGGCCGGTTGTGAAGCTCGCAGGGTCCACTGCTGAGTAAGACTGTTGATAATAATTTTCCCCCAGAATTCTATATAACGTTTGCCAGCATTGTGAGAGCCGGCCAGCAGGGAAGATACTTCCAGCTCAGCTCCAGATTGATTCGTGTCCTGCAACCAAAGCATGCGGTGTCTTCAGCAGTGGGGTCTTACCGCTTACTTCTGCTTCCTTCTTTTGAGGAGGGGTCTCTCTGTTGCTTTGCCACCACTGCTTGTGAGCTTCTGGATTCGTCTGAGTCCACCTCCCACTGCCTCAAGCATTAGAATTACAGACCCGTGGCCCACTTTGCATCCAGCTTTATGTGGATACTGAGGACGATTGTACTTGGGTCAGCAGACTTGTAAGAAAGCACCTTTAGGGCTGGAGAGATGGTGCCATGATAAAAGGCATTTGCTTGCAAAGCCCTGCCATTCTGGGTTCAAGTCCCTAATACCCACTTAAAGCCAGATGCACAAAGTGGCACATGCATCTGGAGTTTGTTTGCAGTCGAAAGAATGGTATACCCATTCTCATTTTCTCTCTGTCCCTCTCTGATAAATAAATAAATAAAATACATTTTAAAAGGAAAAAGAAAGCACCTTTAACCACAGAGTCATCTCTCCAGCCCTATTTTTACATATTCTTAATTGTACGAAGTAAGGGCTTTCACTATATACCCAACTTACCTTTGGAATTTCATTCTGCCTTAATATCTATTAAAATATCCTTGTGTGTCTTAAGACCTCTCAATCAGGTAATAGGGAAATTCCCAATGAAATAGTTAGAAGTAAAAAGAAGCTAACTTGGAGCAAAAATTTTCCTCCACAAAGTTCAGAAAACTTAACTCATACACAGTTGAACCAAGAATTAACCTAGCTATTCAAGTTCATGCAAGTGTATATGTGTTTGAAAAGGCTTCAAGTGATTAATTATAGGCTTACTATCCATCCTCACTTTTTTTAAATCTAAATTTATTTTTAACTAATGTATAAAATTATAAAAATTATCTTGAGGTAGCTACAGTGTGATGTTTTCATACATGTAGGATTTTCATATCATATAAAAAGTAGATACATCTTAAGTAGATTATCTGGGCATTCACATGTTTTATTTTATCTCATGTATTTGGAAACTGCATGCATATCTATTTTGAAAAGTATAAGCATAGCGTAAGTGACACAAATAGAAATCATATATGAACAATGCAGAGTTTATTTTATTGGCTTTCTTTGAGGAATTGTGGTGCTTTTTCACTGAATTATGAACAAATAAAGAAAAAAAATTGGAAATCCCAGTGAAATTTAGATACATCTGTTTGCAAATCTTAACATAAGAATTTATTTACATTACACATTTTAACCATAATTTTTGGCAAATAATATTTGTCAGATTGCTCATTCTATGGCATCTAAAGTTAACTTTGAATATTTGATGTTAACTTTTAACAAAAAAAAAAAAAAAAAACTAAGCCGGGCGTGGTGGCGCACACCTTTAATCCCAGCACTCGGGAGGCAGAGGTAGGAGGATCACCGTGAGTTCGAGGCCACCCTGAGACTACATAGTTAACTCCAGGTCAGCCTGGACCAGAGTGAGACCCTACCTCAAAAAAGAAAATAAATAAATAAATAAATGTAAACTCACAAATCATAATTAGTTCAACTACTTTAGGAAATTCAGTCCACTGCCTTACAGTAGTATTTCCAAATAAGTAATTATAATAGATAAAATTCTACTATTTCAGCTGATTAATTTAATCTGAGTGTGTTGAATATTTGGGGGAAAAAATCCCAGCAAGGCATAATATGTACTTAACACACTGTGATGTCTTCTTTTTTAAATATCTATCATTCAATTTAAAAAAAATCAAAATCAGGTTATGGGGCTGGAAAGGTGGCTCAGCAGTTAAAAACACTTCCTGTACAAGCATGAGGTCCTGGGAAGGTCTGAGAGACTGCTCGAATTGAATTCCCAGGCCCAACATACACAGCTGGGCATGGCTACACATATCTGTAGCGCCAGTCCCATAGGAGAACTGAGATCTGAGAATCACAGAATCACAGGAGCTTATTGAAAAAAAAAAAAAAAAAAAAAAAAAAAAAAAAAAAAAAAAAAAACCAGCAAGCTCCAGGATCTTCCAGGATCAATAAGAGACTCTGGCTCAAATAAGAATGGGTGGGGAAATGATGGAGTGGAGCTCACTGTTCTGCTCAGACCACCTCAGGTGAGTGCACCTCACTGCAGACCGGCACATGGGTGCAGCATTGGCACAAATATGTATATACAACACACACACGCACACGCACATGCACACACACACACACACACACACACACACACACACACACGCCATATTACATATATATACATAGGCAAAAAAGAAAATCAAGCTGTGGAGAGAACTCAGCTGTCAGAATACTTGCCTATCATGCACAAAGCCATGAGTTCAGTCTCCAGCACTAAATAAAACTGGACATGATGACACATACCTATAATCCCAGCATTAAAGAGATAGAGGCTAAGAGCTCAGAAGTTCAAGGTCATCCTTAGCTACTTAGCTTGTTGGAGGCCAGCATGGGCTACATGAGACCCTGTTTCAAGAAAAAATATTACCAGGCTACCATCTATATCATAAGTAAACTAATTAGGAGAATTGCAAAATAATTAGGAAATAAATAGTCTCAGAAAATTATAGATATTAAAAATATCACAAACAGATATTAAAATAATTATAATTAATACATTCAATAAATTAGATGGCAAAATAAAGAACATAGAGAACTGAAAACTAGTTCAATAATCAAATAGGAATTCTAGATATTAAGTTATGAGTAAATTGTTTAAGGATAGATTATATACCTCAAAATCATAGAAATAGATTAGAAGATTAAAGCACAAAGAAGGGAAAGCATAAATTCTATAGAAATGAGCCTAAGAGAGATGTTTAACATAGTAAAACACATTTGCCATATATGCAATTATGGGTACATGAGGCTGTTAGAGTGAGGAGGTCCTGGTAGAAATGAATGGGGGACATCGCATTAATAGTCACCAAAATTAACCCAGATCCTTTGCCCTCCACATGCACTTCCTTGTGTCTGAAGACTGACTTAGACTGCTGCTGAACAGTCGGGCATGAGCATTCAGGGTTTTAGGTCAGGGCTGTCACAGGGAATCTGGAGACCCAGGTGTCAAGCCCTTGGCTTGGAAGCCTCAGAGATAAAGATCAAGATATCAGATAGACGCTTTCTGTAAGAATATATAATGAACGGTTTCTTGCACAGAAGGCATCTGTGCAACAGAATGGTACATGAGTACTTAGCCTCAGGTTTCCAGTTCAAAGAATAAAATGGGCACATTATCCGTTTCTGTATTATAGAAAAATAGAACGTATAGTACCAGTTAGTCTGGTCTCTAATGTAAAATACACAAAAAGAGATCTGAAATGATATGCAATTGAGCAGAATGCACTTTCCTCATCTCTATGTTCAGCCTCCAAAACTTGGGTCAAAGAGAGATTCACGAAGTTCAGGAACAGAGAAGGGAGTTGGCAGGTTGCCCAGCCTGTTGGCTAAGTCTGCTGGAGTGAGTGTGGTGATTCAGATAGACAAGTGCCCTGGTTCTTATCCAGCTGCCCTGGGGGAAGCAGTGTACCCCATGCCCCCCCAACCCCCGCAGCTGAAAGATGCAGCCACCTGCCTGACAGACTGAAACAGATGGGCAGGAAGATACTGTTCACAGTCTCTGATCCCCAGCATGATATGAGAAGGAGCCGACTGTTCCACTGTGTGCTCAAAATGATGAAGAAAACATGCAGAAAGATCTAAACCAGAGGAGGCCCCATAGACCAGGAAGAAAGGCAGGAGATATAGACTTTATGGCCCTGTCCATCAAGATTTTCTGGGAGTCACCCCACAAGAATTAAATAATGATATGATTTTATCCTTTATCCAAGGTGATGGGATATAAAACTGGATAAACAAAACAAGCTATAAACAATTGAAAAACCTATTTGGGAGCCTTAGCAATTCTTTTTAAATTTGTCTTGTTTCTTCTTGAAGCAGGATTTCACTATAGAGGACAGGCTGCCCTTAAACCATGGCAAACACTGAGAGTACTATCACACAGTTACTCTAGGACCCCTTGATATCACTAATGGTGAACACTGAGAGTACTATCACACAGTTACCCTAGAACTCCCTGATATCACTAATGGTGAACACTGAGAGTACTATCACACAGTTACCCTAGAACTCCCTGATATCACTGATGGTGAACACTAAGAGTACTGTCACACAGTTACTCTGTTTTTCATATGGAACTTTCCATTCTGAACAGATTCCTTTTTCAATCTCAGCAACGGATGGAAGGGAGGAAAAGAGAGGAGATGGAAGTAGAAGAAGAAAAGGAAAGAAGGGTGAGAGAGAGTCAATATTAAGAGGTAGTGGGAAATCCGTGACAAAAAAGGGAAAGTTTTCTGAGTACAGTGCATTTCTTGAGGTGAGGGTGTAACTTGGTAGTATAGGTATACAATGTGAGGCCCTGATTCAATGCCCAGCACCAATATAAAATAAAATGTATATTTTTGTATTCTCTTTGAAAGGATCAAGTCAGCACAATATTACTTAGTGTCTAAAGATCAAGGCTTAAACAGCAATGGAGTCCCCAGAGCAAAACAACAAAATGATTGCCATGGTCTTCTCTAAGCTTGTTGATCTGACTCCCTGGCCCTTAGCATAATTCACAAGTGATGACACCACCACAGTGTGAAGACCACATTAGCCTGAAGTGACTAAAGTTTGTTCCTGTTTACAGTTGACAAAGAGATCTTACATATGTTATCTGTACTACAAACCCATGATTCAGACAGTCAGGCATGATTACTGGCTTCATGGGGTGAGAAAATAAAGACTTATACTTACCTCCTCATACTTTAAAGTTTGATCAAAGGTGTTTAAATAGAACAGTTCACTGGCTCTTAGAAGAGTACCGGTTTAGAATAGTGTTCTTAAAGAAATGAAGATTTCCTGATTTGCCCCAGACCTCTTTACCTAGCCCACACCCCATCACCCCTGCTATATATCTATGCTCCATGTCTTTGTAGAGCTGCCTTATCAGAGGCCAAAGGCTATCATGAACTTGAGAGACATAATTAGGCAAAGAACCAGGGGATGTGTATTGTAGGAAGTAAAGAGCTTCACAATGGTCAGGAAGAGAGAAGAAAACTCCAGAATGCCAGGTGTAGTGCCACACGCTTTTAATCCCAGAACTCGGGGGGCAGAGGTAGGAGGACTGCTGAGAGTTCGAGGCCACCCTGAGTCTACATAGTGAATTCCAGGTCAGCCTGAGCTAGAGTGAGACCCTACCTCAAAAATAAATAAATAAATAAATAAATGAATAAAAACACAGAACGACATGTACTTAGTTTGCTGTGGGAGAGATGGGCATTAGACGGGACTGGAGAGGTGAGTCTGGCCTCAGATCTAGTAGAGCCTTGGAATTTACAGCAAGGGGACCAAGAACAAGTTTAGATTTAATATCAGCAATGAGTGACAAATCTTCCATGCTCTGAAAGGGACAACAAACAGAGGTTAATAATAGTCCAAACTCTAGAAGCAGACTAACTAGAGTCAAACACCATTTCTATCATTTATTCAGTATGTGGGTGAAGGCATATTAATTAATACCAACATATGTAAGTTCCCCCACTTATAAAAGGAAGCAATTTTAACATAGCATTAGGCTTTTTTTTAGTGATTTATTGTAAAATGCATAGAATTACACCTGGCCTACAGTATTTGTAAATATGCTTGTTTTTATTTTTATTTTTTAATTACAGGCTAGGAGCTTCCAGGTAAAATGGAAGCAGTATAGGAGCCATAACAAACTAACCCAGTGAGGGAGTTCAGCAAAACCACAGCAAAGTGCACTCTTCTTCTGAAAAGTTAAAGTGTATAGGTTTTTTATTAGCCATAGCAGAGAAGCAAAGTGCACTCTTCTTCTGAAAAGTTAAGGTGTATAGGTTTTTTATTAGCCATAGCAGAGAAGCAAGAGAAGCCAAAATCCACTAGAAAGAAGGAAGCAACCAGAATCCCACTGAGGAGCTTAAGGCCCCATTAGCACAATCCTGGCGCCAAGATGCAGGAGCAGAGACCAAACAAGGGGATTTTCCAACCTCACCAGCCTCCTTGCAAAGTCAAGAAACTTGAAAGAAAGATAGCTGAGATCAGCTAAGGAGCTGCTGAAAGAGGTGGGACCAGCTAAGCAGTTCCAGTACAACTCCAGGCTTCCGGCACTCTCCCATCCCCCAACGGTCAGAACAGCAATCCTCCAGAGGCATTCATCCCCCAGCTCCACAGCACAACACAGAGGGATCGAGGTGGGCACTTAGCATTGGTGAGATTAGAAGCCACCCCAAACGGTAACAAGGCTGACTGACAAAAAAGCAGCTACACAGGCCTGCACTGGAAGTGCTAATCTCTCCTTCCATGTCAGGGCAGGTTATGGTTTACATATTATTGGTTGGCTTTACTATTCTCAATTAAGCTATATTTGGGGGTTTTCTATTGGTGCCTATGATGCTTTCAGATTCATAGGGCCTTTGTCTTTTGCTTCTATCATTATTGGGGGCAGGGTCTGATTCAGATCCAGGTTGACCTAGAACCCAATTCAGAACAGAAATCTCAGCCTCCCATCCCAGCTGACAGGATTAAGGGTATAGAGCAACACACACCCTTAGGGGTTTTGGTTTTATAAGGCTTTCTGTTTGTTTTAATCCCCACACAGGCATACTCTGTGCTGGTTTTTATTGAATATGTATGTTGCTCAGTTGTTTAGAATTTGCCAGTAATTTGCTCCAGCCCACTAGAATACTTGAATAGCAGGCAAACTCAACACCTAGGATTACTTCTGCAGTGAGATTGGAGTACAATAGCTACACTTGGCACCTTAAACTCCTACTCTGAAGGTACATAAAGTTGGATTTCAAAATCTAAAAGCACTGCAGATTATTAGGAAACCCAAGCATCAAATCAACTCAGGATGCAAAAATTGCAATATTATAATACACGAAACACAAAGAATAAAGACAATATAATCCCATCCATAATTATAAATCCATCAGAAATGGCCACAAATGACATTGTTTTAGATGAAATGCCTGACAAAGATTTCAAAAAATTGATTTTAGGGCTGGAGAGATGGCTTAGCAGTTAAGTGCTTGCCTGTGAAGCCTAAGGACCCTGGTTCGAGGCTCGATTCCCCAGGACCCATGTTAGCCAGATACACAAGGGGGCGCATGCATCTGAAGTTCGTTTGTAGTGGCTTAGGCCCTGGCACACCCATTCTCTCCCTCTCTCTCTCTCTCTCTTTCTCTTTCTCCCTCTCTCTCTCTCTCCCTGCCTTTCTCTCTGTGTCTGTTGCTCTCAAATAAATAAATAAATAAAATGAACAAAAAATTATTTTATCTATTCTCAAAAAGAATCAAAGATGAAAACAAAGGAATTAAAGAAGAAAACCAACTCCTGAAGGAATTCCAAGAGAACACAGGAAACCAGTTTAATGAAATAAGGAAGTCATTACACGACATGAGTAAGGAAATAGAAATACTGAAGAAAAACCAGGCAGAAATTCTAGCTCTGAAAAATACAGTCAGTCAAATGATAAACTCTGGGGAAAGTCTCACCAGTAGAATGAATGAAGGAGAGAACAGAATATCTAAACTAGAAGACCAACAGAGGAAAACAAACTAATAGGAAGGTATGAATGGGAATTTCAAGATATCTGGGCAGTATGAAAAGATCAAACATAAGAATTCACGGTATAGTAGAAGGAGAAGAATTTGAATACAGAGGCTTAATAGGTGTTTTCAACAAAATCATAAAAGAAAATTTTACCCAAATTGGGAAAGAAATGCCAATGCATCTACAGGAAGCTTTTAGAACACCAAACAGACAAAATCTGGAAAGAACCTCTCCTTGCCATGTTATAAGTAAACTACTAAACACACAAATCAAAGAAAATATATTGAAATCAGTTAGAAAAAAAAGCAAATCACCTACAAAGGCAAGCCCGTCAGTTTAACAGCAGATTACTCAACACAAACTTTAAAAGCCAGAACGGCTTGGAGTGATATATTCCAAGTTCTGAAAGATAACAACTGTCAACTAAGATTACTTTATCTTGCAAAGCTATCTATCCAAATTGATGGAGAAATAAGGACATTCCACAACAAAAACAGGCTAAAAGGATTTATGACAACTAAGCCAGCTCTACAGATAATACTTAAAGGAATCCTTCACACTGAAGAGACAGCAAAACATACACATGACCAAATAGATAAAAATGAACCATACCTAAATGACAGTTAAAGCAAGTGAGTAGGGCCGGGCATGGTGGCACATGCTTTAATCCCAGCACTCAGGAGGCAGAGGTAGGAGGATTGCTGTGAGTTTGAGGCCACCCTGAGACTATAGAGTGAATTCCAGGTTAGCCTGAGCTAGAGTGAGACCCTACCTTGAAAACAAAAAACAAGCAAGTAAAAGGAAAACAGGAAGCTCTACAAACCAAGAAGAGTGGAGAGAATAAATGCATACCTTTCAATAATAACTCTTAATATCAATGGCCTCAGTGCCCCAACCAAAAGACACAGGCTAGCAGACTGGATTAAAAGGCAGGATCCTGCCATTTGTTGCCTCCAGGAAACTATCTCTCAATAAAAGATAGACACTGTCTTAGGGTGAAAGGATGGAAAATGGTATTTCAAGCAAATGGGCCTAGGAAACAAGCAGGGGTTGCTATCCTAATATCTGACAAGATATACTTCAAACCAACATTAGTGAGGAAAGATATAGAACATTTTATACTGATTAAAGGAACACTCCAACAGGAGGACATTACAATCCTAAACATATATGTACCTAATATGGGGGCTCCCAATTTCATCAAGCACACACTATTAGACTTAAGGTCACAGATAACACCAAATACAATTGTAGTGGGTTACTTTAATACCCCACTCTCATCAATGGACAGGTCATCCCAGCAAAAAAGTAAACAGAGAGACATCTGGATTAAATGATGTCATGGAACAAATGGACCTAACAGATATCTACAGAACATTCCATCCAAATGCTGCAGAATATACATTTTTCTCAGAAGCACATGGAACATCCTCAAAAATAGACCACATATTAGTACACAAAGCAAATCTTAACAAATACAGGAAAATTATCCCTTGTACTCTATCTGAGCCCAATGGGATTAAACTGCAAATCAGCAACAAGAAAAACTATAGACCATACACAAATTCATAGAGGCTAAACAGTACTCTATTGAATAATGAATGGGTCATTGAAGAAATCATAAAGGAAGTCAATAAGTTCATAGAATCAAATGATAATGATAATACAACATACAAAAGCCTTTGGGACACAATGAAGGCAGTCCTAAGAGGGAAGTCTATAGCTCTAAGTGCCTACAGTAAGAAATTAGAGAGTTCACAAGTAAACAATTTAATGCTTCACCTTAAGGCCTTGGAAAAAGAAAAACAAGGCAAACCAAAACTCACTAGATGGGAAAAAATAATAAAGCTTAGAGCAGAAATTAATGAAATAGAAATGAAAAATACAATCCAAAGAATCAATGAAACAAAGAGTTGGTTCTGTGAAAGGATAAGCAAGATTGATAAGCCTTAGCAAACCTGACCAGAAGAAAGAGACAAGAGACAAAAATTTAAAAATTAGCGATGAAAAAGGCACCATCATAACAGATACCAAAGACATTCAGAAAATCATAAAGACATACTTTAAGAATATATATGCCTCTAAGTTTGAAAATCTGAAAGAAATGAATGATTTCTTTGATTCACGTGACCTGCCAAAATTAAATCAAGATGAGATAAACCAATTAAATAGACCTATTACAAGTATGGAGATCCAAGCAGTTATAAAAAGCCTCCCAACTAAAAAAAGTCTAGGTCCAGATGGATTCACCGATGAATTTTACCAGACCTTCACAGAAGACACCATGACTTCTCAAACTTTTCCATAACATTGAAAAGGAAGGAATTCTACCAAACTCCTTCTATGAAGCCAGCATCACCCTGATACCAAAACCAGACAAAGACAGAACAAAAAACGAAAATCACAGACCAATTTCCCTCAATAACATAGATGAAAAAATTCTCAACAAAATATTGGCAAACAGAATATAAGAATATATCAGAAAGATTATTCATCCAGACCAAGTAGGCTTTATCCCAGAGATGTAGAGATGGTTCACCATATGCAAATCAATAAATGTAATACACTATATAAATGGACTGAAGGACAAAAATCACATGATAAGCTCAATAGATGTAGAAAAGGCATTTGACAAAATCTAATATCCCTTCATGGTAAAAAAAGTACTACAGAAACTGGGAATAAAAGGAACATACCTCAACATAATAGGCTATTTATGACAAACCTACAACCAAAATAATATTAAATGGTTAAAAACTTGAAACTTTACCACTAAATTCAAGACTGTCCCCACTTTTATTTAATATAGTACTGGAAGTCTTAGCTATAGCAATAAGGCAAGAGACATTAATAAAATTGATACAAATTGAAATGGAAGAGACCAAATTATCATTATTTGCAGATGATATGATTCTATACATAAAGGACCATAAAGACTGTACCAGAAAACTGTTAGAGCTGATAAACCCTTTTAGCAACATAGCAGGATACAAAATAAACACACAGAAATTAGTAGCTTTCCTATATACTAACAACAAACAGGCAGAGGATAAAATTAGGGAATCTCTCCCATTCACAATTGACTCAAAAAATAAATAAATAAATAAATAAAGTACCTTGGAATAAACTTAACCAAGGAAGTAAAGGATCTCTACAATGAGAACTTTGAAACACTTAAGCAAGAAATTGCAGAAGACACTAGGAAACGGAAAGACATCCCATGTTCTTAGATTGGAAGAAAAATATTGTGAAAATGGCAATCTTACCAAAAGCAATCTATACAATTAATGCAATCCCAATTAAAATTTCAATGGCATTCTTCACAGAAATAGAAAAAACAATATTAAAATTCATTTGGAAACACAAAAAAACCTTGGATAGCCAAAACAATTTTGAGCAACAAAAATAAAGGCTGGTGGTGTCACCATACCCAATTTTAAGCTATATTACAAAGCCATAATAACAAAAACAGCATGGTCCTGGCACAAGGACGGACACATAGATCAATGGAACAGAATAGAGGACCCAGATGTTAATCCAGGCAGCAACAGCCAACTGATTTTTGACAAAAATGCTAAAACTATTCATTGGAGGAAAGACAGCCTCTTCAACAAGTGGTGCTGGGAAAACTGGATATCTATATGTAGAAAGATGAAAATAGATCCTTGTCTTTCTCCATGCACAAGAATCAAGTCCAAATGGATCAGGGGCCTTAATATCAGACCTGAAACTCTGAAATTGCTAGAGGAAAAGGTAAGGAAACCTTTCAATATATTGGCATAGGTAATGACTTTCTGACTATAACCCCAATTGCTCAGGACATAAAACCACTAATCAACCACTGGGATCTCATGAAATTATAAAGCTTATGTACAGCAAAGGATACTACGAATAGAGCAAATAGACAACCTACAGAATGGGAGAAAATCATTGCCAACTATACATCTGACAGAGGATTAATATCCAGAATATAAAAAATAACTGAAAAAACAAAACAATAAGAAATCAAACAACCCAATTAAAAAATGGCTATGGAACTAAATAGAGATTTCTCACTGGAAGAACTACAGATGGCATATAAACATCTAAAAAAAAAAAAGTGTTCTACATCATTAGCCATCAGGGAAATGCAAATAAAAACTACTTTGAGATTCCACCTCATTCCATCAAGAAAACAAATGGGCCGGGCATGATGGCAGACGCCTTTAATCCCAGTACAGAGGTAGGAGGATCACTGTGAGTTCAAGGCCACCCTGAGACTATCGAGTGAATTCCAGGTCAGCCTGGGCTAGAGTGAAACCCTACCTCAAAAAACAAAAAACAAACAACAACAACAAAAAAAAAAAAAATAGAAAGAAAAGAAAACAAATACAGAACCCTTCTACACTGTTGGTGGGAATGTAATCTGGTACAGCTATTGTGGAAATAAGTGTGAAGGTCCTTGAGACAGCTAAAAGTAGATTTACCATATGTCCCTGCTATATCACTCCTAGGCATATATCCTAATGACTCATCTAACTACCTTAGAGATACTTACACAACCATGTTTATTGCTGCTCTATTCACAATAGCTAGGAAATGGAATCAGCCTAGATGTCCCTCAGCAGATGAATGGATAACAAAGATGTGGTACATTTACACAACTCAGTGGTTGCTATGAAATGGATGGATCTGGAAAGGATTACACTAAGTGAGGTAAGCCAGGCCCAGAAAGCCAGATGTCATATGTTCTTTCTCATATGTGGATCCTAGCTACAATTGTTTAGACTTGTGTGTGTAACAGAAGCCAGTAAGCTGGGAAAAGACTATAAGGGAGGGAAGAGAAGGAAGGACTTTAGGGGATGGTATTATATATATGTAAGTAGAAGAACAGATCACAGGGAGTAGAATGGCCTAACTGAGGCCAGGGGAAGAGATTGAGTAAGAGAAGGGTGGGGGGAAGGTCAATCAAAATTAAAGATATTCTGAATAAGACATATGAAAGCCTACTTATTTGGATAATGGCACATCCTGCGGCGAGCCCCCCCGACCAGCGGGAAAAGAACAATCACCACACGAGGATCCTTCTTGATCACACTTTATTGGAGAGCTTCTTGGTTAACAGGGAGAGCGGATGGAGAAGGACACGGGGGCGGGATGTGCAGCTACTTTTATAGGGGGATGGGCAATGAGGCACCTACTGATTGGCTGCTTACCCGCTTGTCACCACCAGG
Organism: Dipus sagitta; assembly: GCA_036346955.1. Taxonomy (NCBI): domain Eukaryota; kingdom Metazoa; phylum Chordata; class Mammalia; order Rodentia; family Dipodidae; genus Dipus; species Dipus sagitta. Next base: position 158,689,805 of record CM070773.1, read on the forward strand.
CGCCACGGGATAGGCTCAGGACAGGTTGCGTCAAGCGTATGCGCGTACCTTGAATACGGTTGGCGCCAAAGCACTGTCGTAAAAGAAGCTGGACACCACGAGGTTAGCGCCATCTTGTAAAGGCGGATTACATGTGGTTTCCTGCAGTGCCAGCGCCATCTAGTGGTGGGGACTAGATGTGGCTCCCTGCAGTTCCCCCTTTCTATTATAAAGCGCAGCAGGTGAAGGTAGAGGTTTGATCTCTGATAAACAAAAGGACATTGTGAAGACCCCAGGCCAGGTGGCCAGCCAGGCTGGTGCCTCACCCGTCCGGTACCTTTTCTCAGAGATGGGATGTCGGTACCAACCCATATGCAATCAAACATGCCCTCCATGAGGCTGCTAAGAGCATACCTCATGTGCAGTACTTTGTCTCGCAGCCTGAGCGCCAATGAATGTCGTGTTCCCAACACCAACCCTCTGCTCCTCCTTGTATAATGAGCACCTCAGGCCCTAAGGGGGCAGGGGCCAGGGAAAAACTAGGTGTTTTTCAGGGCCGACAGCCAAATCTGGGGGGAGGATCCACACTCCAAAGCGGCAAGTGCTTGAGAAATAACTACCTTGTCCCGCCTGGTCTGGGCTTGCAGGCGACAAATCAACCAGAGGCACAGCGCACAGCCCCCAAGGCAGCAAACTGCAAACATCCCTACCCCTACCCACTCCTTGAAGAAGGAAAAGGCAGAGGAAAGCCAAGAGGTAAAACCCTCAGCCAGGCTAAGGTCCACTCGCGTGGAATTGATCATAACAATAGCTTGTCTTAGTTCTTCCAATTCCGCATCAAAATCTAGGGACCAATTCCCTGCCAAGTACAAGGACAGTTGCTTTGACAGATTTGCTGCCCTTGTAAAGTTTTCATATTGAACACTAGTGATACATAAGGCATTAAGTTTCCATTCACATCCCAACTGAGCGATTTGCCAAAGAACATCAATTTGCTCCTGAACTAGGTCCACCCTTTGATTTAGGATCATAATGCCACCTTTGAGTTGGGAATTTAAATTTGATTGTGTGTCTAAGGCGGCAGCTGTGGAAGAAGCCAAGGTATTTAAGGTAGAGGCGGTTTGAACGGAAGAAGCCATGGCTACACCAGCGGCTGTAGCTGCGGCAGCAGCAGCCGCCACCGCAGCAATAACAGCGGCCGTAATTCCAAAATCTCTCTTATGCCTGAACAAAGACAATGTACTAGGAGCCTCTACAGGCACGGGGACCCAACGGGGGACCCTAAGTACCATGGCTCTGTGATAGAGTGTTGCGTCCCAACATTGGGACAAATAACAAGAAGCATTAGAACAATTGCTGAAAGAAAAGTTACTAAGGACAAACATGAATGGTGGATGGACACACACCGGGGTGGGGGCATAAGAGGCATTTTTTCCTAGGTATTTTCCTATCCGGGTGACACCCCCGAGCACTCTCTCATATCTCCATTCAAGGAATTCGCTCAGGAATAGTAGCTCATGGATTACTCCAGACACATTATTACGGGCAACTGTCCCCCCCCCGTAATAAAACAAAGGGTGTCATATCTGTGCAGCTACCATTAACCCCACACAGAACCCACTTTGAAAATGGGTTCATAGTACTATCCTGTAGAAATGGTCCCTCCGTCCACGACAACTGTAAAGGAAAAGGCCCTTTCATATTCGGGGAATAAGTAAAGGTCCGTCCCACATCTGCCCAGCCCACAGTACTGGACTGGCATTCCGTCCATGGCCAAAGGTCCCCTTCATAAGTTCCCATACAGTGAGGTGCCAGGCGTGGTTGAGGCAGAGTCACAGTACCTCTCTGGCCACGAAAAAAGGTACCATTGAGCCATATCACCTCTTCTGAGAAGGGGTAACTATAAGCTTTGTGGGACGAATTCTGAAAGGTAGATTCTGGGCCCCATCTCCTGTTCCCCCTAAACCAAGCAAATGCCTGCATCTCCAGTTGTATACAAGAGTCACGTTCACGGGCGAGAGTAAAGCAGAGACTTCCACTTTCCTCGAAGTGTCGAGCCTCCCCCAGGGGGGCAAGGGTCAGGTCTTTAACAACCGTAGGGAGATTGAGACCTTGCTGAGTGGTGAAGAACCGAGGAAGGACTCTCGCCGTGTGGCGAACGGGCAGGGGCTTGGGGAAAACAGACAGGATGCCCCAGCGCAATTCTCCTCTACTAGTCTCCAGGCACATAAGGATCAGCATCCACAGGATCTTTGGCACTCGTACTTGGATGGCCATCCTCGTCCCCTGGACTCTCCTCTGGAGTTGATGTCAGCGTCTTGACTAGCCGGGCCGGGACCCAATGTGGCGATTCCTGGTCCTGTGGAAAGACACAAACAGCTCCCCTGGATCTTACCAAAGCAGGATCCGGTCCCTTCCATTTATTATCCAACACATCCTTCCACATGACCAGTTCCGGATGTGCTTGTGCCCCCTGGTGGCAATGTCTGTCTGCTGCAGACCTATCATGAACATCCAAAACTAAAAAATTAAGGGTATAGAGTGCTAGAGAGACTCTCTCCTTGGGGGTTGCATTCTCCGCTATCCCCCTTCGTTGTTTAAAAAGGATAGCTTTTAAACTTTTATTTGCTCTCTCCACAATACCTTGGCCTTGTGGGTTGTAAGGTAGGCCAGTAGTGTGGGCAACCTGCATCTGGGCACAGAAGGCACGAAAGCCAGAGGAAGCATAAGCAGGGCCATTGTCAGTCTTTAGGCGTCGCGGTTTTCCCCAAGATGCCCAGGCTTCCAAACAATGAGTTTTTCCATGAGTAACCTTTTCCCCTGCAAGAGGAGAAGCATGTATGATTCCTGAGCAAGTATCCACCGAGACATGCAGGTATTTAAGCTTGCCAAATTCCAAGACATGAGTAACATCCATCTGCCAAAGATCACCAGGTCTTAGGCCCCGTGGGTTCACACCCACATGTGGAGAAGGCAGGAAAGTGACACAGGATTGACAAGCCTTAACAATATCACGTGCCTCGGACCTAGAAATGGCAAAGGTCTTTCTTAAGGTGTTAGCAGGAACATGATACAGTCTATGGAACTCGGTGGCCATATCTTTAGGACTACTCATGGCTAACATGGTCATCCGCGTGGCTTTGTCTACCAAGTCATTTGCTTGAGATATAGGTCCTGGTAGCAAGGAGTGAGCACGAACATGGGTAACATAGAAGGGGGAGGAGCGTTGCCAAATGAGAGATTGAATTTGAGAAAGAATGTTTGAGACAGGACTAGCAGAACGAATAGAAGCAGCAATTTCCAGTCCAACAACTGCATTAGCCACATACTGTGAGTCTGTGAACAAATTAAAGGGACTACCAAAAGTCTGAAACACCTCCAAGACAATCATGCATTCCACAATTTGGGGAGAGTCAGGCCTATAGAACTTCACCACAGGTTCTGAGCCCTGAACCATATAAGCTCCGCGACCTGTTTTTGAGCCATCAGTGAAAATGGCAGGGGCTGAGGGCAAAGGGCCCTTTGATGTGACCCGGGGAAAATAGACTAAATTTTTTTCCACGAAGGACAGAATGGGGCTTTTTGGGTAATGGTTATCTATAGGATTTGGAAAAGCACACATAAGAATGCTCCATTCATCAACCGTACTGGATAGAGTCTCTACTTGTTCCTTAGTATAGGGGATGATAAGCTTATCAGGCAACTTTGCAAAATGAGTTAGGCACAATTTCAAACCCAAACAAGCCTGTTGGGCAACCAACTGTGGGAAGTACTGCAGGGTACGAGCTCCCAAGGAATGTCCATGAATCCACAAAAGAGGGCCGTCCTGCCATAACACTCCCGTGGGGACATCCCTTGTTTTTAGAATACAAAGAAGAAGTGGACTAGAAGGGTCAAAGCGTTTAAGCTGTGCCTTCATAAGGGCCTTTTCTATTTTGCTTAAGGCTTGACGAGCTGGCTCAGTGAGCACACGAGGAGAGGTAATCTCAGGATCACCCTCCAAAATGGAAAACAATGGTAACAAATCTGCACGGGGGACATGGAGAAAACCTCGCAACCAATTAATGTCCCCCAAAAGTTTTTGAAAATCATTTAATGTATGCAAGTGGGAGGTACGGATGCAAATTTTTTGAGGTTTCACAGACTGAAGGCCAATGACGGACCCAAGGAAATTTACTGAATCCGTTTGCTGGACCTTCTCTGGGGCAATAAAAAGACCCTTATGTTCCAACGCCTTGACGACCTCCTGAAAGGAGACATGCAAAACATCTAAGGTGGGGGCTGTGAGTAGGATATCATCCATATAGTGGATCATACGTAAAGAGGGGAACTGTTGTCTTACTACAAATAACACTGAGTCTACATAAAGCTGGCACATAGTGGGACTGTTGGACATCCCTTGTGGCAACACACGCCACTGAAAGCGGGCATCAGGCTTCTCATGATTTACAGCTGGTAATGTGAAAGCAAAACGCTCTCTGTCCTGAGGGCAAAGGGGTATGGAGAAAAAACAGTCTTTAATATCTAAAACCATCACTGGCCATTCCCTGGGGAGAGCAGAAAGCGCTGGCAGGCCCCTCTGAACTGGGCCCAGGACCTGCATTTGAGCATTGACAGCCCTCAAATCATGTAATAATCGCCACTTTCCAGAGGACTTTTTAATCACAAATATAGGTGTGTTCCAAGGGGAAATAGAGGGCTCCAGGTGGCCTAACTGCAATTGTTCCTCAATTAACCTCTGGGCTGCTTCCAGTTTTTCCTGTGAGAGGGGCCACTGAGGAACCCACACTGGCTTATGAGTCATCCAGGGTATGGGCACCTGTTCAAAATTGGAAGCAGAATTTTCAGTGGTCCCTAAGAAAAACCCAACCCAAAGCGATCCAGCTTCTCCTCCGGGATGATGGGCTGAGGTCGCCCTTGAAGGTGCTTCCCTAGACCTGAGCCTGGAACAAAGCCCTGAATTTTCATCATATTTTTACTAGCTTCTGAATAATCATTGGTCAAGCGGAGATTCATCTGGGTCTGAATATCTCTTCCCCATAAATTAATGGGAACATCCAACACAAAAGGTTGGATTTTTCCCTTTTGACCCTCTGTAGTGGTCCATGTTAACTCCTTTGCACTCATATGTGGTGTTTTAGCAAACCCTAAGCCTTGCAAGATCTGAGCTGATCTCTGCAAGGGCCAGGCTTTTGGCCAAGAATCTAATTTTATTATACTTTTATCTGCCCCAGTGTCCACCAGTCCTGAGAATTCTCTTCCTTCTATGGTCAGGCGCAGAAGGGGTCTTTGATCCAACTCCAAAGACAAGCAGGTCAAGTCCACACCGGTAGACCCAAGGCTCTTGTCACCCCTTTCCTTATCTAGTGCAGGAAATAGAGAATGGTTAGAAGGCAAAATCAGCAATTGGGCAATACGGTCCCCAGGGGCCACTGACACTGCCCCATAGGGGGAATGACAAAGAATTTTAATTACACCTGTATAATCTGGATCGATAACACCGGGGAAGACTATGAGACCCTTTAAAGTAGAGGAGGAGCGCCCCAAAAGAAGGCCCACCGTATCTCTTGCTAGTGGGCCAGACACATCTGTGTCCAGGATTTGCACGCCCATTTCCGGAGTTAAGACCAATCCGGAGGTGGCACAGAGGTCCAGGCCTGCGGAGCCCGATGTTGCTCTCCGGGCTGAGGCAGCGGGGGACCTGGCGCCACAGTCACCGGGACCTGAGGTGTCTGCATTGCCCCATAGATTTGTGGGCCCTGGGGACGTGGGCCCTTCCCCCCGTTTTTTTGGTCCTGATTACTTGAAAGAGGGGGGAGGGGCAGACCATTAATATCCCTCACAGATCTACATTCATTAGCCCAGTGTTTTCCCTTCTTACATCTAGGACAAGTCCCAGGGGGGCGCTGTGCCGGTCCCGCATCTCGGACAGGGGCTGGGCTATCCGCTTGAGGACATTGGCGTTTAAAATGTCCCAATTGACCACATCGGAAACAGCCCTTTTGAGTCCCTGTCCGTTGAGCCTTAGCGGCAGCTATGACCGCTGCTGCTAATCCTGCATTAGACAGAGGACCCCCTATCTCTCGACAGACTTTGAGCCAGTCATCCAATGTTCCCCTTCTTACTGATTGTATAGCCTTTTTGCACTCCTTAGTGGCCTGTTCAAATATTAGCTGTTGTATAAACGGCATGGTGTGGTCAGCAAGGCCAATTGTCTTTTCTGCCACTTCCAACATTCTAGCTGAGAAATCAGAAAATGGCTCTGTAGGGCCCTGAACAATCTTAGTCAACTGTCCTGCGACCTCTCCCTTATTACGGAGCTCCTTCCAAGCCTGATAATGAATATTATTAATTTGGATATACACGTCTGGATGGAAATTGAGTTGATCTGTAAGAAAGGGACCAGTCCCCAGAAGCATATCAGAAGTCCAGTCCCAGTCCCCTTTCATAATATTCTGCCTAGCTTGTTCTTGGGCTTTATCAGAAATCAGTGATCTGAAATCCAAATATTGCCCCCTCGTTAGACAAGCCCGGGCTAAGTCTAACCAATCACCAGGAGTAAGGGTGCGCTGCATGAGTCTGCGAAGCAGCATAAGTGAATAGTCAGCAGTGGGTCCAAAGTCTTTGCAGGCCTGAACTAAATCTTTAAGTTCCGTATAGGGGATTGGCTCCCAGCCTCTTTGATTGGTAGTGGTATTCAAAAGAACCGGGAAAGCGGAGGCCAGGCGGGACCACGTCCGCGGCTTAACAAAATGGCAGCGATCCTCGGCTGGGACATGGGGGGGGGAACATGAGGGCGTGGCAGAGCACTAGGCGGTGCTCGGTTCCGAATACCAACTTCCTCTTTTAAGGCACTCCTCCCCCTAACCGTGGGAGGGCAGACACGCCTGCCCACAAACTGAGTATCCTGAGCACAATGTAAAGCTGCCTCCTCTAAATCCTGTCCCTCTGTCCCACTGGAGTCCTCCTGATCAGAAGCAGAACTACTGCCGTGATCATCTCGTATACTCAGGTGTCGCAGCGGCTGTAGGGAAGGATATAACCCCACAGCCCCCTGCTGCGGCGGGGCCCTAGGGAAGTCCTCACCCCTCCCGTGCATACAGCCGGAGCCCTCATTACTCTCTTCTAACGGGGGTGCCTTCTCCTCTACATGGCAGGGAACCTTTTCCTTGAAATGACTGGCCACATTGGGAACTCCTCCCGGGAAATGACTGGCCCTTTTTTCCTGTACTTCCTTATATAATCTGGGTTTGCTATCCCCACTTGCATCAGATTCTGACAAACTATCCTGATGTTGTCTGAGCCGTCTCCGGCCCTCCTGAAGTGGGTCCGGGTGGCTTCCAGAACGTAAACAAGAATGTATCATCCTCCAGAAAGGGAGGGTACCTCGACCTAAGTGACCCTCCTCACTAGCCGCCTCAAGGTCTTTACCCAGCTTTTCCCATGAGGGCAATGAGAGATCTCCGGACGCCGCAAACCATGGAGCCGCAGCATCAATGTCTTTAACAATCTTTTTAATAGTGGCATTAGAGACCTTTAGATCACGTTGTTTCAAAACTTCCTTTATAGGCTGAGTAAAATCAATGGGAGAATACCGGGCACTCGATGTATTACCCATCACGAGCTGGAAGGCTGGAAATGAAACTAACAGCCAGCCCCACGTTATCTACCGAGGATTTATCTGACTCGAGGCTCCAAGGACCAGAGCCGCGTTGTCTACCGCGGGTTTAACCGGTCCAGGCAATCAACAGACTAGGCAAGACAGAAACAAACGCAAAACAATAGAAAGACCCAGACAAAACAAACCGAAAACAGCAAGAACAGCGAGGCCCTCAGACACGGACATGACTGAGACACAGAAAAGAAAAGAAAAAAAAAGAATGACTTACTGGTACCTTCCTCTCCGTGTGTCGAGTTCTGAATCCTCCTTTGGTCCTTCGCCTGGTGACCACAAGGCTCCCGGCGTCCCGGGATTTCGGCACCACTTTGCGGCGAGCCCCCCCGACCAGCGGGAAAAGAACAATCACCACACGAGGATCCTTCTTGATCACACTTTATTGGAGAGCTTCTTGGTTAACAGGGAGAGCGGATGGAGAAGGACGCGGGGGCGGGATGTGCAGCTACTTTTATAGGGGGATGGGCAATGAGGCACCTACTGATTGGCTGCTTACCCGCTTGTCACCACCAGGCGCCACGGGATAGGCTCAGGACAGGTTGCGTCAAGCGCATGCGCGTACCTTGAATACGGTTGGCGCCAAAGCACTGTCGTAAAAGAAGCTGGACACCACGAGGTTAGCGCCATCTTGTAAAGGCGGATTACATGTGGTTTCCTGCAGTGCCAGCGCCATCTAGTGGTGGGGACTAGATGTGGCTCCCTGCAACATCCAAAAGCCATAGATTGCTACTGAAAATTTTTCAGTGCCAGGGGTGGGATACCTACCTGTGAGTTGTTGGCCAGGGAGGTCCCTGGTGCCTCCAAAACATTACAGGCTTTTGCCAAGGCCCTTGGTTTCCCATCAGTAACAGATAGTAAGACCCTATTGCTAAAGACTTCACATGCCTAGGCATCAAGATCACTGAAAAATCAAGCTCGTGCCTAGCTGAAAACCTGTTCCCTATAGCCCAGCCAACTGTAAGCTGGAAAAAGCTGCACTGCATGCAGCCCTATGGGAGACAGAAGTCATTAGTGGTGAAAACAGTGGACACTGAAAGCCTCAAGTTTGGCCAGACAGGCCAAATGACTGAATGGGTGCAATAGTGACATGTCTGCTCTGGGGGACACCAACTGCTCTCTAATTGGACTGGAGGCGTGCTCTAGGGGAGGGAATACATGCCTGGTACTGAAAACCTAATCCAAAGCCTATGGCAGGGGAGATCATATGCCTTAGGGGTATAAAGCCTGCTCTTGTCTGGCTAAATGTATATATTATTCTCATCAAACTGCCCTGAAAGCACTACACTTAATGTTCATATTCATATACTAATGCTACTCTCATTTTGGCTAGGGAAGTTTCTCTTTTCAGATGGCGGTGACCACTGGGATGACCCAAAAGGCAACACAGTACTGAGAAGAAGTGACAGAGGAGTGCTCAGCACTGAAACATCTCTATCACACCCTCCAAGGCTCAGGGTCCATTGCAGAAGAGGTGGTGGAAAGAATGTAAGAGCCAAAGGAAGGGTACCACTCCTTACAATGCAACTGCCCAGACAGAAATTGGCCTTGATACCCATGACCTTGCAGTGCCTAGCACCAATTCTTTCTCCCTCCCTCCCCCTCTCTCTTGCTTTCTCACTCTCTCTCTCTCATAAAAAAGAACCATCAATTGTGGGCTACAAGAGGGCCTACACGTATTAAATTCTCTATTAAAAAAAAAAAAAAAGTAAGGGTTATCTCATTTGTTCTGGTGCTAACTTACTCTCCGTTGGAGAATCTGCTTCTCTTTTTCAGATAGATGTAGATCCTAAGGAGAGAGCCACCCCATCATACCTCAAAAGGGCCCTGGCTGAAACTAAGAAAAATTGGAGAAACAAGCAAGGGCGCTGTTTTCCTGATGAACCGGATACCAGCACAAGGGGGAAGGAGATCAGCACAGAGAAAAATCAACTCCTACCAAATCAGAGAGCCAGAGCCTCAGAGGCCCCCAACACCTCATCACTGAAGCAGACCAAAAATGAACCCAACATGGCTCAGGGAAATTTTGCGGAAGAGGGGGTGGAAAGAATGTCAGAGCCACATGTTGGGTCATGATATGCAGAGACACTTAGCTTACCCATAACTGTGGGCTAACTCCACAATGCATGACCCGTATACCTCAACAAGGAGGGGCCAAGGGGAGGGGGTAGGTCACGGATGAGCCTAATAATGGTACCAAACTGACTGTATTTGCTGAATACAGAACTGACTAATAAAGAAAAAAGAAAAAAAATTTTTTTTTAAATTAAATTAAAAAAAAAGAACAAAAAAAAAAATACAAGCCAGGTGCTAGAGAGATGGCTTAGTGGTTAAAGTGCTTGCCTGTGAAGCCAAAGGACCTAGGTTTGACTCCCCAGATCCCACATAAGCACAGGGTGACACGTGCAAGGTCCCGCATGCGCACAAGGTGGTGCGCATGTCTGGAGTTTGATGGCAGTGGCCAGAGGCCCTGGGACACCACTTCTCTCTCTTTCTCTCTCCATCTCTCTCACTCTCACTCTCAGTCTTGCTCTCTCATAAAAATATATATAGAGAGAGAGTGGGCATGGTGGCGCACACCTTTAATCCCAGCACTCGAGAGGCAGAGGTAGGAGGATCACCATGAGTTCGAGGCCACCCTGAGACTACATAGTGAATTTCAGGTCAGCCTGAGCCAGAGCCAAACCCTACCTTGAAAAACCAAAAAATAAATAAATAAATTATATATATATATATATATTTATGCCAGATGCACAAAGCGGTGCATGCATCTGGAGTTCATTTGCAGTGGTATACCTGTACTCTGTCTCTATGTCCATCTGTCTTCTTTCTGTATCTCTCTGCTTGAAAACAAATACATTAAAAATTCCTCAGTGGATGGAGGGATAGATCAGCAGCTGAAACGGACTTGGTTGCAAAGCCCGCTATATGGGTTCAATTCCACAGTATCCAGTTCAATCATATGCAGTAATAAGAGGCGTTAATGTGCCCGTTCTTTGTATTTCTCATAAATAAGTAAATAATAATTAAAAAACTGGGCATGGTGGCACACACCTTTAATCCTAGCACTCAGGAGACAGAGGAAGGAGGATCGCTGTGAGTTTGATACCAGCCTGAGACTACAGAGTGAATTCCAGGTCAGCCTGGGCTACAGTGAAACCCTACCTTGAAAAAACAAAAAATAATAAATAAATAAATAATATTTTTTAAAGTAAAATGAAAATTATTTGGGGGAAGATGGTTTAGAGGGTAAAAGTGCTTGCACTGCAAGCACAAGGGCCCGAGAAATGCTGAGACCACCTAAGTTCAGTTCCACTGCACTCAAGTTTAAAAAAAATGCTGGGCATGGCCATGCACACCTCTCACCCCAGTCCTATGGAGAACAAAGACTAGAGAATTCCTGGGATTCACTGGTCAGTCTGGCAAAAGAAAAAAGAAAGAAAGAGAGAGAGAGAGGAAGGAAGGGAAGGAAGGAGGGAGGAAGGGAGGAAGGGAGAGAGAAAGAAAGGAAAAAGGGAGAGAAAGGAAGGGAGACAGAAAGAAAGAGCAGCCCCAGGTTCAGTGAGAGACTTCATCTCAATAAAATACAAGGATAAAGACTGGGCGTGGTGATGCATGCCCTTAATCCCAGCACTCGGGAGGCAGAGGTAGGAGGATCACTGTGAGTTCCAGGCCAGCCTGAGACTACATAAATTCCAGGTCAGCCTGGGCTAGAGCAAGACCCTACCTCAAAAAAAAGAAAAGAATGAAAGAAAGAAAGAAAGGAGGGAGGGAGGAAGGAAGGAAGGAAGGAAGGAAGGAAGGAAGGAAAGAAAGAAAGAAATACAAGGATAAGCAATAGAGACAGACACCCAATATTCTTCTCTGGCCTCTGCACATGTGTGCAGGGAGCACACACATCTGCACACACACATACATACACAACACACAGCCCACATACTACACACATGCTTAGGTGCATGTGCAAGAATTATTCTGGCTGCCGTTTGAAGAAGGTTTTGAGGACGAAGCAAACTGGCCAGTTGAGAAGTTACTGAAGTGGTGTAAGGCATAGTTTATGGGATGTTGTGTAACAACTTGGGGTAGAAATAAAGGTGTATATTTAGGGAACAGAACCATAGGTTACGCTGATGCCCTAGATAAAGAAGAAATACAACTCAATAAGGTCTTCTCAGTTTGGGATTGAGGAATCAACAAGGACAAAGGGACACATTTTGTTGAAATGGGGAAAAAAAAACTGGGAGGAAAGTAGAATAGGAAAAATTCAGAAGTTCAACTTTATCCTTACGTTCTGCATTGAAGAATCTGTCAAACACCCAAAGTGGGACTGTCAAGAAAACACTTAGAAAAGGCCAAATAAACGTAGGTGACGCTGGTTACACCTTTGTGGCAGACAGACAAGCAGGCTCACCACGGTGTCTAGAAAAGTTGGAATACTGAAATGAGCAAAAAGGTCAGTTGGGTATCATGTCTTATCTTCACCATCCTGGTTATGTCTCTCTGTCATTGCTTTTCAGCTGTTTTGAAAGTCTAAATTGTAGGAAACTGGTAATAATACGAATGACTCTTGTCCACAAAAATGCAAATGACTTATGTCTGGCAAAATATAAACTGCCTTGGGGATAGGTTCATCTCTCTTCAGTTTTCCAAGATGAGCTGAAGACCAGCAGCTCTCCAAGAATCCTCCAGAGCTTCAGCGCCAGAGTGGGACACTGAGGCCTTCAGCCTCCTGGACTGCGCAACTACGGGGCTCTCGGCTTCTTCAGAGGGAAGATAACCACTGTTGGACTGCGCAGCAGTTCTGGCAGCTCTGATCCCCTAGAGAACCCTGACTAACACAAACATTTAGTCCAGGAACAAAAACCTCCCGCTGTAGTACAATCATCCCTCTCTCAAACTCCTCTCATGGAATACATAAGGTAGCAAGGGTCCACAACAACCAACACCTTGTTGTGGAGATGGCATTGTTCAGAGTTTTTAATGTTTGATTTCATATTTCTTCCTATACAATTTTGAATTTTCACTCTTTCTGTGTCTCTTATCAGCACAACTAAAACACGACTTCAGATCAATGCTTATAATGACAAAATATTGAGCCATTAAAAAAAAAAAACTAAAACAGAGCTGGAGAGATGGTTTGGCAGTTAAGGTGCTTGCCTGCGAAGCCTAAGGACTCATGTTTGACTCTCCAGGTCCCACATAAGCCAGATGCACAGTGACATAAGTGCTCAAGGTGGCATCTAGAGTTCAATTGCAGTGGCTGGAGGCCCTGGAGTACCAATCCTCTCTCTCTCTTTCTCTTTCTCTCTCTCTCTCTCTCATTAAAAAAAAAAAAAAACAGTCTTGCCGGGTGTGGTGGCGCACACCTTTAATCCCAGCACTTGGGAGGCAGAGGTAGGAGGATTACCGAGAGTTTGAGGCCACCCTGAGACTACATAGTGAATTCCAGGTCAGCCTAGACTAGAACGAGACCCTACCTTGAAAAAACAAAAAAGACAGTCTAAGCCGGGTGTGGTGGCACATGCCTTTAATCCCAGCACTCGGGAGGTAGCGGTAGGAGGATCACCATGAATTCGAGGCCACCCTGAGACTCCATAGCGAATTCCAGGTCAGCCTGGACCAGAGTGGAAAAAATACACTAAAACAACAACAACAACAACAACAAAACCTTCCTTATTTGTCGATATTTGTTTAAGATATTGGTATGCAGATGACTTCATTTTCTGCTATTAATAAATTATGATTACAACAAAAATGCAGTTTGTGGATTAAATTTTATTCAACACATTCTCCTTGTTGTTAAGATGAGAAAACCAGTCCTTGACTTGGCTGGCGTGATTTGTCTGTACTGTCCTTTGTATTGGGGCTGGCCCAGAACCAGAGTTTCCAGAGACCCTGTCACACTGGTTTGCATTCAGTTCCCAGTTCTCTTGGGACTTCCTCATCTCCACCATCACAGGATCCCACCAGCAAATCAGCATTCCCACTAACAGGATAGTAAGCACAGCTTCCATGGTTTCCTTTTGAATTTTGTTTCTCTGTTGACAGTCTTGTTATATACCCCAGGCTACCTTTGCAAGTGCTGGGATTATAGGCTCGGACCACCACACTGGGCTCACAGTTGCCATCATTGTCACATGTTTTATGTGTTCTGTTGCCACAGCCCAGTGAGAGAAATCCATTCATCCCCCTTCTCTTCCTCCCTCCCCCTCTCTCCCCATTCAATTGTTTTTCCCAATTTTACCAGCAAGTATGATGGCTTATTGTGTAGGTCAAGTCATGCACCCAGTTGCTCAAATCCTTCCAATAGCTCCTTGTTACCATGACAATATAGCCGAAAGTCCCCTACACTGACCACAAGGTCCTAATTGATCTAGTCCCCACTTACCTCTCTGTCCTCAACTTTCACCACTGCCCTTCTCTTTCCTGGTACTGCAGCCCTGCCTTCTTCCTATGTTCCTGCCTCAACACCTTCCCTTGCTCTTCCTTCCCCAGAAGCCTTTGCCACTGTCTCAGTGGCCGTCCCTTCACAGTACTTTGCCTAAAGAAGCTCTCTGACCTCTTTCCTCTCCAGAGTCAATCACTGTTCCATCGCTTGCTTTTGCTTTCTCTGAGGTTCCACTCAGAGCCTCCTGTGGCTTCTCATCTCACTCTCCTCAGGGCCACAGACCATCTGGCCATCTTGTCCTTTTTGACCTCATCTCCCTTCTGTTCTTGTCGCCTGTCCCCAGCCATACTATCTCCTTGCTATCTTTCCTGCAGCTCAAGACCTCTCTTAACGCAGGGCCTTTGGAGGTGCTATTCCATCTGTCTGGATAGTCCCACCCAAAACTCTAACATGAATTAATCGTGTCATTTAGCTCTGGCTCAAGTGTCACTTATGGGATAGATCTTCTCCCATGGGCCCGGTTAATATAGCACCCCATTAGCACACCTCTGACCCTGTATCCTCCCACCTTTTACTTTCCCTCAAAACATATTGCTGGATGTGTTAACTATTTATTTTATTGTTCTTCCACCAGTCAGAATGCGCCATCTACCAGAGCAGGAATTCTGCTTCCTTCTTGCTGTTTACGTTGTTCTTAGATGAGTAGGTGCTTAATACCTTTTTTTTTTTTTTTTTTTGGTGGTGGTGGTGGGGTCAATGCAGGGTCTCACTCTAGCTCAGGCTGACCTGGAATTCACTATGTAGTCTCAAACTGGCCTCGAACTCACCGGGATCCTCCTACCTCTGCCTCCCAAGTGCTGGGATTAAAGGCGTGCGCCACCCCGCCTGGCAAAGTTAGTACCTACTTTGCATGAAATAGCTAACTAAGAAATTTCATTAATGTGTCTAATTTCTGTGTCTCTTTCCACCACCGAACCTACATGCAAACCCCTGAACGCACCGCCATGTAGGAAGACGTTATGATGCACACATAAAGCTTGTAACTGATATTAACGCCTATATTCTCAGACGCTCCCCAAACACTTTCTCTCAGGAGACACAAGTTATTTCCAGCCAATCTTTTGTTATTACAAATCATGTAGCCATGAAGGACCTTGAACTTTTGTTGTTGTTTGTTTTTCGTGGTAGGGTCTCGCTGTAGCCCAGGCTGACTTAGAATTCACTCTGTAGGCTCAAGGTGGCCTGGAACTCACAGCGACCCTCGTGATCCTCCTACCTCTCTGCCTCTTAAAGGCGTGCGTCACCACATCCCGCGACCTCGCACTTTTGCATTACATATTTCCATCAGTGTGTCTGATGGGCTGCCTCCGAGGCTGAGAAATGACCCCCTGCCAAGTTCTTCCTCCATCCCCAACTCAGAAAAAACAGTTTCCCTACGAGGCCCAGGCACCACCTGGCCACCTTGCACGCACCTCCTGGGGCCTCCCTCGCGTCCCCTGCGGGCCTGCAGTTCGGCGGGGAAGCCTTGCCCAATAGTCCGAAAGAGGAAGCCCAGGAAGACTGTTGCAAAATAAAACGACTTCTCTACTTTTTTGTGGAACGATTCTGCAGTTTCCAGTCTCCTAGTTATTCTAAGGCTACAAAGATCCATCAGTTCGCCTGGGGACGCTCCTAAAAGACCCGCGCAGGTGGGGGAAGGCGCGACTTTTTGCAAAACCTGGGAAGTGGGGAGTGAGTTTCTGCTTCAAGGTGGAGGAGGAAAGGAGATGAGGCAGCCTGGATGAGTTGGGCAAAAGGCCTGCGATTAGCTCTCGCTCTCTCTCTCTCCCTCTCTCTCCCTCTCTCTCTCTCTCTCTCTCTCTCTCTCTCTCTCTCTCTCTCTATATATATATATATATATATATATATATATATATATATATATATATATATATGTTGTCTTGCTTCCCTTCTCCAGGGCCCTCCTTGGCCCTCGCTGCGGCCCAGAGCCACGCGTCCGCGCTGAGTGGGAGGGGAGGGCCGACAGCACTTCCTCCCCGAGGCGGCAGACCTCAGCCCGGCCGGCTACTGCTCAGCGGAGCCCCGCCGCCCCGCTCATCCGCATCCCGGCCCCGCGCATCCGCACCCCGCCGGCAAGGTAAGCGATGGCCCCGCGCGCCAGGGCCCTGGAACCCGCAGCCTCGCGCCCGGGGGTCCCCTGGACCGTGGGTCAAGGCCCGGGTTGGGCGGGGTGGAGGGGGGGTGCGCAGCTCCCCGACTGGCTACGGGAACGCGAGCCCCAGGCTTGGCCTTGGGTGGCCCGGGGGGACGGGGGGGGATCCCCGCGCTGGACCCGGCGTGGCCCGAGGCAGGAGCTGGGGCTCCCCTTCGCGGTGCTCTGTCCGGTCGGATTTGACACGTTTCCTGCCCAGGAAATTGACAACCGGGGTCGAGCTGACGCCACCCCCGGTAAATCCAGAGACTTCTCCAGGGCGTTTTAGGGCACTTCAGGTTAAAATGACTGTTTCGTGTAAGAGTCTGACACGCATCTCCAAGCGTTCCCTTCCTTTGGAGCTTTCAGAAACTGCTACTTCTTAAATTTACTTTGCTTCCCCGAAAGACTCTCTTTTTCATTTTAAAATGCGATGAACTTTGGATACCAAACACAAGTTCCCTTGAGTTGGCTTGCAACGAAGGTGCAGAAAACCTTTGGCATCAGGGCGGCACACTGAGGAGCGCGTGCTGGCACCCGTAAGTGACCTTGCCCAGCTTCCGTCTGGGGAGGTATTTCTTCACAGTCACACTATGGTGGGAAAGCGAATGGGGTGTTTCCTAGCGTCACCCGTAGCAGTGCTGTGCAAGACTTCTGAAAGTGACACAGAGCAACCAGCCCAGCAAAGTAAGGCCAGGAAAGGCCAATGCCTTCATTGTTCTCCCAGAGAAGATTTCTGGTGGTGCGATGGGGGTTAAACAAAAGCAAGCAGACTTCATGAACCCAAACTGAAAGACTCCAAAATGAAATTTCAGAAAGGGGGCCTCAGGCTTTTGAATGAGCAGAGTTCTTCTTTCTGTGGATCACACTGAAATGCTGGTGTGCACGTGGACCACAACCATGCTGGCCCAAGAAATCCTCTGTAACGTCACCCAGGTGGTGTACCGTGTCTGCTTATGTGCTGGGGCAAAGTCCGGCAAATGTAATGTTATCTTTAAACTACTGGTGCTTAATTTTTACATCTCACCACTATTTATGTCTTCTCTGGATGTTTGGAAGACTTGGGCTCCAGCACCATGTCTGATGATACTAGGTAGGCCAGGATGAATGTAAATTATTTTAACCTCACTGGACCTTAGGTAACTCACCAATAACGTGAGACGAATAGACTGAGTTATGAAAGAACAGTGGAAATGTTATAGGGGCCAGAGACATCCATCACTCAGTCTCGGAGCATGTGCTACTTGAGGGGCTGTGGTCAATCCAGCACGGGGAACAAGGTGCTAACAGAGCTCCTTAAATTTTGAAATATCAAGTTTTGAAGTCTTTTGTTTCTGAGAAATTTCAATAAATGCCAGAATCAACGTCAGGCCCATTATATAAGTTGGCAACTTCCCATTCTGTTGAAAAATTGAAATTATCACCACAGGCAAAAATTCCTCAAGAAGTAGGGTCTCACTCTAGCTCAGGCTGACCTGGAATTCACTCTGCATTCTCAGGGTGGCCTTGAACTCAAGGCGATACTCCTACCTCTGACTTCCGAGTGCTGGGATTAAAGGCGTGCGCCACCACGCCCAGCAAGAACTATTCTTCAAGAAATATAACTTTGAAATGAGTAGTTACTTGGAAATCTTACACTTAATGCTTACTAGACTGTGTAGCCATTAATGTTTTTGATTTTGTTTTTTTATATCCTGGGAATGTATTCCAACTGTCCCCTATACTTTTGCCTTATTGCACAAGTAGATAAAAATAAGTCTAGATATTTCAACATTAATACAGTGAACTACTTGTAAAGTTCATTGCCATAAGTGTCTGTTTGTTATATTATTTTGAGTTTTCTTTGATTTTCAAGGAGCATTAATATTTTCATTTATTTCTATTACTTTTCAATTTTATTTTTATACCTAAAGCATTTTAGTGAATCCACAAATTTTAGAATAAGTTCAGTTTGTTTTCCTGTAGAATATCAGTACAATCTTTACAACTTTATTGAACCCCATGAGTGCAAAAGGCAATAGAGTTGCCCTGAGAATTCTCAACATAGAACAATTTAGAGGAAATTAGAACAAATATGAAACTCCTATGCTCATATGATACACACAGCTAAGAAGAAATTTATGCATTATTTTAAGTAACTTTGTATAATTAAGGGGTTTGGGGCCTCCTTTTTTCCTGGGGATGGTGAGTAAACTCAGTTTGCCTAGGCTTTGATGGTACTTGTCAGAAAGAGCCTTAAGATAGAGCAACTAGCCAGGCATGGTGACTCACGCCTTTAATCCCAGCATTTGGGAGGTAGAGGTAGGAGGATCACCGTGATTTCGAGGCCACCCTGAGACTACATAGTGAATCCCAGGTCAGCCTGAGGTAGAGTGAGACCCTACCTCGAAAAAAAAAAAAAATCAACTTTTATTCACATGGTTAATTGGTTAATATTTTCAGTATGAAAGTCTGTGGGTTTTAAATCAATGCTGTCATCCCATGAGCCACTATATAAATGCTTAAGCATTTATGATGTGAATTCAGGTATATAATAAATATAAAATTGTCAGATGTAAAGGTATGTGGTGGAGACACCGGATGTATTGTGATATCTGTAAGCTTTACAGTTATAATTACCAGGAGAAAGGTGGTTTTGAGAGGCACTTCGTATATCTGGAAAAGTAGCAGTTACGTTTCTCTAGGGAAGAGGGCACAGCAGCCCTCAGGAAGGATGTGAAGTTGCGTACATTGCAGAGCCTGCATGTGATTCAGCACTGCCCGAAGGGCCTGAGGTCAGCTTCCAGGTACTAGGAGGTAGCACTGTCCCTGCTACCTGGCCACCATAGTTAATATTCAAAACATGTCTGCTAAATCAGTTCCACTTTTGCATGGTACCCAAAATGTCTCACGTGCCACCCCCACACACACAGACAGCTTGTTCATTGGCATCACCCCTGAGGCTTGAGCAAGGAAAGTATAAATCACGACTCCAAGGGCACCACCACCATCAGCATATTATGAGACTTATTTCCTTTCTTCTTGGTCAACTCTGGTTCCCTTTTGATTACCATATGATAGCATTGTAAAGTCTCTTTCACTTACACAACTTAAACCAGAAGTGTTTCAAAGTTGGGATTTTGAGGGTGAGATGGAATATTTGCATATACATGAGATATCATGGGGATGGGACCCAATGCTTGGCACAAAATTTACTTATGTGTCATGTATACCTTATACATATAGCTGGAAGGTAACCTTAAATAATATTTTAAATAATTTTGTGTATGAAAAGAGTTTGTATATGTCAGTTAAGAGGACTGGGGGAACTTTCTTTCCTTAGGGATTTTGAATAAACTGAGTGTTACATGCCTGTGGGTTATTTATTTATTTATTTATCTATTATTTGAGAGAGAAAGAGAGAATGGGAGTTGCAGGGCCTCCTGCCACTGCAAACAAACTCCGGATGCATGCGCCACTTTGTGCATCTGGCTTTACATGGTTACCGGGAGTCAAACCCAGGTCATCACACTTTGCCGGCAGGTGCCTTAAACCACTGAGCAATCACTCCAACACATGCCTGTGTTTTGATTCTGGCCTGTCACTTGTAATGAGGTGCAGAATTTTCTGTTCGTGGCATCATGTTGGCACTCAAAAATGTTTCAGATTTTTGGGTTTGGGTTTTGGATTTTCAGAGTGGAGGATGCTTATTAGTCTGCATGGTATAGCAGACATTGTACTAACTTAGATGTGTCATTCCATTACCCACACCTCTGAACTTATACTATGATTGCCTTTTGTTTTGTTTTTGCTTTTTTTCAAGGTAGGGACTTGCTGCAGGCCAGGTTGACCTGGAATTCACTATGTAGTCTCAGGGTGGCCCCAAACTCATGGCGATCCTCCTACCTCTGCCTCCCAAGTACTGGGATTAAAGGCGAGTGCCACCACGCCCGGCGACTGCCACTTTTTCGTCACTGAGGAAATGAAAGCACAGAGTTGTTAGAAGCTGTGCTACACAGAGAGGAAGGTGCAGAGCTAACACTGAACTGGAACAATCTTATCATAGCACCCAAGGTGCTATATCAAGTACTAGGTCTCAAATGGAAAAAAAAAATAATCAGGTCATTCCTCAATGAGCTTATAGCCTAGATGTGGAGAGATTTAGGCTCTACATATGACTAGAGTCATGTACTGTGTGTTTGCACATATGGAGTTTCTTTATACCAGATTGGGAACAGGGAAGGAGGATGAATGGAAATCAAGTTAAAGAAAAAAAAAAAAACTGGTTTGTTACAGAGGGAAGATAAGAAAGGCAATCTTTATGTATGTATTTTGAAAACCTAATCTCCTTTGTCACTTGATATTTTCATTTTCATTTTTATCTTTATTATATCAAAACTCCTCATGCCAGCTTTACAGTTTGATTAAATCAACAAAGTAACAAGTCTAATTCTTTCTCTGATTCCGCTGGAAATCTTTTAGATTTGCTCTCTAATCATAGACTCATTAGTGAGATGGTTGTGGACAGAGAAGAGGGTAAATGCTTAACAACCCATGCAATTATGTCTCCACAAACTGGCCATAAGATTTATATCCAGGTAAAAAGTGTTATTAGAGCCTGGCATGGTGGCACACACCTTTAATCCCAGCACTCGGGAGAAAGAGGTAGGAGGATCACCAAGAGTTTGAGGCCGCCCTGAGACGACATAGTGAATTCCAGGTTAGCCTTGGCTAGAGTGAAACCCTATCTCGAAAAACCAAAAAAAAAAAAAAAAAAAAAAAAAAAAAAAAAAAAAAAAAAAGAGGTGTTACTGAGCAAATAAGATAGGACTAGGTTTTTTTCCTACATTTTTTTTTTGTTATTTTTATTTATTTATTTGAGAGCAACAGACAGACAAGAGAAAGAGGCAGAGAGAGAGGGAGAGAGAGAGAGAATGGGCGCACCAGGGCCTCTGCAAACGAACTCTGGATGCGTGCACCCCTTGTGCATCTGGCTAATGTGGGTCCTGGGGAATCGAGCCTCAAACCGGGGTCCTTAGGCTTCACAAGCAAGCGCTTAATCGCTAAGCCATCTCTCCAGCCCATTCCTACATTTTTGTCATGAATATTCCATATACACAAATGATGTATGATGTGTGTGTTACACCAACAAAGTCAGGGCCTGGATACCTATCACCTAATGTAAAGTGGGACATTACCATTACATCTCCTGAACTCTTAGTAACATTCCCATACTTCTGCTTGAAAGCTAATAAAAACATTCTCAATGTGCCCATTTGTAAAGCTTATAGGATGGATGCACATTTATCACATTGGGGATTCACATTTGGAAACTAGAATTAAAATCTCCACTGACTCCAGATATGATAAGTGTACCATTAAGAAGAGACTATTTAGGGATGGAGAGATGGATTAGTGGTTAAGGAACTTTCCTGTGAAGCATATGGACTCATGTTCAACTCTCCAGATCCTACATAAGCCAGAAGCACAAAAGTGAGGCAAGTGCAAAGTAACACATGCCCATTAGGTGGCACAAGCATCTGGAGTTCAATTGCAGTGGCTGAGGCCCTGGTGTGCCAATTTCGCTCTCTCCCTCTGTCTCTGTCTCTCTCTCATGTGTGCACAAGCTGTCTCTGCGTACAAATAAAAAATTGTAAAAAAAAAAAATATTTTAGGGGGCTGGAGAGAAGGCTTAGTGGTTAAGGCACTTTGCAAAGCCAAAGGACCAAGGCTCGACTCCCCAGGACCCATATAAGCCAAATGCACAAGGGGCACACACATTTGGAGTTCATTTGCAGTGGCTGGAGGCCCTGGCATGCCTATTCTTTCTCTTTCTCTCTCTCTCAAGTAAGTACCTAAAATTAAAATAAAAATAAAAAAAATTAGGGGCTGGAGAGACGGCTTAGGAATTAAGGGGCATGCCTGTGAAGCCTAAGGACCCAGGCTCGATTCTCCAGGTCCCAGATGCACATGGTGGCACATGCATCTGGAGTTTGTTTGCAGTGGCTAGAGGCCCTGGTGTGCCCATTCTCACTCTCTCTCTTCCTCTGTCTCTCCCTCTCTCCCTCTGTCTGTCTCAAATAAATAAAAATAAAATCTTCAAAAAGTGTGATCACCATTATTCAAAAAAAAAAAAACAATTTTAGGGCTGGAGAGATGGCTCAGCAGTTAAGGTGCTTGCCTGCAAAGCCTAAGGACCCATGTTCAACTCTCCAGATCCCACATAAGCCAGATGCACAAAGGTGAGTCAAGTGCAAGGTCTCACATGCCCACTAGGGGGCGCAAGCATCTGGAGATTGATTGCGATGGCTGAGGCCCTGGCATGCCAATTCTCTCACACCCTTTCTGTCTTTCTCTCTCTTTCTGTCTTTAAAATTAAAAAAAAAGTTTAAAAAATATTTTATTTCTTTTTATTTGAGAGAGAGGGAGAGAAAAAGAGCCAGAGAAAGCGGGGGGAGACAGAGAGAGAAAATGGGCACACCAGGGTCTCTAGCCACTGCAAATGAACTCCAGATGCATGGCCACCTAGTGAATCTGGCTTACATGGGTACTGGGGAATAAAACCTGGATCCTTGGGCTTCATAAGTAAGCACCTCAACTGCTAAGCCATCTCTCTAGTCCAAATATTTTTTTTAAAAAAAAGAATATATAACTTAAAAACTGCCATTTTTCCATACAGACTACTTATAATTTTAACTTTAAAGACAGTAATATCATTTCTGATAATAAAAATTGCTATTTGATCCAGGTGGTGGTGGCACACACCTTTAATCCCAGCACTTGGGAGGCAGAGGTAGGAGAATAGCCGAGAGTTCAAGGCCACCCTGAGACTACACAGTGAATTCCAGGTCAGCCTGGACTAGAGCAAGACCTTACCTCAAAAAAACGGGGGAAATGTACATGCCAGGTGCAAGATGTGCCTATAATCTCAGCACTCAGGAGGCAGAGGCAGAGGCAGGAGCAAGCTAGACAAGCTGAATCTGTGGACACAGGGTTCAAATGAGAGATCCTGTCTCAATAAACAAAGTAGACAGTGATAGAGAAAGACACCCAACCTCAAACCTCTGGTTTCCACATACATCCACACACATGTACCTGCCCACACACATTCAAACATGCAAACACACATGCACACAGATACAAATGAAAGCAACAACAAAAATATTCTCTCCTTTTCTAGTTATCCAACCAAATCTAAAATAAAGCTCTACACTTATGCTTGTCCAAAAAACAAAAAAACAAAAAAAACCGGGGGGAAGAAAAAGCTATTTGCTAGGCTGGAGAGATTTCTCAGTGGTTAAGGCACTTGTCTACAAAGCCTAACAATCTGGGTTTAATACCCCAGTACCCATATAAAGCCAGAACCACAATGTGGTACATACATCTGGAGTTAGTTTGCAACATCTGGAGGCCTTGGCATGCCCATTCTCTCTCTGTATCTCTCTTTTCTCTGTCTCTCCATGCCTGCAATAAATACATAAATAATTTAAATTTGCACTGGAGAGATGGTTTAGTGGTTAAGACATTTACCTGCAAAGCCAAAGGACCCATGTCCAATTCTCCAGGACCCATGTAAGCCAGGATCACAGGTGGCACACACGTCTGAAGTTCATTCACAGTAACTGAAAGGCCCTGGTGCACCCATTCTCTCCTCTCTCTCTCTCTCTCTGTGTCTGTGTGTGTGTGTGTGTGTGTGTGTGCGTGCGTGCCTCTTTCTCTCTCTCTCTCTCCTTCTCTCTGGAATAAATAAATACATAAATAAATAAATAAAATTGCTACTTGCATTTCAATAAATACTTGCACTTCAAAGACACGTCAATCATTTTTGGTCAAAAATATTTACTAAGCACTTATTCTAGATGGTTGGGGTGCTTGTAACCAGGAGATGGAGCTCTACATTTGTGGAGCTTATATTCTGGTAGAGAAACAGGTTAATCAATGAAAATATTAAGGAAGTAAACAGTGTAGGAATTAATAAGTGAAAATGGATACAAAAGAAAAGGAAAAGTTGATAGAGGTACAGGATTAAGTAAGATATTTAGACTTGGTCTTGTTGAGAAAATAAGGTCTAAAAGCAAAAGGTTGAAGGAGACAGTGGGGTTAACCAGAAGGCTGTCTGGATGGAACAGTGTCCAACACAGTATTCCAAGCAGTTCCAAGCCAGTGGCAGGGCATGCTGGAACTATATTTGTGCAACAAGAAAAAGCCCTTGTGGCCAGAGGTGAATTAGCAAAAGAGAGAGAGTAAAAGACATGGTTAGAGAGGGAAGAGGAGGGTGGGAAGAAGGCAGTTCACATAAGTCCTTCAGGCCACTGACAGGACCTTGGCATTACTCTGAATGAAACTGAAGGGCCAGTGGAACATCCTGAGACGAGGAATAACATGGTGCTTACATCTAAAAGTCTGACTGTTGGAGAGAGAATTGGAAGGAACAAAGATAGAAGGAAAAAGTCCACTAGGAAGCGGAGGCTTCTATGTGTTTTGAAGGCAGTATCAAGAGAATTTCCTGATAGTAAATGTGGGGGATGAGAAATGAGACGTTAGGATGTCCTTCAGCTTTTTGACCTGAATGACAGGAAGGATGAGGCTTCCATCACTTGCAGCGGGAAGTTGGAAAGATGACCAGAAGTTCCATTCACAGTGTGAATAAGAAATTTAAGAAATTGCACAAAATTACCCCATTGAAGAAATGGGACATAAAACCAGCTTTTGGGATCCCAAAGACTGTAACCATTCTTTCAAAATTTGAAAAACCAGGGACCTGGGGAGCTATCTCAGTGGGAAAAGCAGTTGCGATTAAAGCACGAGGGCCTGAGACCACCCAAGTTCAATACCCAGCACCCAGGTAAAAATTTGGTCAAGGCCACACAAGCCTGTGACACCAGTCCTGTAGTTGTGGGGGGAGAAGTTGGAGACTGGAGAATCACTGGGGCTCACTGACCTAAAATGCTAACTCGGGTTGAGGGAGAGACACTGTCTCAAGTAAATATATAGATAAGCAACAGAGGAAGACGTCCGATATTCTCCTCTGGCCTCCACACATGCATGTGTGGGGCATGTGCATCTGTACACACATCACACACCACACTACACATAATGTCTACACGCTTGCAAAAACTGGTAAAAGGTTGATGAGTGATCTTCCTTCTGTAGCAAATATAAGAATATAGTCAGCTAATCAATACTGTTTCACTTCTGTGATAATGAAAACAATGCAAATTATCTTTAATAAGCCTAACAGAAAGAAACAAACACTAAGGAGACCTGTAGTTACACACACATTCTTTTTTAGAAACGTATTTTATTTATTTATTTGATACACAGAGAGAGAGAGGCAGAAAGAGAAAGAGGCAAATAGATAGAATGGGCACACCATGGCCTCTAGCCACTGCAAACAATCTCCAGGTGCACCACCTTGAACATCTGGCTTTATGTGTGTACTAGGGAACTGAACCCAGGTCCTTAGGCTTTACAGGCCAATGCCTTAACTGCTTAGCCATCTCTGCAGCCCCATACACCTATTCTTGATCAGTGAGATAGACATTGTGTAAGCTAAGTTTTCCATGGCTGTGCAGCATACAAACATGACCATGAGGGACAAGACAGAAGCCTTTGTCACACAGGAGCTTTTTGTACTAGAGGTTAAAGAGTTTCTGTTTTCAAAATCTAAGGCCAGATTTCAAAGAGAAGGAAGGTCTCTCATTACACATCAGGATTTCAGATGGATTCAAGTGTCAGAAACACTGGACCCACCAGAGGTTACTATGGTGGTTTGATTCAGGTGTCCCCCATAAACTTAGGTGTTCTGAATGCTAGGTTCCCAGCTGATGGAGATTTGGGAATTAACACCTCTTGGAAGCGGTGTATTGTTGGGGACAGGCTTATGCCTACTATAGCCAGTGTCCCCTTGCCACTGTCTGGCACACTCTCCTGTTCCTGTTGTCTGCCTTATGTTCGCCAAGAGGTGGTGTCCACCCTATGCTCATGCCATCATTTTCCCCTTCCATTGTGAAGTTTCCACTCGAGTCTGTAAGCCAAAATGAACCTTTTTCCCAAAAGCTGTTCTTGGTCAGTTGATTTCTGCTAGAAATGTGAACCTGACTGCAACAGTAGTGTTGGTACCAGGAGTAGGGTTGTTGCTAGACACCTGACTGTGTGGCTTTGGCCTGTTAGAGCTGATTTTCAAGAGGAATGTGGAAGGATTTGAAACCTTGGCGTAAGAGATGCCTTACAGTGCTATAAGTACAGCTTGGTGGACTATTCTGGTCAGAGTTGAAAAACCTGAATGCAATAAGAACTATGGACTATGAGGTTTGGCTTGTGAGGGTGAGAAAAAGCTTTGCCTGAACTGGGCTAGAAGCAGTTTGTGTGAGAGGCTTGCTGTTATGCCTATGTTGTGAGAATTTGTGCAGGGTTGCTTTGCATAAAAATGGACCAGTATGAGTAGAGGGATATGGCACAGAAATGAAATCTTTGGGCTGGAACTTCTGCCTGTTTAGCTGCAATTATATGAGATTACAACCTTTGAGCCAGCTGACCTGCACTGGGGCAACAGGAAGAATGTAGACTCTTTTGAAGGGGTCTGAGTGCTCAAGGAGTGTCCTGTTCTTCAAAGTCTACTTTATTCCCCCCCCCCCGGGTTAACAAACTGGCACCCTACCTGGTGTTATGGAGTATAAGAAATGTAGGAAAGAGAGGGTCATTAAGTTTGCAACATAGTCTTGTGTTTTGAAAATGGCCATGGGCAGTGTGAAGCAGGTTTGCTGGATTGCCTGCATGGATGGATACCAATGGAAATGTGAGCATGAACCATGGATTGCAGTGGACACCCAGTGGAGATGCTGGGACAGTGAGATGGCTGCTAAGGAGAGCTGCCGGCCCCAGATGAAGTTTTCCAGGACTGTGAGTAGCCTAGCTGGAGGAGCAGAATTAGAACTTCCAGAGACTTGTTGCTGGTTAGAATTATCAGACTTGGAGACTTGTTACTGACTAGAATTGTTGGACTTGGAGCTACAGAGTTTGATGTTTGCCCTGGTTGTTTCAAATCTTGCATTGATTGAATATTTCTTTGCTATGCCCAGTGTCATCTTCTGCAGTGTCAATGTGTATTCTGTGCCATTATGGGGTTGAGGGGGGTGATTTGGTGTTATGGCTCAGTTAAAAGATCTTGGATTATGGGGATGGTTGAACATCAATGGAATTGATAAAAAAAATTGAATGCATTGCATTTTACGTCATGGATGGTTATCAATTTATGGGGGCCAGGGGCAGAATGTGGTGGTTTGAGTCAGGTGTCCCCTATAAACTTTGGTGTTCTGAATGCCAGGTTCCCAGCTGATGGAGATTTGGGAATTAACACCTCATGGAGACAGTGTATTGTTGAAGGTGGGCTTATGGGTATTATAACCAGTTTCCCCTTGCCAGTGTTTGGCACACTCTCCTGTTTCTGTTGTCCACCTTATGTTGGCCAGGGGGTAATGTCCACTCTCTGCTCATGCCATCGTTTTCCCCTGCCATTGTGGAGTTTCCCCTCAAGTCTGTAAGCCAAAATAAGCTCTTCCTAAAAGGTGCTTTTGGTCAGGTGATTTCCTGCCAGCAATGTAAACCTGACTGCAACAGTTATTGAAAACGTCAGATGACACTGGGAAAGATTTGGAAAGCTGAAAGTAGTTAGAAAGTTGTTGCTAAACGAGCATGAGATAACTAACATTTCCTACAGTTTAGTTATTGGCAAGTATCAAGGCAGTGTTAAGTGTGAAGTCATAAAACCGCAGTGGGGCTAGAGAGAGACGGCTTAGCGGTTGAGGAGCTTGCCTGCAAAGCCATAGGACCCAGATTCTATTCCCCAATACCCATGTAAGCCAGATGCAAAGGGTGGCACATGCATCTGGAGTTTATTTGCAGCAGCTGAAGGCCCTGGCATGCCCATTCTCTCTATATATCTGCCTCTATCTCTCTCAAATAAATAAAGTAAATAAATTTTTTTAAAAATTGTAAACTGTGGTGAAATTCTGCTAAGAGCCATTGATCACCCTTGCACATACTGTTGTTCACAGAGCAAAACTCCAGTCTTTAGGTGCCTTCTTAGGAGTTCATCTTAAAAAGGAAAGGAACAAATTAATTATGGAGAGGTGACAGGATGTAGGAGGGGGATCTCATAAAATGCTTTGGGTGATATCACATCAGAGTATCACAATTACTTTGCCGACTGACTTTGTTGTAGGCTACTATATTTCCACTACTGGCAGACTGCTTCACCTCTGCTGTTAACAGAACATTCACAACTGACAGTCAGTGAACTTCTTATGGGGTATGTTGATTATTTTTTTAAAAAATATTTTATTTTTATTTATTTATCTGAAAGAGACAGAGTCAGACAGAAGGAAAGAGAGAATGGGCACGCCACAGCCTCAAGCCACTGTTATCTAACTCCAGACACATGCACCATCTTGTGCATTTTGCTTACGTGGGTCCTGGGGAATCGAACCTAGGTCCTTTGGCTTTGCAGGCAAGTGTCTTAACCTGCTAAGTCATCTCTCCAGCCCACGGGGTGGTGTCTTTTTAAGATAGTGGCCTCCTTCTTGTTCTAGAGGAGGGCTTGTACCTCTGAGCTACCCCACAGCCCCATCTTTTATGACTTCTTTCTGATTCCCTTCTATAAATGATACTGTCTTAGCCAGCCAAGAGAATGTGTTTAGAAGTCTGTGGCTTTTATAATGTCCCTGTGGTAAGCAATAAATAGAAATGACATTGTGTGGACCATGAGTGTGGATAAATGAAGTATAATGCAGTGAGAAGATGGCCATACTAAGACCAGTGTTGAATAAAGGAGCTGAAACTTGGAGAGACTCCTATCCTCAGAGCTAGTTTATGGAGCTGGAGCAATATTTAACATACAGTTCAGTTGGAAGAAACTCTTTTCGACATATTGTAATTGGTACTCCTTTTGCCTCCCATTTCAACCACACATCTTTTGAGCGTCAACTAGGTACCGATGGGGAAAGGTATAAAATAAAATATCACCCCTCATCCCAAGAAGAATCCAGTGGTGGGAGAGTAAAGCCGGTAAGTAAGTATACAGAAGTGCAGAGTGTGGATTGATAGGTACGCAACCAATACAGTAAATACAGTGGTGACAGACAAGGCATTATATGAGAGTGACCAGGAGACACTTGAAGAATAAAGGTGTTTCCAGATGGTCCAATGGAAGAAGGCTACCTCAGGCACCAGGCATATGAAACAGTTTGGCAGTGCTGGAGAATAAAATACAGTGGGAAAGGAAGCAGGGCCATTCTGATTTCACACTGGGTGAGTAACATTCAGACTGCATTCATGTGATACAGTCCCCACACCCAGCCGTCTTTGACTCAAAGGCTGAGGCGCTCATAACGACCGGACTGGAGCACTCCAGACTGGTGCTGTCCACAGAAATGCATTGCCAACCACATATGGAACTTTGTATTGCCTAGAAGCCACATAAAAAATGACCAAAGAACCATGTGCAGTAATTTTAGTCACACATATTAATGATCTATCCAAAATGTTATTTAATGAGCACTATTTGAAATTGTATTAAATTTAAATAATAGTAAACTTATTAACGAGCTAATTTTTCACACTGAATCTCCCTAATCTGATGTGTGTTTGCATGTACAGCATATTCCAATTGAGACCAGCCACAGTTCAAGTACTGAGTAGCTGACCGTGGCTGGTAGCTGTGGGACTGGACAGTGCAGCTTGAGGTCAGTGCACAAACACCATCTCTGGTACTCTGCAGCCAGGCAGCCGAGGGGAGGGTATCCCATGAATCCTCAAGGAAACAGAAGGGAAAATGAAACAGCGTTTACTGCAGTCCTGCTCCTTGTCCCTGATTTGAACTCATATTCAAACCCAGAGTGCTTTATTAACACTCTGGCAGCAAAAACAAGCTCCAGTTGTCATGTTCACTTTTCCTTCTCTCAGAACTTCCCTTCCACTTTAGATTTTTATGTGTTCTGACTCAAAGAATCAGGGGCTGAAGCAGGAGTGGAGACTAACAGCAAAGCAGGCGGCCCTAAACCCACATCCGGCAAAATGTGATCTGTTACCCTAGCAACCATACTTGTCAACTTTTTTTTTTTTTTTTCTGTTTGCTTCTACCTGCTCGTTCACAAGCATAACATACAGTCAGCAGCAACGCTTCTTAGTGGCTCTCCACTCCAGAGCACACCTCCCCTCTCAAGAGAGGACATGGTGGTAAGATTTGTGGCTTGGAAATGGAAAATGCCCAGGGTACAGTTTGAAAAAGCCTTAGGGGCATGTGAATGCTATTCCTCTCTTGCTCAGAGTGGTTGAGTCCAGGCTGGAGAGACAGCTCCCTTAGTAAAAGTGCTTGCCTCACAAATGTGAGGGCCTAAGTTTGATCTCCAGAACCCATGGCAAAATGTCAGGCATAGTGGCACGTTCCTGTAATCCCAGTGCTAGGAAGGTGGAGACAGGCAGATCGCTGGGTTTTGCTGGCCAAATTATCTAGTCTAATTGGCAATCTCCAGGCTAATGAGAAAGAGGTCCTATCTTTAAACAAATAGGTAGATAGCATTCTTTTTTATTTATTTATTTTTATTAGTTATGTACACAGTGTATACAGCCATGTTGGTACCATTGTTAGCCTCCTCCCTGTCCTCCCCCCTCCACAGGGACCGTCCTTGTTGGGGAATGTGGGTCGTGTACTGTGGGGTTAGCCATCAGTTATGGGTAAGAGGCAACGTCTCTGTGCATGATGACCCAACATGTGGCTCTAACATTCTTTCTGCCCCTTCTTCCGCGAATTTCCCTGAGCCATGTTGGGTTCATTTTAGGTCTGCTTCAGTGATGAGGTCTTGGAAGCCTCTGTATCTCTGGGTATCTGGTTTGGTAGGAATTGAGTGTTCTCTGTGTCTATCTCCTTCACCCTTGTGCTGGTACCAGGTTCACCAAAGAAGCAGCACTCTTGCTCATTGCCCCAAATACTCTTAGTTTCAGCTAGGGCCCTTTTGAGGTGTGATGGGCTGGTTCTCTCCTTAGAATCATTCTTAAGAAATGACACCCAACACTGTAGCTTATACACACATGCATACACATACATCAAAAAAAAGATAAGAGCTGGAGAGGTGGATTAGCGGTTAAGCGCTTGCCTGTGAAGCCTAAGGACCCCGATTCAAGGCTCAACTCCCCAGGACCCACGTTAGCCAGATGCACAAGGGGGCACACGCGTCTGAAGTTCATTTGCAGTGGCTGGAGGCCCTGGCGCACCCATTCTCTCTGTGTGTCTCTCTCTCTGCCTCTTTCTCGCTCTGTCTCAAATAAATAAATAAATAAATAAATAAACAAAAAAAATTTTTTTTAATTTTAAAAAAAGAAGATATTTTTTTCAAACAACAGTTTAGTCTCTTCCCTAGATATTACACTTACAGTTGCCCGGTTCCATGAAGAAGTAGCAGATACGTATAGAATGTAGCTATGTTCCTGTGATGTAGGAGCAGAGAGGGAATGAGAATAATGACTGAAAACTATCAGTTGACTGTTTTAGAGGGAAAAAAGGGTGATAAAATATAATAGTAAGCACTTTATGCACACCAGACATTATAATAAGGGCTTGTACAGACACTACCTCATTCCTATGTGCTAAGAACTACTGGTGTATGTGTGCACATAAACCTTTAATTCTTTCTAAAGTCTAGTGAATAAGAAGTATTTGTATTTATTTCAGTGGGATACCATTTTAATTGCCACTTATAAGGGAGTTCTAAGTATTAGACATTCGGTTTGAATCTGACATGTGTGTCCCCAGCAGGCTCGGGTTCCGAATGCTTAGTCCTCCACTTGCGGTGCTGTCTTGAAAGCTGTGGAGCCTTTGGTAGATGAGGCCTGGCTGGCAGAAGTAGGACACTCACCCCTGGCTCCCGTTTCCTGGTCTGCCACAGTGTGAACAGCGATTCCCACTGCCATGGGAGGAACAGCCCCACTCTATCTTCCCTGCCACAGTGGACTAAAATGCCACTGAAGCCATGGGCTAACGTAAACCCTTCCTTCTCTAAGTTGTTTCTGTCTGGCAGTTGGTCACAGCAGTAGAAAAGTAATGAATATACAAACCATTACTGCAAATATTACTCTATAGTCACCAAAACAGCTGTCAAAGTTTCTTATTAGAACTCGCTCAGCGTTGCTTCAAAACCAGCAACATCCTGTTGGAAATGGTACGGGCTCATTGTAGTTACCTTCTTGTGGCTGGGACAATCACCTAGCCTGAAGCAGCTCATGGGAGGAAAGGGTTTATTCTGGCTTGCAGTCTAGACACATCACCTCTGCCACAGGAGAGTGAGCCAACTAGCACTGGCAAGCTAGGAGCTAATAAATCTCAGGGTCCACTCCAGCAACACACCTCCCCCAGCAAGGCTCCACCTTCCAAACTGCCACCAGCTGGGGAGCAAGCATTTGGAACACATAAGTTTATGGGGGACACCTGAGCCAAACCCCTACAAGGGGGAAGTAAGGAAAGGAAAAGCACGGTGCACAGTTTCGGATAAAGAAGAGTGTCACTTAAAGAAGTTGTTTAGTTAAATTCTGGGCAGTTCTGCAGCAGAAAAAAACAGACTATGGAAGTCACCTAATCAACACGTGGACATTGAATGAGCAAAAACACTTGGGATAGTACCCGGCCTGTGGTGAATGCTCAGAACATGTTAAAAATGCGGGTTTTTTTTTTATCCAAACATTTGCAGCTAAGCAAAATGAAAATACATTCTCTCTAGAAATTCTGTTTAAAATAAATCAAGTATTTTCTTCTTGTATTTTCATTATTATTTAGCACCTACATGCCTGTCAGGTCTTGAAACACTAGGTTAAGCACAGTTGCCCAGACACAGGACCCAAGGTAGAACATAAGAGTACGTGACTACATTTCAATTTTTTTTAACTTTATTCTTATTTCTTTCCCTTTTTTTTTTTTTTTTTTTTTTTTTGGTTTTTCGAGGTAGGGTCTCACTCTAGCTCAGGCTGACCTGGAATTCACTCTGTAGTCTCAGGGTGGCCTCGAACTCTCAGTGATCCTCCTACCTCTGCCTCCCGAGTGCTGGGATTAAAGGCGTGCGCCACCACGCCCGGCTCTTCTTTCCCTTTTTTGACAATGACTAATTATGGGACACTGTGCCAGGACACAGGGAAACTAGTACAGTCACCCCTCATTGTTCACTGGACAAGGGTTTCAGGCACTCTTTGTATACCAATGGCCATAGATCTCAAGTCCCTCACATAAAATGGTATAGCATTTGCTAAAACCTCTACACATCCCCACATTCTTTAGATCATCTCTGGCTTACTTCAACATCCCTAAGACAACATAAATGCTATGGAAATGCTTGCTACAGTGTATTATTTAGGGAATAGTGACGTCTGTATGAGCTGGGTGTATAATCCTTGCACTCAGAAGGTAAGGCAGGAGGATGAGGAATTGGATGCCAGCCAACAGCAAGACCCTGTCTGAAACAAGAACAGTGAGAGGACAAGGGGGAGGTGAAAAATGTACATATTCAGTACAAACACATTTTTTAAAATATTTTATTTTTATTTATTTATTTGAGAGAGAGGGAGTGTGAAAACCAGGGCTTCTAGCCACTGCAAACAAACTCCAGATGAATATTCCACTGTGAGTCTGGCTTTTCATGGGTACTGTAGAATTGAACCTGGGTCCTTTGGCTTTGCAGGCAAGTGCAAAACATACCTATTTAGAAGGCACGTTGATGAGCATATCATGTCCATTTAGTCAAGCAACCACAGTTGCTTCCCCACTCAGTCCTATGACCTCCCCAGCCATGGACTTTTGACTTGGTTTACAGTAGCTGATGTGAATTCCTGCCTATCAAGGGGTTCTCAAATTCAATCACAAAGTGGTTGGTTACCCCCTTAACAGACTTGCCACTATAGCACTAGTGGGCAATCTTGCCTGGATGGTCAGTTGTGTTACAGCCAGGGTCCATAGCTGAGTAAGACTTTGACAACAATTCTCCAGCAGCAACCTGCATAGCACCTCCCAGCATACAAGGGCTGATCAGCAGAGAGGAAGCGTCCAGCCCAGTTCCAGGCTTATTTATGTATATCCCGTGACAAGGGCATGTGGTATCATCAGCAATAGGGTCTTAACATCTAGTTCTGGTTAGCAATCAAGAGTAGCAATATGGTTAGCAATATGGGGCTGAAGAGATGGCTTAGTGGTTAAGGCACTTGCCCATAAAGCCTAAAAACTTTTGTTTGAATTTCTAGGTCCCACATAAGCCAGACACACAGTGATGCAAGAACACAATGTTGCACAGGCACCCCAAGGGGTGCATGTGTCTCATGTGTCTGGAGTTCATTTGCAGTGGCTGAGGCCCTGGAATGCCATTCTCTCTCTCTCTCTCTCTCTCTCTCTCTCTCTCTCTCTCTCTCATTAAGAAAAAAAAAAGAGTATTGGCAATAGCCAGTATTGTTTTGAGGTCTCTGGGACCTCCCAACTACTAGGACTACTAGGGAGTGAGTCCACATGTGAGAGACAACATGTAGTGTTTGCCTTCCAGAGCCTGAGTTACCTCACAATATATTTTCCAGTTCTATCCACTTTCCTATACTTTTTTAAATTTCATTTTTCTCTAAGCTGAATATAATTTTGTGTATGTATATATCACATCTTTATATCCATGCATCAGTTAATGAACATCCAGGTTGGTTCCATCTCCTTGCTATCGTGAATAGAACAACAATAAACATAGATGTGTATCTCTGTGGTAGGAGAATCTTTGTTTTAGCTTAGTTTTGTGAGAAACCTCCACATTGATTTCCATAGTGGCTGTAGCAGTTTATACTCCCAACAGTGAATAAGTGTTCCCCTCTCCTCACCAGCATTTGATGTTATTTTCTTTCTTGATGAGCCTGGTGTGGTGACACATGCCTTTAATCCCAGCACCTGGAAGGCAGTGGTAGGCAGATCACCATGAGTTTGAGGCCACCCTGAGACTACATAGTGAATTCCAGGTCAGCCTGGATTAGAGTGATACCCTTCCTTAAAAAAAAAAAAAAAAAAATAGAGCTGGGTGTGGTGGCGCACACTTTTAATCCCAGCACTTGGGAGTCAGAGGTAGAAGGATCACCATGAGTTCAAGGCCACCCTGAGACTACATAGTGAATTCCAGGTCAGCCTGAACTACAGTGAGACCCTACCTCGAAAAAACAAAAAATAAAATAAAATAAATAAAGACATTCCAAGATGAAATCTCAAAATAATTTTTAATTAATTGATTTATTTGCAAGAAGAGAGAAAGAGAGAGAGAGAGAATAGGTGTGACAGATCCTCTAGCCACTGCAAAACAAACTCCAGACACATGCACCACTTTGTGCATCTGGCTTTACATTGGTACTTGGGAATCAAACCCAGGTTGTTGGGCATTACAGGCAAGTGCCTTAACTGCTGAGCCTTCTCTCCAGCCCTCAAAGTAATTTTGACTCACATGTCCCTAATGGCTAAGGATGTTGAACACCTATAAAATATCTATTGGCCATCTATTTCTTCTTTCAAAAATATTTTTTTAATTTATTTACAAAAGATACAAAGAGAAAGAGACATATGGAGAGTTAGCATGGGTTCACCAGGGCCTTTTGCTACTGCAGATGAATCCTAGACACGTGCCAATTTGTGTAGCTGGCTTTACATGGGTACTAGGGAATCGAACCCAGGCAATCAGGCTTTGTAAGTAAGTGCCTTTAACTGCTGAGCAGTATCTCCAAACCTGTATTTCTTCTTTTAAGAACTCTCTGTTGTGAGGTTTGTTTTTGTTTTTGTTTTTATTTTATTTTATTTTATTTTATTTATTTTATTTATTTATTTTTTTGAAGTAGGGTCTCACTCTACCCCAGGCTGACCTGAAATTCACTATGTATTCTCAGGCTTGCCTCCAACTCTCAGCGATCCTCCTACCTCTGCCTCCTGAGTGCTGGGATTAAAGGCATGCGACACCACGCCTGGCTTTCTGTTGTGTTTTTTGTTTGTTTGCTTTTGCTTGTTGGTTGTTTTCTGGTTATATTTTCTTGGGCTATTTCTTTTCTTATTGCTCTAGTTTTTGAGTCCTTTATATGTTACAGATATAACTTCATCCAGTAGGCTGTCTCTTCACTCTTTTTTATAATTTTATTTATTTATTTATTGGAGAGAAGGAAGCAGAGAGGGAGAGAAAGAATGGGCACATGAGGTCCTCTAGCCACTGCACATGAACTCCAGACACATGTGTCACCCTGTGCATCTGGCTTTCATAGGTCCTGGGGAATCAAACCTGGATCCTTTGGTGTTGTAGGCAAGTGCTTTAACTGCTATACAAAAGTGTTGTTTTATTTTTAATTTCATGAGGTTCCTTTTCTCAATTATTGGCTTTATTTCCTGAGCAACTGGAGCTCTATCCTGAAAGTCTTTACCTATACCTGTATCTTAGAGTGTTTACTTTTTTTTCTCTAGAAAGTTCAGAGTTTTAAATCACATATTAATGTGTTTGATCCATTTGGAATTGATTTTTGTGGGAGATAAGGATTCAGTTTCTTCTTCTACATGCAAACATCAAGTTTTTCAAGAACCGTTTGTTGAAGATGCTTTCTTTCTTCCTGTGAGCACTTTTTGGCATCTTTAAAAAAAAAAAAAAACAGTTGGCTATAGCTGTGTAGACTTCTATCTGTGACTTCAAGCACTATGTGGAATAGGAATAGGAGTGGCGAGGGTGGCCACCCTTGTCTTAGTGATCTTAGGGGAAATGCCTTGAGCTTTTCTCCATTTAGATGATCCTAGCCATAGGTTTAGGCATAGCCTGGATTATGGTAAGATACGTTCCCTCCATTCCTCGTGTCTTCGAGGTTATCATGAAGGCATGGGGCATTTATCGGAGTCCTTTTCTGCATCCACTGAGATGATCACAGAGTTCAGTTCTAGAGTCAATCGTGTGCCATACTGCATTCACTGATGTGTGTGACAAGCCTCTTTCCTGCTCCTGCCATGCTTTCTCCACCATGACGGATGAAAACTGTAAGTCAAAAACCGTTCTCTTCCTTAAACTGCTTCTTGCTGAGTGTTCCGTTCCAGTATTGATACACAAAAGGTCTGGGCCTGCTGACCCACAGCAGGGCTTTTTGAAATGGCTTCTCACTTCTGCTCTGTCAATTCCCAGTGTCGAGCACCCAGCACCAAGGGGAGAGGGCTTTTCCCAGCTTCTGCTTCTGCTAATGCTGCTCCGGGTGTGGCCCTTCTGTCCAGCTGTTTTAGTGTCTGTTGCTGCTCTGATTTTCAGCTTTCCCCGCACTGTTCCGTGGAGACTCTGGCTGACTATGCCTGGGTGCTA
This sequence comes from Dipus sagitta, assembly GCA_036346955.1. NCBI lineage: Eukaryota > Metazoa > Chordata > Mammalia > Rodentia > Dipodidae > Dipus > Dipus sagitta. Next base: position 158,727,379 of record CM070773.1, read on the forward strand.
CCCACCATCTTGGAGCCTTATGAGGTTATAATTTTTTGGCCAACAACTGAGAATTATTTTCTATCAAACATTGACTTAGACTTTGAAATAATTTGTTATAAACAAAATTATGTGTTCTTGGCTGGACAATTAAATGATGAGTCACATAAACTCTTAATTGCAGTTGTAGCCTTCAGAGAATAAATAGTCAATGACAAAACATCCCTAGTAAGTTACTGTAGTAACAAAAAACAAATGAACAAAGCACCTTTATAAACAACCATCATAAAAATAGTCCACCAAACATAACATTTTGATTTGTATCTCCTTTTCATTAACAATTTTTAGTCCTTTTTTGGACAGAGTCTCACTGTGTAGCACAGGCTAGCTTCAAACTCATGATTCTTCTGCCTACCCTCCTGAATACAGGGATTGTAGGTGTGGACCACCAAGGCCAAGGAATACGAGTAACAACTGCACTTATAATTCTCAAATTGATTCCTCAGTATTAATTGGGAAAGTAAGGCCACAGTAAGGAAGAATGGAGAGGAATATTTTCTCCCATTTTTGTATAGACTTCAGAGTTGACTTGTTTTTTATCCTGTAGCTGGTAAACATTCATTCACAATCTGAGTCTGTGGGGGACACTTCAGATTCAAACCTTACCAAGTTCCTTATTATCTTAAGCCTTTTACATTATTTTATAATTCACAGTTTTATTTTTATTAAGTTTTATTTACTTATTTGAGAGGGAGGGAGGGGTCAAAGGCAGAAAGAGAGAGAGAGAATGGGTATACCAAAGCTTTCTAACCACTGCAAACAAACTCCAGATGCATGTGCCACCTTGTGCATCTGGCTTTATATGGGTACTGGGGAACTGAACCCGGGTCCTTTGGCTTTGCTGGCAATAACTTTAACCACTAAGCCATCTCGCCAGCCCTATTTTTGTGTTTTATTCCTTTGAGTTTCAACCTTAACTGTGTGTGTAACATATATTCAAGTCAGGAGCACTAGCAGTTACCTAACAGTTTCCACTCCATGAAAACTTGTTTAGCTAATGAACAAATCAGTTCACAAGTGGAAAGCCACGGCATAAAATGCTGGTCAATCCCTGTGTAGGTAACAGAGTTCATGTGACAGTAAGTAAGTGATCACTTTACATTTATGTTTGTGTGTCCCCCCACTTCTGTGGGTCACACAACCTCGGATGTAATTGAGAGTATGGAGGTGATAACTTACCTGGGGCCCCTGCTCCAGCTATCCTCCACAACATCCACACAAACTCAGCTGCTAAGCTTTCTCTGCTGGTTCATGGAGTCCTTGATGTGTCTCAGGACATGACTGCCCAGTGCAGACGATTACAAACATTCCTACTGCTCCTCCTATGGTTCCCAGCAGCAGTGTGGTGCTGCCCCGCAGACTGCACGTTCCTGTAGCTATTTAACATGCGCCCTTCCCGATGTGGCGGCCCCAGCCTCTTCAGGCTTCTGCACACTGATGGGACCCGGCTGTTAACCTCAGCAGCTCCAGTGTAAACCACGACTCGAGGCCTGTGCTCTTGGCTTCCTTTAGCCTTAAAAAACAAAGTCCTATTTCATTAAAAAAAATAAAAATCCAATTGCTTTTAACTCAGGACCTTCCCATCCCAGCTCATGAAAAGATGAATAATTTATAGCCAGAAGCAACCCTGGGGCTGATGCTTTCCCAAACTGGGAGTGAGCGTGTTGGTTCTGGAGCCTCAGATCTCATAACACGCCGCATGCCAGGGGGCAGTCTCCGGCCTCCTCTCCAGCATCTCCTACACCAGCCTGTCCTTGCCACTAGCCTCCAGACATCATGGAGGCTATGTGAGGACTGCAGCTCCAACCTTTACTGAGCTCTCAGGTCCTGGCCAGGCCCTCTTCTAGGCACTGTTCATTCGTAATTGATAGAATTCTCACTGTGACCCATGAAGCAATTTCTTTTTTTTTAATATTTCATTTATTTTTTAATTTTTTGTTGTTTATTTTTATTTATTTGCGAGCAAGGGAGAGAATGGGCACACTAGGGCCTCCAGCCACTACAAACAAACTCCAGATGCATGCGCTCCCTTGTGCATCTGGCTAACGTGGGTCCTGGGGAATTAAACCTGAGTGCTTCAGCTTTGCAGGCAAATGCCTTAACTGCTAAGCCATCCTCCATCCCCTGAAGTAACTTCTTATCACACCTTTTCAAACATGAGAAAACTAAGACACTGCAAGGTTCGGGAACTTGCTCAAGGTTACATGGCCAGCAAGCAACAGTGCTGGGTTTTGAACCCTGTTCTTTCCTCTGACTGAGGGTCTGATCTGCCCAATTGTTAGTCAGCGGTGCCCTTCTCTGTGGTGTACCTAGATGGGTCCACATATGACGAAATAAATGAGGACAAAATAGAAGCTCCCATGTTGTACCTGGTAATACTAACAGAAGATAATTATGGAGGAAAATAGAATGTTTTTTCTTTTAAGGAATGGGTCACATAAAATGTGGGAGAGTAATGATTGTTTCTTGCTTCAAAATAAGACAGTAGTGGTAGCAGTATCTTTGCAGAAGAAGAGACAATATTTACTTCAAAAGCTAGGAGAAAGTCGGTTGTCATTGAGGGACTGGTGGTGCATCTCAGGGGTAGAGCATGGACGTGGATGCATGAGCCTGGGTTCAGTCCCAACATCAACAACTACTCGACCGGGTTGCCTTTTTCCATGGCATGTGTCACCCTAACATATTTTGGAGGACCCAACAGTCACAGGCATGGCTGTGAATGAGAGAAGTGCAAAGAAGTGGAACCGCTAGTTAATGCAGCGTTCACCACACTTGACAGTTATCTTTCCCACCAGCCCTGGTCCTTGGGTGTTTTCAGGACCAGGTGCAGAACACTGACCAAGACAAACAGAAAATTCTCTTCACACAAAGGCAAAAAGTAACTGATATTTTCAGTCTTATCCTGAAACCACATGGCATGTAATTTTTCTACAGATGAAAACATCTGGCTCTGATCACAGTATCGTGAAAAATAGGGCAAACTAGATATTTCCAACAATAGGCCTGATTAAATTATAGTGTGGCACAGCCACATGAAAGGTGCCTGGGGCCGTGAAGCAACTTTGGAAGAATTCCAGCTGATAAAGATGAAGGCACTTGGCAGTTGCTGTGGCGTGGAGCCCTGCTTTCTCGGTCATCTGTGTGGTCATTTCTATATTCCCACTCACTGTTTGAAAGCCTGCACTAGAGGGGGGACCCAGGGTTTCACACATGTTAGGCACATGCTCTACCAGGGAGCTGTGTACCCTGTTCCCACTCACTTTGACAGAGGCTCTGCTCCCTCCTGCCTCCCTCAACACTCCTCCACAAATAGCAATCTGTGCACTTAATGCCAGAGGTCATTTCTCAGCGCCCGGCTTGAGAATACACAACATGGTTATCAGATTTAATTCACTAATACATCGTTTTTAAGTATTATCATTTATCTGCAAACAAAGAGAAAAAGTACAGGTGCTCCAGGACCTCTTGCCACTGTAAGCGAACCCCAGACACCTGCATCACTTTGTGAGTTCTGGGGAACGGTACCTGGGCTGGCAGCCTTTGCATCCAAGTGCGTTTACCCACTAAGCCATTTCCCCACCCCTTGCCTTGAATGTTTAGACAACAGCATTCAGCTTTTCATGGAATTAAAGGTCATTTCTTCTCAGTAGAACAGATACAGTACATGTTTGCTTTTGCTAAAGACTTGGAGGTGTACAGGGTCTTCCACTCATCTGTGCTTCTCCTCTCCACCCAGAGCCCCGTCTTCCTCGATGCCAGGCACCCCCACCACGACATTCTATGCTACCACAGCCCAAAACATGCCAGGACACTCAGCTGTTCATCACCCAAGCCAAACAATCTTCAGAATGCCATGTGACTTTTTTTGAGGTTTATCAAAGAATGTCATATATTTTCTGCATTCCTTGTTTGATTAAATACAAAGCACTATTGAATTGTATATTGCCAGTAGTTTCTTGAATTGCACTGGAAACACAAGCTTGACAGGCAGTTGGTATCTGACATACAGTGTCTCATGAGAGACATGCTACAGCAGTCTCTCTTGGCTTTGAAAACTACAACCTGAGTGCCTTGAGGATTTCTGCTCCTTTGATTTCCAGGCCTGGCCCATAAACAACAGTCTTTCCCATATGGCACCATGGTTCAAAGCACTGGAAGGGATGATTTGGACTCCAAATTTACACTATGTACTGAACTGTGTCTTCTCCAGCTATAGCTTTCCTAAGTGTCTCCCAAAGGCCCATGTGTTGAAAGCTGAGTCTTTAGCTGTGACACTGTTGGGAGGTCACATAATCTTAGCAAGTACAGCCCACTGGGAGAGAGCCGGGTAATTGGAGTGTGCCCTTAACGGGGATGTTGGAGTATGGCATCGTCCTCTTCTCCTCATCCTCTCTCTCTCTCTCTCTTTCTCTCTCTCCATATCTATATACATATGTATATTTATACACACACACACACACACACACACACACATATATATGAACTCCCTAAAGCTATAAGCCTAAATGAACCTTTTCCCTTTTGACTATCTCAGATAACTTTTCACGTAACCGAAAGCTGCCTAACACAACTACCAATACAAGTAATTCAAACACTCATTAGACAACAGACACTTATGCTGCTTCTCTTGATTTCTGGGTAAATAGCTGAAGAAGACTGTGTCAGCATAACTCCTGCTGGAGGTAGACAAGTGTCATACTCTGTAGAGCATGAGACATCCTGATTGCACAAGCAGAAACCAGGATATATAACTAAATGAAAGAATGTAAAAAAAAAAAACAGAAGAATGTGCTCTTTCTATACATTTTAATGAATGATGAAGGAGTCTAGCATCTCCTGTGAATTACTATGTCTTTTGGACTAAGTCTGTGTGACTAACATATCCATATTTGAATCTTTTTTCAAGTAGGTCTCACTCTAGCCCAGGCTGACCTGGGATTCACTATGTAGTCTCAGGGTGGCCTCCAACTCACAGCGATTCTCCTACCTCTGCCTCCCGAGTGCTGGGATTAAAGGCATGTGCCACCAAGCCCAACTCATACTTGAAATTTCTAAAGGTTAAACAAGATTGCAAAAACAAAGGAATAATTTAAGTATTATTATACATGTATGTGTTCATGTGTGCAGGTGCATGTTTAAGTGCACATACATGTGGAGGCCAAAGGACAACCTTGAGTGTTCCCTCAAGAATTCTCTCCACCTTACTTCTCTGTCTCTCTCTCTCTCTCTCTCTCTCTCTCTCTTTCTCTTTCTCTTTCTCTCTGGCTCTCATTGGATCCTCCTGTCTCCACCTCCCCAGCACTGAGATTACGGGCACATGCCACCATGCCCAGCATTTTTACAAGTGATCAAACTTGGGTCTTCCTGCTTGTAAGACAAGAACTTTTTAAAATATTTTATTTCTATTTGACAGAGAAAGGGGGAAGGAGAGAGAGAGAGAGAGAATGGGCATGCCAGGGCCTCCAGCCACTGCAAACAAACTCCAGATGCATGTGCCCCTTTGTGCATGTGGCTAATGTGGATCCTGGTGAATCGAACCTGGGTCCTTTGGCTTTGCAGGCAAACACCTTAACCGGTAAGCCATCCCTCCAGCCCAACAAGCACTTTTTTGACTGAGCTATTTCCCTAGCCCATAAAACATTTTAACACATTCATATCTCACTAAACATTTACAAATGGCCTATAAATCAGACAACCCATAATGTGGAGTTTCTTTTTTGGGCCATAACACTCTGTCTCCTGATCCGTTTTCAATTTGTAGTTGGAAAGAGAGAGAAGATTAATGTTTCAAATCACTCAAACTTGTGATTTTTCAGAAATTTTCCATTGTAACATGTCTGCTAAGCAAAGCTTCTTGACGTAGACACTATTTGGCATCTCCTTTTCTACCAAGTCCAGGGATGGTCTGAAGGCCATGGACAGATGCTGACCTCGGCTTAGTGTCATCTGTCCTAGAAGAAAAACGCTGTGACATAGCACCCTCCGTCATGTTTATGAAGACACAAACCAGTCACTGCTTTCTCCAAGCAGCATGTGAAAGACCCCCTGGGAGATAAAAACTTGGCTGCATGAAAGCCTGTTCTGTGTTGGCGCACGCCTCTGTCTGTGTCTGTGTGTATGTTTGAATGTGTGTTCTTTTCTCGGCAGCTGTGTTCTGGAAATCCAAGTGTATCCTCCCACCTATAGTTCTCTTGCACTCATGTCTGCCATGTCATTGTCTAAGGAGCTGATTTTCTGAAGAAGGCAGGAGCAGTGCAGTGACAGCCACGAGTTAGCTGTGTGATCTTGGGCATGTCTCTGAAATTCCTAACCACACACTCTTCATCCGTGCAGGTGGGAGTAATGGTATCTAGTCTAACACGGGTTTATGAGAGCTGGACGAAGCCATGTGAGGTGCCTAGCTCGACTTCTTCCCTCCTCCATTTTGTTTTGTTTTGCTTAACTTTGGTCTATTTCATTTGGTTCTTTGTTTCTCCACTTTGAAAAGTTTTACATTTCCAAAAGCATGTCAGAATAGTGAAATGAGAACCCTTAATCCCTTGACCCAGATTCCCCGTTGTTTACGTTCGCCACACTGGCTCCCCGCTTTTCCCAGACAGTATCTTTCCGCTGCAGTTATCACACTGCAGTGGCTGCAGGACGGCTACCGCAGTATAAGGACCGCACTCAGGAAAGTTTAATTCAAGATTTTTTTTTTCTGATGTGTCGTCCATATTCAGTTTTTGAAATTATATCAGTAGTCCTCTTTATAATTTGAAGAGTTGAGACCTTCTTTCCCAGCACTTGGGTGTCTGAGGTAGTAGGATTGTGTCAGGCTAACTTGGGCTACATATTGAGACCATATGAAAAAAAGAAAAGGAGAGTCCAGATCACTTGCTTTGTTTTGCAGAATGTCCTTCACATTGGACTGATCCGATTGGTTCCTGTTGACTGGATGCAGTGCAAGGAAGCCGTTTTTCACAGTGGTGACAGAGGCAGTGCTGTGGCCTGGCGGTGTCGGGTGCTCCAGAGACCACCCGCCACAGTGTCTCGTCACGGCTAGTCCTAAAGTCGACCATTTGGTTAAAGATATCTCAACGAGATTTTGTTTTTTTAATTTATAAGTATTCTTTTGGGGCTGGGGAGATGGCTCAGTGAGCAAAGTGCTTGCTGTGCAGGTGTGAAGATCTGAGCTCAGATCCCCAGCACCCACAGAAAAATGCCAGCCATGGTGCCAGCTCTGGGGGAGGAGAGATGAAATCCCTGGGGCTTACTAGCTAGCTAGTCTAGCCAAATCAGTGAGCTCTAGTTTCAGTGAGAGACCCTGTGTCAAAAAATAAGGTAGAAAGTAGTTAAGGAAGACATCCAGTGTCAACTTCTAGCCTCCACACTCACAGACATACACACATGCACCAACACACACACACAAGAACATGCATATACACATGCATGTACACCGCATGCACATACACACACCAAAATTAAAAAATAAAAGAAGGGCTGGAGAGATGGCTCAGCAGTTAAGGTGCTTGCCTACAAAGCCTAACAATCCAGGTTTGATTCCCCGGTACCCACATAACCAGATGCACAAAGTGGCGCATACATCTGGAGTTTGTTTGCAGTGTCAGGAATCCCTGGCATGCCCATTCAATCCCCTCCCCCCTCTCTAATCCCCTCTGCTTGCATTCTCATTCTTCTTTCTAAAACCTATCTCCCCTTTAGCCAGGTATGGTGGCATACGCCTGTAATGCCATCTCTCAGGAGGCTGAAGTAAGAATAATGAGTTCAAGGACAGCTTAGGCTATACAGCCCCTGCCTCAAAAACAATAACATCCTCCCCCCCCCGCCCTTCTTTTTGTTTCTTTTCTAGTGGTCTCTCTTAAACTGTTATCTAACAAGTACTCCTGAAGGCCATCAGTGACCAAAGTAGGCACTAGGGTTCCTCATAGAAAACAACAGTGAGCCTAACATAGTGGCACACACCTTTAATCTCAGCACTCAGGAGGCAGAGGTAAAAGGATTACTGTGAGTTCCAGGCCAGCCTGAGACTACAGAGTGAGTGCTAGGTCAGCCTGGGCTAGAGTGAGACCCTACCTAAAAAAAGAGCTGGAGAGATGGCTTAATAGTTAAGGTGCTTGCTTGCCTGCAAGGTTCGATTCCCCAATACCCACATAAAGCAGATGCACAAAGTGACACTTGTATCTGGAGTTTGTTTGCAGTGGCTAGAAGCCCTGGTGGTCTCTGTCTCTTTCTCTCTCTCTCTCTCTCAAATAAATAAATATTTTGAAAAAAGAAACAGTAAGTCAACTTTGACCCCTGCCCTTAGGCAGCTTAAGTGAGTAGACTTTAGTGTATCTGTTCACTTAACAAATATTAACTTAGTGTCTGTCACACAGCTATATCATTCTATTTACTGGGACTATAGCAGGAAATAAAAACAGTTACCCCCACCCACCCTTGTTGGGCTTACTTCCATTCTAGATGATGAATAGATAGAGATACATATGAACAGGGAAGGGAAGGGTGATGGGGAAAGCTGGTTTTGAACCATTTCAGGGAAGGTCACAGTAATGAGAGACTGTTTAAGCAAAGGCCCCCAGGCAGTGAGAAAGCTACTGAGATGAGGTGGGAAACAGGTGTTCCCCACTGAGAGCAAAGCGCATGCCCATTGAGTACTGGGAGCAGAGAGTCGCAAGAGACAAACTCTGCGAGGAAAGCAACGGGCCGGCCGGGCCGGGAGCCAGCGTGGAGCTGAGCAGATAGTGGAATGCGTGGAACAGAGAGAACCGTGGGAGGAAATGAAACACACACAGAGCCAGGAATCCGGGGGAGGCCACACCCGGCCTGGGGAGAAACTGGGATGCCAGAGAGAAAGAGGAAGAACCCACCGCTGTTGAGGTTAGCAGGAATGGAACCAGGATCTCTGGAGCCTAAGTCCTATGCTATTTTAGGAGGCTCTGTTTTGGAAAAGAAGAAAACTTCTGAATGAAAAGTGAAGAAGCAAAGTAAAATCTTGGGGCCTGTGATGGTAGCTCAGTGATAACTACATGCTTAGCATATGTAAGGCCAAGGGTTCCATTCCTAGCACCAAATAAAGCAAATATTTAGTTAGAGCAAGAAGGAAATCATGATACATTATCCGTTTTTTAAATGACAAACGTGGGCTGAAGAGAACGCTAAGCTGTTAAGGTGCTTTCCCGTAAAGCCTAATGACCCAAGTTGGATACCCCAGTGCCCACTTAAAGCTAAATTCACAAAGTGGTACATGCTTCTGGAGTTTGTTTTCAGTGGCTGGAGGCCGGCGCACCCAATTCTGTCTGTCTTTTCTCTCTCTCTCTCTCTCTCTCTCTCTCTCTCTCTCTCTCTCTCTCTCGTCGCAAATAAATAAATAAAAATATTTTAAAAATAAATGCTATAAGCCGGGCGTGGTGGCGCACGCCTTTAATCCCAGCACTCGGGAGGCAGAGGTAGGAGGATTGCTGTGAGTTCGAGGCCACCCTGAGACTCCATAGTGAATTCCAGGTCAGCCTGGGCTAGAGTGAGACCCTACCTCGAAAAACCAAAAAAAAAAAAATAAAAAATAAAAAATAAAAAATAAAATAAATGCTATAAATATCTTTTTAAAAAACAATATTCTTAACCCCCCTGAGGAGATCTCTCAGTGGAATGGGGGTGGGGATTTGCCCATTCAACAGTTTCTAATTAATTTTAAAAAAAGTAATGCTGTCATTATGAGTCAACTTCCTGGTGTGTACATTCATCTACATTATTTATTTGCTCCTTCAGAATGGTTACTCAAAATTCTTTTTTTTTTAATTTATTTATTTTTTTATTTTGGTCTCAGACTGATCTCAAACTCGTATCCACCCTCCTGCCTCTGCCTCCCAAGTGCTGTACTGGGATTAAAGGCATGCACCACCATGCGCAGCTCAAAATTCTTTTTGTTTGGTTTGGTTTTTGTTTTATTCTGAGAGAAAAGTTCTCACTGTGTAGCCCAGGCTTCTCTTGAACACCCTGTGTAGCACAGGCTAGCCTCAAACTCACAATGATCCTCTAACCTCAGCCTCTTGAGTGCTGGAATTATGAGTGTGCATCACCTCAAAATTAGTTGTCTTTGTTTGCTTTGTTTTTTGTTGTTTTGTTTGGTTTGGTTTGGTTGGTTTTTCGAGGTTGGGTCTCATTCTAGCCCAGGCTGACCTGGAGTTCACTATGTAGTCTCAGGCTGGCCTTGAACTCACAGCAGTTCTCCTACCTCTGCCTCGCTAGTGCTGGGATTAAAGGTGTGTGCTACCATGGCCAGCTTCAAAATTAGCTGTCATGGCTGATAATTTAGAAATGTTGCTCTAGCCCCACGTGGCAAGGCCTCATTTCCAACTCCCCGGGGGATTTTTTCCCTGACTAGACTTCCTGCACAGGAGTGGGACCTGAGACAACCAGTCTTTGCAAGCACTGCACGTGGCATTGGCACTGAAGCTTCTGGAGCCAGGGAGCAACTGACACAGCGCTCAGTCCCCAGCCCAGACCCCCCCCCCCCCCCGCACAACTGCTAGAGCAGCCCTGGGGCAGGATGAGGTGGTTGTGAAGTCTGGGCCAAGGACTCCTTGCAGCACTGCCCTCAGCGCTCCTCCTTGGGAGAGGCCAGGTCTAGTATTAGCCCGTGGGACTCGGCTCTTGCTGGAATCTGGGTGACGTGCAGAAAGAGGGAACAGCCCCCAGCCCCACTCCAAGCCCTGGGTCTACTACCAGAGAACAGTGCTCTGGGTTGTGCTTGAGGTGCCAATGAGAAGAGCAGTTTCAGAAGGGGCCTGCAAATGAAATGTCTTAAAGTTGAACTTTGCTTTTAAAGTGAATTGTCCTCTCTTAGGAAGAAAGGCAGGAAAGACAGCTGTCAGGAAAGCCAAATGAAGGATATACAGTGTTCCACTGGTCATCATGAGGAGATTGGTTTCAGGACCCAACATGGGTACAAAAGTCTGAGGATGCCCAACTCTCTTACAGAAAATGGCATAGTATTTACAGAGAACCCAGGCACATCCTCAACTCTAGAATACTTACATTATCTAATACAATTAAATAGTTGTTATACTGTGTTGGTTAAGACATAATGACAAGAAAAAATGTATTCAGTACAGACATAACTTTTTTTGGTGGGGGGCGTTGATTTTTGAGGTAGTGTCTCACTCTAGCTCAGGCTGACCTGGAATTCACTATGTAGTCTCAGGGTGGCCTTGAACTCACAGTGATCCTCCTACCTCTGCCTCCCAAGTGCTGGGATTAAAGGCGTGCGCCACCACGCCCAGCCAGACATACATTTCTTTTTTAAATGTTTTTGCTCTGCAGTTGGTTGATTCTATGTCTATCGACCCCTTGGATAGAGTAGTCAGCAATGGTCAATGCTGTGCAAAATGCTGACTAGAAATTAAACATGGGATTTAGCAACACGAGGGCCATCCATAACTTTGACCCAAATGGTGTGGTGACATGAGAGGAACAAAAGTCAACTGGAGTAGATTAAAGAGAAAACAAAGACAAGACATGAGGCAGTGAACTTACATGACTGAGTCATCGTTGGAGTTTTATTTGTGGAAATTAATGTTTGTGGAGTTTATCTACAAAGTAAGTCAACAGAACATTTTCTATTTTTGCTTCTCAAACAACCTGAAATTATGTTAGCAGTTTGGTTTTATGTCACAATAAATACTAAATACAAAAACAGTTCCTCCATTCCGTATATAACCCTCAACGTAAAGGGGCACTTAAGGAAATCTCAAGATTTGGAAGGCTCTTTCTACTCCCAGCTTGTCCCCCAGAGATCTAGAAAAGCCATCTGGATAGGTGGGTGTGAAAATATTGCAGTCCGGTTACGGCAGTTTGGGAGCTCCTTGAATTCTTGTCTTATGAATTTAAAGAATTAAATCCATGTAGCAGAGGGTCTATGGAATTAATTTATTACATTAAGAGAAGGAGAGAGTGGTCTGGAGAGATGGTTTACCAGTTGAGGCACTTACCTGCAAAGCCTAAGGACCCAGGTTCCATCCCTAGTACCCACATAAGCCAGATGCTCAAGGTGACATATGCGTCTGGAATTTATTTGCAGTGGCTAGAGGTCCTGATATACCCGTTCTCTCTCCCTCTCTCAAACAAATAAATAAAATACTAAAACTAAAAAAAAGAGAAGGAAAGAGAAAAAACTACAGAGAGCTTCTGCCATGTGGAAAATAGGAGGTGGTAGGGAGCCCACTTGGGAGTATGGATCCCCCTTATATCTCACCCCAGCAAGGCAGAGATGAGGGGGGCTTACCAGAGCAGAACTGGAAGTTCAGGAAAGGTGAAAAGCCAAAAGGAGGCTTTGCCCTCCTGGTAAGCCTTTGTTTATAACCATATTGTGGTGGGCTTCACTTAGGTAAGCCTGAAAGAGCTGATTGGTCTGGGCTCTGGAAGGGTCCGGCACACCGGGATGGGGTAAGAGAGATGACTGGATGAGACTGGATCAGATGCTGAGTCCAGATTCTGCTGGAGCAGGCAGGTGGTGCTACATCTTTTTCACTCCCTCTTCTGGGCCCCCTCCTGACTAATTTCCCTTCAGTCCCACCCAGGACCTGACCTTGGTTTCACTGTTTAATATGTTTGTGGTTTTCTGAGTCGTGTTAGAGTAGTTGAGGGTCTTGTTGATGCATCTTTTTACCCTCTATGGAGCTGAACTTGCAGGGGGCTCTGTTCTACTTGCCCTCTCCCCTTGTGTTCACACAAAAACAAGGATTATGGAAACAAGCACATTTGGAAGTCATCCTATGGGACATGACAACGTACATCTACACTTCAGCACTCTAACAGTTCAGGCGGAAGGGTTGCGAGCCTGAAGCCGAGTTATATAGCAAGATCATCTCAAAGTTGTTCTTTTAAAAATGTGGTGAGTGTGGGCGGGGGGGGCACAGGGATGAGGGTAAAGATGGTACACACATGTGCTGTTTACATACTGAGTATGTCCATGACTAATAAAAAAATGTGGTAACTCATTTGTGTGTGTGTCCTCACACGCGTGCACGCGCACATACTGTGCCAAGCCACCTCTCAATGTTTAAGTTATTGAAAGAAATCATGTAATTCTATGGTTATTTTTCTTTTACAAGTGTTATTTTCATCTAACTTTCCCATGACAATATTTACAAAAATAAACTATCAAAAAAAAAAAAGAGGGCTGGAGAGATGGCTCAGTAGTTAAGTCTCTTGCCTACAAAGCCTAAGAACCAGGGTTTGATTCCCAAGTACCCATGTAAGGCAAGATGCACAAGGTGGCACATGGGTCTGGAATTCATATGCAGAGGCTAAGAGGCCCAGGTGGGCCCATTCTTTATCCCCCCCCCCATCTCTGTAATAAGTAAATAAATATAACAAAAAAATTAAAAAGCTCTGATAGTGCACACCTTTAATCCCAGCACTCTGGAGACAGAGGTAGGAGGATTGCTATGAGTTTGAGGCCAGCCTGGGACTACAGAGTAAGTTCCAGGTAAACTTGTGCTACAGCAAGACCCTACCTCAAAACAAAAACTTTATCATCTTGGATGTTCCTTTTACGTGACCATACGTGTGTGTGCAAATGCAATGTCCACCCAAGTTTCCTTTGTGACTGTCAGTCTCTGCTGGTCTTATGACCTCTGTGATTGTCCAGTGATCTCCATGACGACTTGCCAGCCTGTTTCTTAAGATTTTCACTCACCTCAGGCATACTGATCAACTATATCCAAAGAGTTTTTTTGCCTTAGTTCTTTGGCGAATGAAATTAACTTATCTGGTGTTTTATTTTAGAGCTGCTTCTGTTTCCTGTTTTATGTTACCCTTGGCTTCCCCTCACCTCCTCCCCCAAACATTGCAGCAACCTTAACCATGTGCTATGCTAGTCCGTGAACCACTTCCTCTTCATAAGAAGCTTTCATTGCACTTTGAAAATAAAAAGTATTATGCTGAAAGAATTGGGTCAAATTCAATATTGAACATTGTTGTCCAAAATCATATTACGTCATAACCTCAGAGCTTCTGAAGGCACTAGTGATGGTCTGGACTCTGCAATATTTATTCTATACTGTCACCTTCTTTTCTTTTCTTTCTTTCTTTTTTTTTTTTTTTTTTTTTGAGATTGGGTTTCTCTGTAGCTAAGGCTGGCCTGGAACTTGCTTATGTAGCCTAGGCTGGCCTCTAACTCATGAACTCTCCTCCCACCTCCACCTTCTAGGATTATAGGCATGTGTCACCACACCCAATTTCATGAACATATTTAAATTTTTTCTTCTCTTCGTAACGTGTACATGTAATACATTGACTTTTTTTGAAAAAAAAATATTATAAGCTATTTTTTTTAAATTCAGAGATATCAAAGGCTGGGGAGATTGTTCAATGGTTAAAGGTGCTTGCTTGCAAAGCCTGCCCATCCAGTTTTAACTCCCCAGTACTCATGTGAAAGCCAGATGCACAAAATGGTGCACCTGTCTAGAGCTTGTTCACTGTCGTGGGAAACTTTCCCCTTGGGGAGACAGACACACATCTTCACGCCAAGTATGGCAAAGATGGCAGACCATGATTACACTAATACAGTCTGGTGAATGGATAGGTTTATTGGGGGTCATTTACAGAGCATAAGGAGGGGTTACATACAGGAACATGCAGCCTCCAAAGCAGCCACTTTGATGGAGATTCCTGTGTTAAAATCACTCCTAGGGTGCTCCTTCCTCAGCTCAGGATGAGGCTTATGTACAGAGCATCAGGACCCCAGAGCAGCGGCAACACAGAGAAATCTCATCCCACCCTGAGTGATGACTTCCCTGTGGGGGCTTCTAGAAGCTCCTTGTCCCTGTCCAGGAGTATGAGACCCCAAAGCAGCGCTTCAGTGGGGCTTACTATATTGGGTTACCCCCTTGGATGTTCTTCCACCTATCTCAGGGTGAGGGCTTCCTTACAGAGCTTGAGACCCCAAAGCAACACCTCAGTGGGGCTCATTATGTTGTTGCAGTTTCAGTATATCAAATAGTGGAAGGTAACAAAAATGCTTGGCACCACATGAGAACAGCTGATTGTTCTTGGCTCTTCTTTTCATCACTATCAGGCAAGTAGAGGAACTGGGGGGGGGGCGTCCTTTCTCCCCTGTCCACCTACAACCATGCACAGAATTTATAGAGGATAGATGTCAACTACCCTGAGACTTTGAAGAACAATTCTAACCCGCCTGAACTTCATTGACTCACGATTGCAAAGTCATGTTTATATATCCCCTATTTTTTCCTTTGAACAATTCTACTCAGGGCCCATGAAGATGGCTCAGTGGATAAAGCACTTGACATACAAGCATAAGGACTGGAGTTTGGATCTCCAGCACCTATGTGACTGCCAGGCAGATGTGGCAGCCTGCTTGTGATCGTAGTGGTAGCACTCAAGGGGCAGCGTCAGGGGCTCCCTAGGGAAGGCTGGCTCTAGGTTCCAGTGAGATGCCCTACCTCAGGAAATAACATGACAAGCAATCAAGGAAGACACCCAACATCAACCTCTGGCTTTCACACATACATGTGCTCATACACATACTAATATGTATACACATGTGCACATACACATACATACACACATACATGCACACTGAATTTTACATACAAGTATTTGGTCTTTCCTTGTCACTACTCTAAAATTTTCTAAGAGGTATTGATATCTCGATACAACTAAATACTATGCCTAACTAAAACCACAGCTGGAAAGGTGGTATTATAACCTCTTAAGTTTTCTTAGCCATCCCTGAGTTCCAGTAGCTAATCTGGTGAAAGCAGGCTTTTGGCAGATAAGATCCTTTATGAGTATATAAATAACATTTCTCCATTCTTTGAGCTTGCTACTAAGCACATAATTTCTGTAAAGCCAAAATGTGGCAGTCACAAGAGAAAAATCTTAACAACCTTTTGATTTTATGCAGAATTTGTTAGGACCACTGTGGTGCTTAATCTCTGGTTGTCAGCTTGACAGTATTTGAAATCACCATGGGGAAAAAAAAAATCTGTTGGCATATCTGTTAGAGAATTTCAAGATTAGGTTAATTGAGGTGGAAAGACTGACCCCAACTATAGGCAGCACCATTCCATGGGCTGGGGGTCATGGGCTGCATACAAAGGAGAAAGGGGCTGGAGAGATGGCTCGGCAGTTAAAGCACTTGCCTGCAAAGCCTAGGAAACTTGCTTTGATTCCCCATTACCCATGTAAAGCCAGATGCACAAGATGGTACATGCATCTAATTCACTGCAGTGGCTAGAGGCCCTGGTGTGTCCATTCTCTATCTCTCTCTCTCTCTCTCAAATAAATACATAAATAAATATTTTTTTAAAAAAGGAGAAAG
The DNA here is from genome assembly GCA_036346955.1 of Dipus sagitta. NCBI lineage: Eukaryota > Metazoa > Chordata > Mammalia > Rodentia > Dipodidae > Dipus > Dipus sagitta. The sequence goes on from CM070773.1 coordinate 158,743,763, forward strand.
CCAACTTAGCACAGCATTTGTCTCTCTCCTCACTCTCCCGCTATCTGACGACGTGATGCCAGTTTTCTGTTCCTGCCATGCTTCCCCACCATGACGTACTCTACCTGCTTGAGCTACAAACCAAGATAAGCCTTTTTCTTCCATAAGCTGCTCTGGTGAGGTATTTTGTCCCAACAATTAGAAAGTCACTGGTATAGACAACTTTAAAAAAAAAAATGAAAACTACTGCATCTGTTATGTTCCAGAACCTCACAGCAGCTATCATTGCCACCTTCATGGATGATGGAGGAGACCAAAAGAAAGACAATGAGCTGGGCGTGGTGGAGCATGCCTTTAATCCCAGCACTCGAGAGGTAGAGGTGGGAGGATTGCTGTGAGTTCGAGGCCACCCTGAGACTACATAGTGAATTCCAGGTCAGCCTGGACCAGAGTGAAACCCTACCTCAAACAACAACAACAACAAAAAAAGACAATGAGATAGAAGAACAGTTAGAAAGAAGAATGGGGGATGAGAGATGGCTTAGCGGTTAAGGCATTTGCCTGCAAAGCTAAAGGACCCAGGTTTAATTCCCCAGGACCCACAGAAGCCAGATACACAAGGTGGCAAATGCATCTGGAGTCCATTTGTAGCCTCTGGAGGCCCTGGCACACCCATTCTCTCTCTCTCTCTCTCTAATAAATAAAATTTTAAAGATTTATTTTTTAAAAAGAAAGTTATAGCCAGGCGTGGTGGTGCATGCCTTTAATCCCAGCACTCAGGAGGCAGAGGTAGGTGAATCACCATGAGTTCAAGGCCACCCTGAGAAAACATAGTGAATTCCAGGTCAGCCTGGGCTAGAATGAAACCCTACCTCGAAAAACCAAAAAAAAAAAGAAAAGAAAAGAAAGAAAGAAAGTTGAAGGAGCATGGGAGAGGGGACAAAAGAGAGTAATGGGAGGGGAAGTGTGATCAAAATACATTATGTAGCAGGGCATTCTGGCGCACACTTTTAATCCCAGCACTTGGGAGGCAAAGGTAGGATCGCCATGAGTTCGAGACCACCCTAAGATTACATAGTGAATTACAGGTGAGCCTAGGCTATAGTGAAACCCTACCTCAGGGGAAAAAAATACATTATGGGGCTGGAGAGATGGTTTAGTGGTTAAGGCGTTTGCCTGTGAAGCCTAAGGATCCAGGTTCAATTCTTCAGGTCCTGCGTATGCCAGATGCACATGGTGGCACATGCCCTGGCATGCCCATTCTCTCTGTCTCTTTCTCTCCCCTCTCTGTCTCAAATAAATAAAAGATAAAGTCTTTTAAAAATACATTATGTACATGAATGAAAATTGTGAGTGAAAACGTATAATAAACAAACACCAGGCTGGAGAGATGGCTTAGTGGTTAAGGCACTTGCTTGTGAAGCCTAAGGACCCAGGTTCAACTCCCCAGAACCCACGTAAGCCCAGATGCACATGGTGGCACATGCATCTGGAGTTCGTTTGCAGTGGCTAGAGGCCCTGGTGTGCCCATTCTCTCTCTCTCTCTCTCTCTCTCTCTCTCTCTCTCTCTCTCATAAATAAATCAATAAAAATATTTTTTAAATATTATCTTTTCAGTGTTTGTTCTGTCCTGAAAATTTCTTACCATAATGCTTCCCTTGCTATGGGGAGTCTTTGCCTCAAGACTGTAAGCCAAAACAAACCCTTTCACCTCATCCGCTGCTTTTAGTAGTACAAGAATCTAACTGCAAAAAAATAAAATAAAATGGTACCAAGAGTGGGTCCAATGCTGCAATAAATCATGCTGTGCTTTGGTCTTTTGGAACTGATTTGGAAGTTTGGACTGAAGAAGCTTTGCAGTGCTGAAAGCAGAGCTTGGTGGACTCTTCTGGTCTGAGTGTAAAAGGCCTAAACACAGAGAGAAAAGTGAACTCTGAAGGCTGGATTCTGAGGTTTCGGGGGGGGAGAAAAGACTGTCAGAACTGAGCTAGAAGCAGTTGTGTTGAAGGCTGGATTCTGAGGTTTTGGGGGGAGAAAAGACTGTCAGAAGTGAGCTAGAAGCAGTTGTGTTGAATGCTGGATTCTGAGGCTTCGGGGGGAGAAAAGGCTGTCAGAACTGAGCTAGAAGCAGTTGTGTTGGAGGCTGGATTCTGAGGTTTTGGGGGGGAGAAAAGACTGTCAGAACTGAGCTGGAAGCAGTTGTGTGACGTTCTGGCGGCTCTGCCCATGTCCTACATTGTCCTTGATTTGAATATCAACTCCTCTGCGTTATTTTCACACCCCGGCATTCTGTTCTCCCCCTCATCCCTTCTATTGGTGAGCTTTTTATTTGATTTATTGTACTTTTCATTTCCAGCATTATTCCAGTTTGTGTTTTTTTGTTACTTCCATCTATTGGATTTCAATTTTATATCTTCCACTGCTTTCCTTATTTCATTCCGCTGATTACTTGTGTTCTCCTGGATTTCTTCCATTTGTTTGAATATATTTATTATCATTATTTTGAATTCTTTATCTAGAATATTGCCTAGATCTCTCCCATCAGGTGCCATTACTCTGGGACTGGTAGATTTTGGAATAGACATGTTGTCTTCTTAGTTTTTCATGTTCCTTGTGTTTTTGCACTGGAATTTGCACATGAGGAATTAAATTGTTGGATGATTTTTTTTAATTATCTCCTTTCTTTCAGTGGATGTGTTTGCAACATTCACAATTGTAGGGAGGCCAAGGTTGTCATTGCTCTGTTGACTGGTGTTTAGGGCACTGTGCTCTGATCCCAGTGCTCCCCTTCAAACAGAATACCACCTGCCTCAACAGTCACAACTGGGGACATTACCTAGAAGAACTAAACAAAAGTCCTTTATAATATCAAGTCAGCTTCTCCTACTGCAGCAGATCTTAGAATCTTTGCCTCAGAAGGATAATAGTGTCACAGCATTGACAAAAATCAAAATTTTGGGCATCTTACAAACTTATGGAACTGTGGCAGTTACTATAAACAGAATTATTTTCTAATGTCCAAGTTTATCTCATATATAAAATAACTAAGTACTTAACTTAGCCATGGCAAATAAATAAAAGCAAAATTGTCCAAATAGCAAGTTTGTCATCTGAACATACTGAAAGAAGCACTTATGGATCACCTTGCATATATTGAGGTGACATGCACACTCTGCAAGCTCTTGCATAATATATAAAATTCAGATACATGGCTCTATTTCTACTCACAGACACATAGGGCAATAAGTGTATTTAAATCATCTTAAAATAGTTTCTTACAAAGTAGTAATTGAAAAGGCTAATACTTGACGTTCAAAATGTCAGAAGATGGCAGCGCTATTTATGAGTATAGATGTGGTGGTTTGAATGAGATGTCCCCTGAAGCCTCATGTGTTTTGAATACTTGGTCCCCAGTTAGTGGCAGTTTGGGAGGTGGAGCCTTGCTGAAGGAGGTGTGTCACTGGGGGTGGACCTTGAGGTTTATTAGCCCAGCTCCAAGCTCAGTGCTTGGACTACTTCCTTCCAGCTACTGTGGAGATGAGATGCCCAGCTAGTTGCCTGTCATGCTTTCCCCACTATGATGGAATTGCCTCTCAAAACTAGAAGCAGAAATAAATCCTTTCCTCCCATCAGCTGGCTTGGGTAGGGTATTTTGCCCCAGCAATGACAGGATGGCTGCTACAGTGCATTGAGACCCAGGAGTGGGGCTGTTGCTTCAATAAGCCTGTCTGTGTGTTTTTTAGTCTTTAGGAACTAGTTGGTGGGAGGAATATGGAATGAATTGGAACTTTGGATGAAGAGACCCCTTACATTGCGGTAAGCGGAGCTTGATAGACAATTCTAGTCAGGGTTTGAAAGACTTAAATGCAGAGGGAAATGTAGACTTGCAGGCTCAGCTTATGAGGTTTTAGAGGGGAGAAAAGACTTTGCCATGACTAGGCTAAAAGCTGTGTTCTGCCCATTTCCTGAGAATTTGAGCAAAGTTGAACTTAGATGTAATGGCCTACTGTGTTTGGTGGAGAACACAGAGCAGAGGATATGAAATAATGTAAATTTTGGCACAAAAGGAAATGTGAATGGGTTTCAGCACTCAGAGGCTGCATTGGGACAGTAGGGGAGTGCTAATTCTGTTGAAAAGAGGGGGTGCTGAAGAAAGAATGCTGAGGTTTTCCGGCCCCTCGACGTCAGCTTTAGTCCTTGCTGTATTAACAAATTTGGTAGCACACCTAGAACAGGTTTTAGAAGTGTGACAAGTGCAGAAGAACCACATGGTCAGGCTTATTACACACTTATCACAGCAACAGCCCCACTTCTAGGTATCATTGTTCTGTATCGCTTACTTTCTCATTGCTGGAGCAAAATACCCAACCAGAAGTAGTTTGTGTAAAGAAAGGGGTTTACTTTGGCCTACAGTTCCAAAAGGAAGGAAGAGTCCAGCGTGGCATGCCAGATGACATCATCACATTAGCAGGAAGTGGAGAGCAGTGACTGCTGAATGCTCAGCTAGCTTTCTCCTTTCTTGTAGTACAGGAACCCACACCATGTGCTACCCAAAGTTAGGGTGGGTCTCACCTAACCTTCTCTTGAAAATCCCTCACAGACAAGACCAGATATTTGTTTCCATGGTGATTCTAAATCTTGTCAAGTGGACAAGCAGCGATTAAGCATTGCATATACTAAATGGTTAGGTAACTACAGGCATTAGCAGGCTTGGAGGTCATTGAGAATAGACTCCTCTCCCCAAATTGTCAGTCCTTGGTTTTCTGTTCTTAAAGACTTAAAATCCCATATAAAAGAAGGAGAGTGGAGGTATCTGGAAGCTCATTGAGAGAAAGCTACTTTCTCTAGGCCAAAGAGTAGAACATGAGTTCTATTTATGGCACCCCAATCTTTCACAAAGATTATAACATTCTATTCCCATGTCTATAGTTCTTTACATTTAGGTTGACCTATTTTTCTGAACTCCAACTCAAAAGGCATAATTTTTTTCTTTTTTATCTGTTCAGTTACTAGTCAAAATCCTGAGTGTGTATATCCTAACACCCTGGGTAATATTTTTTCTTTCTCCGAAGACCTCCTCCTCCCCCATGCCTCTTCATACAGACCTTCATCACTGGATCTGCCTGCTTTCTTGGACTTGAACTAAAATCACATGATTTTCTTCTGCATTTCCCTCCTCCTGGCAGTAGCCAAGGCTTCCAGCCTTGTACGTTACCTTTCACTAAACGGTCAGCAAAATGGGAACTGGAGAGATGAATCAGCAGTTAAAGATGCTTGCTTGCAAAGCCTTATGGCCTGGGTTCAACTCCCCAGAACCTACATAAAGACAGATACACAAGGTGGCATATGTGTCTGGAGTTCAACACCAGAAGGCCATGGGGTGCCTCTCTCTCTCTCTCTCTCTCTCTCTCTCTCTCTCTTTCTCTCTCTTTCTCACAAGTAAATATTTCAAATTTTATTATTTTATTTATTTGAAAGAGAGAATGGCACACCAGGGTCACTAGCCACTACAAACAAACTCACTCCAGACACATGCACCACCTTGTGCATCTGGCATTACATGGGCGCTGAGGAATCAAACCCAAGTCTTTAGTAGGCTTTGCAGACAATTGCCTTAACCATTAAGCCATTTCTCCAGCCCAATGCAATGTTGTTGTTGTTTTTTTAAGTTCATCAAAGTGGTCCTTGAACTTTGAATCTGTTTCCTTTCCCACTACAACTACTTTCCCAACAAGACTAAGAACCCTTAAACGAGAGCCCTGATTCCCAGCATCATGCTTTGATATCCAAATGCCCAACTTTATAACATTATGGACAACAAAAGGAATTATCTATTAGCAATTATCCCAATAGCAAAAACAGCCCATCTGAACTTTGACAAACTTCATGTACATTTCATATGAACCAAAGCCCAGAAATCATGTACAAGTATCTATATATATAAGCCAATCTCAAAAATAATCTTTAAAATGTTTACATTTTAAGTTTACCTAGCAAACAGCGGTTTAGAAATTTTCTGAGCATTTAACCAAAGCATATTTTTAACACTTCGATCATGTTTTACATGTAAGATAGTTTCTCTCCTTTTTGGCAAGACTCAATGACATAGCTCATTTCTAACACAGAGTAAGCTAACATAGATCCTCATACTTACTATTTGTGGGAACTATACCTTCTCTGATTCTCCTCTTAAATAGGAAGTTTAACACCTGTCACAGATTTTCTATAGTAGTTACTTTCTTGTTGCTGGGACAAAATATGAAACCAGAAGCAGCTTAGGGAAGGAAAGGGTTTATTTCAGCTAACAGATCCAAAGGGTAGAGCCTATGGAAGGACATAATGGTGGCAGGAGCAGGAAACACATGTCACATTGTCACATCAGAAGGAGGAAGTAGACGGGGATGAATGCAGCTACTGGGCCTGACTCCTCCTTTTGATTCAGTCTAGGATACACAGCCCATGGGATGGTTCCACCCACAGGTAGAATAGGTTTGCCCACCTCACTTAATCTATCTAGAAAATCCCTTGCAGACCTTCCCAGAGGTTTGTTTCCATAGTATTTCTATGACAACCAAAGATAAATCTCCTCACCCATCACTTTATCACAGCCTTTCTCTACTGGGCTATCTCTCTAGCCCCTTGTATCAAAGCCTTCATCAAAATCTCATGTTTGTCAGGCATGGTGGTGCACACCCTTAATCCCAGAACTCAGAAGACAGAGGTAGGAGGATAGTGAGTTCAAGACCAGCCTGGGACTACAGAGTGAGTTTCAGGTCAGCCTGGGCTAGAGTGAGACACTACCTCTAAAAAATACACAAGAGCCAGGCATGGTGGCACACGCCTTTAATCCCAGCACTCAGGAGGCAGAGGTAGGAGGATTACTGCGAGTTTGAGGCCGGCCTGAGACTACATAGTGAATTCCAGGGCAGCCTGGACTACAGTGAGACCCTGCCTCAAAAAAAACTTTAAAAATAAAAATAAATTTAAAAAATTTTTTAAAACACAAAAATCTCATGTTTATCACTTGGATGTTAAGAACATTCCTGAAAAATAAAACCATAGCAATAATTCAACAAAAAGATTTTTTGAGCTACATCAGAAAGAAAAGGAGAGAGAGAAAATGGGCATGCCAAGGTCTCTATCCACTGCAAATGAACCTCAGATGCATGCATGAGCCACTTCATGCATCTGACTTTATGTGAATACTGGGGCATCAAACCCAGGCCATTGGGCTTTGCCAGCAAGCACCTTTAACTGTTGAGCCATTGCCCCATCCCTGAGATAAAGCATTTTGGATGTTATTTCACTTGTTTCAATCTTTTCAGCTATTTCTTGTCAATCCTGTGATAAGACTTACTTCAGCCTCAGGTTCCAGAATTCATATTTGGAAGCATCAGACTAAAGCACTCCATCGGTAGGGAAGCTCACTGTTACCATTTCACTCAGTTAACATTTTGCATAGGCCTGACTGAGATAAAGTCCAGCTTTCTGTTCTGCCTCAAACTTAAATTCTCCAAATTCTTGCAAAAAGCCCAGATACAAAGCAGTGGCAAATGTGTGTGTGTGTGTGTGTGTGTGTGTGTGTGTGCATACATATGTACATAGGTGTAGATAAATAAGTAGATAGAGACAGATCCAAAAATCATCCCCCAAATATGCATATTCATGCATACAAATTTCAAAAATAACCATGTTTCTAAATGCACAATAAGTTCAAAAGATAAACTAGTTAAAGGTTCATTATTCAGATTTTTTCTGCTTTGTTTTTGGTCTTTTGTTTGGTTTGGTTTGGTTTGGTTTGGTTTGTTTCGAGGTAGGGTCTTACTCTAGCCCAGGCTGACCTGGAATTCACTATGTATTCTCAGGGTGGCCTTAATATTTAGTTATGTTGAAAGCTCCCGGAGCAGAGTTATTCCAGCCCATGAATATCTTAAAATCCTGTTTGTGAAAACAAGTTAACTAGAATTCTCCCTAGTGTGCCCCAAGTTAATAAAGACAGTATGTTTCCATGGTTGCACAAACATAACACCCTTGCTTCTCCATATCAAATGGTTTAACAGAAGCCAAAATGGATCAACAAAGGACTCTCCCCCCCTTGAATCCGTGCTTCTCAAATGACAGTCACACAAATACCTGAAGCCCATCATAGAAATGGTATAAAGTCCCAAATAATTCACAGAACACCAGAAGACAAAAAACAATCACCAAATGTCAGTCAACTCCAAAAACAGCTCAGAGGAGCCCAAAAACTAAGTCAAAGTTGACTGTGTACCAATTAGAGAGAAACTCACTTAGGGTCAAACAGAGAGTCCAAAACAACATCCAAATCCTCATTTTTCTGCTTCACCAAATAGAGTTAAAAAGCAGCCAATACTGGATTAAATGGGAACATTAAGAGAAAAGTCCCTGAAATACCGTGATCTCACAGCCACTTGGAACCCATCAAAAGCGTTCCTCTTTACCCAGGGTTAACTTGTTGCAGGCTCACACCCAAAATGTGTCCCTTATCGTCTCTCTTCTCCAGTATTGTTACTAGAGTTAGACACAGAGCTTGAGCCCTGCTGACAACCCCAACATTCCAGGCTCTACCACCTGTCCTCAATAAGCCAAATTAGTGAGCCATAGTGGTGCACACCTTTAATCCCAGCACTTGGGAAGCGGAGGTAGGAGGATGACTGTAACTTCAAGGCCAGCCTGGGACTACAGAGTGAGTTCTAGACCAGCCTGGGTTTGCGTGAGACCCAACTCATAAAAACCTAAATAAATAAGACAAATTAATAGTGAAAAGCAGGAAAAAAAAAAAAAGGCATGTACTCAATGTGGTCACATGGAGAAGGGAGAAAAAGAGATAGATCCATCTTCCTCATCGGGACTGTGCATTCCTTCCCAGGCTCTGGGAATGCTGTCTCGGTGCTGGGACTTCCTCTGGAGTGGGTGTGTCTTTCTCGCTTCTGAGTGTTCCTCTAGGTCACTAAACTGACCATGCTGTCCAGGCCTCTGGCAGTCTCCGATCTGGCCTCTCCTCTTTGAATTCCTTCAGGGGTCCAGTTAGGAATGCTGGCACGGCCTTGGTGCAGCTCTTGCCAGCGTCAATGTCCTGAGTGATGCTTGGCATCTGTGTGGGAGTTCTCGTGTATAATTTGGTTCCTACTGGGTTTGTAGCTTGTTGAACACTGTATCAACCTGATTCAGCATTTCTTTTCCACAGTCTTGCAGTATTTTATTTGTCAGACCTATAGTCTGGTGACACTGGGCCTGAGTTTCCAGAGCGCAGGTCACGGAAGGTCTCGGGTTGCTGAGCCAAAGTCTATTTAAATGGTGGTGGTGCACGCCTTTAATTCTAGCACCCGGGAGGCAGAGTAGGAGGATCACCATGAGTTTGAGGCCACCCTGAGACTCCATAGTTAATTCCAGGTCAGCCTGGACCAGAGTGAGACCCTACCTCAAAAAAAAAAGTGTCTCACTTATACTACGCTGATGGCCAGAGCTGACACCGAGTGGAGAGGGGTTTTCCCAGCTTCTCCTTTTGCTGTTGCTGCTAATGGCCTGGTGTGACCTTTCTTCAAGCTGTCTGGAGGGTCCGTTGCTTTTCTGATAGCTGTTTTGTTTTGTTGTTGTTGTTTTCCAGCTTTCCCTGCATTATTCTCAGGAAACTCTTGCCAACTATGCCCAGCGTCACCTGCCATTTTGCACTCCTGAGGTGGCCCGCATTTTCTGGTTTTGTTTTAGAGACATAATCTCATGTCCCTACCTTTGTTCTTTAGTAAGATATAACTGTGGAGTTAAAATGACTCTGACATATCTTGGGAACAGAGGAATTACTAAGGTAGATAGCATAACTTTTTTCTTTTTTGTTTGTTTAGAGAATTTTTTGTTGGGTTGGTTACTTTTATTATTATTTTGCATTTTTTTTCAAGGTAGGGTGTGACTCTAACCCAGGCTGACCTGGAATCCACTATGTAGTCTCAGGGTGGCCTCGAACTCACAGCAACCCTCCTACCTCTGCCTCCCAAGTGCTGGGATTAAAGGCATATGCCACCACACCCAGCTATTATTTTGGATTTTTTGAGACCAGTCTCACTAAGTAGGTCCAGGCTGGCCTCAAATTCATGTTCCTCTGCCTCCCACATGTTGGGATTACAGGTATAAGACACCATGATGGCTGGTTGGTTGGTTTGTTTGGGAAGTAGACAGGATCTGGCTATACAGTTCATACTGGTGATCTTCTTGCTATAGTCTCTTGAATGCTGGAGTTATAGACTTTGTATTTTTTATATAATACTTAATGGACCTGTTGCTTATAATATTGATTGAATTCAAATTAACTTAAAAAAGTAGAAAGGCCACTGACAATTTTATTCTTATAGCATGATAGTGGTTACAGTTTTTCTCAAAGCAACTAATATTTTTGGCTTGAAAATTGATTTAGGACTAAGTAGATATAAACTCCGGTGAAATCTTTGTTTCCCAACCAAAACAGTCCATACACTTGTCAGTATCTACTCACTTGAAAAGTTTCAAATACAGAGAAATAGTATTGATATAGTTGTGACACCACTTAGAAAGAGACTTCATGTTTAATTCTCCTGATATTCATAGGAAACATGGAATTTGGTGACCTCTGAGAACTGTCCAGTCCTAGCACGTCACATCTCTGAAGTGGTATAGCAGGAACCATGTCAGGCATGTAGGCAGTCAAGTTTTCTATATAGCTGGTGACCTGGGCTCTAGGACCATTGTTTTGGAAAGTTAGTCTCTCTGGGCTTTCAATAAAGCATTTTTGAACACTAAGATTAATAAACTCTGACCCTTAATAAAGTTCCCAGTCTTCTGAGAGGTTTTAACGTGGTAACAAAGAGCCTTATGTCATTATGGTAAATGCTGAGATTGAGGGCTTATGCTAGTACTGTATGCAATGCTATATGAATGTCATAGCAATCCTGTGAATTACATAATACTCTCTCATTTCACAAGAAACTGAAACACAGGCAGGGAAGTTAAAATACCTGATCAAAGTGATTGATGAGGAGAGGGATTTGGGGTGATGGCTCAGCAACTAATGAAGGCCTCAGGCTGGAGACTGCCAAGTTCAACTCTCCAGAACCCAAGTAAAAAGCTTGGTGTGGCCCTGCACATTTGTAACCCCAGCATGGGGCTGAGGAGACCGAAAAATCACTTGGGGCTCACTGACAGCAGCCCTGGGTTGGAGGAAAGATCACATCTCAAGGAAACACAGAGATGAATTATAGAAGGACACTCAAGGTGTTATCCTATGACATGTGCATGCGATGCATATACATGGGGAGTGCCCACCCTTACACACATGCATATGCCACTGTCACACTCACACTGCACCACATATATACTCTCTCACTCTCTCTCTCTCTCTCTCTCTCTCTCACACACACACACACACACACTCACAGAGTGAATAATAAAATAAAATTAAATTAATAAATAAAGTGGTTGCTAGAACCAGTGTTTACTATTTGATAAGGACAATGGGCAGCAAATGTCTACCAAGTATGATGACCCAGTTGAAGTGTCAATAGGAAGGCTGGATTGTGGATGATAAGCAAAATTTTATGAAGAAGACATGAACAGAGGAAATTGTTTATGTAGCTTATATAGAGGGAAAGAGGATGTTCAGGGGACCTTGTGGCCCTGATTGACAAGAGCTGAACACTGACAAATGAATAGGAGTAAGTTAGGATGGATTCTGAGGACCTGTTGATCACCTGAGCTCCCTTCACTTCATTGTGGCCAGCCGCAGAAGGCCTGTAAATATGAGAGTGACTAGTTCACATTTGCATAGGAAATAAGCTGCAGTCACGTTGATGGAGGCTGAATGAGCTGATGGGGGTCTCCACTGTGTCTGGGCAGTGAGAATACGGGAAAGGAGAAGTCCTCCATAGGAAAATCAAAGAGGATTTCCTGACTCATTGAGTGAAAACATGGCAAGAGCAACAGACTATATATAGCAAGGTTTCTACATCAGACTACTCAGTGACAAGTGGTCATTTGCTGACTAGAACCTGTGGGAGGAGTACACGTTTAGATGGAAATGCCTGGGGAACAGTGAGAGGGATATTTTACCTGATAGGTAAGGGGCTGGGAAGATTTCTCAGTGGTTAAAGGTGCTTGCTTGCAAAGCCTGCTGGCCCAGGTTTGATTCCCCAGTACCCATGTAGAACCAGACGAACAAAGTGGGACATGCATCTGGAGTCCATTTGCAGTGGCAAGAGGCCCTGGCACATCCATTTATTTTCTCCTTCTCTCTCTCTCTTTCTCTCCCTCTCAAATAATTTTTTTTTTTACAAGAGGCAATGAAACCTGTATCCAAACTGAATTAAATCTGTGAGGTTAATATATGTCCTGTTGAATGTATATGTATGTATGTACTTAGGATTTCAAATCCTATTATTAAAGTTTATGTATGTGGAAGAGAGAACTATTTGAAGATAAAAACTGAAACTTAGAAAGTCAAGCCTTAGGAAAACACTGAACTGCAGGGAAAATGTCCCTGTTCCTCAGGGGTGCAAAGCAGGGTTTAGCCTGAATGTGATATTTCTCCATCTCTCCCGTTCACCTTTCCCCAGAAAACAAAAATACTATACTCCAACCGATAAAATACATATACAATTTTCTTTTAATCAGCAATTTGATACTTCTCCCAAGGCGCAAAAAGAAGCCAGCAATGACATACCCATGGAAAGATTTCAGCCCCGCCCAGACATGTTGTGAACATGGCTTGTTTTGCAACACATTGCCTCACCACAAGTCCTCCACCCCAGCTCTTGGGCTGCGGACTCAAATAGTCAAGCTTCACAGTGGATGTGCTCTCTCTCATGCACGCACGCACTCTTGACCTTTGGAAAATGCCATGCTTACTAATAGGCACACCCTTTTTCTCACACTTGATGTGGTATGTGTAATAGATGAGACATCCATGTGTCCCTTCTCTGTCCATTCTAAAACTTGTGTCTTCTTACAAGACAGAGTGACCATGTAAGATGACGGAATTAACAGGTTAATAAAAATTTGTGTTAAATATAGCACTTGGGCTACAGACATGGCTCAGCTGTTAAGGCGCTTGCCTGCAAAGCCAAAGGACCCCTGTTCAATTCCCCAGTACCCATGTAAAGTGCCCAGCACAATTTTAATGGTGGATAAAAAGGCAGGGGCTGGGGGCTGAAGAGATGGCTCAGTGGTTAAACGTGCTTGTTTGCAAAGCCTGACAGCCTGGGTTTGATTCCCCAGTACCCATGTAAAGCCAGATATATGAAGTGGCACATGTGTCTGGAGTTCATTTGCAGTGGTAGGAAGTCCTGACTTGCCCATTCTCTCTCTCTCTCTCTCTCTCTCTCTCTCTCTTTCACTTTGTTTCAAACAAATAAATAAAAACATAAAAAGTGGGGGCCGAGAAGCTTTTTCTAGTTGGGCCTAGGAAGAGCTTCAGGAGTGCATGTAGACGTGCTATTGTGTTGAGTTACTTCCATCTTGGATGCATAATCCACTCTGGCATGTCCTTAGTCTACTGGGTATCAATAGTGTGCATAGGGAAACTGAATTCTTTAGACTCAATTGTATTTCTGACTGAGTAATGTCACATTTCCTTTCAGGACTTTATTCTGAGGCTAGGGAGATGGCTCAGTGGTTACAAGCACTTGCTTATAAAGGCTGGTGGCCTGGGTTCAATTCTCCAGCACCCATGTAAAGCCAGATGCACAATGCAGCTCATGCATCTGGAACTGATTGCAGCAGCAAGAAGCCCTGGAATGCCCATACTCTGTCTGTGCCTGTCTGTCTGTCTGTCAAATAAATAAATTTGTTTTTGTTTTTGTTTTTCGAGGTAGGGTCTCACTCTACCTCAGGCTGACCTGGAATTCACTCTGTATTCCCATGGTGGCCTCAAACTCACGGCGATCCTCCTACCTCTGCCTCCCGAGTGCTGGGATGAAAGGCATGCACCACCACGCCCAGCTAACAATGTTTATTTATTTATTATTTTGAGACAGGAGGAGGCAGACAGAAAGAATGGGCATGTCAGGGCCTCTGTCTACTGCAAACAAACTCCAGATACATGTACCAGCTTGTACATCTGGCTTACGTGGGTCCTGGGGAATTGAACCTGGGTCCTTTGGCTTTGCAGGCAAATGCCTTAACCACTAAGCCATCCCTCCAGCCCTAAACAAGATTTTTTAAAAGACTTCATTTGTCATCATGTTAGTGTCATTGCAAGTTTCTTGGTTTAAGAGAACACAGAAATGGTAGGGTACTTATTACTAATATCATCTTTGGTTCCTAAAAGTTTATTATAACATTGGTTATTGGTTTTTTATATCAGCCAGTAAATCTGGATGAACTACTTTTCTCTCATTAAAAAATCTGAAATATATTAACATTCACACTCAATTTTTTATGTTACTAATGAATTGTTTGAAGGATTCCTTTATTTAGGGTCTCCCTCTAGCTCAGGTAGACCTGGAATTCACTATGTAGTCTCAGGGTGGCCTCGAACTCATGGCGATCCTCCTACCTCTGCCTCCCAGAGTGCTGGGATTAAAGGTGTGCACCACTATACCCGGAACGTCACATAATACTCTTTTAAAAAAATTTATGTGTGTGCGTGTACATGCATGCACACTCACACCAGAGTCTCTTGCCATTGCAAATGAATGTCAGACACATACGTCACATTTGTGTCCAGCTTTATATGGATACTGGAGAATCTAACCTGAACCAGTAAGCTTTGCAAGTAAGTGCCTTTAACTGCTGAGCCAACTCTCCAGCTCCTCACATAATACTCTTAAAAAAATTAATTCACATAGGTAGCCAGACTCAAAAATTGACATCTGCCTTTAATCGCAGCAGGTACTCAGGAGGTAGAGGTGGGAGGAACAGTATGAGTTTGAGGGAAGACTGGGTCTTACAGGAGTGAGTTCCAGGTCAGCCTGAGTTATACACACACACACACACACACACACACACACACACATGTCCATGCAGGTGCATAGGCAAATAAATAGAAATTTTAAAAAACAAATTCACATGACTAATTTTATAATTTTGTTGTTTAATTTTTCCTTATCTCCTTTTAAGATTTTAAATAGCATGTTAACTGTACTGTATCAGTGACAATTTATTTTTAAAACTGGACTTTTTGTTCACTTAAATGTTTTCTTCCATTTTGTAGGAAATTTGAAGAAGGGAAACATATTAGTCCCTTTTTGTTGCTATAACAAAAATCCAAGTACTTTATTAAATATTTTATTAATAATGAACTTTATTAATTTATTATAAATTTACTGTGTTAGATGTCACTTATGGGTGTTCATGATCATGACACTGGAGTCTTTCTGGCTCTGGTAAAGTCCTCACAGTAGACAGCATCACAAGGGCAAGCACGTGACAAGACAGGAAGCTGGAAATGTCAACTTTGTAATAACCTAATCTCCAAAGAACCCATCCACTCTGAGTGACAAGCACTCATTCCTCCCAAGGGCAGTTCTCCAAGACCCAAATATCCCCCTCCCACTGAGCTCTACCTGTGAAAAGTTCCAAACCCCAACATCCTTACTGCCCTGGAGACCAGGTTTCTAGCATGGAAAGCATGGGTGGAGGAGGGGGGAGCCACATCTAAACTGTAGCAGAAAGGTATGGTCCAGATGATTGTGAATGACTTGAAGGGGGCAGTAAAACTACATGAGAATGAATCCTCACGTGGACACCCCTCTTTAGTCAGAAGCCGGGTCCACCTGTGGCCCTCTTCCTTCTGTCTGTCCACATAAAGTAACGTGGACATCTTTCATCACCCTTCACTAATAGTGTGATTTTTCTGTAAGTTTTAGACCTGTGTGTATGGACCAGATCTGTGGCGTCTGCCTGTCCCTTCCATATTTTAGTGCTCACCTGCCTGTCTGTCAGTCTGAGCCTGAGCTTCCTCTGAGTGACTTCTTTGTATTCAAATACACTCATTTGTGTCTCGAGTGTGCATATGCCTAATTCTGTAGGATGTGGCAGCTTCAACTGTGTTTGTCCCATAGTATCTAGACCTTTCTCTTTTTTTAAATTTTAATTTATTTTATTTGTTTGAGAGAGAAACAGAGGGAGAGAGAGAGAGAGAATGAGAATGGGCACACCAGGGCCTTCAGCCACTGTAAACCAACTCCAGCCATGTGTGCCACCTTGTGCATCTGGTTTGTGTGGGTCCTGGCAAATCGAATCTGGGTCCTTTGGCTTTGTAGGCAAACGACTTAACCACTAAGCCATCTCTCCAGCCCCCTTTCTCTTTTTTATATCATTTTTATTGGGAACTTTAATTAACATACTGCAAATTGGTCATATTCCCATTGTTGTCTTCTTTTGCTCCCTCTCTCCGCTCCCATTCCACTGAGGGCCCCTCACTGTGGTGTTATGTACGCACCCATCAGGGCCTGTGGGGATGATAACGCCTCACAGTATACCTTTCCACCCTGTGGATCTTACGTTCTATTCATCCCCTCTTCCACAGTGTTCCCTGAACCTAGGAGGTTGTGTTAGAAGTCTCCTTTAGTGTCAAGCTCTCAGCAGCCTTTTATTTTCTGCTTTGATGAGTTTTGAGTCTGCTCAATGTCCACCACCATCTCCCTGGAGGAGGTTCTCTGGCTGGCACTGAGAGCAGAGCTCACATGTAATTCATCGCGTCCTCTGGGTCTTGACAAGTGTGATAGAGATGGCTCATCCAGTGCTAGTCACCTGGCTTTCTCTTTTTGGCATTTTGATGGGCCTTGGGCCGCCCCATTATTCACAACCATCTGTGTAAAAAAAAAAAAAAAAAAAAGGCAAGTTCTCTAACCAAGAATGAGAGCAGCATTGATCAAAGGGGATAAGCATATACACTTAGAAGCCTTGTTGATGGTCATAACCTCTCCATTTAGCCAAAAAACAGTGGAAGCTTCTCTCTAGGGTCAATAACCTTACAAATCATAGGCTTTTGACTCTGTTCTCAGTGCCAGGCATGAATTCCCTCCCACTGAGTGGGCCTCATATCCAGTGGGAGAGCAGTTGATCACACCTACAACTTTTGTGCCACTGCTGCACCTGTGGGTACATCTTGCCTGGTAGGTTGATTTTCTAGGTTGCAGTATCCACTGTTTGCTTATACTGTTTATGACTTTTATCCCCCAAGCAGCTCCCATAGCGCTTTCTTAATTTAACAAACGTCCCCTTCCTGGCCCCTGTAGGCCAATCCCGTTTTAGACCTCCCATGCTTCCACAAGACACCTCTCCCACAAGAAACCAGATAGTGTGATAATGAAATTTAACATATTTCTCAGCAAGTCATGTATGTGTCCCTCCTGGAAAATAAAACACGCAACACTTAAAATGACTGCAGCCCAGAGTGGCTTTTATATTTCACAAGAGAAGAACAAGAAGATATTATGTCAGATTTTTATAAGTGATCAACCCAAATTACCATGGAGGCTGCTTTAGAAGAATATTCACTGATTCACCCAAAGCAATGTTTGTAGTCTCATCTCTCCTAATGCAACACTAGGGACTAGATGCTTTTACTAGTCATGTTTACAACATGGTTAATGCCAGGTGAGTATAATTGCTATGTCATCTTTATATCACTTTGCTTTAATGGACTGGAATATTTTAAGGATTCTTTTAGGCATTTTTCAGAAAGCAGTGTCAGTATGACAATGATACTGTTTATACATAATTTAGAAAGAGACAGAGAAACTGATTAAAGCCACAAAAAATGAAAATGTATTACCACTGAATTATCAGTTTAAAGTCATATTTAAAAGTAAACTAAGCTTTTAGAATAATTTAGGAAAAATACATATGCTTTGGTATAGCCTAGTTCAGCAAATAAATCATATTAAACATGCATATATACAGAAACCTTTGTGGACACCCAAATCCAAGAATACTCAAATCCCTTACATTTATATATAACCCATGCACATCCTTCTGTATACTTCAGATCACCTTGGATTAATTATTCATCCACAATACAATAAAAATGCCAGGTAATTATAGTCACCTGCACTCAACAGTGGAAGTAAGTTCTGAGCAATGCACAGTTAGGCACTTTCTTATTTATTTTTTAATTTTATTTTAGTTTTTAGTGGTTATACTCTCATAACCCCTCTCCCCAGCCCCCATTTCTCTGATGGCCCTCCTCAGTGGGGTTGTTAGCATTCACTGTGGAGTCATGAAGACCTCGGTCAGTCTCTGTGGCAGGGGAGGAATCCGACCTCGAGTTACTCTTACCCAACCCTGTTTGTGGTTCTCACTTTCATTGTCCTGATCTCATACAGGATTCCTATACAAACTAAGATAGCTCCACCACCACCAAGCAATGTAATATCAGGACTATGGGGGTTTATGCGGTCCGTCTCTGACAAAAACAAAATCATGAACTGTTCCACAGTGCATGATTATAGTTGTTATGGTGTGTTGTTCATGGAATTATTCCAGAAAAAATATACATGTTCAGTACAGCAATTTTTTCAAATATTTTTGCTTTGTGGTTGGTTGAGACCTTGCATACAGAGTGCGTGCTATAAAACCTACGGATCCTCCATCCTCATCATAGCACAGTAATTGGCAATCATCATACAGTGTCTTGGAGCCTTTAGGACCTTAGGAACGATGTTGGGCAAATTCTTCATTCTGCAGGTGAAGCATTGAATTCCCTTTGCTGAACTACAATGCTGAAGCAGGGCGGCCCCTATCTCTTTGTTTCCCAACCCAGTCTTGCCCAACATGTCAGAAATGAAAGCAACTATACAGCAACTCCCAAAGCATCGTGCCCCTATTTAATTACTTCATTTGATTTAAGCAAATTAAAAATAGAATCTTGGGCTGGAGGGATGGCTTAGCGGTTAAGGCGTTTGCCTGCAGAGCCAAAGGACCCAGGTTCGATTCCCCAGGACCCACGTTAGCCAGGTGCACAAGGGAGCACACACATCTGGAGTTCATTTGCAGTGGCTGGAGGCTCTGGTGTACCCATTCTCTCTCTCTCTCTCTCCCCCTCTTTATCTGTAATAAATAAATAAATAAAAATAGAATCTTAAAAATGGTTACTTAAAAGCTGGGCGTGGTGGCACACGCCTTTAATCCCAGCACTCGGGAGGCAGAGGTAGGAGGATCGCCGTGAGTTCGAGGCCACCCTGAGACTCCATAGTGAATTCCAGGTCAGCTTGGGCTAAAGTGAGACCCTACCTCGAAAAACCAAAAAAAAAAAAAAAAAAAAAGGTTACTTAAAACACTTTTTTTAAAAAATAGAGTCTCACTCTAACTTACTCTACAATATCAGGCTGGTCTCAAACTCCCAGTGATCCTCCTACCTCAGCCTATTGTGTGCTGGAATTAAAGGCATGTACCACCACACCCAGCTTCCAACTCTTTACTTGAATGTGTGGCTTTTTTATTTCTAAGTGTTTATGACCCAGTACTTCTAAATAAGTGCACCAAAAGCTGCTATTAACTCAAGGACACTTTGTAAAGCAGAGAACCATTTGGTAAATATGTTGAATCTCTGTCATATCACGTTGGTATATGTTTTAATGGAGGTGAAGCCCTACATTTCTCTGACATGATAGAGGAATATTAGTTAACTATCTCATCACTGTGGTCAAATGTGTGACAGAAACAGTTTAAACAAAGAAAAGACGTATTTGGGCCTTTGGTTTCGTAGATATCAGTCCATAGTTTCTTAGCCCCATGCATGTGGACAGAGCATCGTAGGAGCAGAAACATGGGGAGGAGACTGTTCTTCACTTCATGAAGGCTGGAAGCAGAGAAAGGAAGTACAGGAAGAGGCCAGAGCAAAATGCAGCCTCTCGTAGACACACCCACAATGATCTACCTCCTCCCTCTAGTCTTACCTATTTTAAGTGCTTCCTAATATTGTCATCATATTATGAACCTATAGAGAGATTAATGTATGCATCTCTGGAAAGGCCATCATAGTAACACCCGAGGTATACTTTACTCATCTCCTAGGCACTTCTCTCTCCAATCAAGTTGGCAACCAAAATTAACTGTCACAAGGGACATGAGGCTTTCTCTTTGTCTAATAAGATATCCTGTGGTGAGATGAATTCTTGAATCATGTCCATTTTGTTCGCTGTGCCCCAAGACAAATAGTTGAGTCTGGTAAAACCAAGCTCAGTTTTCGCTCAGCAGGAGGTCCTAAGGTTTAGCTCAATCCTAACACTGAAAATTGGATGGCCGTCAGGCATGGAATGTCAGGATAAATGAAGCCTCACGGATGGAGCTCAGGGAGAAAAGAGACATAAACCAAGTATCCTCAGATAAAGTTTTGTCAGCCTGTTAATATCTGGGCTTCTTTCTTTTCAGATGGGTGAGTCGAATGATGATATAGACCAAATGTTCAGCACTTTGCTGGGAGAGATGGATCTCTTAACGCAGGTAAACTCCTCTTTTTAACCTGCAAATGGGGTGGGGTGGGCGGGTATGTAATGATAGGTGTTAATCTGAACGACAGGAATGCTGCTTTTAAAAATTACTAGAGATTTCAAAGCATCACCTGTGCGTCTGTGACAGCGCTGGGTGGAGGGCAGCAGCTCGTTCCCGATTTTGCCCCTCAGTTCAGGTGAGTTGCGGTGTTGCTCACACGTGCATCATTGCGTGGCGGCGCCTGCGCTTCCTGCGTCCTGTGGAGGAAGTCCGTGGGTATCCCTCAAAGCCACCACCTCTGAGCAGCACCCCTGTACTTCTCCTTTATACCCTAATGTGAACATATGAAATAAAGGGAAGAAAACATGGGAAAACTGTTACATACTCTTATTTTAAAATGCAGGCTGCTTTATTAAGCAAGAGAGAACACAAGAGAAGCTATAAAAGAAAGAGTGAAATATTTTAAAATTTAAAGCATTTTTAACTTCTACATGGTAAAAAAACAAATTATGAATTCATAATAACACCAAAAATAAACAAAAGCTAAGCTTCTGGGCTGGGAATGTAGCTCAATGGTAAAGCACTGAAAAATAAAATAAGCAGGCTGGAGAGATGGTTTAGTGGTTAAGGCGCTTGCCTGTGAAGCCTAAGGACACAGGTTCGATTTCCCAATACCCACGTAAGCCAGATGCACAAGGTGGTGCATGCATCCGGAGTTCTTTTACAGTGCATAGAAGCTCTGGTACACCCATTCATTTTCTCTGTGTCTATCCTCCTCTCTCTCTCTAAACATATGCCTTTTTAACATTTGCATTTAATACTTTATTTAATGTCGAGCTGCCAGCTTGAGATTTGAGCCCAAGCATGCTGATTTGATCCCTCTGCCCATTAAAAATAAAATAAAACCTACGTACTCTATGACTGGAGAATCAGAAGTCAGCCTTTGGCATCCATTATACACAAAAAGATTTCTTTGGGGGTTCCTCTCTCTGGTCCCCACTCACACTCCAGCCAGGGAGGGGGCGGCCAGCAAGCCCATTCTTGCCAGCCCCGCTCATTGTCTTACTGCCTTGCTTCACTGCAAGCTCTGCTGTGACTTTGAAAGCATGTGGTTTTTTATTACAAAGCAGTTCTCAGACTTCATTGATTTGCCTTCATGGATTTGGCCATATTTACAACCTATATTTCTTGCTTTTTTTTTTTTTTTTTTTTTGGTGTGGTTGTTTCTTTGAGGTAGGGTTTCACTCTAGTCCAGGCTGGCCTCGAACTCACAGCAATTCTCCTACCTCTACATCCCAAGTGCTGGAATTAAAGGTGTGCACCACCACACCCCGGCCCTCTTAACTTTTTAAAAATATTTTATTATTTATTTATTTATTTGACAGAGAGAGAGAGAGAGAGAGAATGAATGGGTGTGCCAGGGCCTCCAGCCACTGCAAACAAACTCCAGACGTGTGCGCCCCCTTGTGCATCTGGCTAACATGGGTCCTGGGGAATCAAACCTGGGTGTTTTGGCTTTGCAGGAAAATACCTTAACCACTAAGCAATCCCTCCAGCCCTTAACTTTTTTTTTTTTAATCTTTAACTTTTTAATTAAACTTCATCTAAAGCAGGATTGATGCTCTTAATTTAATTTCTTTTCTATTAACAAAACACTCAAGGGCTGCATGGACCAAACAAACACACACACAAATTAATTAATTTTTTAATATATCTTATTTATTTGAGAGAGAGAAAGAGAGAGAGAGAGAGAGAGAGAGGATGGGCACGCCAGGGCCTCCAACCACTGCAAACGAACTACAGATGCATGTGCCCCCTTGTGCATCTGGCTTATGTGGGTCCTAGAGACTCAAACCAGGATCCTTTAGTTTTTCAGGCAAAAACACCTTAACCACTAAGCCATCTCTCCAGCCCTAATTAATTTTTTTGAATCATGTTTTAGGATAGGTGAAATCATTTCTCACTTTACAGCCATAAACATATCCCTAAAGGTCTGAGTAGATGTCATACACGTATGAGGAGCTGAGTTAGTACCCCCAGTACCCACATAAATGCTGGACAGGTATTGTGGCCCACATGCAATCCTGGGATTCGAGAGGCAAAGACAGGAATCCCCTGGGCACACTGGCTAGTTAGACTGTTCAAAGGTCTCAATAAATATAGTATAGAGTGATCAAGGAAGGCACTCAGTCAACTCTGACCTCCACATGCACATGTGCGTTCATTTGTACCACACATATGGATACACATGCATATGCAAAAAAAATCTGAATATTTTAAATCACACATGTCATATAACTTTTAGGCCAGTAAAGAAGTTACTTATTTCCAAATAAAAATATTATTTACAAATTTAGTAGCTTTTTTTCCCTTGGGGTGTTACAGATGGGATCTTTTGCATCCTACACAAGCACTTAGCCACTGAGCTACACCCCAGCCCTTTGTTTTTAACAATAGTATTCTTAGATAAGAATAAAAGCATAACATTTTACTACATAATGGAAGATTATATCCCAAAACAATTTTTCTTCTCCAAATAACTAGATATTTGTTTCTTTAATGTAATTAGTTGTCTTTATAAAATTATATATAATGTGTATGCCCACCCTTACAAAAAAGTTGCTCTGTTGCTTATAAAAATTAACTATCTCATTTTCATTATTCTCAATTGATAGGGATTATTTAAGAATGTTTCTTAGCCGGGCATGGTGGCGCACGCCTTTAATCCCAGCACTTGGGAGGCAGAGGTGGGAGGATCGCCGTGAGTTCGAGGCCACCCTGAGACTCCATAGTGAATTCCAGGTCAGCCTGGGCCAGAGTGAGACCCTACCTCAAACAAACAAACAAAAAAAAAAATCTAAAGAATGTTTCTTAGAGGGCTAGAGAGAAGACTTAACAGTTAAGTCACTTGATTGCAAAGCCAAAGGACCTAGGTTCAATTCCCCAGGACCCACATAAGAAAATACATAAGATGGTGCATGTGTCTGGAGTTAGTTTGCAGCAGCTAGAGGCTTGGCGCACTTGTTCTCTCTCTATCTCTTTGCTTCTTTCTCTCTTTCTCTCAAATAAATAAATATTAAAATAAATAAATTCTTAGAGGGCTGGAGAGATGGCCAATGTTCAATTTCCTAGTATCCATACAAGCCAGATGCACAAGGTGGTACATGGTCCTGAAGTTTGTTTGCAATGGCTGGAGGCCCTGGCATACCCATTCTCTCTATCTGCCTCTCTCTCTCTCTCTCTCTCTCTCTCTCTCTCCTAAATTAATTAATTAAAAATAAATGTTTCTTAGAGAATGGTTGTTTCTTTAAATATCGTATTTATTTATTTTATTTATTTATTAGAGAGAGAGAGGAAGACAAACAGAGAAAAAGAGAGAAATAGACATGCCAGGTCCTCCAGCCACTGCAAATGAACTCCAGACACATGAGCTACCTTGTGCATCTGGTTTATGTGGATACTGGGGAATTGAACCAAGGTCCTTCAGCTTTGCAGGCAAATACCTTAACTGCTAAGCCATCTCTCCAGTCCAATTGTTTTTATTAAACTGAAACTTTCTATAGGGAAAAACCACATAAAACATTGTTCAAGTAAGAACATGATCTTTGTAAGTATTTGGAAAGAAAATGTGTAAGTGATGAGTGATTTTTAGCTGTCTGATTACAGTGTGCTATAGAAATATTGGTTTTGTGAATAACTCTTGGTGGGTCTGGGATCTGTCTTCACAGAGTTTAGGAGTCGACACTCTTCCTCCTCCTGACCCTAAGCCACCCAGAGCTGAATTTAACTACAGTGTGGGTTTTAAGGATTTAAATGGTAAGCATTGAACTTATTTTCATAAGCTATTTGAATTATTATTATAACTAAACTCTGTATGGAACTATAATTTCACTATAAAATTATGGAACTTGGGCATCATGACAAATATTGTTTAAGTTCTGAATTTACATTGTATTTTACTGTGTGTAGATTGAATTAAGAAAGTCAATTTGACATTTTTGCCTGTAATAAAAAGAATCACCATCCTGAATTTAGGAAGTCTCAGAATTATCTTACCTTTTGAAAAAGTAAACATTTCTTATCATTAACAAGGAGTAGTATAATAAAATGTTAATAAGGATATGTCCCCTCAAAGACAAAAATGAAGTATTTTTATAATAATTGATGATACATGAATGGATGCTTTAGAATACAATGCTTATTTTAAATGTTTTTATTTACATATTGTACACAAACTAAATATATATACATGCAATTGTTTGATATTTACTAATTCTCCCTGAGATTGGTGGTTGATTTTAGTAATAAAACACTCTCTTCCATTTAGTGCAGAGATAACCTTTAACTCACATACTATTTAAATTATAATAAATCTCCAAGTAATCACTTACAAACTCCCAAACATATTTTTTATTATTAGTTATGGACATACTTAGCATATAAACAGCATATATTGGTACCATCCTTTCCCTCATCCCTGCCCCTTTTCCAAAGGGACCCTTCTCATCATAATTCTTGAAAAAGACCTTCAGTACCTACTGCAATATATTGAGAAAAGGGGGGTGCTGCACAGATGGGTCAGCAGTTAAAGAACTTGCCTTCAAAGCCTAAGGACCTGAGTTTGATTCCTCAGGACCCACATAAAGCAAGATGCACAAAGTGGCACGTGCATCTGGAGTCTGTTTGCAGTGGCAGGAGGCCCTGATATACCCATTCTCTTGCTGTCTTCTATCTCTGTCTCTACTTGCAAAATAAATAAGCAAAAATATTTAATAAAATAAAACAAAGTAAGAAAGAAGGTCCTTTATATAAATCAAGTTTCAGGGGGTTTTGTTGGTTTTGTTTATTTTTCATTTTTGTTTTTTGCAGAGCATGATGGCATACACCTTTATGAGAGAGAGAGAATTGGTGTGCCAGGGCCTCCAGCCACTGCAACCAAACTCCAGACCTTGCACATGCATCACCTTGTATGTCTGGTTTACTTGGGATCTGGGAGTCAAACATGGGTCCTCAGGCTTTGTAGGCAAGTGCCTTAACCCCTAAGCCATCTCTCCATCTCAAGTTTCAGGTTTTAATCCCACCTCTTACTGAGTTATTTTCTGTAGTTTTTGACAAGCCATTAAATGCTTTGTTGTTTCTTGATAATTTTTTAAAATTTTTATTTATTTGAGAGACAGAGAGAGAAAGAGGCAGAGAGAGGGAGAAAGAGAATGGGCGCTCTAGGGCATCCAGCCACTGCAAATGAACTCTAGACGCATGTGTCCCCTTGTGCACCTGGCTTATGTGGGTCCTGGGAAATCGAACCAGAGTCCTTTGGCTTTGCAGGCAAATGCCTTAACTGCTAAGCCATCTCTCCAGCCCTGTTTCTTGATAAATTTTAATACACTCCTTCTGTATTGTCTTTCTCATGCACTCGTTTCTACTTGCCACATAAACTTATTCCTGCCTGTCACTTCCATCAAGATATTAACATTAATGAAGTTATAAAGACCCTTGTAGAATTATGATGGCAGTAGATAGCCTAGATAGACTTGAACATATGACTGTTTTATGATCAGTTTCATTAAGACTTAAATTTATTCAGCATTTAAGTTCAGTTGTAGTCAACTTTATGTTTTTAAACACTAACTTAGTACCTGGTATCAAAAAAATACACACTGGGGCTGGAGAGATGGCTTAGTGGTTAAGCGCTTGCTTGTGAAGCCTAAGGACCCTGGTTCAAAGCTCGATTCCCCAGTACCCACGTAAGCCAGATGTACAAGGTGGCACATGCATCTGGAGTTTGTTTGTAGTAGCTGGAGGCCCTGGTACACCCATTCTCTCTGTCTCTCTGCATCTTTCTCTCTCTGTCTGTTTCTCTTAAATAAATAAAAGTAAACAAAAGTAATTTTAAAAAAATACACACTGACGATGATAGGAAGAAACCCAGAAATCTGTAAACATAATAACGTTACAAGAAATTCATCTTGTTGAGGAGACAAGATGCATATGTGTAGGCTGATTTTGGAGTAGGACAAGGCCAGTAAAATTCCTGATGTGTACATAAAAATAAATGTGTTAAGAATTAGGTTAAGGGCTGTAGAGATGGCTTAGTGGTTAAGTACTTGCCTGTGAAGCCTAAGGACCCCAGTTCAAGGCTCAATTCCCCAGGACCCACATAAGCCAGATGCACAATGTGGTGCATGCATCTGGAGTTATTTGCAATGGCTGGTGGCCCTGGTGCATCCATTCCCCCCCCCTCTCTATCTCACTCACTCTCAAATAAATAAATAAAAATTTTGATTCCCCAGTACCTATGTAAAGCCAGACACACAAGGTGGTGCATGCATCTGGAATTCATTTGCAGTGGCTAAAGGTCCTGGCAAGCCCATTCTCTATCTGCCTCTTTTTTTTCTCTCTCTCTCTCAAATAAATATATAAATAAATTTTGTCGGTTTGTTTGTTTTGTTTTTCAAGGTAGGGTCTCACTCTAGCCCAGGCTGACCTGGAATTCACTAGGTAGTCTCAGGGTGGCCTTGAACTCACAGTGATACTCCTACCTCTGCCTCCCAAGTGCTGGGATTAAAGTCATGAACCACCACACCCAGCCAAATAAAATATTTTTTAAGGGCTGGAGAGATGGCCTAGTGATTAAGGTGCTTGCCTGAAGTCTATGGAACCAAGTTTGATTTTCCAGTACCCACATAAGCCAGATGCACAAGATGGTGCATGCGTCTGGAGTTTGTTTACAGTGGTTGGTGGCCCTGGCATGCCCATTCTCTCCCTCTCTCTCTCTCTCTCCTAAAATAAATAAATAAAATTTTTTTTTAATTTTAAAGAATTAGGTTAGGAATGTTTTGCCTCACATTAAAGCATTGCTAAAATGAGTTAAAAATATTTTACCCATTCATTCAGAGAGTCACAGACTTCAGAGTAGAATCCATTCCTATCTCATGCCCCAATCCATACTACTCAATTCTATATTAATAAATATATGAATCAACATTAATACTTCTACACCAACAGATTTTGGGTTTGTTTCTATCTTAATAAAATAATAATAATTATAATGTGTTATGTTTTCTATAGAGTTATTAATATAAGTATAATTATTATATCACTAAGTACTTAATAAATTATAATTGTGTATAATAATTTATCATAATATTTAAAGGTTTTTACAATAATAGTCAAAATATGATTGTCAGAAAATTACAAACAGGCTACTATAGTTCTGTGTCTTTTCTTTAATTTAAAATTAATGTTACTTTATTTTATAAAGAAGTGTTAATCTGGGCATGGTAGCACACGCCTTTAGTTCCAGCACTCAGGGGGCTGAGATAGGAGGATTACCATGAGTTTCAGGCCAGCCTGGGACTACATAGTGAATTCCAGGACAGCCTGGGATAGAGCGAGGCCCTACCTTAAAATAAAAATGTGTTATGGGGGCTGGTGAAATGGCTTAGCGAAGCCTAAGGACCCTGGTTTGATTCCCCAGGACCCATGTAAGCCAGATGCATAAGGGGGTCCATGCATCTGGAGTTTGTTTGCAGTCGCTGAAGGCCCTGGAGCACCAATTCTCTCTTTCTCTCTCTCTCTCTCTCTCTCTCTCTCTCTCTCTCTCTCTCTCAAATAAATAAATAAAATCTTCTAAAACAAAGCATTACGTACCAGCACTCATTCAGGAGGCTAAGATAGGAGCATCTCTGTGAGTTTGTGACCAGCCTGGACTACAGAGTAAGTACTAGGTCAGCTTAGCCTAATGAGATCCTGCCTCAAAACAAAACAAAAAAAAAAAAAGAGTTATATGTAAAAATGATTTACAGCAAAGTAAAGCTATTTTATATGTTTGTGTGATCCATACTTTTAGAGAGAGAAAGAAGCAGACAGAAAGAGAGAGAATGGGCATGCCAGAACCTCCAGCCACTGCAAACAAACTCCAGACGCATGTGCCACCTTGTGTATCTGGTTTACGTGGGTCCTGGGGAGTCGAACCAAGGTCCTTTGACTTTGCAGGCAAACGCCTTAACTGCTAAGCCATCTCTCCAGCCGTAGCACTACAGTCTTTCACAGGGCTTCCTATTGCTTATTCCTAAGTAAGCTTCTGTCTGACCCTCCCCTGTCTTCATTCTAGTTCATCCTACAAAGAACAGCTAGAATCGTCTCCCTGTCCCTCTTCCTTTACTCTTCACCATGCAGGAAATGCTTCATCCAGGGTGCACTCTGAAGATGCTGTCCAACACACCACTCCCCGTGCCCAGCCACGGACCCAACCGTCTTTACTACATGTGACTTGTGTGGCACTCTACACTCAGAAGAAATTCTAATGCACTCTCCTCCTCCTCCTCTTCACCCTAAAATCCCACATCTTCCCTTTCTTATCAAATCCCACTCCCAGCCCCATTGCCTTCATAAAGTCTTTGCCATTTAACTCCCATATTTTTAATTCCTTCATACCTTTACTACTTTAGTCCTGCTATTTAAGAATGCATGTTTGGGCCGGAGACATGGCTTAGCAGTTAAGGCATTTGCCTGTGAAGTCTGAGGACCCAGATTCCCCAGGACCCATATAAGCCAGATGCACAAGGTGGTGCATGTGTCTGGAGTTTGTTTGCAGTGGCTAGAGGCCCTGATATGCCCATTCTCTCTCTCTCCCTCTCTCTCTCTCTCTCTCTCTCTCCCTTTCCCTCCCTCCCTCCCTTCTTCCCTCTTTCTCAAATAAATAAGTAAAATATTTAAAAAGAATGTAACATCAAAATAAAAGAGAGACTGATTGAGATGAGGAGGGGATATGATGGAGAATGGAATTTCAAAGGGGAAAGTGGGGGGAGGGAGGGTATTACCATGGATATTTTTTATAATCATGAAAGATGTTAATAAAAATTGAGAAAAAAAAAGAATGTAAGGTTTCCTGTGGTTAGGTAAATAGCCTAGAGAAGTTCCATCTACACTCCCTCAGAGCATAAACCTGGTGGTTGAAACTTACTTTCTTCTAAATATATTTATCAACACCTAGACTTTTGTATAAATGCATGGGGAGAACTCTCATCCTTCCATTTCCATTCCCTACTTTCCTGCTTTTCTAAAGCCCTAAGCTCTTACAAAATTACCTGCTTAGATATCTACTCATGTGCTTTGATCTCACTTTATATCTAGCATGTGAGATGCCCCAGTGTAGACCACATCTTCTCCTTTCTTCCTGTTAGAAACGTTCTCTTAGATAGCACTCAGTAAACCCAACAATAACTTTTGCAAGAATCCCTATACTTGGATATGTGCTGCTGAATAAAAATATTTTCAGGGCTGGAGAAATAGCTTAGCAATTAAGGTACTTGCCTGTGAAGCCTAAGGACCCAGGATTGATTCCCCGGCACCCACATAAGCCAGATGCAAATGGTGGCGAATGCATATGGAGTTCATTTGCAGTGGCTAGAGGCTCTGGCGTGTCCATTCTTTCTCTCTCCCCGACCCCCTGAAATAAAAAATAAAATATTTTCCAGGTATGATGGCACATTCCTTTAATCCCAGCACTCGAGAGGCAGAGGTAGGAGGATCACCATGAATTTGAGGCTACCCTGAGACTATATTGTGAATTCCAGGTCTGCCTGGGCTACAGTGAGACCCTATCTTGAAATGCTCCCCTCAAAAAATAAAATGTTTTTTTTTAAAAATGGGCTGGAGAGATGGCTTAGCAGTTAAGGCACTTGCCTGCAAAGCCAGAGGACCCAGTTTCAATTCCTAAGGACCCACAAAAGACAGATGTACAAGGTGATGCATGCATCTGGAGTTTGTTTGCCATGGCTGAAGGCCCTGGAATGCCCATTCTTTCTCTTTCTCTCTCTCTCTCAAATAAATATAATTAAATTTTTTAAAATTCAACCTTTTTTATTATATCATAAAAAGGTAAACTGAGTCTTCAACTATGTAACTATTCCTCTTAAAAATTATTTGCATCCAGGAGTGGTGGCACATGCCTTTAATCCCAGCACTCAAGAGGCAGAGGTAGGAGGATCGCCATAAGTTCAAGGCTACCCTGAGACTACATAATAAATTCCAGGTCAGCCTGAGCTAGAGTGAGACCCTACCTTAAAAAAAAATTACTTGCTTTTAGGGCTAGAGAAATAGCTTAGCAGTTAAGGCACTTACCTGCAAAGCCAAAGGACCCAGGTTTAATTCCCTAGGAACCATGTAAGCCAGATACACTAGGTGGCACATGTGTCTGGAGTTTACAGTGGCTAGAGGCCCTGGCATACCCATTCTTTCTCTCTCTCTCTCTGTCTTTTTCTCTTTCCATGTATATAATACTTTAAAATTATCTGCTTTTAGTTTTTCCAGGTACAAATTGTTGTGTGTGGGGGGCTGGGTTTTGGTTTTTTTTTTTTTTTTTTTCACCGTTTTATATGATTTCTCTTTCCCCTTTTAGAGTCCTTAAATGCACTGGAAGACCAAGATTTAGATGCTCTTATGGCTGATCTGGTAGCAGATATAAGTGAAGCTGAGCAGAGGACAATCCAGGCCCAGAAAGAGAGCTTTCAGAACCAGTCCCATTCTGCACCTCCAGAGACGTCAGCTCACTCCAGTGCAGCCTGTCACGGTGATGCAGCGCATGCGGCCTCGATCACTATTAGCCAGTGTGAGGGTGACTTACCACCCCCGCCCCCACCGGCAGATCCTGTGTTAGACCTTCCGCTGCCTCCACCACCCCCTGAGCCTCTCTCTCAGGTGAGTATGTAGGGTCCACTGATGGAGGAACATCAGCCTCTGCTACCCATCATCTGTAACTTCCTCTGCAGTGACAATTTCATGCAGAAGTGTGTGTGTGCCCAGAGCTCTGAGCTTCTAAAAACAGGGACACTGAGTATGTTCCCTGTAAATCCAGAGCCTTCTATGAATAAGTTGCAAAGGTGTGATCTTGGCCTGTTTGCAGTAGCTAAAACTGACTGCTGATGATCAGGTGATCATAAAGAAGAGAGGCTCAATTAGCTCACAGTGCTAAAGGCTGGGAAGTACAAGAGTGCGTTCCTGGCGCCGCTCAGTTTCCCGGGAAGGCCTTCCACTGCTTTGTAAGATGGCAGAGGGCATCCCATGGCAAGACAAAGAGACTCCCTCAGGTAATTCATTAACCCACAGAAGGCTAACCCATGAAGACTCTGTCTTTATCACCCAATCACCTTTTAAAGATCCCACTTGGTCCCAATTTTTTTTAAGATTTTATTTTTATTTATTTATTTATTAGAGACAGAGAGAGGGAGAATGGGAATGGCAGGGCCTCTAGCCACTGCAAACGAACACCAGATGCATGTGCCACCATGTGCATCTGGCTTATGTGGGACCTGGAGAATCGAACCTGTCGGTCCCAATTTTTAATACCTCACAAGGAAGGTTAAATTTCAGCGTGTTTTAGTGAGGCATATTCTTACCATAGATATGTATGAAGAATACATTAGAACCAAATTTAGTACTTATCACAGTTTGATTAAAAACAATATTTGTATAAAATACTCCTTACTAACACCCAGGCCTTTGGGGGACATGTTTTAATTTTTCATGGACTGTGACTCTGAAATATATCTCCATGACCTTAGTCGTAGCCCAGATCCATGGGACATAATGGATCATTCTATGTGCTTTAAGTTAAACTAAGTTAAATTGTGTGACCTCTGGCAGTCCCATTCAGGGAGACAAAGACAGACCCAAGCATCACTTGAAATAGCATAGCTTGGGAGGGTGTTTAAAAGGTAGATATAGCCGAGCATGGTGGTGCACGCCTTTAATCCCAGCACTCAGGAGGCAGACGTAGGAGGATCACCATGAGTTTCGAGGCCACCCTGAGACTCCATAGTGAATTTCAGGTTAGCCTGGGCTAGAGTGAGACCCTACCTCGAAAAAAAAAAAAAAAAAAAAGAAGAAGAAGAAGAAAGAAAGAAAGAAAAAGAAAAGGTAGATATGTAATATGTGCCTGATCTTTACCAATTGTATAATTTCAGAAAATAAACAACAGCAAAGTTTATATCATCATTATTTGGGATGTTAACTCAAAACATACATCATTTAAAAAAAAAAAAAAGCAAAGAGGTAGGAGGATCGTCATGAGTTCGAGGCCACCCTGAGAATACATAGTGAATTCCACGGTCAGCCTGGGCCCAGAGTGAGACCCTACCTCAAAAAACAAACAAAAAAATAGCAAAAGTTCTTTTAAGAATTTGTCTTAAGTAGACCACTTAAAAACAGTCTAGAGTGAGACCTCACCTCATTGTCCTGCAGCTCCACATCTGTGGTCCTGATGCTGTCCACCGTCATCCACGTGACACTGGGGACCCTGGGAACTCTAAATGTATTTATTTATTTGAGAGAGAACAAGGCAGATAGAGAGAATGGATGTGCCAGGGCCTGTAGCCATTGCAAACGAACTTCAGTTGAGTGCAACACCTTGTGCATCTGGCTTCCATGGGGACCGGGAAATTGAACCGGGGGCCTCAGACTTGGCAGGCAGCACCTTGACTGCTAAACCATCTCTCCAGTCCCCCATTGTTTTCATTGTAGAAAAATCATTCAAAACCTGGTGACTGATGTAGAGCAGGGGCTCTTGGCATGGGGCCATGAGCTCCCTGAGGATAAATCCAAAGTTAAAGGCATGCGTGAAGCCTTGTAGACTTCCTCACTTTCAACATGTTCTAAAAGCAGTTGAGAGCTCAAAAATATTTTTAAAACTACTGCATAAGAGAGAGATGTCTACTTTCAAATAAATAGGATGTAGGGCTAGAGAGATGGCTTAGCGGTTAAGTGCTTGCCTGTGAAGACTAAGGACCCCAGGTTCGAGGCTCAATTCCCTAGGACCCATGTTAGCCAGATGCACAAGGGGGCGCACGCATCTGGAGTTCATTGACAGAGGCTGGAAGCTCTGGCGCGCCCATTCTCTCTCTCTCTCTCTCTCTCTCTCTCTCTCTTTCTGCCTCCTTCTCTCTGTCTCTCTCAAATAAATAAATAAACAAAAAAAATTTTTTAAAAAACAAATAGGATGTAACCAGGACAGTTTATTTTCTTATTGTCATGAATGAATAAGAGAGCCTTAACAAATGGTCTCAGAATATGAACGTATAAAAACCAAGTGAGGGACTAGAGAGAAAGCTCAACAGTAACAGTAAAAGATACCTGCTTGTAAAGCCTCATGACCAAAGTTAGATTCCCTAGATGTACAAAGTGGCACATGCATCTGGAATTTGTTTGCAGTGGCAGGAACTCCTGGCCATCTATACTCATTCCACTCATTCTCTCTCTATCTGCCTCTTTCTCTGTTTCTCTCAAATAAATAACTAAAAATATGTTTTAAGAAAACAAGTAAAGTGCCGGGTGTGGTGGCGCATGCCTTTAATCCCAGCACTTGGGAGGCAGAGGTAGGAGGACTGCTGTGGCCACCCTGAGACTACATAGTGAATTCCAGGTCAGCTTGGACTAGAGTGAGACCCTACCTCAAAAATTACAAAAAAAAAAAAAAAGATAACAAGTGAAGAGCTGGAGAGATGGCTTAGTAGTCAAGGCACTTGCCTGCAAAGCCTAAGGACCCAGGTCCAATTCCCCAGGACCCACATAAGCCAGATGCTCAAGGCTATGCATGCATCTGGAGTTTGTCGGCAGCAGCTGGAGGCCCTGGCACACCCATTCTCTTTCTTTACCTGCCTCTTCCTCCCCCCCTTTCTTCCCCTGCCTCAAATAAATAAATAAAAATATTTTTTTTAAAAAAAAAAGTGAATTAGCCAAGCATGGTGATGCACACCCTTAATACCAGCACTCCAGAGGCAGAGGTAGGAGGATTGCTGTGAGTTCAAGGCCAGGCTAAGACAACATACTGAATTCCAGGTCAGCTTCAGCTAAAGTAAGACTCTACCTCAAAAAGAAAAGTTAATTCAGACTCATAATATACCTCACACTTAACCAGGCATAGTGGTGCATGCCTTTAATCACAGCACTTAGAAGACAGAGGTAGGAGAATTGCCATGAGTTCAAGGCCACCCTGAGACTACCAAGTGAATTCCAGGTCAGCCTGGGCTAGAGCAAGACCTTACCTCAAAAAACAAAAACAAAAACAAAATACCTCACACTCTGTTCTATATGCTCATCATTGGAGTTTTTTGTTGTTGCTGTTGTCATTTTGTGTTGGTTGTTTTTGTGTTTTATAAGACTTTAATTTTATACTAAGCCTTAATTTTTAAGGAATTAAGGACCTATTAAGATTTAATATAGGGCTGGAGAGATGGCTTAGCAATTAAGGTGCTTGCCTGCAAAGCCTAAAGACCCATATTTGACTATCCAGATCCCACATAAAGCCAGATGTACAGGGGTGAGGCAAGCACAAGGTCACACATGCCCACTAGGTGGCACAAGTGTCTGGCATTTGATTGCAGTGGCTGAGGCCCTGGTGTGCCAGTTCTCTCTTCGCTCTCCCTCTCTCTCTAAAAAATAAAAGTAAATTTTAAAATATATTTAATACAAACTAGCAGTCCTCCAAATTGACATCATAATCCAACAATATGCAAATAAGTTCAAGAAGTGCTCAAAATCCCTTGAGATGAATCACATAAATTCTGTAGATTTGTGAGCTGAGTGTAGAGTATTATGTTCTAAATATATGATACAGTGCTGAAGTCATCATTTCATCCTTTATGTTGAAATTCTCAAGGCTATAAATGGTGACTGCCTTCTGTATCTTTGGGTTGAATATTTTGGTCATAGTTATTTAAATTCTGAAAATAGAGCGTGTGGAATTGAGCACCTTTTTTGGCCATAAAGTAATGAAGTCACTAGCGATAGCAAAAGCCGCCACTCACTGGTAGTATCAGACAGACCACTGATCCATCTTGCCATCCTGCAGGAGGAAGAGGAGGCCCTAGCCAAAGCTGACAAAATTAAGCTAGCGCTGGAGAAACTGAAGGAGGCCAAGGTTAAAAAGGTAAACCTTGAACTGCTTTTTCATAAGGGGAGTTAAACTACTGATATCATACTTACTGACAAAAATAATAAAATGAAAATTTCAAGGACCTCTGGGAGTGTGGGTCAGTGGTGGAGTGCCTGCCTCTCACTCACACAGCCTTGGGTTTGATACCATCACTGGAAGAAAGAATCAAGTAATGCTTTGCAAATAGCTGTCACCTTTAAAAATTTTTATTAACGAAGGGAAATGGCCATTTTTCTCTAACACTAGTTAGCCCATTTGTGATTTATAAAGACAGGACCTGCTTCAGGATAAAGGTAAAAGTCGGTATATCCCACCTGCCAAGGCTCAGGGAACACTGTGAAAGAAAGAGCAGAAATATTGTAAGAACCACAGAGTGGGAAAGAGTACCCAGAGGCATTTCCCCCCCACACATTCATACTGTAAAAGATAGCATTGGGCATAGCAAAGAAATATTCAACAAACACAAGATTTAAACAGGGCAAACATCAAACTCTGTAGCTCCAAGTCCAACAATTCTAGTCTGTAACAAGTCTCCAAGTCCGATAATTCTAACCAGCAACAAATCTCTAGCGTCCCAATTCCACCCCTCCAGCTAGGCTACTCAGTTCTGGAAAACTTCATAGGGCCAGCAGCTCTCCTTGGCAGCCATCTCGTGGTCCCGGCATCTCCACTGGATCTCCATTGCAATCTACGGTTCATCCTCACGGCTCCATCAGGTCTCCATGCAGGCATCCAGTAAACCTGCTTCCCACTGCCCTATGGCCATTTCCAAAACACAAGACTATGTTACAAATTCAGTGACCCTCTCTTTCCTGCATTTCTTATACTCCATGATATTAGGTAGAGTGCCAATTTGTTAATCCAGGGGGTGGGGATAAAACAGACTTTAAAGAACAGGACACTGCTTGAGCACTCTACATTCTTCCTGTTGCCCCAGTGCAGGTCAGCTGGCCAACCTCAAAGGCTGTAATTCTCATATAATTGCAGCTGAACGGGCAGAAGCTTCAGCCCGAAGATTTCTTTCTGTGCCATATCCCTCTGCTCACATCAGTCTATTTCTACACAATGCAACCCTATACAACTTCTCAGGACATGGGCATAACTGCTTGTAGCCTAGTTCAGGCAAAGCTCTTTCTTACCCTCATAAGCCAAACCTCACAGCCCATAGTTCTTACCGAATTCAGGTCTTTCAACTCTGACCAGAATAGTCCATCAAGCTGTATTTACAGCACTGCAAGGCATCTCTTAGGCCAAGGTTTCAAATCCTTGCACATTCCTCTCAAAAATTAGCTCCAAAAGGCCAAAGCCACACAGCCAGGTGTCTAGTAGCAATCCCACTCCTCTAGTACCAACTATTACTGTTGTAGTCAGGTTCACATTGCTGCCAGAAATCACCTGGCCAAAAGTAGCTTTTGTGAAAAAAAAAAAAAAAAAAAGGTTTATTTTGGCTTACAGACTTGAGGGGAAGCTCCATGCTGGCAGGGGACAATGATGGCATGAGCGAGCAGAGGGTGGACATCACCTCCTGGCCAACATCAGGTGGACAACAGGAACAGGAGAGTGTGCCAAACACTGGCAAGGGGAAACTGCCTATAACACCCATAAGCCCGCCCCCAACAATACACTTCCTCCAGGAGGCGTTAATCCCCAAATCTCCCTCAGCTGGGAACCTAGCATTCCGAGCACCTAAGCTTTTGGAGAACACCTGAATCAAACCACCACAACCGCCTAATTATCTTGCCCTCTGTTTAAACCTAAACCCACAGATTGACTTTATCTCTTTCTCTTCCCAATGTAGCCACATTGAATAAACCTTCTTTCTCTACTTGTCACTATAAGGGACATATTGCGGATAGGTGGAACAGCCTGGCTTTTATCCTAAAAACTCCAGTAACAAGGGAAATTTTCATAGATGCAGGATGTCTTTTCACCAAGAAGCACTGCTGACCTTTATGATGAAATGGAAACAAGAAACAGAGGATATTGGGAAATCAAGGAGCCAGCATTTCCGTTCTGTTTGGTTTCTGTCTCCCCCACCAAAACATAATGTCATCATTCATTTGCTGTTTTATGAATTGCTTTTTCCACCTCTATACTCCTAGCATACAAGTACTTTCCATACAGTGAGCTCAGAAGGTCATAGGCAGCTGGAGATTGGCTCAGTGGTTAAATAAAGGGACTTGCCTTGCAAAGCCTGATAGCCCAAGTTCCATTCCCCAGTAACCATGTAAAGCCAGATGCACAAAGAGGCACATGTGTCTAGAGTTTGCAGTAGCATGCATACTCATTCTCTCTCTCTCTCTCTCCCTCTCCCTCTTTCTCTCAAATAAATAAATTAGATTAAATTAAATTTTTAATAGGAATGCATCAGCATTCTTTTTTAAATATTTTATTTTTATTTATTTATTTGAGAGAAAGAGGCAGTGAGACAGAGAGAGAGAATTGGTGTGCCAGGGCCTCCAGCCACTATAAATGAACTCCAGACGCATGCACCACTTGGCGCATCTGATTACATGGGTCCTTCGAACTTCGGTCCTTTGGCTTTGCAGGCAAGTGCCTTAACTGCTAAGCCATCTCTCCAGCCCTAAATTAATTTTCAAAAAGAGGTCACAGGCCCGGTGTGGTGGCGCACACCTTCAATCCCAGCACTCAGGAGCAGAGATAAAGGAACACCGTGAGTTCAAGGCCACACTGAGACTCCAGAGTGAATTCCAGGTCAGCTGCCTGGGCTAGAGTGAGACAGACTCCACCTCGAAAAACCAAAAACAAAACAAAACAAAAAGAGGTCACAGGATATGTTCTTACTCATGTGGGCAGAAACAACAGCAGTACCTTAATATAGAAGTCTTGGGCTGGAGAGAGAGCTCAGCAGCTAAGACATTTGCCTGCAAAGCTTAACAACCCAAGTTCAATTCCCCAGTATCCATGTAAAACCAGATGCACAGAATGATGCATGAATCTGGAGTCCATTTGTAATGGCTAGAGGGTTTGGCACACCCCCTCCTCCCCGCCAGTGTGGTGGTGCACGCCTTTAATTCCAGCACTCAGGAGGCTGAGGTAGGAGGGTGGCTATGAGTTCAAGGCCAGTCTGAGATTACATAGTGAATTCCAGGTTAGCCTGGGCTAGAGCAAGAAACTACCTCAAAAAAATAAAACAAGAAAAGAAAAGAAACAGTAGTCTTCCTCAGTTCCTGAAATGTACTGCACACTCTGTGACTTTATCCTCAGCTGGTGGTCAAGGTGCACATGTTTGATAATAGCACAAAGTCGCTGATGGTGGATGAGAGACAATTGGCCCGAGATGTTCTGGACAATCTCTTTGAGAAAACCCATTGTGACTGCAGTGTGGACTGGTGCCTTTATGAAACATATCCAGAATTACAGATTGGTAAGTTTCCTCCCCCAGATACGGGTTGTTCCTCCAAAGCACTGTAGGTTTGCTTTATTGTGGGCTTTTGTCTACACCTAGGAGTTTGGTTCAAGGCTTTCAAGACATGCCATATGTCACTGCCCTCATGTGACTAGACTGTTTGCCTCTTCACTTCTTTTTTTAAATATTTTATTTATTTATTTATTTTTGAGACAGAGAGGCAGATAGAGAGAGAGTGGGCACGCCATGGCCTCTACCCATTGCAAACAAACTCCAGATGTATGTACCACCTTGTGCATCTGGCTTACATGGGTCCTGGGGAATTGAACCTGGGTCCTTAGGCTTCACAGGCAAGTGCCTTAACTGCTAAGCCATCTCTCCAGCCCTTCTTCATTTCTTTGTAAAGCCACTCAGATGGAAGCAAGTGGCCCGACCTTGGAGGATTTGAGCTGTCCTCTCTCCAGTGGTTCCAGAAAGAGAAGAATGGGCCAGCATAATCTTGCTGATGCCCAGGAAGCTGAGCAGGTGGTGAGAGAGCCTGGCTCCCTGTCAACTAGTGTCTCGTTAGAGATTGCTCCTTAAAGCACAGCGTGACTATCACAGACCTTACATCTGTGATCATTTCCTCTTCTTCCCTCCCCACTTGCCTGGTTATGGACTTTACCAATGAAAAGGGATCCCACACAAAGAGCAAAGAACAGTGGTAGAGTTTGGTGCTTTTAAATAAGTTAAGAAATTTTCTGTTCTTTCCCATTAATCCCCAGTATAATGTGGTCTCCCAGGAGAGCTGTTTGAAACCCAGAATTGCTTGAGTTAGTTTTAGGGCAGTTTTTTTCTATAGAAAATGATCCACATTAAAACAGCCCTTTAAGGAGTAATGGTGGCCCGTGCCTATGATACCAGCTGGAGAGGTTGACACAGGAGAATCATGGATCCCAGGCCTACATAGCAAGGCCGTATCTCAAAAGAAAAACAAAATGCAAGCCTCTTAAAGTTTCTTACAGTCCCATGAGTCAGGAAGAGAAAAGGAAAGCATTCCTGTACTTTATGCGTTTGGTTCGGGTACTCACT
Source organism: Dipus sagitta (assembly GCA_036346955.1). Taxonomy (NCBI): domain Eukaryota; kingdom Metazoa; phylum Chordata; class Mammalia; order Rodentia; family Dipodidae; genus Dipus; species Dipus sagitta. The sequence continues at coordinate 158,783,536 of CM070773.1, forward strand.
CAGCCATGGTTGTGAGAGTTTTAGGGAGTGCTCTTTTGTGGATGTCATAGTTTCATTCATTGCTTATTGTGGCTCCGCACAGAAAGAATACCTGCTGCTGCTTGGAGCTATTTAGAGTAAAACAATGCTAACATAAAAAGGCATGATGGGGGCTGGAGAAATATCTTAGTGGTTAAAGCACTTGCCTGCAAAGCCTGGGGACCCATGATTGACTCTCCAGATATCACGCAAACCAGACCCACAAAGGGGAGGCAAGCGCAAGGTCGCACATGCCCACTAGGTGGCCAAGCATCTGGAGTTCAATTGCAACGGCTGAGGCCCTGGTAGACCAATTCTCTCTCTCTCTCTCTCTCTCTCTCTCTCTCTCTCTCTCGCACACACACATACACACACAAACACGTGCGTACACACGCATGCGCTCTCTCTCTATATATATATATATTAAAGATTTTTTTAAAATTTTAAAGGCATGTAGATGTGGGGAGATTTCTCAGTCAGTAAAACAATTGCTACACAACATGAGGTCCTGAGTCTAGATGGTAAAAGCTGGGAGCTGCAGGCCCATGTGCATTCCCGGTGCTGGGGAAGGAGAAGCCAGTCAGTAAGCTCCAGTTCAATGAGAGACGCTGTCCCAAACATAAGGTGGGACATGATTAAGGAAGACACCTGATGTCCACCTCTGGTCTCCACATATATGTACAAATGTATATATGCACCCCACACACATATGAACACAAACACACATACACACCACACATACAAATGCAAAAATATTTTTAAGAAAGCATGATAACTATTTTCAAGGTGTGGTAGTTTCTGCCATCTATATTTTTTTATGTTAAAGTGAAAACCTGACAAAGATAAACATAGAAGGAATGTTACAATATGACATTAGGTAAGAATTAAGAATTTTAGAAAATGGTGTTTAGCACGATAATATAGTGTTCTCAGTTGGAAACCCTGATGCCTTGGGTCTGAAGGGATATTTTTTCTTATTTCATCAGAGAGATTTTTTGAAGACCATGAAAATGTTGTTGAAGTCTTATCAGACTGGACAAGAGACACAGAAAATAAAGTACTGTTTCTGAAAAAAGAAGAAAAGTATGCTGTATTTAAAAACCCCCAGGTAAGATGCTCTGTGTATTAGACTATGTAAAGAGTAAAGGTTGTTTCATTAGCTATGTAACTGACCAAATCATTATCTCAAGAAATACCATATGGGAGGGAGGGTATTACCATGGGATTTTTTTTAATCATGGAAGTTCTTAATAACAATTTGAAAGAAAAAAGAAATACCATAACTACAGGTGTTGTGGCACACACCTTTAATCCCAGCACTTGGGAGGCAGAGGTATAGAAGGATCCCTGTGAGTTCAAGGCCAGCCTGGTACTACAGAGTGAATTCCAGGTCAGCCTGGGCTAGAGTGAGACCCTACCTTGAAAAACAAAACAAAGAAATACCATAACTAAACTAAACTTTTTACATATCAAGTTACGTATCAAGTAGGAGCCCTTTGAAAGATGTAGAAACAAAATCCACAGTTTTTCATTCAAAATCCAGAACATATCACCTTCTGTCTAACCCTCCTTTTCTGTTGGAAATTCTGATGTGTTCCATGAACCCAATGTCCCTTGGTGCACTATTAATAATAATTTCTTCTATGACAGAGTAACTCTTTCTTTGTAGCTCATATTTGGTATTTATTGATATTGGGAACAGGAACGTTACTGGGAGGTCTCAGGTCCATAACTGGCCACCATTTATAAAAACAGAAACAGCTGATGAGAACTCTCACCTCAAAGGAATTAAGAGAAGCCAACTATGAAGTACCATGGCCCAGGAGCACAGGTTCATGTTCCCCCAAATGCTCTGTTCCGTGGTGCTAACAATTTCATGACGTTTTTATAGTAACAGAACAAAGAAAGTCATATACTTGGTGGGTACGTCAGGTAGATGGGGGGGGTCACAGCAAAGCGGGGGACTCATAGGTTCCCTATGCTCTCTGACATTCTTAGCTTTTGGTGGAAGCTAGTGGCTGCCTAAGAATACATTTTAAAGATTTGTGGGGGAGTGAAGGTCGGGAGAGAGTGGATTTTTTGGTGCTGTTACTGTTTTTGTTTTTGTTTTGGAGGAGGTTGATTTTTTTTAGTTTTGGGGGGCAGGTGGGAGATTGGTTTCTGGAGGTAGGGTCTTGCTATATAGCCCAGGCTGACCTGGGATTCACTATGTACTCTCAGGATGGCCTTGAACTCACAGTGATCCTCCTACCATAGCCTCCGCAGTACTGGGATTAAAGGCTTGCGCCACTACGCCTGGCCCTGTTATTGTTTTTGTTTGTTTGATGAGAGTGTTTTTTCTTCTCCCCTCCAGTTACACTGACTAGCCAGTGAACCCCAATGTCTCTGCACCCCTCGGCCCTGGGTCACAAGCTTAGTGGCCATGCCCAGCTTTGTGCATGGGTGCTGGGGATCAAACTCAGGTCCTCCTGAACCATACAGCAAGTGGTCTTTCCCACTGAACCATCTCTCCAGCTCCCTATTTTAAAGATGTTTTTTGACAGTCATAAGGATGTTAGGTCAGACACAAGGGTGTTCAATGGATGGCTTTCATGGGGGATTGAAAATATCCCAACAAAATTTGGTTCTGGTCTATAACATTCTAACCCTCCGTGATCACAAAGTTCTGTCCTTTGGCCTTGTAGAATCTTCAACATGGGTGTGGCTCCTTTTCATTTATATTGTCCGTTTTGAGGACTTTCAGTTCCCAAGGGTTCATTTACAATTTGAATTAAAACTGAGAATTCTTAGTTTCTTCACCTTTTCTATGACAGAGTTACACTTTACAGAAAAGACAAGACATATGTATACCTGTATCTGTCTGAGAGTGAGCTGTATGAAGTGTATTACTTAGAGACACTCTTCTGCTGCTGGGGCCCCAGACTATTCTTTCTCTCTCTCTTTTTTTTTTTTTTTTTTTTGTTTATTTATTCATTTATTTGAGAGCAACAGATAGAGAGAGAAAGAGGCAGAGAGAAAGAGAGAGAGAGAATGGGTTTGCCAGGGCCTCCAGCCACTGAAAATGAACTCCAGACGCGTGCGCCCTCTTGTGCATCTGGCTAACATGGGTCCTGGGGAATCAGGCCTCGAACTGGGGTACTTAGGCTTCACAGGCAAGCGTTTAACCGCTAAGCCATCTCTCCAGCCCCATATTCTTTCTCTTAACATGGGATCCTTTGAGGAGCTTTCAACTCCACAAGTCTCTTCTTCCTGGGTCCCTTCCACACTATTACAGGAGTACCTGAGGACTGTAGGGTTGATTGTGATCTCCTACTAACAGTTAACACAAATTTTCAAAAGCATTGTCCTCAAAAAATGATGAGGGCTGGAGAGATGGCTTAGTAGTTAATCACTTGCCTGCAAAGCCTAAGGACCCAGATTCAATTCCCTAGATCCTATGTAAGCCAGATGCACATGGTGACACCTGCATCTTGAGTTCACTTGCAGTGGCTATAGGCCCTGGTGCACCTGTTCTCTCTCTATCTGCCTCTCTCTCTCTCTCTCTCTCTCTCTCTCTCTCTCTCTCTCTCTCAAATAAATAAATAAATAAATGGTTTTTTTAATGATGACATCAAAATAAAAGAGAAATGCCAGGTATGGTGGTACATGCCTTTATTCCAGCACTTAAGAGGCAGAGGTAGGAGGATCACTGTAAATTCAGGGCCAGCCTGAGATTACATAGTGAATTCCAGATCAGCCTGGGCTACAGCGAGACCCTATCTCAATAAATAAATAAATAAGAGACTAATGGGGGGGAAAAAAGGATTTAATAGAGAGGGTTTTGAAGGTTTGGGTTTGGTTTTGTTTTGTTTTGTTTTGTTTTGTTTTTGAGGTAGAGTCTCACACTAGCGTGGTGGCATACACCTTTAATCCCAGCACTAGGGAGGCAGAGGTAGGAAGATTGCTATGAGTTTGAGTCCAGCCTGGGACTACAGAGTGAGTTCTAGGTCAGCCTGGGCTAGAGTGAGACTCTACTTTGAAAAATAATTTTTAACATTTAAATTAAATTAAAAGCATTGTTCTCTATCATTAAAAAATGCTTCCTTCAAGTCATGTACAAGCTTGTCTTGTGGGGCCCTCGAGGAACTGTAATTACATGATACTCATTGTATAATTGGAATACCAGAGTTCGTGCTGCCTGTAACCACAGACACCAATGGGCAGAGACAGGAAGTGAATCTTTACTCAGAGAGCCAGCAATCAGGGTAGACCTACCATTAACACCTTAAAAGACACACCTTCCCCATCCCATCCTCAGCCAGCATGCGCTATTGGGAATCTGAACACAGGCAGTTAGTCATTCCTCTGGTCAAGCGGCCAGCCTTGTCTCAGATTCATGGTATTGGTATGTCTCTCCTGAATATGTCCTGCCTTCTTTCCTCATTACCATCTCTCTATGTAGCAGGACCCGCATCGTCCCAAGGCCATTGACTCTCATGTGCTATCTAGATCAAGGGATAACTCAGAACAAATAAACTGTGACCACATTGTATGTTGTGTGTGCTGAGCTCCCTTTTGCAATACAAAGTCCCAGTGTACCCTTATAAGACAGAACAACAACAACAAAAAGACAGAACAAAAGCGCCCATCCATCCCTCCTGTGCACATGAATCACACTTTTTTAAGGAAATTCTGAGAATGTTATAGGTAGAAGAGAATCTCAGGGTCATGCAGACATCTTTCCATCTTACAAGTTAAGAGAATGAGCTTGAAAAACTTGTGACAGAATTAGGAAACTCCAAGTCCTTTTAGGAAAATGTTCATTCCTCTTGTATGAGTTTAATCATTGCAGTGACCAAATACCTGACAGAAACCACTTAATGGAGGAAGGATTTACTTTGGCTCACAGTTTCAGAGGTCTCAGTCCAACGTGGTGGGGAAAATGTGACAGAGCCTTCACATCATGACAGACAAATAGTAGAGCGGAGTTGTAACAGAAAAGGCCAGCACAAGCTATAGCCCCAAAAACATACCTGGTGACCTTCACCCTCCAACCAGGCCCCGTCTTCCACAATTCAACCACTTCCCAATAACCTATTCAGATTTTCTGAATCCAACAGAAGATTAATTCATTCATTAGGTAAGAGCCTTTAGACCTAATCAGGTCTAAAAATGCTCTCACAGACACGTCCAAGAGTCTACTCACTTAAACCAGGCATGGTGGCGTACGCCTTAATCCCAGCACTAGGGATATAGAGGTAGGAGGGTCACTGTGAGTTTGAGGCCAGCCTGGGACTACAGAGGGTGTTCCAGGTCAGGCTGTGATATAGTGAGACCCTACCTTGAAAGAAAACAAAAAATAATAATATGCTCTACTTATCCAATGAAGTTAACAAGAGTAACAGTCACACTCCTGTGCTGTGTCATTTTCTGGGGTCTTTCTTGGATTACATGGTGGCCAGCTGATTACAAAGCAATTAAATACTATTAGTTGTAATAAATATCAAACATTAAAAGTACTACATTTTTGCCCTATAACTACACTCAGTGCCACTCAGGTTTAGTGCATTAGAAGTAAAGTCACCATGTCAGCTGCTGTAACAAAGAGTTCTCCTAAATCAGTTGCTCAAAGTAGAAGCTGATTTCTTTCTCATATCTCATCTGGACAAAAGTGAATAGGTTTAGGGGCTGGAGAGATGGCTTAGTGGCTAAGGCATTTCCCTGCAAAGCCAAAGAATCCAGGTTCAATTCCCAGGACCCATGTAAGCCAGATGCACAAGGGGCACATGCATCTAGAGTTCACTTGCAATGGCGACAGGCCCTGCCATGCCCATTCACTCTCTGTCTGTCTCTCTTCTCTGTCTCTCTCTCTCTCTCTCTCTCTCTCTCTCTCTCTCTCTCTCTCCTTGCAAATAAATAAATAAAATTTAAAAAATAATTTTAAAAAAAGTAAATAGGTTTAGTAGAATGTCTCTGCCACTTTTAACATGAGATTTCCTTCTCTTGTCCACAGCAATTTTTCTACCTAGCCAAATTCTAGGAAAAGAGGAAAGAGCCACAAGAATGAAAGTCCAGACATTTTCAACTTTTTTTTTTGGGGGGGGGGGGTGAGGAAGGGTCTTGCTCTAGCCCAGGCTGACCTGGAATTCACTATGTAGTCTCAGGGTGGCCTTGAACTCACAGTGTTCCTCCTGCCTCTGCCTTCCAAGTGCTGGAATTAAAGGCATGCACCACCATGCCAGGCCATTTTTTAATATTTTTATTTAGTTTGTTTATGTATTTGTTTGTTTATGAGAGAGAGATAAGGAGAAAGCATGCCTGTGCCAGAGCCTCTTGCCACTGCAAATGGACTTCAGTCGCATGCACCACTTTGTGCCTCTGGCTTTACCTGGGTACTGAGGAATAGAACCTGGGCCATTAGGCATTATAAGCAAATGCCTTTAACTGCTGAGCCATCTTGCCAGCCGCCAGACTTCTTTTTGCTTAGATGCCCTTGTCTAGAACTCAGTTACATGGTGACATTGAGGTTCCCTGCTTGGTCGTCTGTTGCTCTTTTCACACAGGAACTTCTCTCTCCAGCAAGATCATGAGTTCCTTGCAGTATCTTGTCTAGTAAAGAACACTTATAACTGATATGTGACCTTTCAACATTCCATTTAGAATTTCTACTTGGATAACAAAGGTAAAAAAGAAAACAAAGAAACTTCTGAGAAAATGAATGCCAAGAACAAGGAGTACCTGCTTGAGGTGAGCTTCCTTTTTCAGAGAGGCATGAGAAATCCTCACTTGATCTAAACTTCATTTTGCAGAGAGGAATAAAAGAAAACGGTGTCTCCTATGCCTGTTTTTAAATTATTTTCCTCCCCCAGAACAATGGAAAGTTCTGAAACATGCACTGGAACTTTTTTTTGAATTTTTATTTTTTACATGACTGTTCTAACATTTATTTTTGGGGGGGGTTGGGGTTTTTTTATTAGTTATGTACATAGTGTGTATACAGCCATGTTGGTACCATTGTTAGCCTCCTCTCTGTCCTCCCCCCTCTAGAGGGGCCCTCCTCGTTGGGGAATGTGGGTCGTGCATTGTGGGGATAGCCATCAGTTATGGGGAAGAGGCAATGTCTCTGTGTATCATGACCCAATTTGTGGCTCTAACAATCTTTCTGCCCCCTCTTCCATGAATTTCCCTGAGCCATGTTGGGTTCATTTTAGGTCTACTTCAGCGATGAGGTATTGGGAGTCTCTGTGTCTCTAGATATCTGGTTTGGTAGGAGTTGATTGTCCTCTGTGTCTATCTCCTTCACCCTTGTGCTGGTACCAGGTTCACCAAGAAAGCAGCACTCTTGCTCATTTTCCCAATTACTCTATGGTTTCAGCTGGAGCTCTGGTGAGGTTCTGTGTCCATCTGAAAAAGAAAAGCAAATTCTCCAATGGATAGTGAAGTCAGCACCAGATAAATGAGATAACCATTATTATTTTAGAGAGAATTTAATAGGTGTAGGCCCTCTTGAAGCCCACGATTGGTAGGAGCTTGATGTTGGAGAGCAGTCTCATTTGTTGGATATGGTTCTGACTTGTTTCCCAGTTCCAGCTATGGGATACATTCCACTGAGCAGATTCATTAGCCAAATCAAGAGCAGTTGGTTACCCACCATGGCTGTGTGCCACTATTGCATTTGTGTGAGCATCACATCAGGTTGTTTGAACTAGAATTTTAACTTGTTTTAAAGTCATGTATAGTTATTTGGGTAACTCAATATTTTCTTTGAGTCAGCTGGAATAAGATATGATTTAGAGACCATGGTTTGCACTTTATGAAATTGGATTAGTAATTCTTCACTAAAAAGAGAAATAGGGAATGGGTGGGCCAAGACTTCTTGCCACTGTGTACACACTCCAGATGCATGTGTCACTTTGTGTATTTGGCTTTCCATGGGCACTGGGTCATAGAACCCAGGCCAGCATGCTTTTCAGTGAAGCACCTTTATCTGCTGAACCATTTCCCCAGCTCATTTTTCTAGTTTTTTGAAAAGAGTTTTATTAAGAATTATGAAATTCTATGCAAGTTGTGAGATTTGAAAATATACAACTAGAAAATGTGCCTTGTTTATCCAAACTGTTTGATATTATAAAATTAATAATTGGTATTCTTCTTTTTCTGAAAACCATCCCAAGAATAAAATATTATGTCATAATTTTTCCACTTAATGGCAGTGAAATATTAATTTTCCTTTTTTTTCCCTTTTTTTCACTTTTGGAGACAGAGTTTTACTCTGTACCCAGGCTCACCTGGAAGTCAGTCACCCAGGCTGGCTTCATACTCCTCGAAATCTTCCTGCCTCAACCTCCCAAGGGCAGGAATTATAGGCATGAATCACTTACTTACATGGAAAGAACTTTTTATGTACCAAATTATAACAACACTAATAAACTTGATTAAATATTTACTTTTGCAATATACTAAGATTATACTCACAATTATGAATTTGGACTACTACTCCATTTTTAAAAATAAAATAAACGGTTCACAGTCACAAAGCTCAGTAGGCAAGAAGTCTTGACATCTCATTCAAGAGCCAGGATACTGACCTCCATGGTATTTTTTCCTCTCTCTTAGCAAATAACTTGTAATGGAAGCATGCATACAATCCATTTTAGACAAAATTGACCTGCTCTAAAGATAAACTTGAAAATGTCTTTACATATGGGCAGAATATGTGCCTTATGTCTTTGGAATCTCAATTTCAGGAAAGTTTCTGTGGGACATCTGTCATTGTGCCAGAACTTGAAGGAGCTCTTTATTTGAAAGAAGATGGAAAGAAATCCTGGAAAAGGCGCTATTTTCTTTTACGGGCTTCTGGAATCTATTATGTACCCAAAGGAAAAACAAAGGTCAGTCACTTTTCCATTACTGTGAAAGAATACCTGAAATAACCAAACTTTATAAAGGATAGGTTTAGCTAGGTGTGGTGGCACATGCCTTTAATCCTAGCACTTGAGAGAGAGGTAGGATGATCGCTGGGAGTTCAAGACCAGCCTAAGACTACATAGTGAGTTCCAGGTCAACCTGGGTTAGAGGGAGACCCTACCTCGAAAAACCAAAAAGAAACTTTAGCAAGAAAATATTTCATGAGCCGGGCATAATGGTGCACACACCTTTAACCCCAGGCCTTTGGAGACAGAGGTAGGAGGATCGCCGTGAGTTTGAAGCCACCCTGAGACTACATAGTTAATTCCAGGTCAGCCTGGGCCACAGTGGGACACTACCTCAAAAACAACAACAACAAAAAAAAAGATAGAAAATATTTCGCCAGAGTAAAACTACAAACACACCTCAAATGGCAACGATCTTTCAATACTTCCTTGGTCTCTGTGTCCCTACAGTGTTTACACAGATACATGTTCTGTGAAAAACTTAATGAAATACCTTTCTTTTTAGTTTTCTCATAGTTTCCTCTTGAATATAAAATTACTTATTTTAAAGTCAGGCTTCAAAAATGATGGCAGAAACATTTTTCTAGAGGTCGTTTTGTTGGTCTATTTGGCTATTTCTGCAAGACCTTTCTCTTCTGTCTACTCCTGTGTTCTGCTGGCATTCTGGTAAAACTTATTTTATCTGAAATCTTAAAGGTATTAGAAGTCTTGATAAGATCTTCATTAAGATGTTAAACCTTATATTCTGAATATTTAAATTGTTCTCTGAGGTGTAATTAGTGCATTTTTCTGCATAATTTTGCAGTGTTTTAGATATCACTTAAGTTTTACTTGATGAGCTTGGATTATTGTCTCAAATCTGCAAACATATACTACATTCTTCTTTGAAATGATTCTAACCATTCTAAAATTAATCAGGAAGAAACACTGTCCCAAAATAGACCTCTATGAAGAACTTTGAACTAGAACTACCTCTCTTATAGGTCAAGACAAATTAAAAAGGAAAACAAAGGCAGGTAAAAATGAACAGTATTTTCCACTAAGGTAAAACAATGTGAAATTTAGGAGTATTGAAATAATTGCATATCCATTAAAAACTAGTTTCTTACTTCATCTCATCTACCAAACCAAAACCTGGTTTGATTTACATGCCCTGAGAAAAAATAGTACAAGATCATAAAAGAAAATATGAGTTGATATTTTTATAATTCTGGAGAGCAAAAAGAATTCTTTTTTTAAAATATTGTTTATTTATTTACTTACTTATTTATTTGAGAGAGAAAGAGACAGAGGCAGATAGAGAGAGAAGGTGGGCACGCCAGGGCCTCCAGCCACTGCAAACAAACTCCAGACACATGCACCACCTTGTGTATCTAGGTTATGTGGGTACTAGGGAATCAAACCTGGGTCCTTTGACTTTGCCAGCAAGTGCCTTAACTGCCAAGCCATCTCTCTAGCCTGCAAAAAAAGCATTCTTAAGGATAAAACTCAAAATTACAAAGGAGAAAATTAACAGATTTGACTGCATCAAGTTATTTTAATATCCAAGGAAGACTGTAAAGAGTACCCGGATTCCAAGAGCACATTGGCAGTGTGCATTACCAAGCACAACCGTGACAAGAAGATAAACATACACAGAAAAAGAAACGGCAGTGCGGGCTGCAGAGATGGCTTAGCGGTTAAGCGCTTGCCTGTGAAGCCTAAGGACCCTGGTTAGCCAGGACCCCACATTAGCCAGATGCACAAGGGGGCGCACGCATCTGGAGTTCCTTTGCAGTGGCTGGAGGCCCTGGCACCCCCATTCTCTCTCTCTCTCTCTCTATCTGCCTCTTTCTCTCTCTGTCACTTTCAAATAAATAAATATTTTTTTTAAAAAATGGCAATGATGTGCCAGGCGTGGTGGCACACACCTTTAATCCCAGCACTTGGGAGGGAGAGGTAGGAGTATCGCTGTGAGTTCAAGGCCACCCTGAGACTACATAGTGAATTCCAGGTCAGCCTGAGCTAGAGTGAAACCCTACCTCAAAAAAAAAAAAAAAAAATGGCAATGCTTATTAAGTGAGAAATCTCAGGAAAAAAAATACTGTCAGCCATATCAGTAATAAGTGACACATTGTTTCCTCCCATGAAATTGATAAAACAGATAATATTGACATTCAGTGTTGGTGGGGGTGGGTAAGACAAAAGGACACACTTGGATAGGAAGAACTGGACTGTAAGATGGGAGAGCCAAACTGGAGATAACTTTACAAACCCTATGCAAATATAGGATATGCAAATATATAATATGCAAATATGTAATATGCAAATGCATGCCCTTTGGGATAGCAGCTGCACATTTGCAGCCCATCCCACAGAAACACTTGCTCATTTGCTCAGTATTTATTGTCATAGGAAAAACTGAACATCTCTGATCATCAATAGTAGCATAGTTAAAAAATAAATTGTTTTACTTATGCCATGGAATACTGTGCAGCCATGAAATGAATGTCATATATCTACTCATGTGTCCTCAGACAGGCCCCAAGGTATACTATTAAGAAAAGGAGGGCTGGAGAGATGGCTTAGCAGTTAAGCGCTTGCCTGTGAAGCCTAAGGACCCTGGTTTGAGGCTCAGTTCCCCAGGACCCACGTAAGCTAGATACACAAGGTGGCGCATGCATCTGGAGTTCCTTTGCAGTGACTGGAGGTCCTGGTGTGCCCATTCTGTCTCTCTCTCTCACTCACTCTATCTATCTATCTATCTATCTATCTATCTTCCCCTTTCTCTCTCTGTCTGTCTGTCGCTCTCAAATAAATAAATAAAAATAAAACAAAAATTTACAAAAAAAGAAAAGGAATAAGTCATGGAACAGGATTTGTAGTGAAATCTCTTTCAAGCTTTAAAAATGTTATGTTGGGAGCCGGGCGTGGTGGCACATGCCTTTAATCCCAGCACTCAGAAGGCAGAGGTAGGAGGATTGCTGTGAGTTCCAGGCCACCCTGAGACTCCATAGTGAATTCCAGGTCAGCCTGGGCTAGAGTGACACCCTACCTTGAAAAACAAAAACAAAAACAAACAAACAAACAAAAAAAAACAGTTATGTTAGGGCTAGAGAGATGGCTTAGCGGTTAAGCGCTTGCCTGTGAAGCCTAAGGACCTCCATTTGAGGCTCAATTCCCCAGGACCCATGTAAGTCAGATGCCCAAGAGGACATATGCATCTGGAGTTCATTTACAGTAGCTGGAGGCCCCGGCACGCCCATTTTCTCTCCATCTATCTTCCTCTTCCCATACATTTTTTTCTTTCTTTCTCTCTTCCTCAAGTAAATTAAAAATATTTTTAAAAATAGAATGTGTAAATGCATTATGTAATTTTAATGACTCCACATTATTTTGTAATTTAAAAATAGAAGCTTCAGAAAACCAGAAAATATAAGAAAAATATACTACTACATAGAAAGAAATAATGTGTGTGCTAAGGTATAGCAGTTCTGCCCATTATTCTTTTTTTTAATTTTTTAAATTTTATTTATTTTCGAGAGAAAGAAGAGAAAGGGAGAGAATGGGCACACTAGGGCCTTTAGCCACTGCAAATGAACTCCAGGCGCATGCATCACCTTGTGCATCTGGCTTACGTGGGTCCTGGGGAACTGAACCTGGGTCCTCTGGCTTTGCAGGCAAGCCCCTTAACTGCTAAGCCATTTCTCCAGCCCATGCCCTTTATTCTTTATTCAATAACTAGGTTAAAAAATTGTGAGTGTAGGGGCTAGAGAGATTGCTCAGTGGTTAATGCACTTACCTGCAAAGCCTAACAATCTGGGTTGATTCCCCAGTACCCACATGTTGCAGTCAGGTTTGCATTGCCTGCAGAAATCACCCAACCAAGAGCAGCCCACGGGGGGGAAAAAAAAGGTCTACTTTGGCTTACAGACTCAAGGGTAAGCTCCATGATGTCAGGGAGAACAACGACATGAGCAGAGGGTGGACATCACCCCCTGGCCAACATAAGATGGACCATAGCAACAAGAGAGTGTGCCAAACACTGGCACGGGTAAACTGGCTACAATATTCGTAAGCCCATCCCCAATAATACACCACCTCCAGGAGGCATTAATTCCCAAATCTCCATCAACTGGGAACCTAGTATGCAGAACACCTAAGTTTATGAGGAACACCTGAATCAAACCACCACACCATGTAAAGCCAGATGCAGTGGTACACACATCTGGAGTTTGCAGCAGCTGGAGGTCCTGGCATGCCCATTCTCTCTCTCCTCTCCTCTCCTCCCTTCCCCTCCCCTCCTCTCCATCTCCTCTCCTCTCCTCTCCTCTCCTCTCCTCTCCTCTCCTCTCCTCTCCTCTTCTCTGTCTCTCTCTCTGCTTGCAAATAAATAATCTTTTTTTTAATTTTTATTTATTTATTTGAAAGTGACAGAGAGAGAGAGGGAGAGAGAGAGAGAATGGGCACGCCAGGGCCTCCGGCCACTGTAAACGAACTCCAGATGCATGCGCCCCCTTGTGCATCTGGCTAACGTGGGTCCTGGGGAATCGAGCCTTGAACCAGGGTCCTTAGGCTTCACAGTCAAGCGCTTAACCGCTAAGCCATCTCTCCAGCCCAACAAATAAATAATCTTTTTAAAGAGAGAATTGTGTAGCCAGATATTGTGGCACATACCTTTAATCCCAGGTAATTCAAGGTCAGCCTGGACTAGAGAGTGAGACCCTACCTCAAAAAAAAAAGCCTGGTGTGGTGGCACACACCTTTAATCCCAGCACTGGGGAGGCAGAGGTAGGAGGATTGCTGTGAGTTCAAGGCTACCCTGCGATTACAAAGTGAATTCCAGGTCAGCCGGGGCTTGAATGAGACCCTGCCTCAAAAAGAGAGAGAGAGAATTGTGAATGTAGAAGAAAAAAAAGGCAATAATAAAACAAATGTGTAACTGAAGTGTAACTAAATATGTACATTAGAGGTTGCCATTTTCACAACCCATTTTATCCATGGAAGAGAAGTTGGTGTTGCCGTGGCAACCTAGCCAGCAGTAACAGAGCCTGAAAGCACAGGGACCGTGCGCTAATTTCCTGAGCCTCAAGTTTATCGCTCATTCTTTATCCTGAAAGGGGGGTGGGGTAGTGCTCGATCACAAATTCTGTCATTTATAGAATAGCAGAAGCCAAAATGAAGTTCCTGATTCAGCAGCCATCGTGTCTTGCTGCATTAATAGCCACATCTCACGGTCAGAGTCCACAGCAGACGCTGAAGCAACAATGTCATCTTTCCTTCCACTTCAGGGCCACTGCCACACCGTGTTGCCTTGGTCGCACTGTATGACCATCATCTTTTCTGCAGGCTTGACATGAAGGAAACTGTAGATGGTAGATGGTAATAAGTTATCTAAGAGTTCAATATTTCCTATACTGAAATAGAATCCTTTGTTGAACCATCTCACAGAACCTGGGGAAGTTATTAACCACCATCTCAGCAGAGGTTATTTTTCGTCTCTCTTTCAGACATCACGAGATCTTGCATGTTTTATACAGTTTGAAAATGTTAACATTTACTATGGGATTCAGTGTAAAATGAAATATAAAGCGCCCACTGACTACTGCTTCGTCTTAAAGGTACGTCATAGTAAATTCTTCATTTAGGGGTTGGGGATATAGTGCATTTGCCTTGAATGTGTCAATTCCCTGGCACCACATAAAACCAGGTTATAATCCCAGCACTTGGGAGGTAGCGACAGGAAGGTCAGAATGTCAAGATCATCCCCAGCTACATAGGGAGTTCAAGGCCAGCCCGGGCTGCAGGAGACTCTGTCTCAGAAAAATAAAGTTCTTAATTTAGATTTGTAAGTAATTTGAGTTACTTTTCTTTCAAGGGAAAGATGCTAAATGTCCTATAGTTAACTACAGTATAACAAAATTTTTGGTTTAAAACAAAAAATAAGGAAAATCTATAAACCAGGCGTGGTGGTGCACACCTTTAATCCCAGCACTCAGGAGGCAGAGGTAGGAGGATCGCCATGAGTTCGAGACCACCCTGAGACTACATAGTGAATTCCAGGTCAGCCTGGACTACAGTGAGACTCTACCTCAAAAAAACCAAAATAATAATAATAAGGAAAATCTATAATATTCCTCAAAATCTCCAGTATGACCCTAAAATTGTAAAATTGTCCAGTGTCTTTACCACTTCTGAAAATAAAATTCCATTTTTTGAGCAAATTAATTAAAAAATCCATTGATAAAACACACAAGAGTCCAGTTCTTTGCTTATTTATTAGACTATCATCCTACTGTATGAACTTTCTGTTTCTTTTCTTTTCTTTTCTTTTTTCGGTTTTTTGAGGTTTCACTCTGGCCCAGGCTGATATGGAACTCACTCTGTAGTCTCAGGGTGGCCTCGAACTCACAGCACTCCTCGTACCTCAGCCTCCCGAGTGCTGGGATTAAAGGCGTGTGCCGCCACGCCAGGCTTGAATGAAGTTTTTAGAAATTACAAACTTCCCAAGATTTGCTAGAGAAAAATATTTCAAATCTTAAAAAATATTACCAGGTAGTGAATCTTTTATTTGTAGGGTTATTTTTCTTTTTTGAGACAGGATCTCACATTGCCTATGCTGGCCTTCAACTCACTGTGTAGCTGAGGGTGACCTTGAATTTCTGACCTTCCTGCCTCCACCTCCCACATGTGGGGATTACTGGCATACGCCATCACAACCAGCACAGGTTGGGGAACTTTTGAAGGTGCATATCATCAAAAGGAAATGTGTATGCTCAGATTTTGATAGGGTTTGCATGTTTTAAAGATAGAATCTGAAATCAGTTAGATCAGCATATGGATTAATTTTATAACCACGTTGACGTATTGAATGTCTTTATGCCTACAGAGCCCTGGATTTAGACCCTGGAAAGGCACGAGTGTGTGTGTGTGTTTGTGCACACATATGCACTTGTTCTTAGTTAAATATAGTAATTAAGGTCTGGGGTTGTAGCTCAATGGTGAACGCTTGTTTAGCATGTTCAAAGCCCTGGGTTCAATCCCCAGCAATCAATTAATAAATAAATATAAACAAATGCATTAAATATAATAATTCAGTCAAGTCATATTTGATAATTTTGTCTCCCTTCACATTTATTTTTACTTACCATGATCAAATACTAATTGCTTGGAGTGGCTGGCTTCATTCAAGACTGCATAGTACTTGCTTTTCATTTAAACACCCTAGTCTTAGTTGTCATTACTGTGCACTCACTTTTAGTAATTTATCAATGATATTAATAAAAATGAACACTAGGGGCTGGTGAGATTGCTCAGTGGTTAAGGCACTTGCCTACAAAGCCTAATGACCGGGGTTTAACTCTCCAGTACCCACGTAAAGCAAGATGCACAAAATGGCACATGCATCTGGAGTTTATTTGCAGTGGCTAGAGGCCCTGGTGCACCTGTTCTCCCTCTCTCTCTCTCTGTCTTTCCAAATAAATAAAATATATTAAAAATACATTTTAAAAAATGGACACCAGTCCAGTCTGGTCTGAATGATACTGACCCAGTGATTCTCAATCAAGGGTGTGTTGTTTCCCAGGGGATATTTGATTATGTGTGTAGACATCTGTGACCATAAAAACTTGGGGCAGGGAGCAGGTCATACAGATATTTCATGAGTAGAGGCCAAAATCATTCCTAAATATCTGCACTGCACAGACAGCCCCACACTAAAGAATGACCTGGTCCCAAATATCAACAGGGCTGCTGTTGAAAAAATCCTGCCCCAGAATCAAAGCTATAAAGTGACTGAAGGAAGGCAGAGAATCATCTGGAGTCATTCCAACGTTGAATGACAACTCTTTTCTAGACACCGTTTGAGGGGCTGGGGACACAGAAATACACTGAGTAGACAGTCATCCCTGTTCTTACAGTGTTTACATTCAATGTGAGGGAAGTGACAAGAAGCATGTGTAATGTGATGTCAGGTAGTAATAAGACTTTTTGGATCAATGTGACATGGGAGGGGGGTGCAGAATATGCCAGAGTTAGGACCAGGGTTTCTTTGGAAGGAGTGGTCAGGAAAAGGTAATGACATTTGTGAAAGATGTAAATGAAGTGAGGGAGCAACAGTCGCCTGAAAGAAAAACATTCTGGGAGCAAGACCAGGGACTCACAGCTGCTGTGATGATCAGCACAAGACCTGCACGCAAGTGAGCCCATCAATAGTCTATCATGGAGGGTGAGAGGTGCTTCTTCTTGGGGGATCCACAGGCAGCTAAGAGTCGCTGGGTGGGGGGGAAGACATTTTCTTTAGTGGTGTGACCACTGATAAATTGCCCGTCACCCATGTTCTTGCCAGCAACCCAAAACTCACTGAGTAATGAAAAAGAGAGAGACAGAGAACAGATATGACAATGAAGAGGGACTGATTGGGAAGAGGAAGGGATGGCCAGAAGTGGAATAAGAGAAGGTTATAAGGGGTGAACAAGGACCAAATACTATAGAGACATGTATGAAATAATGTAATCCATTATTATGTATAATTAATATATGCTAATAAAAGGTTTAAAAGGGGTTTTCTTTTAAAATAGTAGACAAAGCCGGGCATGGTGGCGCATGCCTTTAATCCCAGCACTCAGGAGGCAGAGGTAGGAGGATCGCCGTGAGTTCGAGGCCACCCTGAGACTCCATAGTGAATTTCAGGTCAGCCTGAGCTAGAGTGAGACCCTACCTCGAAAAACAAAAAAAATAATAAAGTGAAACGGTAGACAAAAATGGAAAATAAATTATCACAATGTCTATAAGCACATTAGGTTCCTCAAACCATTATAGATTCTTGTATTCAGCAAATTAATAAAAATTCTCAGTATATTGGGAAGTATGAAGTGTGTTTCAGAGCAAAATGTGCATAAAGATAGAAGAGAACTGCTCATCCTTGAAAAGGGAAATTCTCATGCTAGCAGGGTTGCCCATGGTCCTTGTTTCCAGATCCATCACCCTGCTTAACTGCTTCTGAACTTTCCCTCCCCCACCCCACCCCACCCCACCCACCCCTCGCCAGAGGCCTTGACTCTCTCTTGAAGCCTTAAGTCTTGAATAGGAGTGTTTTTGGATGTTTTAGTTCAAGGGCTGGGGAGATGGCTCAGCAGCTAAAGGTACTGAGTTCAATCCCAAGCACCCACATAAAAAGCCAGGCATGGTTGCACATGCTTATAACCCCAGTGCTAAGGGAAGCAGAGACAGGAGGATTTCTGGAGCTCCTGATCAGTCAATCTAACAGAAAAACAAGGAACTCCAGGTTCCTATCTCAGGGAATTATGGAAAACTCCTGACATCTTCCTCTGGCCTCTACTCATACGTGCATGGGACATGTGCATGTGCACACACATGTGCATACACTACATGGACACACACTTAAACAAAAATTAGAAGAGGGTTTGAGAGATAGCTTAGCCATTAAGGCACTTGCCTGTGAAACCTAAGGACCCATGTTCAACTCTCCAGATCCCATGTAAGCCAGACGCACAAGATGACACAAGTGCACAAGGTCACACATGCACACAAGATGGCACGCACTTCTGGAGTTCCATTGTAGTGGCTGGAGGCCCTGGTGTGCCAATTCTCGCTCTGTCTCTCTCTTTCTCTTTCACTCTCACTCTCTCCTCTCTCACATTCTCTCTCAAAAAAATACAAAAAGGTTAAAAGAAAGATTTAATTTTGTGTTTTCCTCCCTTTCCTTCCCCTCCCCACAAACCCTTCCATCCCTATTGCCTTCCTCTTCTGCCTCGCCCTCTTCCTTCTTCCTCTCTTCCCCCCTCCCTGAAATCTGAAATCATATTCCCATTCACAGTCCCATCTGCCATTGGTAGGAGAAGCATTCCCAATATGTGGCTAATAGTTTCACCTCCTCTTACCCATGGTAACCCCAAGTCCAAGGAGCACCTCAACCATCGCCTGTCAAACAGGGATTTCAGCCTTCCCAGCATGCACCCTTTCACATCTCTTCTTTGCTCTCAAGACTGATGATAGCATCGCCTGCTGTAGTGATTTCCTAGAACTTCCATAACAAACCACCACTAAGTGGGTGGCTTGAAGCAATAGAAATGTGGGCTGAGGAAACAGCCCAGTGGATAAACTGCTTTCTTTGCAAGCAGGACTGAGGTCATCACCTGTACCCATGTAGAAATGCCAATCTTGACAGCACGCCCCTGTAATCCCAGTCCTGGGGAAGCAGAAACAGGAGGATCCCTGGAACTCCCTGGGTAGCTAATCTAGTCTAATGATGAACTCCAGACCAATGTGATGCCCTGTCCCAAAAAGAGGTGGAAGAAGGTCTTCCTGAGGATGTAACACCTCAGGTTGTCCTCTGGTCTCCACCTGCACTCGTATACACAGGTGCGCCTGCACACACATGAACATACAAACACATATGTATACACACCAAACATATAAACACATGCCAAAAAAAAAAACAAAGAAAAGAAATTTACTTCTCTCAAAAAAAAATCCAAAATCAAAATCAGGGTTAGAGCAAGCTGTGGTGGTACACAATTGTCATTCCAACACTGGGGAGGCCAAGGCAGGAGGATCATGAATTCAGCACCACCCAGGGCTGTATAGTGAGACCCTCTCTCAAGAAAATAATAGCAGGAAATGAAGTTGAGCTCCTTCTGGAGAAGTCTAAAAGGAAAACCTGTTCTGTGCCTTCTTCCAGTTTATAGACGTTTCCAGAAATACTTGGCATTCCTTGGCTTGCAGCTATGAAATGCCACCCCTCCCCTTCTCCACCAACACTGCATCAGCACAAGATCATCTTCCCCACACATCTGTGTCCATAGTACCTCTTCTGTTGTTATAAGAACAGAAGTCATAGGATTTATAGTCTCACAGATTCCATATGACCTCATAACGTATCCACGTGTATGGGGCAACGTTTCTTTGACAGGGGATACAACTCTATAACATCCACCCGCTTTACCAAGCTGTAAAAAGACAAATCAGGAAAAAATAAATAAAATTAAAGTTTTTTTTTTAAAAAAGACAAATTAGAGGCTAGAGAGATGGCTTACCAGTTAAGGCACTTGCCTATGAGGCCTAAGGACCCAGGTTCGATTCCCTAGTACCCATGTAAGCTAAATGCACAAGGTAGTGCATGCATTTGGAGTTCATTTGCAATGGCTAGAGGCCCTGGCATGCCCCTCTCTCTATCTGCCTCTTTCTCACTCTCTCAAAACTAATTAAAAAAAAGAGAGAGAGAGAGAGAGAGAGAAACAAGCTGGGCATGGTGGCACACGCCTTTAATCCTAGCACTCAGGAGGCAGAGGTAGGAGAATCACCATGAGTTCAAGGCCACCCTGAGACTACATAGTGAATTCCAGGTCAGCCTGGGCTAGAGTGAGACCCTACCTCAAAACACCAAAAAAATAAAAATAAAAAAATAAAAGAGAGAGAGACAAACTAACCTGAACTTCCCTCCTCTTTCCACTTCTCAATTAGTTTCTGAGGCAAAACTCCTTTTGAATTTCCATCAATGTCTCTCTTTAAATATATTTTATTTATTTGTTTGAGAGAGAGAAACAGGCAGAGAGAGAAAGAGAAAGTGGGGGAGAGAATGGGCACACCAGGGCCTCCAGCCACTGCAAACGAACTCCAGATGCACGTGCCCCTTGTGCATGGGGTGGGTGCGTGGGTCCTGGGAATGGAACCGGGGTCCTTTGGCTTTGCAGGCAAATGCCTTAACCACTAAGCCATCTCTCCAGCCCCCATCATTTGGCTCTCCTCTCAGTAGTCTGAGTCCTCCTTCCAGTCTGTCTTCTGCCTGATCACCAGTTACTTCCTGCTATCCTCTGCTGTTTTAAAATATCCCACAGTTCCTAGGGCCTAGAGAGCAATCCTACTTTGACTGAGGCTCTTCACCACAACTCCTCTCCACCCTAATTTCTGCCCTTTTCCCTGGTTTTCAGAGCTTACTCCCGTAGTTTCTTGACTTTCCCCAAATACACTCCAATATTCTGACAAGTACTTGAAAAGCCCTTCTCACCTGTTTCAAACTTTTATTATGAAATCTGCCACATCATAAAGTAATCCCCTCTTTGTCTCCCCCTGCCACCATTCCCCACTCGGCGCGTGAGCTGTCCATTTCTCCTCCTTTTCTACCCAGGAATCAGTAGAGTCCTCAACACCCACAGATATTTGTTGAACATACATGTAGGATTT
Source organism: Dipus sagitta (assembly GCA_036346955.1). Taxonomy (NCBI): domain Eukaryota; kingdom Metazoa; phylum Chordata; class Mammalia; order Rodentia; family Dipodidae; genus Dipus; species Dipus sagitta. Next base: position 158,804,649 of record CM070773.1, read on the forward strand.
TGTTTTGTTTTATGATTCTGATGCCACCTTTGGCCTTGGACAAGTTGCTTAACCTCCCTGAAAGTCAGTTTCCTCATTTTGTAAGCTTGGAGGATATGTAAACTCGCTTTTAGCAACAGCATTCTGCAGTGGTCTTGATCTTTGTGTCCTAAGAGAACTTCTCCCTTCCTGTGATCAGAAGCAGTCAGATCACTGAGGAGAGAATCTTCCCAGTGGCACTGATCCAGAACTTTCTTCAAATCCCTTTGCTCAGCCAAAGGCTGAGAACCAGCACAGTGACTGGCTCTATGAGGTCCCAGAGCCTGAAGGATTTCTGGATTATGAAAGGAGCTTGTTGACCACTAGCTAGCTCTTCTTAGAACCAGGAAATCTGAGGATTACAAAAGTTCTCAGAGGCTTCTGTTTTACATTAGAAGCCACCTTACTTCCGAGAATGACCACATCTTACTGTACTTGGATGAATAGCATACTTAAGAAATTGTTGGAGCTGGGCATGGTGGCGCACGCCTTTAATCTCAGCACTTGGGAGGCAGAGGTAGGAGGATGACCACGAGTTTGAGGCCACCCTGAGACTCCATAGTGAAATCCATGTCAGCCTGGACTAGAGTGAGACCCTACCTTGAAAAAAAGAAAGGAAGGAAGAAAGAAAGAAGGAAAGAGAGAAAGAAAAAAGATAAAAAAAAAAGAAAAAAAAGAAAGAAATTGTTCACTGTGCCACATAAGTGTGCTTTGTGCATTTCATTACAAGCATCATTTACACTCTGCTTCTGGAAAAACGACTCTCACATGACATGTACCAAAAACAGAAACAAATGTACTTAGCCCAAGGTAACAATGTGAGCTTTTAGATGTCTCAAGGAAAACATCAGGTACTTTCTTAAGAACAATTTCTTTATGTTAACTGCTGAAGAGAGTAAAGCTTGCCCCTCTTACATAATAATGTAAACAAGAATTCTATTGTAGGTCAAGGAGCTGTGCTTCCGATACTAAATGCAATGGCTTCGGTTTGGCTTCGCATATCATTGTTTTAATACTTTTTTTTTTTTTTTTTTTTTTTTTTTTGGTTTTTCAAGGTAGGGTCTCACTCTAGCCCAGGCTGACCTGGAATTCACTATGGAGTCTCAGGGTGGCCTCGAACTCTCAGCGATCCTCCTACCTCTGCCTCCCAAGTGCTGGGATTAAAGATGTGCACCACCACACCCGGCTATTGTTTTAATACTTTTTATTGGCTTTGCATATCATTGTGTTTTTTAAATATTTATTGATTTATTTGAGAGAGATGGAGAGAGAGAGAGAGACTATAGTGTAGGTATAGCAGGGCCTCCTTCCATTGCAAACAAACTCCAGGCAAATACTCCACTTTGTGCATCTACATTTGTGCAGGTACTGAGGAATTGAACCCATCTCTCCAGCCCTTTTTGAAAAAGATATTTTTTTGTTTATTTACTTATTTGTTTACTTGAGAGAGGCACAGAGAGTATCTTATTGTGGAAGAGAATATTGCAGCCATTTATGGGACGTCGCTCCATCTATCAAGTGCCTGGCTTATTTTTTTTTTCCATCTTTGACCTTTAGATTATTAATACAATTCAGTTTGCTTTTGTACTCCATTACGTGATTTGATAAAGATTTCCAATTTTGAGATCACCCAAAGAGCATGCTTATTGGAGTAACATTTACAAAATTAAACTCGAACACTCAGAATTAGCGAACAGCAGGTCAGGAGAGATGGCTTAGCGGTTAAGGCGTTTGCCTGCGAAGCCAAAAGCCCCAGGTTCGAGCCTCCTGGACCCACATAAGCTAGATGCACAAGGTGGCGCATGCGTCTGGAGTTCGTTTACAGTGGCTGAAAGCCCTGGAGCGCCCATTTTCTTCTCTCTCTCTCTCCCTCTCCCTCTCCCCCTCCTCCTCTCCCTCTCCTTCTCTCTCTCTCTAGCCCCCCTCCTCCCCTCTCCCCTCCCCCCCCCCCCGTCCCTCCCTTCCTCTTTCAATCTCTCTCTCAAATAAAAATTTTTTTGGAACCATGGGAACAATGTAAAATGAAGCAGCCATCCAAAAGTGTTTGCTGCCCTCTACTGGGAATACTGGAGAACTACAGCAACATTCCAGAGGACCGGTAGGATGGGGCTATTGTCAGCATTAGAACAGGCTTCAGGCCAGGCTGATTGATGCAAATCCCTCAGGCTGACGGGCATGCTAATGGAAGCAATCCAGGTAAATATAAAAGCATAACAGTAAACGTTTCTTAATCGGTACAAAAGGCCAAAGAGAAATTCCTGATAATTTTTTTTTATTTTTTCTGTGGTATCTTTAAAATCTGGAATTTTTTAAATATTTATTTATTTGACAGAGAAAGAGGGAGACAGAGAGAGAATGGGCACACCAGGGCCTCTAGCCACTGCAAAAGAACTCTAGATGTGTTTGCTCCCTTGTGCATCTGACTAACATGGATCCTGGGGAATTGAACCTGGGTCCTTTGGCATTGCAAGCAAACACCTTAACCACTAAGCCATTCCTCCAGCCCCTGGAAATTTTTTATGTATTAGAAGGAGAGGAGGTACAGAAAGAGATAGACAGACACAGAGTGTGGGCATGTCAGGGCCACTGCAAATGAACCCTAAACCCATGCACCATTTTGTGTGGGCTGAAGAGATGGCATAGCGGTTAAAGGTGCTTGCTTGCAAAGTCTGATGGCCTGGGTTCAATACCCCAGTATTCATGAATTTTTTTTTTAATTTTGATTTTTTTCAAACCAGTGTCTCACTCTAACCCAGGTTGACCTGGAACTCATTCTGTAGCCCAGGATGGCCTTGAACTCACAGCAATGCTCCTACCTCTGCTTCCTGAGTGCTGGGGTAACGGCATGCACCACCACACCTTGGTGGAATTTTGTTTAATTTTTTTTTTTTTACTTGAGGGAGACAGACAGACAGAATGGATGTGCCAAGGTCTCTAGCAACTGCAACCAAACTCCAGATTCATGTGCCACCACGTGCCTCTGGCTTACATGGGTGCTGGTAAATCAAACCCGGGTTCTTAGGCTTCACAGGCAATCGCCTTAACCACTATGCAATCTCTCCAGCCTGAATTTTGTTTTAAGTAGCACAATATAAATTTAAACAAAAGTTCTAGGTGGTTCAGAAACATGGGAAGCTATTTTAGCATGTTTCATTTGAAAAAACAGAGATAAGAAAACTTCCACCAAGCCCTACAGTCTGTGCATGTTTTGGTCTTTTGGATGAAGACAACGCGGGGGAGGCAGCAGGGTCACTAGTGCAGACGCCGTCCCTCATATCCCAGCAGACGGCCAAAGACATGGGCCCTTTGCTCAGGTGGCCTTTGAAAACTAGCCAGTTTCTGAAGGTCAGGGGTTACGCTGAAAGCGAAAGTTGGAGGATACCACCAAAGAGGAATTCGTGTTTCTCTCCTTCCCTAGCCACTAAAGAATAGTAGGTAGATGCTCCCAGGTCTGCTGGCATTTCATTTCATTTGTAATGCTACCATTTTTTTCCATGTAAATTATAATTTTTTATTGAGAACTTTAATATATGAACATACTATAATATGATGACATTCCCCTCTTCCCCTGCCCCCAATCCACTGAGGAAGGGCTCACCTCTTTCCAGGTGGTCCTTCCTCTGTTTTGTTCTCTCCTCCCTTTTGTCCTCTTCCATCCATCACGTCTTAGTGTGGATGGGCTCAGAACAGTGCAGGTATCACAGGTTATGAGTGACCACTGTGAGGTCATGAATGTCCCAGTTGGTTCATGTCCAGAGGATAGTGCCCCTGAGTGCTCCTTTCCACTCTGAGGCTCTTACATTCTTCCCACCCCCTCTTCCACAATGTTCCCTTAACCTTGGAGGGCATGATAGATGTATCCTTTAGAATTGAGCTCTCAACAGCCTCTTATTTTCTGCTTTGATGGGTTTTGAGTCTCCTCAGTGTCTACTAGCATGTCCATGGAGAAGCTTCTCTGGCTAGCACTGAGAGAAGAACACATTCATGGTCACTTCTGCAATGTTCCCTGAGCCCTGGCAGGTGTGATAGAGATGACTTATCCAGTACAAAGCAATGGGCTTTTTCTTCCTCTTGTATTCTTGATGAGTCTTGGGTCTCCCTGGTATAACCACCATCTGTAAAAAGAATCTTCTCCAATTAAAAGTGACAACAGAGCCGGGCGTGGCGGTGACACATGCCTTTAATCCCAGCACTTAGGAGGCAGAGGTAGGAGGATCACCGTGAGTTCAAGGCCACCCTGAGACTACATAGTGAATTCCAAGTCAGCCTGGGTCAGAGTAAGACCCTACCTCAAAAAAAAAAAAAAAAAAAGAAAAAGTAACAACAGGTGGGTGTGGTGGTCCATTGCCTTTAATCCCAGCACTCAGGAGGCTGAGTTAGGAGGATTGTTGTGAGTTCAAGGACAGCCTGAGATGACATAGTAAATTTCAGGTCAGCCTGGGCTAGAGCAAAACACTACCTCAAAAAAAAAAAAAAAAAGTGAGAACAGTATTAATCAAAGAGCATAAACATATATATTTACAAGACTTTTGATGGGTATATCTGTTTAGCCAAACAACAGTGGAAGCTTCCCTCTAGGGTCTATGACCTTTTAAACCATATGCTTCTGACTCTGTTCTCGGTGCCAGGCATGAATTCCCTCCCACTGAGCAGGCCTCATATCCAACCAGAGAGCATTTGGGTACCCCCATAACTTATGTGCCCCTACCACAACCGTGGGTACATCTTGCCTGGCTAGTTGACTTTGTAACTTGCAGGATCCACACTGCACAATCACACAGTTGATGACTTTTGTCGCCCAGTAGTTCTTATTGTACTTACCTATTATGAAAGCTAGCCAGCAGGGAGACGGCTTCCATCTCAGTTCCAGCTTGATTTCTCACTGAAACCTGTAGTGTCCTCAGCAACAGGGTCTTGCCATCTAGTTCTGGAGGGTAACCAAGCACTTTGGCAATGGCCTGCATTATTTTAGTGGCCTTTTGGGCCTCTCTGACCAATCACTCACTGTGGGGTGGTGGCCCAACTCCAGCAGAGCTTTCTCCACCACAGTGGGGTGCCTCTACCAAAACCCTCTCTCTCTTTGATGATGATTTATCTTTTAATTAAATGACAAAGAGATAGGTTTCTATAGTACTTATTCATACTGACACAGGAGTTTGGGGTGTCATTGAGAATAATGAAGCCATTCTCAGCTCTGGCTTAGGCATTAACCCAGGAGTGAGGGTGTCAGACTGTCATGGTCACACAAAACTTCTTCTGAGTATCTTGCCTTATCAGTTTCAAAGAATGTAATCCACAGACTATAGAGGGTGAAGTCTAGAAATATTTTATTATAGAGCTTAAGAGAAGGAAAGAGGACAGAATTTGTGCATGATAGAAGGACTCCAGAAAGAGGGAAACTGTCCAGTGTCTCTGACTGGGGTCTTTTATGGGAGTTTACTGGATGGGAGCTGAGCTGGTCAGTCCAGCCCCCATGCCAGGTGTCCAGGCACCACTTGTTACAAGAGGGTAATCTTCCAGGGATCTTCTTGTGAGGGGAACTCCTTCAGGGAAGAAGAGATAAGGAAAGACCAGACCCCTCCTCTAACATTTCTGGTCTACAGCAAGCTGGATGCTGTGAGAACTCCTTTAGGAAAAAGAGGACAGAACAAGTTTCCCCTTACAGGCTCAAGGACATTCTCTGCTTTTAGTTTACTTTGAGGGCCATGCTAACCATAAACTGCCTCAAAACCATCTTTCAGTTTGTAATAGCATCGATTTATGTGAATCCTAGCAATATAACAAGCCTCTCTGAGAAATAACAGAGGTGGCTACACACAGTAGTTACAGTTGGTATTTTCTATACAGTAAAATATATTAAAAGCTGAAATAACCCCAGGACACATATTTCAAACCTGGGTTTGATTGCCTTCCCATCATCTGATAGCTGCAATATTCCTGATACAACCGGAGATGTTATGTGGATTTATTTCTCTCAGCAAGTGCTTTTATGGCACTGAAGATCCTCAGTGCTTAGCGCATGCCTGATGCATGGTTGGCATTGCAGTCCAGATGCCAAAATAATTACTGAGAAAGGGGACTATGGAGATGGCTCAATGGTTAAAGACGCTTGCTTGCAAAGCCTGTTGGTCTTGGTTCAATTCCCCAATGCCCATGTAGAGCCACAAAGTGTCTAGAGTTTGATTGCAGTCCTGGCATGTCCATAGTCAATCAGCACCACTGTCTTTCTTTCTCTCTCTTTCTCTCTCTTTCTCTCTCTCTCTCTCCCTCTCTTATACACACACACACACACACACACACATAAGAATACTGAAAAAAGAGCCCTTACATATATATATATTTTAATTTCTGAGGCAGGCTCTCACTAAGTTGCCTAGGCAGGCCTTAAATTTGTGATCTTCCTTCCTCAGCCTCCCAAATGGCTGCAATTACACAGACCCTGCAAGTTTAGCTGTTTTTCAAAGTACCCACAACTGAGCATGTTGATGCATACCTGTAATTCCAGCTACTTAGAAGGCTGAGATGGGAGGATCATGAGTTCAGAGCCAGCCTGGGCCTCACATTGAGACCCTTATCTTAAAAATAACTAAATAAAAGGGCTGGAGAGATGGCTTAGAGGTTAAGGCATTTGCCTGCGAAGCCTAAAGGCCCAGGTTCAATTCCCCAATACCCACGTGAGCCAGATGCACATGGTGGTGCATGCATCTGGAGTTCATTTGCAGTGGCTAGGGTCCCTGGAATGCCCATTCTCTCTCTCTCTCTCTCTCTCTCTCTCTCTCTCTGTGTGTGTGTGTGTGTGTGTCTCTCTCTCTCTCTCCCCCAAAATAAGTAAAATAAAATAAAATTTAAAAAATATTTTTAAAACTTAAATCACAGGGGCCAGAGAGATGGATTAGTGGTTAAGCACTTGCCTATGAAGCCTAAGGACCCCAGTTTGAGGCTAGATTCCCCAGGACCCACGTAAGCCAGATGCACAAGAGGGCGCATGCATCTGGAGTTCGTTTGCAGTGGCTGGAGGCCCTGCTGCATTCATTCTCTCTCTCTCTCTTTCTCTCTGCCTGCCTCTTTTTCTCTCTGTCTGTCACTCTCAAATAAATAAATAAATATAAATAAACCAAAAAAATTAAATCACAAAGGTACCCCCTTTTACTAATCCTAAAATTGCTCCCAGCAATTTTTTGCACCATCCCAGTTAACCGTAAGGGTTGTTAGCATTTCTTTCATTGTTTTTGAAAGGTGCTTTGAGCGCCTACTAAAGTTTCTGAGCTGCTCTGTTTCTTTCTAGCACCCTCAAATTCAGAAGGAGTCTCAGTACATCAGATACCTGTGCTGTGATGACGCCCACACTCTGCACCAGTGGGTCATGGGCATAAGGATCGCCAAGGTGAGTCTGCAGCTAGATTTCACACAGCCGTGCATGTGCAGGCCAGCTTCCTTACCCGGGTCCAGCTTTTGGCCTTCGTGAAAGAGCTGGCCCACTTCTGGGTCCAACCACAGGTATTTTCTCATGTATTTTCCCATTGGATGTTTTGTAATTAGTGAGAGTGATAAAAACTTAGACTTTCCGGGCGTGGTGGCGCACGCCTTTCATCCCAGCACTCAGGAGGCAGAGGTGGGAGGATCGCCGTGATTTCGAGGCCACCCTGAGACTCCATAGTGAATTCCAGGTCAGCCTGGGCTAGAGTGAGACCCTACCTCAAAAAAACAAACAAACAAACAACAAAAACATAAACTCGTCCATTGACCTGAGGAAGAAGGCTGACAAATCAACTTCTGCATATATTTATTATGAAAGGATTGCAGGTTTAATGTGCAATTAAGAAACATATGATTAAGCCAGATGTGATGACACACACCTTTAATCCCAGCACTAGGGAGGCAGAGATAGAAGGATCTCAATGATTTCAAAGTCAGCCTGGGACTATATAGTGAATTCCAGGTCAACCTGGGCTACAGTTAGACAACTACCTCAAAAAAAAAAAAAAAAAAAAAAGAAGAGGAAGAGGAGGAGGAGGAGAGAGGAGAAGGAGAAGAGAGAGAGAGAGAGGGATGGAGGGAGGGAGGGAGGGAGGGAGAGAGGGAGGGAAAAAAAAAAGAAAGAGTATCTTTAGTCAGGTGAGATAACACATGCATTTAATCCCAGCACTCGGGAGGCAGAGGTAGGAGGATGGCCATGAGCTCAAGACCACCCTGAAACTACATAGTGAATTACAGGTCAGCCTGGGCCAGAGCAAGACCCTACTTCAAAAAGAAACAAACAAACACAAGATTGAGGGGACTGGGGAAATGGCTCCGAGGTTAAAGGTGCTTGTTTGCAAAGCTTGCTATCTGAGTTGGATCCCCCAGCACCCCCATAAAGCCAAATGCACAAAGTAGCACATGAGAACATGTATTCACAATTGTCTGGCCAACCCCATCCTCCAATATGTATGTGGAAGTATTAACTGACTCTGTAAATTTAGAATATTACTTAACATAAAAAGACACAATATCTGAAATTTACAAAGTTTTTTGAGGGGGGTTGGTTTTTCTGACATAGGGTCTCACTCTAGCCCAAGCTGACTTGGAACTCACTCTGTCATCCCAGGCTGGCCTTGAACTCAGAGCTACTCTCCTACCTCTGTGTCCTGAATGTTGGGATCCAGTCACAAAGATTTTTTGTTAATTTTTTTGTTATTTTTATTTATTTATTTGAGAGCGACAGACAGAGAGAGAAAGAGGCAGATAGAGAGAGGGAGAGATAATGGGCGCGCCAGGGTCTCCAGCCACTGCAAACGAACTCCAGACATGTGCACCCCCTTGTGCATATGGCTAACATGGGTCCTGGGGAGTCGAGCCTCGAACCTGGGTCCTTAGGCTTCACAGGCAAGCGCTTAACTGCTAAGCCATCTCTCCAGCCCACAAAGATTTCTTTAGATCCAACTTGGGCAAGGAATAAAATGAATAATAATGGGCTTTTTTTTTCCTCAATGAGTATATTGAGATTGAGTGCAAGGATTTGAAATAAATGTATTCCTTCCTTTCTTCCTTTGTCTTCCCTCCCTAGTATGGAAAGACTCTCTATGATAACTATCAGCGGGCTGTGGCAAGAGCTGGACTTGCCTCTCGGTGGACAAACCTGGGGACTGTCAACACGGCCACTCCAGCTCAGCCTTCTACAGGTACGAGCAGAGGAGAAATTCCAGTGAGCATGTGAAGCCCAGAGCTCACAAGCGTCGTCCAATACACTGTATTGAAAGCAAACTTTGTAGGCACTGTTTCACTCCACACATATATCCCTGTATCTGTTTTCTTACAAGTGACTTCTAACAAAGCTCAGACCACTTTTCTCATGATGATCATGAGTTTAGAGTGACCTAGAGAGAGATAGGCTTCATTACAGTACAAATATAGTATTTGTCCAAGGCTTATTAGTGCCCGGCAGAATAAACAGACCCAATCTAGAATCTTGCTCTGGTGGCACAGTGGCTAGTGTCTCACACACAATCTTGACCATCATCACATTTTAGCACAGGACTTTAGGGTGAGACAAGGGCACTGAGAAAAGGAGAGGGTGCTGTGCTCTGCTTTACATATGTCCTTGTCCTTTGACATCTGCAAGGGACAGATTCTAGGAACTCCATGGTTACCCACCCTGTGGACCTGGGGCTACAGATGCGTGTGGCCATGCCCAGCCGCTCGTGTGGCTCCTGGAGATTCAAACTCGACTGGTCTCTGAGGCCAGCTCAGGCCCTTATGCTTGCACAGGAAATGCTCTTAACCACTGAGGCACCTCTGCAGCCCTGGGAATAGTTCTCTTTCAATAAGAACAACTAAGAAGTCCCTACACTGGTGACTCAGTGATAGAACATGTGCCTAGCGCATGCAAGGTCCAACCCCAACACCATAAGGAAAAAAAAAAACAGGGGCTAAGGAGGTGCCTTAATGGTTATGCTGCTTGCCTGCAAAGTCTAATGACTTGTGTTCAATTCCCCAGTACCCATGTAAAGCCAGATGCACAGTGGTGCATGCATCTGGAGTTTGCAGTGACTGGAGGCCCTAACGTGTCCATTCTCATTCATTCATTCTCTCTCCCTCTCTCTCTCTCCTTATAAATAAATAAGTAAAAATACTTTTAGAAACAAACCTGTGAACAGTCAATGAGATGTGAAGAAAGAGCAAGTTAAGAGGCAGGAAAATAAAACAAGTGAATATTGGGACTTTCGGAGAAAAGGCATGTAACTTTAGGATCTTCACATTTTGTATAATTCCCTGCTACCCAAAGTTTCTGTGTCCAAAATTCTTTATGTTGAAGATAATGTTAAAAAAAAATGTTTCTTTAAAAACAATTGTTCCTAGGGGGCTGGAGGGATGGCTTAGCAATTAAGGCGTTTGCCTGCAAAGCCAAAGGACCTTGGACCCACGTTAGCCAGATGCATAAGGGGACACATGTGTCTGGAGTTTGTTTGCAGTGGCTGGAGGCCCTGGTGCACCATTCTCACTTTCTCTCTCCCTCCCTCTTTCTCTGTCAAATAAATAAATAAATAAAAATAAAATACTAAAAACAATTGTTCCTAGCCAGGCGTGGTGGCGCATGCCTTTAATCCCAGCACTCTGGGAGGCAGAGGTAGGAGGATCACCATGAATTTGAGGCCACCCTGAGACTACATAGTGAATTCCAGTCAGCCTGAGCTAGAATGAAACCCTACCTTGAAAATAAAAATTCCTAATCTCAGCATGACATAAAACTGGATATATGTATATATTTCATTAAAATCACATCTTTTTTTTCAATGCAAAGGATGTGACCTAGGCCTTAGCACCTGCTAGGAAGCCCTCTACCACATAAACCATATAACCTCAGGTGGGTTTTTGTTTTGTTTTGTTTTTAATTTTCCTACTCAATTTATTAGCTTAATGCTGCATCACAACCATTTGTAATCTGAGAACCAATAATGAATGGGGGCTGGAGAAATGATAGCTTAACAGTTAAGGCATTTGCCTGTGAAGACTAAGGACCCAGGTTCTCTTCCCCAGTACTCACATAAGCCAGATGCACATGGTGGCCCATGCATCTGGAGTTCATTGGCAATGGCTAGATGCCCTGGCATACCCATTCATTCTCATTCTCATTCTCTCTCTCTCTCTCCCCCCACCCCTTTTCTCTCAAAGTATATATATATATATATATGATGAAAGTAAAAGCCAGGAGTGGTGGCACACACCTTTAATCCCAGCACTCAGGCAGCAGAGGTAGGAGAATCACCATGAGTTCGAGGCCACCCTGAGACTACATAGTGAATTCCAGGTCAGCCTGAGCTAGAGTGAAACCCTACCTTGTAAAACCAAAAAAAAAAAAAAAAAAAAAAAAAAAAAAAAAAATGAAGGGGGCCTGGAGGGATGGCTTAGAAGTTAAGGTGCTTGCCTGCAAAGCCTAAGGATCCAGGTTCGATTCCCCAGTACCCATGTAAGCTAGATGCACAAGGGAGCACAACATTTGGAGTTTGTTTGCAGTGGCTAGAGGCCCTGACATGCCCATTCTCTCTTTCTCTATCTGCCTCTTTATCTCGCTCTCAAATAAATAATAAAGTAAAATAAAAAATATTTTTAAATAAATATGAAGGAATTTAAAAGTAGTAGTGTTGCTTAAATTTCTTCGTCTCCACAGATAATTTGTAGCTGTGTAAAAGTCACAGCACTTCTTTGAAAGTGCCTTGGGAAGTCCTGGTCTGCATTTGGAGGCATGGTAACAATAGGAAAATTCAAAGTCAAAAGCACTGACCATCTGTTCAGTAATGGGGGGCTGAAAATCATTAACAGATCAAAAAATTGCAAAACCAAGTTGCTGCACTTGCACTAGGGATTAAGTGCACACATACAGTCCATGCTCTGTGCCAGAGTTACCCCCAAACTGAACCTCGGGGTTTTGCTCCAGCCTTGTGTACCACATCATTCCTGTGACTCCTTACTTTTGTTTCAATGGTACAAGCTGCTTTCATTTTTGAAATACTGAAAATGGGGCACTAGAAATGGCTTAGTGGTTAAGGTGCTTGCCTGCAAAGCCAAAGAACTCAGGTTCAATTCCCCAGGACCCATGTAAGCCAGATGCACAGTGGTTGGAGTCCCAGGCACACCCATATTCTCCCTCCCTCCCTCTCTTTCTCTCATAAATACATAAATAAAAATTTAAAAAAGAAAGCCAGGCATGGTGGCACATGCCTTCAATCCCAGCACTTGGGAGGCAGACGTAGGAGGATCGCTGTGAGTTTGAGGCCACCCTGAGATTACATAATAAATTCCAGGTCAGCCTGGGCTAGAATGGAACCCTACCTTGAAAAACCAAAAAATAAAAATAAAAGAAAGTTTAGGGCTGGAGAGATGGCTTAGTGGTTAAGGTACTTGCCTGCAAAGGCTAAGGACTCATGTTCAATTCTCCAGGCCCCATGTAAGCCAGACACACAAGGGACACAAGCGCATAAGGTGACACATGCATCTGGAATTTGATTGCAGTGTCTAGAGGCCTTTTTGTGCCAGTTCATTCTCTCTCTCCCATAAAGAAAGAAAAAATATTTTAAAAAAGAAAGTTAAAAAAATACTAAAAATGCCTTGCCCACTCTTGTCTTTTTCCCCCTCAGGACTTAAAACAGGTACCAGCCAGCCCAATGGTCAGATTCCCCAGACTACACCTTCAGTCAATGCTGGTCTCCAAGAGGCCCAGAGACATGAAACAATTAAGGTAAGTAAGGTCAGAAGCCCACACAAGCGCATCTTGTGAACCAAGAGCAGTGTTCTAGCAATTGAGCTCTTTGAACAGAGAAGCCACTCTGTGATAGCTTCATTTAGGAAATTGCTTTCTATTATCTTTGGGGGATTTGTTTGTTTGTTTCTTTGTTTGTTTGTTTGTTTTGTTTTGTTTTGTTTTTGAGGTAGGGTCTCCCTCTAGCCCAGACTGGCCTGGAACTCACTCAGTGGTCCCAGGCTGGCCTCAAACTCACAGTGATCCTCCTACCTCTGCCTCCCAAGTGCTGGGATTAAAGGTGTGCGCCACCATGCCCAGCTAGGAAATTGCTTTCTATTATCTTAAAGTTGGTTAGCTGGGCTCCGACTGATAGTTAAACCAACTGTTATCACACTGCTTTGTAAAAATGTGCCTGACTTAATGGCTTAAGGTGCTCAGCTGTGTTTATTTTGACAAGAGGTTTTCTTGGTGTGGTGACTAGAGCTCTCTCCACATGTGGCACAGTCCAGTTTTAAGCTTTAGGGGATTTTCAGTAATTTTTTTTCAGTGAATTAGGGTAACTGAAAGTTAGTCAGAAACCCTATATGAAGTGCCAGTGAGCTCCAAAGTCAAATTAAGAAATGACTAGGAGGGCTGGAGAGATGACTTAGCAGTTAAGGCACTTGCCCGCAAAGCCTAAAGACCCAGGTTCAAGTCCCCAGTACCCACATTAGCCAGATGCACAAGGTGGCACATCCATCTGGAGTTGGTTTGCAGTGGCTGGATGCCCTGGTGCACCCATCTCTCTCCCTCTCTCTCTCTTGCTCTATCTCTCTCTTTCTCTCTCAAATAAATAAATACAAAAAAAAATTTTTTTTAATGACTAGGGATTGGAGAGATGGCTTAGCGGTTAAGGCGTTTGCCTGCAAAGCCAAAGGATCCTGGTTTGATTCTGCAGGACCCACATAAGCCAGATGCACAAGGGGTTGCATGCATCTGAAGTTTGTTTGCACTGACTGCAGGCCCTGACACACCCATTATCTCCCTCTCCCTCTCTCTTTCTCAAGTAAATAAATAAATAAAATATATTAAAATTTGAAAAACAAAGAAATGACTAAAGGGGGCTGGAGAGATGGCTTACCAGTTAAGGCACTTGCCTGCGAAGCCTAAGGACTCGTGTTTGACTCTCCAAGTCCCACATAAGTCAGATGCACAAGGTGACACAAGCACAAGGTTGTACATGAGCACAAAATGGCACACACATCTGGAGTTCCGTCACAGTGGCTGGAGGCCCTAGTACACCAGTTCTCTCTCCTGCCCCAACTCTACTTCTCTCAGATTAAAAAAATTAATCTGGGCATGATGGCACATGCCTTTAGTCCCAGCACTCAGGAGGCAGAGGTAGGAGGATTGCCATGAGTTCGAGACCACCCTGAGACTACATAGTGAATTCCAGGTCAGCCTGGGCCAGAGTGAGACCTTTCCTCAAAAAAAAAAAATTAATGAAAAAAAAATGACTAAGGGGTTACACTATAAAATTGGCATTAAAGGGGCTGGAGAGATTGCTTAAATAAAATAAAATATTAAAAACATTTAAAACAATAAACATCCAAAGAAATAATTGCAAAATATAAACTATTTATGTGTGAACACTAATACTCCAGCTGCTTATTCAGGAATTTTTTGTTTGTTTTGTTTTGTTTTTTTCAACGTAAATTCTTACCCTAGCCCAGGATGACCTGGAAATCACTCTGGTTCCAGGCTGGCCTCAAACTCACAGCAGTCCTCCTACCTCTGCCTCCCAAGGGCTGGGAATAAAGGTTTGTACCACCACATCTGGCTAGGAATTTTTTTGTTCTGTTTTGTTGTGTTTTTGTTTTTGTTTTTTGTTTTTGTTTTCGAGGTAGGATCTTACTCTAGCTCAGGCTGACCTGGAATTCACTATGTAGTCTCAGGGTAGCCTTGAACTCATGGCTATCCTCCTACTTCTGCCTCCTGAGTGCTGGGACTAAAGGCATGTGCCACCACGCCTGGCTGGTATCACCATTAGTTTGCCATGCTAAGTAGATAAGTGAAACAAACTTGAAACTCATCATAAAATACTTTGTTAGGGGGAAAAAAAAGCCTAAATTTGATCGTTAGTGGTTCAGGATTATTAAGCAGAGAAAGAAATGAAATAGGAGCCTAATAAAATGTTAAATAGGAGTCGTAATTATCACTAAAACAAAGAGCTGCCTGGCTGTATTATATAAATATACATTGTCATAGTAGTGGTTGTTTAGGAGAGATGGAGATTGAGAGACAGACACTGAGTTGGATCGACCTTCAAGTGAAGAGTTTATTAGAGCCATCAAGAAGGTCCTAAACAGAGCCCCAGCAGCGCAGGTAGAAGCAGAGACTGTCCTTTTAATGTGCCTTGGGAGAGAGGAGGGAGGGGTGTGGTCCAAGGTTGGCCAATATTACATAACTGGAGTAAGATTTCTTGTGTTTCCGGCTAAAGCAGGTGTTTGAGAGGTCCCAAGGACATTCCTACCTAAGGAGCATCTGGAAGAACAATGGGCCTAGTTATGCAGTGGGACACTGGCTAGTTGCCCTGCCCGTAGCCCGTCTTCCTTTAAGGACATTCCAAGGAAGAGAAGGGGACTGGGGTCTCTGTGAGGGGAGACAGCTGCAGCTGAATGTGGCCTGTCAGCTCCTGCAGCAGCTGTGAGGACAGAGACTGCACCCAGAGGGCCTGGTTCCAGTAGTCGTCACCACCATCCCCTGTGGATAAATAAATAAAAGTGGTTGCTACTAGAAACTTGTCCCTGAGGAGACATGAGCGCCCATCAACTCACCCCAGCTCACATGACAGACCAAAGCACTATTACACCAACTCAGTTTGGATGAGCCAGTGAGTTTATCAGGGTTACTTACAGAGCGGGGTGAGGACTGCTTACAGGAGCAGTGGATGACTCAGAGGCAGCTGAGTCACTGAAAAGACCACCCCGGCCTAGGTGACCAGTCTCCGAAGCCACATGGGTGGAGCTCATTGCACAACCTGCAGGCAGCTGGGCTGGTCAGAGAATCTCCAGCTCACTGCATGGCTTGTTGCCGCACCTTCAGAGTCTCTTCCCAACCAGTTGTTTCCGGGTTGTAAACCTTCAGGAGGGGTCTTGCAACCCTTTTCTGAGACTTGTCCACCTTCTGGGT
The DNA here is from genome assembly GCA_036346955.1 of Dipus sagitta. Classification (NCBI taxonomy): domain Eukaryota; kingdom Metazoa; phylum Chordata; class Mammalia; order Rodentia; family Dipodidae; genus Dipus; species Dipus sagitta. The sequence goes on from CM070773.1 coordinate 158,820,556, forward strand.
CTCCTGAGCTTCTTTCCTCCCCCCAGGAGGGAATGTTTCACTTGCTCCAAACACTGGTCAAAGTCTGCCCGTCAACAGTTGTTAACCTTTCCTTGAATCTTGGGGGGTAGCTGTGTGACCTCATAAGTGTCAGCTCTCCCAGACTTGACCTCCTGAGTTTCCAGAGCCTCCATCCTCCCTTCAGGAGGGACTGTGAGGAGTTTGCTATACAGCGGCGGTGCTCCTAGAGCCTTTAGCCAGGATTATGTTCTGACTTCTACCAGTAGCACACGCATCAAGATTTCACTGCAAGGAACTCACTCGAGTGCTAATCTCATTTAGGCAGAGAATCATAGGGGTAAATGTGTCCATTTTGTACCTGACTTTCATAGATGTTAAAAAAGAAGAAGAAGAAAGACTACAGGCCACATGGTCTACTTCCTGCTGTACCCATCCAAAAGGTGTTATGAAGGAGAAAAGCTTATAAATGGCTACTCCTTGGAAGTCTACAGTCTAGGAAGTAGAACCTTCATTCTGAAAAATGGTCAAAGAAACAAACCACCACGCAGGCCAGGCTCGGCGGCATACAATTAATTCTAGCTCTAGGAGGCTCCTATCCTAGGAGGCAGAGGTATGAGGATCACTATGAGTTTGAGGCCAGCCTTTTTTTTTTCTCTCTCTCTCTCTCTTCCACTCCTCCTCTCTCTGTCTCTTTCCCCAAATAAATAAATAGAAATAATTAAGGGGTTGGAGAGATGGCTTAGAGGTTAAGGAGCTTGCCTGAGAAGCCTAAGGAACCAGGTTCAATTCCCCAGGACCCACATAAGCCAGATGCACATGGAGGCACATGCGTCCAGGGTTCATTTGACCCTGGTGCGCCTACTAAAAGAAAAAAAAAATTTAAGGGCTTGGGAGAAGGCTCATCTGCTTAAAAAAAAGCTTGCTTGTGAAGCCTTTGGCCCAGGTTCCACTCCCCAGTAAAGCCATAAAGCCAGACGCCGATCTCTCTTATAAATCAAATATTTACAACATAATATTGAAAAAATAAAAAAGGGCTGGAGAGATGGCTTAGTGGTTAAGGTACTTGCTTGCAAAGCCAAAGAACCAGGATCAATTCCCCAGGACCCACATAAACCAGATGCACAAGGGGGTGCATGCATCTGGAGTTCGTTTGCAAGGGCTAAAAAAGGCCCTGGCGCGCCCTTTCTTTCTCTCTCTAATAAAAATAAAATACTGGGCTGGAGAAATGGTTTAGCGGTTAAGCGCTTGCCTGTAAAGCCTAAGGAGGCTCGATTCTCCAGGACGCACGTTAGCCAGATGCACAAGGGGGCACACGTGTCTGGAGTTCGTTTGCAGTGGCTGGAAGCCCTGGCGCGCCCATTCTCTCTCTCTCTCTCTCTCTCTCTCTCTATCTGCCTCTTTCTCTCTCTGTCACTCTCAAATAAATAAATAAAAATGAACAAAAAATTAAAAAAATAAAAATAAAATATTTTTTAAAAATGAAAGAGCCAGGCGTGGTTACTTACACCTTTAATCCCAGCACTCGGGAGGCAGAGGTAGGATCACCAAGAGTTTGAGTACACCCTGAGACTGACTACATAGTGAAATCCAGATCAGCCTGAGCTAGAGTGAGTCAGTCCTTACCTCGAAAAACCAAAATAATAATAATAATAAATAATGAATAAATAATGAAAATTAAAGAGCCATCAAAGCTGTTGTCACTTTGTTGAAGGAAAAGAAGCCATCCTTGAGTTCCACCGAGCCTGGAGCGCCCAGAGACCCGCCCCGTCCGAAGTCCAGCCTGCCGCCGCCGCCGCCCGTGCGCCGGTCCTCGGACACCTGCGCCCGGGCCGCCAGCCCCGGGCGCTTCCCGGCCCCGCCCGACGACCTGCCGCCGCCCCCGCCGCCGCCGCCCCTGGAGGACCCCGCGATGCTGCCGCCGCCGCCGCCGCCCCCGGCGCTCCCCGAGCCCCCGCCGGACTGCGTGCCCCCGCCGCCGCCGCCCGGTCCCGGCCCCCAGCCAGCCAGGCCATCTCCCGGGGCTGGCAGGAGGCCTCCGGCGCCCCCCAAGAGGCAGGAGAACCCCGGACTGCCCAGCGCGGGAGCGGGCGGGGAGCAGGATTTCATGTCAGACCTCATGAAAGCGCTGCAAAAGCGAGGCCACATGCCCTAAGGGACACCCGTCCGTCCCCTCTCCAGGGACGATGGCTCCCAACTCAAACACGGGTGTTGCGTGTGGCTGTGGCATCTGGTTCATTTCAGACACGTGTTGAAGGTTTCAGACTGGAAATGCTGTAAAAGTCCTCACTGTTCATCTACATCCATGCCCATTAAACTGGCAGAATCCAAGTATTTACACCAGAACGGAATGTATCTTGCTTCCCAATTTAACTGAAATGATGATGTTTCAGGTTTGTTCGTTGTGTTGTGATCAAAAGGCTCAAATTAATAAAAGTTGAACGTTTTTCTGAAAATGGTATTTCTAGAAATGTATGTGTTTTGTTTAGTGTCAACACTGTTTCACTCTAAAAATTGCTTTCAGGCTGTGGAGATGGCTCAGTGATTGGAGATGCTTCATTCTAAAGCTTGACCTGCAAAGCGGTACATGCATCTGCAGTTCATTTGCAGAGGCAGGAGGCCAAGGCATGTCCATCTGCTCTTTCCCTCCCTCTACACTTCTGCACTATTGGTGGGAATGTAATCTGGTTCCGCCATAGTGGAAATCAATGCGGAGGTTCCTGAGACAGCTAAAAATAGATTTACCATATGACCCAGCTATAGCACTCCTAGGCATATATCCTAAGGACTCGGCTCACTACCTTAGAGATACTTGCACATTCATGTTTATTGCCGCTCTGTTCACAATAGCTAGGAAATGGAACCAGCTTAGATGTCCCTCAACTGATCAGTGGATAATGAAGATGTGGTACATTTATACAATGGAGTTCTATTCAGCGGTAAAGAAAAATGAAGTTACAAAATTTGAAGGGAAATGGATGGACCTGGAAACGATTATATTTAGTGAGGTAACCCAGGCCCAGAAAGCCAAGCACTGCATGTTCTCTCTCATGAGTGGATCCTAGCTACAAATGTTTGGGCTTGTACGTGAGTGGGAATAAAACTTGGTAGCAGAGACCAGTAAGCTAGAAAGGGGCTATAAAGGAGGGAGAAGAGGAGATGGTATTGTATATATGTAGGTAGAAGAACAGATTATTGGGGGTGGAAAGGCCTAAGTGAGGTTAGGAGAACAGATTGAGTAAAGGAAGAGTGGGGGAAGGGTTAATCAAAATCTAAGAGGGTATGAGTAAGCCATGTGGAAACCTACTTTTTTGGACGATGGCACACCCAGTAGAAAATTTTCAATGTTAGGGATGGGATACCTTCCAGTGAGTTGTTGGCCAAGGAGGTCCCTGATGCCCCAAAAACATTACAGGCCATTACCGAGGTTCTTGGTTTCCCACCAGGAATATATGGTAAGACCCTATTGCTGAAGACTCCACATGCTTGGGCTGCAAGGTCATTGAGAAATCTTGCTGGTGCTAAAATGAAAACCTCCTCCATGTAGACCAGCTGACAGAAAGCTGGAAAAAGCTATGCTGCATGCAGCTCCATGGGAGAGAGAGAGAAGTCATCAATGGAAATAAACAACAGTGGACACTCCAAGGTTTGTGTTTGGCCAGCCAGGCCAAATGAGCCAACAAGGTGCAATAGTAGCATGTCTGTTATGCGGAAATGAACCACTCTGTAATTGGATTGGAGGGAATACATGCCTGATACTGTAAACCTATGATGAGGGAAGTCATGAGCCCTAGGGGTATAATGCCTACTGGTGCCTGGCTAAATGCATGTATTATGCTCACCAAACTGCCCAGTAAGCACTTCTGTTATTGTTCATACCCATATATTAATGCTGCTCTCACTTTTGGTTAGAGAAGCTTCTCTTTTCAGATGGCAGTGACCACTGGGATGACTCAAAAAACACTATAGTAGTGAGAAGAAGTGACAGAGGAGTGCTCAACAATATCACACCTTCCAAGGCTCAGAGTCCATTGCAGAAGAGGTGGCAGAAAATATTTAAGAGCCAAAGGAAGGGTAGGACTCCTTACAATGCACTCTTCTATACACAAAATGGCCTGGATATCCATGACCTCACAGTGTCTGGCACTACCTACACAAGACCATTATAATAGGAGAAAAAGATGATGACATCAAAATAAAAGAGAAACTGATTTAGAAGGGGACGGGATGTGATGGAGAGTGGAGTTGTGAGAGGGAAAGTGAGGGGGGAGGGAATTATCATGGTTTATTGTCTATAATTATGGAAGTTGTCAATAAAAAGATAAATAGGGCTGGAGAGATGGCTTAGTGTTTTGCCTGTGAAACCCAAGGACCCAGGTTCGATTGTCCAGGTCCCATATAAGCCAGATGCACATGGTGGCGCATGAGTCTGGAGTTCGTTTGCAGTGGCTAGAAGCCCTGGTGTGCCCATTCTCACTCATTCTCTATCTCTTTCTCCCTCTCTCTGTCTCTAATAAATAAATAAAAAAAAATAAAAATGTCTTTAAAAAAGATAAATAAATAAGGTGGTGAGCCGTTGAAGCAGACATCCAACACTGACCTTGACTGCATGTGCATACACACGCATGTCCACATGTATATGAACACACATTCACACACTCCACTCATGCTACACACACTGATAGAGAGGCGGTCCCCTGCTGTAGGTAGGTTCTTAGGAACACAGGCCCAAGAAAACATAGATCCCTACCTGCCCCAGAGAAACTAGAAGCGAACTGGAGCCTGACTCAATATCATGATCAGGAACAGCTTCCTGGTTCTTCCACTTGTGGATCTTTCACAGAATTTTCCCTGCCCTCGTGTTCGCTCCACGTCTGTGCTCTCCTCCCTGACACCCCCCAATCAATAGCCTCCATATAATTTGGACTTGGCCAATAAGGCTTATCCCTATTGAATTTCTAATTTACATTGCCAAGGCTATAAGAAAACACAGTCCAAACTACCCATTCAGAACCCCTCCCAGCTTGGGAGCTTTTTAATCTAAAATAAATCTTCATAACTTACCCTAATGTGCTTCTCTCCTTGTCAATTCTTAGTCATAAGATAAAAGCTCCAGAGCCACTGGCTTGGGGAATTAAAATGTTCAGTGCTCTAACCCCTAAGCTACACCAGTCCAGAGCCCAAAGAGGCTTCATTGCTCTCAACACTGGTAACAACACTATACACAAACACCAAAATAAAATAAAAACTCAGGGCTGGAAAGATGGCTCAGCAGTTAAAGGCACTTACTTGCAAGGTTTGATGGGCCCAGGTTTGATTCCCCAGAGCCCATGTAAAGCCAAATGTACTAAGTGGCGCATGCATCTGGAGTTCATTTGCAGTGGCAGAAGGATCTGGCACACCCACACACACATAATCTCTCTAAAATAAATAAATATTCTTTTGTTTGTTTGTTTTTCACAGAAAGTCACTTTACTGGATATGACAATAATAAAGAAATGTACAATCTGTATACACAAGCCTAGACCCTTTCTTTTGCTCTACCCCAAGCCTTCCCCTTCTGAACACACGCAGTTATTGAGGGTTACGTCATTGGCACTGGTGTGAGTCAGTGGTCAGTAGCCACACTAGGAAAGGTAGGAGGGAGCCAGAGGCGGGAGTGATGAACTGTTCGTGCGTGGTGCAGATTAACCGTTCTGTCAACCAGAGCTCGGCGGTGGTCTCTACCGCCCTCCTTAGCTGCTCGATTTCCTGCTTGAGCCGTTCGTTCTCTTCAACGAGCTGTGCGCTGCTTTCCTCTCATTCTCCTGTTCTTTCTCCTTCATGCGCTGCTTTCCAGCCTGGGCTGAGCCTTGGCCACTCTGTTTCCGTTTCCTAGTTCTTCCTTGGTCTTCTTCCTCTTCCTCCTGAGCCACGGAACTAGACTGGAATCTGGAGATTGAGGGCTTTGGAGATGCTTGTCACCCTGCTTTAGTAAGCCAAGCTAGCGATGGGTGGTCAAGAGTGGTGAAGGTTCTCTATTCTTCCTCCTCCTTCACAGGGGTAAGATACAGGTATCCCCACTTTCGTCCAAGGACAGGACCTCCTGCAGGTCCTCCCGTCAAGCTTCCAGCTCCCAACCGGACACTGTCCCAAAGGTGACAGGCAGCGGCTCAGCTGCTCACCCTGCAGCTGGGAGCAGGCTCTACTTTGAGGTGTGGTGATGGGTGAAATACACCTCCTTCTGGAACGCTCTCTCCTTAGCTTCCAGCTCTGATCCTGGCTCTGTGGCAGCCACCCGCTCCTCTTCAACATGATAGACTGTAAGTGTTACACTCCAAGCTCTGAGCTGCCCAGCTCCGAGGGACAGTCTTTTACCCGAGCCTTGCCCTCCTCTCAAGGGCCTGAAGCCTACCAATCAAACAGTGGCATGCTGTCACCGGTGCCACCTGCCCTACGGCACCACCCCCAACTCCCTCCCTCTGGGGGGGGGGTCCTATGTTGTCTTGGACCCAGAAGTGGCTTTGGGTCCTTTTTTGTTTTTTTTTTTCTTTAAATATTTTATTATTATTTATTTACTTGACAGAGAAAGAGAGAGAGAGATTGGGCATGCCAGGGTCTCCAGCCACTGCAAATGAACTCCAGACTTGTGTGACCCCAGCTAAAGTGGGTCCTAGGAAATCCAGCCTGGGTCCTTCAGCTTTGCAGGCAAACACCTTAACAGCTAAGCCATCCTTCCAGTCCCCTTTTTTGGTTCTTTGAGGTAGGTTCTAGCTGAGCTGGAATTCACTACATAGTCTCAGGGTGGCTTCGAACTCTCCTCAATCCTCTAAATAGATCAAAAAAAAATTAAGGGAAAAAACGAATACATTCATTTCAACAGTAAACCTAAAATCAACATATATATTTTTAATGACTTTGTAACTTCAGGTATAATGAAGGAAATGTCTAATTCTGATAGAAAAGGGCAGAATTGGGCTGGAGGGATGGCTTAGTGATTAACACATTTGCCTGCAAAGCCAAAGGACCCAGGTTCTATTTCCCCCAGGACCCAGGTAAGCCAGATGCACAAGGTGGCACATGTGTCTAGAGTTCCTTTACAGCAGCTGAAGACCCTGGCACTGCCGTTCTATCTGCCTCTTAAATAAATAAGATAAATAAACAATTTATTTTAAAAGGGTAGAATTGGGCTGGAGTGATGGCTTAGCAGTTAAGGCACTTGCCTGCAATGCCTAAGGACCCATGTTCTACTCTCCAGATCCCACGTTATGCACAAAGGTGAGGCAAGTGCAAGGTCGCACATTCCCACGAGGTGGTGCAAGCATCTGGGGTTCGATTGAAATGGCTGAAGCCCTGGCATGCCAATTCTCTATCTCTCCTCTCTCTCTCTCTCTCTCTCTCTCAAATTAAAAATAAAAATAAAGAACAAAAAGTGAAGAGATCCAATAGAGTGTACTACTGTATCAGAATTTTTAAATAGGAAGATTACATCCTTATAATACAGTTCTCCCTAAGTCCCTCTTAGGTTCTCTCTAGGAATTTTCTGGTTGAAGTAACTTGTATACCTATTAACCTCACTTTATAATTTAAAAACACCTCATAGATGTTTTTACATTTGTCCTCATTGAGTGAATTCTCATGAATTATGTAATGAAAACAGCAAGACCCCACTGGCACCAGACTGTGTGTAAAAAGGCTTAACACATTGCTTCCCCTTCCTGCATAAGATTTGACCTTTGGCCAATCTTAGAGGTTCCCATGGCACCCTGATAAGGTGGTATGTGAATGATATCACCACACAGCCTTTATAGCTTCTGGACTGGAAGTACTGAACATGACAGCTACCATGCTTCACACTAGGACTTTCCTAAGTGTGGCACTAGTGGATGTAGTTTATTTGGAAACTTAAAATGTTGTTAGAAGGCACAGTGGTTTCTCGGGTGTGCTCTGCATCTTCCCAAGGTGATTCATCTCCCTACACCTGAGCTGCACTGCTGGTGTGGATTGCTACAAGAACTCTTGCACTCAAAGACCTGAAGTTGCCCTCTTGTAAGCTATACACCTTTCCTATATCTCTGTGCACTGACACAGTAAAGTGTGGCTTAGATTAGTCATAGAGGACAGAGGCTCAGTGGGTACAGCACTGGCCTAATGTGTGCAAGGCCTTGGGTTTTGTGGTAGTTTGAATAGATGGCCCCCAACATATCCAGTGTTTTATTAGTTTGTAGTTTGCATTCGCAGCCACCTGGCTGGAGGCAGTGTCACTGGGCAGATCTTAAGGGGTGGTGGTGGGTTTCAGATTTCAGTCTAAAGATATGCAAAATGTGCCTTGCTGGAGTTCTGGAAGTGTGCTGTGCTGTGTGGCTTTTGGCTTTTAGGCTTGTGCTTCTCTCTGTGTGTTTGGTCCTGTGAAAACAGGCCAGCTTCTTCTGCCATTATGGAACTTCCCCTGGATCTGTAAGCTTCAATAAATCCCTTCCTCCATAACTGTGCCTGGTCTGGAAGTTCATCTCAGCGACCCTGAAGCTGTCTGCTACAGGTTTCATCGCCATCACTGAGAAAACTCATGTGCACCTGAATGCTCACCTGACCCCAAGGCCATTTCCTCCCACTCTGCCCAACCAACATTGCGTGATTATGCAAACAGAATTTGGAGGAAAGGAAGGAATAAAACCTAAAGAAAAGGAAGCAAGCCAACAAAGGAAATAAACAACGGTGCTTAACTTCCCCAGCTGAAACAAATTTGTCTAATAACAAACGATGAGTACTCTCCATTCTGTTTTTCCATTGTACCATAAAAAGATTCCACTTTTTAAATATTCCATTTTCTGCTGTCAGAAAGCTGGAAAGAGCTGTGCTGTATCCAACTTTTGGGGAGAAAAAACTCATCAGTGGTGTTAAACAGCAGTGAGCCCTGCAATCCTTGTGATGCCTGGCCGGCCAGGCCAAGTGTGCCAAATGGTCCAGTAATGCCACTCTCTAATTGGACTGGAGGCCCATTCCATGGGAGGGAATGCATGCCTGGTACTGAAAACCTAGTCAAGGGCTAGAGAGATGGCTCAGCTGTTAAGGCACTAGCTTGCAAAGCCTAATGGCCTGAGTTTGATTCCCTAGTACCTATATGTAGGCCCAGATGTGCACCTGGAGTTTGTTTGCATTCGCAAGAGCCCTGATGCACTCATTCATATTCTCTCTTTAACTCTCTCTCTCACTTTGCAAATAAATAAATATTTTTAAAAAAGAAAGAAAGAAAGAAAACCAAGTCAAAGCCTGTGGCTAAGGAAGTCATAGCTCTCAGGGAGTTAATGGCTGCTGTTGTCTGGCCAAATGAATATATTAAGCTATAGAATGCCCTATAAATACTTTTTTATTTTTGTTTTTCAAGGCAGGATCTCAATTTAGCCTAGGCTGAGCTGGAATTCATACATAGTCTCAGGCTGGCCTTGAACTCACAGCAATCCTCCTACCTCGGCCTCTGAAGTGCTGGAATTAACAGTGTGCACCACCATGCCCAGCTATAAACACTTTCTTATGTTTATGTGTATATATTTTATATACACATATATTTAATACATATTATATGTTTATGCCTACATTAATGTGACTCTCACTTTTGGTTAGAGAAGCTTCTCTTTTCAGATGGTGGTGACCATTGGGGCGACACAAAAGTCACCATAGAGCTGGGAAGAAGTGACAGTGGAGTGTTCAACACAGAGTCATCGCTATCACACCTTCCAAGTCTCAGGGTCCAGAATGGTGGAAAGAACATAAGAAGCAAAGGAAGGGCTGGAGAGATGGCTTAGTGGTTAAGTGCTTGCCTGTGAAGCCTAAGGACTCCGGTTCGAGGATCAATTCCCCAGGACCCACATTAGCCAGATGCACAAGGGGGCGCATGCATCTGGAGTTCATTTACAGTGGCTGGAGACCCTGGCACACGCATTCTCTCTCTCTCTCTCTCTCTTTCTATCTGCCTCTTTCTCTCTCTGTCTCTTCCTCTCAAAATAAATAAAAATAAACAACAACAACAAAAAGAAGCAAAGGAAGGGTAGAACTGCTTACAACACAAAATGGCCTTGATATTCATGATCTCACAGTGCCTGACTCTACCTACACAAAACTTTCATAATAGGAGGAAAAAATAATGACATCAAGCCAAGCACGGTGGCTCAAGCCTTTAATCCCAGCACTCAGGAGGCAGAGGTAGGAGGATCACTGTAGGTTCGAGGCTACCCTGAGACTACACAGTGAATTCCAGGTCAGCCTGAGCTAGAGTGCAACCCTACCTCAAAAAAAGAAAAAAAAAAAAAAGATGACATCAAAAGAAGAGAGAGGGCTGGAGAATGTGTATTCTGCAGCATTTGGATGAAATGTTCTGTAAATATCTGTTAGGTCCATTTATTCTATGACCTCAATTAATCCAAATGCTTCTCTGTTTATTTTTTGCTGGGATGACCTGTCAATTAATGAGAGTGGGGTGTTGGAAGTCACCCACTACAACTGTGTTTGGTGTTATCTGTGACCTTAATTCTAATAGTGTTTATTTGATGAAATTAGGAGCCCTCATGTTAGGAGCATATATGTTTAGAATTGCAATGTCCTCCTGTTAGAGTGTTCCTTTAATCAATATAAAATGACCTTCTTTATCTTTCCTAACTAATGTTGGATTGATGTCTACTCTGTCAGATATCAGGATAGTGACACTGGCTTGTTTTCTAGGCCCATTTGCTTGAAATTATGTTTTCCATCCTTTCACCCTAAGATAGTGTCCATCTTTTATGGAAAGGTGAGTTTCTTGGAGGCAACAAATTGAAGGATCCTGCTTTTTAACCAAGTCTGCAAACCTGTGTATTTTGGTTGAGGCATTGAGGCCATTGATATTAAGAGTTATTATTCAAAGGTGTGTGTATTTATTCTTGCCATTCTTCTTGTTTTATAGTTCTTCCAGTTTTTCCTTTACTCTCTTGTATTAACTAGTATTTGAGTATGGTTTATTTTTTCCTTATGTGTGTGCTTTCTTTCTCTTCAGCATGGAGGATCCTTTCAAGTATTTTCTTTAGAGCTGGTTTAGTGTTCATATATTCCTTTAACCTGTTTTTGTTGTGGAATATCCTTATTTCTCTGTCAACTTGGATGGATAGCTTTGCTGGGTAAAGTTTATCTTGGTTGACAGTTATCTTTCAGAACTTGGAATACATCATTCCAAGCCCTTCTGGCTTTTAAAGTTTGTGTTGAGTAATCTGCTGTGATCCTGATGGGCTTGCCTTTGTAGGTAACTTCATTTTTCTCTCTCACTGCTTTCAATATATTTTCTTTGGTTTGTGTGTTTGTAGTTTAATTATAATATGGTGGTGAGAGGTTTTATTTCCTGATTTTGTCTGTTTGGTGTTCTATAGGCATTCTGCTTCTGCATTGGCATCACTTCCCTATTTGGGGGAAGTTTCCTTCTGTGATTTTGTTGAAAATACCTGTTATGTCTTTGGAATGAAATTCTTCTCCTGATTTTTGTTGTTGTTTTTTTGTTGTTGTTGTTGTTGTTTTTTTTTTTTTTTGAGATAGGGTCTCACTCTAGCCCCGGCTGACCTGAAATTCACTATGTAGTCTTAGGGTGGCCTCAAATTCATATCTTTCCTCCTACCTTTGCCTACCCAGTGCTGAGATTAAAGGTGTGCCCCACCATGCCCACCTGAAATAAAATATTTATTTATTCATTTTGTTTTTTGAGGTAGGGTCCTGCTCTAGTCAGGAAATAAACTATTTTTAAAAATATTTTTTAAAAATAAGATACCTAGCTGGGCATGGTTGCACATGCCTTTAATCCCGGCACTCTTGAGGCAGAGGTAGGAGGATCTCCATGAGTTCAAGGCCACCCTGAGACTACACAGTGAATTCCAGGTTAGCCTGGACTAGAGCAGGACCCTACCGCAACAAACAAAATGAGTAAATATTTTATTTCAGGTGTAGTCTCAGGGTGGCCTTGAACTCACCATGATCCTTCTACCTCTGCCTCCCTAGTGCTGGGATTAAAGGCATGAGCCACCACGCCTGGCAAGATTATATATTCTTTTGCAAAAGGAGGGCAGGCGCTCTGACCACCTGGGGACTTCCAGCTGTGGGTGAGATTTTCCCTTGGTAGACCCGGGCCCAATTGGAAAAGCCACCTAGCCTTTACTGTCCACATGGGCTCCTTTATCCCCTCTAGCTCCCTACATGGCAGGAGCTCCTTGAACTTTCTTTTCTCTCTTTTCTTTCTACAGTTTTCCCAGACCCTCCACGTGGAAACTCTAACCATGTGGGTGCCTTTCCTTGGTTCTGTACTTCCCTCAACACATTTAATAATTTAATAATTATCCTGAAGGACTTCCAGGTAAGATGGCACCATAGTAGGGAGGGAGATAAGCAGAAAAACAGCAAAGTACAATCTTCTAATAAAAAGTGAAGGTGTATAAGTTATTATTGACCACAGCAGAGAAGCAGGAGAGACTCAGACCTTCTAGAAAGGAGGAAACTGTCCAAAATCCTGTCAAGGCCCTGGAGACCCCATCTGCCCATCCACCTACCCCGTCCATGGTGCAGAGCTGCAGGAGCAGAAACCAGGTGAAGGGATTGTCCACTCACATTAGCCTTTTTGCAAAGTCAAGAAACCTAATGGGGAAGACAGCCTGTACCAGCTGAGCAGCTGCTCAGAGAACACAAATGGGACCAGCTGAGCAGCTCTGGCACAACTCCGGCATCCTGCACAGCCTCCCATCCCGCAACTGCCAGTGCCACAAACCACCAGAGAACTCATCTACCCTCCTCCCCTGAATGAAAAGGGCTGGAGAGATGGCTTAGCAGTTAAGGCATTTGCCTGCAAAGCCAAAGGACCTCGGTTCAATTCCCCAGGACCCATGTCAGCCACTACTGAGCACCAACTTTCTATTGTAGTTACTTCTTGTTGCTGGGATAAAACATCCAACCAACACAGCCTATGCGAGGAAGGAGTTTGTTTCAGCTTACAGTCTCATGAGGAAGTTTCATCATAGCAGGGAAAGGATGGCAGAGCAGAGGTTGGGCATAACATCATCTGGGAGGAAACAGTCTCAGTACTGGTCTTGGAGCTGGGCTAATAAGCCTCAACATCTGCCCCAGTAACATACCTCCCAAACTGCCACCAGCTGGGGACTAAGCGATCAAAACACATGATGCTATGGGGGACATCTCATTCAAAATACCACAGATGAGGGCTGGAGAGATGACTTAACGGTTAAGGCACTTGCCTGCAAAGCCAATGGACCTTGGTTCAATTCCCCAGGACCCACGTAAGCCAGATGCACAAGGCAGTGAATGCATCTGGAGTTTGTTTGCAGTGGCTGGAAGCCCTGGCGTGCCCATTCTCTCTCTCTCGCTCCTTCTTTCATGCTCTCAAATAAAAAAAAAATTTTTTTTAAATACCACAGTTGAACAAGATGATAGTTTCAAAGAAAAATGTTTTAACCTTGAAACTGAGTGAGTGGAAGAATAATTATCCTTGTCTGTGAGAACTTAAATGAACAAAAATTTTTTTGAAAAAGCTGAAAATGAGATTCCTGATGGAGTTGTCAGTCTAAGCCAGGTAACTCCAAAACACTGGGAGGAAATCAGTTAACAATCTTTGTGGGGAAAGAGTATCAACTTGTGTGATTAGGAAACACTTATCTTTCAACCACATGAATGATGAATTCAGGAACTCTTGGGGCTGGAGAGGTGGCTCAGTAGTTAAAGGTGCTTGCTTGTAAAGCCTGATGGCCCAGGTTCAATTCCTGAGTACCCATGTAAAGACACATATACAAAGTGGCCCGTGTTTCTGGAGTTCATTTGCAGTGGGAGGAAGTCCTGGAGTGTCCTACTCACTCTATCTGAAATAAATAAATAAATATTTTAAATGTATTTTATTTATTTATTTATTTATTTATTTATTTATTTATTAGAGAGAGAGAGAATGGGTGTGCCAGGGTCTCCAGCCACTGCAAACTAACTCCAGACACATGCGCTCTTGTGCATCTGGCTTACGTGGGCCCTGGAAAATCAAACCAAGATCCTTTGGCTTTGCAGGCAAACATCTTAACCACTAGGCCATCTCTCCAACCCAATAAATATTTTTTTTAAAACAAAAGAATTTTCTTGCTTCCTAACAGAACCCAAAGGAAAGCTGCATGATGACATATTTGATAAACTTAGAGAGGCCGTTAGGAGGAAAATATTAAGTGCCACAAGTTGAATGACTTGGCAGAAGATTGCTTGGGAGTTATTCAGCATAATGCTTTGGAAGATCCGTCCATACCTAATAAACAGCAGTGGGGTGCAACAGCTTATTTTATGGAAGAGGTTCTTCAGGTTTGTCTCAAGGCTACTGAAAAATGTATTGAGCCGGGAGTGGTGGCGCACGCCTTTAATCCCAGCACTCGGGAGGCAGAGGTAGGAGGAGCGCCATGAGTTCGAGGCCACCCTGAGACTCCATAGTGAATTCCAGGTCAGCCTGGGCTAGAGTGAGACCCTACCTTGAAAAACCAAAAAAAAAAAAAAGAAAAGAAAAAAGAAAAAAAGAAAAATGTATTGAGCACATGATAGGTCCAGACTAGAAACAAAAGGTGGTTGTACTGGAAGAAGAACCAGATCCAAAAGCAGTGTGGTCACAATGAGGCCAAGAATGAACAGGAAAATATGCTGAAGGGTAATGAAGAACAGCCTGCTTATCTTTCAAGTGCTGAAATAGCAATTCATAATTTTTTTTTTATTTATTAGATAGAGTGGTAATATGGACACACCACAGCCTCCTCCCACGGGAAACCAACTCCAGATGCATGTGCCACTTTGTGGATCTGGCTTTATGTGGGTACTGTGGAATAAAACCCCAGGGTGAATGTCAAACTTTACAAGCAAGCACCTTTAACCACTGAGCCATCTCCCCAGACTCTCATATACTTTTATAATTAAATTACAATAGTGACCTCCTCAAAGAAATGAAGACTGTCCTCCCCTCCCACTTAAAAAATTATCTAATGGGATGTTATAAAATTACTTCTATCTCAATATCCCACTCTGTCATTGCTCTGTGTTTGTATAATTACATTGAACGATTTAATTATATCATGGATTTTTGTAATTAACACATCTTGAACACTAGAATAGATCTGCCCCAAGGACAGAAAGTCTAGCCTGTATTGAGTATCCACCTCAAACATTCCTAAGTACCTCCTGGACTGTGTACAAGAAAATTCAACATGATCAATTATTGGGTCTGGTGTGATGGTGCACGCCTGTAATCTCAGCTGTAGAAGGCTGAGGCAGGAACACCGTGAGGGCCTACATGACAAGACCCCCCACACACATTTTTTTCATTATTTTTTTATCTTTTTTTTTAAAATTTTATTAGATACACAGGGACAGGGGGAGAGAGAGAGAGAATGGGCACGCTAGGGTCTCTAGTCACTGCAAACGAACTCCAGATGCATGCACCACGATGTGCAGCTGGCTAACGTGGGACCTCGAGAATTGAACCTGGGTCCTTAGACTTCTCAGGCAAGGGCCTTAACGGCTATCTCTCCAGTCCAAAATTATTTTTTTATTGACAGCTTCCATAATTGTAAACAATATCCCATGGCAATTACCTCCCTCACCCCATTTTTTTTTTTTAATTTCACGTAGGTCAGTGCACCCAAGCCTGAGTGTCACTTATGCAAGTGTACACAAGACTGTCCCACGAAGAATCCAGAAGTACAGGGAGAGGCTCAATGTGGCTTGCTTCACTACGGCCTCGATCAGCGACTTCCACTGGCAAGACGCAGCAGATGGCTGGCACGTCCTTCCAGGAGAGGTTGCAAAAGCTGGCAAGCGACGGCGTGGCGGGTTACACCCAGGACTGGCAGCCGGGAAAGCGTAGCCTCTGGCTCAGGCGGGTGACCAGAGCGGCAGCCGAGCGTCCATCCACGCGCGGGCTCGATTACGTAACCACCTTGGAGGAGCGCGGCACGGGTAGGTCTGACGTCCCCCGGCGGCTCCGCGACCCGGGCGCCAGCGAGCGAGCGCGCACGCGCGCAGAGCGCGGGGACGCCGGGGTCCGCGGAGCCTCGGGGCGGGACGTGCCGAGCGCTTCCTGTGGCTGGCTTCCGGCTCCGGGTCCCTGGAGGACGGGCTCGGGCCCAGGGGCGGAGCTCCAGCCCGCCGCGACTTTCAGACTCGGACCATGGCAGCGCGCTCGCGGTGGTGGCGGCGCGGCTGCTCCTGGAGGCCGGCGACCCCGAGCCCGGGGTCCGGGTTCTGCCGCGGAGTGGGGCCGCCGGCTCGGCGCGTCGCCCCGGACGCCCGCGCGCAGGTGAGGCCGCCGGGCCGCCCTGGGCCCAGAGGTCACGGCGCAATGACAGCGGCGCGGCAGAATGAATGAGAGCGCGGGGCACGTGTGCCGGGGGCCCGGGACATCGGCGCCCCGGAGGGGAGATGACGGGGAGCGGGACGCCCTGGGTGGCATGGAGCAAACGGTCCTCCCGAGGCAGGGGCGTCCCGGGCAACGTTTGGGGTCTGAGGTGACCGCCGGAGCCCGGGTGCCTGGAGAGACAGGAGTGCTCAGGGTGTGTCCTAGGCTGTGAGCCCTGAGAAGCCGAGAAGCTACGATTCCCGGTCTAGCCAGAGCTGCCTCGCGAAGCTGTTAGCGCAAAAGGAACCTCTGACCTCCCTTGAGGAGCAACTTGGGATCTTGTCTCAATAAGTCAGTGAGAAAGGCTCAGTGCTTACAAGGCGAACCCCGTGCTCGCTGGGGTGGACCGGACTTCGGTTCAGCAGGTGCTTGGGAATGCACACCTCGGTGGAGCTGGAAAGGCATTAGAAGGAGACAAGGCCCCAGGGTAGCAGGAGAGAAATCTAGGGTTTCTTTCTTTCTTTCTTTCTTTTTTTTTTTTTTTTTTTTGAGGTAGGGTCTCACTCTAGCCCAGGCTGACCTGGAATTCACTATGGAGTCTCAGGGTGGCCTCGAACTTACGGTGATCCTCCTACCTCTGCCTCCCGAGTGCTGAGATTAAAGGCGTGCGCCACCACGCCCGGCTAGGGTTTCTTAAAGCAAAATCAACATCTCTGCAGTGAGCATGGTTCCAATTTCATCTTTCCCCCAGTTCCACTCAATGTAGCCACTGTAAACAGCATTGTGAGCCCTTACGCACTTAGCGTCAGTGGGCAATACCTACAGACTCACTTTGGGGGGTAGAGCCTTTTCATTTGAGGTTGTAGAGGTCTTTCCACACCTCAGTAATTGTAAGAGGATTCACAAAGCCTCCTCCCTTTATTTGAATTTAGGACTTTGTGGTTTCAGTCAGATTTGATGCACTTCTTATGTACCTGTATTCTTCAAACACCATTTGTGTACCAGCATGAAATTTGTAGCGTTTGTAAATGTCCACTTTGTACCAAAGGGAATGTGTATCACATGTTATCATCCAGAAAAGCTTGGAAAGGAAATGTTAGCTGGCGTACATAATGAAGGAAGAATAGCAATTAGGAAAAGAGTCTTAGGAGAGGATGGCTTTGCAGGGATCCATTTCAATATTGTCTCTCCAGACTTGAGATTTTTTTTTAAGATCTTTGTAAAAATGTTATGTTTTTTATTTATTTGAGAGTGAGAAAGAATGGGTGCACCAGGGCCGCCACCCACTGCAAATGAACTCCAGATGCATGTGCTACCGTGTGCATCTGCCTTACATGGGTCCTGGGGAATCAAACCTGGGGTCCTTTGTCTTTGCAGCCAAGCACCTTAACCACTAAGCCATCTCTCCAGCCCAAGACTTGAGAGTTTTCTAGCCCCACAAATGCACACATTATTAGAAGAGATAGATGCACCCACCATGTGATGCCACTAAGAATTCTTTCCTTGGATGCTACTTGTTGAAATTGGTGTCCACCAGTTATTGTAAGGTGCTTTTCTGGAGAGAATCAGCCTCATGGTTTCCATTTCTACCTCCTTGAACATAAAGAGGGACTGAATGTGTTAGTAATATTTTACACTATAGCATTCTGGTATGTGCTTCAAGCATATGTGTTTTGCTTACTTCAGACCTCTCAGGGCCCCAAGACCTTGAGGACAAGAGCTGCAGTAATTAAGTCGTGTGACTCTTCACACAGCTCTGACTTCTGATGCTTGTGCATACTCTGAACTTCTTCAGGAGTGCTGCTGTAAAAGAAAACCAGAGTGTATGTGATCATGCTAAGTCACTTCATGTCTTTGGTTGTGTTGGGTTTTTGCTTGCTTGCTTGCTGTCTTTAAACAGGATATCACATTCTGGGTCAGGCTAGCTTCAAACATACTGCCGTCCTTCTGCCTTAGGCTGCCTGGTGACGCTGGGACTATAGGCATGAGCCAACACACCCAACTTTGTCTTTGATTCTTACTGAGAGCATTTTCACTTATATTTTAAAATGTAGATTCCAAGCTTGGCATTGTGACACATACCTTTAATCCTAGCATTCCAGTGGCTGAGGTAGAAGGATCACCATGAGTTCAAGGTCAGCATGAGTTACAGAGTGAGTTCCAGGTCAGCCTAGCTAGAGTGAGACCCTGCTCCAAAAAAAATAAAATAAAAAGTAAATTCTTGGCTCAGCTAGAATACAGCCCACCACTATAAGGTTATAAATACCTTTGCAAGGGGAGGGCAGGCTCTCTGACCACCTGGGAACTTCCAGCTGTGTTTTTTTTTTTTTTCTTTTTTCTTTTTTCCTGGCTTAGCCCAGGCTCAGCTGGGAAAGCCCCCTATCCCTTACTCTCCACATGGGTTTCATTACCCCCTCCAGCTCCCCACATGACAGGAGTTCCTTGAACTCTCTTTTTCTCTCTTTCCATGGTTTTCCCAGGCCCACCACGTGGAATCTCTACCCATGTGGGTGCCTTTCCTTGGCTCTGTACTTCCCTCAATAAATATAATTTAATAATTTTTTTAAATTCTTGCCGGGCATGGTGGCGCACACCTTTAATTCCAGCACTTGGGAGGCAGAGGTAGGAGGGTTTCCATGAGTTCGAGGCCACCCTGAGACTACACAGTGAATTCCAGGTCAGCCTGGGCTAGAGTAAGACCCTACCTTGAAAAACCAAAAAAAAAAAAATTAAATTCTTCAACAGACAGTCCTGTAATCCCAGAATTTGGGAAGTAGAGGCAGGAGGATCAGGAATTCAAGGTCATCCTCAGACACATAATGAGATGAGACCCTGATTCCCCACCCCCCAAAAAGTAAATTCTTAAGAGACAGGGTTGACTTCCTGGAAGATAATGATATAAAAAGAGTAACCAAAATTGGAAGTGGGAAACTTGCCTCTATTAGCTATGAACTACAGTACTAGTTGCTCTGCCAACTTTGAATAGCTTGCTGTCATTAGATCTCTTATCTTGCTTTGATAAACACTGCCTGGAGGTGCTCTTAAACAGAATGCAACTTAATTTGGATAGATAGTATCTTGAGTATGTACTGTGGAGCTGAGGGTGTAATTCATTCTTAAATTTTGCTGTGGAGCTGAGAGTATGGTTCAATAGTAGAGTGCCTGTCTAGCATCAGGTGAAACTCTGTTTATCCCAGCACTGGAAAATAAAATGTACACTCTATACTAGGCTTTGAGCTAAATGCTTTATGTATACTGCTTTCTCCATAGTAATTTCCACATCTCCCCATGAACAGTTGTGGTTAAAAATGTCACAGAAGGTCCCAGTGAGAAATTGTTGAGATTTGAGCCACGCTGTGTCCTCCAAAGGCTTCTAACAGCAGTTAAGTGCTAGTGGCAAAGGGTGCCCAATGTTAATTAACTAGGTCACTTCACCCTTTCTCTCCAGCTCAAAGGAAGGTCAGCAGGTCTTAAACTGAATATGTATATTTTCATTAATATGTCCACATTAAGTGGGCATGATGGACATGCCTATAATCCCAGCATTTGCAGAGGCTGAGGAAGGAGGATCACCATAAGTTCAAGGTCAGCCTGTGCTACAGAGTGAGTTTCAGGTCAGCCTGGCCTAGAGTGAGACTTTGCCTTTAAAAAAAAAAAAAAAGAATATCCTTATTCTTTGGTTGCACATGCCTGTTATCCCAGTACCTGAAGGTCCTAGGCAGGAGGATTGTCATGAGTTGAAGACTACCCTGGGCTACATAGTGAGATCTTGGCTCAAAAAAAAAAAAAAAAGGTGTGTTATCATAATGGTAAATCAAAGGGAGAATTATTGCTCTACACCCCCAGGAAATTGTAATTGCCTAGATGTCATAAATGTACTTAGTGCTATGGTGGAAAAATAGACTTCAGTCTTATTGGACCATACTTGGCAGAGTGAACATTTACTGACATTTTAATACATCTAAAGCATTACATATTTATTAGAGCAAAGTCAGAAAAATAAATTTTTATTCCAGAATGACTACTTTTTTTCCCCGTATGGTTTTAAATCTTTTTTTTTTTTTAATTGAGTAGAAATTTTTGTTTTTGTTTTTTTGAGGTAGGGTCTACCTCTAGCCTAAGCTGACCTGGAATTCACTCTGTATGCTCAAGGTTAACCTTGAGCTCAAGGCAGTCCTCCTATCTCAGCTTCCCAAGTGCTGGGATTAAAGGCATGTGCCATCACACCCTGTCCAGAATAACTAATTTTATTTTCAAACCCTGTCCTGTATATGTGTTTCATGTCTGTGTGCTTAAAAATATTTAGTGACATCTTATAATACACACAGTTCTGAAGGTGCTTTTTTATGTTAAAAACATGCTTGCAGATCAGTTTTCCAGGCTTGACTTTTCTGGACTCCAAGTTCCCTAACTGTTTAGGTAGTTGTGAGGCTCTGCAAAATTATTATTTTATATATGGTTTTATGAGGTAGTAGTCTTAGGGGGGCCTCAAACTCACTGTGATCCTCCTACCTCTGCCTTCCAAGTGCAGGGATTAAAGGCATGTGCCACCATACCTGGCTCCATGAAATGATTTTTAAAGCACCTAGCTTATTAAAAAGTACTTCTATTTTATTTTTATTGCGCTGCATTCAACCTTTTTGTCAAAATACTTTCTTCAAATAGTTTATATAAAATCCCTTACCATATTGGATTAGTAAATTAGTAATTTTTTAAATCCCTGAATTCTTAAAAGATTAGCAGTGTGTTATCTTATAGCTGCCCTCCACAGTTTATGACACACAGTAGTAATGTTCATTAATCATTAATTGTTGTAATTTGTATTTGTTAGCTGTGAATTTCTTAGAAGTGGTATACTGATGTTCTTTGATCTCTCTCTGTCTCTTTTGTTTTTTTTAAGATGCAGCCTCCTTATGTGTCCAAGACTAACTTTTTTTTTTTTTTAAATAAAAGGACTTTTAAAAAAAATGTTTTAGGGCTGGAGAGATGGCTTAGCACTTAAGGCGCTTGCCTGCAAAGCCTAAGGGCCTAGGTTCGATTCTCCAGGTCCCACATTAGCCAGATGCCCATCATGGCGCATGCATCTGGAGTTCTTTTGCAGTGGCTAGAGGCCCTGGCACACCTATATTCATTCTCTCTCTCTCCCTCTGTCCCTCTGTATCTAATAAAAAATAAATAAAATGATTAAGAAAAAGTTTTAAAAAGATTTTATTTATTTATTTATTTATTTCGGAAGAGGGAGAGAGAGAAAATGGGCATGCCAGGGCCTCTATCCACTGCAAATGAATTCCAGATGCATGTGCTACCATTGTGCATCTGGCTTATGTGGAATCTGGAAAACTGAACCTGGGTCCTTAGACTTCCCAGGCAAGCAACTTAACCGCTAAGCCATCTCTCTAGCCCTCCCAGGCTAACTTTAAGCGCTGTGATTCTCCTGCCTCTACCTCCCTGGTACGAGAAATATATGTGTGTACTACCAAACCCAAATGATTCTTTTTTGTTTGTTTGTTTTTTCAAGGTAGGGTCTTACTCTAGCCCCAGCAGACCTGGAATTCACTATGCAATCTCAGGGTGGCCTCAAACTCTGGGTGATCCTTCTATGTCTGCCTCCCAAGTGCTGGAATTAAAGGCGTGTGCCACCAGGCCTGGCCTCCAACTGATTCTTTGATCACTAATCATATTATCAGGAAGTACCACTGAGGGCTGG
Organism: Dipus sagitta; assembly: GCA_036346955.1. NCBI lineage: Eukaryota > Metazoa > Chordata > Mammalia > Rodentia > Dipodidae > Dipus > Dipus sagitta. Next base: position 158,842,608 of record CM070773.1, read on the forward strand.
GGATGTAGGCTCAGTAGGTAGAGGACCTCAGTTCAGGGTCCCAGGATCCATACAAAATGCTGGGGCCTGGTGGCAAGTGTCTGCAGTCCCAGCTCTTGGGAGGCAGGGAACCCCTCAGGCTTCCTAGGTAGGTACTCTAGCTGAACCTGTGATCTCTAGGTTCAGCAAGATCTTGTCTTGGAGAATATGGTGTACAGTGACATTGACATTAAGCTAATGCACACACATGCTCACCGACCTCTCTAGCCCTTGTGTGGGTTTTTAAACATTACTTAAGGCCAGGTGTGGTGGCACATGCCTTTAATCTCTGCATTCAGCAGGGGAAGGTAGGAGGAGCCTGAGTTGGAGGCCACCCTGAGACTAAATAGTGAATTCCAGGTCAGCCTGGGCTAAAGCAAGACCCTACCTCAAAAAACCAAAAACAAATAAAAAGAAAGCATTACTTAGAAGCACCATTTCAAAAATGTGATTAATAACAGTAGCAACATAGGCAGTGTTCACCTAAATGTAAATTCCTTCTTTAGTACTAAAATCTTTTTCCCAAGCTAGAGAGATGGCTTAGTGGTTAAGGCATTTGCCTGCAAAGCATAAGGACCCAAGTTCAATTTCCCTACACCTATATAAGCCAGATGCACAAGGTGGCACATGTGTCTGGAGTTTGTTTGCAGTGGATAGAGGTCCTGGCATGACCATTCTTTCTCTCTATATGCCTCTTTCTCTCGCTAAACAGGTAATTAATTAAAAATCTTTTCCCCATCTTTTTAAAAATATTTTTATTTATCTGAGAGAGAGAGAAAGGCAGATAGAGAATGGCTCTTTTTCCTCTTAGTTAAATGGAAAGAAGCATTTGTTGTTTTTCAGAGAGAATTGACACACCAGGACTTTAGCCACTACAGTTGAATTCCAGATGTTTGCGCCACCTAGTACGCATGTGCGACCTTGCGCTGTGTGTGTGGCTTATGTGGCATCTGGAGAGAGATCGAACATGAGTCCTTACACTTCACAGTCAAGCACCTTAACTGCATAGCCATCTCTCTAGCCCATAAATTGTTTTTCAGCTGCTTTTCTGCTTAGAAAAGTAGATAATATGAATAAGGAAACTGACTTTCACTGGGGGGATGGATTTTCTGTTTTTTAATTTTAGTTTTTTTCCTGTGGGGACGTATTTTTGCAATGCTGGGGATTAAACCTAAATAATCTTCTGCTGACCCTTATTCTCAGCCTCTTTTTGTTTTTTTATTTTGACATAGGGTCTCAAATTGCCTAGGTTGTCCTTGAACTCACTCCATAGTTCAAGCAGGCCTTGAGCTTGTGGTCCTTTTGCCTCATTTTCCCAAGCAGCTGGGATTACAGGCCTATGCTATCAGGCCTGGCTTCTGCTTTAGTCTTATCTATACGTTCTATAGTAAAGAAACTTAAATTACCCTTTTTCTAAAGTTTACAGTTGTCTATAGATGAGTAATTAAAGGGCAATGTTCATGATGAGTTGTGGGGGTATTTCTTATTAGGAGCAAGTTTTCCAGGAATATTCTTACAAGTTTCTTGATACTTTTATTTTATAGATACCCTATTTTAATCTTGTGAAGAATTTAACATCTGCCTTTCCAAATGTGCATAGTATATCACAGTAAGTTTATCATCCATATTGGGAATAGTAGGGTAATTAATTCTGTTGCTAGTGAATTCCTAGTCTAAAGTTTGGTGGGTGAGGCCAACAAGTAGTTTTTGAAGGAAATGCCATAATGTCTGCATCACATGAGCTCTGATGTTCCAAAAAATAAGATTATCATAAAATTTGAACATAATACAATGAGCATAGTCTTTCTTTGATATTGGTTGTTTGTAAAAGTGATCCATTAATGTATCATTTAGCACAACTAGAGTTCTGTGTCTTTCTAAATTATAATGACCTTTTCAGATTCATTTTTAAATTTGAGCAAATCTTTGGGCTTAACTCTTATCATCTGCATATATGTATGTGTGTGCATGTAATATTTAAAATGGAGTCCTGTGCATTTTCCCTTATCTCAGGTTTCATCAGAAGGCACCAGCTGTGTGCTGTTGTAGTAAAGCACAGAGTGGTCAGAAATATGCTGATCCCTTTAAACTTGGTTGGAGAGACTTGAAAGGTCTGTATGAAGACATTAGAAAGGTAAGGGTTTTTTTGTTTTTGTTTGTTTGTTTTGGTTTGGTTTGGTTTGGTTTTTTTGAGGTAAGGTCTCACCCTAGCCCAGGCTGACCTGGAATTTACTATGTAGTCTCAGAGTGGCCCTGAACTCATGGTGATCCTCCTACCAAGTGCTGGGATTAAAGGCGTGTGCCACCACACCCAGCGAAAGGTAAGTTTTTTGATTGTGCTGTGAAATGATGTTTTACTTTGCTGAAACTTAGTACGTTTTAGAATTACAAAAAAGCAATACTTCCATTTCATGGTGGCTAACTCTGTAATCCCAGCACTCTGGAAGCTGAGGCACAAGGTCAACCTGGTCTGTATTGCATTCCAAGCTAGATAGAGCTACAGTATCAAAAACAACAAAACAGTAAAGCCATTGCCAACTTGGTCCGCATACATCAAGTTTCAGATGTTTCCTAGCAACAGCTGTGTGCAGACTGGTGCTGGGCACTCTGGAGTACATGTTCCTGTCCAGAAAGAAGTTCCTGCAGAGTTGGAAAACTGAAGAAATGGTGCAGTTAGCACGGACTTGTTCAGTGAGCTGTCTACCCTGTCTCTTCATACCCATCCCCGAGACAGGCAAGCTTAGGGAATGTCTTAGGAGCCTGCAGCACCACTCGACCCTGGTAGTAAACACACCCCTTTCCTAACAATGCCCCTAGCAACATATTGGCAACCTGGGACCACTCCCCCATTCAAGGTGCATGTACACACTACTTCAAACAATAAAAGTTAAGTTAATCTTCTTAACTTTTGGTAATATCCCATTTCTATTCAAACTTGTTCCCAGATATATCTGGGATCAGAAGCTTGGGCTGATCTGGCTTGGACTGGTTTGGGGTGCATGCACGTCTGAGTGAATTTTTTTGTTTGTTTGTTTGCTTTTTTTTTTTCCAAGTATTTTACTGTTTTGTTCTACATTATGTACAGATCATAAATGGTCACAGCAGTTTTTCAACATATTAACCCTTTAAAATAGAGGGTACTATGAAGGATAGATAAATGAGTATCAAAATGAAGTCCAGTAATGAGGACATATGCTGAGTGCAATATTCTGAGAAACAATGAAGCAGATACCAAGGGTCCACTGAGCTTGCAGCTGTTCCATAGTTTGCTTCAGGAGCCTGTCTGAGGCTTGTTAATAGGCCAGTTGAGTCAAGTTAGCCTTTTTTATTTGTTAAGTGAAACCAGAATAGAATAACAAATTTAGAATGTGCTCTTGATAATTCTAGGCATTTACAACTTTCCAGGAAGGAAAGCCACTTTTTTTTTTTTTTTTTTTTTTTTTTTTGGTTTTTCAAGGGTCTCACTTTAGCCCAGGCTGACCTGGAATTCACTCTGTAGTCTCAGGGTGGCCTTGAACTCACAGCGATCCTCCTACATCTGTCTCCCGAGTGCTGGGATTAAAGGCGTGCGCCACCACGCCCGGCAAAAGTCACTTTCTACTTCTGCCACCCTGAGTGAATGTTTAAGATAATCCCTCTGATGGTTAATCTCTGCTTGCCAACTCGATGGGGTTTAGAGTCACTATGGAAACAAATGTCTGGGTATGTGTTTGAGGGATTTTCCAGATGAGGTTAATTAAGTGGGGAGACCCACTCTAACTGGGCAGCACCATTCCATGGGCTGGGGTTCTGGACTGCATAAGGGAAAAGCGAAGCTGAGCAGCAGCGTTCATCACTCTGCCCTCACTGTGGACTGAGTATGATGAGCTGCCTCATAACCCCTGCCACCATGCGTTCCCAACCCTGTCGGGCTGTAACCTCCAACTGTTTCTTCCTAAAGTTGCTTTTTATCAGTTATTTGGTCACAGCAACAAGAAAGTAACTAATATAGTTCCATATTTATCTTTTTTAGGTTTTTTGAAGTAGGGTCTCACTCTGGCCCAAGCTGACCTGGAATTCACTATGTAGTCTCAGGATGGCCTCAAACTCATGGTGATCCTCCTACCTCTGCCTCCCGAGTGATTAAAGGCGTGTGCCACGACACCCAGCCCATATTTATCATTTTATGTCTGTGCATAATTGGGTGTACGTAGATTAAAATTAGATGCATCAGGGCTGGAGAGTGGTTAAGGCATTTGCCTGCAAAACCAAAGTACCCAGGTTTGATTCCCCAGGACCCAATTAAGCAGGTGGCACATGTGTCTGAAGTTTGTTTGCAGAGGCTAGAAGCCTTGATGTGCCCATTCTCTCTCAAAAAAAAAAAAAAAAAAACTTTAAAAAAATCAGATGCATCATGAGAATGGACATGCATGATAGAGAAAAGCCTACATACTATAAACCTGTCAATCAAAACAACCACCCAAACTGCCCCCTCATAACCAGCTCCTCTATACCCATAAAAAGAAGACCAAAACAGCCAGCATGGTGGCACACGCCTTTAATCCCAGCACTCGGGAGGCAGAGGTAGGAGGATCTCTGTGAGTTCAAGGCCACCCTGAGGAATTCCAGGTATGTCTGAGACCCTACCTCGAAAAAAAAAGAAATTAAGACCAAAATAGTCACCCTGCTCTTAGATCTAGGAACCCACTGTTCTCTTGATCATCATTCTTACCCCCTCTTACTGTACTTTTACTCTCATAACATTGCATACTGCTTTGCTCACTTTGTGCCCTTCTGAAACTGGACACCACCAGGGACCGCACCGTGACACCTGCGGCTGTTTTCCCTCTCTAATTCTGGACATCATTGCTAGACTGCCCCCACAGTGGCTTTGTTCTCACCTAAAGCCTTACATAGATGGTGTTCCCTGCATGGGTTTAGATTTGTGGTAGGCCTGTCCCCTTGAGCTTGTCATAGTGTTCCATACCTGAGCATACAGGCCCTACAACATGTCTCTGTGTCCATAAGCTGATGGCACTAAAAATAAATCCTGCTGCTCCGAAATATCCATATGTCCCTTTGTCAGCAGCCCCTCATCCCCCTCTACCCTGTTCCCTCCCATTCAGAGTTCTCGTGTTTCACAAGATCCTAGCACACTGGGTCTCACAACAGTACTGCAGGGCCATCATCTCCTGACTTCTGAGTGCTGGGATTCCAAGGATGTGCCACTTGACTTCCTTTTTTTTTTTTTTTTTTTTTTTTACTTTTTGGAGGCAGCTTCACTATGTATATAGAATGTAGCCCCCAGGCTGTTCTTGAATTTCTGTGTATTCCTCAAAGACTGGCCATGTATTCATGATCCATCTGCCTCAGCTTCCTTAATGCTAGGATATTAGGCATGTGCTACCATATCCAGTTTACCTACCTTTTTAAAAAAAAAAAAAAAAAAACTATTGTATTTATTTATTTGACAGAGAGTAAGAGAGAGAGAGAATGGGCACACCAGGGCCTCCAGCCACTGCAAATGAACTCTAGACACATGAGCACCCTTGTGCATCTGGCTAATGTGGGTCCTGGGAAATCAAACCTGGGTCCTTTGGCTTTGCAGGCAAACGCCTTAACGGCTAAGCCATTCCTCTAGCCTTTATATACCTTATTGAAACTACTCTGACCTTGTGACTATCTGTCTCCCTTCTTTCCTTCCTTCCTTCCGTCCGTCCGTCCATCCATCCATCTATCCATCCCAGTATTCTGTCCTGGGCTGGAGAGATGGCTTAACCGTTAAGGCACTTGCCTGCAAAGCCAAAGGACCCAGGTTCAGTTCCGTAAGCCAAATAAATAAGTTCAAATAAGTAAGTCTCACTCTTGTCCCTTTATATTACTCTCCCTTTGCCCTGTGTTTGGTGTTATCTGTGACCTTAATTCTAATAACATTTGTTTGATGAAGTTGGGAGCCCCCATGTTAGGTGCATATATGTTTAGGATTATAATGTCCTCTTGTTGGAGTGTGCCTTTAAACCTTCCTTATCTTTCCTAACTAATGTTGGACTAAAGTCTACCTTGTCAGATATTAGTATAGCAGCTCCTGCTTGTTTTCTAGGCCCTTTTGCTTGAAACACCGTTTTCCAACCTTTCACCCTAAGATAGTGTCCATCCTTTGTAGAAAGGTAAGTTTCTTGGAGGCAACAAATTGAAGGATCCTGCTTAACCCAGTCTGCAAACCTATGTCTTTTGGTTGGGGCATTGAGGCTGTTGATATTAAGAGATACTATTGAAAGGTGTGTATTTATTTTTGTTGTTCTTTCGGTTTTACCTTTGCTCTCTTGTGCTAACTAGTATTTGAGTATTGTTTGTTTTTTCAGGTTCCTTTTATGTATGCTTTTCTTTCTCTTCAGCATGGAGGATTCTTTCAAGTATTTTTTGTAGAGCTGGTTTTGTCTTCAAATCTTCCTTTAGCTTGCTTTTGTCGTGGAATGTCCTTATTTCTCCGTCTATTTGAATGGATAGCTTTGCAGGATAAAGTAACCTTGGTTGACAGTTGTTATCTTTCAGAACTTGGAATACATCACTCCAAGCCCTTCTGGCTTTTAAAGTTTGTATTGAGTAATCTGTTGTGATACTGATGGGCTTGCCTTTGTAGGTAACTTGATTTTTCTCTAACTGCTTTCAACATTTTTTCTTTGGTTTGTATGTTTGGTTGTTTAATTATAATATGGCGAGGAGAGTTTCTTTCCAGGTTTTGTCTGGTTGGTGTTCTAAAGAATTCCTGTATCTGCATTGGCACCTCTTTCCCAATTTGGAGGAAGTTTACTTCTATGATTTTGTTGAAAATGCCTACTATGCCTTTGGAGTGAAATTCTTCTCCTTCTGCTATACCCTGAATTCTTATGTTTGATCTTTTCATAGTGTCCCGAATATCTTGAAATTCCCATTCATACTTTCCTATTAGTTTGTCTTTGACCAGCTTGCCAGTGGTTTCTTTTCACCACTTGAAGTGAAGCTGTTTTCCTCTTCCTTGGTTCTTTTCAGTATAGGACACTGGTGCTCACCCCCCTTTAAAACTTTGTTCCCTTAGCTTCCATATTTTCCTTCTTTTTGGTTTTTCGAGGCAGGGTCTCACTCTAGCCCAGGCTGACCTGGAATTCACTATGTAGTCCCAGGGTGGCCTTGAACTCTCGGCAATCCACCTACCTCTGCCTCCTGAGTGCTGGGATTAAAGGCATGCACCACCATTCCTGGCTTATGTTTTCCTTCTTCGCAGGTCCTTTAGGCCATCCAGTTTGTGAGTTCCTCTTTATCTCTTCCATCCCAGCCCCTTTAACTGTGATGCTATTTCACATCTGGCAGCTTGCCCCATCCATGTGTCTTTACCTACCGGCCTGCCTACCTTCCTTCCTTCCTCCTTCCCTCCCTCTCTCCCTTCCTTCCTTCCTTGGTGGGGGGGGGGGGGAATTGAAGTAGGGTCTCACTCTAGCCCAGAATTCACTGACTTGGAATTTACTATGTAGTCTCAGGATGGCCTTGAAATCACAGCAATCTCCCGACTGCTGGGATTAGAGGATAAAGGTGTGCACCACCATGCCTGGCTCTGTATTCACTTCTGTACTTTAGACTCCCAAGTAGCAATTCCAGTTTGGATTATCTCTCCAGAGCCTGTACAACTGCTTAGCAGGCTACTCCATGAAGTTTCCATGATTATATCTGTTACGTTTGAAATTCTCTTTTCCTCTGCAAGTAGTTTTTCCTCCTGGTATCCTTAGTTATTGAAGTTACCACCTAGAAACTCAGGAATGACCCCCATGGGGGTCACCCCTGTCCTTTCTCTGACCTTGTACTCCGTCTCTTGTCCTCATTTCCACTGCTTTAGGCCACCTCCATGCCCTGTTCCCCTCTTACCCTCCCTCTCTCAGCATGAACCAGACTCCTCTTTTTGCTCCTAGGTTTGCTGTCTTTACTTCAGAGACATCTATCACACTATTTTATTTAATATTTATTTATTTGAGAGAGACAGAGAATGGACGCCCAAGGGCCTCTAGCCATTGCAAATGAACTCCAGATACATGCCTTGTGCATCTGGTTTATGTGGGTACTGGGGAATTGAACCTGGGTCCATAGGCTTTGTAGGCAAGTGCCTTAACTGCTAAGCCATTCTCCAGCCCCATCACACGATTTTGTACTAATTGCAATTACTGGTTTACCTTTTCCCATCCAGACTGGTTGTCTCATGGGCAAGGGTTGCCATGCTTATCTTTGTGACCTCTGTCTTTAATATAGTGAGTGACTAACCTAGTGGATTAGAGGTGGGCCCAGTGTACTGTACACCCAAGCTTAGCTGGGTTCTGGGTGTTCCCTTAGTGGCAAATACAACAAACACACCCATGAAGAGACTTTGGTTCTTCACAAATCAAACCCTGTCAGTCTTTTTCAAAGCTCATCTCCTTTTCCTACTCTCATACTCCTACTCTCATTTATTTGAGAAAGACAGACAGAGAGAGAAAGAGAGAGAGAGAGAGAATGGACACACCAGGGCTTCCAACCACTGCAAAAGAACTCCAGACACTTGTGCATCTGTCTAATGTGGGTCCTGGGGAATCGAGCCTCGACCCAGGGTCCTTAGGCTTTACAGGCAAGCGCTTAACCGCTAAGCCATCTCTCCAGCCCCCTTTTGTGAACTTTTAAAAGGTTACAACTGTATCACACGCTGAAATTTTCTTTTCTCTTTGTTCCTTTCCTTTCTTTTTATAGACAGTCTGACTATTGTAGCACAGCATAGCCTTGAACTCTTTGTAGCCAAGACCATGAACCTTGAACTCATAGTAGTCCTCTTGCTTCAGCCTCGAAGTATTGCAGTTATAGACTGCAGAGCTTTGTTTTTGCAGCCTTGTGGTTTTTATATGTATTATTTGTACAAAATAAATGTTTTCATTATATTTTCACACACATATATAATCTACTTTAATCCTGTCCACCCCTTTCATCTTATCTTTTTTCCCTTCCTATTGTCCTCCATTCCTCAACTAGACTCCCCTCTAATTTTATGTGCTTTTTTTAAAAAATCAAATATGTCATATATTTTGACCATATTCATTCCCCCATACTCTTTACATCTTCTCCAAGTATGTGGTCTGCCAATGAGAACAGCATGTGCTATTTGGATGTTGACCACTTTTTTATGGTGGTTTTTTAGTTTTTCAAGGTATGGTCTCACTATAGCCCAGGCTGACCTGGAATTCACTATGTAGTCTCAGGATGGCCTTGAACTCACAGCAATGCTCCTACCTCTTCCTCCCAAGTGCTGGGATTAAAGGAGTGCACCACCACCCCTGGCTCAGAAGCTTTTTAATGTCTACTTAGTATTATATTCTGAGCTATTGTAGTACTTTTCAGAAAGGCCGTACCTATGCCTATATCTTGAAGTGTTATCTGTATGTTTTTCTCTTAACTGTGTCAGAATTTTAGGTCTTACATTAAGGTCTTTGATCTTTTTTGAGTTGAGTTTTGTACAGGGTGAGAGGTAGGGGTCTAGTTTCGTTCTTCTACATGTAGGTATTCAGTTTTCCCAGCAGTGTTTGTTAAAAAGACTACCTTTTCTGCAATGTGTGTTTTTTACACCTTTGCTAAGTCATGTGACTATATAGCTGTATGGGTTTAATTCTGGGTCTTTTATCCCATTTCATTGATCTGCATGTCTGTTTTTGTACCAGAGCCATGTTACTGTGTCTTTGTAATATAATTTGAGGCCCTACCTCAGTGGGAAGCTTCTCACAATCAAGCAAACATGGCTGGCTTGTCCTCCATTAACCTTTTCTGCTAAAAAAGGCCCAGCCAGACTTCTGACCTGGTTTTCCCCAGCTGTCCATCTTGTCCAACGTCCTGTCCTTTGTATGCAGCGTTACCTCCCCACACCACATCTTCCTCCGTTTTCAAGCTGCTCTCCACCTCCCTGTTCTTCCCCTGTCCAGCTGTCATTAGCCCAGAGTTCATGGGCTCCCTAATGCTTTCTCCTACTCTGGCATCTGTGAAGCCAGTAACACCTCTCAGGGCCAAGCCAGGCATTTTTGTTACAGTGTGCAGGGCAGCTAGGTTTATGCCATACAGTGTTGAAAACGTTGTCTAACTTAGTGCTGAACTTCTCAGTTGAAATAACTACACTGAAATCAGGGCTGGAGGGATGGCTTAGCAGTTAAGGTATTTGCTTGCAAAGCCAAAGGACCCAGGTTCAATTCTTCAGGACTCACGTTAGCCAAATGCACAAGGGGTTGCACACATCTGGAGTTTGTTTGCAGTGGCTGGAGGCCCTGACATGCCCATTCTCTCTCTCTCTCCCTCTTTCTCTGTCAAATAAAAATAAATATTTAAACACACTGAAATCAAACCAAAGTTTTGTAAAAAGAAATCCTGTTGACTTTCTGTATAAGGCCATGTTGACAAAAAGAAACTCTTTTTCAGGAACTGTTCATATCTACAACAGACCTTAAGGAAATGGCTGAGTACTATTTTGATGGAAAAGGAAAAGCCTTACGACCAGTTATTGTGGTGCTAATGGCCCGAGCATGTAATATTCATTATAATAACTCCCGGTGAGTTACTTTCTTTCAGACCTTTTTTTTGGGGGGGGGGGGTGTAATACATTCAGTCCTTGCATATATGGACAGAGAGTCCAAAGATGAAGTTTAGTTTTGCCATTATTATGGCAGTACTTGCACATTCCTGCCTTCTAGAGCCTTCATCATGCACAAAAATCTTTAAAGAAATGTAGATAAAATTTTAAAACATTAAAGGAACTCTTAAAAGTAAAGAGGGGGATTGAGGAGATAGCTCCATGATTATTTACATACAAAGACTCTGGCCCAGGTTCAATTTCCCAATACCCACATAAAGCCAGGCAAAAGTGGCCCATGTATCTGGCATCCATTTTTTGGGCCTCTGCTGAGACCCTTTAGCCAGCACTTGGACACCACTGCCTTTGTCTGGAAAACAGCAGCAGAAATGCCCTCTAAGCCAAATTTGACATGCATCTGTTTCAGCCTTAGCAAGGCCAATGTTTTGGCCAGATCATTCTTTGTTGTCAGGGGCTGCAGTGCCATCCTGTGCATCACAGGATATTAGGCTGCATCTCTGGCTTCTACCCTCTGTGGCCCTCTGGGTGGTAGTAACCAAAATATCTTTGGACACTGCCAAATGCCTCTGAGGAGGGAAAAAGTCACCTAGTTGAGAACTGCTAATGTAGAAAAATGTTCATTTTTGTTTTATTTTTTATTTTTGGGTTTTGAGGTAAAGTCTCACTCTAGCCGAGACTGACCTGGAATTCACTCTGTAGTCTCAAGGTGGCCTGGAACTCACGGCAATCCTCCCACCTCTGCCTCCCGAGTGGTGGGATAAAGGCGTGTGTCACCATGCCCAGCAGAAAATGTTTATATTTTTAATTTCTTAGAATGATATGTTATGCATTTTATTAGCTTCTGATATAAGGAAAAGAACATATCATCCAGTATCTAAAATCATTATCCCTGTTATTGAAAGTTTTTTTCACTGTTGAAACTGTATAAGCTGTTGGCTGCAGAAAACACAGAGAAATATAATAAAGAAAAAGCATTTCTAATTGCAACACCAAGTTTAATATAGTTTTTCCAGGGGATGTTTGAGCTACACCTTCATTCTTACTAGTACCTGACAAAACTTAGGAAAAAGACAGCATATGTGCAGTATCTGGCACATGGGCCAGATTCATGACCATGGCATATACTTGAGTAGTCTTGTATTCCACTTGCCTGACTCTTCATGCCCCAACTTCTGCGGACACTTTTGAATCAGACCCAAAACAAGTATGAGGAAAAAAGTATGTCCAAGAAGAATCTAGCTGTTACATCCATTCCACTTCAAGCAGTGGTGCATGGGCTTCTGGGAAGCAGGGTCATTTGTGATTTTGCTTACTGAGAGAGGTTTAAAGCAATATAAAATAAGAAAAGCAGGGTCACACTACCTGTTTTAGCCAGTTCTCCCAGAGTGCTCTGATTCTAGTGGCACCAGACCTGTTCTTTAAAAAAAATTATTTTGTTAGTTTATTTAAGAAAGAGGCATCCAGGCATGGTGATGCACACCTTTAATCCCAGCACTTAGGAGTCAGAAGTAGGAGGATTGCCTTGAGTTCGAGGCTACCCTGTGAGGGTTTTTTGTTTTTGTTTTTGTTTTCTTCGAGATAGGGTCTCACTCTAGCTCAGGATGACCTGGAATTCACTCTGATTCACTCTGTAGTCTTAGGGTGGCCTTGAACTCATGGCAATCCTTCTACCTCTACCTCCTGAGTGCTGGGATTAAAGGAGTGTGCCACCATGCCCAGCTTACCCTGTGTGTTTGAGGTCACCCTGAGACTACATAGTGAATTCCAGGTCAGCCTGGGCTAGAGTGAGACCCTACCTCAAAAAGCCAAAAAAGAGAGCTGGAGAGATGACTTAGTGGTTAAGCACTTGCCTGTGAAGCCTAAGGACCCCGGTTCGAGGCTCAATTCCCCAGTGCCCATGTAAGCCAGATGCAGAAGGTGGCATATGCATCTGGAGTTCGTTTGCAGTGGCTAGAGGCCCTGGTGCACCCATTCTGTCCCTCTCTGTCTCCCTGCCTCTTTCTCTCTCTGTTGCTCTCAGATAAATAAATAAAAACAAAAAAGAGCTGGGCATAGTGTCTTACTCCTTTAATCTCAGCACTCGGAAGGCAGAGGCAGGAGGATTGCCGTGAGTTGGAGGCTACCCTGAGACTACATAGTGAATTCCAGGTCAGCCCAAGCTAGAGAGCAAGACCCTACCTCAGAAAAACAAAGCAAGCAAGCAACAAACAAAAAAAGCCAAAGAATAAATAAAAGAGAGGTAGGCAGAAAGAGAATGTAGAAAGTATGGGCACACCAGGACTTCCTGCCACTTCAAATGAACTCCAGATGTATGTGCCACTTTGTGCATCTGGCTTTACTTGGCTACCAGGCCTTAACCACTTGAGCCATCTCTCCAGCCCTCAGACCTGTTCTTGTACATTGCATATCAATTAATGAATAAATGGAGAGAAGCCGGGCGTGGTGGCACACGCCTTTAATCCCAGCACTCAGGAGGTAGAGGTTAAGAGGACTGCCAAGAGTTTGAGGCCACCCTGAGAATACAGAATAACTTCCAGGTCAGCCTGAGCTAGAGTGAGACCTTCTTTATCCTTTGACCGTCAAAGTTTAACTCCTTCTTTGAGGCTCATGAGAAACCTTCCTTCCAACGTATGTGTCAAATAGGCAAATAGTGACCTTAGTGGTAATTTTAGAATGTGGTAGGGCAGATAATATTAAGAAATAACAGCCAGGTGTGGGTGTGGTGGTACACGCCTTGGGAGGCTGAGGTAAGGATTGCTGTGAGTTCAAGGCCAGCCTGGAACTACAGAGTGAACTCCAGGTCAGCCTGGGCTAAAGTGAAACCCTATCTTCAGAAAAGAAAAAGCAAAGAGAGAAACTACCTATTGTTGACATCTCTTTTTAATTTTATATATTTGTGTGTATGTGCCAGGGACCTCTTGCCTTTACAAAGGAGTGCCAGACTTTTTTTTTTTTTTTAACATGTGTGTGAGATGTGGCATGCAGTATGGAGTGTGTGTGTATGTGTTGTATGTGCCCTTGCAGCGCCCCATATACTCACCTACAGTGGAGGCCACTCGTCTACAGAGGCCAGAGTAGAACGCCAGCTAAACTGCTCATTGCTCATCCACCTGGTCATTTTGTGCCAGAGTCTGTCTGTCTGTCTGTCTGTCTGTCTGTCTGTCTCTGTCTCTGTCTCTGTCTCTCTCTCTCTCTCTCTCTCTCTCTCTAAACTAATTCTGGAGCTTTCGGGGCTCCGAAGATTCTTAGTTCTTTGCCTCCTTGAAGTACTGGGTAAAAAGCATGCATGCCCATGCCCAGCTGTTTCATGTGGGATCTGGAGAGTCCTAAGTAAAAAAGCAGTCATGCTTGCACAGGAAGTGCACTTAACCACTGAGCCATCTTCCCAACACAAAAGGCCAGATTTTGTCATCTGACTAAAGTTGTTGACTTGGGAATTGAAGCTGGGGGGCCTACTTTGAAGGCAGCATTAATGTTGATGCCAACAGTACTCCCTACCCTGAAGGTTTACTTGTAACTTAAGATGTCACATAATATAGTAAAATGAATAGGAAAAAATACTGGATGAGTGTTGTTTTTTTAACTTTATTGACATGACAACCTCCTACATGTAAGTCTGGCGCAGTAGCATACACCTTTAGGCCTAGCTATTCAGAAGACTGAGGAAGCACTGCTTGAGCCAGGAATTCAAAGCTAGCCTGAAAAAAAGGAAGACCCTGTATCTAAAAAAATAAAAACTAATAAAATCACATATAAACTGGGTGAAGAACTTAAGTGTGAGTCATTATTCTGTTTCCTGTGTTTAAAATTTAACATACATATATGATATATAATAATATAGATAATAATACACACACACACACACACACACACACACACACACATATATGTATTTTTAATCTACTGTAGGCCAGAAAGGGTCCTGAGGGCTGAGGCATCACACACAGGATGCAGGCAGCTTCCAGGACTAAGGGCCCTAGTTTCTCAAGCTACTGTGTCTGTCACCTCTTCCAAAGACTGGGGAAATATAGCAAACATTTCACAGAAGGAAGCAGGAGCATACCTAGCTTTCCAAAAGCACTTTAAGGATTTTATCTTAAAGATGGGGTGAACTTTTTTTGGTAGTCTGTAAATCTTGGTCATCTATCTACCATCATGCTGTGTTAAGGGTAAGCAGTGACAGTATTTTCAGCTACAAGCTGAAAAATTAAAACTTAATTGTAGGAAGCTGGGTGTGGTGGCGCATGCCTTTAATCCAAGCACTCGGGAGGCAGAGGTAGGAGGATTGCATGAGTTCGAGGCCACCCTGAGAATAGAGTGAATTCCAGGTCAGCCTGGGCTAGAGTGAGACCCTACCTTGAAAAACAAAACAACAACAACAAAAAACTTAATTGTAGGGGCTGAAGAGATGGCTTAGCAGTTAAGGAGCTTACTTGTAAAGCCTAAGGACCCAGGTTCAATTATCCAGGACCCATAATCCAGATGTACAAGATGGCATGTGTCTGGAGTTCATTTGCAACGGCTGGAGGCCCTGATGTGCCCCTTCTCTCTCTGTCTCTCTCTCTCTCTCAAGTAAACAAAAATTTTTAAAAACTTAATTGTAAAGGGAAAAGCTTATCAAATAAAGTTAATCATGTCTTAATCCAGACAACCAGCATCAACATTTCTGGTGTATATTGTCTAATCTGATTTCAGTGTACATTAATTCCTACAAACATGGTTCCTTTTTGTAATTAATCTTTTTAAAATTGATTATTAGAGAGAGAGAGAAGCAGATAAGGGAGACAATGGGCGTTCCAGGGCTTCCAGCCACCGCAAACGAACTTCAGATGCATGCACCACCTTGTTTGTGCATCTGGCTTTACGTGGGTACTAGGGGATCAAACCTGGGCCCTTTGGCTTTACAGGCAAGTACCTTAACTACCAAGCCATCTCTCCAGCCATCAAATAAAATTGTAAAGCCCCTCAAATATGATAGGTTCTCTGATGTAGGGGCTGTGTCACAGTTACCCAGTGGCACCCTAAGCAAGACTCTGGTTTGATTGTTAATTTAACAATTCAAAATAATAATAATTATATGTGTATGTAGTTTATAGAATATCAAAAATATTTGTGGATGTAGCTAGTGGTAGAGTGCTTGCCTAGCACACAGGAGGCTCTAGGTTTAATCCCCAGCACCTTACTAAGAAGTAAAAAAAAAGATTTTGTTGTTTTGATGCAGGGAGTCTCATCATGAGCTCAGGTGGGCCTCAAACTTCCTGTCTTCCCTCTTCAGCTAAATGAATGCTAGCACCTCAGTGAGTGCTGGCCATTGCACTTCCTCCCTTTAGCAGGAGCCCACCGCCTGCTGATATCACTTATGATACTGGAAATGCTGTCCCTAAATCCCAATTTAGGCGTACATGAGAAAGGCCAGAAGCCCTGACAGTTGTTTTAAGGTAAGTTCTACTACTAGTTAGTAAGAAGTATGTATCTTATTAGATTGAAACTAAGTTGAGAAAATATTATAGACATTTACCTTTTAAAACAACTGGAAAAGCGTATCATTTCCTGTGCCTTCAACTCAAAGAAGGCAGAGCCTAGTATGTTTGTCTGGAAGGTATATAGGTTTCTAACAAAAGATATAAGAGTTTTACTGACTGATTCAGTGCAAGCTCTTAAAAACCATCTGAGAAATTTTCTCTTTTACTGATGTACTTTGTTTTTTTTGTTTTTGGTTTTTTGAGGTAGGGTTTCACTCTAGCCCAGGCTGACCTGGAATTCACTATGTAGTCTCAGGGTGGCCTCAAACTCACAGCAGTCCTCCTACCTCTGCCTCCCACGTGCTGGGATTAAAGGTGTGCGCCACCACACCCGGCTGTACTTTCATTTTTATTTATGTATAACGAGAGAGGGAACATGCATCTGGCTTTATGTAGGTACTGGGGAATTGAACCCAGCCAGCAAGTTTTTCAAGCAAGCTTCTTTAACTGCTGAGCTATCTCTCCAGCCCTGAAGTGGATTTTGTATGATTTGTCTCTCCTTATTTTTTTTTTTTTCTCAGTCAAACATGGGTCCTTAGGCTTAGCAGGCAAGCTTCTTAACCGCTAAGCCATCTCTCCAGCCCTACTAATTATTTTTTTAAATACTTTATTAATTTATTTGAGAGACAGTGAATATGGCATGCCAGGACCTCTTGCCACTGCAAATAAATGCCAGATGCATGCACCACTTTGTGCATCTGGGTACTGGAAAATTGAACCTGGGCCATTAGGCTTTGCAAGCAAGCACCTTAATCACTGAGCCATCACTTCAGCCCTATTTCTTAGTTTTTAATTCTTCCTCCTGAATGCTTATAAATAATAAGGAACACTTTCCAGTCAATTCCTGGGCTGAAAGTAATTGGGGTGTTTGAAGCTGTAGGTAAGTGGAACCAGCTGAGCATCTCATTTTGAAATTCTACTTAAAGCTAGAAGAGCTGATGACCACATGCTGGCTTACAGTCTGTGGTGACCACCTGTGGTATTTATATAGTTAAGCCTCATTGGTTATGACTTGCTCCTGCATCTGAGAAATTGGGATGAGCACTGCTTGTACAATGGCACACTAAGGTCCCAGCTTCTTGTGGGGCTTAGGTAGGAAGGTTGCTTAAGTCAAGAGTTTAAGCCTAGCCTGTGTAACACTGAACTAGCTCTGTTTCTAAAATAAAAGAAGTTGGAGGAATTCCCCTACATTTTTTTCAGGCATGGTCTCTATGTAGTCTCAGGGTGGCCTCGAATTCATGGTGATCCTCCTACCTCTGCCTCCTGAGTGCTGGGATTAAAGGTGTGTGCCACCATGCCTGGCTTAGGTTTTTAACACAAAGTTGAATATGAGTTGGAAGAAAGTGATTGATGTCATATTCAGCATTTAAGATAGTATTAAAAGTTTTGAACATAGTGGCATTCAGTTCTTTTTCATGTGTGCATGTGTGTGTATGTGTGTGTGTACGTGTGGAGTCAGAGGACACCTTTCAGGACAGTCCTCACCTTTCCCTCATCGGAGGCAGGGATTCTCTCTGGATCTCAGTCTGCTGCTGAGTCTTGGCTTCGTTCACTGCAAATTTCTGGTCTCTACCTCTCATCTCACAATCAGTGTGCGGGGGTTACTGAAGTCGGCCACAGCTTCTGGCTTTCTGCGTGGGGCCTGAGGAGGATCAACCTTAGATACTCAGGCTTGAACAGAGAGAATTTCACCCACTGAGCCAGCCATATCCCCAGCCCTGATATTTGGTTCTATGATGAAATTTTCCTGTCATGCAACTCTGAAATTTTAACTGTAACCTAATTAGAAACTTGGACGTAAGGATCAATCAGTAGGGCAGGCTTCTGTGAAATACTTATCCCTCTAAAGTGTGGAGATCATACATTCTGAGATGGAATTCATAACAAAATCTTGGCAGGGTTTCTAGATTTTTTTGTTTTTTTTTTTTTAAACGTTTTTGTTTTTTATTTATTTGAGAGCGACAGACAGAGAAAGAGGCAGAGAGACAGACAGAATGGGCTCACCAGGGCCTCCGGCCACTGCAAACGAACTCCAGATGCATGAGCCACCTTGTGCATCTGGCTTACGTGGGTACTGGGGAGTCGAGCCTTGAACCAGGGTCCTTAGGCTTCATAGGCAAGTGCTTAACCGCTAAGCCATCTCTCCAGCCCGATTTTTTGTTTTTCTTTATGAGAAAGAATTGGCATGCCAAGGCCTCCAGCCACTGTAATCAAACTCCAGACGCATGTTCCACTTTGTTGGATGTGCAACTTTGTGGATGTGTCGCCTTGTGCGTCTGGCTTATGTGGGCTCTCGGGAGCAGAACATGGGTCCTTAGGCTTCATAGGCAAGCACCTTAACCACTAAGCCATCTCTCCAACCCTAGATCGTTTTAAAAAATGTTTTCCTGGTAACAGAAATGGCCTTGTAGGAAAGGCAACATTTTTACCCAGTTTCTCTTAGAGAAATAAAATTCTTTATTCTAAGCCGGCGTGGTTACACACGCCTTTAATCCCAGCACTTGGAAGGCAGAAGTAGGAGGATCACCGTGAGTTCAAGGCCACCCTGAGACTACATAGTGAATTCTAGTTCACCTGGGCTAGAGTGAAACCCTACCTCAAAAAAATAAAAAATAAATCTTTATTCTAGTTCTAATACTCAGTTGTCACACAATGCAATTGCTGAGAAGCTTCTAGGAGGCTGTCTGTTAAAAAGTATTGTTTTCTGTTAATTAGGGATATGCAAGCCAGTCAGCGCTCTGTAGCCTTGGTTGCAGAAATGATCCACACTGCTAGTCTGGTTCATGATGACGTTATCGATGATGCCAGTTCTCGGAGAGGAAAACATACAGCAAATAAGCTCTGGGGTGAAAAGAAGGTATGGTGTCTTTTTTGTTGTTGTTGTTTTAATCTTTTTTTTTTTTTTTTTTCCGAGGTAGGTTCTCACTCTAACCCAGGCTGACCTGGGATTCACTATGTAGTCTCAGAGTGGCCTCGAACTCACAGTGGTCCTCCTACTTCAGCCTCTTGAGTGCTGGGACTAAAGGTGTGCACCACCACGCCCGGCTGTTTTAATCTTATAAAACACATCCTTTGGGAGGTTGCATTTACTTTTCACATTTCTCAGGAAGGTAAACTGTGCTTGCTCAAATATGGTCTTCTAAATTTCAAAGAAGTTTTCATGCTGTCTCTGTAAAAAGATTTGATAGACAACAGAAATACCTTAAGGAAAAAGCTTAGCATCTCTTGTCATCTGCTATTTCATGTGGAATTCTTTCTGAGTGTACAGAAAGGGATTCTTATGGGTAACCTGGAAAGAGTATCTCAGAGGAATCATGAGTTTTACTTCTGAGCTCAGGTTGCCTGTGTCCAGCTTAATCTCAAGCACCTGTCTCACTCACTGCATGAGGAACAGTATCAAAGCTAATAAAACTGCAAAACCAGAATTTGGCAACAGTGTGTTCTACCACGAACATTTACCTGTTTTTAAAAAAACACAGATACTATGATAAAGTTTGATTCATTTATGTATTTTTATTTGAGAGAGTGAAAGAGAAAGAGGCAGAGAGAGAGAATGGGCACTCCAGGGCCTCCAGCTACTGCAAACGAACTCTAGATGTGTGCACCCCCTTGTGCATCTGGCTAACATGGGTCCTGGGGAATCAAACCAAGGTCCTTTGGCTTTGGAGGCAAATGCCTTAATCGCTAAGCCATCTCTCCAGCCCATTTTTATGTATATTTTTTGTTTCCTATTTTGTAGCCTTACCTGAAGGCAGTATGCAAAACAAGGACTTTTGCTTGAGGATTTATAAATTTTGGGTTGAAGAATGAAAATGAAGTTGAAACTGGGTATGGTGGCCTCCACCTGTAGTCCCAGTACTCAGGAAATGGGGGCAGGAGGATCAGAAGTTCAAGGTCATTTTCAGCTATATAACACATTTTAAGCCAAAATGATACAGGAGACTCTGTCTCAAAAAAGAAAAAAGAAAATCCCCAGTGTACAAAATGCACACTGGTCAGAGTCCAACCTCTGGGATCCTCATGACCTCCCTGGTCAAGAGGATGATGATTCCACCACAGCTATAGAGTCCTTTTTAAGAGGTGCCCACCATTCCCTGCAAGGACCAAAATATTGGCTTTCAACTGTTTATAACACTCAAAGCTTGAAAATAAAACACAATTTTAATAAGTCTCAATTTCAGTAAGATGCTTTCTTAGTAGTGAAAAACTTAGCAGCAAATATAGGTAATGATGTTAACAGAACAAAAAGTATCTTTTCAAGCCAATTTGGTACCTGTAACAGATGTATAACTCAATATTTAATGAAAAACCTAGGAATCTTTGAAGTATAGAAAACCTGGACTTAATTTTAAATATCTAATAGTAACATAGGCCAATGTGCTGTCAATGCTGGAGCCATTTAAGAAATGTTTTTTGTAAATTTCTTAGAGTTGTTTAAATCTTATGTATGAAAGGGAATTTAGACAAAACAATTCTTTGCATTAAAATTTCTTTCAATTCTTACACAGTTACTGGGAGACGTAACAACATATATATCTTTTTAAAAAAAGATTTCTTTTTATTTATTTATTTATTTGAGACAGAAAGAGAGAGAGAGAGGATGGGTGTGCCAGGGCCTCTAGTCACTGCAAATGAACTCCAGATGCATGTGCCACCTTATGCATGTGGCTTACGTGGGACCTGGAGAATCGAACCTGGATCCTTAGACGTCACAGGCAAGCACCTTAACCAGTAAGCCATCTCTCCAGCCCAGCATATATATCTTTAACTCTGCAGAGTAATGTGCATGTGAAGGCACTGTTTATTATAACATGTAATCCAGCTGTAATTTATCATTGTTAATGAAGTTTGGGAAAGTTTTGATTACCTAATGATCTGTATAAAAACTTTGGTGATCTCTTGAGAGCTAGAACACGTCAAGCAGTGGCCCAAATCTGTAACTGGTTACTCTTTGATTCTGTTGAGGAAGAGGAAGAAACATCTATCAAGAGTGACCTCTCTTGGGCCAGAGAGATGGCTTAGTGGTTAAGGCGCCTGCCTGTGAAGCCTAAGAACTCATGTTCAAATCTCCAGGTCCCACATAGCCAGACGCACAGTGACACAAGCATGCAGTGTTGCACATGTGCACAAGGGGGTGCACATTGGAGTTCATTCACAGTGGCTGAAGGCCCTGGCACGCCCATTCTCTCTCTCTTGCCTCTCTCTCTCAAAAAAAGAATGACCTCTTTCCTGTTTGGTAGTTATCTTCTGACACATCAGCTTCATCATTGGCTCATTGGTCTGTGTGGAGTTTGTGTATGTGACAGAATCAAAGCCAGGGACCCATGTGCATAGTGTACATGCTCAACAAGTGCTGCTCTACCACTGAACTGTATCACTAGACCTGCTCTGACCCTTTCATCTGAAAAGTGTTGTTTTGTTTTGTTTTCTGATCTAGGCTGTTCTTGCTGGAGATTTAATTCTTTCTGCAGCATCTATGCTTCTGGCACGGATAGGAAACACAGCCGTTACAACTATTTTATCCCAAGTTATTGAAGATTTGGTGCGTGGTAGGTTGATTCTTACTTTTATTCTTTTTTATAAGACCCTGGTATTTAGCCAGACAGTGAATCCATGTCTCATGTGACCCTTCTCCTTCTTCATAGGTGAATTTCTTCAGCTAGGATCAAAAGAAAATGAGAATGAAAGAATTGCTCACTACCTTGAAAAGACCTTCAACAAGACTGCAAGTCTGATAGCCAACAGTTGTAAAGCAGTATGTACGTTCTGTCTCTCTTCAAGTTGAAAAAAGCCCACACCCATTTCTTGGTAGCCAGTTCTCCTAGAAAATACTTCATGGGAGAATCTCAAAATAATATCCAAAAATCCCAGAGTCAGTGAGGAACAAGTCCATTCTTGAACAACTTCTGCTGTGGTTTTGATTTCTACTGTCTTCATTTGGTATGCAGACATGCAATATTCTTTCATCTTTTCTTTCCCAAGAATTAGTCAAAAATAAACCTAATAATAAATTTCACAGTCTAATTTCTAAACTATGTAACATTCAGGACAGTTACTGTCAAATTTCTGGAATTTCACTTTTAAAATTTATGAAAAGATGGATGTGGTGTCTCATGTCTTTAATCCTAGCACTCATGGGACTGACTGTAGGGAGGAATGCTGTGAGTTTAGAGTTTCAAGTCTGCCTGGGCTACAGTGAAACCCTGGTCTCACAGCGAAAATCACATCAGTATTTACCCAGGAGAAAAATGTCTTTTCTATTATTACTCTCTATAATTTTTCATAACTAGTAAATCTTCTCAATATCTCTTATAAGTAAACTATAATTCTTCGGAGTATAAGTTGAGTATTATAACTTTTTCTTCCTCCTTTGTCTTCTTCCTTCCTCCTTCTCTTCTTCCTCTTCCCTTCCCTCTCACTATACATCTAAATATTATCTAAATATTTAAATCATTGGCATATTTAGTCTGGTATTCATTGTTAGTTCATGAATAAGACACAATGTCTCCATAAAAGTCTTAATACAAGAAGTATAGGCATGCAGGTGTTGTATGCCTATACTTCCTTGCACTTGGGAGGTACAAGCAGGAGGATTTTAGATTGAAAGGTAGCTGGAGTTACATACAGAATGAGTTACACACCACCCTCAGCTATACCTAGTGAAATCCTGTCTCAAACAACAATAGTTGTTCATCTGAGCATCTCAGACTAGCAGATTCAGGACAGAAAGATAGGCAAGCAATAGTCCCATGTAATTAAAGCAACAAGAAGGGAAGGACACTAAGTTCAAATATCAATTGCTATCTTGGTACACTCAGTATAATTACAGTATATGGGGAACTTTGCTTAGTCCTCTGATGATGTTTCTGTTTTTCCCATGTGTAGTTGTGTGCCAAAAAAGAATGAGGACAACACATCCTAAAAAGATCTGATTGAAACCCGAAGAATATGAGTTATATAGAACAAGCTGGCCACTATCTTAGCTATTTTCATCATTTTTTTAATTGAAAGACTTTTATGTTTAAATTTCCAAGAAATTACAAGTACCTTTTTTGTCATTTGTGTGCAGGCAAGAGTAGAATGCCAGGTGTCCTCCACTCTTGTTCTTCTGTTTTATTACCTTGAGATGGAGTGTTTCTCTCCACTCACCCCTGCCCCTCCCCCACCACCAGCCTGGAGCAATTCTCACATCTCTGCCCCCTACAGGACTGGGATTACTGGTGTGAATGACCATTTTCTCAGCTCCACAAATGTAATTTTTATTTTTTTTAATTTATTTATTTTTTGCAAGCAGAGAGAGAGAGAATGAGAATGGGCATGCCAAGGCCTTCAGTCACTGCAAATGAACTCCAGATGCACGCCTCCACTGTGCATCTGGCTTTACTTGGGTACTGGGGAATCCAACCTGGGTCGTTAGGCTTTGCAGGTAAGCTCTTTTAACTGCTGAGCCATCTCTCCAGCCTGTAATTTTTCTTTCTAAAATATTTATTGTGTGTGTGTGTTATGTGTGTATGGGTGAGTCCAGGTCTCTTGCCACTGTACATGAATACCAGACACATGCACCACTTTTGTGTCTAGCTTTACATGGGTGCTAGGGAATTGAACCTGGGACCAGCAGGCTTTACAAAGCACCTTTAGCCACTGTACTATCTCCCCAGCACAAGTGTATTTAAAAACTACGACAACAAAAAAAGATATGGAATCATGATAAATGCTAAATCAAAGAATGACTTTTTTTTTTTTTTGGTTTTTTGAGGTAGGGCTTCACTCTGGTCCAGGCTGACCTGGAATTAACTATGTACTCTCAGGGTGGCCTTGAACTCATGGTGATCCTCCTACTTCTGCCTCCGGAGTGCTGGGATTAAAGGCGTGTGCCACCACACCCGGCCAAAGAATGACCTATTTTAAATAGGTTTCAGGGCTGGAGAGGTGGCTTAGTGGTTAAGCATTTGCCTGTGAAACCTAAGGACCCCGGTTCAAGGCTTGATTTCCCAGTACCCATGTAAACCAGATGCACAAGGTGGCACATGCATCTGGAGTTCGTTTGCAATGGCTCCTACCCTGCCCCACTACCAAAAAAACATGGAGGGGGAGGCAGGGAAAAATTATTACTACTGTCCACTAAGGCATGCTGGTGCTATCCCAGAATTACTTTTGAAGGGAGACTATCAGAATTCAGTCTAGTTAAGGACACTGATGTGCCCATTCTCCCCCCCCCCCCCCGGTCACTCTCAAATAATTTTTTTTAAAAAGGTTTCATAAAGCTTTCTTCAGTACCGCTTTATTTATTATTATACTTTTTTTTTGTTTTCAAGGTGGGGTCTCATTGAGCCCAGGCTGACCTGGAACTTACTCTATACTCTCAGGCTGGCCTCGAACTCATAGCTATCCTTCTGCCTCTGCCTCTGCCTCCCAAGTGCTGGGATTCCCTGCTCTGCTGATAACTATACTTTTTGGTGACCAAAGTCTTCATCAGTATATGTCATAGACCTAGTGGCATACCCCCGTTATTCCCAACACTAAGTTGTTGAAGGCCAGCCAGGGCTATATAGCAAGGACCTATCTCAAGAAAGAGAAGGAGGAGGACAGAAAAAAGGCCTGTCCTCCTAAGACACACTGGTGTGTTAAGCTCACTGATAATCCCTGCAGGTGGTAAGGCTGCTAAAATTGGAAATATATAAAGTGGACATACCCTAGGCACAAGGGACCAGCAGCACTCTATGAGACCAGACCAGTAACTAGTGCACACAGTGGTGGAATCCTACCAAAGGCCCAAGGAGCCAGACCTATCTTATACAGGGAAAGGCTTAATTGTGTCACTGTATTTCTCTACTTTAAAGGCAAAGAAAATGAGCGTGTGGATAAAGTACCTCATTGTTCAAAAGTTAACAAGTAAACAGTGGACATTATTTTATCATGGCTCACCTTCTTAAACAGAATATTTGGGGCTGGAGAGATGGCTCAGCAGTTAAAGGCTCTTGCTTGCAAAACCTGCTTGCCAAAGTTCAATTCCCTAGCAACCCAAGTAAAAGCCCAGTGGGAAAAAATGCCACAGACTCTGGCATTCATTTATAATGGTGGGGACTCTGGCACTCTGCCCCCCCCACACACACACATACACACTGAGATGCAAATAATCTTTTTTAATATTTTTATTTATTTATTTGAGAGTGACAGAGAGAGAATGGGCGCGCCAGGGCCTGCAGCCACTGCAAACGAACTCCAAATGCCTGCGCCCCCTTGTGCATCTGGTTAACTTGGGTCCTGGGGAACTGAGCCTCGAACCAGGGTCCTTAGGCTTCTCAGGCAAGCGCTTAACCGCTAAGCCATCTCTCCAGCCCCACAAGTAAATTTTTTAAAAAAAGAAGAACCCAGGTTTGATTCCCAAAGATCCACATAAACCAGATGCACAGGGTGGCACATGTGTCTGGAGTTCATTTGCAGTGGCTAGAGGCCCTGGAGAGCCCATTCTCCCCCTCCTCCTTTTCTGTCTCTCTCTTAAATAATTAATAAATTGATTAATTAAAAAGAAAGAAAGGAAGAAATATTCTACAATTTGTAACAGTTTGGTGGCAGAACATATGTTTAATATGCACAAGGGCCTGTTTCAATCCCTAGCACTGCCCTGGCTACTCTCCTACCCTGCCCCACTACCAAAAAAACGAGGGGCGGGGGAATTATTTCTACTGTCCACTAAGGCATGCTGGTGCTGTCCCAGAACTACTTTTGAAGGGAGACTATCAGAATTCAGTCTAGTTAAGGACACTGTTGTATTTTCCCTTTACCACCTGGCTTCCCTTCTAACTTTATACACCTCCTGTGTTTTCAGAGAAAACAATATTGACATGTGAGATAAGGCTGTTTAGAGAAACTTTATAACTTTGATATTGAATAGCTCATGGTATTTTCAAAATATGATTGGCCATTTATTTATATACTCATGTCAAATGCACTGTATAGCTCACCAATGAGGGCAGACAAATTGGTGGGAATGACAAATTGGTGGGAATCTAGTGTTTTTGTTCAATACACAGTGATTTAGATGGGACCACAATCCAAAACTAGGGTTTGATAGTCTTGTGGTTTTTTTTTTTAATTTATTTTTATTTATTGGAGAGAGAAGGAGAGAGAGAGAGAGAGTGAGCGCACAGGCAAGCATGCCAGGGCCTTTAGCTGCTGCAAACAAACTCCAGACACATGTGCCACCTTGTGCATCTGGCTTTGCTAGGACCAGGGCAATCAAACATGGGTCCTTTCACTTTGTAGGCAAGTGCCTTAACTGCTAAGCAATCTCTCTAGCCCTTGTTTTGTTTTGTTTTTTGAGACAGGTTCTCACAGTTGCCCAGACTAGCTTTGAACTCACAGTCCTCCTGCCTCAGCTTCCCTGATAGCTGAGACTGTGAGCATACATTGTCATATGAGCCTGGCTTTGCTTTCTGAATTTGTTCTCTCCAGGCAGGCCTTTGTGTGTCCTGCAATCAGTGGACTCTTATCTCCTCCTGTTACTTTACTGTCAACGCTTGCAGTGCTCCACAGAATTGTGCTGTGGGGTCATATTGCCAGAACACTGTGGTGTCAAGTTATTCTTGTCTCTCTACAGGCCTTATAAAATCTGGCCAGTTGTCTAAATACTGCGATAACAAAAGGGAAACCTTTTTTGTTACAGCACCCTCTCTCCTGGTCTAGGATCCAATCCAGGGTCTCTTTACAGTTGTCATGAGACCTCAACTCCCATGTGAGAACAGTTCTTCAGTCTTTGCTTAATATTTGTTTGATGTTTCCAGGCTAATTATGTGGCTGAGCCTATCAAATTGAGTTTGACACTTGACAAGTTTAGGTGCAAGTTGTGAATTTGGAGCAGGAAAACAACAAAAGGTAGGCCATCTCATCAGGTTATCGCATTAGCTCTGTGGTGTCTCTGCCTCATTACTGGTGATACTTTGATCACCAGTAGAGTAGTATTTGCCAGGAAGGTATTTTCATATCAGGTAACCATCCTGCTTCCCATCAGATCACCGGTCTCAGCATCTATGTCTGCCTCTTGTCTGAGGTCATCACTATTAGGATGGCGCTATCATTTGTCCTATGTCAGCATCCACGGTACAGTTAGTATTCTCTTAAGTACGCTCTTATCTGGGTGGGCTTTGGGACTTTTAATTTCATCTTGTAGATCACAACCCTTTCATCATTTTACACTCAGTTGTCTGTTGTTGGGCCAACAGGGGAGCCTCTTTACCTGACTCTTGTGTTCTTTCTTGTGGCGCCATCTTTTTTCTCAGATTGCTGCAGTTTCCGCAGGAGGTGTTCCAAGCTCATCTTGGGCTTTCTGGCTTTAGGAATCAGCCAGTTCTCTAAGGAATTCTTTCTCTAAGGAGGCTCTTTTTAGAAATATTTTATTTGCTTACAAAGAATTAGGTGTTATTTTGGTAAGAATGGTATTCAGAATCCAAAACTTGAGTATTGGGTGTCACTGTCATTGAAAAAGTATACAAATGTGTTAGTATCGGTATAACTGTGCATTTCTGTACCCACCCATGTCTTCAAAGCTGTAAGACAGCTACCAGTAACTCCAAATCCAGTTTGTCCGATGGAACTCATGGGTTATTCATCTTTCTATATTTATAACTCTCTTCCCCATTAGGGAAAGACTTATTTTTTATTTTTTCCAGGTAGGGTCTGTCTCTATCCCAGGCTGACCTAGATTTCACTATGTAGTCTCAGGTTGGCCTTGAAATCACAGTGATCCTCCTACCTCTGGGATCAAAGGTGTATGCCACCACACCCAGCTAGACTTGTTTTCCATTTTCCACAATATTTATTTACTCAATCCTAGAATATATTACAGGAGTTTCAAAACTGTTAACTCATATCTCTGTGAAAAACAAACCCACTAGCTAGAGTTCAGCATTTTGTTTACAGATCGTTTTGTCTTTAGCTTAAAGATAATATAATCAAGGCACTGTTCAAAACTTACCTCAGTTGTGTGTGGTGGCACACGCCTTTAATCCCAGCACTGGGGAGGCAGAAGTAGGAGGATCGCTTTGAGTTCGAGGCCAGCCCGAGAAGACATAGTGAATTCCAGGTCAGCCTGGACTAAAGAAAAACCCTACATAGAAAAAAAAAAAAAAATACCTCTCTAGGGGCTGGAGACATGGCTGAGCAGTTAAAGGTGCTTGCCTGCAAAGCCTAACAGCCTGGGTTCCATTCCCCAATACCACATAAAGCCAGATGCACAAAGTGGTGCATGTGTCTGGAGTTTGCAATGACAAGAGACCTTGGCACTCCTAGTCTCTCCCCCTCTCTGCTTGTAATAAGTAAACATTTTGTTAAAATAAAAAAATTCTCTAGCCATGTGTAGTGGCACATACGTTTGGTCCTAGCACTCAGGAAGCTAAGGTGAGAGGACATGTGAGTTTGAGGCCAACCTGGATTCCAGGTCAATCTGCTCTTGATTAAAAAAAAAAAAAGAAAGGAAAAGAAAAAAATAACCTTTCAGCTAGGCATGGTGGCACAGTTTTGTAATCCTAGTACTTGGGAGGCTGAGACAGGAAGATCCTGAGGTAAAGGCCAGTCTGGTTACATAATGAGGCTCTGTGTCAAAAAAAATAGTAATAATAAAGTACACCAGGCATAGTGGCACATGCTTTCGATCCCAGCACTTGGGAGGCAGAGGTAGGAAGATCGCTATGAGTTCGAGAGGCCACTCTGAGACTACATAGTGAATTCCAGGTCAGCCTGGGCTAGAGCAAAACCCTACGGCATGGGGTGGAGGGAGTAATTTTAAAAGGAAGGTTTGGGGAGGCAAAGCCTGGCGGCCTGGGATCAGCAATGAAGTCCTGGCATGACCATATACACACAACAGTGCAAATAATTACCACTCTGGTTATAGTACTTGAAACACAATCAACTTCATTTGGGGGGGGGGGTGGATTTTGCGAGATTGGGCCTCACTCTAGCCCAGTACATGATTGACTACTCCTATGTTTTTTACTTGTGTGTGCACATATTCACTTGTGAGTGCAGGCACACATGTCCCTCTTCATGCATGTGGAGGTCGGAGTACAACTTTGGGGTCAGTCTTCTGCCTTCCCACCCCATTTGAGGCAGGGTTTCTCATTCTAGATTCTTGCTTTGCTGGCTTTCTTTGCTGTGCTCATGAAAAGCTTCTAGAAGTTTTCCTGCCTCTGCCTCCCTGCTCTCAGCCAGTCTCAGCATCAGCAGACTGGGATTACAGAAGCCAGCCACGGCTTCTGGCTTTTTACAGAGTCTGGGGAGCAAACAGGTACTTCAGCTTGGGTGGTGAGCATTTGACCACTTAACTGTCTCCACTGCCCTTCTCTTTCTGATATCATTGCACTGGATTACTTTCTCTTGCTTTTCTACCTTGCTTTCATCACTTAATAATCGATTCTGAAATCATTCAATGTTGACTGTAGACTCTTACTTTACTGATAGCTGTGGGACTGCGTGGTTTACCAGTCACTCTCCTATATACAAGTACTGAGGGTTCCAGTAGTCTGTGTGATGTGTGACACTGCAGTGGCTAACTTTACATGTATATTCTTGTATTGTGACTGGTGAACGATCTGGGAAAATTTAGGGACAGCTGCATATTTATTTGGCTTTGTTAGACACTAAGTTCCCTGCATAAACTTTACATATATTACTATGAGCAGTTACTGACTGTGCCTTGCCTCTTTCCCCACAGCCTTAGTAATTGAAAGTCACGTTAGATTTTTTAAATTTTTGTCAGTCCATTTAATCTGTAACTTTTCATCATTTCAAAAGATTAAGAGCCAGGCTGGCGAGATGGCTCAACACTTAAAGGCACTTGATTACGAAGTCTAACAGCCCTGGTTCAATTCTCTAGTGCCCATGGAAAAGCAAATGCACAAAGTAGCACATGCATCTGGAGTTTGTTTGCAGCAGAAAGAGGCCCTAATACACCCATAACATTCCCTCCCCCTCCAAATAAATAAATAAATAATATTTTTAAAAAGATTAAGAGCCATTTTCATATGTTTAGCTTTTTTGAATTGTGTGTTCATGTCTTACCAATTTTCTATTGAGCATTTTATCTTTTTTCTCCTTGTTTCCCCCCCCCCCCCGAGGTGGGGTCTCACTCTAGCCCAGGCTGACCTGGAATTCACTATGGAGTCTCAGGGTGGCCTCGAACTCACGGCAATCCTCCTACCTCAGCCTCCCAAGTGCTGGGATTAAAGGCATGCGCCACCACGCCCGGCTCTCCTTGGTTCTTAAAGAGTTCTTTTTTAAAAATATTTTTAATGTATTTATGAAAAGAGAGAG
The DNA here is from genome assembly GCA_036346955.1 of Dipus sagitta. Lineage (NCBI taxonomy): Eukaryota > Metazoa > Chordata > Mammalia > Rodentia > Dipodidae > Dipus > Dipus sagitta. The sequence continues at coordinate 158,873,055 of CM070773.1, forward strand.
AACTGGACACATTAGGGCTTCTTTGCCACTGCAAATGAACTCCAGGGGCATGTGCCACTTTATTCATCTGGCTTTATGTGCATACTTGGGAATCAATCAAATCCTTAGCCAGCAGGATTTGCAAGCAAGCACCTTTAATGGCTGAGCCATCTCCCCAGCCCTTAAAAGTTCCTTATAAACAATATTAGCTCTTTGACTTTTTTTTAATAAAGTCTCTGACTTATTTATTTACTTATTTATTGGTTTTGTTTTTTGAGATAGAGTCTCAGTCTACCTCAGGCTGACCTAGAATTCACTATGTAGTCTCAGGTGGCCTTGAACTCACAGAAGTCCTCCTACCTCTGCCTCCAAAGTGCTGGGATTAAAGGCATTCACCACCACGCCCGGCCTTATTTCATCTTTAATATATTATTTATTTGCCACTGTAAACAAACTCCAGATGCATGTGCCAGTTTGTGTATCTGGCTTTACGTGGATGCTAGGGAATCGAAGTCAGTTCATAAGGTGCTGCAGGCAAATGTCTTAACCACTGAGCCATTTCTCCAGCTCCCCCCCCCCCCCGCCGCGCCAACCTTTTTTATTTCCTCAAAGTAGTGTCTCACTCTAGCCCAGGCTGACCTGGAATTCACTGTCTAGTCTCAGGCTGGCCTCAAACTCACAGTGATACTCCTACCCCTCCTCCCGAGTGCTTTTTCATTTTTTAATATATATTTATTTATTTTCAAGGAGAGAGAGAATGAATGAATATGGGGGTGCAGAACTGCTCTAGCATCTGGCTTACGTGGGTTCTGGGTAATCGAACCTAGGTCCTTTGCCTTTGCAGGCAGGTGCCTTAAACTCTAAGCCATCTCTTCAGCCCCAGCTTGCCTTTTTCCTGAGCCATCTTCCCCAGCTCAAATTTTTTGTTTTCCCTTTGTGCTAGGAATGAAACACAGGGCCTTTACACTTGTTAGATTTACCACTGAGTTACATCCTCAGCTCAAGAGAATTATTGATGTGGCAAAACATAATAAATTCCAATTAGATGCCAGACAAAATCACTGAAGTCTTAGTTATAGTATAGCACTTTTCAGCAACCTTGTGAGGTAAGTACTTTTAACTCCTACATTTTACAAGTGAGGAAACCGAAGCACAGAAAGATTAAATAATATGTCAAGGGGCTGGAGAGATGGCTTAGTGGTTAAGCGCTTGCCTGTGAAGCCTAAGGACCCCGATTCGAGGCTCAATTCCTCAGTACCCACATAAGCCAGATGCACAAGGTGGTGCATGCATTTGGAGTTCGTTTTCAGTGGCTGGAGGCCCTGATGCACCCATTCTCTCTCTGTGTCACTCTCAAATAAATAAAAATAAAAAATAATTAAATTATTTAAATAATAATAATACATCAAGGTCACTGATAGTTTTAAGAGGCATAAATCCAACCCTGGCAGGCTGTTCCACCATACCAGGCTGATGCCCAAGAGGAATGTGGTCTGCAATAGAACCAAGGAGATAAGGGTTTGAGGTCAGGGAACAGCTAATCACCATCAATCTGTACCACTTGCCTCCTCACTAAGAGCGTCACTATAGACATTTCCTCTCCAGGACAATGGTATCTCCCCTTCCCTGTCAGTTTTCTAAAGATTTGCCTTGGCCTGCTTAGGATACTTCTCAAGCAATAGGAAAGGCACTGGGGTAGTCAACCCTCACTAGATGTTTTAGTTGGTTTGGATTTTTTAGTTTTAAAAACTTCTAAGTCATGCTTTTCACTGGCAAGTGAAGGGGGCAGGAGAGACAATCAAAAAATACCAGTTCTAATGAAATTTGATTACTTCTTATGAGAGAAGACCATGGAAGATCCTTTGGATAACAGAAAAAAACAATTATCTAGGCTAGACTGTGGCTTGAGGCTGTTCTAGACATAGCAAGAAACAAATGCATTTAGAGATAAGTGAAATCACCAAAAGTTATGAAGAGGAGTAAGTGGCAATTTTGTGTGTATGATTAGATCTCTACTCCTAAAATGAGAGATAAATCCTCAGAAATTATTAAAGCCAACAGCAGTTAGGCCAAGTGCTGGAAGCCAGTGTTTCACTTACTGGGATAGGTTTCTTGGAGTATCAGAAAGGTTTCCTTAACATACTACCAGCAGATCTTGGTCTTATGATGGCTGTTTTTCCTAAGTATTGTGAAAGAGTGCTTATCCTGTTAAAAAAAAAAAGGGGGGGTGGGTGGGTATGAGGGAGTGAGGGGTAGATTTACAACTTAGGAAATGGGCGAGGGATGTAGCTGGATGGTACAGTGCTTGCCTAACATGCATGAGGTCCTGAGTTCCAAGCCTACCACTGCAAGACAAAAAGAAAAAAGGAACCCCAGTTCCTTGTTTGGTCTGATTTGTACCAGCACCTCCTATGTATATATGTATCTGCTTCATCCAGGCTTTGCTTCCTGTTTCTGGCTGCCAGCAGCTCACCTCAGAATCCTCTTTTTGTTTCAGGTATCTGTTCTAGGTTGCCCTGACCCAGTGGTTCATGAAATTGCCTATCAATATGGAAAAAATGTGGGAATAGCTTTTCAGGTTGGTATGCTCATTAATGGGAATGATGACATGTAGTCACAACCAGTCGTCCCTTCTCCCCACAAGTGACTGTCCTCAGAGCAGTGAGGACAAGGCAGTGATGTGAACATGGCTGTGTGCTTTATATTCCTTCTTCCCTTTTGCCAGCTCATAGATGATGTACTGGACTTCACCTCGTGTTCTGACCAGATGGGCAAACCAACATCTGCGGATCTGAAGCTCGGGTTAGCCACTGGCCCTGTATTGTTTGCTTGTCAGCAGGTAGGGTGTACTCTTATGACACAGCACCTACAGAACCAATTTCTCGAGGCACAGCTGATGGGAAGTTTGAGGTCAGCAACAGCTGGAGAAGCATTTAGATAAGAGATCACAGATCTATATTTGATCCTACTTTCATGACATTAATTCCCCTTCTGTAAGCCTTATCTATGAAATACAGATTATAATCTTCCACTATTGGGAAGGCTGACTGACATAATGCTTATTTTGTAAGTTGTGAAGCTCTGTGTGAACATTAAGGTGACAAAGGACAATTAATAAATTTGTGCATTGGCAAAGTGTACCGTTTCCACATTCTGAGTGCGGGACTTTGGGAGTCCCTCAGAGCTTCCTAAAAACCTTAGGAAATGTGAGGGAGCTTCTAAGCCCAATTTTGAGAAATTCATCAGTTCTAGGAGTTTATTGGACTGTTTTCCACTTTGAGAAAAGCCTCAGAGCCTCAGCAATTATCTCAAATGTGAAGCAGTCGGGCGTGCTTCATCATCTGTGAGCTAGTAAAATCTCAGCACTCAAGAGGCAGAGGCAGGAGGATCGCTGTGAGTTCAAGGCCAGCCTGAGACTACATAGTGAATCACAGGTCAGCCTGGGCTACAGTGAGACCCTGTGTGTGTTGGGGTGGAGGGGAAGCAGTCAAGGGAGGGCATCAGAACAACACAGTTCCTTCTATTTTCCAGACTGGGAAACTGTCAAGGAAGTAGAGCTGCCTCCATTCTTTAACCACTGAGCCATCTCTCCAGCCCCCATGCTTCCTTGCTTAAGGCTTAGAAAGACTCAAGGGTGTTTCAGTGACTTCCAAAGCAGACATCTTCACAGCCGCTTCTGACCCTGGCCACATTGCTTTTGGCTATGTCATATATTTGGAATGAGTGAGCCATTATCTGTGCTTGGGCATTTTAAAAATGTTTTCCCCTTTGTGGCTTCTAATCAGTTACTCGGCAGTAATTCTTAGTTTTAAACTTTAGTAACTTTTATTATTACTCATTCTAGAGATTGTGCCTCTTTATTTAAATACAAAGGTAAACCATGTCTTTTGGAGAAATCAGTGGTTTCATTTTGATATTAAAGCCAGTGGGCCACTGTTTTAATTAGTTTCTGTTTGAAGGGAATTAAGGAGAGATCCTCTTTCATCCACTACCTCAAGCAGAGCCACTAAAGGGTGGTAACATCCTGTGCACAGTTATGGTCAGCCAAAAGACAGGAGCTGTGGATAGAGATGTTGGTATACTTAGGAACATCTTCCCTCATTACCAGGCCTCATCCTCTCAAAATTTAGAGGCCCAAGTAAAAAGTAAAAGGTATGCTTTGCCAAGTATGGTGTCACATACCTTTAATCCCAACACTTGAGAGGCTGGTGCAGGGTACAAAGAAAGAACTTGTCTCAAAAGAAGAAAAAAGAAAGAAAAAGGCATGGGGCATGCTATGAATGGATCCCTTCTACCAATGAGACTTAACTCACTAGCCTGAAATTCAGGGCAATTATTCACATGTGTGCCAAGTTCAGATAAAAATTTGCTAAAAACAACAACAAAACTTTTCATACATGAAGGCACTAATGGAGAACATTTTCTGATATGCCACAAACCCATCAGCCATGTAAATGCACAGGTCTGCCTGGAATAGACTTCCCTGTGTGGTACAGTTCTCAGACACTGGTTAGCAAACACGAACAAAGGAAAGTTTGATCAGCAGGGTGCTAAAACCCAGCCAGCTCACCAAGGCTCCTTTAGTTAGGCCAAAATCGCTCAACAATTACAAATACTTGACATATGCTCCATGATGCAAATAATTGAGTCCTTCTTAAAATCTTATGATTATTTAACTGTTCCACCATAAACATATTTCAAAAGAAATTTACTTTCCAGAGGTAACAGGAGGTGACTATGATCAAAATATATACATGTAAAATATATATACATATATGAAATTGCTTTTTTTGCTATTGCTATTGAAGTAGAGGCATGGAAAATGACAATATCCCAAACCACAATTTTTATATGTGTGTGTGTGTGTGTGTATATACACACACACACACATATATATGTATATATATGTATATACACACATACATACATACATACATACATATATATATATATATATATATATATATATGCTTTCCTGGGAACTCCCAGGGTCATGAGGCACCTTAGTCACCCTCACCAGACTGCACTTTTCTCATCTGCCCATAAGACAGTGGGAAACAGTTACACAGTGTATCCTCAGAAAAGGGAACATATGATGAGGCCAAGCGGGAAGTGACTGGGCAAGACTTGTTTCATAAATACACCGGCTTTTCTGTCATGTGGCATATGGGCCCAGAAGTTGGTCAAATATATATTTATGGGTTGGGGGTATAGTGCAGTGGTAGCATGTGCAAGGTCCTGAGTTAAAATTCCTGACACTGCAAAAAAAAAAAAAAAAAGTGTTTATAAATTGTCTCCAAATAAAACAAGCTTAGGCTCTACTACTGGTTATATTGCTAAAAGTGGAGTTCTTAGCAAAAAAAAAAATTGGCCGAAAATTCATAGGTGGTAAAATAAGTTTAAAAATGTAATTATACAGCATTTTCTTTTAATGAAAATGTGTTGGCCTTAGTTTATAAAGCAGTTTATAAAGTTTATTCTCTCTAATCTCACAACTCCTCTTTATGGTAGATTCTAGTCTATAAATAAGAAACAAATGCTCAAGCCTACCCAAGCCAAAACTAAACATCTGGGAAATGGCACAAAGGTGATTGAACATCCCCAGGTCTTCTAAGACCAGGATTCATTTTACCATACCATGCATTATTGTTACCATAAATACTGTTGATAATTGGTACAAGTAGGTCTTCCACAGGGTGGGTGCCTGGAGTGCCTTGGCACTGAGCACTGTCCACTCTTGTGATTGCCATGCCTAATGGTTGAGGGCTTACAGTCCTTCCCACAGGTGAGTCTTGTTCACAGATTGTGTAACATTGAGGGTCTTGATTGCTATGTAACCTCCTGCCCGAGCCTCCCAAGTACTGACATACAGTCATAACAAAGGCTTGCCTTTTTCTTTGTATGTAGCATGGTGAATGGTCTTGAAAGGAGAATTTGGTAGGCCAAGTAAATTCTACTATTTTTTCCTGCAGGTAGGGTCTCGCTCTAGCCCAGGTTGACCTGGAATTCGCTGTGTATTGTGCCACCACGCCCAGCATAAATACTACTATTTTTTATATCACTGGGAAGGGGCTTCCTGATAACTATTCTTATTAGGGATTTAAGACTTCAGGGGGCTGTAGCTCAGTTGCAGGGTGCCTAGCATTTGTAGGGCCTTGGGTTTGACTCTTAGCACCGCAAAAGCAAAGTTTGAAACTACTTTTCTTAAGAACAAAAACTTCCTGTTAAATTTTTCAAGAGTATATTAGTCATGGAATCTTCAGAAATAAAACTGAAGTAGTTCCCTTTCTTTCGTGAGACTACATTACTTTTAAAGATCTCCCCCACCCCCCAAACTTTCTTTTCTTCTGTCGTTTGATAAGTCACTAGGCCTAAATGTCAGGATGGAGCATATTTCCAACTATCATCAGCCCCTGCACCAGCTGCTCAAGCTGATGCTTTTCTGGTGACGAGTTGGTGCCTTAGAGTTTCCCAAGTTTTGTTTGGGTAAACTCATTCCAATGTACTCATCATCTTTGTAGTTTTGTTTATGGATGGATTTCACAGATTTTGATTCTTCCCCATGTTGTTTCCTTGCCAAACATAGAACAGAGGAGCTGGAGAGATGGCTCAGTGGGTTTATGCACTTGCTATGCAACACGACAAACTGAATTTGGATTCCCCAAACCCAAGCTGGGCGCATTTGCAAGCACCTGTAATGCCCACCCTCCTACCAGTAGATGGAAGGTGGAAAGGAGACACCCAGAAGCGTGAGGGCCAGCTAGCCTCATACAGGCAGTGGTTAACAAAACCCTGACTCAAGGTGGCACATGAGGACTGACACCTGAGGTTGTCCTCTCACATGTGCCTGCAAACACACACACAGATTTTAAAAACCAGCATGAGAAAACAAAAACTGTCTTCTCCCCAAGTCGCAGGCTGTTTTTTGTTCTTCCCCACATTGGAGCTAGGGGAATGCCTCTGCAAGTCCAGTATTTGCATATGAAAGCTGCACACACTGCTGTTTCCAGGAAGAGAATGTTCTTCCTGCAAGTGTCTTTGGAACTGCTTTTTATAAGAAAGCACTGGAGAAGCAACACATTTTCTCACACACACAACCAGAAAACCCTGTGAAAATGATTTCACAAGGTGCCCAAGACAGGGTCACAACTGCTTGAGGATATAGCCTTATAGATCGAGAGTTTTAAAAAAGATATTTTAAAGCTAAAATAAATGCCTACCTGGTTTGGCTTTTTGCCACCAAAATTGACCAATTGGGACCTTCTTGATTGGTTTCTGTTAAAGCTTAAATTATTTTATTCTTTAAAAACTGGTTTTCATGTAAGAAGTAACCAGGTGCTGGCTCTTCAAATTCTGTAAGCATGGAAGGTGCCTCTCATCTCCACGATCAGAACTTTGTTCTAACACGCACTTTTCGCTGAACAGAACGCTCTTCCCTATCTGCCATCACGGAGTGGGACTGTAGTATTTATTCCCTGCTTTCTTCTTAACCCAATGCCACGGTGGTGATGAAAGGAGCACTTATTTCATCCTTCAGGCTGACTGCCTAGGAAAACTACTGTACGCTTTCATATGTCCAAGATGGAACACACCCTGCCTGTCATTCCATCGAACTACAGACTTCAGAAACTGGAGCTTTAAGCTCCTAGGACAGATAAGGAGGCTAAGACAGATTAAGGAACTCATTTAGCTGGGGCAGTTGAGGGAAGACCCAGGATTCAGGCTTGGATCTTAGGAAGTGAGGTGTGTCATCCTAATTTCCTTGTTTGGCTAATGGTAGCAGTTCTAAATAACTAAGAAATGAAAATTATCTTCAATGCCCTTTATATCCATTTTCTTTTTTCATCTTAATGGCATCAACTTAATTCTGGTCTCTTTTCACCTATTAATCTGTTATGACCATTTAGTTCTAGAATCTAGAAGAGAAAATCATATTTGCTCTCGTTCAAAGTCTTTCCATTCCATGGCTTTTTGTTGTGTTGCTGGAGATCCTAGCCAGGGCCTTCATGCTATACCTTCAACCTCTGTGACCTTTCCTAGGGTGACTTGATTGATCTCTCTGCCTCTTATCTCCTTCACGGTCAATGGATCTCAACTCTGTATGTTAAATACCTTAGGAGTTTTGATCACAGTGCCCAAGTTCAACTGTAAGTCAGTATCATCAGAGCAATACAAGTGATTTTATTCATCACACCTCCCCCCCATAAATGACCCAGTATGTAATCAGCATCAAGCACTACTGTTAAAATCTTTTTTATTTTTATTTTTTATCTTTTGAATTTATTTACTAGGAGAAAGAGGGGAGAGAAGAGAATGGGCACACTAGGACCACTTGCCACTGCAAGGAACTCCAGATGCATGCGCCAATTTGTGCATCTGGCTTTATATAGGCACTAGGGAATCGAACCTGGACTGTCAGGCTTTGCAAGCAAGCACCTTTAACAGCTGAGCCATCTCTCCAGCCCTGCTAAAAAAACGTCTTGTTGGCACTGCTTCAAGCAGTTCTGCACACAGTAGTTTGCTCAGAAGCTCCAGTAGCTTTCAATCACTCAACTTGGGACTTAAAAGTACAAAATCTGCCAGGCATGGTGGTGCACGCCTTTAATCCCGTCACTAGGGAGGCAGAGATAGGAGGATGATGGTGAATTCAAGTCCACCCTGAGACTACATAATGAATTCCAGGTCAGCCTAGGCTAGAGTGAAACTCTACCTTGAAAAACCTAAATAAATAAAAAATAAAAAAAAATTTTAAGTACAAAGCCTAATTCCTAACCTTATCCTACACCAATGGTTCCCAAAATGAAGGCACAAACCAGCACTATCAGTACCAACTGGGAATTTGGTAGAAATGTGTCTTGGACCCCATATGCTACTGTTCTAGAAGACAGGACAGAGGCCTTGCAGCTCAGGGATACTGATAGAACTTGAAGTTTTCTGCACCCTCAGTGAAGTCTGTGAGGTATTTTTCCTCCTGGCTCTTAGTACTGGACTAAGGTAGGACACCAGAATGAACCAAGACCAATGAAAGCTGCCTCTCTTGTGTACCACCACAATCCCGCGCATGGAAAATGGATGCTTTCTTCCAGCTCAAGTCTGTTTTATTGAATTGAGAACTGTATTGCGTTAACATCAAGCAAACGGGTCACACACTCATTGGATTGTACTCTGTGTTCCCTCTCCCCAGCCCCCATTCCTCACTGGGGTTGGATATTTATTGTGGGGTCATGAAGGCACCAGTCACAGCTCCTGTTCTTTAACTGCTATAATTTATCTCTCCCCTTGTCTCTTAAGCATTTAATCTTTTTGTCCTTTTATTTCCTGTTGTTAGAAACTAGTGTTAGAACACTTGACTCTTCCCAGAGCAATAAGTCATTTCCTTTCTCTATGGTTAGTTCCCAGAAATGAACGCTATGATAATGCGACGGTTCAGCTTGCCAGGGGATGTGGACAGAGCTCGACAGTATGTGTCAGAGGTAAGACTATTTTTAAAAAGGGGCAACACCAGGTACGGTATTAACTAAAAAACTTCTAGACACAGGACTAAGTTTGGTATACTCTCCATTTAATAGAAACTAAGCAGCTCATTTTTAAATGAATTTTTCAGGCTAAGGATGTAGCTGAATTTGATCACTGAAAAGATTTGGGTTCAGTTATCACTAAGTTTTTAGAGGTACTCAGTGAGCCATGGTTACTCTGGAACCAGTCTTCCTGTGTCCATCACTATCCTAACTGCTCCCAGTCCCAGACTGGTGGCCTCCAACCTAATCCTGGCCCTCACCCTCGCTATCTAGCTACACTATTAAAATAATCTACTTATAAATGGTCTTTCCATCCTAGTCAACAAGGTGGCTAAGGAAATGGGTCATTTTTAGGGCTGTTGGGATGGTTCAATGTGCTGCTTACAAGGTCTGTCAGCCTGGGTTTGATTCCCTAGTACCCACATAAAGCCAAATGCACGATGTGGTATATGCGTCTGGAGTTCACTTGCACTGGCAGGAGACCCTGGCATGCCTATATTCTATGTTTGCAGTGGGGACTGAATGCAGTACTTACGGGAAAAGATCTTAAAGGACAGAAGAAAAAGAATAATATAATACATGTTACATTAAATGGGGAGAGACGACTTTGGAAAAGAAGGAATCTACAAACATCTATTAACAATGTATTACACATGAGGAATAAATATGATGACTTCTCATATACCCTTTCTGGTGGGTTACTTGAGCAAAATGTGTGGAGCACCAAGGAAGAGATGGCAGGTGTCTGTCTGTACAAAATGGCAGACCAACTTAAACTGTGTCATATTTTAAGCAATTGGTAGAGTATGTAAGACCAGAAGCTTTTCCACCATGATATATCAGTATTACTGTACTTCAAATGAAGGGACTATGAACTTATTATTGTAAAGAAAGGAAATGAAACTACAATGTATGACTGACTTCATTCCACAGCCGGTATTACATCAGAGAGTGAACGTTCCTATTTAGTGCACAGCTTTTAGAAAAAACCAGTATGATAATCTGCTGATTATCGTTGTAGGCACTTTGGTATTTCATTTTATTATACAAATGCACTTTAATTTTTTTTTTAAACTCACTTTAAAAAATGTTTTTTTTATTTACTTCAGAGAGAGAGAGGCAGATAGAGAGAGCAAGAGATTGGGCATGACAGGGCCTTAAGCCATTGCAAACAAACTCCAGACGCATGTGCCACCTGTGTATCTGGCTCATGTGGGTCCTGGGGAATGGAACTTGGGTCCTTTAGCTTTGCAGGTAAGCACCGTAATCACTAAGCCATCACCTCAGCCCAAATGACATAAAGCGCCAGATTAAAAATCCCAGCTCTTGGGAGGCAGAGGTAGGAGAATTGATGTAGGTTTAAGGCCAACCCGAGACTGCAGAGTAAATTCCAGGTCAGCCTGGGGTAAAGTTAGACCCTACCTCAAAAATAAGCAAAATAGAAGTCCTTTATATACTTTATGTATATAAAAGTACTATTTTTAAAGGTTCAATACCTTTTTATTTATTTATTTTAAAAGGTTCAGTACCCACATAGTCAGACACACAGCGGCGCATGCATCTGGAGTTCTTCTGCAGCTGTTGGAGGCCCTTATATGCCAATTCCCTCCCTCTCTTTCTCTCTGCTTGCAAATAAATACTTTTAGTTGAGGGCTGGAGAGACAGCACTTAAGGTGCTTGTCTGCAAGGTCTAAGTACCCAGGTGTGACTCCCCAGTACACATGTAAGACAGATGCACAAGGTGGTGCGTGAATCTGGAGTACATTTGCAGTTGCTAGAGACCCCGGTGTGCCCAATCTCTCTCTCTCCCCGTCTATCTGCCTCTTTCTGTCTCTCTTCAAATGTATATTTAAAAAAAAAATTTATTTGATAGAGATTGTGAGTATGGGCATAGCAAGGCCTCCTGCCACCGCAAACATACTCCAGACACACGTCATCTGTTACAGCAGAAAGCAAGGCGCTGCTCCAGTCAGTGACATGTGTTTTCTTCTGTCTGCAGAGTGATGGCGTGCAACAAACAACCTACCTCGCCCAGCAGTACTGCCATGAAGCAGTAAGACAGATCAGTAAACTGCGGCCATCTCCAGAAAGAGATGCCCTCATTCAGCTTTCAGAGATTGTGCTCACCAGAGATAAATGACAGCTCTTCCTGTTCTTTCTGGCAGCTATATACCAGACTGTGCCTAGAGAATTTTGGGAAACTGCTCCATGTGCGGATAACCAAAAATAATTTTAAAAATAATTTCAATTTTATTGATGGTCAGTTTTTTTATTGGCAAAAAGGTTTTCTAAGTGTAATTAAGTCCCTGTCATTATAGTCCTATAAATTTTAATCAAAGTATCCTTGTGGTTATATGTGGTATTGTTTACAGTGTTACCATTACACAAATAAATAATCAATGTTAAAATTCAAATGTTCTGTCTTATTTTACCATGGGAGTAAAGGTGAGAGAATTTTTAAAGCTATACTCAAGTCTACATTAAGTAGATTTTAATAGTATTCAAAATTTCAATATAGAGAATAGTTTTTTATAAAGAACTGTAGGTGAAATTTAGACAACAGGTTAGATACACATTAAGAGAGCATTCCACCTCAAAAAGCAAGTGCAGAAGGTAGTGACTGACAGTGATGCTTTAAAAATCACAGGTAACATGCATATTAAACAGCCACTAATTTGGTAGCCACAATGGTCTTGAATTTTCAAAAATTCACCATTCACTATGCTATTTTAAATCTGTAATGCTTGGTACCTAACTAATTTGAAAGCCAAATAAATCCTCAATACAAAAACCCACACTTGAGTGATCTATTTTAATATCCAAAGCGGCTCAGCATTACATGAGAAGAGAGCGCTCTAACCTTGCTTCGCTTAAGCTGAAACAAAGCGCATGTGCTGCTTCAGTCATGTCAAAAGACAATAAGGATCTGCTTACTAATGAAATCACTGCACTAACTTTCCCACTGTTTTAAATCTGTTGTTTGTGTCAGGTAATGAATTAAACAGTGCCTATTCACAGATTACATACACTTTTATACTATATAAAAAAATACTAGCCAGGTGTGGTGGCATATGCCTTTAATCCCAGCACTCAGGAGGCAGAGGTAGAAGGGTCGCTGTGTGTTCGGGGTCTGCTACATAGTGAATTCTAGGTCAGCCTGAGCTAGAGTGAAATCCTATTTCAAGATAAAAATAAACCTTATAATTTCCTTTGATTAGACCAGTATACAACAGTCCACTAACTTTAAAGGCTAATATGGTATTCCTTGAGACTTACCTACAGAATAATGTACATACTCTGACACTGTTTTAGCTTCAGGTTCCTTTTATAAAAGGAACTTCGTGTTCTCTGTCTCTTTCTCAAATAAAAGATTTTTGGGCTGGAAAGATGGCTTAGCTATTGAGGAATTTGCCCTCAAAAGTCTAAGGACCTAGGTTTGACTCCCTAGTACCCACAGTAAGCCAGATGCACAAGGTGGCACATGTGTCTCGAGTTTGTTTGCATCTCCCCCTCAGTCTATCTGCCTCTTTCTCAAGGAATTTAGTAGATTGACTTGATGCAAAAATCTGTCACATTGCTGTTGGAACACACTGAGACAATACTTGGGTCCGTTTTTCTCCAAGCTGAGGAAAAGGAAGCATAAGTCCTGCAGTTTGTGTTTGTGTGTGCATGCGCGCATTTTTAAAGCACATCAGTGAAGGAAAGACAAAATCCTTTGGTTCACTTATATATTTATGAATGGAAAAATTTATAATGCAAATTTCACCCATTAAAAAACTTAGATACAAATTACAACATTACAGATAATCCTTTGTTTCACATGGAGACCTTGGAGACTTGAAGTCTGAATACTCCAGGTAGGTATTACACAAATTGGAAGCATCTTGGAATTTTTAAGTATATTTCAATACATAAAATTCTATGCATGCTTTGAACACAATCTTTTTAAAAAAAATGAGAATCTAAACAAAAAATGACCAGCACCAGCATTTAAGTTTTCTGAGTTTAATATTAGCCTGACAGTGTTAGTAACCATGCTGTACTGAGACATGTAACGGTCCTATCTGAATCCTGATTTGTTAAATATGATACCCCACATCCCCAGGAAGCTTAGGCTGGTCATAGTTATCAATGTGTAAGTACATGTGCAGAATCAACCATGGGCAGCCACTTGTATAAATTGCTGTTTAGCAACACACAAGCTGCCTTGAAGATTTATGCTTACAGGTAGACATTCAAATATACCAATAAAACAGCATGTCCTGAAAATATGGGCACATTTTAAAACATTAAGACAATTCTGTTAACCATTATAGTCCCACAGTATGACTGAATAATAAGAACCTACTTGAGAAATTTAATCAGTATAGTGCATGATTGATTCAACATAGTTCCCAGGGAAGAGTCCAGTCACCCGGTTGCAGACCCCTTCATACCAGCCGTCGTCATTCTTCTTGATGACATAAATGATGGCACCCTCCATAAATGACAGCTCGTCATCCTTGTCTTTTGTATAATCATATATTGCAACAACTAGAGAGAAAATGTGAGTTTCATGAGTGTACTCTCCAACGTTTATCCGAATTTTAAAGTTTAATGTATTACATCTATAATGCACCAAAGACTTTTATGAGGACTTAACTGTTCTATCTGTATAAGGCCAGTGGCCAACTAAGTACATAAATACTTCCCTAAACTATGGCCAAACAGCTTGCTCATACTAGAGAAAACATTAAGATCTACCAATGTCTAAGAAAGTGGGTCTGGGTCTGGGTCTGGGTCTTATTTCCAAATTATTCCATTAAGAAGTTCTTTCTTTGCAGTGTTATAGAAGAGGAAAGCAAAGCAAAAAATCCTCCTGCGGCATACTACTGGTGACTCCCCGTATAACCAATCTCAGCATTCAGAAAGCTGAGGAGGATGCTCATCATGACCTGAAAGCCAGTGACAGCTCAGTCATTGAAGTGCGTGCCAGGCAAACATGAGGACCTGAGTTGGATCCCCAGTCCTATAAAAAATGCTGGGCAGTTAAGGCACTTGCCTGCAAAGCCTATGCCTGGTTCGATTCCCCAGGACCCATGTAAACCAGATGCACAAGGTGGCGCATGTGACTGGAGTTATTTTGCAATGGCTGGAAGCCCTACAGCGCTAGCCTTACTTGCCTCTTTCTCCTCTCTCAATCAATCAATTAATTAATAAATAAATGAATGCTGGACATGGTACACACCTGTAATCCCAGCATTGGACAGACTGAGACAAGAAGATCCTCTGGGCTTGCTGGCCAGGCAGTCTACCTTACTGAGTAAGCCGCAGGCCATGGAAGAGTATGTGCAGTGTGGTTTATGCAAGTATGTGTAGTAAGGCCTAAATAAATCATCTTGACTTTGTCAAGACAACTGAGGCTGAGAAAAGGATGGATGTGTGTAGCATTCAAATATCGTCATTAGGTTCTTGTGCTTCACAGCAATGCCATGCTAACAAGTCCCTACCTTTCTCAATATAGTTCTTGGGGGCCCACGCAGGATCCCCATCTGCGTAAGGATCACTGTACTGGACTACTGCTGCTTCCTCATCCTCATAGTCCACAGGAGGAGGTGGGGGCGGAGGCGGAGAGTCATCAAACATGGGCATGTCATCTGGCGGAGGTGGTGGCGGTGGAGTTGGGCTATCAGCAACTAGAAAGATTCAGAGGATTAACTTGAATCCAAAAATCCGAATGAAGTTTATAAATTAATAGAATTGAACAAAATTTCTAACTTAAACAGCATGCACTATAATAAAACATGCAATGATTAGAAAGCTTGGTGTGTTACATTGCTTTTAATTTGTATGAAAATAAGCTATAGAAGAGATCAAGAAATACTACAAATTAATGAATGCAAGGTTAGGAAACAATGTTTCACTTTCATAGAGATTATAGAAATAAATAAATATCCTTATTCTAAGGCTTAGGTCAAAACAAATGTCACATATTAGACCTAACTGCCTAAAATATGTCATTGGTACTACAGTAAATGTTCTTACATTAAAGGTTTGATAACTTTTTTTACTGTATACATGCATGTCCACCCAATTTTGTCTTTTAATAGCTTTAGTGCTCTAGAGATTGCCTCAGTGGACATAGTTTTATTTATTTATTGTTTGATTCAATGGAAAGAAAAGCCAAGTTGTTAATATCGGGTCTACTTCTTTGTGTGAAGTTGATTTTTCCTATTCCTTCTTTTAAATTTCAACAAGAAAAAAAATCAAAACATAAATTCCAACAAGTTAAAAATCTAACATTTTCAAAAAGTTTTATTTGAAGTAAATTTTTAATATTTTAAAAAGCAGCTAAAATTTTTACATTATTACTAATAAAAGATGAATGAGATGAGTGAGGGAAAGACCAGATCCTAAAGGTCCAATTTTCTACTATAACCACAACTAAGATTTAAACAGAGTGTTGAGAGAGGACGCAATAAATAAAAATAAATTAAAAAAAAACACAAGGAACTTAAACAAAACAATAAAAGTGACTCACACTTCAACTTTTAGATGGCTGCATATATTTACATGAATAGATAATCAGAGGTATTATCAGTGAAATAGGAAAATGTCAGACTAAAACTTTATTCACTAAGCTACTAAAATACCAGGTCACAAGTACTCCTACTATCAAAGAATTCAAAGCTGGAACACAATGTTTATAATTTCTGCTCCACAAAATTATTTTAAAAATCCAAAAGACAAAAAAAAAAGTTTTTATATAAACTGATGATAATGTCTATCTGACTTGGAATAATTTTCTAAAAATATGATCAAGAGGTCAGGATTTAATACATTTACACAGAATAGTTCTACTTCCATACCTAATTCAATCAAGTGCTTTTAACCAATGAGCCATCTCCCCAGCCCTTCCATAACCAACAAATGTGTAATTTCTGCTTTTATCCTCGAGATGAAAAGGGCTAACAGCAAACAAATAGTGGGTAGTGGTAAACACTCTAATACCCATCAAATGTGCAATCTATTAATAGCAATCAAAAAAGTCTATGACTTTTTTTACTTTTTAAAAAATATTTATTTATGTGTGTGTGAGAGAAAGAATGAGAGTAATTATGGGTGCACTAGGGCCTCTAGTCACTGCAAATGAATTCCAGATGCATGCATCATCTTGTGCATCTGTCTCTATATGGGTACTGGGGAATGGAACCTGGGTCTTTAGGCTTTGCAGGCAAGCGCCTTACACTGAGCCATCTCTCCAGCCCTATGACTTTTTCTTTCCCACATGTATTAATCCATCTTATCTTTGCCTATACTACTACTCTATCTACAAAGGTTCCTAACATGGACGAGAGGAAAATAGGTAAGAACCCAGAGCTGACATTAGTCACAGCTCATATCCTGAAATTTGGATTAATGTACAAACTATCTATGTTGTTTAACTTACTTAGTATTTTCACTCAATTGTCTTTATGTCCAACTCTAAAGATTTACTTCAATTTATGAAAGAAGTCTGGCCAATCCAGGTTTCTGCCTTAAAATTTCATCTACCAAGCACACTTGGTTAAAAACTGCTTTGTGATGTTAATAACAAAGAGATAGGAACACACTTCTGACCTAGGAGCTCATATCACAAACTAAAACAGGTCAGGTTAACAGTTACATGCATTTCTTGTTCTCTCTCTTTGAGTGCCAAAGAAACTGATATGGAAGAAAAACATAAAATATTTCCAAACAAATGTGGAAAATGAGTGGTACAAAGTAAGTGACAGGTTTATACACTTGGTAACAACAACAACTAAAAGACTTGTGTCAAGGGTTTCTTTGGCAAGAATGCACATGAAAGCCAGACATGGTGGCATACACTTAATCTCAGCAGTTGGGAGGCAGAGGTAGGAGGAACGACATCAGTTCGAGGCCACCCTGTGACTATATAGTGAATTCCAGGTCAGCCTAGAGCAAGGCCCTACCTCCAAAAAAAAAAAAAAAAAATGCACATGAAAATTAGATTTCTATTATTAAAATGTTACCGAAAAGTTAATGCTCTTTGGACCCACAACACTGACATTTAGTGGCTACTTATAAGTATAGTGACACAGCAGGTCAAGAAGATGACCTGGCTGAGTTTTCAAACTTGTAGGTTTTGTTTCTAAAGTGTTGTGCCATTATGATCAGCAATCTTGCTAGGCAAGCAAGATAGCACACACCTAATATCCCAGCCCTCAGTGACACAGGGAGAGCCTGTGGGGGGTGGATATGTAGCTCACTGGGAAGGCACTAAAACCTAGCCATGGACCAGGCCCCAAGTTCAGTCCCCTACACTACCAAAATAAGGAGTGGCCAACAATCTACTCTTATTTGCCAATTTTTAAAGATGCAAGATTCATTTATATTTTAAATGTTTTAACACAAGAGTTTTACAACCTAAGTTAACAGGATAATACTAAGCCCCTCAGATCATGTATTTTGTGAAGGAAGATACTTTGTCCTACAACATTTGTGTTCTAGCATGTAACCCTGAATCATTTCTATGATGTCCTTTCCTGAAGCATGGACTAGTAAAGTGAATTACAAATGTGCTGAAGCCATTCTGAAATTTGTTTTATGGTGATAGTCCCAAATGAAGGAGATTAGAACTAGAGCATCTTGATTTCCATTTCCAGTATCACAATAATCAAGTAACAGGGATTTCTCACTTGCTGCACAATAGTCACTGGCCATGTACTTACTCATGCCTGTTCTGTAGCCTCAAAATTACCAAGCAGCAATATAACCTATCCTAATGACACTAAAAACTAAAAGCAGCTAACAGAAACCAGTAAGCCTGACCTTCACTTAACTCACAGACATACATGTTGAGACATAATCCTCATTGGCCTGCATGTAGCCATGCTATGACATGGCCTCTACACTCCTCACCACTTACACTAAGATGGACAGCATGGATGTGACTTACTTATTTTGGAAATTCATTTGTACCAGTGAACTTTCTTATAGGTTTAAAATCATTTGTGTATAAAGATCTGAGATTATAACAATTCTCTAAAATATGGAGTAATTAAGGGAGAAAACATCTGCCCAGTTCCCTAATTAATTTATGTATAAGTATAACCATATGGTATCTAGTATGTCTTGATAAATCTGTTTAATATTAACATGTTTTCTTTTGCTTTGGGGTTTTGTTTTGTGATACAGGGTATCACTATATAGCCCACACTAGTCCCAAGCTCATTACATAAGCCCAGGCTGGCCTCAAATACATCAAGATCCCTCCTGCCTAAGCACCCTGATGCTAACATTACAGGCTACATGTACTACCATGTCCAGCTACAAAATGTCTTCTAATTCTTTGCAGTTTTGAATTTGAATATGATTTCCCTAAAAAATACACATATTAGACTTCACATTTTAGGTCATCTGAACACTTAAGAAAGCTGTGGTTTTAAATTTGACGTGGGTCAGTAATCATGCACACAAGAGGAAAAAAACCTGAATACTGTAACATATCTGCACCTATTTCTCAAGATAAGATTAGCTTTTCAATCAAAGTAAGAAAAATGATGACTCATCAGCCATGCATGCTATAAAGGAGACAGTCGCTATTCTTTGCCGCTCGGTGTTTGCAAACTTACTGTTTTCCTGCACCCTGGCCACGAAGCCTGTGAGAGGTATCTGTGGAGTCAACTGAGGCATAGGGGGAGGGGGTGGAGCAACAGAAACTGGCAACAACAACACAGTATGGGGGAGTAAACAGATAAAGGAAAGAAAAGGAAACAAACAAAAAGCAGAAGTCAGTTACAAGGACCACAAACACAAATAAGTATGCAAAGAACGGCTGCAAATGAATCAAAACAAAACAAACAAAACAAAACAAGAACTTGTAGAACCTTCCAGTTCAGTTCCCACACCCAACTTAAAGACAAGTTGTGCCAATTGGTTAAATGCATAAAAGAACAAATATACTTCATTTGATACTAATATTATCTTATGTGGGGAAATTTTTAATTTACTAGAACATTTACTATAGCACAATGGTTTTCACATTTTAAGTTAAGACTGTAAAAAAGATAATAATAAAACAACTACAAATTTCCAGAATGTTTTTGCTTCTTAACACTATAAACTAACAGATTTGTCTAACTTTACGGTTATGTAAATTGAAAACAAAAATAAAACAAATACACTATGTATCTGTTGATGACACATGTATGTAAATAAGCCAGTTAATTCACATATTCCCTTGAAAGATAGTTCTTATACTTAAATCTACACATAATTTTCCAGAGAAAACCCTTGTTTGTAAACTGAATTTATTATTTTTTAAGTTGGTAGTTTTATTTTTAAAATATCTCTAAATTTATTAAAGGGTAAAATTTTTCCATATCCATGTTATAAATTATTCAGTTTCACAAGGCATCAAAGGCCATGACCTCTTTAGGGGTTTATAAAAGGGAACCCTGATGTCTAATGAATTTAAATATACCATCATTTGCACTAAATTAATTTCTAACAAATCATTAGCTAGCTTGAAACACATTCACAAGCTTTTCTCAGGAAGGGACATGATAGAAAATTACTACCAACTCTTCAGTGTATTAAAATTGAACCTCACCAGAAGAAACACTCATGTGCTCAACTGCTGTATCAGGGTAACTCAGATGTCAGCAGGTATAGATGGCAGAACTCAGCTCTTATGTGGTGGCCCATCAGCAAAAGCTAGCTGACCAGCAGACCATGTGCTGGGCCCCAAGGGTCACACCATCTGGGTGTTACTTCAGGTAATCCAGCACAAATTTTGCTGGTAAGCATGAAAATTTGAAAGAGAGCCAGAGCTCACCAAAGCAACAACTTAACAACTTAACAAAGCAATGTGTGTATATATCACTAGAAATAGCAGAGTTTACTAAGAAACTTTTGAGTTTCTTTTGAAGACTATTAAAATGTTAAAAGA
This sequence comes from Dipus sagitta, assembly GCA_036346955.1. Taxonomy (NCBI): domain Eukaryota; kingdom Metazoa; phylum Chordata; class Mammalia; order Rodentia; family Dipodidae; genus Dipus; species Dipus sagitta. The sequence goes on from CM070773.1 coordinate 158,893,485, forward strand.
TGTTTTCTTAAAAAAGTCCAACTAGCCAAAATAATTTTAAGAAATACCCCTTAGTTACTAGCCATGCTGGTTAGTTGTAAAGAAAAGTTAAGTTACACTGTAAAGACACTAATGCTTAGACCACATTTAGACAAATGGGAAAATACGCACATCCAAACACTAAAAACATTTATATACTCGTAAAATGACACCACCAACAACAGTAACTCATATTGAAGGATAATTAGATAAAACAAAATATACTTAAAACTTTAAGCCAAATTTGGTTCCAATTTCAAAAGAAGTTGAGATATTCATTAAGTAAATGTCATGTCTGAACATAATGCCCTCAAGTACTGTTAAAACTAAACAGGCATGGATTAGCATTTGCAGAGTGACTTAAAAGACTAAGTGGGAAAAAGAAAAATAATCAACATAAAAATGGGATCTAAAAATGTAAGATATGGAAATAAATTAAAGTTCATAAAACTAGCATGGTAGATTATCAAATTATGAATATTCACACACTAACTACCTTTTAATACTATCAGAGACCAGGGAAAATATGAGATAAATACTAACAGGTAAAGTTTAATGTTACTTGGTACTTGAATGAAAATTTTAATCTGGAAAAAAGTTCTGTATAGTTGAGATTATCTGTCAATTTGGACATTTGTACCTAAGTAGTTTTCAACTTGCTATAATACAATTACTCTTGAAAGCTAAAATTTAAACAAAAAATGGTTCTTAATAGCTCTGCTTTGAGCAGGGAATGGTGATGCTCACCTACAATCCCAGCATTTGGAGGCTAAGGCAGAAGGATTGCTATGTGTTCAAGGCCAACATATTCTACATAATACTAGGCCAGCAAGGGCTCAAAACACTGTATCAAAAAGTCCAAAGCCAGGGTTGGAAAGATGGCTCAGCAGGTAAACTGCTTGCCTTGCAAGCATGAGGACCTGAGTTCAACCCCCCAGTGCCAACATAAAAAGATAAGCAAATAAAACCTTTTTTTATGTTGACATTAAAAAAAAAAAAAAAAAAAGCCAGGCATGATGGCACATGCCTTTAATCCCAGTACTGGGGAGGCAGAGGTAGGAGGCCACCCTGAGACTACATAGTGAATTCCAGGCCAGTCTGGGCTAGAGTAAGACCCTACCTTGAGGAGGGAAAAAAAAAAAAAAAGCCAGCTGGGCATGGTGGCGCACACCTTTAATCCCAGTAGAATCCCTGCGACCCCATGCATGAGTTCCTGAGTTCTGGGCCACCCTGAAACTACAGTGAATTCCAGGTCAACCTGGGCAAGCTAAAGCGAGATGCTACCTAAAAAAAAAAGAAAGAAAGAAAAGAAAAGAAACAAAAAGAAAACAAACAAACAAAAAACACTAAAAGCCAAAAGTAAAGATTTTCTTCCAAATACATATTCATGATATTCATTATAAATTAAAAAACAAAAACTTTCTGAGCCAGGCATGGTGGCGCACACCTTTTATCCCATCACTTGGGAGGCAGAGGTAGGAGGATCACAGAGAATTCCAGGTCAGCCTGTTCTAGAGGGAGACCCTATCTCAGAAAAACCAAAAAACAACAAAACAAAAAAACTCCTTTCTATGTAAACACAGAAAATTCAGTGCTTTTTATATATAATTATATAAAAATATTTTATATAATATATTTTATATAGCAAACAGTTCTAAAAAATAGCTACAAAAGAAAAAAAAGTTACCACGGGGAAAAAAAAAAAAGCTTGTTTCAATCTAAGCCCAATAACCACAACTTCAAGCCAAAAACAAATACTGTCCAACAGGCTTATTATTTTCATTTTCTTTTTGTCTTTTTGCATTAAATGCCTTGATATTGAAAGTGAGCTTAATGACTACCCTTCAATATCCAAACTTTCTTTTCAATATTCAAAGTTTCCAATATTTTCTAATTCCCTAATGTTATGGGCTTTAAACACTGACTGTAAGTAGTATTGAAATGTGCAATTTGAGGTAAGCAAAAGGAAATCAAAAGAAAATCTTTCCCACTGTTTGAATTATTCAGTTTTTAAGTAGGCGTCACAAATGTTTTTAGTTGATTCTGAACAAATTTCAGTATACGTTAACAACCTTAAAAGTGATAGCCAGCAATTTCTTTTTATTGTTTGAAGAAACCTTTCACAATGCTTGTTTTAATTCTACCATTACTAAACTATTGCAAGTAATGCCAATGTAAATTATTTAATATATTTCAGATCGTTTGCTCTTTAGTTCAACTTATACTTTAACAATACAAACATTAAAGCATTAAACTTTGGTATACTAAGTATACTCAAGTAAATTGGGGGTAGGGTAAGCAAGTATTTTTTTTTTTTTTTTTTTTTTTTTTTTGGTTTTTCGAGATAGGGTTTCACTCTAGCCCAGGCTGACCTGGAATTCACTATGGAGTCTCAGGGTGGCCTCGAACTCTCGGCGATCCTCCTACCTCTGCCTCCCGAGTGCTGGGATTAAAGGCGTGCGCCACCACGCCCGGCTAGCAAGTATTTTTAAGATGGTTATTCATAAGCAAGTATTTTTAAGATGGTTATTCAAAGATTAAGATTCTTCAGCAAAAATCAACATGAAATAGCATGGTTTCAATTGTTGTCTATCACGGGCAAGAATAACAGTTTCAAATAATTTCCTTCAAAAGGAGCTCCACTGTTGCTGTATGCCTGCAAAGCACACGCTTACTTGAATTCTGAGAATAAAGTGGACCTCCATTAACATGAGGCTGAGCAGAAAATGGGGCAGTCACAGAGGGAGTCCGTCTGTATCCACCAGAAGATGTCGAAGAAGTGGTAGAGTTGTGTCGAGAAATCTGCCTGGTCATTGTGCCGTACTGGGAACCGGGAGCTGAGCCAGGGGTGGCTGAAAGGCATTAGTCAAAGGCAACCAACAAATAGACTCAAGCATTACAAACACCTGAGGTGGCAGAACAGGGGCTCTCCATAAAAATTCTTATTACTTTGAAGGCCCACAGCACAAAATAAAGACACAAGGAGAAAGAATAATCAAATGAACTCTATATTTGAATTTAAAAACAAGGACAAATGACTATAGCTTGGAGAGTACAAAAGTAAATACAAAGCATTATTAACCTTTCCAAAAAGCATAATTCCAAATGGTATTTTGGTAATGCTACATATTAAGTTTTTTGCACATTTCCAAATACAGTTGGTTATGTATAAATGGGACACACACTTGAGATGGAAAATATTCACACAAAAAATAGTACTTGCATCTATGCTGAGAATGTACACATTTCTCTGCTGTTCTTTTGTTTTTGTTTTTCTTTTTCTAGCTTGTTTTTTCGATGTAGGGTTTCACTCTCGTCCAGGCTGACCTAGAATTCACTATGTCTTCTCAGGGTGACCTTGAACTCACAGCAATCCTCCTACCTCTACCTTCAAGTGCTGGGATTAGAAGTGTGTGTGTAGCCGGGCGTGGTGGCACACACCTTTAATCCCAGCACTCGGGAGGCAGAGGTAGGTGGATCGCCTTGAGTTCAAGGCCACCCTGAGACTACATAGTGAATTTCAAGTCAGGCTCGGCTAGAGTGATACCCTACTTCAAAAATCAAAACAAAAAAACATGTGTGTGCCAACACACCTGGTTTCATATTTCTTTTCTTCCCCCCCCCCCCCCAGGTAGGGTCTTGCTCTACTCCAGGCTGACTTTGAATTCACTATGTAGTCTCAGGGTGGCCTTGAACTCATGGCAATCATCCTATCTCTGCCTCCCTAGTGCTGGGATTAAAGGTGTGTGGCACCATGTCGGGCTCTGTTCTTTTCTAAGCAATACAGACTAACAACTGTACAAAACGATTTCAAGTATCATTAAGGAGAATCTGTGTAGGGTATATGCAAATACCATGCTGTGTTAAATAAGGAACTTGAGTGTCTAAGGAATCTGAATCTATCTATGGGCATCATAAAGCCACTCTCAATGGGAGGAAGGACACTGTACAGGGAACCATCTCTATGGAAGGACAACTGAATATAAACTGTCTCTCCAACAAAATTAATACCAAAGATAGCATAAGGTAAAAGAACATCTTTACTTCTGAATGTATTCCTATCTGGATTACGAACTTCCTTTCCACTGTCAAAAAGTTCAGAATTTTGATTCACAATGTAATTATCTGGCTAAATCACAGTAAATGAAAAAATTTAAACTGTTAAACATACTTTCCACATTTACTACTATTTCCATTTAACTTTTTTCCATTTAACTTAACTTTTTATTTACTTGCACGTGTGCATATTCACGCGTACACGTACATACCAGGGTCTCTTGCTGCCTCAAACATATGCCATTCCAGCTTTACATAAAGGTTAGAGAACTGAACTCAGGCCAGCAGGCTTTGCAAAGGGAAGAGTCTTAAACTGTTGAACCATATCCCCAGCCACCTTTTATAAATAAATAAATATTTATTAGCGCCGGCTTTACATGGGTGGCTGGGGAAGTAAACCCGGGCCAAGGGGATTTGCAAGTAAGCCCCTTTAACCAGTAAGCCATATCATACCCAGCTCATCATTTGACTTTTACTGCATTAGTAGGTAATGGTATCAATACATATTACAGTAAAATTATTTTTAAAGAAAAATATAGCCAGGCGTGGTGGGTCACTCTTTTAATCCCAGCACTCAGGAGGCAGAGGTAGGAAGATCACTATGAGTTCGAGACCACCCTGAGACTACCTAGTGAATTCCAGGTTAGCCTGGGCTACAGCGAAATCCTACCTTGAAAAACAAGCAAACAAACAAAAAAACATATATGATTTGTCATTTTACAACAAATAATGTCACACTTGTTGTGTAATATAGACCACATCTTTTTAACAGACAAAATGAAAAGATAATTTGACAAAATATCATATTTTAAGGCAACTCTGTTTAGAAATTTATTATTTCTCCATATGTAGAAGGTTTATTCGCTATGCTATACTCAAAGAAATATGCATTAAGAAATTATTCATGCTCCACCTGGTGTAGTGGCACACGTCTTTAATCCCAGCACTTGGGAGGCAGAGGTAGGAGGATTGCTGTCAGTTTGAGGCCAGCCTGGAACTAGAGAATGAGTTCCAGATCAGCCTGGGTTAGAGTGAGACCCTACCTCAAAAATACCAAAGAGGGGACTGGAAAGATGGCTTAGCTGTTAAGTCACTTGCCTGCAAAGCCAAAGGACCCAGGTTCAATTCTCCAGTACTGATATAATGTGAGATGCACAAAGTGGCACATGCAACTGGAGTTCATTTGCAGTGGCTGGAGGCCTTGGTATGCTACTATCTGTCTGTCACACATATACATATACATATACATACATATATATATATATATATATATATATATATATATATATATACACATACACACACACACACACACACACATCTATATATATGTGGTGGTGCATGTCGTTAATCCCAGCACTCAGGAGGCAAGGGTACAAGGATGGCTGTGAGTTCGAGGCCACCCTAAGACTACCTAGTGAATTCCAGATCAGCCTGGGTTATAGCAAGACCCTACCTCAAAAAAAAAGACCAAAAATATAAAATAAAATAATAATTATTCATGCTCATGTAACTTAATATCCAACTAATCAAAGGGCAATACTTAACAGAGTTCAAACATCTTTCAAGGTCAACTTCAGAATTAGTATTATCCTCCTTGCTCTACGCACACATCAAGCCATGACAGAGAAGGTTTAAAAAAAAAAAAATCTTAGTTTCTTTTCCATTCAGTTGTCCAGTTTCTCTTAGATATCATGCAAAGTCTTAGACTTAATCACAGTAGAAATTGTTTATTAAAATTGCTGATGAGCCAGGCATGGTGGCACACACCTTTAATCCCAGCACTCGGGAGGCAGAGGTAGGATGATTGCCATGAGTTCAAGACCACCCTGAGACTACATAGGGAATCCCAGGTCAGCCTGGACAAGAGTGAGACCCTGCCTCAAAAAAAAAAAAAAAAAAAAAAAAATTGCTGATGTTTGGCATTTTGAGCTCCCAAGTCCCAGAGGGACACCAATTGTCTAAATTATACATATGCTCATTTTCTAAATAGAAACATGTTTTTTGTGTGTCTTTTACGAGGTAGGGTTTCACTCTAGCTCAAGCTGACCTGGAATAAACTATGTAGTCTCAGGGTGGCCTCAAACTCACAGAGATACTCCAAGCTCTGCTCCCAAGTGCTGGGATTAAAGGCGTGTGCCACCACACCCAGCTACATTTTTTAAAAACATTTTATTCATTTTCATTTATTTATTTGAGAGCGACAGACAGAGAGAGAAAGAGGCAGAGAGAGAGAGAATGGGCACACCAGGGCCTCCAGCCACTGCAAACCAACTCCAGACACATGCGGCCCCTTGTGCATCTGGCTAACGTGGGTCCTGGGGAATCAAGCCTCGAGTTGGAATCCTTAGGCTTCACAGGCAAGCGCTTAACTGCTAAGCCATTTCTCCAGCCTCAGCTACATTTTTAAAATAACAGTGTTTAAATGCCTTCAGAAGTATTTAATTTTGGACAGACAGGTTTTCCAATGACCTAAGCACTAAACCTGTAGCTATTTGTTTTTTTCAAAAAGTATTTATTTTTTATTTATTTGAGGAAAGAAAATACGATGTGCCAGGGCCTCCAGCTACTGTAAACGAGCTCCAGGCACATGTGCCACCTTGTGCATTTGGCTTACCTGGGACCTGGGGAATTGAATTTAAGTCCCATGGCTTCACAGGAAAATGCCTTAACCGCTAAGCCATCTCTTCAGCGCAGTAGCTATTTCTTTACTGGGTACTGCCTAGAGTCTCGTGCATGCTAGTCAAGCCCTCTTTCACGGAGTTATGTCCCCAGTCCATTTTACTTTGCATTCTGAGGTAAGATATCTCACTGAAGCGCCCAAGCTGGCCTTGAATTTATATTGCAGCCCACGTAGATCCTCCTGCCTCATTACCCCCAACAACTAGGATAACATGCCTGTACCATGAGGCCCCATTATTCTGTACCTTTCTTTCAATTTACTTGAGAGAGCATGACAGAGAAAGAGGCAGAGAAATTGGGTGCATCCAGACCACTAGCCACTGCACACAAACTCCAGATCCATAAGCCACCTTGTGCATCTGGCTGTACATGGGTCCTGAAAAACCGAACTCAGGTGCTTAGGCTTTTCAGGCAAGTGTCTTGACCACTGAACCATCTCTCCAGCCCTCTGTAGCTTTCTAAATTGCCTCTAAATGGCTATATCTCTATGATTTTTTTTTTTTGTATTTCTGATTTGTGTAAAAACTGTTAATATTCTTATGAAGCATTTAAGTTACATTGAAATTTGTGCTATGAGTACTACTTATGAATACTCTGACTTGTTTAGGAAGGAAAAATTCCTAAATGCAGTTCTTCAGTTTCCCTGGGGTAACTTTTCTTAAGCTTCAACACCAAAAACTTCTATAAAAGGATCTTAGACTCCAGGCACGGTGGCACACGCCTTTAATACCAGCACTTCAGAGGCAGAGGTAGGAGGATCACATTGAGTTTGAGGCCAGTGTGAGACTATGTAGTGAATTCCAGGTCAGCCTGAGCTACAGCAAGACCCTACCTCCAAAAAAAAAAAAAGGAATCTTAAACCATTCCAGGGATATCTTAGCCATATTTTGAAAACTAGTGCTGTAAGGTTAATATCTAGAAATGAAACTGATAAATGTAGGATAGGTATATGTTCAGTTTAACTAGGCAACAACAAAATATTTTGCAAAGTAGGTATATCAACAACTAATCTCTACTGGGAATGCAGTTTCCTAGTACCACATACCCTTACCAAGATTGGTATGTGTCGACTTCTACATTTTTATTTATCCAGTGGATATAAAATAATTATCTCACTGGGGTCTTAATTCTATTACTGTTACGGTTGAAGGCATTTTATTTTCAGAGACTTTCTATCAGTGATTTATTTATTTTTATTATTATAATCCATTTATTTGAGTGACAATGAGAGTCAATATGAGAATGGGCACACTGGGGCCTCTTGCTGCAGCAAATAAACTCCAGGCATATGCACCACTTTGTGCATCTGGTTCACTTGAATACTGGAGAACTTAACCCAAGGTGGTGGAATTTGCAAGCTAAGTGCCTTTAACAGCTCTAGTCATCTTTTGGGGTCATCTATCAGCAATTTCTGTTATCAAGGTCTTGTAAATTAGCTTCTCCCCACATACACCCATTTTCCTTTGTGTGTGTGGGTGTGTATACACACACAAATATCAATGTATGTATGTATATTGTGAAAATGTCAGTTTATGCAGAAAAGGGGGAACCTTTCTACACTATTGGTGGGAATGCAATCTGGTTCAGCCATTACGGAAGTCAATGTGGAGGTTCCTGAGACAGCTAAAAATAGGTCTACCATATGACCCAGCTATAGCACTTCTAGGCATATATCCTAAGGACTTGTCACACTACTTAGAGATAGTTGCTCAACCATGCTTATTGCTGCTCTATTCACAATAGCTGGGAAACAGAACCAGCCTAGATGTCCCTCAACTGATGAGTGGATAATGAAGATGTGGTACATTTATACAATGGAGTTCTACCCAGCGATAAAAAAAATATGAAATTATGAAATTTTCAGGAAAACGTATGGATCTGGAAAGGACTATACTTAGTGAGGTAACCCAGGTCCAGAAAGCCAAACATCACATGTTGTCTCTCATAGATAGATAATAGATGAATTCTAGCTACAAATGATTGGACTTCTATGTGAGTAGGAATAAACTCAGTAGCAGAGCTGGGCATTATGGTGCATGCCTTTAATCCCAGCATTTAGGAGGCTGAGGTAGGAGGATCACCATGAGTTCCAAGGCCACCCTGAGACTACAGAGTGAATTCCAGGTCAGCCTGAGTTAGAGTGAGACCCTACTTCAGAAGAACAAAAAAGAAAAGAAAAGAAAAGAAAAGAAAAGAAAAGAAAAGGAAAGGAAAGGGAAAGGGAAAGGGAAAGAAAAGAAAAGAAAAGAAAAGAAAAGAAAAGAAAAGAAAAGAGAAAAGAAAAGAAAAGAGGAGAAAAATCTCAGTAGCAGAGGCCAGTAGGCTAGAAAGGGGATATAAAGGAAATAGAAAGTGGGGGGGGGGGGCACTTAATAGGACAGTATTGTACATATGTATATAGAAAAACAGATTAATGAGGGTGAAAAGGCCTAAGTGAGGTCAGGGGAAGAGATTGAGTAAAGGAAAGGTAAAGGGAGGGCTAATCAAAATCTAAGAGGGTATGAATAAGTCATATGGAAACCTACTTTTTTTGACAATGGAACACCCAGAGGCCATAGATTATTACTAAAAAATTTTCAGTGCCAAGGATGGGATACCTTCCAGTGAGTTGTTGGCCAGGGAGGTCCTTGATGCCCCCAAAACATTACAGGTCATGCCAAGGCCCTTGGTTTCCCACCAGGAATAGAGAGAGAGACCCATTGCTGAAGACTCCACATACAAGTGCTGCAAGGTCACTGAGAAATCCTGTTGGAGCTGAGCTGAAAACCTCCTCCATGTAGACCAGCTGACAGAAAAGCTGGAAAAAGGTATACTGCATACAGTTCAATGGGAGAAAGAGAAACCACTAGAGATACTCAACAGTTGACACTGCAAGCCTTAAATTGGGCGAGGTAGTCCAAATGAGCCAACAGGTACAATAGTGGCACATCTGTTATGGGGGAAACCAACCGCTCTCTACTTGGACTGGAGGCCTGCTCCATGGAAGGGAATATATGCCTGAAACTGAAAACCTATGACAGGGGAAGTCATGAATACTAGGGGTGTAACATCTGCTGGTGTCTGGCTAAATGTATACACTAAGCTCACCAAACTGCCCGGTAAGCACTTCTCTTAATGTTCATACCCATATATTAATGCTACTCTCACTTTTGATTAGAGAAGTTTCTCTTTTCAAAAGGCAGTGACCTCAAGAATGATTCAGAAGGCACCACAGTGCTGAGAAGTGACAGAGGAGTGCTCAGCACTGAAACATCTCTATCACACCTTTCAAGGCTCAGGGTCCATGGTGGAAGAGGTGGTGGAAAGAATGTAAGAGCCAAAGGAAGCGCAGGACTCCTTACACCGTGCTCCTCCAGACAGAAAATGGCCTGGATATCCATGACCCCACACTGCCTGACACTATCTACACAATACCATCATAATAGGAGGAAAAGATGATCACATCAAAATAAAAGAGTGACTGAGAGGGGGAAGGGGTATGATGGAGAGTGGAGTTGCAAGGGGGAAAGTGGGGGAAGATGTCAATAAAAATAAATAAATTTTAAAAAAAGGAAAATGTCAGTTTATTTCACCAAAATTGAACTTTAGGTTTTCATTATTTGAAACACCTCACTATTAGTTTCTACCATGATTATTGACGTATATTTCTTGTATGAATGTGGAATTCTTTGTATGCTCAACCTTGTCCTGCCCAACTTGAGAACTATTTGAATGCATTCTGTTAAAGCTACTTCAGGGCTGCAGAGATGGCTTAGCGGTAAAGGCATTTGCCTGTGAAGTCTAAAGACCCAGGTTCAATTCCCTAGTACCCACATAAGCCATATGCACAAGGTAGCACATGCATCTGGAGTTCGTTTGCAGTGGCTGGAGGCCCTGGCATGCCCATTCTCTCCCTTTATCTCTCTCTCTCTCTCTCTCTCTCCTTGCAAATAAATAAATACATTTTTTTTTAAAAAAAGAAACATACTTCAGAGCCTTAAGCCACTGCAAATGAACTCCAGATATGTGTGCCATCTTTTGCATATGGCTTATGTGGATACCCATTCTCTCTCTCTCACAAAAAAAGGGAGGGAAGGAGGGAGGGAGGAAAAGGGAAGAAAGGGAGGAAAGGGAGGAAGGAAGGAACTTCAGGCTTAGAGAGATGGCTTAGTAGTTAAGGCACTTGCCTGCTAAATCCTAAGGAACCAGGTTCAAGTCCCCAATACCCATGAAAAGCCAGATGCACAAAGTGACACATGCATCTGGAGTTCACTTGCACAGGCTACAAGCCCTGGAAAGTGCATTCATTCTCTCCCTTCCTCTCCCTCTTTCACTCTCTCCTTCCCCCTCTCTACTTGCAAATAAATATAATTTTAAAAGGAGAAAGAGAAAAAAAGTTACTCTATAGCAATCTCAGCTGTCATGAAACCTGGCATACCTCACAGTTTTTCAAAGTCCAAAATCCAATCTAAATGATAGCATCAGACTGAGGTAGAAGAATCACCATGTGTTAAGGCCAGTCTGGGCTACAAATCAAGTTCCAGGTCAGCCTCAATACAGTTAGACTATGCCTCAGGAGAAAAAAAATAATAAACTAACATTTTTTCAATAGCATACCTACTTGTAAAATGTACATTTTTAACATTGTAAAATCTCCCTTTCAGGCTAGCCTGAACTCCATAGCAAGACCCTATCTCAAAATCTCCAGTTAATTTACCAGAAATCAAAAGCTAACTGAATGCTCCCCAAGTCAAAGACTTTACCTACTGTAACTGAATGCAACCTGACCATATATTAGTCTCACAATAAACAGTAATAAGCAGGTACCACAGTTCATAGTTTACTCTTAAGGGCACTGGTTCTTTGGCTAGAATATCACACAACAATGATTTGCCTCTGAAATAATAACATTCATAGCTATTCATGAAGGTAAATATTTTTAAAGCAAAATGGCCAAAAGGTTATTTAACAATGATATTTAAAATGAACTTCATGTATACAACTAGTAAAATCCTAATAATTTTGTGAAAAAGAATCTAAAAATATTAAATTTGTTATTAAGCTATATCTAAACAGTCAAAAATCTAATAAATATTTTTATCTAATGATTAAATCGCTGTAATTTTCTATAACAAAGCTTATTAATATTAGCACATATTAAACATAAAAGTATTAAGTAACCTACCTGGGCCAATAGTGGGTGGAGAAGGTGTAGGCACAGCAATGGGAATGCCAATGCTACTGCTTCCACTGTTTTCTCGACTTCCACTTCCTCCACTACTTCCACTAAAAGTGGAGAATATAAAAAAAAATTAACAGGTTTACAAAGAAGATTTTAATAATATACCTGAGACCACTAAATATTTTATTTATGGTGTGTATGTGAATATGTGTGTGTCACCTGTATGTGGATATACACAAGATATTTTAACTTTTCATTATAAATCTTCACTGTAATACCTGAAATGGTTCTTATGTTTCACTGTACTTCTAAAACTCTAAAGCCAATGCAGTAACACAGTACTCAAAATCAAATCTATTGAGAAATTTATAAACAATAATATCAGACAAGTGTCTAAGTAAAACCTATAAATCCCAGCACCCAGGAGGCTGAAGCAAGATATCCTGAGCCTGGACTAAAACAGCAAGACTCCTGTCTCCTAGGAAAATAATGAAGAAGCCTGGTGTGGCGGCACACACCTTTAGTCCCAGCACTGGGGAGGCAGAGGTAGGAGGATGGTCAGCCTAGGACTACAGAGTGAATTTCAGGTCAGCCTGGGCCAGAGTGAGACCATATGAGAGGAAAGAAAAGAGAAGGGGGAGAGGACTACACTGTCACATAATCCATAGTTATGCAAGATCAAACCCAAGGCTTCGTGCATGCAAGGCAAGAACTGTACCCACTGGGTACATGCCTAGCCCTCTAGCTCTTTTTAGTAAGGTGTCTTATACTTGTAATAAGAAAGAATGTGAATGTGTGTGAACACATGCATTTATGTGCAGGCATGGCCTTCTATTCCCCATCATTTATATTTGTTTATTTATTAGCTCCCTGCTTACTCGAGACAGGGAGCTAATAAATATGTTGCACAGGCTAGTTGCAAATCCCTGGTCTCAACCCTCCTGCATCAGCCTAAGTAACTGGGACTATGGACATGAAGCACGGTGCCCAGCTCACATATGTTAAAATCAACATCATTTGGTCAATAAGCCTACAAAGATTTATAAATATATACATAAGATACTCATGCAAAAATTTATATGGCCTGAATAAGTCTTTATTCTCAAATATAATCAAATTTTAATTGTATAGCATAATAATGAATAAGGGAAAAAATACTTTAATGAAAGAGAAAAACCTTGATAAAGCCAAACAGCTTAAACATTATGTCTTGAATACCCTCACCTGGAGATTAATCCTCAGCTCTGTGTTTGACACAAGAATACTTGTGTACTTCCCACAATCTTCTGCAGCTACTAGTTTAAATGCCTCTATCTAACATATGTTTGGCACGTTATGCACTGTAGGCTAAAACTGGCCCACTGTCCAGTTTTTACTTGTAGTCCAAGACCACTTTTGTACATTTTTAAGTAGGGAGAGCCCAAAAGAATATTATTTTGAAACATATGACAATTATGCTAAATTCAAATTTAAGCAGCATAAATACAGTTTTACTGGAACACAGTCATGCTCATTCGTTTACATATCATCATTACAGGGATTAAAATGCCAATTTATACAATCCAAAATATGCACAATATTACCTTTAACTTCAACATTAACATGAAAGTTAACTTTTAATCGACACCTTTTCTAGAACTACTTCACCAATCAGCAACATGCACTCTGAGTTCAAAGGCTCAAGCTGGAAGTTTACCTGTGTGTCCTTGGTCTCTGATTTAAAGAAGCTGTCCTGCCTGGACTATGCTGACTTCCGAGCCTTGCGGGACTAGTCATGTAGTCATTAGGAACTGTCGGGGGTTTAACAGGTTCTAGGGTTTTATAAGGAGTATTCCGCCTAAGAATAATAAGAGAACAAGAACTAATGAATAAGAAAAATAAAATAGCATCCCTTCCAAATTTTGTGATCTTTTCATAAGTAGAAGACAATTCTTTTTTAACTTTTATTTATTTGAGAGAGAAAGAGAGAGAAAATATGAATGAGAGAATAAGAATACATGGGCACACCAGGGCCTCTAGCCACTGCAAACGAACTCCAGATGCATGCACCTGGGGAATCAAACCTGAGGCCTTAGGCTTCACAGGCAAGCGCCTGTAACTACTAAGCATCTCTCCAGCCCGCAACTTCTTTAAATTTTAATAAATGAAGTAATGAAACCAAAATTCTGAATTGTTACTTTAATATGAAAACTAGAATTTGTTACCTTTTCTTAGAAAAACTTGCAAAAGTTCATTGAAATTTCTGACATTTCTAAAAGTAAAAATTATAACGTGTGTGTGAGAGAGAGAGAGACCCGGGGGGGGGGGGGCGGGGGTCAGGGGACAAGATCACCAAAAATTAGAACCTAATATGGCATTTCCTGTGTTTAGGAAAACAATCCTCCAGAAATGTCTTGGCAAACACTCATATACTTAGTGCTACATAAGCAAGGCAGGAAGGAATGATCACTACCATTCCTACATTTCTAAGTGTCCCATGAAGCTGCTCTAGCGCACGGAGGGGCCTGCCCTTACTAGCTAGTGCATAGTTTGACTCTCCAGGTAGAAACCCTGCATCACATGGACATACAATAAACAAAACAGATGTAAACTACTAAGCCAAACCAAGCAAAACAGACCACTTATACCAAGTTCCTTAACATACTGTACATATATGAGAGAACCTCTGGTCAGTCCACTGAAAAAAAAAAAACTTACATCAGATTTACATATAATTTTTTAAAGTAGAAAACAAAAACTATACAATATATATTTACACATACACAAAAGCTCATAGAATTGGCAGGCCTATCTTGGATCATGTCCAGGGATATAGGGATGAAAAACAGTAAACTAAGAGGAGGCAGGAAAGCAAGGATCCATACACTGTCCTCAGTTGCAGAAATATCTTATTTTATAAAATGCAGTTGAATTCTTACCCCAAAGTTCCTCGGCCTGACATGGGAGGACTTGGTGGTTTCTGAGTAGGAGGATTTGTTCTAGACAGTGTGCCAGTTCTTGCAGGCTGGTTATTTCCATGCTGAAATGTGGAAAGAAAAATTTTATTTTTATAACAAATTGTTCTCTTGGTGTTTTAACACCATGGTTTTTTTTTTAATATCAGAATATAAAGTGAGGATTCCCAGTTTTAATAAAGAGGTTAGTACTACATTTTCAAAAGTCAAAGAACCACCTGCACTCAACTTTTTGTATCATTTTGTGTCATTCATATCAATATATGGCACAATACAGTGAGACTATGGTGTTATATATCTTAGTTGTCAAACATGTTCACTGAGATCAGACTTATCTGAACACAAATAATGAGTTCTAAAACTGTCTGAGGTGTGTGCACAAATACAAGCAGTAGGTCTCTGCTGATTTGTTAAAATACTCATCTCAAATATAATCTTTATCCTAATAATCCAGCAGCAAAGTCATAAGTGAAGTCTGGGAAACCTCATAATTTTAAGTCAATGAAAGCAAGGGAACTATTTAAAAATGAGCAAAGCAATAAATGTTAGCAAAATTAATGTTCCTATATAAATGCAAATGTCACTATGTCTTTGATATATTAACACAGCCAAGCTAGATGATGTTGGTCTGATCTAAGTTTGAGTACATTTAGTCTACAGAAATCCTACAGGGAAAAGCAGACAGACAAAAGAAAGAAGAGTGTTCACATTTTAATGGCTCTGTAGCCTCTTTTAATACAGAGGAAATACTGTGGATCAAATGATAAGTAATGTTTCTTACCTTGGCTTTTAGCCACTTTACGTTGGCAAAAAAAAAAAAAGAGGGGAAAAAGTAGACATTAATTCTACATAAGTCATATCTGACAGGACAGGTTGACATTTATAGTTACTCAATTTGTGCTAGCAATCTTTATCCAGCTACATTCCAAATACATTATTAAAGAAGATTATAGTACTTATAGTAGTAGGGAAATAAACATGTGCTTTACATATTTACCCCTCCAGTACTAGGGGGAAAGCACTCTACCACGAAGCTGTATCACACCAGTTTTACTTTTTATTTTGAGACACGGTCTCACTACATTAGCCAAACTGGCTTTGAAAACACACTGTAGCCTGGGCAGGCCTTGAACCTGTGATCCCCCTACCTCAGAGTCCAGAATAGCTGGTATTACAGGCCTAACCAACCAAGCCTAGATAATACATACTTTCAAAAGAAATAAATCATAAGGAAATCAGTGTTTAATTAGACCAATCTCATGTAGGTCCAACAATTTCTTAAGTCAGCATCTTATATTATGGAACTAATGCAGCTGAGTTACAGATGATTTTTTTGTTTTGCTTTGTTTGAGGTAGGGGTCCACTGTAGCCCAGGCTAAACTGGAACTCACTCTGTAGTCCCAGGCTGGCCTTGAACTCATAGTGATTCTCCTACCACTGCTATCTGAGTGCTGGGATTAAAAGCGTATACTCTCTCTCTGTCACTTTTTTTTTTTCCCCCAAGGAAGGGTCTCGCTCTAATCTCAGGATGGCTTCAAACTCACGGCGATCCTCCTACATCTGCTTCCCAAGTGCTGGGATTAAAGGCGTGCACCACCACGTCCAGATTTCTTTTTTTCCTTTTTTTTTTCCTTTTTTTTTTTTTTTTTTGGTTTTTCAAGAGAGAGGTAGCATCTCACTCTAGCCCAGGCTGACCTGGAATTCACTATGTCATCTCAGGGTGGCCTTGAACTCGTGGCAATCCTCCTACCTCTGCCTCTCAAGTGCTGGGAGTAAAGGCGTGCACCATGATGCCCGACTTTCTTTCTTTTTAAGGAGGTTATTTTCTTTAATAAGAGATGATGGGGGAGGGGGTTCAGAATTGGTACTCCAGGGCCTCCAGTCAGTGCAATAGAACTCCGGACACATGCACCATCTTGTGCACATGTGCATGCTTGCATCAACTTATGTGACTGGCTTACATGGGATATGGAGAGTCAAACATGGGTCCTTAGGGTTTGTTTGCAGGAAAGCACCTTAACCACTAAGCCATTTCTCCAGCCCTCTTTTTGCTTTATTCATGTATTTATTTACTTATTTATTTAATCTATTTGAGAAACAGACAGAGAGAGGCAGACAGAGAAAATGAGTATAAGAGTGCCAAGGTTTCTCCAGTACTGTGATTCCTTTTAAGCGAAAAGAAGACAAAAAATTTGTATTCATGTGTAATCTGCTCATGAATGATAAAGTCAGGTGGGAAATGAATATTCTACTTAAACCATATTATGCAACTGTCTGACCTTTGAACCCTTTTTTCCAAGCTCATCTTTTTTTTGGGGGGGGGGACGATTATGAGTTGAGTGTGACAGGGCCTTCTGCCACTGCAAATGAATACCAGATACATGTGCCACACTGTGTACCTGGTCTCACATGGGTGGTTACTGAGGAATCAAACCCAGGCAGTCCAGCTTTACAAGCAAGTGCCTTTAACTATTGAATCATCTCTCCAGCCCAAGCTCACATTTTTTATTTATTTTTGCTTATTTTTATTTATTTATTTATAGAGAGCAACAGACAGAGAGAGAAAGAGGGAGAGGGAGAGAGAAATGGGTGTGCCAGGGCTTCTAGCCGCTGCAAACAAACTCCAGACGTGTGCACCCCCTTGTGCATCTGGATAACATGGGTCCTGGGGAATCGAGCCTCGAACCAGGGTCCTTTGGCTTCACAAGCAAGCGCTTAACTGCTAAGCCGTCTCTCCAGCCCCCAAGCTCACATTTTTTAAAGAAATTTCATTTATTTATTTGAGAGAGGGAAGGAGAGAGAGAAGCAGAGAGAGGGAGAGAATGGGCACACCAGGGCCTCCAGCCACTGCAAACAAACTCCAGATGTGTGCACCCCCTTGTGTATCTGGTTTATGTGGGTCTTGGGAAATTGAACCAGGGCCCTTTGGATTTGCAGGCAAATGCCTTAACCACTAAGCCATCTCTCCAGCCCCCAAGCTCACTTTCTATTAAATGTTTATGGATGTGGATGCGGTGAGGTTAGCGAGAGTTGTATATGTAATGTCTGTAGCTTACTGCTCAAAATTAAACTGTTGGCAGCGGCCGATACTATAAATTAAATGTCTACTTCAATGACCCAAATCAACACATTTTTGAATTTTCTTAAAATCCAACTTCCTTTTCTTAACATTTATATTAATGAATAATTTCACCATTTACCTGGAATCTTAAGATTAAAAACAATAGAATTCCCTTTGATTCCTTTTTACTTTCTCTTTTTGTTTGTTTTGTTTTGTTTATTGTTTGTTTTTTCAAGGTAGGGTCTCACTCTAGCCCAGGCTGACCTAGAATTCACTATGTAGTCTCAGGATGGCCTTAAACTCAAGGCAATCCTCCTACCTCTACCTCCTGAGTTCTGGGATTAAAGGCATGTGCCACCATGGTCAGCTTTTAAATTTTTTGGGTTTTTTGTTGTTGTTGTTGTTTTTTGACATAGAATCTCACTCTAGCCCAGGCTGACCTGGAATTCACTGTGTAGTCTCTGGGTGGCATCAAACTAAAAGCCTACCTCTGCCTCCTGAGTACTAGGATTAAAGGCACATGCCACTACATCTGGAAATTTTTTGTTTTGTTTTGTCAAGGTAGAGTCTCACTCTGGAATTCAATATATAGTCCCAGGGTGGCCTCAAAATCACAGTGGTCCTCCTACTTCTGCCTCCAGATTGCTGGGATTAAAGGCCCACACCACCATACCCGGCTTAAACTATTTTTTACTTACTTACTTGAGAAAGTGAGATATAGAGAGAGAAAGAGAGTAGGCGTGTTGGGGCCTCTTAACACTGTAAAGGAACTACAGATGCATGCACCACATTGTGCATCTGGCTTTACATGAGTAGTCAGGAATTGAACCTAGACCAGCAGGCTTTGCAAGCAAGTGCCTTAACTGCTGAGCCATCTCCCTAGCCCATTCTTTTTATTTGTTTATTTTTTAGTTTTTTAGTTTTTCAAGGTAGGGGCTTGCTGTAGCCCAGGCTGATCTGGAATTCACTAGGTAGTCTCAGGATGATCTCAAACTCATAGTGATCCTCCTACCTCTGCCTCCCAAGTGCTGAGAGTAAAAGCATGTACTACCATGACAGGCTCATTCTTCTATTGCTAACCCTAAATATTTTTATATACCATTGGCACTAACTGTGAGAAAAGCCAAGTCTTCCTCTAAAATAACTGATTAGCTCTTGCTCATCTTACATAAATGTGCCAACGTGTTAGTCTACACTTTTCACACTGAGAATACCCAGCTGAGACCACTCCAGCATCCCACATTCATAAACAAAGGAACTCAACTCAGAACCTCTAGAGCCATCACCAATCACAAAGTGCCAATTAATTTCTGATTAATCAAATCAGTTGTCATGTTCCTTGAGCTTCTCCTTTTGTCCCCACATAAATGAGAATCATTGTACATGAACAGCCCTCTGTGGATTAGATCAATTACTATGTTAATCAAAAGTAAATTTAAATATCCTTGCTAATTATTCAAGCCTTGCTTATAAATATCATCATTTATGGGCTGGAGGGATGGCTTAGCAGCTAAGGCACTTGCCTGCAAAACCAAAGGACCTAGGTTCAATTACCCAGGACCAAAGTAAGCCAGATGCACAAGGTGGTGCATGCATCTGGAGTTCGTTTACAGTGGCTGGAGGCCCTGGAGTGCTCACTCCTTCTCTCTCTCCCTCCCTCTCTCTCTCTCTCTCTCTCTCTGTGAAATAAATAAATAAAAATAAAATATTTTTAAAAGATCATCTTTTTTTGAGACAGAGAGGAGAAAGAGAGAGAGAAAAAAAAAAATGGGCATGCCAGGGCCTCTAGCCACTCCAAACGAACTCCAGAAACACATGTTACCTTGTTCATCTGGCTTATGTGGGACCTGGAGAATTGAACCTGGGTCCTTAGATTTCACAGGCAAGCGCCTTAACCATTAAGCCATCTCTCCAGCCCAAGGTCATCTTTTTATTGCAGACTGGTAGCTTCTCTACATTGAGTTTCTCTCTTTTTTCTTACGCATGTGTGTACACGTACATATATGTACAGGCACTTGTGAATGTGGATGCATGAACATGTGTGTGCACATCAGTGTGGAAGGGCTTCCTTAGGTGCTGTTCTTCAAGTACAATATCCACCTCCTTTTGAAACAGAGTCTTTCATTAGTCTAAAGTTCACCAAGTATGCTCAACTGACTGGCCAACGAGCTCCAGGATTTCTCCTGTTTCCACCTCCCAAAGCTAGGACTACAGGTGTGTCGCATAATACCCAGAAATTTAAAGTAGGTTCTAGGGATTGAACTCAGGTCTTCATGCTTGTGAGGTAAACACTTTACTAAATGAGTTATCCTCCACCCCTATACTGACTTTTTTATAGTTAGTATATTATATCATTTTCAAAAATCAAGCCAGAACCAGGCGTGGTGGCGCACGCCTTTAATCCCAGCACTTGGGAGGCAGAGGTAGGAGGATCACCATAAGTTCGAGGCCACCCTGAGACTACATAGTGAATTCCAGGTCAGCCTGGGTTTACACCCAGACCCTACCTCAAAAAAAAAGGGGGGGGGGGCTGAAGAGATGGCTCAGTGGTTAAGTGATTGATTGCCTGTGAAGCCTAAAGACCCCAGTTCGAGGCTCAATTCCCCAAGACCCACGTAAGCCAGATGCATAAAGTGGTACATGCACCTGGAGTTCATCTGCAGTGGCTGGAGGCCCTGGCATGCTCACTCTTTCTCTCTTTCTCTTTCTGTCCCTCTCAAAAGAATAAATAAAAATAAGCAAAAAAAAAAAAAAGAAAAGAAAAGAAAAGAAAAGAAAAAAAGAAACCTAATAGTGTCTCACTATACTTAAAAAATGTTAATTTAGGGGCTGAAGGGATGGCTTAGCAGTTAAGGCGTTTGCCTGCAAAGCCAAAGGACCCAGGTTTGATTCCCCAGGACCCACATTAGCCAGATGAACAAGGGGGGGCGCATGCTTCTGGAGTTCATCTGCAGTGGCTGGAGGCCCTGGCATACCCATTCTCTCCCTCCCTCCCTCTCCCCCCCCTCCCCCCCTCTCTCTCCCCCTCTCCCTCTTTCTCTGTCAAATTGACTAATTAATTAATTTAAAATGTTAATTTTACGCTGGGCGTGGTGGCGCACGCCTTTAATCCCAGCACTCGGGAGGCAGAGGTAGGAGGATCGCCGTGAGTTCGAGGCCACTCTGAGACTCCATAGTGAATTCCAGATCAGCCTGGGCTAGAGTGAGACCCTACCTCGAAAAACCAAAAAAAAAAAAAAAAAAAAATGTTAATTTTTAGCTGGTGGTGCACACCTTAAATCCCAGCACTTGGGAGGCAGAGGTAGGAGGGTCGCTGTGAGCTCAAGGCCACTCCGAGCCTAAATAGTGAATTCCAGGTCAGCCTGGGCTAGAGATCGAGACCCTACCTTGAAAAACAAACAAAAATGTTAATTTTAAAATAAATTTACACTTTTCTGCCTTATAACTTTAGCCTTGGAATTGTCTCATTAATGACTACTCAAATTTCTTTTGGATTCTGGGTTTCATGGGCTGCTGGTTTTTAGGAAGAACAGCATCTCACTACTTCTAGCCCAGGCTGATCTTGAACCACTCTACCTCCTGAGTACTGGTATTAACAGGCTTTAGGCATCACTCCCAGGAATTACTAACCAAGTTTCTTAATTTCACACACTTATGATGTTGTATAAATGGTTAAGGTAACAATCTTTACAAAAAAGTTATAAAACTAAGGAAATAAAACAGTAATAAATGCTACTGAGATAAAAATAAATCTGTGTATGTTTTATGTATTACAGAAATGTGGTAAATATGACACAGAACAGCTTCAGTTTTAAAAATTTATTTATTTGTGTGTATACAAGCATATCTGCTGCAACCAAGGTCTGCTGCTACAAACAAATGCCTATCCAGCTTAACACAGCTGCTGGAGAATGCAACCTCGGCTGGCAGGCTTTGCAAACAAGTGTCTTTATCCACTGAGACATCTCCCAAGCCCCAAACATCGCTTCTTAATTTTTTTTATATATTATTTATTGGGGGGGGGGCGCAATAGAGAATGGGCCTCCAGCCATGGCAAACAAACTCCAGATGCATGTGCTACCTTGTGAATCTGGCTTATGTGGCTACTGGAGAGTTGAACTGGGGTCCTTAGGCTTCACAGGCAAGTGCCTTAACCACTAGGCCATCTCTCCAGCTCTTTTTCTTATTCTTTTTAAAAATATTTTTATTTATTTGAGTGAGGGAGAGATAGAGTGGCAGAGAGGGAAGGGGAGGAGGGTGGTTGAAAGTAAGAGGGAGAAAGGGAGAGAGAGAATGAGATGAGAGTGGGCGTACCAGGGCCTCCAGCCACTGCAAACCAACTCCAGATGCATGTACCACCTTGTACATCTGGCTTATGTGGGTGTGTAGCTGAGGGTGACCTTGAACTTTTGATGCTCCTCCCTCTCCTTCTCAAGTGTTAGGATTATAGGCATGTAATACCATGCCCAACTTATGTGGTGGCGAGGATCAAACCTAGGGCTTCACACATGCTAACTAAGCAAGTACTGTACTAACACATATTACCTAAGACATACTTTCTCACAGGCCACCCACTCTCCTTCTTAGTCAAAAATATGTTTACAGGGGCTAGAGAAATGGCTCAGTAGTTAAGGCACATGCCTGCAAAGCCTAACAACCCAGGTTGGATTCATCAGTACTCATGTAAAGCCAGATACACAGTGGCAAATGCATCTGGAGTTTGTTTGCAAAGGCTAGGAAGCTTGGTGCTCCCATTCATATTCTCTCTCTCTCTCTGCTTGCAAATAAATAAAACTATTAAATATATATATATGCACATAAACAGATACATACATGTATATGTGTAAATATGTATGTATTTACAGTCACCAGAGCAAGTAAATGCACTTCATGTCACAGAATTGCACTTTGTTACTTAAAAATATTTAATGCAGCCAGTTGTGCACACCTTTGATCCCAGCACTTGGGAGGCCACGGTAGGAGGACCATTGTGAATTCGAGGCCAAAATGAAACTACATAATAAATCCCAGGTGAGCCTGGGCTAGAGCGAGACCCTACCTTGAACCCCCCCCCAAAAAAAAAGTTAATGACAAATTTGAAATAATGTCTGAGAATAATTTTTAAACAATTTCTGCATGTGTGTGCTCATACAAATGTGGATGCACATGTGCTTGTACATGCACATGTTATACATATATATGCAGAAGCCAAAGGTCAATGTCAAGTGTCTTCCTCCTTATCTTTTTGAGGTCAGTTCTCTCACTGAAGCCAGAGCTTAATGATGGGGCTAGACAAACTATCCAATTAGTTTTAGGGATCTGTCTCTACCTCACCAGTTCTGGGATTACAGGTACATGCCACCACATTGGACACCCTATGTGAGTTTTGGGGACCCAAACTGGGGTTTTCTTGCTTACAAAGTAAGCATATTACCCACTAAGCCATCTCCCCATTACTAAAACAACTTAAAAAACCAGCCACATTATTATGATAAGAAAGTATACTACCAAAATTCTCATCTATATTCTTTCAGTATCTAGTATACTACGTTTGAATTTCCTACCGATACACATATTATATACAGGGTTACACTTTCTTATTCAAAACTTCCTTTTATTTATTTAATTTTTTCTTTTTAGTTTTTTAAGGTAGGGTCTCACTCTAGTCCAGACTGACCTGGAGTTCACTATGTAATCTCAGGGTGGCCTTAAACTCATAGCGATCCTCCTGCCTCTGCCTCCAGAGTGTTGGGATAAAGGCATGCGCCACCATGCCCAACTTCCTTTTAAAGTTTACATCCATGTTATACTCTTCTATCACCCTATCTTAAAAACAATTACTGGCGAAAGAACAAGATAATGGAGGATATTCAGTTCTAAAATAATGACAGGAATATTTGGAGGGGAGCAGGGTTGGTGGAATGTTTGGAGACATTGGTTCCTCAAAGGCTGACCTCAAACTCACAATCTTCCTGCCTCAGATTACTGTATGCTGAAATTACCCCCAATGCTGGCTCTGAAATTCTTAATTAATATGTATAGTTTGGAGGCTGGAGTGATGGCTCAGTGGTTAAGGCACTTGCCTAAAAAGCCTAACGATCCAAATCCAACTACCCAGTACACACATAAAGCCAGATGCACAAAGTGGTACAGGCATAAGTGGTACATGCATCTGGAGTTTGTCTGCAGCAGCTGGATGCCCTGGAACATCCATATTCATTCATTCTCCATGCAAATAAATAAAATATTTAGTACATTTAATATTTATTTAATATATATTTATATTGTTTGGGTTGGAAGAAAACTTAAGCAACAAAAGGGGACATTATTAAGCATAGGTATGTTTACAGATGAACTAGCTACCTGTACATGTGACGTCTACTTTTGTTAAATCTCAAGGCACTAGTAATAATACAACCTCATAGACCAATGTAGTCTAAAATATCTTAGTGGTTAAGGCACTTGCCTGCAAAGCCAAAGAACCTAAGTTCAATTCCCCAGTACCCACATAAGCCAGATGCACAAGGGGCGCCCACATCTGGAGTTCCTTTGCAACGGCTGGAAGCTCTGGTGTGCCCATTCTCTCACTCTGCCTCTTTCCTTTTCTCAAAATAAATAAATAAAAATAAAATATATTTTTAAAAATATTGAATTGAAGCACTTCTACAACCCTAAACAAATTGTGGACAAAAATAGAAGAAACAAGCATTTTCTGCTATATGTGGAAAGTATTCCAATTTTACATATAATCCCCAAGCATGAAAGTGGAATGCACATTCCAGAATACAATAAAATCAATATTCTTCTTGTGATCAGGAACTCCAGAAAATATAAATGGCAACACATCTAGCAATAGTACTAATAAGAAAACAATGCTAATCATATCCACTAGCTGGGAAAAAAAATCAAGATTTTAACTGACTTATTTAAAATTATTATGAAATGTCATAAAATCAAATTAACTGCTGGCAAACCTTTAATTACAACACCCAGGAAGCAGAAGTAGGAGAGTCGCCCTGAGTTCGAGGCCAGCCTGAGACTAAATAGTGAATTCCAGGTCAGCCTGGGCTAGAGCAAGACCCTATCTTGAAAAAACAAAAAATAAAATAAAATAAATAAAATCAAAGTGAAAAAAATCTAATTCATACTCTTCAATGAAAATAACTACCACATTTCAGAGCACTAGTTTATTCTGAGTATACATGAATCATTTCAGATTTTTGAAAAAATGACAAATGAGGGCTGGAGAGATGGCTTAGCAGTTAAGGTGCTTGCCTGTAAAGCCAAAGGACCCAGGTTTGATTCCCTGGGACCCACATAAACCAGATGGTGGCACATGCATCTGAAGTCCATTAAAAAATTTTTTATAAAAAGAAAATAATAAAGCCGGGCATGGTGGCGCACGCCTTTAATCCCAGCACTTGGGAGGCAGAGGTAGGAGGATCGCTGAGAGTTCGAGGCCACCCTGAGACTACATAGTGAATTCCAGGTCAGCCTGAGCCAGAGTGAGACCCTACCTCGAAAAAAAAATAAATAAAAAATAAATAAAAAAAAGAAAATTAAAAAAAAAGAAAATAATAGCCAGGCATGATGGCGCACACCTTTAATCTCAGCACTTAGGAGGCAGAGGTAAGAGGATCGCCATGGGTTCAAGGACACCCTGAGACTACATAATCAATTCCAGGGCAGCCTGGGCTAGGGTGAGACCCTACCTCAAAAACCCAAAAAATTTTAAAAAGAAATGACAAATGAATACCTAAAAATCTGGTAAGACTTCAATTTCAACTAACTCTAGAATGCTTAGAAATGGGCATGGGCAACAAAAATTTGAGAGGGAGAGTAAGATAAGAGGCACACAGGACAGAATTTCATACAGTCTTCATGTTCATTTTGCTTGGTTTTTAAATTTTTATTTATTTGCGCACAGAAGAGAGAAAGAGGCAGAGACAGAATGGGCACATCAGGGCCTCCAGCCACAGTGAACGAACTCCAGACACATGTGCCACCCTGTGCACCTGGCTTATGTGGGTCCTGAGGAATCAAACCTGGATCCTTTGGGCTTTGCAGGCACATGCCATAACCACTAAGCCATCTCTCCAACCCTGTTTTTATTTTTTATTTATTTGTTTTAGGGGATTTTTGTTTAGTTTTTTGTTTCTTTGGTTTTTGAGGTAGGATCTCCCTCTAGCCCTGGCTGACCTATAATTTACTCTGTACTCTCAGGCTGGCCTCAAACTCATGGTGATCCTCCCACCTCAGACTCCCAAGTGCAGGGATTAAAGGTGTGCACCATCAAGCCCAGCTTATTTTTGTTTTTCGAGGTAGGGTCTTGTATACCCACGGCTGACCTGGACTTACTATGTAGTCTCAGGCTGGCCTCGAACTCACAATGATTCTCCTACCTCAGCCTCCCAAGTGCTGGGATTAAAGGTGTACGGCATCACGCCCAGTCCATCTTCATGTTTATCATAATAAAATACCAATTTTAGGAAGCATGAAAATGTTTAAGTACTCAGTAGTGAAAAGAAGTTCGTATTCACAACACAAATTTATAATCATAGTCTATGACTCAAATGGATTACATACTGAATAGCGTCAGGTTTTAAGATTTTCTTAAGACAGCTTACTCCATAAGTAAAATTCTGTCCTGAACTTAGTAAAAATATAACTGATATTAAATAAATACTCTAAGAAAATTATAATGCAAGTTACTAAAGGAGATCTACCAATTAACAAAATTATCTTTATGATATTTCCTATTCAAAATATTTAAAGAAATGCAAATTAGTAAGATAACATAATATGCAATGCTTACCTTAACTCCATGGCCCACATCATCCAGCACTGTGTAGTCGATAGGTTTCCGAATATACCTTACAGGGCGTTCCATATTTGCAGGTGCTATTATTTTGTGAGTTCTTGATGTATTCTTATTGGTTGTCAAAATACCAATTTCTCTTCGAGCCACTTTTTCTTTATGAATATCCACGGTCTATATTTTAAATTTAAACAAAGCAAGAAAATATCATTTGGCATAATAGATAATACATATGATGTCCATGTGTATTGGGTTAGACCATGGGACTATATCTTGAGTCAATTTTTTAGTGAATATTCTATCTTTTCCTTCAAAGTTACATGAATTAATTGCCTTAAAGCTCAAAGCAGAGAATAATATAAATGTGACTAAAAACCAACTACTTTAATAGATTTGATTTTGGAAAGCAATTTGTTTACTAAAAACTTGTGGGTGTGTAGGGAGAGAATGCCTGCTTTGGTAGATTTAATCTTATTAATGAGGATACAGAACAAGAAAAACTCACAATAAGGTAAGTACTGTAACAATGTGCACACTATTTTAGACTATTATAAAGATATTCAGAGCTAGATACTCAACTAGGTTGAAAAGGGTTCACTAAAGGTAGTATTTTATTTTTATTTATTTGAGAGAGGGAAAGAGGGGGAGAGAGAGAGGGAGAGAGAGAGAGAATGGGCGCACCAGGGTCTGCAACCACTGCAATCGAACTCCTTGTGCATCTGGCTTATGTGGGTCCTGGGGAATCAAACCGGGGTCCTTTGGCTTTGCAGGCAAGCGCTGTAACTGCTAAGCCATCTCTCCAGCCCTGATTTTTAAAATATTTTATTTATTGATTGATTGATTGATTTATTTTATTGGTGAAAGATAGAGAGTGCGCATGAGCACACCAGAGACTTCTGCCACTGCAAACGAACTCCAGATACATGTTCTACTTTGTGCATCTGGCTTACATAGTTACTGGGGGATTGATATCGGGCTGTCATGTTTTGCAAGCGAATGCTTTTAAATGCTGCATCTCTCTCAAGCCTCCACTACAGGTTTCAGAGAGAAGAGGATGGGGCCACAGATATGGCTGTGTCTGCCTGCCCAACCACTGAATGTCTCTGTCTCTCAAAAAATATATATTTTTAAAAGTTTTTCAAAAGACATAATCAACAGTAGTATAAAAGGCAGATATAAAAAAATTACTAAAAAAATTACTAAAGGCAGAAATAATTGAACATTGAAGACAAACACGTTAGCATGTGTGAGGCCCTGGGCAATACCCTCAGCAAATAGTAACTAAATTATTTTTAATTAATCATCAACATTCAACTGCTACAGAGAAGGCAGCGCAGTGTCCAGCTGGCACACTGCTTTGGGCCAGTCCCTAGCTTTAGCACTGGGGGTAAGGAGACTGCAAGCCATCATCTTAGCAGAAATAATTATACAACTTCTCAACAACTTCCAACTTTGTCCTAGGCTGGGAAGATGGTTCAGTGGATAAAAGTGCTTGCTTGCAAAGCCTGCTGGCCTGGGTTTGATTGCCAGTATCCATATAAAGCCAGATGCTTAAAAAGGGGCTGGGAAGCACATGTACTTGGCAATCATTTACAGTGGCAAGAGGCCCTGGTGTGCCTATAAACATATATGGGCATGCATGTATGGAAATAAATAAGTATTTTTAAAATACTGTGCCCTGGACTGGAGAGATGACTCAGTACTTAAAGCATTTACCTGCAAAACCTAACAACCCAGGTTCGATTCTCCAATACCCACATAAAGCCATATACAAAAAGTAGTGCATGCATCTGGAGTTTATTTGCAGTGGGTAAAGGCCCTGGTGCACCCATTCTCTCTTTGTCCCTCTCTGCTTACAAATAAAGATATAATAATTAAAAAAACTAGGGGACTTTTGGTTAAGATGGCAGCATAGGAACTATGCCAAAGCAGCCTAGGGGAGAAAAAGCACCCCCCCCCAAAAAAAAAACCAGCAAAATACACTCTTCTACTAAAAAGTGAGGTGTATAACAAATTACCAACAGCAGCAGGCTCGGCTTGAGCCACAGGAAAAGCCAGAGCTCTTCACAAACTCAAGGAACATGGAGAACCGCAGCAAACAGAGGAGCAGATCACGAGGTAGAGGATCATGTAGACCCACCATCCACAGCCTCCCTCCCCCACCACCAGCACAAGTGCGGGCAAGCACCAGAGAACAGGGGAAGGAAAACCACAGCACCCAGGACCGGCAACCAGAGCAGCGATCCAGCGACCCAGCCAGCCTACTTGAACCCACAGTGCACTAAAGAGGGACCCAGACCAAAATCATCTCAAAAAGTAACCGGGATTACAACAGGTCAGTACCCACCTAATAAACCTGGTATATAGGCCTCAACTGGAAGTGCTAATTGCACCTCCATATCAGGATAAATTATGTTAAATCTGAAGGATGGTCAGATTTTTCTTAAATAAGCTATATTTTGGGCTTGTCATTTGGTGCTTCCTGATTTATAGTGCCTTTGTTTCCTCTTCTCTTGTACATTAGAGAAGGGTCTCCCTTGGTCACAAGCTGACTTGGAACCCTCAACAGACAGAAATCTTAACCTCCTTGTTGACACAATTAAGGGTGTAGGGCACCACACACCCTAAGGGACAGTGATTTTGTTAGAGGATCTGGTTGTCATAATACCTACTCTTGGGCTGGAGAGATGGCTTAGCGGTTAAGGCACTTGCCTGCAAAGCCTAAGGACCCAAGTTTGATTCTCCAGGTCCCACATAAGCCAGATGCATATAGTGGCACATGTGTCTGGAGTTCATTTGCAGTGGCTAGAGGCCCTGGCAGGCCCATTCTCTCTCTCTCTCTCCCTCTCTCTGTTTCTAATCAATAAGTAAATAAATAAAAATAAATCAGAAAAAATTAAATAATAATAATAATAATACCTACTCTTGTATAAAGACTGTGCTGTTTTTCATTGAATGTGTACATTGTTTAGTTAAATTTTAGAATCTGCCTGTATTTGGTTCTA
The DNA here is from genome assembly GCA_036346955.1 of Dipus sagitta. Classification (NCBI taxonomy): domain Eukaryota; kingdom Metazoa; phylum Chordata; class Mammalia; order Rodentia; family Dipodidae; genus Dipus; species Dipus sagitta. The sequence continues at coordinate 158,923,240 of CM070773.1, forward strand.
CTCAGCCTACTTGAATACTCTCATAGCAGGCAAACCCAACACCTAGGGTCACTTTTGTATATACTCTGAGAGTCTTGAGAGCCACACCTAGCACCTTAAGCTCCTACCCTGAAGATATATAACATAAGATTGATTGATACATCTAATAATACTGTAGCTAACTAGAAAACCCAAGCATTAAATTAATCCAAGATGCAAAAATATATACATTATAACACAGGAAACACCAAAAATCAAGACAATATAAATCCACCAAAAAGTATTAATGCACCAGAAATGACCTCCAGTGAGAATGAGTTAGAGGAAACGCCTGAGAAAGATTTCAAAAGAATGATTATAAATATGCCCAAAGAAGTCAAAGAGGAAATCAAAGGAATTAAAGAAGACACAGGACACCAATTTAATGAAATAAAGAGGTCAATGCAAGACATAAATAAGGAAATAGAAATAATAAAGAAAAACCAGTCAGAATTACTATCAATGAAACACAGTTAACAAAATAAAAGACTGTAGAAAATCTCACCAGTAGAATGGATGAAGGAGAGAACAGAATATCTAAACTAGAAGGTCAGGTGGCAGGTCTAATACAGTCCAACAAAGAGAAAGACAAACTAATAGGAAGGCAATAGCGGGAATTTCAAGACATTCAGGACACTATGAAGAGATCAAACATAAGAATTCAGGGGGCTGCATCTTGAGATCCCAAACTCTGGGATGCAGACCTGTGTACCAGCTTTCTTTCTTTCTTTCTACCCATTAAAACTTTGCCTCACATTCTGTGAGTCAATGGTCTTACTTATGCGACACCAGGCCCCATAACAGAAGTCATCCCTCCAGCCCCAATGAAAATATTTTTAGGGGACTGGAGAGATGGCTCACCAGTTAAGGTGCTTGCCTGCAAAGCCTAATGACCAGCCTTCAATTCACCAGTACCCACATAACACCAGATGCACAAAGTGGCACATGTATCTGGAGTTCGTTTGCAGCAGCTGAAGGCGCTGGCATGCCCATTCTCTCCCTCCCTCACTCCCTCCCTCCCTCCCCCCCCCTTCTCTCTCTCTCTCTCTCTGCTTGCAAATAAGCAAATTAATTTTTTTGCTGTTTTTTTCAAGATAAGGTCTCACTCTAGTCCAGGCTGACCTGGAATTCACTAGGTAGTCTTAGGGTGGCCTTGAACTCATGGCTTTCCTCCTACCTCTGCCTACCCAGTGCTGGGATTAAAGGTGTGCCCCACCACGCCCACCTGAAATAAACTATTAATTTATTCATTTTTTTGTTGCGGTAGAGTCCTGCTCTAGTCCAGGCTAACCTGGAATTCACTGTGTAGTCTCTCAGGGTGGCCTTGAACTCATGGTGATCCTCCTACCTCTGCCTCAAGAGTGCCAGGATTAAAGGCATGTGCAACCATGCCCAGCTAGGTATCTTATTTTTTAAAATATTTTTAAAAATAGTTTATTTCCTGACTAGAGCAGGACCCTACCTCAAAAAACAAAATGAATAAATAAATACATGTTTTATTTCAGGTGGGCATGGTGGGGCACACCTTTAATCTCAGCACTGGGTAGGCAGAGGTAGGAGGAAAGACATGACTCCGAGGCCACCCTAAGACAACATAGTGAATTTCAGGTCAGCCTGGGCTAAAGTGAGACCCTACTTCAAAAAAACAAACAAACAAAAAAATTCAGGAGAAGAATTTCATTCCAAAGGCATAACAAGTATTTTCAACAAAATCACAGAAGGAAACTTCCCCCAAATAAGGGAAGTGATGCCAATGCAGATACAGAATGCCTATAGAACACCAAACAGACAAAATCAGGAAATAAAACCTCTCACCACCATATTATAATTAAACTACAAACACACAAACCAAAGAAAATATATTGAAAGCAGTGAGAGAGAAAAATCAAGTCACATACAAAGGCAAGCCCATCAGAATTATAGCAGATTACTCAACACAAACTTTAAAAGCCAGAAGGGCTTGGAATGATGTAGTCCAAGTTCTGAAAGGTAACAACCAAGGTTACTTTATCCTGCAAAGCTATCCATTCAAATAGATGGAGAAATAAGGACATTCCACAACAAAAGCAGGCTAAAGGAATATTTGAAGACAAAACCAGCTCTATAGAAAATACTTGAAAGAACCCTCCATGTTGAAGGGAAAGAAAGGTACACATATAAAGAACCTGGAAAAAGCAAACAAATACTAGTTAACACAAGAGAACAAAGTAAGTCCGAATAGCTACATCCACCTGATATTCGATAAAAATGCCAAAAATACTCATTGGAGAAAAGACAGCCTCTTCAGCAAATAGTGCTGGGAAAACTGGATATGTATCTGTAGAATGATGAAAATAGATTCTTCTCTCTCTCCATGCACAAGAATTAAGTCCAAATGAATATTATAGACAAGCTCTGTAGCTGACTGTCCTCTTTCTTTCTCTTACTTTATTTCTTCCTTTCTTTTATTTCTTCCCTCCGTACCTCCTTTTTTGCCATCCCTCCCTCTCTCTCTCTTTCCTCTATGTTGATTTGAACATGTGAAGCCAGCTTCCTGCTTCATCATGTTTTCCCCACCATGATGGACCCTACCTTCTGAAACTATAAGCCAAAATAAATTCTTTCCTCCCCTAAAAAAAAAAAAAGAATTAAGTCCAAATGGATTAAAGACCTTAACATCAGACCTGAAACTCTGAAAATGCTAGAGGAAAACATAGGGGAAACCCTTCAACATATTGGTCTTGGCAAAGACTTTCTGAATATAACCCCAACTGCTCAGGCAATAAAACCACAGATTAACCACTGGGACCTCATGAAATTACAAAGATTTTGTATGGCAAAGGACACTGTGAATAAAGCAAAGAGGCAACTACAGAATGAGAAAAACTCTTTCCAGCTATACATCTGATAGAGGATTAATATCTAGGATATACAAAGAACTCAAAAAATTAAACAATAAGAAATCAAACAAGCCAATTAAAAATGGGCTACGCAACTAAATAGAGAGTTCTCAAAAGAAGAAATACAGATAGCATAATAAGCATCTTAAAAAAATGTTCTATATCCCTAGTCATCAGGCAAATGCAGATTAAAACTACATTGAGATTCCATCTCACTCCTGTCAGATTGGCTACCATCATGAAAACAAATGACCATAAATGCTAGCGAGGATGTGGAAAAACAGGAACCCTTCTACGCTGTTGGTAGGAATGCAATCTGGTCCAGCCATTGTGAAAATCAGTGTGGAGGTTCCTAAAACAGCTAAAAATAGATCAACCATATGACTCAGCTATAGCACTCCTAGGCATATATCCTAAGGACTCATCTCATTACCTTAGAGATACTTGCTTTACCATGTTTACTGCCGCTCAATTCACAATAGCTAGGAAATGGAACCAGCCTAGACGTACCTCAAATGATGAGTGGATAATGAAGATACGGCACATTTATGCAATGGAGTTCTACTTGCGGTAAAGAAAAATGAAATTATGAAATTTGCAGAAAAATGGATGGATATGGAAAGGATTATAGTAAGTGAGGTAACCCAGGCCCAGAAAGCCAAGTGTCGCATGTTCTCTCTCGTATGTGGATCCTAGCTAAAGATGATTGGACTTCTGTGTGAATAGGAAGAAAACTCAGTAGCAAAGGCCAGTAAGATAGAAAAGAGTTATAAAGGGAAGAGAAAGGAAGGGGGGGATACTTAATAGGATGGTGTGGTAGTTTGAATAGAATAGATGGCCCCCAATATATTCAGTTGTTTGTTTGTAGTTTGCATCTGCAGCCACCTGGCTGGAGTCATTGCCATTGTGTGGATCTTAAGGTGTGGTGGTGGGTTTCAGATTTCAATCTAAAGATATGCAAAGTCTGCCTAGCTAGAGTTCCTGAAGTGTACTGTGTGGCTTTTGGCTTTTGGGCTTGTGCTTCTCTCTCTCTCTCTCTCTGCTTGGCCTGTGAAGGCAGGGCAACTTCTTATGACATTATGGAATTTCCCCTGGATCTGTAAGCTTCAATAAATATCCCTTCCTCCATAACTGTGCCTGGTCTGGAAGTTCATCTCAGCGAACCTGAAACTGTCTGCTACAGATGGTATTGTATATATGTAAGTAGAAGAATAGATTAATGGGGGTGAAAAGGCCCACAAGTGAGGTCAGGGGAAGAGATTGAGTAAAGGAAAGGTGGAGGAAGGGCTAATTAAAATCTAAGAAGATATAAATAAATCCTATGGAAACACACTTTTTTGGACTTGAACACTCAGGAGCCATAGATTGTTGCTAGAAAATTTTCAGTGCCAGGGATGGAATACCTTCCAGTGAGTTGTTGGCCAGGGAGGTCCCCGATGCCCCCAAAACATTATAGGCCATTGCCGAGGCCCTTGGTTTCCCACCAGGAATAGATGGTAAGACCTCATTGCTGAAGCCTCCACATACTTGGGCTTCAAGGCCACTGAGAAATCCTGCTGGAACTGAGCTGATAAACCTCCATCATCTGACAGAAAGCTGGAAAAAACTACACTGCATGCAGTTCAATGGGAGAAAGAGAAATCACCAGTGAAGATACTCAACAGTGGACAGTGCAGGTCTTATATTTGGCCAGCTAGGCCAAATGAGCCAATGGGTGCAATAGTGGCACATCTGTCATGGTGGAAACCAACTGCCCTCTAATTGGACTGGAGGCCCACTCCATGGGATGGAATACATCCCTGATACTGAAAACCTAAAACAGGGGTAGTCATGAGCCCTAGCGGTGTAACATCTGCTACTGTCTGGATAAATGTATATACTATGCTCATCAAACTGCCCAGTAAGCACTTCTCTTAATGTTCATACCCTTATATTAATATTACTCTCACTTTAGGTAGAGAATGTTCTCTTTTCAGATGGCAGTCACCTTGGGATGACTCAAAAGGCATCATGGTGCTCAGTACTGCAATATCTCTATCACAAGGCTCAGGGTCCACTGTGGAAGAGGTAGCAGAAAGAATTAAGAGCCAAAGGAAGGGTAGGACTCCTTACAACATGCTCCTCCAGACACAAAATGGCCTGGATATCTTCACAGTACCTGATACTACCTACACAAGACCATCATAATAGGAGGAAAAGATCATGACATCAAAATAAAACAAAGACTGATTGAGATGGGGAGGTGATATGATGAAGAATGGAGTTTCAAAGGGGAAAGTGGGGGGAGGGAGGGTATTACCACAGGATATTTTTTATAATCATGGAAGTTGTCAATAAAAAAATTGAAAAATAAAGCCGGGCGTGGTGGCACACGCCTTTAATCCCAGCACTCGGGAGGCAGAGGTAGGAGGATCACCGAGAGTTCGAGGCCACCCTGAGACTACATAGTGAAGTCCAGGTCAGCCTGGACCAAAGTGAGACCCTACCTCGAAAAACCAAAAAAAAAAAAAAAAAAGATAAATAAATAGAATAGAAAAAAACTGGGCTGGAGAGATGGCTTAGCGGTTAAGGTGATACAAACCAAAGGACAGTTTCAACTCCCCAGGACCCACATAACCCTGATGCACAAGGGGGTGCACACATCTGGAGTTTGTTTGCAGTGGCTATAGGCCCTGGTGCACCCATTTACTCTCTCTACCTGCCTATTTCTGTATCTCTCTCTCTCTTTCAAATAAATAAATAAAAATAAAAATATTAAAAAGAAAAACCGGGATGGTGAAATGGCTTAGTGGTTAAGGCATTTGCCTGTGAAGCCTAAGGACCCTGGTTCAATTCCCCAGACCTATGTAAGCCAGATGCACAAGGGGGCGCATGCATCTGGAATTCATTTGCAGTGGCTAGAGGCCCTGGAGCACCCATTCTCTCTCTCTCTCTCTCTCTACCTGCCTATTTCTGTATCTCTCCCTTTCTCAAATAAATAAATAAAAATATTTTTTTAAAAAAACTGGGCTGGTCACTGAATAACTCCTCTTGGCATGTTTTCACCTTCCCATTGGCTGTCTGGTTTTGGAGCTGTTGTGGAGAGCAGAGGACAGAATCAATGCCACACACAGGCAGAGTTGTGCCAGATCTGTTTCTGTCGTGTGTCCTGGGCATGGGCTGCACCAGCTATACATGTTTGTACCCTGTCCCTGGAGCAGCAACATTGATAGCATGGGTGTCTCTGGAATCTGAGGAAGCATGTTTCAGGGAGTCCCTGACATGAAACCTTCCTGTTCTTGGTGATTCCAGTTGTGCTTTTGGCCCCTCCAGCAACCTCATGCTCAGCCCTGTCTTTCCTCCCTTCCCCTCCATTTGCTAGTCTTGGAAGCCTTTAACGGAACAGGAGTGGGTACTGAAAGCCTTCTCCTGGCAACTTAGGGCAATAGGACAAGGGCTACCGTGTATCCAGCTCTGTTGGTCTCCTGGTGCTGAGAGGTGTGTCCAAGCAGAGTTAAGTCAGTCCCTGCCTGCCCTGGCCTGCCCTGGCCTGCCCTGCCCTGCCGGGCTGAAGCCAGGGGGCTAGTAGGGGTGGTGGGATGAGATGAAGTCCTTAAAGATCTAAATTAGGAAGGGCTGAGGTCAGGCAACAAGGGTCATTAGGCTATGAGGTGAGGCCAGATTTCTGCACCAGCGTGGGGTGCAGTTAGGAGCCTGGCCTCAGTGGGTAGCAGCCTTGGTGCCCACCCATGCCCTGTGCAGTATTTATTGCTAAATTATTGTCCAAGAGGGCGGCGTTGGGCCTGGTCCCCCAGGTATTTATTGCTGTACATAGTGTATGTTTGTGATATAAGGTTTTCTTTATTTTGTGTATGATCAATAAACGCTTTTTAAAGAGAAAAAAAACTGGGCTGGTGAAATGGCTTAGTGCTTAAGGCGTTTGCCTGCAAAGCCTAAGGACCCCAGTTCAATTCCCCAGGACCACTGTAAGCAAGATGCACAAGGGGGTGCATGCGTCTGGAGTTCGTTTGCAGTGGCTAAAAGCCCTGGTGCACCCAATCTCTCTCTATCTGCCCCTCTCTCTCTCAGTTTCAAATAAATAAAGAAATAAAATATTTTTAAAAAATGAGGCCAGGAATGGTGGCACACACCTTTAATCCCAGCGCTTGGGAGGCAGAGGTGGGAGGATCACCATGAGTTCCAGGCCACCCTCAGACTACACAGTGAATTACTGGTCAGCCTGGGCTACAGCAGCTAGAGCAAGACCCTAGACCCTGCCTCAAAAAAACAAAAAAAGAAGTGGGGGGAAAAAAGGTGTCCTAATAATGGAGAAACCATGACAAAGTTAAATTGACATGACCCTGTTACATTACCTCTGTTAGGTATAACAAAGATAATGTAGCATTAGGCGCAAAGGTAAGAAAGGTGTACTGCCCATTCTAAAAGCTTTCCCCTGAAGTGACTCAACTTTTCATACAGGCATCACCTGAAGGAAACTCAATTTACCTACAAGGGATGAGATTCTTTGAACCATGGCTCTCATTTCTTCCAGCAGATTCCATGAAATTTGGACTAGATTGATCTATTAGCTTTTGTGGGTGAGGGGTTAAAAAAAAATCTCAACTCTTCACAAATCTCGAGTTTGGCAATAAAAACACAATGTTGATAGATGTGGTGGTTTGATTCAGGTGTCCCCCATAAACTTAGGTGTTCTGAATGCTAGGTTCCCAGCTGATGGAGATTTGGGAATTAATGCTTCCTGGAGGCTCTTGGTTGGGTGATTTTTACCAGCAATGTGAACCTGACTGCAACAATAGACTTCTACAACATGATAAGCTGATCAGCAGGGACTCATGAAGTCCGTAAGGAGGAGAGGTTAGTTAGCAGATAGTGAAAACAGTCCATGAGGTGCAGAAGTGGTCAGCAGGGAGTGGGAAGTCCATGAGGACTGCTAGCTAGTGATACTCCACTTTACTCCTTATTAATGAAGCAGAATTAAGACAGGCTGAGTATGAGAAAACTGGATGCTGCAAAGACAACAACCTCAATGATACTCTAACTTACTGCCAACTCTTCACAGGGGAGAACTGTCCTATCAAGGTGGTCAACCTCAGCAGGTCTGGCCCATGAACAACTAGAATGAAGATTTGTGTGGTGCTAAAGCAGCCTTAGACAATATATAAACAAATGAGCATGGCTGTGTATCAACAAGACTTTATTTCTAAAAATAAATAACTGGAGAAAAAAACAAAGGGCTGGGAGATTGCTCAGTAGTTAAAGGTGCTTGTTTGCAAAGCCTGCCAGCCCCCGATTAGCTTCCCCAGTATACATGTAAAGGCAGACGCACAAAGTAGCACATGCATCTGGAGTTTATTTATAAAAAAAAAAAAACTTTAAAAAAATAAGTCAGTGACCAGATTTGGCCCACTGTCCATAGTATGTTATCCCCTGAACTAGGTAATTCCCAACACTAAAAAAGAGAAAGAAAAGAACATTCCTAAAAAGCAAAGGGCTCACATCTGTCATCCTAACACTCCAGAGGATCTTGAGTTCCAGGCCACCTTGGGCTACATAACTAACAAGACCCTGTCTCAAAAAACCACAAAGGGGTAGGGGAATGTTTGGATTTATTTCAAAATTGAAAATTAAAACTACAATAAATTAGAAAAAGGCAAAAACAAATTGATTATTGGAGAAAAATGCACTTTAAACATGCATCCATTGCATCAATCAATATTCCTAAAATATTGTGAACTGAAAATCATGATAGCTGCTTTGTCTTGTGGACATACAGCCAGCCAACATTCCCCTGGAGAAGACTGATTTATTTTATTTATTTATTTATTTATTGGGCTGTTATGAATAGGTATAACTATTTTAGCCACCACTTGGAAAACTACAAAGTCATAGAATGACACAGTTCATAGACGCATAAACTGTGAAGGTATTTAATTGACGGTTGAACCATCTGTGTCACTAATATACATGTTCCTAGCATGTCTGATAAAAATCAGGTCTGTACTACTCACTATTGCCAATCTACAATTACATACCATACAGAGCAACTCATCTACTACCAGAGAAAACACAATGAAGGACTTTGTTCCTAAGACAGAAGCTACCACTCCTTCTCAGAACTGAGTTCTGCAGAGTCCTTCTGTATGCCAGTAGCAGACTGCTACATCAGACCTCCAAACCCAGCTTCAAGCCATCAGTAGTGCCAGTAGTGTTGTTGGTGACACTCTTGCAGCATCTGGTATTGCTATTCTAGTCACACCACCTGAATACCAGGGCTACTGTGTCAAGTTTTTTACTTTCCACAGTATTTGCAATCTGGCAATGTTGTGCTTTTTATTCACAAAGTTACTCTTAATGACCCATTAGATAAGGTATCAGCCTTCTACATTTTATTACTAAATGCTCAAACAGCCTCCTGAAATGACAAGTTAAGGATTAGGGAGATGTTTCAGTAGGTAAAGTGCTTGCTGTGCAAGCATGAAAACCTGAATTCAAATCCCAGCCCTGACATAAAACCTGGGCCTAGTGATATACATCTGTAATACCAGTACTGGGGAGGCAGTAACAAGAGAATCCCTAGGGTTTGATAAGCTAGCTAAATCAATGAGCTCCAGGTTCAGTGAAAGATCTTGTCTCAAAAAGGTAGGCTGGTCATGGTGGTGAACGCCTTTAATCCCAGCACTCAGAAGGCAAAGAGGTAGGATGATCTCTGTGAGTTCAAGGCCAGACTGGGACTACACAATAAGTTCCTGGTCGGCATGGACTAGAGTAAGACCCTGCCTCAGAAAAACCAAAAATAAGAGCTGGGGAAATGGTTTAATGGTTAAGGCACATGCCTGCAAAGCCAAACAACCTAGGTTCGATTCCCCAGGACCCATGTAAGCCAGATGTACAAGGTGGCAAATGTGTCTGGAGCTCATTTGCAGCAATTCGAGTCCCTTGAGCAACCATTCCCTATCTCTCTTTCTCTCTCAAATAAAAATAAAATAAAACAAAAAGGGGCTGGAGAGATGGCTCAGTGGTTAAAAATATCTCAAAAAAAAAAAAAAAAAAAAAGATCTAGGGGCTGGAAAGTTAAGGCACGGTTAAGACACTTGCCTACAAAGGCTAACAACCTGAATCCAATTCCCCAGTACCCATGTAAAGACAGATGCACAAAGTGGTGCATGCATTTGGAGTTCATTTGTAGCGGCAAGAGGCCCTGGCACACCCATTTTCTCTCTCTTCTTGCAAAAAATAAATAAATAAAAATAAAAAAGATCTGGGGTGGAGAGATAGCTTAGTGGTTAAGGCAACTGCCTACAAAGCCTAAGGACATAGGTATGATTCCTCAGTATCCAGATAAGCCAGATGTACATGGTGGCACATGTGTCTAGAGTTCGTTTGCAATGGCTAGAGGCCCTGGGGTGCCCCTTCTCCCTCTCTGCCCCTCACCTCAAATAAATAAAAATACAGCCTGTGCTAGAATGAGATCCAACCTCAAGAAATTAGTATGAAATAATTAAAGAATGAGAGAGATGGTTCAGTGGCTAAAGCACTTGCCTGCAAAGCCTAACAACATGGGTTCAATTCACCAGAACCCACATAAAGCCAGATGCACAAGGTGACCCATGCATCTGCAGTTGTTTGCGGTGACCAGAGAGGCCCTGGTGCACCCGTATTCATTCTCTCTCTCTCCCTCCCTCCATTCTCTATCCACCTTGCCTGTCTCTACTTTAAATAAATAAATAAATAAATAAATGTGCATGCCTTTAATCCCAGCCCTTAAGAGGCTGGGGTAGGAGGATCGCTGTAAGTTCGAGGCCACCCTGAGTCTACAGAGTGAATTGCAGGTCATCTTGGGCTACAGCGAGACTCTACCTCAAAAAACTAAAACCAAAAGGTAGAAAGCAACTGAGGAAGAGACTCGACATTGACCTCTCACCCCCACATGCATGCACCCACACATATATGAACTTGCATACATGTGGTGCATGCACATAACACCTGCAAAATAGGCAACTCAAAATATGAAGTGATGAGATCTGGAGACACAGCTCAGCTTGACGGAATACTTGTGTGGCATGCACAAAGCCCTGGCTGAAATCCCAAGCACAACATAAAACCTAGCATGGCAGCACCAGCCTGTAATCCTTGCTCTCAGAAGGTGGAGACAGAGGGATCCCAAGTTCAGTCATCCTTGGCTATATAGTGAATGAGGCCAGCTTAGCCTGCATGAGACTCTGTGATAGTTAAACTCTAGTTGTCAATGTGACAGGATTTAGAATTACCATGGAAACAAATCTCTGAAAATGTCTGAAGGATTTTCTAGATGGGAGAACCAACCCTACCTGTGGGCAGCACCATTTCATGTGCTGGGATCATATGCTGAATAAAAGGAGACAACTGGCTGACTGGCAGCTCTCTGCACCTCACTGTGGACTCATTATGAGCAGCTGCCTCCAGCTCCTGCTACCATCCTGGTACAATAGACTGTATCCTCCAAAACTGTAAAGCAATATAAACCACTCCTTTCCTTAAATTGTTTCTTGTCAGGTACTTGGTCATAGCAAGGACAAAGTAATCAATACAGTCCCTGTCTCAAAGAAACAAAAAGAAACCTAAACAATGAAAAACTAAAAACCCAAAAATGGGCACAGTGGTAGAGAATATACTCAGTATACACAGGCCCTGAATTTGATCCCCAGACAGGAGAAGTGGGAAGAGGAAATAAACAACTTAAACATACAAAGATAATGACCATCTAATTAGGTCAACTACTCAAGTCCCCCCACCCCCCCGTGATCCATGTGAGCTACGTGAGAGACATAAGAGAATACTCTGTAGGTGCAGTTGTTTTTAAATATTTATTTATTTATTTGACAAAGAGAATGGGTGTGCCAGGGCCTCCAGCCACTGTAAACGAACTCCAGACACATGCGCCCCCTTGTGCATCTGGCTAACATGGGTCCTGGAGATTCGAACCTGGGTCCTTTGGCTTTTCAGGCAAATTCCTTAAACGCTAAGCCATCCCTCCAGCCCAGGTGCAGTTTTTTTGTTAAGTCCTTTTAACCCACAAAAGAGGTCTGAGTATAATGTTGGAAATGACTGGAAAAGGTAAAGTTAGCTACTAGAAGGGTATACAATGGTTTTGTGACACAAGGGATGCGACAACACTGGCTCCTGTGGGAGAAGTATCTGACACTTGAGGAGGGAAGGAAAAAGGAGGACGCTTACTGATGTCTTGGAGGTCATGCCTGGAGCCTTCCTCCTGGAAGAAACTCCACTGGTGCAGCTCCCACAAACCATGGAAACATTTTAGATTTAACTGACTTGGGATCTACACAAACCCTGCCAGGCAGCTCTAATCACCATACTCATAACCACAGAAAAGCCTCTCAAAGCAAAAGATACCTAAAACACTTGTCAAGAACTCCCAGTGTCTCTCCTATTCCCACTACCAAAGGTATCATCCAGCCATGCCAGGGGTAGAAGATGCCACCTGCCCAGTGACATGAATAAATAGAACAGACTGGACTAGTTGCCTGCAGGCAATCTCTCCAAAACAAGTACTATACAAACTGCACTAAGAGGCCTAACTAGAGGACTAAACTGGAAACTGCCATCATGTATCCTCTAACTAAAATAGTTACCACTGGGGATGGGAGAAAAAACTGTAAACAACAGCAGTTTACAGAAGCACAGATTCTAGAAGGATGTTCAGACAATGGAGCACTGACTTGTTCTTTCTAAACAATGTTGTGACTTGTACACTGAGGTGGTCAGAAGAGATCATTAAGTGTTTAAGAAAGTATATTCGGGGCTGGAGAGTTGGCTTAGCAGTTAAGGTGTTTGCCAGGGAAGTCTAAGCACCCAGGTTCGATTCCCCAGTACCCACATAAACCAGATGCACAAGGTGGTACATGCGCCTGGAGTTTGTCTGCAGTGGCTAGAGGCCCTGGTGCCCCTATTCTCGCTGTCAAATAATTTTTTTTTAAAGTACATTCTTGGAAGCCGGGCGTGGTGGCGCACGCCTTTAATCCCAGCACTCGGGAGGCAGAGGTAGGAGGATCGCCGTGAGTTCGAGGCCACCCTGAGACTCCATAGTGAATTCCAGGTCAGCCTGGGCTAGAGTGAGACCCTACCTCGAAAAACAAACAAAAAAAATAAATAAATAAAAAATAAAGTACATTCTTGGGGTAGAGAAAGACTCTCACAAGGGAACTAATTAGTTTATTATGTGCATTCTGAGGCAATTATTCCTACACTGGAGGTCATCCAATTCAATTTGTAATTTGTCCTTGACTTATGCTGAAATAATCAATGACATCACCTTGGCCCTAGAGGTATTTAGGTAGGTTTCAATTAAGTAGCCAGGATTGTTGGGCATGGCAGAATAGCCCTAACACTTCCTCCAATTCTGTGCAATGTGTTGTGCCACACTTGAGTAATGCCTTAGGCCAGGTGAAAAGTCAGCACTGAAACAGAGAAAGCCACCTGGTTCTCTAGGAGGCTCCAAAGGCTCTCTGTATTCCATTAACTAGCTGCATCTTAAGCCATGGGGAGTATAATTGAGGTCAACATTATAATTTGACCTTATCCTGCTACCTTGTAGATAGTAACCTCAATTAAATGTCTTAAAATCAAACAGAATGGATCTGGTGGTGCTGGCCTCTGTCACAGATCTGTGGGTGACCAATGAAGTTGTATAATCATAGGAAAGTTTCCTCAAAAGTCAAGACGAGGGCTGGACAGATGGCTTAGTGGTTAAGGTGTTTGCCTGCAAGGCCAAAGGACCTCGGTTCACTTCGCCAGGACCCTCATAAGCCAGATGCACAAGGTGACGCATGCGTCAGGAGTTCGTTTGCAGTGGCTGTATAGGCCCTGGCGCACCCATTCTCCCTCTCTCTGTCTCTATCTCAAATAATAAATTTAAATATATATATATTTTTTTTTAAAAAGACTATAAAAAAGAGGGGTAGTTAAATACTACTGGAAGGCAATATAGTACTTGGATCTGTCATGTTTCTGTCCATCTATTTTTAAATTTATTTTTATTTATTTGAGAGTGACAGACACAGAAAGAGGCAGAGAGAGAGAGAGAGAGAGAGAGAGGGAGGGAGAGAGAATGGGCACACCAGGGCCTCCAGCCACTGCAAACAAACTCCAGACACATGCACCCTCTTGTGCATCTGGCTAACGTGGGTCCTGGAGAAATTGAGCCTCAGACGGGGGTCCTTAGTCTTCATAGGCAAGCACTTAACCGCTAAGCCATCTCTCCAGCCCTCTGTCCATCTTTTAACTTTAGGCATTGACTTTCTTCCATACTATCTTGTTCAAGAATGGTTGAATAGAATAGAGTCTTAACTATAAAAATGAAGATGACATCTCCCTCCAGGGCAAAGGTAAGCTGGACTTCTCGTTCTAATAGTATAGGATCCCTCACCTAGAGGTGCCTCTCCTATAAGAGGTTAGACTACTTCACTAAGAAAAAGAGAAAGGGAGTCAGGTGGCTTTGTTAGGCAGTTAAGAGTGACCGGGCCCCTGAAAGTTAAAAGCAGGATTATCTTTGGGCTTTGCTAGAGATCAGAGAGGAAGCTAGCTTCTCCTGATCTCTTGCCTAAGGAGTTTCCTAGATTTGTTTTTCCACAATTTGAGCCCCTTCTGGAAGGGATATCCCTTTCCTAGAAAATCTAATCCTGATATTGTGGTTAGTCAAGTTCAGCCCCCAGAACTTGACATCATGTCTAGCCTCTTTCTGAGACAGCCTCTAGCCCTGACCAATCAGCTGTCTCTCGAGCTCACCTGAGCCAGAAGGTAAAGCTCACTAACAGTAAGGTTATAAATACACTTAGAAGGGGAGGGCAATTTCTCTTGGTGGCCCATTCATCACTCATGAGCCTCCAGGTTCTGTGATGAATCTCCCCATCATCTTAACCCATCTGAGCTGGGCTGGGCTGAGCTAAGAAGAGGGGAGGTCCCTGAACCGCTACTCCCACATGGGCTCTCTACCCTCCCCAGCCTTCCACTTGGCAGGAGCTCTTTATACTTTCTTTTCTTTCCTCTCTAAGTCTCTTCTTTATGGTTTTTTAATATTTTAAAATCAGGGAGCCTTTTGTGGGAAATCTTTCTTTCTTTTTAATTTTTCTTTGTTGAGAGAGAGAAATAGGTGAGGATGGAGGGGGGGGAGAGAGAGAGAGAGAGAGAGAGAGAGAGAGAGAGAGAGAATGGGCATGCCAGGGCCTCCAGCCACTACAAACGAACTCCAGATGTGTGCACCCCCTTGTGCATCTGGCTTATATGGGTCCTGGGGAATCGAACCTGGATCCATTGGCTTTGTAGGCAAGTGTTTTAAGCACTAAATCACTTCTCCAGCCCTTCTTTATGGTTTTTCCAGGCCCACCACATGGGCTCTCAGACAACATGGGTATATTCATTTTCCTTCCCTTGGTTCTCTACTTCCCTCAGTAAATATAATAATAATCATCTTCACTTTGGTTTGCCCAATTCTTTAAATGCAAATACAAACCCGGGATTTGGGGTTCAACGAGTCTATGCCTGAAACCCTAACACCCTGTTTCAGAAGCGCCATTGGGGAATCACTCAGTCCTCATCACATTTCTCCATGGATCTGAGGGCTTGACAAGTTGGCACAACTGTTATTGTGCTAGTCAAGCAAGTCCCATGTCTTTGACCTGTTAAGCCCTGTGTATACCACCATCTGCAAAACCATGGACAGTTAGTGTGTTAGTCTGCACAGGAAACAAAATTCTTAAGACACTTCACAGATGCTAAAATAATCGTTTAAAATGGCTGGGGAGATGGCTCAGTGGGTAAAGCACTTACTACACAACGTGAGCATCACAGCTCAGATACCCAGAAGCACCACGCATTAGTAATCCCAGCATGCTTTACAGCAAGATGACAGACAGAGACAGTAGACTCCCCAGAGGTTCATGAGCTGGCTAGCTTGCTGTACCCTACCTCAAACAAAGAAGGGCAAGGAAACAAACAACACTTGAGGCCGTCCTCTGACCTCTAGTGTTCATCATGGCACACACACCATATACACGTGTGTGTGTGTGTGTGTGTGTGTGTGTGTGTGTGTGTGTCGCAAAGATTTAAAAAATAGTTCTCAGGATGAAACAATGCACATATTGAGCACATTACCTCAGTAATTTCAAGGATTATCTCAGGTCATTGAGGTTATGAAATGTCAAGTTACCTTTTTTAGAATGCCTACACCACACCCCATTTTAACTCCTTCCTTTTTTCTTTTTTGTGGTGCTGGTAATTGAAACCAGGGCTTCATACAGGCTAAGGAAGTGCTCTATCACCAAGCTATGCCCTCAGCCCAACTCCTTTTCTTTTTTGAGGCAAGCCCTACAGACTGGCCTTTTTTTTTTAATGAGAGAGGGAGAGAGAAAGAGAAAGAGGGATACTATGAACTAGAGTGCCAGGGCCTCCAGCTACTGCAATCGAACTACAGACACATGCACCCACTTGTGTGCATGTGCAACATTGCACACTGGCATCACTGTGTGTCTGGCTTACATGTGATCTGGAGAGTAGAACACCTGAGTCCTTAGGCTTTGCAAGAAAGTGCCTTAACCACTAAGCAATCTCTCCGGCCCTTTTTTTTTTTTTTTTTTTTTTTTTTTGAGGTAGGGTCTCGCTCTAGACCAGACTGACCTAATTCACTATGTAGTCTCAGGCTGGCCTCAGACTCATGGTACTTCTCCTACCTCTGCCTCCCAGGTGCTGGGATTAAAGGCAAGTGCCACCACGCCCAGCTCCTTCCCTTTCTATAGTCAGTACAAATTCTAGTTAAGTTTCTGCTTGACATGAAATTAAGCTTAGGAATTCAGAACTCCACAAAGAAGAAAACACTGAGATTTTACTAGAAGGTGAAAGTGAAGTTTGCTCTGCCGCTCCTAAATGTTTACTGTCTCCTTTGCAGATCTACTGCTAGGGATATTTTTTCTTATAACCTCTCCTTGGCAAACATCCACATTCAGGCTCATATACTTTTCTCTAACTCTCTTAAAACCTCCCCTCACAGCTACAGATTTGTATATAAACCTAATGTTCCTGTAGTGGTACCTCAAATTGAGTATGTCACAAAGCATATCTATTAAACTCTTTTTTCAAAGTATCTATATTAGTTCTCTATAAAATTATATTCAGCCTGGCGTGGTGGCTTATGCCTTTAATCCCAGCACTTGGGAGACAAAGGTAGGAGAATTGCCATGAGTTCAATGCTACCCTGAGACTACATAGCAAGTTCCAGGTCAGCCTGGGCTAGAGTGAGACCCTACCTTGAAAATAAAAAGTTATATTCATCACACAACTAGCCTTCACTTCATATTCATTATTGTTAAATCCTGTCCTATTTATCAGAAATCTGTTTCCTTCTATTTCCAAAACTTCAATTTTAAATCACTACTGCCTCTCACTTTGATACTAGCTTAGCCTTTTGAATAGTCCACAACATCTACTCTGGCCCTTTCCCATCTGTTCTCTAGGGCGTAACTATGGGGAAGACATAACGGAAAACCTTTCTGGGATCTCACTCTAGCCCAAGCTGACCTGAAACTTACTACGTAAGGCACTTGCCTGCAAAGACTAAGGACCCCAGGTTCAATTCCTTAGTACACACATAAAGCCAGATGCACAAGGAGGCACATGCGTGTCTGTGTCTGTCCCTCTCTCTCTCCCTCTCTCTCTCTCTGTCCCTATTTCTCTCTCTCAAATAAATATTTTTTTAAAAAAATCTAAATAAACTGCAAATACTTCAAATATCACACATCAATGCAAACACATAGTATGAAAAACTATATGCATATACAGATAAATCTTAGAAATTATTTTTTTTAAGAAGCAAACCATGCTATCCTAAATACAGCATACATATACCTCATAAATCTCCAATGAAGAAAAATAATTGTTTAGGAAAACACATCTTTATGATTTAAATAAAAATCCTGAGACGTAAGGTAATGATAAATAATCCTCTCAGGTATGAAGAGAAAGGGAGACAGAATTGGTCTTTTATTGTTATTTTTATAGATGCCTTTTTATATAATTATATATAACACTATTCTTACTAAGGACATAATAGTCTTCAGACCCACAGGTTAAAAACTAAACAAACTATGGCGGGGGAGGTCATAAGCCTTAAGGGTATAAAGCCTGCTCTTGTCTGCATAACTGCACATATTGCTTTCACCAAATTGCCCTGAAAGCACTACACTTAATGTTCATACTCATATATTAATGCTACTCTCACTTCTGGTTAGAGAAGCTTCTCTTTTCAGACGGCGACAACCACTGGGATGACCCAAAAGGCAACATAGTACTGAGAAGAAGGGACGGAGGAGTGTCCAGCACTGAAACATCTCACACCCTCCAAGGCTCAGGGTCCATTGCGGAAGAGGTGGCGGAAAGAATGTAAGAGCCAAAGGAAGGGGAGGACTCCTTACAACGTGCTCCTCCAGACACAAAATGGCCTGGATATCCATGACCTCACAGTGGCTGACACTACCTACACAAGACCACCATAGGAGGAGGAAATGATGATGACATCAAAATAAAAGAGAGACAAATGGAGAAAGGGAGGGGATATGATAGAGAGCAGAGTTATGAAAAGGAAAGTGGGGGAAGGGAGGGAAATACCATGGTTTGTCGTCTATAAGTATAAAAGTAGCCAATAATATAAACACACACACACACGGGCAGGAGAGATGGCTTAGTGGTTAAGCACTTGTCTGTGAAGCCTAAGGACCTCGGTTCAAGGCTCGATTCCCCAGGACCCAAGTTAGCCAGATGCACAAGGGGGCGCACACATCTGGAGTTTGTTTGCAGTGGCTGGAGGCCCTGGCGCACCCATTCTCTCCCTCCCCCCCCCACTCTCTCTCTCTCTCTGCCTCTTTCTCTCTGTTGCTCTCAAATAAATAAATAATAAACAAAAATTTAAAAAAATAAAAATATATATATTAATAAAAAATGAAAATAATTGGTTATCCAACATAAAATTAGAGTTGGGTCAGGTTTCAAATCAAAAAAAAAGAAAAATGAGCCAGGTATAGTAAGATGATTGCTTAGAGTTCCAGGTCAGCCTGGAGCTATAGAGTAAGTTCAAGGTCAGCCTGGGCTAGAGTGAAATCCAACCTAGAAAACAACAAAAATAATGGGGGGAAAGCTCATGAAACCTGTAGTGGTTTGATTCAGGTGTTCCCCCATAAACTTAGGTGTTCTGAATGCTAGGTTCCCATTTGATGGAGATTTGGGAACTAATGCCTTCTGGAGAGAGTGGATTGTTGGAGGCGGGCTTATGGGTGTTAAAGCCAGTTTCCCCATGCCAGTATTTGGCACACTCTCCTGTTGCTATGGTCCACCTTATGTTGGCCAGGGGGTGATGTCCACCCTCTGCTCATGCCACCATTTTCCCCTGCCATTGTGGAGCTTCCCCTTGAGCCTGTAAACCAAAATAAACCTCTTTTTCTTACAAGCTGCTCTTGGTTGGGTGATTTCTACCAGCAATACAAACCTGACTGCAACAGTAAAGTGGTACTGAGGAGTGGGATTGCTGCTGGACACCTGACTGTGTGGCTTTGGCCTTTTGGAGTTGATTTTCAAGAGGAATGTGGAAGGATTTGAAACCTTGGCCTAAGAGATGCCTTGCAGTGCTGTAAGTACAGCTTGATGAGCTATTCTGGTCACAGTTGAAAAACCTGAAATGCAGTAAGAACTATGGACTGTGAGGTTTGGCTTATGAGGGTGAGAAAGAGCTTTGCTTGGAGTGGCCTAGCAGTTTGTGTAAGAAGCTTGCTCTTATGCCCATGTCCTGAGAAGTTGTGCAGGGTTGCTTTGCATAGAAATGAACTGGTGTGAGCAGAGGGATATGGCACAAAAAGAAATTTTTAGGCCGAAACTGCTGCCCATTCAGCTGCAACTGAAAGATTACAACCTTTGAGATTGGCCAGATGACCTGCACTGGGGCAACAGGAAGAATGTAGACTCTTTTGAAGGGGCCTGAGTGTTCAAGGAGTGTCCTGTTCTTCAAAGTCTACTTTATTCCCCCCTGGATTAACAAATTGGCACCCTACCTGGAATTGTTAAGTATAAGAAATGCATGAAAGAGAGGGTCATGGAGTTTGCAACACAGTCTTGTGTTTTGGAAATGGCCAGGGGTAGTGTGAAGCAGGTTTGCTGGTTGCCTGCGTGGAGACCCCATGGGGCCATGGGAATGAACCGTGGATTGCAGTGGAGACCCAGTGGAGATGCTGGGACAATGAGATGGCTGCTAAGGAGAGCTGCAGGCCCCGAAGAAATTTTCCAGGACTGTGAGTAGCCTAGCTGGAGGGGCGGAATTGGAATGCCAGAGTCTTGCTGCTGGTTAGAATTATGAGAGTTAGAGATTTGTCACTGGCTAGAGTTGTTGGACTTGAAGCTACAGAGTTTGATGTTTATCCTGGTTGTTTTAAATCTTGTATTGGTTGAATATTTCTTATGCCCAATGCCATCTTTTGCAGTGTGAATGTTTATTCTGTGCCATTATGGTTTTTTTGAGGTTATTTTTTGGTATTATGGCTCAGTTAAAAGATCTTGGACTATGGGGATGTATAAACATCACTAGAATTGATAAAAACTATGGGAACTTTTAAAGTTGGATGAATGCATTGCATTTTACATCATGGAAGGTTATCAGTTTATGGGGGCCAGGGACAGAATGTGGTGGTTTGATTCAATTGTCCCTCATAAACTTAGGTGTTCTGAATGCTGGGTTCCTAGCTGATGAAGATTTGGAAATTAATGCCTCCTGGAGGCAGTGTATTGTTGGGGACGGGCTTATGGGTGTTATAGCCAGTGTCCCCTTTCCAATGTTTGGCACACTCTCCTGTTGTATTGTCCACCTTATGTTGGCCAGGGGGTGATGTCCACCCTCTGCTCATGCCATCGTTTTCCCCTGCCATCATAGAGCTTCCCTTCCAGCCTGTAAACCAAAATAAACTTCTTTTTCCCGCAAGCTGCTCTTGGTTGGGTGATTTCTATCAGCAATGAGAACCAAACAGCAACAAAACCCAACCCTCCATGGGGAGCTAACTGGCATTTAATAGTTGCTGGGGTAGTCAAAGACTTCCCCTTCAGTGTTGTAGCAGGCTCCAGTCAATAACTCTTCACTCATGCCCAACCCTAATTAAACTCAGTGAGTGTCTCTCTCTTCCCCTTTGCAAACAATAAAATACATTAATAATAATGATGATGATGACAACAGGCTGACCATGGTGGCACATATCTTTCATCCCAGCACTTAGGAGGCAAAGGTAGGAGAACTGCTGTGAGCTCAAGGCTACCCTGAGACTACAGAATGAATTCCAAGTCAGCCTGGGCTACAGTGAGACTCTACCTTGGAAAACAAAAACAAACAAACAAAAAAAACTAGAAAGGGTAATTTGCTTGTGAGGTTTACTATGAATCCTTAATAAGCAAGATAGTATAGAGAATTAAGTAAATAGACAATACAGAAGAGAAAAGAATACAGAAAATTATAAACAAGGATGCTTCTCTGACATCACAGGAAAAACACAACTCAAAATTCATTAAACCTGGAGAGACGGCTTAGCAGTTAAGGTGCTTGCCTGCCAAGCTAAATGACCCAGGTTTAACTCCCCAGGACCCATGTAAGCCAGATGCACAAGGTGATGCATGTGTCTGGAGTTCATTCGCAGCAGCTGGAGGCCCTGGTGCACCCATTCACTCTCTCTATCTACCTCTCTCTCTCAAATAAATAAGTAATTTAAAAAATAAAATTTGCCGGGCATGGTGACACACACCTGTAATCGCAATATTTGGGAGGCAGAGCAGGAAAATTGCTATCAGTTCGGTTACCATAGCCTGAAACTACAAAGGGAATTCCAGGTCAGCCGAAGCTAGAGAGAGACCCTATCTCAAAAAAACAAAAACTCAGGGTTGGAGAGATGGCTTAGCAGTTAAGGCGCTTGCCTACAAAGCCTAAGGACCCAGGTTCAACTCTCCAGGTCCACATTAGCCAGATGCATATCAAGGTGCATGCATCTGGAGTTCTTTTGCAGTGGCTAGAAGCCCTGGCACACCCATGCTCTCTCTCTCTTTTTCCCTGTTTCTCAGTATCACAATAAATAAATAAATAAACAATGATTAAAATTTTTTTAAAAAATCAAAACAAAACAAAAATCCATTAAATAAGATGGGTGTGGTGACGCACAAATTTAATCAGAGTACTTGCAGAAGTAGGAGGAGTGCTGAGTCCAAGGACAGCCTGAAACTACATAATGAATTGCAGGTCAGCCTGGGCTTGAGTAAGACCATACCTCGAAAAAGAAAAAAAGGGCTGGAAAGATGGCTTAGCAGTTAAGGCACTTGTCTGCAAAGCCAAAGGACCTCAGTTCAATTCTCCAGAACCCACGTAAGACAGATGCACAAGGAGGCACATGCGTGTCTGTGTCTGTCCCTCTCTCTCTCCCTCTCTCTCTCTCTGTCCCTATTTCTCTCTCTCAAATAAAAAATAAAATATTTTTTTAAAATGCATTAAAAAGCAGGGTATGGTGACGCCAGCCTTTAATCTTAGCACTTGGGAGGCACAGGTAGGAGGAAGTACATAGTGAAATCTAGGTCAGCCTGGGCTAGAGAGAGACCCTATCTCAAAAAAACAAAAAAGGAAAGAGAAAATAAAAATAAGTGCATTAAATAAAAACCTAAATAGGGCTAGTGAGATGGCTTGGCACTTACTTGCTTGTGAAGCCTAAGGACCCTGGTTCAAGGCTCAATTCCCCAGTACATATATAAGCCAGATGCACAAGGTGGTGCATACATCTGGAGTTCATTTGCAGTGGCTGGAGGCCCTGGTATGCCAATTCTCATATTCATTCTCATTCTCTCTCTCTCTCTCTCAAATAAATAAACAAACAAACAAAAACCCACCATATATAGTGCTGGAGAGATGGCTCAGCAGTTAAGGCACTTGCCTGCAAAGACTAAGGACCCAGGTTCAATTCCTTAGTACACACATAAAGCCAGATGCACAAGGTGGCACAAGGTGGCGCATGTGTCTGGAATTCGTTTGCAGTGGCTGGAAGCTCTAACACAGCCATTTTCTCATTCTCTCTCTCTGCTGCTTTCTCTCTCTCAAATAAATATTTTTTTAAAAAAATCTAAATAAACTGCAAATACTTCAAATATCACACATCAATGCAAACACATAGTATGAAAAACTATATGCATATACAGATAAATCTTAGAAATTATTTTTTTAAGAAGCAAACCATGCTATCCTAAATACAGCATACATATACCTCATAAATCTCCAATGAAGAAAAATAATTGTTTAGGAAAACACATCTTTATGATTTAAATAAAAATCCTGAGACGTAAGGTAATGATAAATAATCCTCTCAGGTATGAAGAGAAAGGGAGACAGAATTGGTCTCTTATTGTTATTTTTATAGATGCCTTTTTATATAATTATATATAACACTATTCTTTTGAAGGCATTGAAAGTATTGAATTGCATGTAAAGTACACACAGAACAGGAAAGAGAATGATTAACATTCCTAAAGAAAGACTGAAAGGGGACTGGGGAACTGGCTTAGTAGTTACTGCACTGGCCTACAAAGCCTAATGACCTGGGTTCGACGCCCCACACAAGTCAGATGCACAAGGGGGCACATGTGTCTGGAGTTCGTATGTAGTGGCTAGAGGCCCTGGTGTGCCCATTCTCTCTCTCTTTATCTGTCTCTTTCTCTCTCATATAAACAAAATATTTTTAAAAATAAACAGAAAAATAACACTTGCCTAGGAGCTAGGTTTGATCCACAGCACCAAAATCCTAAAGCAACAACAAAACATTGCTCAGAGGAAATCTCATTTAGCATGCCATATTTAGCAACTAAAGAGAAGAAAACAGAAGGGAAAGGAATTACCATCACAGGTGACAGAAAAAGCACAAACAAGGAAAATGAAACCACCAATCTGAGACTGGAGAAAAGCTAAAAAATCATAAATAGGAAATTCAAGAGCTGGAGAGATGGCTTAGCACTTAAGGTATTTGCCTGTAAAGCCTAAGAACTCCTGTTTGAATCTCCAGGTCCCACGTAGCCAGACGCACAAGTGACAGAGTGCACAATGTCGCACATGTGCACAAGAGGGCATATGCACCTGGAGCTAGCTCACAGAGGCTGAAAGGCCCTGGCATGCACTTTCTTTCTCTATCTGTCTCTCCCTCTCTCTCCCTCTCTCTCCCTCTCAAAAAAAAAAAAAAGTTTAAACCTGCACAATGGCACATGCCTTTAATCCCAGCACTTGGGAAGTAGATAGAGGTAGGAGGATCTCCATGAGTTCAGGTCATCCTGGGCTACAGTGAGACCCTATCTCAAAAAAGACAGGGGAAGAAATAAAAAGTTAGTTCAAATAAAAGTTAACAGCAATACTATGGAAAATAAGAAGTTGCATTTCACAATTTCAAGGGTTATTTTTGTTGTCTGTTTTTGTTTCGTTTTGTTTTGTTTTTGCCTTTTTTTGAGGTAGGCTTTCACTCTTGCCCAGGCTGACCTGGAATTCACTATGTAGTCTCAGGGTGGCCTGAACTCACGGTGATCCTCCTATCTCTGCCTCCCAAATGCTGGAAGTAAAGGCACCACGCCAGGCGAGAAGAACTTCATGTGGTTTTTAAAATATTTTACGATTTATTTATTTGACAGAAAAAGGAGGAGAAAATGGGTGCGCCAGGGCCTCCAGCCACTGCAAACCAACTCCAGATGTGTGCACCCCCCCTTGTACATCTGGCTAATGTGGGTCCTGGAGAATCAAACCTGGGTCCTTTGGCTTTGCAGGGCAAATGCCTTAACCGCTAAGCCATCCCTCCAGCCCAACTTCATGTTTTAACAGATCCATATAAGTTGTACATTTTAATGATGTCACATACATAAACTGCATGATGTTTACATCAGGTTAGACATTTATTATCATAGTCACTCTATTACTCAGTGACAAGTTAGAAAGAACTTCTCCTGTGATATACTGATAGCAATTAAGACTTTGCAGGCAAGCTCCTTAACCACTGAACCAACTCTCCAGCACTCAATTTCTTTTTAAAGAGTCAGCAGCCAGGTATGGTGGCGCACGCCTTTAATCCCAGCACTTGGGAGGCAGAGGTAGGAGGATCGCCATGAGTTCAAGGCCACCCTGAGACTACATAGTGAATTCCAGGTCAGCCTGGGCTAGAGTGAAAACCTACCTTAAAAAAAAATTAAGCAGATAGCCTTTATTAAATATGAGCATATTGGAAAGTAAGTAAAATAGTGTTAAAGTTTTAACAGAATGATTACAATATCCTCAATTTAAAGGAAAAAATTATTTTCTAAACAAATATAGTAAAATAGATTTAGTGATACATACATTTGAGAGATGGAGACAGAAGAATCAGGAATTCAAGGTCCATCCTTGGCTATATAAGGAATATATATATTCATTCATATATATATATATATGACATATGTATCATATTCATATATATAAAATATAAAGCGCCTAGCCTATGTGAGACCTTGTATCAAAAAAAAAAAGCCAGGTGTGGTGGTGCATACCTTTAATCCCAGCACTCGGAAGGCAGAGGTAGGAGGGTCGCCATGAGTTCAAGGCTACCCTGAGACTACACAGTGAATTCCAGGTCAGCCTGAGCTAGCGTGAGACCCTACCTCAAAAAAACAAAAACAAACAAACAAACAAAAAAATCAAGCACACAAAATAAGTAGTAATCAAATAACTTTGACAAATAGAGGAGACTTTGAAACAGCTAATACAACAATACAGATTGTCTCACATCAAAGGAACAAGGATTCAGGTTAGCCCAGACACTATGTTTCATCAGGCTAGCGGTTTCCTCAAGTTTTTGGTAATGACAGAAGTCATAAATGAAGGCATTTTTCCAATGCACTGGTAGAAACATCAGGTAGAAGGGTTTCAGCAAAGTGGAGAAATCTGTTATAGGCCTCATATGTTATCTGGTGACATAGCCTTTAGGTAAGTGGAAGGTAGTGTTCTACTTGTTCATTCTAAAGGAATTTACCTATCAATCACAAAGTTGGTTGGTTAAGTCAAACACAGTGGTGGTGAGCAGTGACTAGCTACCGAGGAGTTTAAACCTACGTAGTTCAACATAATTTTGCTCCAAATCTGCAACATTCCAACTCTCCACAAATAGAATTCAAATCAGTCAGCCTTATAAAATCTTTCATACGTGTGGCTTTCTTTTTTTTCTGGGAACCTCAGTTCACATTATCTTTTAAGATATTATATAATGCCAGGCATAGTGGTGCTCACCTTTAATCTCAGCACTCAGGGGGCTGAGGTAGCAGGAATTGTTATGTGTTCAAGGCCAGTCTGTGCTACAGAGTGAGTTCCAGGCTAGAATGAGAACCCTGCTTCGAAGAAGGAAAAAAAAAAAGATGGGCTAGAGAGATGACTCAGCAGTTAAGGCGCTTGCCAATGAAGCCTAAGAACCCAGGTTCAAGTCCCGAGTACCTACCTAAGCCAGATGCACAAGGCAGTGCATGTGTCTGGAGTTTGTTGGCAGGAGCTGGAGACCCTGGCACACCCATTCTCTATTTGCCTCTTCTCGTGCTCTATTTTAAGTAAGTAAGTAAAAGACAGGCTCCTAGCTAGGCGTGGTGACGCATGCCTTTAATCCCAACACTTGCGAGGCAGAGGTAGGAGGATCACCCTGAGTTCGAGGCCACCCTAAGACTACACAGTTGATTCCAGGTCAGCCTGGACCAGAGTGAGACCCTACCTCAAAGAAACAAACAAACAAAAAAAAAAAAGATAGGCTCCTGTGAAACTACTACATATATTATTTCTACATGCTATTTTAACTGTGTTCTCCTTGCTTTCTCTTTATCACTTTGGGGGAAGGAGGAAGAGAAAATGTACCATTCTTTTAAAGATCTGGGGGTGGGGGGACATCCTAATTATCACAAAATAGAAAGGGAGTTAAGAATCATGTCACAACAACACCAGCTAGTGTGTCTTATGTTTTATATGCCCATGTTAGGAAGTGTAGTATCCTCCAAACTATCCCTGCCACTAGAGAGAGAGCATTACGGGTTTTAAGCAAAGATCTCTTCCACAAAAATAAAGCAGTAACTTTCCTGAAAACTACAGAATGAAACTTAAAATATCTTTGCCCTGAACAGAAACAAAGAGGAATAAAAAGTTTACGACAGGCTACACAGAGGCAGCCTTCAGCAAAGAAAGAGTCTTTGTCTGTTACTGCTTATTTGGATCAGACTTGGGAAATGGCCCGTGCCCAAAACTCTGTTACAGAGCTTTATTCAAGAAGCTTGAAACAAGGCCCCAATCAACTTCGAATTTAACTTGATTCAGAGTGACCTATATATACACACTATTATAAAACAGATTTGTTTAGAAAATATGACCTGCATACAAAATCAGACTCTAGTGAAAATACGAAATACTTGAATAAAATTACTCCGAAATAGGGCATGATTACTCCTATAATCCCAGCACCTGTGAGGCAGAGGCAGGAGGATCTTGAGTTCTAGGGCAATTTAATTTGCAGTAACAAGATTCTGTCTAAAGGGAAAGAAATGACCAAAGAGATGACACAATGGTTAAGTGCATTTCCTGTGCAAGAATGTGTGCCTGGGCTGGAGGAATGGTTAGCGGTTGCATCAGACAGCTTCAGGTTCGCTGAGGTGAACTTCCAGACCAGGCACAGTTATGGAGGAAGGGATATTTATTGAAGCTTACAGATCCAGGGGAAGTTCCATAATGGCAGAAGAAGCTGGCCTGCCTTCACAGGCCCAAGCAGAGAGAGAGAAGCACAAGCCTAAAGCCAAAAGCCAAAAGCCACAGCACACTTCAGGAACTCCAGCTAGGCAGACTTTGCATATCTTTAGATTGAAATCTGAAACCCACCACCACACCTTAAGATCCACACAATGGCACTGACTCCAGCCAGGTGGCTGCAGGTGCAAACTACAAACAAACAACTGAATATATTGGGGGCCATCTATTCTATTCAAACCATCACAGCAGTTAAGGCACTTGCCTGCAAACCCAAAAGACCTAGGTTCAATTCCCCAGGACCCACAACAGCCAGATGCACAAGGGGGTGCATGCGTCTAGAATTCATTTGCAGTGGCTGGAGGCCCTGGCATGCTTTGTCTCTCTCACACTCTCCCTCTTTCACTGTCAAATAAATAATAAATAATTTTAATTTTTTTAAAAAAAACAATATGTGGCCTGAGTCCTGAAACTAACTAAATTCAAATCTCCAGATCCCACATACACAGCTGGGTATGGCCACACATACCTGTAACACCAGTCCCACAAAGGGGAGCCAAGACCAGGGGAATCACCTGGACTCACCAAGAAAAAAGAAAAAGACCCAGTTGTGGTGGCGCACACCTTTAATCCCAACACTCGGGAGCACAGGTAGGAGGATCGCCATGAGTTCGAGGCCACCCTGAGACTACATAGTGAATTCCAGGTCAGCCTGGGCTAGAGTGAGACCCTACCTTGAAAAAACAAAAAAGTGAGAAATAGGCCAGGCGTGTTGGCACACGCCTTTAATCCCAGAACTCAGGAAGCAGAGGTAGAAGGATTGCTGAGAGTTTGAGGCCACCCTAAGACTCCATAGTGAATTCAAGGTCAGCCTGGGGTAGAGTGAGACCCTAACTCGGGAAGAAAAAAAAAAGTGAGAAACAACTAAAAGCTGCATTCCATATTTAATGCTATATGCTCAAGAGTTATTTTTTCCAGGGATTGGAGAGATGGCTCAGCAGTTAAAGGCACTTGCTTGCACAGTATGATGTCCTGGGTTCAATTCCCCAGTACCCACATAAAGCCAGACGTACAAACTGGTACATGTATCTGGAGTTCATTTGTAGTGGCTGGAAGCCCTAATGTACTCACATCTCTCAGTTGGTCTCTCTCTCTCTCTCTCTCTCTATCTATGTATCTAACTATATTTCTCTCATTTGTAAATAAACAAATAAAATATTTAAAAAGAACTGATTTGACATTAGGGATATGGGCTTAGAATGCAAAACTATAGATTAAGTCAGGCACTGAAGAGTTGCAGGTAAAAAGTTTCTTCTATGTCAACATCTGTGCATGTATTATTAGAAACAGTTCATCTAGTCAACTTCTATTCTTTAGGTATTAGCCAAACATTTAAATGTGGTTTTTCTTTTCTTCTTATTTCTTGAATGTTACTCTAGTTCTAGTCCTAGAACTCACTCTATACATCAGACTGGCCTTGAACTCAAGGTACTCCTTCTACCTCAGCCTGGTGAATTTTGGAATTAAAAGTGAGGTCTAGCCGGGTGTGGAGGCTCACACCTTTAATCCCAGCACTTGGGAGGCAGGGGTAGTTTGAAGCTACCCTGAGAATACAGTGAGTCCCAGACCAGCCTGGGCTGTAGTGAGACCCTATCTCCAAACAACAACAACAACAACAACTATTTGAGATGGAGAGGGAGGGGCAGAGAAACAGAGACAGAGACAGACAGACAGACAGACAAAAAATGCACGTCTTTGTTTCAATCCCCAGCGGTGCATAAACCAAGTGTTGTGGAGTTAGAGAAACAAGGTTGTCCTTGGCTAGAATAGTGAGGTGTAGACAAGCATGAGGTATGTGAGACTCTAAAAATACCAGCCAGCCATGGAACACTAAAAACAAAAAGGTTTCCTATTTTAATTCCTTTCTTTCTGTCTTTAATTACTTACTTATTTTGAGAAAAGAGGAAGAGAAAGGAAAAGAAAAAGAGAGAATGAGTGCATCAGGGCCTCTAGCCACTGCAAATGAACTCGAGACGCATGCACCACCTGTGCATCTCGCTTATGTGGGTTCTGGGGAATCGAACCCGGAATCCTTTGGCTTTGCTAAGACAGCTCTCCTGCCCAAGGCTTCCTATTAAAACACCATGCTTGTTACCAGTTGTTGCAGCTTTTCCTCTTCTCTTCTCTTTTTCTTATTTTGTGTGTGTGTGTGTCACGCGCTTTTTTTTTTTTTTTTTTCCTAGCTCAGGCTGACCTGGAATTCACTATGTAGTCTCAGGGTGGCCTCGAACTCAGGGCAATCCTCCTGTCTCTGCCTCCCAAATGCTGGGATTAAAGGCATGCGCCACCATGCCCGCCTCTTTTTCTTATTTTTGTTTTTAAGATTTTTGGGTTTTTTTTTTTTTTTTTTTTTTGAGACAGGATCTCCTGTAGCTCAGGCTGACTTGTTCTACAGCTGAATCTGGCCTTGAATTCCTGATCCTCCTGCCATCACTTCCCAGGTGCTAGATTATCTATAGTTAAAGACCTGAGAATCTGTGATGATCTTTTTAAAGCTAGGGGTGTAAAGGACCTGGTGTACATGTCAACACAAAGTCCCCAAAAATATTTTGTAAGAGACCCCACAAAAGTTACTGCCAAATGGACTGTTTCCCAACTAATGAAGGACTGTTTATCTTGCTATAATTTGTCAGTAAGATAAGTTCTAACCGACAACAATCTTTTTATTTTCAGAATTTTCAGTGGTACTTGCAAACTTCTAAGTCATAAATAATAGATTAATGATGTCAACTTATTTCTACAATATCCACTTGATTAATAACAAATATGTTTATATCTTAGTATTAACCTTGAAATAATTTGAAGATCCAAATCTGAGGGAATGAGAATCTCTGCTCTAGGCCTATTTTTAGATTGTCCCCGTCACTGGTTTCCTTTTGAGCCATATGTGGTTCTATGCCAACTGGTCCTGCACATTGTTGCTTCCATCAAGTAGCTGCCTTGTGCAGCTGCTCAAATGCTTATGATTTTGTTTTCAAATTCTGAAGAGCAAATGTGAACTACAAAGCCTTTATTGAATATTTTAATATACTTTTTTAAATTTATTTATTTATTTATTTATTTGGGAGCGAGAGAGAGAGAGAGAATGGGTGTGCCAGGGCCTCCAGCCACTGCAAACAGACACGTGCGCCCCCTTGTGCATCTGGCTAACATGGGTCCTGGGGAATCGAGCCTCAAACCGGGGTCCTTAGGCTTCACAGGCAAGCGCTTAACCGCTAAGCCATCTCTGCAGCCCGCATTTAAATTTTTATATTTTTTCTTTCTTTTTTTCGAGGTAGGGTCTCACTCTTGCTCAGGCTGACCTGCAATTCACTATGTAGTCAAGGGTGGCCTCAAACTCACCACCATGCCCGGCTATTTATTTACTAGCAGAGAAAGAGAATAGACACACCAGGACCCCATCCACTGTAAACAAACTCCAGATGCATGCACTATTTTGTGCATCTGGCTTTACATGGATACAAGGAAATTGAACCTGGGTCATTAGGCTTTGCAGGCAAAGGCCTTAACTGCTGAGCCATCTCTCCACCCCCAGAATCCTTTTTTTTTAATCTGAAGCAGGATCTCTCTAGCCCAGGCTGACCTGGAACCTGAAATCTTTTTTTTAAGTATATATATTTGCAAGTAGAGAAAGAAGAGAGAGAGAATATGAATGGGTACTCCAGGTCCTCTAGCCACTGCAAACAAACTCCAGATACATGCACTACTCTGTGCATCTGGCTCTACGGGGAATCAAACCCAGGTCATTAGGCTTGTAGGCAAGCGCCTTAACTGCTTAGCACTCTCTCCAGCCCCTCAAATCTCTTTCTCTTTCTTTCTCTCCCTCTCTCTCTTACTCTCTCAAATAAATAAGCAAAATATTATTAAAACATAAATACAGTCCTTGGGCTGGAGAGATGGCTATAAACTCAGCACTCAGGTGAGGCAGAGGGATGCTGAGTGCAATGTTGGCTGGCCTAGGCTATACAGTCAGACACTATCTCAAATAAAACAAAAGGAGAGCCAGGCGTGGTGGCGCACGCCTTTAATCCCAGCACTCAGGTGGCAAAGGTAGGAGGATAGCCGTGAGTTCAAGGCCACCCTGAGACTACAAAGTTAATTCCAGGTCAGCCTGGGCCAGAGTGAGACCCTCCTCGAAAAACCAAAAAAAAAAAAAAACTATAAGCTGGGGCTGGAGATATAGCTTAGTAAAGGCACTTTGTCTTCAAAGCCTGTAGACCCAGGTTTGACTCTCCAGTACCCATGTAAACCACATACACAAGATGGTGCATGTGTCTGGAGTTCATCTGTAGTGCGTCGGAGGCCCTGACATGCCTATTCTTTACCTGCCGTTCTTTCTTTCTCTCTCCCAAATAAATAAAATGTTTAAAAAAAAAAAAAAAAAACCTATAAACTGGTAGCCAACCATGGTGGTACACGCCTTTCTTTAATCCCCGCACTAAGGAGGTAGAGGTAGGAGGATCGCTATGAGTTCAAGGACAGCCTGACAGACAACAGAGTAAATTCCAGGTCAGCCTGGGCTACAGTGAAACCCTATCTTGAAAACCAATAAATAAATAAATAAACCTGAAAGCTGAAATAACACTATTCCTTCCATAAATTGCTTCTGGCAGGGTGTTCTGTCCAGCAATGAAAAAGCAACTGCTACATCATGAGAGTGTGAGTGCCTGTGTCTAACCCTCAGCACCATTGTAAAAAGCCAGGCATGGCCACAAATCACTGGAACCATAGGTGTGAGGGGGCCAGAGACAAGAGAATCACTTGGGCTCCTTCATTAGCCAGGCCAACCAAAAAATGGCAGCTCCAGGTTCAGTGAGAAGACACTCTCTCAAGGAAACAATTCTATCAACAATAGAGAAGGACACTAGGCAGTCTATTCTGGCTTCTACACACATGCACATGGGTTGCACACATCTACTACATAGATATATGTGCACACATGATACATATACACACCATATATACACACATAGATAAATGAATGACATCAGCAAAAGCAAGAAGACCCTGCCCTGTCTTAGATCCCATTGATATCACCATCCCCTCCCTACCTTCACGCCTATGAATAAAATGATTTGACTGAGCAAACAAGAAAGGAGTAATAGCTACAGATATTCAATTTTTTTGTTTGTTTGTTTCTGTTCTTCTGAGGTAGGGTCTCATTCTAGCTCAGGCTGGCCTGCAATTCACTATGTAGTCTCAGGGTGGCTTCAAACTCACAGCAATCCTCCTACCTCTGCCTCCCAAATGCACTACCATGCTCAGCTCAGACCCCAGATTTTAAAGATACTAAAGGATATGGGATGCTTACTTAAAAAGAAATGGATAATCAGGATAGGCTTGTCTATTGAAGAAATAATTAAGTATGTAGTTAAAAATGTTTCCGAAAGCCAGGTCCAAATGAATACAGCTCAATAACAGGCTATAAAACCAGCATTATGCCAGGCATGGTAATGCATGCCCCTTTAATCCTAGCACTCAGGAGGCAGAGGCAGGAGGATCACCATGAGTTCAAGGCCAGCCTGAGATTACATAATGAATTCTAGGACAGCCTAGGCTAGAGCTAGACCCTACCTTGGGGGGAAAAAAAAGCATTATACTAAAACCTAAACCAAAAACATAAGAAGAATACAACAGCTAATGATCCTCAAGACCATAAAAGCAAAAATTCTTAAAACTACAACAAGTTAAGTCTAACCAAGTATAAAACTGATAGTATTATCAGTCAGCTGGGGTTTAAAGCCTAAAAGGTAAAGACAGCTGAACTTTTATAATAACTCAAAATCAAAACACCAGGGGGAGAAAAACTATTATTGTAGGACAATTGTAGTAGCACATACTTTTTAATCCCAGCACCTGGAGGCAGTGGTAGGACTGTGAGTCAAGGACATCCTGGGATAACAGAGTGAGTTCCAGGTCAGCCTGGGCTACAGTGAGACCCTACCTGGCCAGGGGGTGGGGGGGTAATTGTAATTCACCTATTAGATTTATATTCAACAGAGGCACAAAAAGTATTTAACAAAATCTATTATTCATTCCTGATGATAAGAACTTTCAGCAGAACCAGGCATGGTGGCACTCGCCTTTAACTGCAGCACTCAGGAAGCTGAGGTAGAAGGATCACTGTGAGTTTGAGGAGAGCCTGAGGCTACATAATGAAATCCAGGTCAGCCTGGGCTAGAGAGCAAGACCCTAACTCGAGAAACAAAACAAAAAGAGGACTAGAAAGATGGCTTAGCAGTAAGCCACTTGCTGGCAAAGTCAAAGGACACAAGTTCAATTCCCTAATACCCACATAAAGCCAGATGCACAAGGTGACACAGGTATCTGGAGTTCATTTGCAGTGGCAGGAGGCCCTGGCATGTCCATTCTCCCTCCCTCCCTCCCCCTTTCTCTCTCTCTCAAATAAATATTTTTTAAAAATAAATCCCAGAAAACTAAGACTAGATGACATAGCTATTTTGGAAAACAACTCAGAGTCATTTCTTGTTCACAAAACTCTACATGTGACCCATCTATCCATTCAATCAGAGGTTATGTCCCACACAGAAATAAAAGCATTTGACCATACCCATATAGAAACAAATATTCTTTAAAAAATTTTACTTGTGATTGGTAAAACATGAAAACATTCCTTATTTACAACATGTAAAGATTCACTAAAGTGGGGCTGAAGAGAGGGCTTAGTGGTTAACATGCTTGCCTGCAAACCAAAGAAACCAGGTTCAATTCTCCTGTGTACACATAAAGCCAGATGCACAAAATGGTGTATGCATGTAATGTTCCTTTGAAGCGACTAGAGGCCCTGGCCCACCCATTCTGTCTCTATGCCTTTAATCCCAACAACTGGGAGGCACAGGTAGGAGGACTGTTGTGAGTTCAAGGCCAGCCTGAGACTACAAAGTGTATTACAGGTCAGCCTGGGCTATAGCAAGACCCTACATGAAAAAAATAAAAAAATAAAAACTGGGCTTGAGAGATGACTTAGTGGTTAAGGCATTTGCCTGCGAAGCCTAAGGACACAGATTGATTCTCTAGGTCCCACATAAGCCAGATGTCCACGTGTCTAGAGTTCATTTGTAGTGGCTAGAGGCCCTGGCATGCCCATTCTCACTCACTCTCTTTCTCTCCCTCTCTCTGTCTCTAGTAAGTAAATAAAAATAAATCTTTAAAACTAAATTAATTAAATTAAATAAAAATTAGCCAGGGTACTCCCACTTTGGGTAGAGAATCTTCTCTTTTCAGATGGCAGTGACCTTGGGATGACTCAGAATGTATCATAGTGCTGGAAAGAAGTGACTGGAGTACTGAGTAACATCTCGATCACACCTTCCAAGGCTCAGGGTCTAATGTGGAAGAGGTGGCGGAAAGAATGTTAAGAGCCAAAGGAAGGGTAGGACTCCTTACAATGTCCTCCCCTCCAGACATAAAATGGTCTGGATATCCATGACCTCATAGTGCCTGACACTACCTACACAAGACCATCATAAGAGGAGGAAAAGATCATGACATCAAAATAAAAGAGAGACTGATTGAGATGGTGAGGGGATATGATGGAGAATGGAATTTCAAAGGGGAAAGAGGGGGGGAGGGTATTACCATGGAATATTTTTTATAATCATGGAAAATGTTAATAAAAATTAAGAAAAAATAAATAAATAAAATAAAATTTAAATATTAGCCAGGGGATAGTGGCACACGTCTTTAATCCCAGCACTTGGGAGGCAAAGGTAGGAGAATCACTGTGAGTTCAAGGCCACCCTGAGACTACATAGTGAATTCCAGGTCAGCCTTGGCTAGAACAAGACCCTACCTCGAAAAACCAAAACTAAAAATTAAGAAATAAAAATTGTATAAAATATTGTGCCACGGTATACCAGCAAGAAACTAACACAGCTTGTATTTCCTACTCTTTTTTTCTTTCTTTCTTTTTTTTAATTTCTTTTTGCTGCTTGTGTGTGGTGCTCATGCATGCCAGCAGCGGCTGGAGAGGAACACTGGGCATCCTGTTCCATTGCTCTTTGGCCTGGTCTTTGTTTTGAGCCAGAGTCTCTTGACTTACTTTACTGACTCCAGAGCTTGGGAGGCTCCAGTAACTGTCTGGTCTCTGCTCTCCTACAGGACTGAGGTTACAGGTACACATGGCCACACCCAGCTGTTTATTAAATGGGATCTGGAGATTTGACCACTGGCAGGGCCACTTAACTCATGAACCAACTCTCCAGCCCTTATTTCCCATTCTTGACATCATCATCTAAGGTCATGTGATGGACTCATATCATGCAGGTTTATATAGGTGAACACTCCCCAAACACAGATACTACAACAAAGTCTACAAATAATAATGTCACAAGATGTTTCCTCATCATTAAAATGTGTGTGGATGGGCTAAAAAGAAGGCTTAGTAGGAGGCACTTGCCTGTAAAACCTAAAGACCCAGGTTCGATTCCCCAGAACCCACATAAGCCAGATGCACAAGGTGAAGCATGTGTCTGGAGTTTATTTGTAGTGGCTGGAGGCCCTGGCACACCTATTCATATCCCCCCTCAAATAAATAAATAAAAACATTTTTTTTAGAAAGATATGTGTAACTGCAAGGGGCACATGCATCTGGAGTTTGTTTGCAGTGACTGGAAGTCCTGGCGCACCCATTCTCTCTCTCTATCCACCTCTTTCTCTCTCTGTCACTCTCAAATAAATAAATAAAAATAAACAAAAAATTTTTAAAAAAAGATATGTGTAGCTGGACAAGGTGGCGCATGCCTTTAATTCTAACACTCAGGAGGCAGAGGTAAGAGGACTGCTGAGAGTTCGAGGCCACCCTGAGAATACATAGTGAATTCCAGGTCAGCCTGAGCTAGAGTGAGACCCTACCTCACAATGCCCCCCCCCAAAAAAAGAGAGACAGAAATGTGTGACTATATTTCATAAAGACATGCTGCCATTTGATTAAATGTGAACTGAAAAGATTCTTACCTGTGAGATGTGATTGATGGAAGACTCCATTCTCCGAAGCTGAGAGGCTTGGATGTCCAGCAATTGGAGTACATTGTTAGCCAATGCATTTATTTGATAAGCAACACTAGCTAGCGATTGGGTTGTATATGCTTTGGTCTCTTCTAATGCTTTTCTCTTGTCTGTAGCCTAAAATAAGAAAAATAAAAATTTATTTAACATTCACCAAACACACAGGATTCCCAAGTCCTATCCACTCTCATAGTTTCCCAATAACCAGATGGCTTAGCAGGCAATAGCTATGCAAGACTAAAGGACCTGAGTTCTATACTCAGCACCCATACTTGGCAGCACACACCTGTAACTCCATGACTGAGGGAGACAAGACAGAAGTTCACTGGGGCTCCCTGGTCAGCCGGTTTTAACAGGGAGAGAGAGACCCTGTCTTCAGGAAATAAGGTACAAGAAGTAAGAGAGGATATCCACTATCTCTCTGGCCTCCACATGCATATATATGGGGTTCACACATGGGCATATACCATACACAAGAACCACACATGTAACGACAAAGAGATTCACAAGACCCCTCCTCAAAGTTATACAGTGGAGAGGAGCCGCTCCCCAGCCAACACACTGGCCCTTAAGTTACTCCAGGATGCAGCTTTCATGAGCTGAGCGGTCACCCATGGGGTGGGATTCTGGTGGTGTAGCTGCCATCCACACCCCTGTAAATAACCTTCAACTAACTCATTAGCTCTCCAAGTTGAACTTTAGAGGAACTGTGATTTTGGTCTATTGTTGGTGTCCTACCTGAAGTGAATGAAGTCTATTCACATCTCCACAGAAGCATGAACAAAACACTATCCAGCTTCAGTAAGTTGTGATAACATATTTTAAAAGTTCACATTACTTGATTTTATGTTGGCAACAATTTGTATCTAAAAGCCATTAAAAGTTTGGTTTGAGAGGCTGGGCATGGTGGTGTATGCCTTTAATCACAGCACTTGGGAGGCAGAAGTAGGAGGATGGCTGTGAGTTAAGAGGCCTAAGACTACATAGTGAATTCCAGGTCAGCCTGAGCTAGAGCAAGACCCTATCTCAAAACACTCAAAAAAAAAAAAAAAAAAAAAAAACATGGTTTCAGGCTAGAGAGGTGGTTCAGTGGTTAAAGATTTGCCTTCAAAGCCTAAAGACCCAGGTTCAATTCCCCAGTACCCATATAAAGCCACAAGCACAAAGTAGTGTGTGCATCCAGAGTTTGTTTGCAGCAGCTGGAGGCCCTGGTATGCCCATTTTCTCTCTTTCCTCTCTTCTTTCTCTCTCTGCTTCCAAATAAATTTTTTTTTTTAATTTAGTCTCACTAACCTTTTGGGGGTATAGATTTTTTGAAACAGAGTTGCACTCTATAACCCAGGCTGGCCTCAAACTTCAGTCCTCCTACCTCAGCCTTCTAAGTGCTGGGAATGAAAGTGTGCTCCACCACACCCAGCTCTTCACTGACTGAAAAAAAAATTGCTTTTTTTTTGGATGCATCTTAAAAATGAAATATCAGCCAGGTGTGATGGCACATGCCTTTAATCCCAGCATGTGGGAGGCAGAGGTAAGAAGACTGTCATGAGTTCAAGGCCATCCTGAGACTACATAGTGAATTCCAAGTCAGCCTGGGATAGGGCAAGACCCTACCTCGGGGGAGGGGGGGAGAAATATCAAACCAGGTGCAGGTGTGGTGGCACACACACTTATAATCCTAGCACTTGGGAGGCAGAGGTAGGAAGATCACTGGGAGTTCGAGGCCAGCCTGGTCTAGAGCAAGACCCTACCTCAAAAACAAACAAACAGAAAAAGGTGTATAAGCTGTTATAATATTTATAACATAAAAAAATAAAAAGAAGACCAGGCGTGGTGGCACACACCTTTAATCCCAGCACTTGGGAGGCAGAGGAAGGAGGCACACCATGCGTTCGAGGCCAGCCTGAAAATACATAGTGAATTCCAGGTGAGCCTGGGCTAGAGTGAAACCCTACCTCCAAAAACCAAAACAAAATAAAAAGTGAACAAAGGGCTGGAGAGGTGACTTAGCGGTTAAGCGCTTGCCTGTGAAGCCTAAGAACCCAGTTCAAGAGGCTCGATTCCCCAGGACCCACGTTAGCCAGATGCACAAGGGGGCACACGCATCTGGAGTTCCTTTGCAGTGGCTGGAGGCCCTGGCACACCCATTCTCTCTCTCCCCCCCTCTCTGCCTCTTTCTCTGTCTGTCGCTCTCAAATAAATAAATAAATTTTTTTTTAAAGTGAAAAAATGCCTACCTTAATGCAGATTATTTTGATTTTACAGAACATACCAAAACACCAACTGTCATTTTGCTCTACCTCTACCTTAAATTTTGTCTTCAAGCCAAACACTGTTTACTTAATATACTAATTTATTCATTTTACAGGTTTCAAACCATTTCTTTTCAACTCTTCACTGTAGCATTTCTGCTGTATAATTATGTTCCAAACAATAACCCACAAGCTAACTTTGACAAGACCATTTCTAAATCATGGCCCACATAAGACAAAGCTCATATACAACACAGACACATGCTATTTGGCACATATACTATTAGCCTGTACAATGTTCTGTTTTACATGTTTACTTTTTTCTGTTCTAACCACAAGTTGCCTAGTGAACCTACTCAGATTGAAAGTGGGGAGGAGGTTCACATGTACATTTAAAATAGGGTGGGTATTGGGCATGGTGGCGCATGCCTTTAATCCCAGCACTCAGGAGGCAGAGGTAGGAGGATCGCCAAGAGTTAGACAGAGATAGGAAGATCACTGAGAGTTCGAGGCCACTCTGAGACTACACAGTGAATTCCTACCTTGAAAAACCAAAAAATATAATAAAATAGAGTGGGAAGGAAGGGAGAGATTGAGGGAGGGAGGGGGAGGTTGACTGATTGGGAAGAGGCAAGGAGAGATGGAGGAAGAGAGGGGAGGACTAAAGGAGATGGATATATATATATATGTATATATGTAGATGAACAGATTACTAGGGGTGGAATGGCCTAAGTGAGGTCAAGGGAAGAGACTGAGTAAAGCTGTGATGAGGATTAATCAAAATTTAAGATGTTATGAATAGGCCATATGAAAACCTACACTTTTGGATAATGGTGCACCCAGAAGCCATAGATTGTTACTAGAAAAATTTCAATGCCAGGGATGGAATACCTTCCAGTGAGCTGCTGGCCAGGAAGGTCCCTGATGCCCCCCCAAAATTACAGGCCATTGTGGAGGCTCCAGTTTCCCACCAGAAATAGATAGTAAGACCCAAATGCTGAAGACTCTACTTGCTTGGGCTGAAGGTCACTGAGAAAACCTGCTGGAGCTGAGCTGAAAACCTCGTCGCTGTTGACCAAGCTGACAAAGCTAGAAAAAAAACTATGCTGCATGCAGCTCTATGGGGGAGACAGAGGAGATAAATAACAGTGGACACTGCATGCTTTAAGTTTGGCCAGCCAGGCCAAATAAGCCAACAGGTGAAAGTAGCATGTCTATTATGGGGGAAACTAACCGCTCTCTACTGGGCTGGAGGCCCGCTCCACAGGCGGGAATACATGCCTGGTACTGAAACCCTAGTCAAAAGCCTATGATAGGCCGGGCGTGGTGGTGCACGCCTTTAATCCCAGCACTCAGGAGGCAGAGGTAGGAGGATCGCCGTGAGTTCGAGGACACCCTGAGACTCCATAGTGAATTCCAGGTCAGCCTGGGCTAGAGTGAGACCCTACCTCGAAACTCCCCCCCCCCCGAAAAAAAAAGCCTATGATAGAGGAGGTCATTATCCCTAGGAGTATAACCCTTCTATTGTCTGGCTAAATGCATATGCTCCCCAAACTGTCTGGTA
This sequence comes from Dipus sagitta, assembly GCA_036346955.1. NCBI lineage: Eukaryota > Metazoa > Chordata > Mammalia > Rodentia > Dipodidae > Dipus > Dipus sagitta. The sequence goes on from CM070773.1 coordinate 158,963,857, forward strand.
AGCACTTTTTTTAAATTTCATACCTATATATTAATGCTACTCTCACTTTTGGTTAGAGAAGCTTCTCTTTTCGAATGGCAGTGACCACTGGGATGACCTAAAAGGCACCATAGTGCTGAGAAGTGACAGAGGAGTGTTCAGCACGAAAACACTTCTATCACTCCTTCCAAACAAATTGGCCTTGAGATCCATGACCTGGTACTACCTACGCAAGACCTTCATAATAGAAGGAAAAGATGATGACATCAAAATAAAAAGAAAACTAATTGAGAGGGGAAGGAGATATGATGGAAAGTGGAATTTGTGAAGGGGAAAATGGGGAAGGAGAGGGAATTACCATGGTTTATTATCTATAATAATTATGGAAGTTGTCAGTAAAAAAAAAAAAGTTTTAAGAGAAAGAGAGCAGGAAAGAGAGAAAAAGCAAACTGGGCATGGTGGCACATGCCTTTAATCTCAGCACTCAGGAAGCAGAGATACTGAAGTAGGATAGAAGAAAGCTAGAGCTCCTTTTAGGCAGTTTCAGTTAGAGATCAAGGCCCAAACAGAACCAGGAGATGCCATCCCACATAACACCTCGGCCTGACATAACAGAACTCTTGGCAGAAATGGAATTCGTGTACAGTTGAGACTGATCTATAGTGCCCTCTGCTGTTAACAGTCTAGTGAAGGCCCAGGTGGGAGGGCTCTGGGATCAGCCCTCCGAATCTACAAACCAATTTGGTCTTTCCCTTGCCTATAAAAGCTGCTGTCTTCTTCCTGACGCTCTGCCCTGCTCCACACAGCTTCCCTTTGCTTTTTGGGCTCTACTCTTCTGGCTCAGCTCTGCTTCTCTTCCCTTGGGCCACAAGGATAGACATGAGTCTGGGTTCCCTCTCACCCAGGTAAGGTGGGTGGTGGGGGGGACCAGGAAAGCATAGCATAGTTTCTTAGTCTGCAAGAACTTTTCTGCTTGTCTCTGCATTATATATAGTTCGAGGTTAACTTCTCACTTAAATTACAAGAATGATTTTTATCTATTGTCTGAATCTTATTTCCCTTCTACTCTATATCTACCAGCACGTTGGCAGGCAGAGATAGGAGAATCGCTGTGAGTTCAAGGCCACCCTGAGACTACATAGTGAATTATAGGTTCAGCCTGGGCTACAGTGAGACCCTATCTTGAAAAACAAAAGTAAAGCTGGGCATGGTGACACACACCTTTAATCCCAACACATGGGAGGTAGAGGTAGGAGAATCAATATGAGCTCAAGGCCACCCTGGGCTACAGTAAGACTCTACCTTGGGGGGTGGGGGGAACACAGGAGAAAGAGGAGGGAGGGAAGCTTTCAGCCCTCTTGCTTCTATTAACTTTCTTCATCCTTTTCTATCAATTGTATTTATCTTTCTTTTTTCTCTTTTTTGTTTTTGTTTTCCAAGGTAGGGTTTTCACTCTAGTCCAAGCTGACCTGGAATTCACTATGTAATCTCAGTGTGGCTTTGAACTTATGATGATCATTCTACTCTGCTCCCAAGTGATGAGATTAAAAGTGTGCACCACCATGACTAATATTATCTTTCATAATTTTTTAATTACCTCTAATCCAAACCTAAAATCAAATTTAAATTTTTTCAAGTTCCAAAATGATCCCTTCCTATGTTTTATTTCATTCTGTATGACCCAAATCCAGCTTGTCCCTACTTGCTGATAATCATGACAATTTCTTACCCATAAATACAGAAACATGGGGGGAGAAAAAGCCAAAAATAAACCCAGCAAAATATACTCTGTTACTAAAAAGTGAGGAGTATAGGAAATTATCAACTGCATCAGAGAAGCAGGAGAGATCCAGAGCATTTAGAAGAGCCCACAGAAGCAGGCAGAAGCGGCTCCAGCAGCAGCAGAACCAGGTCCGCATGGCCATAGCCATAAGGCTCGGCCTGAGCCACAGGAAAAGCCAGGTGAGGGGATTCTCCACTCACACCTGAGCTCCTCGCACACTCAAAAAATGTGAAGGACCAGGCATGGTGGCTCATCCCTTTAATCCCAGCACTTGGGAGGCAGAGGTAGGAGGATTGCCATGAGTTCAAGGCCACCCTGAGACTACATTGTGAATTCCAGGTCAGCCTGAGATAGAGCAAGTCCCTATGTCAGAAAACCAAAAAGGAAAAAAAAAAAAAAACGAAAAAGAAAAAGAAACATGAAGGGAGATGGCAGGGAAGAACAGAGGAGCACACCATGAGGAAGAGGATCGTGAGGACCAGTGGGAGAACTTCAGCCACCATCCACAGCGTCCACTCCCCCACTGCCAACACAAGTGCCAGCAAGCACCAGAGCTCACTTACACAGCCCCTGGCACAGGACATCAGAGCAGCACTCCAGCAACCGAGCCAGCCTACCTGAGCCCACAGCCCAGCAAAGCGGGACCCAAACAGGAGCGGAGCATAATTGAGACCAAAACCATCCCAAAAGGTAACTGAAATTACACCAGGACAGTATGTAGGCTTGAATTGGAAGTGCTTATTGTACCTTCCATGTCAGGAAAAATTATATGTTAAATCTGATGGGTGGTCAGACTTGCCATTCTTAAATAAGCTATATTTTGGGCTTGTCATTTGGTGCTTCCTGATTTATAGTGCCTTTGTTTCCTCTTCTCTTGTACATTAGGGAAGGGTCTCCCTTGGTCACAAGCTGACATGGAACCCTCAACAGACCAGAAATCTTAGCCTCCTAGTTGACAGGATAAGGGTATGGGGCAATACACATCCTAAGGTACTGTGACTTTGATAGAGGATCTGGTTGTCATAATACTTACTCTTGCATAAATACTCTGTGCTGGTTAAATTTTATAATCTACCTGTATGTTGTTCCACTCAGTCCACTTGAATATTCTCATAGGAGGCAAACACAATATCTAGGGTCACTTTTGTAGTTACTCTGAGAGTCTTAAGAGCCACACCTAGCACCTTAAGCTCCTACCCTGAAGATACATAACATCAGATTGATACATCTAATAATAATGCATATAATTACAAAATCCAAGCATTAAATTACTCCAAGATGCAAAAATATGTACATTATAACACAAGAAACATAAAAAAATCAAGACAATATAAATCATCCAAAAGTATTAATTCATCATAAATTACCTCCAGTGAGAATGATTTACAGCAAATGCCTGGGAAAGATTTCAAAATAAAGATTATAAAAAATGTTCAAGGAAATCAAAGAAATGAAAGACGACACAGGAAACCAATTTAATGAAATACATAAAAGACATAAATAAGGAAACAGAAATAAAGAAAAACCAGTCAGAATTACTAGCAGTGAAGAACACAGTCAGTGAAATTAAAAACTCTGTAGAAAATCTCACCAACAGAATGGATGAAGGAGAGGACAGAATATCTAAACTAGAAGACCAGGTGGCAGATCTAATACAGTCCATCAAAGAGAAAGGCAAACTAATAGGAAAGTATGAATGGGAATTTCAAGATATTCGGGACACTATGAAAAGATCTAACATAAGAATTCAGGGTATAGTAGAAGGAGAACTTCACTCCAAAGGCATAGTAGTGTTTTCTACAAAATCACAGAAAACATGCCCCCAAATTAGGAAAGAGATGCCAATGCAGATACAGGAAGGCTTTAGAACACCAAACAGACAAAACCTGGAAAGAACCTCTTCTCACCATATTATAATAAAACTACCAAACACAAAAATCAAAGAAAATATATAGAAAGCAGTTAGAGAGAAAAATCAAGTCACATACAAAGGCAAGCCCATCAGGATCACAGCAGATTACTCAACACAAACTTTAAAAGCCAGAAGGGCTTGGAATGATGTAGTCCAAGTTCTGAAAGATAACAAATGTCAACCAAGGTTACTTTATCCTTCAAAGCTATCCATTCAAATAGATGGAGAAATAAAGACATTCCATAACAAAAGCAGACTAAAGGAATGTTTGAAGACAAAAACAGCTGTTGCAGTCATGTTCACATTGCTGGTAGAAATCACCCAACTAAGAGCAGCTTCTGAGAAAAAGAGGTTTATTTTGGCTTACAGGCTTGAGGAGAAACTCCACAATGGCAGGGGAAAACAATGGCATGAGTAGAGGGTGGACATCACCCCCTAGCCAACATAAGGTGGACCATAGCAACAGGATTGTGCCAAACACTGGCATGGGGAAAGTGGCTATAGTACCCATAAGCCCACCCCCAACAATACACTCCCTCCAGGAGGCATTAAATCCCAAATCTCCATCAACTGGGAACCTAGCATTCAGAACATCTAAGTTTATAGGGGACACCTGAATCAAACTACCATAACAGCTCTACAGAAAATACTTGATATAGGCCATTGCCGAAGCCCTTGGTTTCCCACCACGAATAGGTGGTAAGACCCTATTGCTGAAGACTCCACATACTTGGGCAGCAAGGCCACTGAGAAATCCTGCTGGAACTGAGCTGATAACCTCCTCCATGTAGACCAGCTGACAGAAAGCTGGAAGAAGCCATTCTACATGTAGTTCAATGGCAGAAAGAGATACCACCAGTGAAGATACTCAACAGTGGACACTGCAAGCCTTATAATTGGCCAGCCAGGCCAAATGAGCCAACAGGTGCAATAGTGGCAAGTCTGTCATGGTAGAAACCAACTGCCCTCCAATTGGACTGGAGGCCCACTCCATGGGGGGGGGGGGGGAATACATCCTTGATACTGAAAACTTAAAACAGGGGTAGTCATGAACCCTAGGGGTATAACATCTGCTGATGTCTGGAAAAATGTATATCCTATGCTTATCAAACTGCTCAGTAAGCACTTCTCTTAATATTTATACCCTTATATTAATGCTACTCTCACTTTGGGTAGAGAATCTTCTCTTTTCAGATGGCAGTGACCTTGGGATGACTCAGAAGGTATCATAGTGCTGGAAAGAAGTGACTGGAGTACTGAGTAACATCTCGATCACACCTTCCAAGGCTCAGAGTCTAAGGCGGAAGAGGTGGCAGAAAGAATGTAAGAGCCAAAGGAAGGGTAGGACTCCCTACAACGTGCTCCCTCCAGACATAAAATGGCCTGGATATCCATGACCTCATAGTGCCTGACACTACCTACACAAGACCATCATAAGACGAGGAAAAGATCATGACATCAAAATAAAAGAGAGACTGACTGAGATGGGGAGGGGATATGACGGAGAATGGAGTTTCAAAGGGGTAGGTGGGGGGCAGGGAGGGTATTACCATGGAATATTTTTTATAATCATGGAAAATGTTAATAAAAATTGAGAAAAAAATAAAAGAGACTGAGAGTGGGAGGGGATATGATGGAAGGTGGAGTTTCAAAGGGGAAAATGGGGGGGAGGGAGGGAATTACCATGGGCTATTGTTTACAATTATGGAAGCTGTCAATTAAAAAAAATAAATTTAATTTAAAAAGACAAAATAAAAAGAAAATACTTGAAAGGATCCTCCATGCTGGAGAGAGAGGAAAGCACACATATAAGGAACCTGGAAAAAAACAAAACATACTCAAATACTAGTTAATACAAGAAAGTAAAGGTAGCCAGGCGTGGTGGTGCACGCCTTTAATCCCAGCACTCGGGAGGCAGAGGTAAAAGGATCACCATGAGTTCAAGGCCACCCTGAGACGACAGAGTTAATTCTAGGTCAGCCTGGACCAGAGTGAGACCCTACCTCGAAAAACAAAAAAAAAAGTAAAGGTAAAATCAGAAAAACTACAAAACAAGAAAAATGGCAAAAATAAATACACACCTTTCAATAATAACTCTTAATATCAATGGCCTCAATGCCCCAACCAAAAGACAAAGGTTTGCAGACTGGGTTAAAAAGCAGTATCCTTCAATTTGTTGCCTCCAAGAAACTCACCTTCTACAAAGGATGGATACTATCTTAGAATGAAAGGTTGGAAAATGGTGTTTCAAACAAATGGGCCCAGAAAACAAACAGGGATTGCTATCCTAATATCTGACAAGGTAGATTTCAGTCCAACATTAGTTAGGAAAGATAAGGACGGTCACTGTATATTGATTAAAGGCACACTCCAACAGGTGGACATTAAAATCCTAAACATATATGTACCTAACATGGGGGCTCCCAACTTCATCAAACAAATGCCATTAGAACTAAGGTCCCAGATAACACCAAACACAGGTGTAGTGGGTGACTTCAACACCCCACTCTCATCAACTGACAGGTCATCCAAGCAAAAAATAAACAGAGGCATCTGGAATAAATGAGGTCATAGAACAAATGGATATACACACGATATGTCATCCAAATGCTGCAGAATACACATTCTTTTCAGCAGCACATGGAACATTCTCTAAAATAGACAATATATTAGAACACAAACAAATCTGAACAAATACAGGAAAATTAAAATAATTCCTTGTACTCTAATCACAATGGGATCAAACTACTAATCAGTAGCAAGAAAAGCTATGGAGCATACACAAAATCATGGAAACTAAACAATACACGACTAAATGATGAATGAGTCAAATGATGAGAACACAACATACCAAACCCTTTGGGACACAATGAAGACAGTCCTAAGAGGGAAATGTTATAGCTTTAAGTGGCTATATTAAGAAATTTAAAAGGTCAAGCCGGGCGTGGTGGCGCATGCCTTTAATCCCAGCAATCAGGAGGCAGAAGTAGGAGGATCGCTGTGAGTTAGAGGCCACCCTGAGACTACAAAGTGAATTCCAGATCACCCTGAGGTAGAGTGAGACCCTACCTCGAGAAAGAAAAAGAAAAAAAAAAGAAATTAGAAAGGTCACAAGTAAACAGCCTAATGCTTCACCTTAAAGCCTTGGAAAAAGAAGAACAAGGCAAACTGAAAATCAGTAGGCAGAAAGAAATAATTAAGATTAGGGTAGAAATTAATGAAATAGAAACCAAAAAAAACAATACAAAGAATCAATGAAACAAAGAGTTGGTTCTTTGAAAGGATAAACAAGATGAATAAACCCTTAGCAAATCTGACCAAAAAAAAGAGAGAAGAGACACAAATTAATAAAATTAGAGATGAAAAAAGCAACATCACAACAGATACGAGAGAAATTCAAAAAATCATAGGGACATACTCTAAGAACATGTACTCTACAAAGTTTGAAAATATGAAAGAAATGGATGATTTCCTTGATTAATATGACCTACCTAAATTAAATCAAGATGAGATTAATCACTTAAATAGACCTATAACAATTTTCGAGATCCAAGCAGTTATCAAAAATCTCCAAACTTTTTAAAAAGTCCAGGCCCAGATGGATTCAACGGTGAATTTTACCAGACCTTCATGGAAGAACTAACTCCAATGCTTCTTTAGCTTTTCCATAAAATAGAAAAAGAAGGAATCCTACCAAACTCCTTCTACAAAGCCAGCATCACCCCGATACCAAAACCAGGCAAAGATAGAACAGAAAAATAAAATTACAGACCAATCTCCCTCATGAACTTAGATACAAAAATGCTCAGCCGGGCATGGTGGTGCACGCCTTTAATCCCAACACTGGGGAGGCAGAAGTAGGAGGACCGTGAGTTCAAGGCCACCCTGAGACTACATAGAGAATTCAAGGTCAGCCTGGGCTAAAGCGAAACCCACCTTGAAAAACCAAAAATAAATTAAAAATAAAATAAAAATGCTCAACAAAATATTGGCAAACAGAATACAATATATCAGAAAGATCATTCATCCTGATCAAGTAGGCTTTATCCCAGAGATGCAGGGATGGCTCAACATATGCAAATCGGTAAATGTAACACATTATATAAAGGGACTGAAAGACAAAAATCATATGATCATGCGGGGCGTGGTGGCGCACGCCTTTAATCCCAGCACTGGGAGGCAGAGGTAGAAGGATCACTGTGAGTTCGAGGACACCCTGAGACTCCATAGTGAATTCCAGGTTAGCCGGGGCTAGAGTGAGACCCTACCTCAAAAAAAAAAAAAAATCATATGATCATCTCATTAGATACAGAAAAAGCATCTGACAAAATCCAACATCCCTTCATGATAAAAGTCCTACAGAGACTGGGAATAGAAGGAACATATCTCGACATAATAAAGGCTATTTATGACAAGCCTACAGCCAACATAATACTAAATGGAGAAAACTTTCAAGCTTTTCCACTAAAATCAGGAACAAAACAAGGGTGTCCACTGTCCCCACTTTTATTTAATACAGAACTGGAAGTCTTAGCCATAGCAATAAGGCAAGAGACACATCAAGTTATCATTATTTGCAGATGACATGATACTGTACACAAAGGACCCTAAAGACTATCAGCAAACTGTTAGAAACGATAAACATAGCCATGTAGCACGATACAAAATAAACACACAGAAATCAGTAGCCTTCCTATATGCTAAGAACAAACACATGGAGGATGAAATCAGAGATCACTCCCATTCACAACTGCATAAAAAAAAAAATAAAGTACCTTGGAATAAACCTAACCAAGGAAGTGAAGGATCTCTACAATGAAAACTTTAGAATACTCAAGGGAGAAATTGCAGAAGACACTAAGAAATGGAAAGACACCCCATGTTCTTGGATCAGAAGAATCAATATTGTGAAAATGGCAATCTTACCAAAAGCAATCTATACATTTAATGCAATCTCCATCAAAATTCCAATGGCATTCTTTACGGAAATAGAAAACACAATCCAGGGCTGGAGATGGCTTAGCGGTTAAGCGCTTGCCTATGAAGCCTAAGGACCCCGGTTCAAGGCTCGACTCCCCAGGACCCACATTAGCCAGATGCACAAGGGGGCGCACGCGTCTGGAGTTCGTTTGCAGTGGCTGGAGGCCCTGCCGCGCCCATTCTCTATCTATCTCTATCTGCCTCTTTCTCTGTCACTCTCAAATAAATAAATTTAAAAAAAAACACAATCCAAAAATTCATTTGGAAGCAGGAAAAACCTCGAATATCTAAAACAATTTTGAGCAACAAAAATAAGGTTGGTGGTATCAAAATCCCTGATTTTAACCTATAATACAGAGCCATGGTAACAAAATCAGCATGGTACTGGCACAAAAGCAGATATGTAGATCAAAAGAACAGAATAGAGGACTCCGATGTGCTATAGCCACCTGATATTCGATAAAAATGCCAAAAATACTCATTGGAGAAAAGACAGCCTCTTCAGCAAATGGTGCTAGGAAAACTGGATATGTATCTATAGAACGATGAAAATAGATGCTTATCACTCTCCATGCACAAGAATTAAGTCCAAATGAATCAAAGACCTTAATATCAGACCTGAAACTCAGAAACTGCTAGAGGAAGAAAATGGGAGAAACCCTTCAACATATTGGTCTTGGCAAAGACTTTCTGAATATAACCCCAATTCAGGCAATAAAACCACAGATTAGGAGCTGGAGAGATGGCTTAGTGGTTAAGCGCTTGCCTATGAAGCCTAAGGACCCTGTTTCAAGGTTTGATTCCCCAGGACCCACATAAGCCAGATGCACAAGGTGGTGCATGTATCTGGAGTTCATTTGCAGTGGCTGGAGGCCCTGTCATGCCTATTCTCTCCCTCCCTCCCTCTCTCTCTCTCTCTCTCTCTCTTTGTGCCTGTCACTCTCAAATAAATAAATAAAAATAAACAAATTTTTTTAAAAGCACAGATTAACCACTGGGACCTCATGAAATTACAAAGCTTTTGTAGGGCAAAATACACTGTGAATAGAGCAAAGAGGCAACCTACAAAATGGGAGAAAATCTTTGCCAGCTATATATCTGATAGAGGATTAATATCTAGGATGTACAAAAAACTCAAAAAATTAAATAAATCAAACAACCCAATTAAAAAATGCACTATGGATAGTTCTCAAAAGAAGAAACACAGATGGCATATAAGCATCTAAAAAAATGTTCTACATCCCTAGTCATCAGGGAAATACAGATTAAAACTATGTTGATCTGGCAATTCATGGGCAGTTTAGAAGTTCATTTGCAGAGGCAAAAGACAATGTCTCAAAGATAATGAAGCAGAGAAACTTGAAGTTGTTCTCTGACCTCCACAAATGCACCATGGTATGCACAACCATACACACAATAAACTGGTTAGCCAGAATGGAGTTTCAAAGGGGAAAGTGGGGGGAAGGGATGGCATTACCATGGGATATTGTTTAATAAAAAAATAATAATTTTTTTTTAAAAAGCCGGGCGTGGTGGCATACACCTTTAATCCCAGCACTTGGGAGGCAGAGGTAGGTGGATGAATTCAAGGCCACCTTGAGGCTACGTAGTGAATTCCAGGTCAGCCTGGGCTAGAGTGAAATCCTATCTCGAAAAAAAACAAGCAAACAAACAAAAAAGAGACAAAGAGGAATTAAAACCCCAAATAAAGATTATTAGAAGAACAAAGTTGTCAATAATTTTAAAAAATTAAAAAAGAAAGAGCCTTTCCATGATATAATTCAGCCACATCATTATAAATACAGAGCAAGCAAATAATATTAAAAGCAGTAAGGGCAAAGGCAAACACATCAGAATAACAAGATTACTCATCAGCAAACCTAAAAGACAGCGAAGGCTGGAATGATGTATTTGAAGCCCTGAGTGTGAGTAACCTCGAACCAAGACTGCTAACCATGTCAGAGAAACACGGACACTTAAGAACAAAAGCCAGGTGTGGTAGTGCACTCCTTTAATCCCAGGACTGGGGAAGCAGAGGTAGGAGGATCACTGTGAATTTGAGGCCACCCTGAGACTACATAGTAAATTTGAGGTCAGCCTGGACTAGAAAAAGACCTTACCTTGAAAAATCAAATTAAAAAAAGAAAGAAAAAGATAAGAACAAGCTAAAGCAGCTCATGTCCATCAAGTCAGCACTGTCAACTGTACTTAAAAGAATACTATAGGGCTGGATGGATGGCTTAGTGGTTAAGGCGCTTGTCTGCAAAGCCAAAGGACCCAGGTTCGATTCCTCAGGACCCACGTCAGCTGGCTGCACAAGGGGGTGTACGCATCTGGAGTTCCTTTGCAGTTGCTGGAGGCCCTGGCACGCCCATATGCTCTCTCCCTCCCTCTCCCCCTCCCTCCCTTCCTCTCTCTCTCTCTCTCTCTCTCTCTTAAATAAATAAATAAATATTTTGCCAGGTGTGGTGGCACACACCTTTAATCCCAGCACTCGGGAGGCAGAGGTAAGTGGATTACCATGAGTTCGAGGCCACCCTGAGACTACATAGTAAATTCCAGGGCAGCCTGAGCTAGAGTGAGACCCTACCTCGAAAAACCAAAATAATAATTAATAAAAATTTAAAAATATATATTTCTAAAAAGATATTTTAAAAAGAATACTATACATAGTAGAGAAAAAGTCTCAATCAGTAGAACACTGGACAGAATAAATTTCATGAAAACAACAGATGAAGCCAGTCGTGGTGGCGCATGCCTTTAATTCCAGTACTTGGGAGGCTGAGGCAGGAGGATCACTGTGAGTTTGAGGCCACCCTGAAACTACACAGTGAATTCCATGCAGGTGTAGCAGACAGCCTCAGGTTGTTGGGATGAACTTCCAAACCACACCCAGTTAGGAAAGAGGGATATTTATTGAAGATTACAGATCCAGGGGAAGTTCTATAATGGCAGAAGAAGCTGGCCGGCTTTCAAAGGCCCAAGCAGAGAGACCATCACAGGCACAAGCAAGCACACTTCAGGAACTCCAGGCAGAGCTCGAGCACTTTGTGTATCTTTAGACTGGAATTTTAAATCGACCCCACACCTTAAGGATAGATCCTAGGAACCTTCCACAGTGACACCTCCTCCAGTCAGGTGGCTGCAGATCTATATTACAAACATAAACTCCTGAATATATTGGGAGCCATATATTCAAACAACCACATTCCACCCTCCGCCCCCAAATATATTTATTTATAACCATCTCATATCGTTTACTGACAAATTTAAAGATCTCCCCACAGTCTTTATCAACTTAAGATAGTTCTAAAGTCCCAGTCTCTAGCCGGGCGTGGTGGCGCACGCCTTTAATCCCAGCACTCGGGAGGCAGAGGTAGGAGGATCGCTGTGAGTTTGAGGCCACCCTGAGACTCCATAGTGAATTCCAGGTCAGCCTGGGCTAGAGTGAGACCCTACCTCGAAAAAAAAAAAAAAAATTTAAAAATAAATAAATAAATAAAGTCCCAGTCTCACCTGAGATTTAAGATTGGCTCTTAGCTGTGAGTTCTATAAAATCAAAACAAGTTATATCCTTTTAACACAGAAAAGCACAGAGTGAGCATTACCAACCGCTATAAGGCAAAACAGGGAGAGACTACAACAATGTAAATTCAAGGAACACTATCAAGCAAACATCAAGCATCTGTAGTTCAAGTCCGGTATCATAACCATTGACTGAAAGTCTTTGCATTTTCCAACTATGCCCCTTCAGCTGGGCTGAGTAGCCAGAGAAAACTTACAACCCCAGCCAACAGCCTCCATGGTAGCCCTTATACAATCCTGGTATATCCAAAACATCTTTGGTTCTCCATGTAAACCATGGTCCATCTTCCAATGCTCATCAGCTTCAGGGCCATCATGCCCTGACTGTCTGCCATGTCATAGCAAAAGCAGCTCCTAAAACCCCATGTGCTTTATGTTCACTCCACACATCTTTCATGCTTCTGAAACCCATACCAGGTGTGCAGGACACAGCCTTATTCTTAAAATATTTTATTTTTATTTATTTATTTGACAGAGAAAGAGGAGAGAGAGAGAGAATGGGCACACCAGGGCCTCCAGCCACTGCAAACGAACTCCAGACACATGCGCCCTTTGTGCATCTGACTAACATGGGTCCTGGGAATTGAACCTGGGTCCTTCGGCCTTGCAGGCAAACGTCTTAACCACTAAGCCATCCCACCAGCCCACAGCCTTATTCTTAATTTAGGGATGAAATAAATCATGACCTTAAATAGTAAGTTTCTTTTCCAGTCAATTCTTTTTAAAAGAGAGACAATAGGCTGCCAGGGCCCTCAGTCACTGCAAACAAACTCCAGATGCATGCACCCCCTTATTCATCTGGCTTACATGGGTACTGGGGAATCAAACCTGGGACCTTGGGCCTTGCAGGCAAACACCTTAACTGCTAAGCCATCTCTCCAGCCCAAGAGTTTGTACTTTTATCATAGTCTTTCCTCAGGCATCTTTTCCATTATATCAATGTAAAACAATGGGGCCATCTTCCTTCCAAATGTTTATATATTTGGTAATAGCAGCTTCAGCAACCAGTCTCTGTGGCAGTAATATTAACTTGCTTGAGTTTTTCCAACTTAAAATCTTAAATCTCAGAGCTGGGTATGGTGGTGCAGGCCTTTAATCCCAGCACTCAGGAGGCAGAGGTAGGAATATCACCATGAGTTCAAGACCACCCTCAGACTACATAGTGAATTCCAGGTCAGCCTGAACTAGTGTGAGACCCTACCTCAGGGGAAAAAAAAAAAAAGTCACAATAAATGGCTGGAGAGACGGCTTAGCAGTTAAGGCGCTTGCCTGCAAAGCCAAAGGACCTCAATTCAATTCCCCAGGACCCATGTAAGCCAGATGCACAAGGTATAACATGCATCTGGAGTTTGTTTGCAGTGGTTGGAAGCCTTCATTCATTCTCTCCCCCATCCCTCTCTCAGATAAATAAATACAAATAAAATAAAATAAATTTTAAAAGACAGCCTGGAGATGTAGATTAAAAAAAAAAGTTACAGTAAAGCAATATCATTGATGAATGTATGTCACTTAAATACGTGCAAATCAAACTAGAGAACATACTTTATGACCAAGTTGGTATCATTTCAGTGATGCTAAAATGGCTAAATATAAGTAAATAAATAACCATAAGTACACTTCAGGACAATATACATGCATCAGATGAGGGCTGAAGAGATGGCTTAGCAGTTAAGCCACTTGCCTGCAAAGACAAAGGACCTAGGTTAGATACCCCAGGACCCATGTAAGACAAATGGACAAAGTGGCATATGGATCTGGAGTTCGTTTGCAGTGGCCGGAGGGCCTGGTATGCCCATTCTCTCCCCCCCCCTCCCTGACCCTCTTCTCCCCCCCCAAATATATGTAAATAAAAAAAAAATATTTTTAAGCCAGACATGGTGGGGTACACCTTTAAATGCAGGACTTGGAAAGCAGAGATAGGAGGATAGCCTTGAGTTCGAGGCCACTCTGAGACTACTTAGCGAATTTCAGGTCAACCTGGACTAGAGTGAGACCCTAACTAGAAACCCACCTCCAAAAAAAAAAAAATCGGGCTGGAGAGATGGCTTAGCGGTTAAGCACTTGCCTGTGAAGCCTAAGGACCCCGGTTCGAGGCTCGACTCCCCAGGACCCACGTTAGCCAGATGCACAAGGGGGCGCACGCATCTGGAGTTCGTTTGCAGTGGCTGGAGGCCCTGGCGCGCCCATTCTCTCTCCCTCTCTCTATCTGCCTCTTTCTCTCTGTCTGTCGCTCTCAAATAAATTAATAAAAATAACAAAAAAAATTTAAAAAAAAAAAAATCACATGAGGGTTGGAGAGATGGCTTACCAGTTAAGTCATTTGCCTACAAAGCCTAAGGACCCACGCTCAACTCTTCAGATCCCACATAAGCCAGACACACAAGGTGATGCATCTGTGAGTTCACACATGCATATAAAGTGGCACACACTTCTGGAGTTTGATTACAGTGGCTGGAGGCCCTGGCATGCTAATTCTCATTCTCTCTCCCTCCCTGTCTGTCTCTTTGTCTTTCAAAAGAAAAACAGGCCAGGACTGGAGAGATGGTTTAGTGGTTAAGGTGTTTGCCTGCAAAGCCAAAGGACCAAGGTTCAATTACCCAGGACCCACATTAGCCAGATGCACAAGGGGGCGCACGCGTCTGGAGTTCGTTTGCAGTGGCTGGAGGCCCTGGCGCACCCATCCTCTCTCTCCCTCTTTCTCTGTCAAGTAAATAAAAATAAAGTAGAAAGAAAGAAAGGGGGGGAGGGAGGGAGGGAGGAAGGAAGGAAAAGAAACAGGCCAGTCTGTTGGGTTTGCCTCAAAAAAAATTTTTTTAATCACATGATTATCTCAACAGATGCAGAAAAAGCTTATGAAAAGTCTGACATCTCATGATTTAAAGCCAAAAGATGGGTTGGGGAGATGACTGAGTGGGTAAAGTGCTTACTGCATAAGCATAAGGAGCTGAGGTTTTTTTTGTTTTTAAATTTTTTTTGTTTGTTTATTTATTTATTTGATAGCGGCAGAGAGAGAGAGAGAGAGAGAGAGAGAGAATGGGCGCGCCAGAGCTTCCAGCCTCTGTAAACGAACTCCAGATGCATGTGCCCCCTTATGCATCTGGCTAACGTGGGTCCTGGGGAACTGAGCCTCGAACCAGGGTCCTTAGGCTTCACAGGCAAGCGCTTAACCGCTAAGCCATCTCTCCAGCCCAGGAGCTGAGTTTTGATCAATAGCAACCCATATAAGATACCACATGTGGTGGCACACACCTGTATTTCTAGCACTGGAGAGGCAGAGACAGGGAATCCGTGGGATTCACTGACTAGTGTAGCCAAACAGCAAGCTCTGGGTTCAATGAGAGACCCTACCTCAAAGAATAAAAGAAAAACTGAGGAAAATCCCTAATTAATGTTCATCTCTAGCCTCCACATGCACACCCATGTGCACCCACGTAAGAACATGCATACACAAACTACACACATAAAAATGAAGAAACTAGGAACAGAATATACCTCAACATAATTAAGGTTATATGACAAACTTAAAGCAAACATATTAAGTGGGGAAAATTAGAAGCACAACCTCTAACATCAGGGATGAACCAAGGGTGCCCACTCTTAGCTGAAGAGCTAAGAAGAGAAAGAAAGAAAATCGGAACACAAACAGGAAAGAAAGAAGGAAAAGCACCCCTATCTGCAAACATGATCCCCATTTAAAGGAACCTGGGGCCGGGCGTGGTGGCGCATGCCTTTAATCCCAGCACTCGGGAGGCAGAGGCAAGAGGATCGCCATGAGTTTGAGGCCACCCTGAGACTACATAGTGAATTCCAGGTCAGCCTGGGCCAGAGTGAGACCCTACCTTGAAAAACCAAAAAATAAATAAGTAAATAAATAAAGGAACCTGGATCACAACTTTTTAATTTCTTTAGGAATCTCCATACAATTTTCCATAACAGGTATACCATAAAGCATGGATTTTTATTAGTTGTGGGAAACACTGAACTGATTTTCTATAGCTTAATGAAAGCACCTCAGATTTTTTTTTGGGGGGGGGGCTTTTTGTTTGTTTTTTTAGAGGTAGGGTCTCACTGAAGCCCAGGCTGACCTGGGATTCACTATGTAGTCTCAGGGAGTCCTCAAACTCAAGGCAATCCTCCTACCTCTACCTCCCAAGTGCTGGGATTAAAGGCGTGCGCCACCACACCTGGCTCAAATGTATTTTTGACTGAATCTCATCTTCACACCTTCCCTTCCATATGACACACTCAGATCTGTCCTGCAATAGGCCTTGCTGCTGCTCCTACGACCTATATCCACTGCCTTTCAACTTCCTCCCTTCCCCTCAACATTTTCTTTAATTTTTTTGTTTATTTTTATTTATTTGAGAGCAACAGACAGAAAAAGAAAGAGGCAGACAGAGAGAGAGAGACAGAGAGAATGGGCGCGCCAGGGCCTCCAGCCACTGCAAACCAACTCCAGACGCGTGTGGCCCCTTGTACATCTGGCTAATGTGGGTCCTGAGGAATCGAGCCTCGAACCGGGGTCCTCAGGCTTCACAGGCAAGAGCTTAATTAACTGCTAAGCCATCTCTCCAGCCCTCCCCTCAACTTTTAAACTCAAGATGCAGCTAAACATGGTGAGACAGCCTCCTTTCTAAATTCTGTATCTATGTTCCTTAAAATTCTAATATCCTTTCAAGAAAGATACTTTTCAACCCATATATAAACCATATACTTTTTGAAATTGTTTGTTTAAAATTGTTCTAAATATATTAAAATGCCAATGATCAATAATACAGAAGACTAAGGAGAACCCTATACCCTAACCTCATGCACAACAATATAGAGCCAGAGAGCTGGGAGTCCCTTTTCTCTCCTCACCCCACTTCTGCCCACACAGACAGCTAACAAACAAGCCTTATTCCTATTCTTCAACCCACTGTTCTGCCAATCAATCCCACTGTGGAGGAGTAAAAGCTGGAAAATATCGGGAACCAACTGTGCACTAATGGTGAGTAAGAAAGGGTCTACAGACTTCTGTAACTGCAGACTAGCTAGCTTCCTGAGTGTATGAACTGTTATGTTGGAAGAGTACACAGAAATGAAACAGGTCATCTTTGACCTTTCTCTGTTGTCTTCTGTGTTCTGAAGGAGGGTTTGTTTGATCACAGGGTCTTGTATGTAAGCCCAGGCTGGCCTGGATCTCACAATCCTCCTGCTTCAGACCCATTAGTGCTAGGATGACAAGCACATTGCCACCATGTCCAGCAATCTTTGAGAAAATCCAATGTTCCTTTCACCAAAGGATTCCTGATTTTTACCTTCCTTTCACAAGTTACTATAGTTACCCTCAATTAAAATGTTCTCAGCCAGATACGATAGCTCATGCCTGTAATTCCAATATCTGGGAGGCAGAGGCAGGAGGATCAGGAGATCAAGGCCCCTGTGGGCCACATAACAAGTTTGAGAACAGCCTGGGTTACATAATGTCTCAAGAAAGTAACAGTTTGAAGCCGGGCATGGTGGCGCCTTTAATTCCAGCTCTCAGGAGGCAGAGGTAGGAGGGTCACCGTGAGTTAGAGGCCACCCTGAGACAACATAGTGAATTCCAGGTCAGCCTGAGCTAGAAGAGTAAGACCCTACCTCAGGAGAAAAAAAAAAAAAAAAAAACGGAAAACAGTTTGGATGGAGGAGGAAGAAGAAAAAAGGAGTATAGGGAGAAAAAAAAGACCTTTTTTTTTTTTTTTTTGGTTTTTGAAGGTAGGGTCTCACTCTAGCCCAGGCTGACCTGGAATTCACTATGGAGTCTCAGGGTGGCCTCGAACTCACAGCGATCCTCCTACCTCTGCCTCCCGAGTGCTGGGATTAAAGGCGTGCACCACCACGCCTGGCAAAAACACCTTTAAAAAAAAAAATTATTTATTTATTTGACTGAGAAAGAGGGAAAGAGAATGAGTGCACCAGGGCCTCCTACCACTACAGACGAACTCCAGATATGCACACCCCCTTGTGCATCTGGCTAACGTGAGTCCTGGGGCATCGAACCTGGGTCCTTTGGCTTTGCAGGTAAACACCTTAACCACTAAGCCATCCCTCCAGCCCAAAAGACTATTTTTGATTTTTTTGTTTGTTTGTTTTTTGTTTTTTGTTTTTCGAAGTAGGGTCTTGCTCTAGCCCCAGCTGACCTGGAATTCACTATGTAGTCTCAGGGTGGCCTCGAACACACAGCGATCCTCCTACATCTGCCTCCCAAGTGCTGGGATTAAAGGAGTGCGCCACCACGCCTGGCTCTTTGATTCTGCTTTTTATATGACTCTATATTACTTGAATCTTTTATTGGAATATGTTATCTTTCAAAATGCTAGTTTACAGTTTCTCTTTACATAAGCAAATTTCTGATTGCCACAACAAAAATTAAAACCTTTACTCATTTTTCTTTAAATGGAATATTTCTTCATATAAGTATAAATATTAGGGCTCAGGAAGTAGCTCAATGTTAAGGGCTTGCCTAGCATACATGAATCCCTTAGTTTGATATCCAAAAAAAGAGGAACGAATTTAAAATATAAACTGGCCAGACTAGGTGACACACGCCTTTAATCCTAGCACTCAGGAGGCAGAGGTGGGGGGGGATCACCGTGAGTTCGAGGCCACCCTGAGCCCACACAGATCAGCAAGACCCTACCTCAAAAACAAACAAATAAAAAAGAGTGGCATAAGCACCTGGCAGCAAGAAACCCTGGCATGCCCATACACCGAGAGAGAGACAGACAGACAGACAGACAGACAAACAAATGAAAAAAATGTAAGTTAAAACGCACAAGGCGGCGAATGCATCTGAAGTTCAACTGTAATGACTAAAGGCCCTGGCACACCCATTCCCTATCTCTCTGTCTGCCTCTTTTCTCTCTCTCTCTCATAATATATATATATATATATATATATATATATACATGCATATATATATATATATATATATATACACATATATATGTATATACACACACACACACATTGTGGTTTGGTTTGGTTTAGTTTTTCAAGGTAGGGCCTTGCTCTAGCCCAAGCTGACCTGGAATTCACTATGTAGTCTCAGGGTGGCCACGATCCTCCTACCTCTGCCTCCCAAGTGCTGGGATTAAAGGCATGTGCCACCATGCTCAGCAATAATTTTATATATATATATAATGTTAAGATGGGAGCTTGGAGAGATGGCTCAGTAGCTAAAGGTGCTTGCCTTCAAAGCCTAACTACCAGAGTTCGAGTCCCCAGTACCTACGTAAAGCCAGATGCACAGTGGCACATGCATCCGGAGTTCATTTGCAGCAGCTGAAGGCCTTAGTGTGCCTATTCATTCACTTACACGCATGCACGTACACCCCTTCTTCTCTCTCCTTGCAAACAAAAATAAATACAAATAGCTGGGTGGGTGTTCATTTACAGTGGCGAGAGATGCTGGCATGCTCCAAGCCCACTGTGCGTGCAAACACATACACATACACAGTCAATAAATGACGTTTTTAAAGTAAAAGTGAAAATGTCAGCCAGGTAAGGTAGGGCACACCTTTAACCTCAGCACTCTGAGGTAGAGGTAGGAGGACTGCGTGCATCATACTGCCTGGCCTGGCTCTTTTTTCTCTCTCTCTCTCTCTCTCTCTCTCTCTCTCTCTCTCCTTAGTTTTTTCAAGATAAGATTTCACTGTAGCCTAGGCTGACCTGGAACTTACTCTGAGGCCCACAGTGGCCTCAAACTCACTACGATCCTCCTATCTCAGCCCTCCTGAGTGCTGGGATTAAAGACATGCACCACCACACCCAGCACATGTCTTAAAAGGTTTGAAAAACCTGTTGTGCTTTCCAGCTCCAAATTCCATTAACATTAATAACATAGTAACTTTCTGTTGTGAATTTTGAGAATTTCTCTTCCCACTTGTTATACTGGTGATGTTCTCTTTTTTTTTAAATAATAGGATGACATAAACATCCCAATGGAAGCTGGCAAAATTTCAATTTTTTAAATATTTTATTTAATATTTTATTATATTTTTATTTATTTGAGACAGGGAGAGTGAGAATGGGTACATCAGGGCCTCTAGGCACTACAAATGAACTCCAGATGCATGTGCCACCTTGTGCACTTGGCTTACGTGGGATCTGGAGAATTGAACTGGGTCCTTAGGCTTTGCAGGCAAGCGCCTTAACTGCTAAGTCATCTCTCCAGCCCTATTCATTTATTTTAGAGAGACAGAAAAAAAGATGCAAACAGAGAAAGAGAGAGAGAGAGAATGGGTGCACCAGGGCCTCTAGCCATCACAAATGAACTCCAGATGCATATGACACCTTGTGCACCTGGGCTTAAGTGGGTACTGGGGGATTCAAACCCGGATCATTTGGCTTTGCAGGCAAGTGCCTTGACCACTGAGCCACTTCTCCAGTCCCCTGGCAAAATTTTATATACCACCAAGTTGTAGTCACTGGCATTTTTAAAACAAACTCTTAGTAAAGTGTGAAATACATTTGTAACAGTATGTGCAATGTGCTTCAGATTACGACAGAATATATTAATTACCTATTCAAATATTCAGCAACTTTTTCTTTTAAGACAAAGTCTTATGTAACCTAGGTTGGCTATAAACCCCGATTTTTCTGGCTCTACCTCTCATATGCTAGGTCACAGACATGCCTTGGGGTTCTACTACATATGACCTTTTTTTCTAATTTTCTTGAGAAAAGGTCTCACTCTAGCCCAGGCTGACCTGGAACTCTGTAGCTCCAGCTGGCCTGGACTCAGAGCAATCCTCCTACCTTCATGTTGGGATCAAGATGTGCTCATCACACCAGACATAATTCTTTTCTTTTTAAATATTTATATATTTAAAATATTTATTTATTTGCAAGGGAGGGCAAAGAGAGATAGAGAATATGAATGAGAGAATGAATGAGTGCACCAGGACTTAATGCCACTACAAACAAACCACAAATACATGCGCCACTTTGTTTATCTGGGTTTATGTGGGTACTAGGGATTTGAATGTGGGCCATCAGGCTTTCGAAGCAAATGACTAACTGCTGAGCCATCTCCCCAGCTCCTGACTTGATTATTTTTGAGTTGAGGACTGACTAGTACTAGCCCAGAGTGGCCTTGAAGTCTAAATCTCTGCCTCAGCCTCTTAAGTGAGTGGGTGGGTGGGTGGGTGGGTGGAATGCAAGTTGTACACTACCAGGTCTAGCTCAGCAATTTAGACCAGTTTTTTCCATGAGATGTAATCACCAATGATTTGTATCTGCCTCCCCCACTCATCAAGTAAGTCAGATTGTAATAGTTACATCTAGGAAGCGCGCGCACTGACCTGAGAGTATGTAGTAGTAGTTACATCTAGGGAACACACACTGACCCCAGAGTATGTAGTAGTAGTTACATCTAGGGAGCACACACTGACCCGAGAGTATGTACTAGTAGTTACATCTAGGGAGCACACACTGACCCAAGAGTATGTAGTAGTAGTTACATCTAGGGAACACACACTGACCCCAGAGTATGTAGTAGTAGTTACATCTAGGGAGCACACACTGACCCGAGAGTATGTACTAGTAGTTACATCTAGGGAGGGCACACACTGACCTGAGAGTATATATTAGGTTCTTCCACTTAGCCTGGTGTGCAGAGAAGTAATGTTGGAGCTGACATCTGAACAGTGAGTATGTGCTGAGAAAATGAGAGAAGGGAAGGTAAACAGGTCAAAAGTGAATGTAAGCAGAAGGAATTGCAGGTTCACAGGCTTGTATACTGCAGTATAAACAAAGTGGAGAGAGTCATCTGTAAGGAGGTAGGTGGGATTCAGATTCAGCAAGGCTTACTGGCTGTTTCAGGGATTTTGGTCTTTTTCCCTTTTTTTTTCCTTCAGTGCTAATGAGGTGCACGGAAAACTTTTTTTCACATTTTTTTTTAAAGAGGAGAGGTCTCTAGTCCAGGAACTCATTCTGTAGTCCAAGCTATCCTGGAACTCAGATCGAGCCTCCTACCTCTGCCCAGCCCTCTTACATTCTTTTCATCCACTCTTCCAGAAGACATACTCCTTCAGCCTTAAAAGTAATGGCATAAGCCTCTAATCCCAACACTAGGGAGGCAGAAGTAGAAGAATTGCCAGGAGTTCATAACCACCCTGGACTAGAGCAACACTCTTACCTTAAAAAAACCAAAAAAAAAAAAAAAAAAAGTAATGCAGTCAGGTTTGCACTGCTGGCAAAAATCACCCAACCAAGAGCAGCTTTTGTGAAAAAGGGAAGCATTTTTGCTTATAGAAAAGCAAAAATTAAGGGGAAGCTCCATGATGGTAAAGCAATGGTATGAGCAGAGGGTGGACATCACCTCTTGGCCAACATCAGGTAGACAACAAGAACAGGAGAGTGTGAAAAACACTGGCAAGGGGACACTGGCTATAATACCCATGAACCTGCCCCCAACAATATATTGCTTCCAGGAGACATTAATTCCCAAATCTCCATCAGGTGGGAACCCATTCGGACCATCTAACTTTATGGAGAACACCTGAATCAAACCACCACACCAGGCAGAGTGGCACATGCTTTAATCCCAGTACTCAGGAGGCAGAGGTAGGAGGAACACCATGAGTCTGATGCCACCCTGAGACTACATGGTAAAATTCAGAATTCCTCCTACCTGAACCTCCCAAGTGCTGGGATTAAAGGCATGCACACCACATCCAGTCAATAAATAAAAAAACATTTTTTAAAAAGCCATGGTATTTGGGGCTGGAGAGATGATTTAGCAGCTAAAGTGCTTGCCTACAAAGCCAAAGGACCCAGGTTCTATTCCCCAGGACCCACATAAGCCAGATGCACAAGGTGGCCCATGTGTCTGGAGTTCATTGGTCTGCAGCGTCTGGACGCCCTGACATGCCCATTCATTCTTTTTCTCTCTCCCCTACTCTGCCTCTTTCTCTCTCTCTCTCTCTCAAATATATAAATAATATTTTTTAAATGTAGTGGTATTTGGCTACAATGCCCAGCTAATAAATAAAAATATTTTAAGTAGTGGTATTTGGCTGGAGAGATGGCTTAGCAGTTAAGGCACTTACTTGCCTGCAAAGCCTAAGGACCCAGGTTCAATTTTCTAGGTCCCATGTAAGCCAGATGCACATGGTGGCACATGTGTGCTGGAGGCCCTGGCATGTCCACTCTCCCCCCTCGTCATAAATAAATAAGTAGATAGATAGATAGATAGATAGATAGATAGATAGATAGAAAGAAGTTGTGGTATAGATACGTCATTTAGGGATGTACACCCACAGCCACTTACTCTAAGTGCTTTGACCACTTAAGAGCCTTCGTAGCAACTGTCACCCAGTGCAAAAAGAAGTTTCTCTTGTGGCCAGACATGGTGCTGCACACCTTTAATCACAGCACTTGGCAGGCTGAAGCAGGATCGCCTGGAACTCACAGCAATCCTCCTAGTGCAGGGACTAAAGGTGTATAACACCATGCCCAGCCACTGAGTTTTGTTTTGTTTTGTTTTCAATAAAATTTAGAATTACTATATGGATTAATCCGATGAGATGACAAGGCAAAACCTAACAAATGAGAACTATTTGGATCACGAAAAATGAGTTTCCCAGAGCAGGGCATGGTGGTGTACACCTTTAATCCCAGCACTAGGAAGGCAGAGGTAGTAGGATTATCATAAATTCGAGGCCACCCTGAGACTGCATAGTGAATTCCAGGTCAGCCTGAGCTCGAGTGAGATCCTACCTCAAAAAAAAAAAAAAAAAAGAAAAAGAAAAAGAAAGAAAGAAAGAAAGGAGTTTCCCAGTCAAAGAACATTTGTAAAGGTAAAAAGTGAGCCTTAAAAAGAAAAAAAAAAAAAAAAAAACTGGAGCCAGGCATGGTGGCACATGTCTTTAATCCCAGCACTCAGGAAGCAGAGGTAGGAGGATCACCATGAGTTCAAGGCCACCCTGAGACTACATAGTGAATTCCAGGTCAGCCTGAGCTACAGGGAGACCCTACCTCAAAAAACCGAAAAAAAAAAAAAAGAAAAGAAAGAAAGAGCACGATTGGCAAGATAAGGCCAGTGAGATACAATGTAGTAAGACTAAAATGACAAAAACTATTATACAGGGCCTCTCAGACCTCACTGAGTGATGTGTATGTCTTAGTCTGTGTTACCACAGCAAAACATCACAGACAAGGAAATGTATGAACAGAACAGAAGAGCAACAAAAAGCCGGGACAGCCAAAATCAAGTTGCAGGCATTTGATGTCAGGTGGAGATCTCTTGCTATACCTCACAGTGCAGAAGGCTGCAGGACAAGAAAGCCAAAATCACTCCCCCTAGCCCTTCTATATTTCTTTATTTGCAAGCAAGGGAGATAGAAGAGAGGCAGAGAGAATGGGTGTGTAGGGCCTCTAGCTGCTGCAAACAAACTACAGGTGCATGTGCTACTTTGTGCATCTGTCTTTACATGGGTACTAGGGAACTGAACCACTGAGCCCTCTCTCCAGCCCTCCTGGACCCCTTTTATAAGAACACCTACTTCCAAGGCTCAGGGTCTAATGTGGAAGAGGTGGCGGAAAGAACGTAAGAGCCAAAGGAAGGGTAGGACTCCTTAAAACATGCTCCCTCCAGACAAAATGGCCTGGATATCCATGACCTCATAGTGCCTGATACTACCTACACAAGACCATCATAATAGGAGGAAAAGATCATGACATCAAAATAAAAGAGAGACTGATTGAGATGGGGAGGGGATATGATGGAGAATGGAATTTCAAAGGGGAAAGTGGGGGAAGGGAGGGTATTACCATGGGATATTGTTTACAATCATGGAAAATGTTAATAAAAATTGAGAAAAAAAAAAGAACACCTAATCCTACTCATGAGGGCAGAACCCTCATGACAAGCAGCTCCCGAAAGGCCTCACTTTCAATAACATCACTTTAGGGATGAAGCTGAACATGGACTGCGAAGGGTGCTGTCATGTCAGCTACAGCAGCATGTTTATGGTGAATCATCAAGTAGATTCAAACAGGGGAGTGACATGATTAGAATCCTTTTCTAAAAGTACACAGTATTACATGCAAAAGCTCAGCATGGATAATGAATCATAGGAAGATGTAAAGAGGATAACCGAGAAGCTATAACAGCTGTCTAACCAACAGATAATGCTTTGCAATGGATGACAGAGTAGATATGGAATAGGCAAATTTAAGAATCATTTAAGGCCAGGCATGGGGGCGCACGCCTTTAATCCCAGCACATGGAAGGCAGAGGTAAGTGGATCTCTTTGAGTACAAGGCCACCCTGAGACACATAGTGAATTCCAGGTCAGGCTGGGCTAGAGAGTGAGACCCTACCTCGAAAAAATTAAAAAGGAGGGGGGTCGGACTGGAGGGATGGCTTAGCAGTTAAAGCGTTTGTCTGAAAAGCCAAAGGACCCAGGTTCAACTCCCCTAGGACCCACATAAGCCAGATGCACAAGGGAGCACATGCGTCTGGAGTTCATTTGCAGTGGCTGGAGCCCTGGCACACCCATTCTCTCTCTCTCTCTCTCTTCTCTCTCTCTCTCTCCCCCTCTTTCTCTCTGTCAAATAAATAAATAAAAATAGGGCTGGAGGGATAGCTTAGCGGTTAAAGCATTTGCCTACAAAGCCAAAAGACCCATGTTCGAATCTCCAGGACCCACGTTAGCCAGATGCACAAAGGGGTACATGCATCTGGAGTTCACTTGCAGTGGCTGGAGCCCTGGCACGCCCATTCTCTCTCTCTCTCTATCTATCTATCTGTCTGTCTGTCTATCTATCTATCTATCTATCTCCCCCTCTTTCTCTCTGTCAAATAAATAAAAATAGGGCTGGAGGGATGGCTTAGCGGTTAAGGCATTTGCCTGCAAAGCCAAAAGACCCATGTTCGAATCTACAGGACCCACGTTAGCCAGATGCACAAGGGGACACATGCATCTGGAGTTCACTTGCACTGGCTAAGGCCTTGGCACATCAATTGTCTCTTTCTCTCTCTCTATTAAAAAATAAGAGCTGCGTGTGGTGGCGCACGCCTTTAATCCCAGCACTCAGAAGGCAGAGGTAGGAGGATCGCTGTGAGTTCAAGGCCGCCTTGAGACTACATAGTGAATTCCAGGTCAGCCTGGGCTATAGTGAGTCCCTACCTCAACAAAACAAACAAACAAAAAAATAAAGCTGGGCGTGGTGGTGCACACCTTTAATCCCAGCACTCAGGAGGCAGAGCTAGAGGGATAGCTGTGAGTTCAAGGGCACCCTGAAACTACATAGTGAATTCCAAGTCGGTCAGTGAGACCCTTCTTTGAAAAAGAACAACAAAAAAAATAAGTGGGCATGGTGGTACACGACTTTAATCCCAGCACTTGGTAGGCAGAGGTAGGAGGATTGCCGTTTGTTAGAGGTCACCCTGAGACTACACAGTAAATTCCAGGTCAGCCTGGGCTACAGCAAAACCCTACCTCAAAAAATAAATAAATAGGGTTGGAGAGATGTGCAAAACCAAAGGATCGCAGTTCAACTCACCAGGACCCACATAAGCCAGATGCACAAGGAGGAACATGCATCTGGTGTTCGTTTGCAATGGCTGGAGGCCCTGGCATGTCCATTCTATTCTCTCTCTCTTTCAAATAAATAAGTAAAGATATTTAAAAATAAATAAATAAATCTTTAAAAATCATTTAAAAGTCTAGCATTGTGATATTGCAATACTGGACTGTTATACCAGTATTTGGGTGGTAGTGGCAGAGGATCAGGAGTTCAAGGTCATCTTCAGATACACAGCAAGTTTAAGGCCTGTCTGGGCTACATGAAGTTCCTATTTCAAAAAACTGCTTAGCTGGATGTGGCAGCGCACGCCTTCAATCCTAGCACTCAGGAGGCAGACAGAGGTAGGAGGGTCGCCTTGAGTTCAAGGCCACCCTGAGACTATATAGTGAATTCCAGGTCAGCCTGGGCTAAAGCAAGACCCTACCTCAAAAAAAAAAAAAAAAAAACTGTTTAAGGGCTGGAGAGATGGCTTAGCAGTTAAGGTGCTTGCCTGCAAAGCCTAAGGACTCGTGTTCAACTCTCCAGGTCCATGCAAGCATGCAATGTCACACATGCGCACAAAGGGGGAGGGGGGAGGGAAGGGAAGGGGAGGTGAGAGGAAAGGAGAAGAGAGAGGAGAATAGGGGAGGGGAGGGGAAGAGAGGGGGAAGGGAGAGGAGGAGAGGGGGAGAGGAGAGAGAGGGGAGAGGCAAGAAGAGATGAGGGGAGGGAGGGGAGGGGAGGGGAGGGGAGGGGAGGGGAGGGGAGGGGAGGGGAGGGGAGAGGACAAAAGGATAAGAGAGGGAAGGGGAGAGGAGGAGAAAGGAGGTGAGGAGAGGACAGGAGAGGAGAGGAGAGGGAGTTTCCTTTTTTTGCTTTTGGCTTTTTGCCTTTGAACTTTAATTTTTTGGCTCTTTGGAATTTACTTTATGGTTTGTTTTCTTTGGGTCATCTTTGGTGTGGGATTTCTGTTTTTTTCTGGCTTGGTTTTGACTTTTTATTTTTATTTTGATTTTTTATTTTACTTTCTTTTATTAACTACATCTCTCATTTCCTTTTTTACTTTTATCTTTACTTTTTGTAGTTTGCTTTTGGCTTTTTGCCTTTCAACTTTATTTTTTTGGCTCTTTAGAATTGACTTTCTGGTTTGTTTTCTTTGGGTAGTCTTTGGTATAGGATTTTTTTCTGGCTTGGTTTTGCTGTTTGATTTTTATTTTGAGTTTCTTATTTTACTTTCTTTTATTAGTCACATATTTCATTGATATTTCACTTTATCTTTTTGTTTGGCATTCATAGCCTTGCTATGATGTCTTGGAGTAATGAGACCCTGTGTTCTCAATATGAGGACTTCCATCTCATACGCGGGGAGCCTTTACAAAAGTGTGGAGAGCTCTCCATCGCCTAACAGATGTCATGGATGCAATCAAGGTACTGGAGAAGGTGGAGGAGAAATTCCTCAGCATTAAAGGGGAGGTGGATATTTTGAAGATGTCCATGCACCCAAACACTGTGACGATGTTTCAGATTGTTGAAACGGAAAGTAATAGCTGCTAGGTTCTGGAATTGTGCCAGAATCAGCTGCTGGTGCACATCCTTAGTAAGGGCTGCTGCAAGGGAGGATGAGGCCCGCAAAAATTTCTGTCAAATTTTGTTTGCTATCTCTTATTGCAGTATAGCACACTGCGACATCAAGCTGGATAATATCATGTAGATGGCAGAGGCATGCATGGTCAAAATCATCGACTTCAGCCTGGCCGTCAGTTTATGCCAGGCCAGATGTTTACCAAGCTATGTGGGGCTTATGCATTTATAGCTCCAGTGGTTATCCAGGTCCAAGAATCTGATGTCTCCAAAAATGACATGTGGTCTCTGGGGGTCCTTCTCTACTATATGGTCACCGGGACCCTCCCGTTTAAGTACCGGGTACATCAGCAACTCAAACACAAGACTATCAGAGGGGATTACAGGGCACCTCAACACCTCTCCGTAGATTCAAGGCACTTAATTATGCTGCTATTTATTGTAAACCCAAAGGACATTATGAGGCACCCTTGGCTCCAGCGCAGCGAAGGGGGCTCAGGTTTTTGTGAGCCGATCCCCAGACAGCTGGACACTGAAATCCTGTCCATCACGCAGCTGACGTGGTTCGACACAGGGGGCATCCTTGAGTCCATAAGTCAACACAAGTTTGACCATTTAAGAGCAACATAATGCTTGCTCCAATATCAGGCACAGAGTAGGACGGGGGACAACTGGCAGAACAAACCAGTACATCCTGGGACGACACCTTTCCCCACCCCTACTGATCCCACTGCCTTCCTTCTACCTCTAAAGAGGAAAAACAATGTGGCTGCCCTTCAAAAGTGCAGGAATGGCCTGAGGACAGACAGCAGGCAGAGCATAAGGCTGGCAGGAGTGCTAGTTTGCCCAGCATACACCTGTCTTGCCAGAAGAGGCCCACTGTCACCCAAGACCCCAAATGTCTCTGCCCCGTCACTGCTCCTGACACCCCTGTTCTGGCCCTGGTACACAGCTTCCAGAAAAGAAGGCAACTTCCAGTGACAGAAGAAACATCTGAAGCACATACTCGGGATCCCCATGGGCAAGAGAGTAGGCCTGACCTTCCGGAAATTACCATAAGCCCTGAAATGACCAAAGAGAAGTCCAACACATCTATTCATGCCCAATGGAGTAGGCCTGAGATTCTGGAAATTACCATAAACCCTGAGATGGCCAAAAGAAGCCCAACACATCTACTCATGGCCAAGGGAGTAGGCCGGAGCTCCCTGAGAAGATAGCCACCCCAGACAGCATCTCTGAGGAGGACACTGGCACCTGTAACCAGTGCCTGCCCAGCTGCTGGAAGGCCTTGCGGGCAAGGAGGGGAACCCAAAGCTGTCTGAGGAGACTGTTTCACCGCAGGCCTTCCCAAAACCTCCACCTATTCAGGAAGCATGTGTCCCCAGAGCAAGCAGTGGACAGCTGTGAAGACCACGAAGGACCCAGCAATCATAGGACAGTCAGGTGTGGGTACATCCCTGCGGTGGTGGCAGGAAAGGGAAGACCCTCCTGAGCAGGCTTCATATGACACCTTTGGTGAAAGCTTCCCTTCTCCTCCTGCAGCCTCCTCTCTCCCTCCTCCCTGCGCCTTGAGAGAATATATCTGTGTTGATTTCAACCATTTAAAAAAAATATATATGGGCTGGAGAGATGGCTTAGCAGTTAAGGCGCTTGCTTGTGAAGCCTTAGGACCCAGGTTCAGTCCCCAGGACCCATGTATGCCAGATACACAAGGGAGAACATGCCTCACATTCTATCTGTTTGCCTCTTTTTCTCTCTTTCTCAAATAAATAAATAAAAGCCGGGTGTGGTGGCGCACGCCTTTAAACCCAGCACTTGGAAGGCAGAGGTAGGAGGATCGCTGTGAGTTTGAGGCCACCCTGAGACTACATAGTGAATTCCAGGTTATACTGAGCTAGAATGAGACCCTACCTCAATAAACCAAAAAATAAATAAACATTAATAATATATAAAATCAGGGCTGGATAAATGGCTCAGCTTGCAAAGCCTGAAAGCCCAAGTTCAATTCCCCAGTACCCACATAAAGCCAGATGCACAGAGTGGTGCATACATCTTGAATTTGTTTGCAGCAGCATTAGGCCCTGCCACATCCATTCTCATTCGCAATCTCCTCGCAAAGAAATAAAAATATTTTTAAAAGAAAAAATACAATGATCATAAGACACACACACACACACACACACACACACACACACGGCTGGAGAGACGGCTCAGCAGGTTAAGTGAGCTTCCTGCATAAGCATGAGGTCCTGAGGGGCCTGAGATGGCTTTACCTTGCTTTTTTTTATACCAACATTATTTTCACATAATTTATTTGCATAATAACCTAATGTCTGATTCAACCTTTCTTAACATATTAAAAAGGAAGAATGCTAATATTGGAATAAGTCTTAGGACTTAATTTCACTGAAAACTAACAGGCTACTGTAAATGCTCATCATACACTCAACTGCTCAAGCATCTTTTACACTAGAAGGGGTACTGATACTTTTTGTTGTTGTTCTTATTGTTTTGTTTTTTGAGGTTGGGTCTCACTCTAGCCCAGGCTGACCTGGAATTCACTATGTAGTCTCAGGGTGACATCGAACTCACGAGATCCTCCTACCTCTGCCTCCCTAGGGCTGGGATTAAAGGTGTGCGCCGCCATGCCAGACTCGGAGTTGTGGATTTTTTTTTTTTTTTTTTAGCTAGAAAGAAATACAGCAAAGAAACAAGAGAAAATGGATGCACCAGGGCCTCCAGCCACTGCAAATCAACTTCAGATGCATGTGCCACTATGTTCATCCAGCTTTTACATGGGTACTGGGAAATCAAACCCTGGTCTTTAGGGTCTGTAGGCAAGCTCCTTAACCACTGAGCCATCTCTCTGGCCCAGTACTGCATGTGGAATAAGCAGTGGCTAAAAAAGTACATGGTAGGTTGGACGTGTTAATGAAGTTAAATAGAGTTCAGTTAGTTTTATGGAAGCTCACCAGGCATGGTGACACATGCCTTTAATCCCAGCACTCGGGAGGCAGAGGTAGGAGGATCACCATGAGTTCAAGGCCACCCTGAGATTACATAGTGAATTCCAGGTCAGCCTGGGCTAGAGTTAATCCCTATCTTGAAAAACCAATAAATAAATAAACAAACAAACAAACAGAATCTAATAAAGCTGATTCTCGTTCTCTGTGGGTTCAGCAACCATGTATTAAAATCAACAATTAGCCGGGCGTGGTGGCACACGCCTTTAATCCCAGCACTCGGGAGGCAGAGGTAGGAGGATCGCCGTGAGTTCGAGGCCACCCTGAGACTCTATAGTGAATTCCAGGTCAGCCTGGGCTAGAGTGAGACCCTACCTCGAAAAACCAAAAAAATAAAATAAAATAAAATAAAATAAAATAAAATAAAATAAAATCAACAATTATAGATGCAAAATACTGAGTAAAAGAAACCTCCCTCTCTCCACGTTATAGACTTACTTTCCTTGTCATCGCATCCTAAATACAAGAACACTTCCACAGAATTTACATTGCACTCAGTATTATATATAACCTAGAGATGAGCTGGGTGTGATGGCACACCTTTAATCCCAGCACTCAGGAGGCAGAGGTAGGAGGATCACATGAGTTTGAAGCCACCTTGAGACTACATAGCGAATTCCAGGTAAGCCTGGGCTATAACCTAGTTATGATTTAATTTATATATATATGGGAGTATAAGTCTAAGACTGATGCAAATACTATTCCATTTCATGTAAGGGACTAGAATATCCAGGAACGTTTAGCATCCTTGAGAGGGCAGTCCTACAATCAAACACCCCCTCATCAGTGAAAGACAAGTGTATATTGCTCTCTACTACTCTCTATCATCTTCACATTCTTTTCAACACCTTTACTGCAGAAAGTAGCCCATTCAGGATTAAAAGCAATTTGGGATGTGGAATCTTAAATGGTAGGTTTGATTGCAGGCACTAGATTGCTCATCTGCTCTGAAGGAAAAACAGGAAGACCCAGTAATGGAGGACAAAGAGAAAAAGGAAGAGGACTAAGAGGAGGGCAGGGATGGGCAAAGACACCACACACAAGCCTGCAGACCCAGCTATCCTGACACTGAAGCAGGAAATATGCTTGAGACCAGGAGTTTGAGGCCAGCCTCTTTGGGCAACATGACAATATGTCTTTTCAAAAAGAATTTTTAAGGGGTTGGAGAGATGGCTTAGCGATTAAGTGTTTGCCTGTGAAGCCTAAGGACCCCAGCTCAATTCCCCAGGACCCACATTAGCCAGACGCACAAGGGGGCGCACAAGTCTGGTGTTCATATGCAGTGGCTGGAGGCCCTAGCGCACCCATTCTCTCTCTCTCTCTCTCTGCCTCTTTCTCTCTGTCACTCTAAAATAAATAAATAAAAATAATTTTAAAATAATAATTTTTAATCCAGGTGTGGTGGTGCATGCCTTTAACCCCAGCATACAGGAAGCAGAGATAGAAGGATCACCATGGGTTTAAGGCCACCCTGAAACTACATAGTGAATTCCAGGTCAGCCTGGGCTAGAGTGAAACCCTATCTCGAAAAACCAAAAATAAAAAAGTACCTAAGATTAAATGTGCATAACAAAGCAAATGTCATGGAAGTTGAGTAAAGCAAAAAACCTAACCAGTCCTTGGTAATAAGACTAAAGATTAGAACATATTTGTTAAAGTAAATGAAGTTCCTGGAATTCCTGCCAGAAAACTTTTAAAGAGGGGACTGGGGAAATGGCTTAGCAGTTACGGCATCTCCCTGCAAAGCCTAAGGGTCCAGGTTCAATTTCCCAGGACCCACGTAAGCCAGATGCACAAGAGGGCACATGTGTCTGGAGGCCCTGGTGTGCCCATTCTCTCTTTCTCTCTGACTCTTTCTCTCTCATAAATAAATAAACACTTTTTTAATTAAAAAGAGAAAAAGAAAGCCAGACGTGGTGGTGCATGCCTTTAATCCCAGCACTCAGGA
This sequence comes from Dipus sagitta, assembly GCA_036346955.1. NCBI lineage: Eukaryota > Metazoa > Chordata > Mammalia > Rodentia > Dipodidae > Dipus > Dipus sagitta. The sequence continues at coordinate 158,997,189 of CM070773.1, forward strand.
GGCAGAGGTAGAAGGATCGCCATGAGTTCAAGGCTACCCTGAGACTACAAAGTGAATTCTAGGTCAGCCTGGGCTAGAGCAAGACCCTACCTCGAAAAACCAAACTAAATAAATAAATAAATAAAAATAAAAAGAGCAGCTATGTGGAAGAATGTTCTGTCCTTATCCAGTTTAGCAATCTTCATCCTGAGAAACTTAAGTCTCCACTCCTCTTCACACAGCTTTCTTTCCTATTCCCCCAAACAGGTCCCCATAACAGAAGCAGTAAGAGCTCTACAGCTGAGTGTGTGCAAGTTACAGAAAGTCCTAGACCTAATCCACTAGGAATAACATTCAATCACACAGAAGATGGAAACAGCAATGACTTATCAATATAAAAAGAGACTTTCAAGCTGAAGAAATGGCTTAGTGATTAAGGAACTTGCATGAAAAGCCAAAGGACCCAGGTTCAATTCCCAAGAAGCCACATACACCAGATGCACAAGGTGGCACATACATCTGGAGTTCATTTGCAGCGGCTGGAGGCCCTGGTGTCCCCATTCTCTCTCTCTCTCTACCTCTTTCTCACTATCAAAAAAGACTTTCCTTGAACTGAAGAGATGGCTAAGTGGTTAAGGTGCTTGCTTGCAAAGTCTAAGGACTGAGGTTTGATTCCCCAGTACCCACCTAAAGCTAGATGCACAAAGTGCCATATGTATCTGGAGTTGGTTTGCAGCAGCTATAGGCCCTGGTATACCCATATTCTCTCTCTCTCTCCTCTCTCTACCTCCTTTCAAATAAATAAAAAATAAAATAAAATGAAGTTTCCAGTTTTAGTATCATTTCCCTATAATGTTTAAACTCCCATCACTTTGAAAATTTTTTTTGCATGTGTGTATGTAGTGCCCTGGCACACCCATACTATCTCTCTCATACAAATAAGTAAAAATTATATTTAAGCACGATGTAGTGGCACATGCCTTTAATCCCAGCAGTTAGGAGACAGAGGTAGGAGGATTGCCGTGAGTTCAAGGCCACCCTGAGACTACATAGCCTGGGCTAGAGACAGACCTTACCTGGAAAAACTAAAAAAAGAAAAAAAAAATTAACAAATTTTAATTTAGCTAATCAATACCCCTGATTAGGATAAGTCTTGGTATGTCTATCTGTCTGTCTTTTTCTGTGTATGTCTTTCTCCTCCCTAGCCCTCCCCAACAAACACACACACAGTCTCACTGTAGCCCAGGCTGAACTGGAACTCACTATGTAGCCGAGCCTAGCCTCAAGTGCATGTTCCTCCAACCTCAACCTCAACCTCACATTTACTTGTGAGGTGGAGGTGCCCGGTGGTGAAAGTGTTTTTATACCCACTGTGAGTCAAGTTACTGTTTGGGTTTTGTTTGTTTGTTTGTTTCAAGGTAGGGTTTCACTCTAGCCCAGGCTAACCTGGAATTCACTAAGTAGTCTCATGGTGGCCTTGAACTCATGGCGATCTTCTTACCTCTGCCTCCAAGTACTGGGTGGGATTAAAGGTGTGAGTCAACACACCCGGCCTATTTTTTGGGACAGGTTCTAGGCTGGCCTCCAACTCACTGTGTAGCCAAGAATGGATCACCCTAAATCTCTTATCCTCCTGCCACTACCTTCCAACCGCAAGGATTATAGGCATGCACTACCACTCAGGGTTTATGTGGTCCTGGAGATCCATCCAAAGCCTTGTGTACACCAAGCAAACACTGTATCGGATAGATAAACCACATCCCCAGCCCTCCAAGAAGTTTTTAAAAATTGCCAAGTTACATGAGGGTAGCAGAAGAAAGGAAAAGGGGGGCGGGGAGAATTGCAGCATATAAATACCAGAAAAAGAAACAGTCAACAAACAGGTTAAAACACGTTACCGTTACTAACAGCCGCCAACAAGCAGAAGTTACCACACCATGTTCTTGTCAGATTTCCCAACATGCATAACCAAAACAGGCCACCCCTGTATGAAGCCCTACAGAGAAGAAATGAATGACTGGGACAACTGAATTTCCTCTGCTCTCCCTTCAAAATCTTTAAAACTGCCAGGTGTAGGCTGGAGAGATATCCCAGTGCTTAAGGCACTTGCCTGCAAAGCCTAACTACCCTGGTTCAACTCCCCAGTACCGACAGAAAGCCAGGTGCACAAAGAGGTACATGCACACAGAATTCGTTTGGAGTGGCTAAAAGCCCTGATGTGCCCATTCTGTCAGTCTCCCTCTTCTCTCTTTATGTCTCTGCTTGCACATGCCTTTAATCCCAGCACTTGGAAGGCAGAGGTAGGAGGATCATTGTGAGCTCAAGGCCACCCTGAGACTACGTAGTGAATTCCAGGTCAGCCTGGGCTAGAGAAAGACACTGCCTTGGGGGGGGGGGGGAGATACCAGGCATGGTGGGCGAAGCCTGGGCTGGAGTGAGACCCTACCTTAAAATGTTTTCACATCTACAAACTATATCCATATTTCCTTAAGAATTTTGTTGTTGTAGTTTTCTTTTTCTTTTTTCTTTCTTTTTTTTTTTTTTTCCTTCCTAAGGTAGAGTCTGGCTCTAGCCCGGGCTGACCTGGAATTCATTATGTAGTGTCAGCATCTTTAAGATTTTAAATTTATTTATTTATTTTATTTATTTGAGAGAAAGAATGGGTGCGCCAGGGCCTTTAGCTGCTGCAAACAGCGCCACTTATGGCAGGTGGCTAACATGGGTCCTGGGGAATCAAACCTGGGTCCTTTGCCTTTGCATGCAAGCACCTTAACCTCTAAGCAATCTCTCCAGTCCCCATCCTTAAGTTTTTAAAATGTGTTTTAAATGGTTATAAAGTTTACAAGTATCAGTAGACATGGCAGGCGTCCAACAAGTTTATCAGAATTCCTAAAATCAAAAGTTGAAAAAAAAAAAGAGGAAGACAAATTCCTAGTCATGCTACCGAAGATACAATGTCACTATGGACACTGACAAATATTCAAAAAATTCTGAGAAAAGTATCTCCCTCTCAAAATAAAGACTAAAATAAATACTTCAGTTCTGAATTGTAATAACCCTAATCTTTCAAAGCATGTTTCGGTCTTTCCTTATCCTAACAAGAGAATTTTTGTGTCATGACAGTGACAGAAAGAACTTTGCCACTTTACTTACATCTACTGTAAACTGTTAGTTTACACAACAAGATCTACAAACCAAACTAGCACACTCCATTCACTTCCAATCACTAAAATAAAAACAAGCATCTGTCACAGCCAAGGTGCCAAGAATTTCCCAATACATTAACAGGTAATTTTATGTGTGGCTCAAAGGATCCATGTTTGGTAATCTACTTGGATTCGTACCCTATACATGAATTTAGGCTAAAGGGGAAGAAACCACAGAAAATATGCAAACGGCGATGACACCATCCTATTTTAAGTTCCGAAACCAACAGTCACGAACTTTTGGAGGAAGAGTATTTCAGACATTTTTCTCCCAAGTAGTTAGGAACAATTTCGCGTTTTGTACTAACGAGGGTACATTATACGGAGGCGGAAGTGAATAGGATGAGAAAGGGAGAAAACCCGACTTGAAGAAACCGACAAGCCCTTCAGATTTATAAACCGTCAATTAAAAGGCATTTTTATTCTTTCAGATTTAACTTCCATCCAACGCCCTGCCTCACTCAGTCCCAACACCCGTTTCCTTCTCTCCAGGGAGGGCTGTGTAATGTGACTCATGAAAAAAAAAATCTAAAAAAATAAATAAATAAAAAGACACACCCTCTGGGCTGCACTGACATAATCACCCCCACCCCACCCCGCGCCGACACACGCACACCCCGCTTTTCCTCCGGTCTCCCTTCCTTTGCCGGCCCCGCTCGGGCGGAGAGACGAGGCGAGGCGAGGCGTCCGCGGGGGGCAGCGCCGGGCTCGGGCTCGGGCTCGCGGGGCAGCAGCTCCCGCTCCCATTTTCTCCCTCGGCTGCCTGCTCTCAACCACCGCCGCCACTTCCTGTATCGCAGCCCAACTCCCCGAGCCGCCGCGGGCCGTGGGGCCGCGGGGCCGGGGCAGCGGCCGCGGAGGAGGTTCGGGGCCGCCCTCTCTCTGCCATCCCGCCGGTGGGCCGGTCCCTCCGGGCGGTGGATCCTCGGCGCCCGGGGCCGGCCCAGCACCGCCGGTCCGCACGCCCCGTCCGCGCTCCTCACCTGTATGTAGTTGTTTTCACAGTAGTCCGCCACACGGGTCAGGTTCTGGTAACTCTCTATCAGCGCCCTCTTGCCGGACGGGATCTCCTCCTCTAGTAACATCTGCAGCTCTGCCATCTTCCACCCCTCCGCATCGCTTCCTCACGCGTGAAAGACCGAGGAGGCGGCAGCAGCGGGCTCCGCCGAGGCTCCGAGCACCCCACAGCCAAGACAGCCAGAGCCGACTGCCGCACGCCTGGTATTGTGGGCCTGCACCTCCTCCTCTTCCTCCTTACTCTCTCCGCCCCCCTCCACCCAGACGCACAGAACCTCGGCCTCTCGCGATATTCAGTTCTCCTCTCCGTTTCCCCCCCCCCCCCCCACACACACACATACACACACGCGCCCGCACCGCGACTCACGGGATTTTTTTTTCCCCCCCACTACTGCAAGGCTTTCTGGGAATTGTAGTCCTTCCACGGCTGCGAGTCCCAGCGGAGCGCCTGTGCTCAAGAAGCCTCCGAAAACTAGGCTACGAAAGAGAAGAACCGGGAAGGAGGATGCTGTATTAAATTTGGGAGGGTCTTTTCACAGCCCGGGAAGATACAACGCAGAGTGATCAAGACGATACAATCAGTCCCCCGGGAAGGCTTTGAAAATCGGAAGAACTAAACCGGGCGAGCGGCACACCCTGTTAGTCCCAGGACTTGGGAGGCTGACGATGGAGGATCGCCTGTAAGTTCTGGGGCTATGGAGTTAGTTCCAGGTCAGCCTGGTCTACAGTGAGAGACTCTGCCTTAAGGAAAAATAAAGAAAATTGGAAGAACACGGTGATGAAAAGATGGCTCAGCGGTTAAAGGCTCTTGCATGCAAAGCCTATGGGCCAGAGTTAAATTCCTACGCTGCCCACATAAACTGGTAACAAAAAACAACACAAGACTCCTCCAGATACAAAATGGCCTGGATATCCATGACCCCACAGTGCCTGACACTACCTACACAAGACCATCATAATAGGAGGTAAAAGATCATGACATCAAAATAAAAGAGTGACTGATGGAGATGGGGAGGGGATATGATAGAGAATGGAGTTTCAAAGGGGAAAGTGGGGGGAGGGAGGTCATGACCATGGGATATTGTTTACAATCATGGAAGTTGTTAATGAAAAAATTAATTAATTAAAAAATAAAAAAGCGACACAAGAATCTGAAGTGTGTTTGCAGCTGCAATTGATACACACACAGGCAAAGAAAAAGAAAAAGAAAAGGGGGGATTGAAACTACTGCTGATGAAGTCGGAGCTGTAGAGGCAGGTGGAGAAAGGTGCACATGTGAAGTTCAGCATTGGGCCTCTAAAAGCACGGCCCAAGCAGACAGTATGCTTGCACAGTGTCCTCAGCCACCAAGCTCAGTACTGCTTTAAGACCATGAAGTTGGAAGAGAAAGCCTTCTTCTAACACAGAAACTGCAAACAGCCAGGCGTTGTGGGACTTAAGAAGACTGTAAAAGAGGTTTACCCAGATTACACAGTTTGAGAAAAATAATCCCCATTATTATCCATCCAGTTAAGATGACAACCCCAAATGGTCCATGGTGGATGTACCGTTTGTTCAAATGATGAAGTGCTTCATCTCCCTGGCTGAGCTCAAAGCCTGCTGTAATGAGGTGTAACTATCACCAAGCCCACAGAGCTGCCAGAGGCTCCTTAAAAACATGACTCTCAAAAGAGAGACTGATGAGAAGGGGAGGGGATACGATGGAGAATGGAGCTTCAAAGGGGAAAGAAAGTGGGGGGGAGGAAGGGCATTACCATGGGATATATTGTTTACAATCATGGAAGTTTTTAATAATAAATAAATAAATAAAACATGACTCTCTTGGGCTAGAAAGATGGCATAGCTTCTAAGGCCCTTGTCTGCAAAACCAAAGGACCCAGGTTTGATTCCCAAGTGCCCAAGTAAAGCCAGATGCACAATGCGGCGCATGCATCTGGAGTACCTTTGCAGTGGCTAGAGGCCATGGCGTACCCATTCTCTCTCTCTCTCTCTCTCTCTCTCTCTCTCTCTTTCTCTCTCAAATAAATAAAATTTGAAAAGAGGTTTGAAGAGATGGCTTAGCAGTTAAGGTGCTTGCCTGCAAAGCCTCAGGACCCATGTTCAGTTTCTGTCCAGATTCCAAGTAAACCAGACTCACAAAGGTAAGGCAAGTGCAAGGTTGCATATGCCCACTAGGTGGCAGAAGCATCTGGGTTAGATTGCAGTGGCTGGGGCCCTGGTGTACCAATTCTCTCTCTGTCTCTCTTTCTCTCTCTCTCACTCTCACTCTAAAAAAAAAAGAAATTTTCTAGCCGGGCGTGTTGGCACACGCCTTTAATCCCAGCACTCAGGAGGCAGAGGTAGAAGGATCACCATGAGTTGGAGGCCACCCTGAGACTACATAATTAATTTGAGGTCAGCCTGGACCAGAGTGAGACCCTACCTCGGGAAAAAAAAAAGAAAAGAAAAGAAAAGAAATTTAAACCAGGCATGGTGGCACACGCCTTTAATCCCAGCACTTGGGAGGCAGAGGTAGGTGAATCGCCATGAGTTCGAGGCCACCCTGAGACTAAATAGTGAGCTACAGGTCAACCTGGGCTAAAGTGAAACCCTACCTCGAAAAACAACAACAACAAAAAAAAATTTACAGAATAAATTTTTAGTATTTCCTTCTCTTAATCACTTTTTAGAGAAAGTGCCTTAGTTTTAGGACTGGAGAGATGGCTCAGTGTCTAAAAGTGCTTGCTTTCAAAGCCTGCCCAACCTGGTTCAATTCTCCAATACCCACATAAAGCCAGGCACACAAGTGACACGTGTGTCTGCAAAAGCAAGAGGCCTTGGGGTGCACATACTCTCTTTCTGTCTCTCAAATAAAAAAAAAATCAAATATTTTATTTACTATTTGAAAGAGAGAAAGAATGGATGCACCAAGGCCTCCAACCACAGCAAAGGAACTCCAAACGCATGTGCTACCTTGTGCATCTGGCTTACACAGGTACTGGGAAATCGAAACTGTGTCCTTAGACTCCACAGGCAAGTGCTTAACCACTAAGCCATCTCTCCAGCCCTCAGTAGAATGATTTTATGGTCTTGATCACTCTGTGGTGTATCAGATAAAAGGTTAGGGTAGGAGGGGCTGGAGAGATGGCTTAGTGGTTAAAGTGCTTGCCTGTGAATCCTCAGGAACCCAGTTCGAGGCTCGATTCCCCAGGATCCACGTTAGCCAGATGCACAAGGGGGCACGTGCCTCTGAAGTTCCTTTGCAGTGGCTGGAGGCCCTGGCGCGCCCGTCTTCTCTCTCTCTCTCTCTCTCTCTCTCTCTCTCTCTCTGCCTCCTTCTCCCTGTCTGTCACTCTCAAATAAATAAATAAAAATAAACAAAAATAAATTTTAAAAAATCATTCTACTGAGAAGACTTTGAAAATTGGAAGAAATCCTCAGAATCCTTTTGAAGCAAAATACACAGATCTCAACTCAAAAGGAATAAGAGATAGTTAATTCTGAAGTCAAATATGAATACCATGGCCCAGGAACAGAGATTCAGGTTGCCCAAACTCCGTGTTCCAAAGTGCTAACAATTTCCTGAAGGTTTTACAGAACAAAGGAAAGTCATAAACCTTAGGTTAGAGACCTCAGATATGCTGGATGTGGTGGCACACACTTTTAATCCCAGCACTTCTGAGGCAGAGGTAGGAGGACTGTTCTGAGTTCAAGGCCAGCCTGGGACTACATAGATTACATAGTGAATTCCAGGTCAGTCTGGGCTAGAGCAAGACCCTATCTTGAAGGAAAAAAAAAATAAAAAACAGGTATGTTGCAGCAAAACAGGGAATGCTATCTGATGACATTCTCAGCCTTTGGGTTGGTGGAAGCTGGTGGTCTGTTAGCATATTCCAAAATAGTTTCACCTAATCACCTGTAGTCACAAGATGTTAGGTCAGACACAGAGGTGGGCAATAAATGGCTATTAAGGGCTAAAGGCAGTCCAAGGTAATTTGGCTCCAATACTGTAGTATTCTATCCCTCTGCGATCACATGAGTTCTGTAAATCCATTCAGCCTTGCTGGAAGTACATACAGTATTTTTCAAGAACTTAAGTTCACACTTCCCTTTACATATATCTTTCATATCCTTTTGTTTTTGTTTTTTGAAGTAGGGTCTTCCTTTAGCCCAAACTGATCTAGAATTCACTATGTAGTCTCAGAATGGCCTTGAACTCATTGCGATCCTCCTACCTCTCAAGTACTAGGATTAAAGCATGCACCACCATGCCTGTATTTTCTTATCATTTTTTTAAAGTTATGTGCACATTTTTTCTCTAAATTGTGCATAATTATTTTGTTTCATTTCATATCATTACTTCCTTTGAAAGGGTATTAGAAGGGCCTTTATTTCAAGTTTTCATGATACTAGAAACATTAAATTCTCTCTCTCTCTCTCTCTCTCTTTTTTTTTTTTTTTGGAAGCAGGATCTCACTCTAGCTCAAGCTGACTTGGAATTAACTGTGTAGTTTCAGGGTGGCCTCGAACTCGTGGTGATCCTCCTACCTCTGCCTCCCAAGTGTTGAGATTAAAGATGTGTGCCACCACACCCAGCTTAAATTCTTTTGACATAATGAACTGTAAAAAAAAAAGATTACCCATGGGATGGGATACCTTCCAGTGAGTTGTTGCCCAGGGAGGTCCCTGATGCCCCCAAAACATTATAGGCCATTGTGGAGACCCTTGGTTTCCCACCAAGAATAGATGGTAAGACCCTATTGCTGAAGACTACACATACTTGGGCTGTAAGGCCACTGAGAAATCCTGTTGGAGCTGAGCTGAAAACCACCTCCATGCAGACCAGCTAACAGAAAGCTGGAAAAAGCCACATTGCATGCAGTTCAATGGGAGAAAGAGAAATCACCAGTGAAGGTACTCAACAGTGGACACTACAGTGGCCTTATATTTGGCCAGCCAGGCCAAATGAGCCAACTGGTGCAATAGTGGCACGTCTATCATGGTGGAAACCAACTGCCCTCTAATTGGACTGGAGGCCCACTTCATGGGAGGGAATACATCCCTGATACTAAAAACTTAAAACAGGGGTAGTCATGAGTCCTAGGGGTGTAATGTCTGCTGCTGTCTGGCCTAATTATATACTCTGCTTATCAAACTGGCCAGTAAACACTTATCTTAATGTTCATACCCTTATATTAATGCTACTCTCACTTTTGATAGAGAATCTTCTCTTTTCAGATGGCAGTGACCATAGGATGGCTCAGAAGCCATCATGGTGCTGGAAAGAAGTGACAGGAGTGCTCAGTACTGCAATATCTCGATCACACCTTCCAAGGCTCAGTCTCTATTGTGGAAGAGGTGGCAGAGAGGATGTAAGAGCCAAAGTAAGGGTAGGAGTCCTTACAACGTGCTCCCCCCAGACACAAAATGGCCTGGATATCTTCACAGTGCCTGACACTACCTACCCAAGACCATCATAATAGGAGGAAAAGATCATGACATCAAAATAAAAGAGAGACTGATTGAGATGGGGAGGGGATATGATAGAGAATGGAGTTTCAAAGGGGAAAGTGGGGGAAGGAGGGTATTACCATGGGATATTTTTTATAATCATGGAAGTTGTTAATATAAATTTGAAAAGAAAAAATAAATAAAATAAAATAATTACCCATTGGGCTGGAGAGATGGCTGAGAGGATAAGGCACTTGCCTGCAAAGCCTAACTACCCAGGTTCAGTTTTCCAGGACCCATGTAAAGCTAGATATACAAAGTGGTGCATGCATCTGGAGTTCATTTGCAATGGCTATAGAGTTTTTTTGTTTGTTTTTTTTGAGGTAGGGTCTCACTCCTCTAGCCCAGGCTGACCTGGAATTCACTACATAACTTCAGGGTGGTGTGATCCTCCTATCTCTGCCTCCTGAGTGCTGGGATTAAAGGCATGCACCACCACACCCGGCTTAATAACTTTTTTTTTTTTTTTAATTATCCATTGCTGGGCTGGAGAGATGGCTTAGCATAGCAGTTAAGGCACTTGCCTGCAAAGCCAAAAGACCCAGGTTTAAAGGACTCGGGTTTGATTCCACAGTACCCATGTAAAGACAGATGCACAATCTAGCATGCATGCATCTGGAGTTTGTTTGCAGTGGCTAGAGGTCCTGGCACACCGATTATTTCTGTCTGCCTCTCTCTCTCTCTCTCTCTCTCTCTCTCAAATTGATTAACTAATTAATTAATTTTCAAAAATTATCCATTGGTGCCAGACGTAGTGGCACACACCTTTAATTCTAGCCCTCGGGAGGCAGAGGTAGGAGGATTGCCATGAGTTTGAGGCCACCCTGAGACTACATAGTGAATTCCACGTCAGCCTGAGCTAGAGTGAGACTCTACCTCATAAAACCAAAAAGTAAATAAATAAATAACAAGTTATCCATTGTGGAGCATGCCTTTAATCCCACCACTTGGGAGGCAGAAATAGGAGGATCACCATGACTTCAAGGCCACCCTGAGACTACATAGTGAAGTCCAGGTCAGCCTGGGCTAGAGTGAAACCCTACCTTGAAAAAAACAAACAAAAAATTATCCACTGAGCTGGAGAGATGGCTAAGCGGTTAAAAGCACTTGCTTGACTGCCTGTGTTTGATTCCTTGGTACCCATGTAAAGCCATATGCAGGAGGCCTTGTTACACCTGCATTCTCTCTTTGTCTGTCTGTCTCTCTCTCTCTCTCTTCAAATAAATTAAAACAAAATTTTAGGACTGGAGAGATGGTTTAGTGGTTAAGTGCTTGCCTGTGAAGCCTAAGGACCCCGGTTGGAGGCTCGATTCCCCAGGACCCATGTTAGCCAGATGCACAAGGGGGCGCATGCGTCTGGAGTTCATTTGCAGTGGCTGGAAGCCCTGGCATGCCCATTCTCTCCCTCCCTCTCTCTCTCTCTCTCTCTCTCTCTCTCTCTCTCTCTCTCCCTCTTTCTCTCTCTCTGTCACTCTCAAATAAATAAATAAAAATAAACAAAAAGTTTTAAAAATTTTAAAGAGATTATTTATGCCAGACATGGTGGTGTACACATTTAATCTTAACACTCCGGAGACAAAGGTAGGAAGCTCACTGTGAGTTCAAGGCTAGACTGAGACTACACAGTCAATTCCAGGTCAGCCTGGGCTAATGTGAGACCCTACCTTGAAAAACCAAAATGAAAAAAAATTCATTTACAAATCCATATTTTCATTCCTTTCCATGGAGCCATTATAAATCATAACTATAGGAGTAACAATAGTACTCAATAAAAATTTAAAATTTGTCACCAGGTATTTGTAAAATATTGTTTTTGCTAGGTCCATTAAATATTCAATCTATAAGAAGAAAACAAAGCCAGACCTGGTTCATGCCCCACCCCACCCTCCACTGACACACACCCTGATTTTCCTCCTCTTCATTCTACAGCTTCTCCCAGTGCCTTGTCCCGCACATAAGACAAGGACTCATTTTGTAGTCCTGGCTAGCCTGGAACTCATTATGTAAACTAGTTCTCTGACATGTGGCAATCCTCCTGTTTCTGTCTCCCAATAGCTGGGATTACAGGTGTACATTGCCACGGTAAGTGTAAGGGTCCAAGAATTGCTGAAGAAAGACCCCAGACTCAAATAGTATGTAAAAACAAAAATGTTTATTCTGCAGAATCAGCCAGCTTGCGGGGGTCAACCATTCATACAAAATGGGGACCCCGAGAGGAGCACGCAGGCCCCTTTTAAGCACAACTAGGGGAACTTTAGGCAGGTTAGGTAATCTTTTAAAATGATTGGCTAGGCAAGCAGCAATTACAGTCATACATCTCTGATTGGTTGGGGCAGAAGGCACAAAAGGTTGCGAATGGGACATGTCTCTAGAAACTGACTCAGCCCCCAGAGCCCATTTTACCAGAGGTCTTGTCTTGCCTGCCTCTCCGGGAAACTGAAACTTAGGCCTAGCTGTAAACTGGAGCAAATTTGATCCTCTCAGCTAGCTCAAAAGCCATAATTTTTTCTATACACCAAAAATAAACTTGTGGTGGGCGTGGTGGAGCGCATCTTTAATCCCAGCACTCAGGAGGCAAAGGTAGGAGGATCCCTGTGAGTTTGAGGCCACTCTGAGACTACATAGTGAATTCCAGGTCAGCCTGAGCTATAGAGTGAGACCCTACCTCAAAATAAATAAATAAATAAAAACAAGGTGTTGGAGCAGTTAAGCGCTTGCCTGTGAACCCTAAAAACCCCAGTTCAATGCTCTGATTCTGCAGGACCCACGTAAGCCAGATGCACAAGGTGGCGCATGCATCTGGATTTCATTTGCAGTGGCTGGAGGCCCTGGCACACCCATTCTCTCTCTATCTGCCTCTTTCTCTCTCTGCCTGTCTGTTGCTCTCAAATAAAAATAATAAACAAAAAATAAAATAAAATAAAATAAATTTGGGCTGGAGAGATGGCTTAGTAGTTAAGGCACTTGCCTGCAAGAACCAAATGATCCAGGTTCTATTCTCCAGGTCCCACATAAGCCAGATGTACATGGTTGTGCATGCATCTGAAGTTCATTTGCAGTGGCTAGAAGCCCTGCCACACCCATTCCCTCTTGTTCTTTCTCTCTTTCTCTTTCTTCCTTCTCTCCCTCTGTCTCTAATAAATAAATAAAAAATAAAGTAAAATAAACTTGTGGTCTCAGGAGATGGCTCAGCCGATAAAGTGCTTGTCACACAAGCATGAGGATGTGTGTTTGGATCCCCAGAACCCACATAAAAAGTTGGATATGAAGGGCACCCAGCTAGCTCAGTCGGTAGAGCATGAGACTTAAAAAGTTGGATATGGGAAGCTGGGCATGGTGGCACATGCCTTTAATTCCAGCACTCGGGAGGTAGAGGTGGGAGGATCTCAGTGAGTTCAAGGCTACCTGACACTACATAGTTAATTCCAGTTCAGCCTGGACCCTACCTGAAAAAAACAAAAAAAAGTTGGATATGGGGCTGAAGAGATGACTCAGCAGTTAAGACGCTTGCCTGCAAAGCCTGATGAACTGGGTTCAATTCTCCAGTACCCACCTAAAGCCAGATGCACAAAGTGGCACATGCATCTGCAGTTTGCAGTGACTAGAGGCCCTGGTGCTCCCATTCTCTCTCTTTCTCTCTCATTCTCTCCTTGCAAGTAAATTTTAATTTTTTTTTTTTTTTTTTTTTTTTTTTTTTGGTTTTCCAAGGTAGGGTCTTACTCTAACTCTAGCTCAGGTCTGACCTGGAATTTACTATGTAGTCTCAGGGCATCCTCGAACTCATGGTGATCCTCCTACCTCTGCTTTCCGAGTGTAAAAAAAAAGAAAAGAAAGAAAGTATATTCATATATATGTGTGTGTATGTATATATATATATATATATATATATATATACATATATATATGTACTGGATGGGGCTGGGCATAGTGGCGTACATCTTTAATCCCAGCACTCAGGAAGCAGAGACAGGAGGATCACCATGAGTTGCAGGCCATACTACATAGTAAGACTACATAGTGAATTCCAGGTCAGCCTGGGCTAGAGTGAAACCCTACCTCAAAAAACAAACAAATGAAAAAAAAAAAAAAAGCTGGATGCTAGGGTGGAGAGATGGCTCAGTGGTTAAAGGTATTTGCTTATAAAGCCTTACCACTCAGGTTTGATTCCCCAGTACCGTAAAATCATATGTACATAATGGTACAAGCATCTGGAATCCATTTGATGTGTCAAGAGGCCCTGGTGTGCCCATCCTCCCATAGATAAATATATTTTCTTAATAGGGTTTTGCTCTAGCCCTGGCTGACCTGGTATTTACTATATAGTCTCAGGGCGACCTTGAATTCACAGTGATACTCCTCTCTCTGCCTCCCAAGTGCTGGGATTAAAGGCACGTGCCACCACACCTGGCTCAAATAATAATATTTATATATATTTTTTGAGGTAGGGTCTCACTCTGGTCCAGGCTGCCCTGGAATTCACTATGTAGTCTCAGGGTGGCCTTGAACTCACAGTGATCCTCCTACCTCTGCCTCCCGAGTGCTGGGATTAAAGGCATGGGCCATCACACCCGGCTCAAATAATAATATTTAAAGAGACCAACTTTAAAAAAAAGCTGGGCACTTTAGCTCAAGCATCTGTAATGGTAATGGCTCACAGGACCATCACCTGAGATTCCCATCATTACACCTTCTCTTCCTTCCGCCACCTCTCCATCACTAAGTGATCTTGGGAGATGTTAGCGTATATAGGAAACAGAAGATTAACTGAAAGGGCAGTTCATGATGAAGCTGCCATGAGTCATCATCCAGGATGGAGTGGGACTTTGTAGTGGTACAGCTGTTTGGGAGTCACCCACACTCATGTAATTAACCCTGTAACTGTCTTGACAGCGTGAAATTTTTCTATAGCAAGGCTTGTGCCCTTTGTTTCAGCTCTCAGACTAGTGAAACAAGGAATCCTAAGAAATTGGAATTTCCTCCAGGAATCTCATGCCAGGAAAAGGAAAAAGCTGAAAGAGATAGAGAAAAAAGAGACAGAGAGCCAGGTGTGGTGGCGCACACCTTTAATCCCAGCACTCCGGAGGCAGAGGTAGGAGGATCACCAGGAGTTCGAGGCCACCCTGAGACTACACAGTGAATTCCAGGTCAGCTGGGACTAGAGTGAAAACCGACCTAAAAAAACAATAATAATATTAATTATATATATATATATTATATGTGCATATATGTATATATTATATATATGTATATATATAATTATATGTATATATTATATATATATAATTATATATATATATATGTACATAGAGAGAGAGACAGACAGACAGACAGAGAATGGGCACTCCAGGGCCTCCAGCCACTGCAAATGAACTCCAGACACATGCACCTCTTTATGCATCTGACATTACATGGGTACTGCAGATTGAAACTCAAGTTGTTAGGCTCTACAAGGGACCCACTAAACCATGTCTCCAGCCCTTTACTCTTTTTTCGAAATAATTTAAAATACAAAGTAACAGTATAGAATGTCATTATATATATCCTACATGTTATTATATATAATCCAATTATAGGCTATAGATATGTATGATAATATATATTGTTATGGTTTAGATATGCAGTCATTTACAAATGCTTATGTATTGAAGGCTTTGTCCCCAGATGGTGGCACTATTGAGGTGTGACTGAATTATGATCACATTAAATTGAATGGACTAACTCCCTGTTGAGTTCTTGGCTTAATGGACTATTATGAGGAAGTGCCTAGTTGGAGAAAGCAGATCATTGAGGATATGACTATGAAAGATAAACATTGAGCAGGGAATGGTGGTACATGCCTGTAGTCCCAGCACCAGGGAGGCTGTGGCAAGAGGATCATGAATTCAAGGCTATGTAGAGAGACGTTGTCTCAAAAAAAAAAAAAAAGAAAGAAAGAAAGAAAGAAAGAAAGAAAGAAAAGGAGGAAGGGAGGGAAGGAGGAAGGGAAAAAAGGACAAGAAAAAGGTGTACTATATCCTAGGTCCTTTCCTCTATAGCGCTCTGAGACTCTTGTCCTGCTCTCCTCTGCCAAGCCCTTTCACTGTGTTTTTGCCCTTCTGCAAGATTAGAAGCCACAGAGCCAGCCAACTGGACTGACATCTCTATAATCAAGAGCCAAAATAAATTGCTCCCACCTTACCTTGATTTCCTTAGGTATTCTGTCATAGGTTCAAGAAACGTAACTTACACAAACATCAATTTAACTTTTGCAAAATTACATAGTATACCTTCTGATTTTCCTATTCTATTTCATTGTATTTAATACTAATGAAGACTATTAAATTGCTGTCATGATAAATGAAATATAAACAAATTACATTATCAGAGTACTAAAGGAAAATAATTTTCAACCTAAAATTTATTTTATTTTTATTTATTGAGGAGAGAAACGGAAAGAGGGAGAGAGAGAGAAGAAAGAATGGCCATGCCAGAGCTTCCAGCCACTGCAAATGAATTCCAGACATATGCACCACCTTGTGCATCTGGCTTACATGGTTAATGGGGAACCAAACCTGGGTCTTTATGCTTCATAGGCAAGTGCCTTAAGTGCTAAGCCATTTCTAGCCCTCAACCTAGAATTTAAATGCAACTAAATGAGCAAAGTATAAGAGCTCAAACCTGCAATCTCAGCTAGGCTTGGTAGCACATGCCTTTTAACCCTCACACTCAGGAGGCAGAGGTAGGAGGATCAGGATCACTGTGAATTCAAGGCCACCCTGAGACTCCATAGTGAATTCCAGATCAGCCTGAGCTAAAATGAGACCCTACCTAGAAAAAAAAAAAAAAGTTTCTGGGGTTGGGGAAGTGGTTCAGTGGTTAAAGACAGTTCCTGGTAAAGTCTTATGGCCTGGGTTCAATTCCCTGGTACCCCCATAAATATCAGCATGGTGTTTGTATAAGGAAACTTCCCCTGGGGAGCTATGGACACATGTCTTCACCCCAAATAGGGTTCACATGGCAGATCAAAGTCTGATTACACCAGTATCAGTTCAGTGAGCCAATGAATTTATTGTGAAGTCACTTACAGGAACATAGAGCCCCCAAAGCAGCCACTTTGATGGAGATTCCTGTGTTATATTCACTCCTAGGATGCTCCTTCCTCAGCTCATGATGAGGCTTACATACAGAGCACCGGGACCCCAGAGCAGGGGTACCACAGAGGAATCTCATCCCACCTTGAGTGACAACTTCCCTGTGGGGGCTTCTAGAAGCTCCTTGTCCCTGTCCAGGAGTATGAGACCCTCCAAAGCAGTGCTTCAATGGGATTCACTACATGGGTATTACCCCTGGATGCGCCTCCCTCAGCCTGGGGAGTTAGGGCTTACTTATAGAGCATGGACACCCCAAAGAAACGGCTACATGGAGCTCACTGTTCCTAGATCTTTATGAGATCTTGCGTCTTATTGTAGACAGCTGCCGCAGGGGCGCCTAAACCTCAGGTGGGGTCTGCTGACCCTCCCCACATCTCTTGTGAGCTGACCCAGCTGCTTTTGATAAAGCCGGCAATAGTTGTTTATACCTTTCAACGTGGAGGAAATTTGTCACACAACAGTGTCTAAACAGTTGTACTAAGTATCATTTAGTGAGATTTCATGTTGGTTCGAATATATTTTTAAAATTTATTTCTGATTTATTTATTAATTATGGACAGAGGGAGGGACAGAGACAGACAGAGTGAGAATAGGCACCCCAGGGCCTCTAGCCACTGCAAACGAACTTCAGACGCATGCATCACCTGTGCATCTGGCTTACGTGGGATCTGGGGCATCGAAGCTGGGTCCTTAGCCTTTGCAGGCAAGCGCCTTAACTGTTAAGTCATCTCTCCATCTCTCTCTCTCTCGATCTCTCTCTCTCTCTCTCTCTCTCTATATATATATATATATATATTGGTTTGACTTCTTTTTGAGAAGTTGAAATATTTACAATATGGTTTGGATAATTCATTTCACTAACTTTAGAAGCTGCAGAATCTATGTGATATTTTCCACCTTTCTTTCACAACTTCAGTAAAGTACTACAGGCGTTAGAAACAATCAAAGCATTTTCTGAAGCAGTTGACCCGGATAGCAGTAACAAGTACCTCATTCTCCAAACCTCGTGATGAACTGGGAGTTTGTCCCAGTAAAAGTTCCTGAACTTTGTTCCTCCAATGCTTTCATTGGTTTTAGAAGTCCCTTACTGTTTGAAATATCTAATAATTTCTAATTTCCTGCCTGACCTCTGACTAATACAATTGAACAAAACACTACAAATTCCTAGGTATAGAAGTTCAGCGGTAGAGCATATGTTTAGTATATACAAGCTTTAGAGCTCCATCCACAGCTCAAAAAAAAGGGGGGGGTGTTGCTGGAAAGATGGCTTAGTCGTTAAGGCTTTTGCCTGCAAAACCAAAGGACCCAGGTTCAATTCCCCAGAACCCACGTA
The DNA here is from genome assembly GCA_036346955.1 of Dipus sagitta. Classification (NCBI taxonomy): domain Eukaryota; kingdom Metazoa; phylum Chordata; class Mammalia; order Rodentia; family Dipodidae; genus Dipus; species Dipus sagitta. Next base: position 159,015,344 of record CM070773.1, read on the forward strand.
GGCCAGATGCACAAGACAGTGCATGTGTCTGGAGTTTGTCTGCAGTGGCTAGATGCCCTGGCATGCCCATTCTCTCTCTCCCCCACCCCCCGTCTCTTTCTTTCAAATAAACAACAAAAAATATATTAAAGCAGGGCTGGAGAGATGGCTTAGCAGTTGAGGTGCTTGCCTGTGAAGCCTAAGGAACCTGGTTCAATTTCCCAGAACTCATGTAATATGGATGCACAAGGTGGCACATGCATCTGGAGTTGGTTTGTAGTGGCTAGAAGCCCTGGTACACCCATTCTCTCTCCCTTTCTCTCTCTCTCAAATAAATAAAATATGTTTAAAAAGTTACAAAAGAGGGGGGCTGGAGAGATGGCTTAGTGGTTAAGGCATTTGGGATCCCGGTTCAATTCTCCAGGACCCATGTAAGCCAGATGCACAAGGGGGCTCATGCATCTGGAGTTCGTTTGCAGTGGCTGGAGGCCCTGGTGTGCCCATTCTCTCTCTCTCTTTCTCTCTCAAATAAATAAAATAAAAATATGTTTTTAAAAAGTTACAAAGGAGGGCTGGAGAGGTGGCTTAGCAGTTAAGGCACTTGTCTACAAAGCCAAAGGACCTAGCTAGGTTCGATTCCCCAGGACCCACATAAGCCAATGGCACAAGGTGAAGCATGTGTCTGGAATTCGTTTTCAGCGGCTGGAGGCCCTGACGCACCCATCCATTCATTCAATCTTTCTCTCTTTCAAGTAAATACATAACAATACAAATATAAAAAGTTACAAAAATAAGTCAGCATTATTATTATTTGTGGTGGGGGTTCAAGGTAGGGTCTCCCTCTAGCCTAGTATGACCTGGAATTCACCATGCAGATTCAGAGTGCCCTCAAACTGTGATGCTTGTACCTCTGCCTCCCGAGTGCTGGTATTAAAGGCGTGCACCACCACACCCAGCTATGTTACAGGTTTTGATAGCAATAAGCAAGTTTAACATGAGGGTTGGAGCACAAGACATTAAACAGTCACTGGAATTCCCCAGGCCAGTGGCTCTCAAGTTCTTTGTCTCTTGGTGGCACAGAGTGGCAAAGGATGACAAAAGACAGGCGTGTATGCAAGCAAGGGTTATTGGAAAAGAATGAAGCTGCCCACGGAACGGGAGAAGGGACTTGAAAAGAGGTGCCGACTACCTTATGGATATTAGATTGTGAACAGATACAGACCATGATTGGTCTACCTAAACATAAGCAGGTATCTCTGACTCATGAAGAGGTGAGGTGAGCCTGTAGGCTCAAGGGGAAGGGCAGCATTCTAAGGCAGTCAGGAGGTGGGGAGAACAATGGGACAAGGCAGATAGCCAACATCCTCATGAGTCAGCAGCTGTCACCTTGATGAGTAGGAGTTGGAATTTCAGCTTCAGATCTGAAACTGCCTTATCTTCCCATGTGTGGCCAGATCAGTGTTTATATCTTGTCTTCAGGACCTGTGACTCTGACTGAACTGCCTGCAAGGAGCGCTACCTGGCTCCTAAACTCTATCAGTAGCTCACGCTATAATCCCAGCACTCAGGAGGCTGAGGTAGGAGGATGGATGTGAGTTCAAGGCCAGCTTGAGCTACACAGTGAGTTCTAGGTCAGCCTGGGTTAGAGTGAGACCTTGTCTAAAAAACAAGACAAGGGTCTGGAGAGATGGTTCAACTGTTGCGGAGGCCCTGGTGCACACACACACACACACACACACACAAACACACGGACACACACTCTCTCTCTTTCTCTTTGCAAATAAATAAATAAATAAAAATTATTTTAAAGCCAGGTGTGGTGGCACATGCTTTTAATACCAGCACTCCAAAGGCACAGGTAGGACTGCAGGAAGTCCAATGGCACCCTGAGACTACATAATGAATTTCAGGTCAGTCGGGCTAACTGCCTACCTCGAAAAACCAAAAATAAATAAATAATAATAATAATATATTTTTAAAAAAAGAGCTGGAGGGATGGCTTAGCAGTTAAGGCGTTTGCCTGCAAAGCCAAAAGACCCAGGTTCAATTCCCCAGGACCCCAGTTAGCCAGATGCACAAGGGGGCACATGCGTCTGGAGTTCGTTTGCAGTGGCTGGAGGCCCTTGGCGCGCCCATCCTCTCTCTCTGTCTTCCTCTGTCAAAAAAATAAATTAAATGAAATATTAAAAAACCCAACACACACACGCCAACATGAGTGGGGGTAGAAAAAGAGGGATTTGTTAAAACTGCTCAGTCTTGGGGTTGGAGAGATGGCTTAGCAGTTAAGGCGCTTGCCTTCAAAGCCAGGTTCGATTTCCTAGTACCCATGTAAGCCAGATGAACAAGGTTGCACATTCTAGAGTTCATTTGCAGTGGCTGGAGGCCCTGGTGTGCCCATTCTCCTCTTCTCTCTCTCTCTCATAAATAAAATATTGTTTTTTTTTTTAAAAAAACTATTCAGTCTTTCACACACAACACAGAAAGAATTACAACAAATCAGGCCTGATGCTTTATAGGTCATTGACAAAGGTCATTTTCTGGTGTTCAGAGATCTTGGGCTTTTCTCTCACATGCATATATATAATTTATTTATTTGAGAAAGAGAGAGAGAGAGAGAATGGGTGCTCCAGGGTCTCCAGTTGCTGTTAACAAACTCCAGACATGTGTGGTCCCTTGTGCATCTGGTTTACGTGGGTCTTATGGAATTGGACCTGGATCCTTTGGCTTTGCAGGCAAGCACCTTAACTGCCAAGTCATCTCTCCAGCCCTCACATGCATGTTGTTATACATAGTTCAGGTAGGAAAGAGCTTCCAGGCTTCTGTTCGGCTTGAGAGTCTTCTGCTCCAATCAGTTTTTACTCCTTATACAACTGTGGGGAATGGGGCTTATAAATATTGTGAGTTTCAGGGAAATCCTGTGGATTGTGAGGTCTTTATTTTCTAAGACTTTTTAACACTTTTTTCTGGTTGTTGTTGTTTCTTTGAGGTAGGGTCTCACTCTAGCTCAGGCTAACTTGAAATTCACTATGTAGTCTCAGGGTGGCTTTGCACTTACTGCAATCCTCCTACCCCTGCCTCTGTAGTACTGGGATTGAAGGCATGCACCATCACGCCAGGCCCTTCTTCTTCTTTTTTTTTTTTTAATTCATTAATTTGAGAGTGAGAAAGAGGGACAGAGAGAGAGGGGGGAGAGAAGAGAGAGAATGGGCACGTCAGGGCCTCTAGCCATTGCAAACAAATTCCAGATGCATGTGCCCCTTTGTGCAGCTGGTTTATGTGGGTCCTGGGGAATCGACCCTAGGTCCTTTGGCCTTGTAGGCAAACACCTTAACTGCTAAGCCATCTTTCCAGCCCCCGACTTTTTTTCTTCTTGAGCCTTAACTAGGAACTTCCCTACTCACTCTCCATCTCCCTCCCTCTCTCTCTCTCTCTCCCTCTCTCTCTCTCTTTCTCTTTTGGTTTTTTGAGGTAGGGTCTCACACTAGCCCAGGCTGTCCTGGAATTCACTATGTAATCTCAGGGTGGCCTTGAACTCCTGATGATCTTCCTACCTCTGCCTCCTGAGTACTGGGATTAAAGGCCTGTGCCACCATGCCTGGCTTTTTGTTTACTTTTTTAAAAAAACACAAAACTTTTGTTTATTTTTATTTGCAAGTGACAGACAGAGAAAGAAAGAGGCAAAGAGAGAGAGAGAGAGAGAATGGGCACACCAGGGCCTCCAGCCGCTGCAAATGAACTCCAGATGCACGCACCCCCTTGTGTATCTGGCTTCTGTGGGTCCTGGGGAATCAAGCCTTGAACCGGAGTCCTTAGGCTTCACAGGCAAGTACTTAACCGCTAAGTCACCTCTCCAGCCATACAAAAAACTATTAATTATTTGCGTGCATGTATGTGTGTTGTCTGTCTGGCTTTACATGGGTGGCTGGAGAATTGAGCCCAGGGCCATCAGAGTTTGGAAGCAGGCACCTTTAACCCCTGAGTCATCTCCCATCTTTTTTTGTGAAAGATGAACTTACATTTAATTGTGGGAAAGAGGTTGTAGAATTATGTCTGTAGCCTCAGAACATTGCTATAAGCTGTTACACTTTGTAGACCTCATGGTTACGGTAGTTAGAATCTGGCTGGGAATTTTAGATGAAGATTCCCAATGGCATGCCTTGTCTTCTTCTTCTTCTTCTTCTTTTTTTTTTTTTTTTTTGAGGTAGGGTCTCATTCTAGCCGAGGCTGACCTGGAATTCATTCTGTAGTCTCAGGGTGGCCTCCAACTCACAGTGATCCTCCTACCTCTGCCTCCCAAGTGCTGGGGTTAAAGGCATGTGCTACCATGCCCAGTTTAAATATATATATAATATTTATTTATTTATTACAGAGAGAGAATGGGAATGCCAGGGCCTCCAGCCACTGCAAATGAACTCCAGATGCATGCACTACAATTTGTATCTGGCTTACATGGGACCTGGAGAATCAAACCTAGGTCCTTAGGCTTTGCAGGCATGCGCCTTAACCACTAAGCAATCTCTCCAGCCCTAAATATATACATATACATATACATATATATATATATATATATATATATATATATATATATATATATATATATATATATAATTTTTTTCAGAGAGTGAACAAGAGAGGGAATTGGTGCACCAGGTCCTCAGCCAGTGCAATTGAACTCCACATGCTTGTGCCACTTAGTGGGCATATGTGACCTTGCGCTTGCCTCACTTTTGTTTGTCAGGCTTACATGGGATCTGGAGAGTCGAACATGGATCCTTAGGCTTCACAGGCAAGCACCCTAACTGCTAAACCATCTCTCCAGCCCTAAATAATTTTCTTTTGTTTTTTGTGTTTTGAGGTAGGGGCTCACTGTAGCTCAGGCTGACCTGGAATTCACTCTGTAGTCTCGGGGTGGCCTCAGACTCACAGTGATCCTCCTACCTCTGCCTCCCGAGTGCTGGGATTAAAGGCATGTGCCAGCATACCTGGCTTAAATAAATATTTTTTAAAAGAAATTTAAGGGCCCATTCTGTCCCTCTCTATCTGCCTCTGTCTCTTTCTCAAATACATAAAATATTTAAAGAAAAAGACATTTAATTTAGTATTTTATCTGACATGTCAGGAGTTACCTGAGATACCTGATAACAATCTGAAGTTGTTCCAGTGGGAGGTTTTGTCAGGGAACCTTGACAGCATCTTTAAGGCAGCCAGCACTGGACTTGAAGGTCCATCCTACCTTGGAGAGTGGCACATCATCCTTCACAGTGATTTCCGTCTTCCCAGAGGTTGCAGAGCCCTGCGTTTTTAGAACCCTTCTGAACTGCAGGCATTCCTTTTCCAGGGACCTGGACTCCCATCACTAGTGCCCTGTATAATGTCTCTTCTCTCTGGGGTCACTCTGAAGCAGTTGGTCCTTGCCTCCTTGAGGGATTGCACTTTTCCCCAGGGCCAGTGTTATCAACTGGACCTGTTCTCTTGCCAAGAATCTTTTCCTCTAGGCCTTTGGGGACTACTTCTAGTTTATATCTATTGTTCAGAAGACCCTAAAATGACCTGAAAGTTAACTTGGAGTGTCTGGGATCATATTGCCTGCATTTGTAGTTTCCTACTCATATATTGAAAAGATTGAGGAATGAAATAAGCATCTATCAATATCTGACCTTAGGAAAAAATTGTTGTTTTGGTTTTTAGAGGTAGGGTCTTGCTCTAGCCCAGGCTAAGCCTAGAATTCATTATGTAACCCCAGGCTAGCTTTGAACTCACAGTGATGCTCCTACCTCTGCCTCTTGAGTGCTGGGATCAAAGGCTTGAGCCACCATGCACATGTGTCTGGAGTTCATTTGCAGTGACTGGAGGCCCTGGTGTGCCAATTCTCCCTCTCTCTCTAATAAATAAATAAAAATAAAATTGCACACACCTTTAATATCAGCACTAGAGAGACAGAAGTAGAAGAATTGCTGTGAGTTCAAGGCCAGCCTGGGACTACAATGTGAATGCCAGGTCAGCCTGGGTTAGAGTAAGACCCTACCTAAGAAAAGCCAAAAAATATCCAGGCACAGTGGCACATGCTTTTAATCCCAGCACTGGGGAGGCAGAGGTAGGATTGCTGTGAGTTCGAGGCCACCCTGAGACTACATTGTGAATTCCAGGTCAGCCTTAGCTAGAGTGAGACCCTACCTCAAAAAAATAAATAAATAAATAAAATAAAATAAAAAATAAATCAGGGCTAGAGAGATGGCTTAGTGGTTAAGTGCTTGCCTGTGAAGCCTAAGGACCCCAGTTTGAGGTCGATTCCCTAGGACCCACGTAAGCCAGATGCACAGGAGGAACATGCATCTGGAGTTTTTTTGCAGTGGTTGGAGGCCCTGGCACGCCCATTTTCTTTCTCTCTCTCTCTCTCTGCCTCTTTCTTTTTCTGTCACTCAAATAAATAAATAAAAATAAAAATAAATTAAAAAAATTTTTCTGACCAACTTCTCTTCAGTTCAGAGGAGGTGGCAGAGGGTAGCTGTGTTACTGTGGTGGTGCCCAGAGACCACTCCTCACCCATGGCCAGCAGACCAGCCCCATAGCCTTGAGGGCGACAGTCCCCTTACCCCCACTGAACAAGGAGCCCTAGAGGGGTTTTGTAATCTCAGTATAAAGGGACATGGTGGTAGTTTAGGAAGTATTTGTAGAGGAAGGATCATCTAAAGGAATGCTTTATTATTTATTTAACATTTTTATTTATTTATTTGAGAGAGAGAGAGAGAAGGTGTACCACGGCCTCCAGCAGCTGCAAATGAACTCCAGATGCATGCGCCACCTTGTGCATCTGCCTTATAAGGGTATTGGAGAATCGAAACCCTACCTTGAAAAAACAAAACAAATACAAAAATTCATGTTTAGGACTGGAGAGATGGCTTAGCGGTTAAGGCACTTGCCTTAGGATCCAGGTTCCATCCCCCAGTACCTACATAAAGTCAGATGCACAAGGTGGTACATGCATCTGGAGTTCGTTTGCAGGGACTAGAGGCTCTGGTATGCCCATTCTCTTTCTCTGTATTAAATTATTAATTAATGTTTAAAAAATTAATGTTTACTCAGATATGTAAGTATATAAATAATTATATACACTTGTGTATGGGTGAACCAGGGTCTTTTGTTGTTGCAAATAAATGCCCATCTGTCCTTATGTGGGTGGCAGGTTTGCAAGCAAACACCTTTAACTGTTGAGCCATCTCCCCAGCCCCACATATCATTTCTTTTTTTTTATTGACAACTTCCATGATTATAAACAATATTCCATGGTAATACCCTCCCTACCCCCCCCCCACTTTCCCCTTTGAAATTCCACTCTCCATCATATCCCCTCCCCGTCTCAATCAGTCTGTCTTTTATTTTGATGTCATGATCTTTTCCTCCTACTATGATGGTCTTGTATAGGTAGTGTCAGGCGCTGTGAGGTCATGGATATCCAGGTCATTTTGTCTGGAGGAGCACATTGTAAGGAGTCCTACCCTTCCTTTGGCTCTTATATTCTTTTCGCGGCCTCTTCTGCAATGTCATATATCATTTCTTCTTTCTTTCTTTTTCCCCCCCCTGAGGCAGGATCTCACTCTAGCCCAGCCAGACTGACCTGGAATTCACTCTGTATTCTCAGGGTGGCCTTGAACTCACGGCAATCCTCCTACCTCTGCCTCCCAAGTCCTGGGACTAAAGGCGTGCACCACCACTCCCGGTGAGGATCCATTTTTAATTAAAATATCTCCAGAAATATATGATCAAGGATTCTTCACTTTAAGTAATGGACTGAAAATACTGAAAGACATTAACTAGTGTCTCAAGAGATACTATGTTTTAGGCAGAATTAGACTCACATAATTAGAGTCACTTTGGGAACAAGTTCAGTCTATCGTATACATTAATATATCCCAGACACACTTAACACTTTTCTCAATTTTTTTTCAAGGTAGGGTCTAACTTTAGCTCAGGCTGACCTGGAATACACTCTGTAGTCTCAGGGTGGTCTTGAACTCATGGCGATCTTCCTACCTCTGCCTCCTGAGTGCTGAGATTAAAGAAGTGTGTCACCACGCCCGGCTGACTTAATTTTTATTTACTTATTTTTAAATTTAATTTTTATTTATTTATTTGACAGAGAGAGAGAGAGAGAAAGAGAGAGAGAGGGAGGGAGAGAACGGGTGTGTCAGGGCCTCCAGCCACTGCAAATGAACTCCAGACGCGTGCGCCCCCTTGTGCATATGGCTAAAGTGGGTGCTAGGGAATTGAACTTGGGTCCTTTGGCATTGCAGGCAAACGACTTAACCACTAAGGCTCCCCCAGCCCTGACTTAACATTTCTAAACCAGCACAACTATACAAGAAAGCTACTTTTCTCCTTCCCTTCCCTTCCCTTCCCTTTCCTGCCCTTTCCTTTCTTTTAGATATAGTCTCACTATGTTGTCAAGGTTGGCTTTGAACTCCTCAGCTCAAATGATCCTCTGGCCTTATCTTTCCCCAGTAGAGAGGACTAGGGATTAGCACCACCACTAGCAGTTCACAATTCAAAGAGAAATCTATGGGGCAATATATGATTTTCAGATACAGGTTAAGCATATCCATCTCCTTGAACAGTTATCATTTCTTTCTTTTGTGTGTATTTGTGTGTGTGTGTGTGTGTATGGTGCATACATACACGTCTGTATGCAGATGTATGTGCCTCATGCGTGTGTGCAGAGGCTAGAGAACATCAGATATCTCCATCCATTGTTAATCTGTGTGTTTCCTTAAGATGTATTCTCTCACAAATTCTGGAGCTTGCTGTTTTTAGGAGCCTTGATGATTCTCTGGTCTGTACAGAATGTGTGGCCATGCCCAGCTATTTAAGTGGATGCTGGAGAATTGAACTTAAGGGGTCTCAGGCCTTCATGTGTGTGCAGAAAGTGCTCTTGCCCAGTGAGCTATCTCTCCAGCCCCTTATCATTCTTCATTTCTTTCTTTCTATTTTTTTTTTTTGGTTTTTGGAGGTGGGGTCTTGCTGTACTCCAGGCTGACCTGGAATTCATTATGTAGTCTCAGGCTGGCCTAGAACTCATGACGATCCTCCTAATTCTGCCAATCCTCCTTCCCTTACCTCCCTAATGCAGGAATTAAAGGTATGTGCTACTATATCTGGACATTTCTTTTCTTTATCCTCTTTTTACATTTTTATTTATTTATTTATTCATTTTGGTTTTTCAAAGTAGGGTCTCACTCTGGCCCAGGCTGACCTGGAATTCACCATGCAGTCTCAGGGTGGCCTCAAACTCACGGCAATCCTCCTACCTCTGCCTCTGCTGGGATTAAAGGCATGGGTCACCACGCCCAGGCCTATTTATTGTTTTTTTGAGGCAGGGTTTCACTCTGGCTCAGGCTGACCTGGAATTAACTATGTAGTCTCAGGGTGGCCTCGAACTCACACTGATCCTCCTACCTCTGCCTCCTGAGTGCTGGGATTAAAGGTGTGCACCACCATGCCCGGCTCTCTTTTTTTATTTTTAAATTATTTGTTTGCAAAGAGAGAGAGAGTGTGAGAGAGAGAATGGATGTGACAAGGCCACTATCCACTGCAAAAGAACTTAAGATATATGCACCCTTTTGTTCATTTGGCTTCAACTGGGTACTGGAGAATCCAACCCATGTCATTAGGCTTTGCAGACAAGCACCTTGACCATTGAGACATCTCTTTTTTTCTTTTAAAATATTTTAATTTAATTTTATTTGTTAGAGAGAGAGAGAGAGAGGAGGCAGATAGAGAGAGAGAATGGGCGTGCCAGGGCCTCCAGCCACAGGAAACTCCAGATGCATGCACCACCTTGTGCATCTGGCTTACATGGGCAAAGGGGAATCGAACTGTTAGGTCAGGACTGGGCTCCCAAAATGGAGTCACCAAGGACAGCAGGATGGTAACAGAGACTTACCCACATTCCTCCAGAAACTGTCCAGCCACTATCCCTTCCTTGCCTAACAATGCCCCCAGATCTTGGTTTCCTGCCTCCTAATCTCATAAATGGCCTGCTCACTGTTCTGGTCTTACACCCTAGCTATTTGAAACGGCTAATGTAAAGAACAAAGGAGTTCTTTTACTTCCTCACCTTCCCCCAACTGAAGAAGCCCTACAAAGCCCACTGTCTGGAAACTCAGGTTGGCTGTGCACCTCTCTTGAGAGTCAGCCCTGGCAGCTCGTGTTTTTCCAGAATAAAAGCTTTTATCTTTGCCTCAGAGTGGTTTGCATGATCTTAGTCACTCCTGAAACTTATAGGAACCTGGATCTGTAGACTTTGCAGGCAAGTGCCTTAACCTTAATTGCTAAGCTATCTCCCCAGCCCTCTTTTTTTCTTTTTAAATATTTATTTATTTGAGAAAGATTAAGATGGGACAGGGAGAGAGAGGGTGTCCAGCCACTGCAAACAAACTTTATATGCATGTGCCCCTTTGTGACTCTGGCTTTACATGGGTCCTGGGGAATCAAACCTTGGTCTTCAGGCTTTGCAAGTAAGCACCTTTAACTGCTGAGTCATCTCTCCAGCCCCTTTATAATTTCTTTATGGTAAAAACATCAAGAGCTGGGTGTGGAGGTGCATGCCTTTTAATCCCAGCACTGGGAGGCAGAAGTAGGATGATCATCGTGAGTTCGAGGCCATCCTGAGAATACAGAGTGAATTCCAGGTCAACTTGTGCTAGAGTGAGACCCTACCTCAAAAGAAAACAAAATGAGCTGCCAGTCGTGGTGGCGCATACCCACACCTTTAATCCTAGCACTCAGGAGGCAGAGGTAGGAGGATCGCCGTGAGTTTCGAGAGGCCACCCTGAGACTCCATAGTGAATTCCAGGTCAGTCTGGGCCAGAGTGAGACCCTACCTCAAAACAAACAAACAAAAATAAAAAACGAAAACAACAAATGCATCAAATTTCTTTCTTCTATGTTTTTGAAAAATATACATGAATAAGACAGTGATTCTACTATGTAATATCAAACTAGAACTTCTTACTCTTATCTAACCATAACTGAAAAACCATTGCTCAAACTCCCAGGTCTCCCTTCTACTCCCAACACCATTCTCTGGTAATTATTCTTATTATTATTGGTTTTTCAAGGTAGGGTCTCACTCTAGCCCAGGTTGACCTCAAATTCACTATGTAGTCTCAGGATGGCCTCAAACTCATGGCGATCCTCCTACCTCTGCCTCCCCAGTGCTGGGATTAAAGGTGTGTACCACCATGCCCAACTTCAACTTTTTAAAAGAAAAAAAATTATTTATTTATTTGAGAGACAGAAAGAGGAAGACAGAGAGAGAGAGAGAGAGAGAAAGCGCGCATGAGAGAGAAATGGGCATGCCAGGGCCTCCAGCCACTGCAGACAAACTCCATATGTATGTGCCCCCTTGTGCATCTGGCTTACATGGGCACTGGGGAATTGAGCCTCGAACCGGGGTCCTTAGACTTCACAGGCAAGCGCTTAACTGCTAAGACACAGCCCTATTTTTATTTGTTAAAATATTTTTATTTATTTATTTGAAAAAGAGGGAGAGAGAGGCAGAGAGTGAGAGAGAAAGAAAGAGTGTATGAGTGCAGCAGGGCCTTCTGTCACTGCTAGTAAACTCCAGATGCGTGTGCCACGTTGTACATCTGGCTTTATGCGAGTACTTGGGAATCGAACCTGGGCTGTCAGGCTTTGCAAGCAAGTGCTCTTAACCACTTAGCAATCTCTCCAGTCTGAGACTAACTTTTCTTTTTTTTTTGAGGAGAAATTTCACTCTAGCCAAGGCTGACCTGGAACTTACTCTGTAGCCCCAGGCTAGCCTCAAACTCACAGAGATCTTTCTACCTCTGCTTCCTGAGTGCCGCCACACCCAGTAAGGTTTTAAAAACATTTTTGTTTTTATTTAGTTATTTATTTTATTTACTTGAGAGAGAGAGAGAGAGAAAGAGGCAGAAAGAGGGAGAAAGAGGAAGAGACACCGAGAGAATAGGCGTGCCAAGGCATCCAGCCACTACAAACCAACTCCAGATGCATGTGCCAACTTGGGCATCTGGCTTACATGAGTCCTGGGGAATTGAACCTGGGTCCTTTGGCTTTGCAGGCTAGTGTCTTAACTGCTAAGCCATCTCTCCAACCCTTTAAAAATTTATTTATTTATTTATTTATTTGAGAGAAACAGAGAAATAGAAAGAGAGAGAGGGAAAGAATGGATTCGCCAGGATCTCTAACTACTGCGAACAAATTCCAGACGCGTGGGCCACCATGTGCACCTGGTCTTCGTGGTCCTGCGAAAATCAAACCTGGGTCCTTTGGCTTTGCAGGAAAGTGCCTTAGCTTCCAAGCTATCTCTCCAGTCCTTTTTTTTTTTTTTTCCCCCCGAGGTAGGGTCTCTGGCTCAGGCTGACCTGGAATTAACTATGTAATCTCAGGGTGGCCTCAGACTCATGGTGATCCTCCTACCTCTGCCTCCTGAGTGCTGGGATTAAAGGTGTGCACCACCATACCCTGTTCTTGTTTTTTTTTTTTTTTTTTTTTGTGGTAGGGTCTTGCTGTAGCCCCAGCTGACATGGAATTCACTATGTAGTCTCAGGGTGGCCTTAAACTCACAGTGATTCTCCTACCTCTGCCTCCTGAATGCTGGGATCAAAGGCATGTGCCGCCATGCACAGCTCCAAGTTTTTTTTTTTTTTTTTTTTTACTTGAGAGAGTAGGGTCCAGCACTAGCCCCAGCTGACCTGGAATTCAATATGTACTCTCAGGGTGGCCTCACAGTGATCCTCCTACCTCTGTGTGCTGGGAGTAAAGGTGACTGTTACCATGCCTGGTGAAAGTTTTTTATTGTTTGCTTTTTCGATTTTTTTTGTTTTACTCTAGCCCAGGCTGACCTGGTACTCATTCTGTAGTCACAGGCTGGCATGGAACTCACAGCAGTCTTCCAATCTCTGACTCCTGAGTGCTGGTATTAAAGGCGTGCGCATTACCACACATTAGCAGAAAATATTTTTTGGTTTGACTGACTCTTGGCTCTGCTACTGTCTAAATTGTAGGACCTTGGGCAAGTTGATATATGTCTCAGTTTCTTCACTCATAAACACCTTACAGCATTTTTTTAATAAGCTACATGCTTGCCAAATACCAGCCACTCATTAAATAGCAATGTTTATTATGTGAATGGTACTCTACCTTCCATACACATGACCTCAAAGTTAGTAAGCACCAGCAGCAAGAAATTATAGACTTCAGTTCTCTGATTCCAGTCCAGTCATACTGAGGCAGGACAGTCATTTAAGATATAGAAGTGACAGAATGGAGAGTTGGCCCAGTGGATAAGGTGCTTGCCTGCAAAGCCTAATGACTTGGGTTTGATTCCCCAGTACTCATGTAAAGCCAAATGCAGTGTGGCTCATATGATCGGAGTTCGTTTGCAGTGGCTGGAGACCCTGGTGTGCTCATTCTCTCTCTCTCTCCTTTTCTTTTTTGCATAAATAAATAAATAAAAATATTAAAAGAAATAGAGGTGACATGTTCTTATTCAGACCTCCCTTTATCTTTCCCTTGAGGCATGATAGATAGAATTATGGTCACATTAAAAAGAAAAGCCCTCCACCAAGGGGTCTGGTTGAAGCCACTTGCCAGCTAAGAATAAGGAATTCTAGTACAATTAACTTTTTCCCCCCCCTTTTCTTTCTTTCTTTCTTTCTTTCTTTTTTTTTTTTTTTTTTTGAGGTAGGGTCTCACTCTAGCCCAGGCTGACCTAGAATTCACTCAGTAGTCTCAGGGTGGCCTTGAAGTGATGGCAATCTGTTGCAGTGAGGTTCGCATTGCTGGTAGAAATCACCCAACTAGCCGGGCGTGGTGGCGCACGCCTTTAATCCCAGCACTCGGGAGGCAGAGGTAGCAGGATCGCCATGAGTTCGAGGCCACCCTGAGACTCCATAGTGAATTCCAGGTCAGCCTGGGCTAGAGTGAAACCCTACCTCGAAAAACCAGAAAAAAAAAAAAAAAAAAAAAAAAAAGAAATCACCCAACTAAGAGCAGCTTGTGGGAAAAAGAGGTTTATTTTGGCTTACAGGCTCAAGGGGAAGCTCCACGATGGCAGGGGAAAACGATGGCATGAGCAGAGGGTGGACATCACCCCCTGGCCGACATAAGGTAGACCATAGCAAGAGGAAAGTGTGCCAAACACTGGCATGGGGAAAGTGGCTATAACACTCATAAGCCCACCCCCAACAATACACTCCCTCCAGGAGGCATTAATTACCAAATGTCCATCAGCTGGGAACCTAGCATTCAGAACACCTATGTTTATGGGGGACACCTGAATCAAACCACCACACAATCCTCCTAACTTTGCTCCCAAGTGCTGGCATGCACCACCACGCCCTGCTAACTTTTTTTTTTAATTATTTTTATTTATTTGAGAGAGACAGGCAGATAGAGAGTGAGAGAGATTGGGCATGTTAGGGCCTTCAGCCACTGTAAACAAACTCCAGATGCATGTGCCACCTTGTGCCTCTGGCTTATGTGGGTCCTGGGGAACTGACCTAGTATAATTAACATTTGCTTAAGGCCTTTCTCTCTTCTTGATGTAGCTTACAAAAAAAAAAAAATCTACAAATTTTATCAGAAAATTCATTTGTAGTAAAAGACATGTCCTGGGCTGGAGAGATGACTTAGCAGTTAAGCACTTGCCTGTGAGGCTTAAGGACCCCGGTTTGAGGCTTGATTCCCCAGGACCCATGTAAGCCAGATGCACAAGGGAGCGCATGCGTCTGGAGTTCGTTTGCAGTGGCTGGAGGCCCTGGCGCGTCCATTCTCTATCTGCCTCTTTCTCTCTGTCTGTTGCTCTTAAATAAATAATTAATTAAAGAAATTTAAAAAAAAGACATGTCCTAAATCCCTTGCATAACTCTATGGCTCAGGATTACTTTTTTACCAGATTATATCTCATCCAAGACACCCTCCGGAGCCCCTTATAATCTTACTCATCAAAAAGGTTAACAGTGGGGGCTAGAGATGGCTTAGCGGTTAAGGTGCTTGCCTGCAAAGCCAAAGGACCCAGGTTCGATTCCCAAGAGCCCACATAAGGCAGATTCATAAGGTGGCGCATGTGTCTGGAGTTCATCTGCAGCAGCTGGAGGCCCTGGCACGCCTATTCTCTCTCTCAAATAAGTAAATATATATATACACACACACACACACACACACACACACACACACACACACATATATATATATATATATATATATATATATACATATATATGTAAAATAACAGTGGGACTGAGGAGATGGCTCAGCTGTTAAAGAAGCTTGCTTTCAATGCCTTTCAGCCCTGGTGTAATTCCCTAGTACTCAAGTTAAGACAGTTGCACTAAGTGATGTATGCCCATACCATCTCTCTCATGCAAATAAATAAATAAAAATTGTATTTTAAAAGAAAACAGTGGGGCTAGAGAGCTGACTCAGTGATTAAAGGTATTTACTCAAAAAGCCTGACAGCCTGGGTTTGATTCCCCAGTAGCCATGATAAAAGCCAGATGCACAAAGTGGTACATGTTGCATCTGGAGTTTGTTTGCAATGGCAGGAGGGCCTGGTGTGCCCATTCTCTCTCTCTCTCTCTCTCTTCTTTGCTTGCAAATAATGAATTAAAGAAAAGATAACAGGGGCTTGGGAGTGGTGGCTCATGCCTTTACTCCCAGCACTTAGGAGGCAGAGATAGGAGGATCCCTGTATGAGGCCAGTCTGAGACTACATAGTGAATTCCAGGTCAGTCTGGGCCAGAGACCCTACCTCGAAAAACCGAAAGGGTGGGGGGGGAAAAAAAAGAAAGAAAGAAAAATAGGGATTGGAGAAGTTGTTCAGCTGTTAAAGGCAGTTAGTTGTTTGCATAGCCTGATGCTATAGGTTTGATTCCCCAGTATCCAATAAAAGCCAGACGCACAATGTGCCACATGTGTCTGGACTCCACTTGCAGTGGCAGCATGCCCTGGCATTCTGTAGTGTGGATTACCACATCCCGCTTCTTTATTTTTATCTTACTGAGAAATATTTTTAGGAGCTGGAGAAATGGCAGTGTTCAAAACCTGGGTCTTTTATTTTTTTATTTTGGCTTCTCGAGGTAGGGTCTCACTCTAGTCCAGGCTGACCTGGAATTCATTATGTAGTGTCAGGGTGGCTTCGAACTCACGGCGGTCCTCTTACCTCTGCCTCCCAAGTGCTGGGATTAAAGACGTGCGCCACCACGCCGGGCTGGGAAATCTGGGAATATTTGAGTACAGGTTCCCTGTGCCCTAAGGGGCACTGCTTCGTCTGCTCTGCCCCACAATATCCAGTTGAATTTTCTGCTTCCAGGGGTGACTCCACCAATACGCTTTCAGAGAGGCCACAGGGCGTGCAGACACTTCGCACCCGGCAACCCAGCAGGAAAAGGAGGTTTTTCCGCCAATCAGGAGCGTAGGCTCTAGTGAGCAGCGCAGCCGGAACAGGAGGGAGTAACTCAGGCTGAGAAGAGGAAGCGCGGGGAGGACTACATTTCCCACGAGCCCACGGGGTAGGGCGAGGGGCAGGCGTCGGAGACATCACCGGACAGGCCTTCCCCGGCATTTGGCTACCGTATCCAAGGTAAATGCCGGCACCGTTGTTCCAAGGGAAGAGTAACTTACGGTCCGCAAACTAGATTTGTACTAGTAGCCTTCCCCCCCCCCCCAACCCATCCTAAACCGACCAGAACGACGCTTCCAACCCGGCATCTTTTAGGGACCCAGGACCCCACCTCCATCCCCGTGACACCTCCTCCGCCCCCTTCTCTCCCGGCCATTGGGGAAGCTTTCCAAACGCGAAAGGATCTGGGGTTTGTGCTGGAAAGGTGCAGGTCCAGGCTCTCCCTCCCGAGGCCTCCTCGTTCGTCCCTCCTCACATCTAGTCTATGAAACCGGGCAACAGCAGTAGGCTGTGCCTGGCTCCCGGGGCTTGACGAGATGGGTGATGAAGTGGGGCGGCCACTCCTCTCCTTCGCTGCTCCTGATGTCCCGAGGTCTGGAAAGCTGCCGCAGACTTGCGGGCCAGGCGGTGGCCGAGCATCTTCATCCTCGTCCCTAACCCTTCCTTCTACCCCTTCACCGTGCTAGGACGTGTGCGACAGGCGAGGTGACGCGCTTGCCTTAGGCCACAGAACTTACGTGGTAAAGGTGCGTGTCGCAGCGAACTGTTTGCGAGCCACGACCTTCCTCAGGCTTTTGAGTAAAGCGGGCGTGCGTTGGGGGCCGCGGAGGCTTTTTTAGCCCAGCGGCCCCCCGTAGCTCGGCTTGGGTGGCCGGGGGTGGGGGTGGGGTGGTGACAGCGCAGAATCCAGTGGCGTCAGCAGCGCGCGGACGCGGACACTTTGGTCCAGCGTCAGGCAGCCCCGCTGGGATAAAATGAATAAGTAAATAAATGAATAAAAAGAAGTGCCGGGCTCTCCTGGACCTCAGCTGGTCCTCTGTCCCTCCCCCCGGGCCCAGGTCCTAACGAAGTGGACGGCGCTCGGGCCGCGCGCGTGCCCGCGGCGGGTGGGTGGGGTTTGCGGCCCGGCGGCGGCTCCCCGGTGCCTGCGGGGCGGGGCTGCGGGGAGGGCGCCCACCGACCGCCGACCAGGCCGGCATGGGGGGTGTGGCTGCTCGGCCTCGGCCTGCAGGCTGCGCGTGGCAGCGAGGGTCCGCGACTGCCGGTGGCCTGACCCCCGGGGCCTGCTGCTAGAGATGCTCTTCCTGTCGGTGAGTTGTTTTTCTGCTCGTCTTGGGCCTTGGTCACGCCTCCCCCGGGATGGAGGAAGGAACCAGGTCGTGTGGGTTGTTGGTGGCCTTGATAGGGCAGAGCAAAGGGGAAATGACCTGCTCCCGGGCCGCCTCCCTTTGGGGCATAGTAATCTGCGGCTGCGCTCGGTCGCTGTTCCAGTTTCATGCAGGCACCTGGGAAAGCTGGTGTTGCGGCTGCTGCCTGATTCCCGCCGACAGACCTTGGGACCGGGGCCGCCGCTGGCAGCTGGACATGGCGGACACCAGGTCGGTGCACGAAACCAGGTTTGAGGCGGCCGTGAAGGTGATCCAGAGTTTGCCGAAAAATGGTACGTGCAACCAGGCTCCCTCTTGAAAGGTTCTGCTTTCCTTAGCCTACTTTTCTCAGCGTTGAAAAGGAATGTAATTAAAAGGGTGGTATTGAATGTCAGTTAATTATCTGCTGAGATTTCAGGCCAGAGCTTGCATTCAACTTTGAAATAGTTTTTATATCCTTGAAAGCAGGTATGTTCACTCAGTCACTGCGGATTTGTATTTGGGTATGTTTAAAAAAAAAAAAACTGGTATAAAATGCCTGGTACTACCAAGTGAAAGTGTATAATTTAAAGCCTTTTGAAACTTTTTTTTTTCTGTGTATGGTCTCACCCTAGCCCACGTTGACCTGGAATTCACTATTACTCTAACTCACAGAGAACCTCCTACCTCAGCCTCCCAAGTGCTGGGATTAAAGGCATGGGCCACCAAGCCTGGCTTTTTGAAACTTTTGATGAGAAAGAAGAGAAAGCATAAAACAACTATATTCATGTGTAAAATGACATATTTTGACTATTGTCTAGATGTGTTTTTTCAAAATCGATATAGCTAGACTTGACTCCATTATATATTTTTTACATTATAATTATTAAAAAATTCATGTACCTGGGCGTGGTGGTACACGTCTTTAACCCCAGCATTCTGGAGGAAGAGGTAGGAGAATTGCCATGAGTTTGAGGCCACCCTGAGACTACATAGTAAATTTCAGGTCAGCCTGGGCTAGACTGAGACCCTACCTCAACCCCTCCAAAAAAAAGATGAGAAAAAAATTATGTAAATTAAAATTGTATTTACATAACATTTAAGAAGTTATTGCCATCTTGGCACACACCTGTAATCCCAGTGATTGGGAAACTAAATTAGGAAGATAGTTAATTGAAGGCCAGCCTGGGCTATTATATGTCAAATTCCAGGTCTTGTCTACAAAATAAAACAAGGATCTATTGCAAAACTATAACAAACCTCTCTCTCTTTTTTTGGGGGGGGGTTCTTTGAGGCAGGGTCTTACTCTAGCTCAAGCTGACCTGGAATTCACTGTATTCTCAGGATGGCCTCGAACTCAAGGTGATCCTACCTCTGCCTCCCGAGTGCTGGGATTAAAGGCTGGCGCCACCTCACTGGGCTCAAGATGAACCTCTTTTTTTTTTTTATTTTTTATTTAAAAAAAAATTTTTTTTTTTTGTTTATTTATTTATTTGAGAGCGACAGAGAGAAGGAGGCAGAGAGAGAGAATGAGAGAGAATGGGCGCGCCAGAGCTTCCAGCCTGTGTAAACGAACTCCAGATGCATGCGCCCCCTTGTGCATCTGGCTAACGTGGGTCCTGGGGAATTGAGCCTCAAACCGGGGTCCTTAGGCTTCACAGGCAAGCGCTTAACTGCTAAGCCATCTCTCCAGCCCAAGATGAACCTCTTAAGTGGCAATGGTGAGGGCTGAAGATAGGTTGTGCCCAGTGGTACAGTGCTTGGCCAAGGAGCTGGGTTTGTCCTCAGCATTGCCAAATTAAAAAAAAAAAAAAGCCAGGTTTGGTGGTGCAAGCTTTTAATCCCAGAATTTGGGAGGTGGAAGTAGGAGGTAGGAGGATCACCATGAGTTTAAGGCAACCCTGAGACTACAGAGTGAATTCCAGGTCAGCCTGGCTAGAGTGAGACCCTACCTTGAAAAACTTAAAAAAAAAAAAAAAAAAAAAAAAAAAGAAAAAGAAGAAAAGTGTGGTGGGGGCAGGGGCTTAAGGGTTGTAGTTCAGTGGCAAAGTGGGTGCTTAGCATACTTGAAGCTCCCGGTCTCATTTCTAGTACAAAACAAACAAGAAAAGGGCAAAAAGGCACTTGTGGTAGATAACATTTAGTGTACTGTTCTGAAGCTAAATTGATATTAACTGAACCACAAGTTTGCTATAATGAATTATTGAATAGTGTTTTTTTTTTTTTTTTTAAGTTAGTCTCATTTTAGCCCAGGCTGACCTGGAACTCTGTAGTTCTAGGCTGGCCTGGAATTCACAGTGATCCTCCTTTGTCTGTCTCCCAAGTGCTGGGATTAAAGACATGTGCTACCCCATCCAGCATTACATGGTTTTTAATACTTTTTCCCCCTTGTTTTTGAGACAATGTATAGCCTTGGGTGGTTTGGAACTCGCTGGGTAGCATAGGCTGCCTTCAAGCAAATCACTGTTCCTGCCTCTGCCACCCAAGAGCTGGGACTTGGGCTTGTGCCACTGTACCTAGTTTATAATTTATTTATTTTAAGCAGCATTAGGGATTGAGCCTTGGACCTTGTACACACTAAGCAAGTGCTGTACCATTTAGTTACATTTTCCAGCTCTATAGTGCTATTTTAAATTGTTTGGCTTTGAATTATTTTGCAATAAGCTCTTGTACCTTTTTGTTTTTTATTGCTTAATCTTTATGTAAGGCCTAAGGTAATAATCCTGCAGTCTGTCTTTCACAGAACCTTAGCCTTTAGACATATAAATGCTTCAGATAGTATTTCAAACACTTACATTACATGTTACATATATATGTTGTATGAGCACCTTGAGGAAAAAAATAGTCCTTTATCTAGTACCTTATACACAGTACAGTCAATAAGTAAATCGTTCACTTAAGTCAGTAAACTAAAACACTAAAAAAAAAAAATTTTAAAACATTTATTGCCAGGTGTTGTGGCGCATGCCTTTAATCCCAGTACTTTGGAGGCAGAGGTAGAAGGATTGCTGTGAGATCAAGGCCACCGTGAGATTACATAGTGAATTCCAGGTCAGCCTGGGCTAAAGTAAAACTCTACCTAGAAAAACAAAACAACAAAAAAAATTTATTTTAGAAAGGGAGAGAATAAGTACACTAGGGCCTCCTGCCGCTTCACATGAACTGCAATGCACACACTACTTTGTGCGTTTGGCTTTATGTGGGTACTGGGGAATTGAATCTGTGCTGGCAGGCTTTATAAGCAAGTGCCTTTGACAGCTGAGACATCTCTTGCCCTTCCCCAAATTTTTCTTTTTGAGATGGGAAAGGAACCCTTTCTGCACCCCTACTCCCCTGCCGTGATTGAAACAGGGATTAGGCAGCGGAATTGGCAAAGTTACTGCTACCAGGTGTCTGGTGTAAACCTTTTTGCCTCCCTGGTTGGCAAACCTGAGGCCACCCAGAGTTCTTACCCGTTTTTTTTTTTTTTTTCTTTTTTTCCAAAGTAGGGTCTCTCTGTAGCCCAGGCTGACCTGTAATTCACTATGTAGTCTCAGTCTGGTCTCAGAGTCACAGTGATCCTCTTACTTTGGCCTCTGCAGTACTGGGATTAAAGGTGTGTGCCATCATGCCTGCCCCTTTTAGTGTTGTTTCGTTTCGTTTCGTTTCGTTTCGTTTCGTTTCTTTTCTTTTCTTTTCTTTTCTTTTCTTTTCTTTTCTTTTCTTTCTTTCTTTCTTTCTTTCTTTCTTTCTTTCTTTTCTTAACATTTATTTGTAAGGAGAGAGAATGAATGTGCATGCCAGGGCCTTTTGCCACTGCAAACGAACCCCAGATGTGTGCGCCCACTTGTGCATCTGGCTAACGTGGGTCCTGGGGAATCGAGCCACGAACTGGGGGCCTTAGGCTTCACACAGGCAAGCGCTTAACCACTAAGCCATCTCTCCAGCCCTATTTTTAACTTTTATTTTATTTTATTTTTTTTATTTTTTGGTTTTTTCGAGGTAGGGTCTCACTCTAGCCAAGGCTGACCTGGAATTCACTATGGAGTCTCAGGGTGTCCTCGAACTCACGGCAATCCTCCTACCTCTGCCTCCTGAGTGCTGGGATTAAAGGCGTGCACCACCATGCCCGGCTTTATTTTTAACTTTTAAATGACATAGTTATAGATATTCAAACCATGATTATTCCCTCCCCACCCCCGTTTTCCCCATCAGATCCACCCTCCATTGAATCCCTTCTTTTTCCCAATTTCTATTTCAATGTCATCATTTTTTTCCTGCTATTATGAAGGTCTTATGTAGGTAGTGTCAGGCACTGTGAGGTCATGGATGTCCAGGCCATTTTGTATCTAGAAGATTGCATTGTAAGCAGTCCCACCCTTTCTTTGGCTCTTACATTCTTTCCACCACCTCTTCTTCAATGGACCCTGAGCCTTGGAGGGTGTGAGAGAGATCTCAGTGCTGAACACTCCCCTGTCACAATTTCTCAACCTTACAGTGACTTCTGACTCACCCCAGTGGTCACCACCATCTGAAAAGAGAAGTTTCTCTAATCAAAAGTGAGAGTAGCATTTATAAATGGGCATAAACATGAACATAAAAGTGCTTAGAAGGCAGTCTGGTGGAATATGGATATGGAATATATATGAATGTATGTATTTTTATATGTGTGTGTATATATATACATATATATATATATATATTTTTTTTTTTTTTTTTCTCCAGACAACAGTAAGCATTATTTCCTGGGGTTTATAACCTCCCCAGCCATAGGCTTTTGATTATCATGTCAGTACCAATTAGAGAGCAGTTGGTTTCTTCCATAATAGACATACCACTATTGCACTAGCTGGCACATTTGGCCTAGCTGGCCAATCTTAAGGCTTGTAGGGTCCACTGCTGTTTAACACTATTGATGACTTTTCTCTCCCAAAGGGCTGCATGCAACATAGCTCTTTCAAGCTTTCTGACAGTCAACAGGGAGAAGGTTTCTAGCTCAGCTCCAGCTTGATTTCTCAGTGATCCCCAAGCATGTAGAATCTTCAGCAGTAGGGTCTATCTAGTTCTGGTGGACAACCCAAGAGTCTTAGCAATGGCCTGTAATGTTCTATCAAACACTTTTTCAGTTGTCTCCTTTCATTCATAAGGAGAGAGGCCAGTTACAAAGCTAAAAGCACACAAAGTAACCTAGTCAAGAGGTGGATATCTATATTTTTGATCCTCATCTACATAAATAACAGCAATCTAATTAAAATATTGTATCCAATAAATATTACTTAACATGCATATATTATATAGATAATTACTACTATGACTTTGGAACTAATTATGCATTCTTGGCCAAACCTGAAAAACCAGTCTTAACTTGTTTGAGTATAGTTTCCACACCTTTTTTAAAACTACTAGCTGTTAGCTAGGCGTGGAACACACCTATAAATCACTTTATACCCAGATTGGCCTTGAATTTGTGATCTTCAAGTGCTGGGATTATAAGCATGTGATAGGTGTGTGTATATATATATATATATATATATATATATATATATATATATATATATGGTTATTTTGTAAAAATTGGTCCTTTTGTAAATGGTGCATTAAAAAAAATTTTTTTTTTTAAATTTATTTGAGAAGGAGAGAAAATGGGCAAGCCAGGACCTCCAGCCTCTGCAAATGAACTCCAGGTGCATGCGCCACCTTATGCATCTGGCTTATGTGGTTCCTGGGGAATTGAACCTAGGTCCTTTGACTTTGCAGGAAAGCTCTTTAACTGCTAAGCCATATCTCTATACTGTTTGTTTGTTTGTTTTTCGAATTAGGGTCTCACGCTAGCCCAGGCTGAAAGGTGCTACTCCTACTTCTGTCTCCCAAGTGCTGGGATTAAAGGCATGTGCCACCATCCCTGGCTGGGTTTTTTTTTTTCTTAATTATTTTTAATTTTATTTATTTATTTGATAGAGAAAGGGAGTGAATGGGCATGCAAAGGCCTCTAGCCACTACAAATGAACTCCAAACATAAGTGCCACTTTGTGCATCTGGCTAGATGTGGGTGCTGGGGAATACAGTGCTAAGCCTTCTCTCTAGCCCAAAATGGTGTTTTAAAATTATTTTGTCCCTACCATTTTATAGTGGTTCTCAAAACTCCTGGGCTGGAAAGAAGGCTTAGCAGTTCAAGTGCTTGTCTGCAAAGGCTAAAGACTCATGTTTGACTATCCGGGTCCCAGATAAGCCAGATGCACAAGGTGATATGAGCATGCAAGGTTGCACATGTGCACAAGATGGCACACATCTGGAATTTGATTTTAGTGGCTGGAGGCCCTAGTGAACCAGTTCTTTCTCTCTGATAAAAATACAATAAAAAAAAGCTATAGCTGGCCGTAGTGGCACATGCCTTTAATCCCAGCACTCAGGAGGCAGAGGTAGGAGGATTGCCATGAGTTCTAGGCCACCCTGAGACTACATAGTGAATTCCAGGTCAGCCTGAGCTATAGTGAGACCCTGCCTAGGAAAACCAAAGGGAAAAAAAAAGAATCATTAAAAACTTCTTTCTTTATTTGAGAGCAACAGAGAGAGAAAGAGGCAGATAGATAGATAGAGAATGGGCACACCAGGGCCTCTAGCCACTGCAAAGGACCTCCAGACGGGTGCGCTCCTTGT
The DNA here is from genome assembly GCA_036346955.1 of Dipus sagitta. Taxonomy (NCBI): domain Eukaryota; kingdom Metazoa; phylum Chordata; class Mammalia; order Rodentia; family Dipodidae; genus Dipus; species Dipus sagitta. The sequence goes on from CM070773.1 coordinate 159,039,749, forward strand.
GCATCTGGCTAACGTGGGTCCTGGGGAATCGAGCCTCAAACCAGGGTCCTTAGGCTTGACAGGCAAGCGCTTAACTGCTAAACCATCTCTCCAGCCCATAAAAACTTCTTATGTCTCTCTCTCTCTCTCTGTGCATACACACACACACACACATTTTATTTATTTATTTGCAAGCTGAGAGGGAGAGAGAAAATGAGTATGCTAGGGCCTTTTGCCACTCCAAACAAACTCCAGATGTATTTTGCACTTTGTGTATCTGCCTTTATTTGAGTACTAGGAAATTGAGTCTGGTCTGGCAGTCTTTTCAAGCGATATCTATCTATATATAAATTTTTTTTGTTTTGGTTTCTTGAGGTAGGGTCTTGCTGTATCCCAGACTGACCTGGAATTCACTATGTAGTCTCAGGGTGGCCTCAAACTCATGTGATCTTTTTACCTCTGCCTCCCAAGTGCTAGGATTAAAGGTGTGCACTACCATGCCTGGTTCCTATAGCTTTTTCAAAATATAATTTTTAGGGCTGTAGTTGTAAATTACTCTGTTATATATCATAATTGCTTATTATAAAATGCTAATTTTACAATTCATTACTTTTACTGAGTGTACAACTTACAGTATTTGCTTATATAAATTGAAAAGATTAAATATAAACATAAGTTAAAATTTCATGTTTTAGCTGGGTGGTTCACGCCTTTAATCTCAGCACTTGGGAGGCAGAGGTAGGAGGATCACCATGAGTTCGAGGTCACCCTGAGACTGCAGAGTAAATTCCAGGTTAGCCTGGGCTAGAGTGAGACCCTACCTTGAAAAACCAAAAAATAATAATAATAATAATTAATTTAAAAATTGTCAAGTTTTTTGAAACAATTACTATTATAACTTTGTTTTCTAAGGGAGAAATAAATTATCTAAAGTATAAACAAAACATATCCTCAGTGTGGTTTCTCATGCCTTTTATATCAACACTCAAGGATGCTCAGGCAGGAGGATTGCTGTGAGTTTGAGGCTAGGTTGGGCTACTGAGTTCCGGGCAAGGCTGAGCTTCAGTGTGAGATTCTATCTAACAAAATGAAATATAAAATCATTACTAGAATGGTGTGGCTGAGGTAATACATCCATACACTATCAGTCATGTTCCCCTAGTGATATGTATTTAACATGTGTTTCTAATAGGATCATTCCAGCCAACAAATGAAATGATGCTCAAGTTTTATAGCTTCTATAAACAGGCGACTGAAGGACCCTGCAAACATTCAAGGCCTGCATTCTGGGATCCTATTGGAAGATACAAATGGTAATTTTATTTATCGTACTAAGAAAAAATTTTAATGATGTAATTATCATACTTACATGGTAAATATATTAATTCTGTATATAAAATGTCCTGGGCTAGAGAGATGGCTTACTAGTTTTGGTGCTTGCCTGCAAAGCCAAAGGACCCAGGTTCGATTCCCCAGACCTACATAAGCCAGATGCACAAGGTGGCACATGCGTCTGGTGTTCGTTTACAGTGGCTGGATGCCTAGGCATGCCTATTCTCTTTCTCTCTCTCTGCTTCTTTCTCTCAAATAAATAAATAAATAAAAATAAAACATTTTAAAATGTCCTAAGTACTGAAAAAAATATTATTCTTTTTTTTGAGGCAGGATATCACTAGGCTAGGTTGTCTTGAAGCTCATTCCATAGCCCAGGCTAGCCTGAGACTTACGGTGATCTTCCTACCTCAGCCTTAAGAGTGCTGGCATGAAGGGCATGCACCACTGTGCTGGCTTGCACATAATGTAATGCTTATCCTGTCATGTGCCCTGTATACGATTTTGCACAAGCAGGACAATCTTGGGGAAGACAGGAAAAGGCTAAAACCAAGAGGAGTGGTGCTTCAAATATTTTCAACTAATCTTTCCATTTTTGAAGGTTTTTTTTAAAGATTTATTTATATTTATTTATTTATTAGAGATGGGGGTTGGGGAGAGAGCGGGCACACCAGGGCCTCTAGCCACTGCAGCCGAACTCCAGATGCATGCGCCACCATGTACATCTGGCTTACATGAGACCTGGAGAATTGTACCTGGGTCCTTAGGCTTTGCAGGCATGCGCCTTAACCACTAAGCCTCTCTCCAGCCCCGTTTATACAGTTTTTATTTGTCTATTTTTAGCAGAGTGACTCCAAACTAAAAGAACAAACCAGGAATGATGGTGCAACTCTAATTCTAGCATTCTGAGATGGAGGTAGGAGAACCTGGAGTTCAAGGCCAGCTTGAGATCCATGAGACCCTGTCTCAAAACCAAAAACGTTGGATGTGTCGCTCATGCCTTTAATCCCAGCATTTAGGAGACTGAGGTAGGAGAACCACTATGAGTTCAAGGCCTGGCCTAAAGAGTGAGACTGAGTCAAAGACACAAAACCCAACAAAAACCCACTTTCTTTAAAAAGATAAAACAAAACAACCAAAAAATAAAAACCACTTTCTTTTCTCCTTTTCTTTTTTTTTTTTTTAGATTTATTTTTATTTATTTATTTATTTATTAGAGTCAGAGAGAGAGAGAATGGGCATACCTGGGCCTCCAGCCACTGCAAACGAACTCCAGATGCATGTGTCACCATGTGCATCTGGCTTATGTGGGACCTGGAAAATTGAACGTGGTCCTTAAGCATCACAGGCATGTGCCTTAACTGCTAAGCCATCTTTCCAGCCCTCATAGTCTCTTTTTAACTGCCAAGAAAAATAATGACTCTTGTGTGTCAGGTTACATTGTTTGTTTTGAGCCTTTAAAATAATATGTAATTAGGAATAATTGCACATTAACTTTTATCTAAACTGTCATTCCTGACCCACTGTCTGTACTTGAATGGGAGTTTGATTTTCTCTCTCTCTCTCTCTTTTTAAATCATATTCCTTCTTTGAGTGGCTTTTATTTCTTTTTTTTTTTTCTACTATTTTTATACTTATTTGTTTGTTTTATCAAGGTAGAGTCTTGCTCTAGCTCAGACTGAACTAGAATTCACTATGTAATCTCAGAGTGGCCTCAAACTCATGGCAATCCTCCTACCTCTGCCTCCCAAGTGCTGTGATTAAAGGCATGCATCACCACGCCTGGCACATATTCCTTCCTATTTGTATCAAAACTCATACATAACAGTGAGCTCTGGGTTGCAAAAGAGGATTTAGTTTTGTATCTGTCTTTAAGTCAAGTGCTATTGTGTTTTTCTTTCCTTCTTTCTTTCTGTCTGTCTGTTTTTTTTTTTTTTTTTGCCTTTTCAAGGTAGGGTCTCACTCTGGCCCAGGCTGACCTGGAATTCATTATGTAGTCTCAGGGTGGCCTCAAACTCACAGTGATCCTCCTACCTCTGCTGGGATTAAAGGTGTGTGCCACCATGCCCATCTTGTTTTTGTTTTCTTGAGGTAGGTTCTTACTCTAGCCCAGACTGACCTGCTATTCATTATGTATATTCAGGGTGGCCTTGAACTCATGGTGATTCTCCTACCTCTGTATCCCAAGTGCTGGGATTAAAGGTTTGTCCCAACATGCCTGTCTGATTGATTTCTTTTCTTTCTCTATATTTTTTTAAATTTTATTTTCTCTTTTTTGTCATTTTTTTTATTGAAAACTTCCATGATTGTAAAAAGTATCCCATGGTAATTCCCTCCCTCCCCCCACTTTCTCCTTTGAAACTCCATTCTTCATCATATCCCCTCCCCCTCTCAATCATTTTCTCTTTTATTTTGATGTTATCATCTTTTCCTCCTATTATGATGGTCTTGTGTAGGTAGTGTCAGGCACTGTGAGGTCATGGATATCTAGGCCATTTTGTGTCTGGAGGAGCACGTTGTAAGGAGTCCTTTCCTTCCTTTGGCTCTTACATTCTTTGCGCCACCTCTTCCGTAATGGACCCTGAGCCATGGAAGGTGTGATAGAGATATTGCAGTGCTGAGTACTCCTCTGTCACTTCTCAGCACCATGATGCCTTCTGAGTCATCCCAAGGTTACTGCCATCTGAAAAGAGAAGGTTCTCTAACCAAAAGTGAGAGTAGCATTAATATATGGGTATGAACATTAAGAGAAGTGCTTACTGGTCAGTTTGGTGAGCAGAGTATATACTTTTAGCCAGATAGCAGCAGACGTTACACCCATAGGGCTCATGACTACCCCTGTTTTAGGTTTTCAGTATCAGGGATATATTCCCTTACTCAGTCTCTTCTCCTGACCTCACTTAGGCCTTTTCACCCCCATTAATCTGTTGTTCTACTTACATATATGCAATCTATCCTTTCTTTCAATCTTTCTCTGTTTCAAGTAAATAAATAAGAGTTAAGAGGATTGCTCTATGTTCCATACTAGTCTGCGCTAAAGTGAGACCCTACCTCAAAATAAAGTAGAATGAAAAACAGGAAAAAGGGGGCTGGGGAGATGGCTCAGCAATTAAGGTAAAGGTGCTTGTCAGCAAAGTCAAAAGACGCAGGTTTTATTCCTAAGTACCCACATACAGCCAGATGCATATGGTGGCACATACCTCTGGAGTTCATTTGCAATGGCTAGAGGCCCTGGTGCACCCATTCTCTTATCTGCCTCTTTCTCTTTTTTTTTTTTTTTTCCAAATAAATAAATACAATATTAAAAAAAAAAACAGGAAAAAAGCCAATAAAATTTCTTCATCCTAAATTGGAAGTAACATATTTCCTTATTATCTCTTTATGAATGGTCATAAAGTAATAGGTTAAGTGAAATAACTATGCCATTTAATCGGTATTTTATTTATTTATTTATTTATTTATTTTGAGGTAGAATCTTGCTCTAGCCAAGGCTGAACTGAAACCTTCTCTGTCATCTCAGGCTGGCCTCAAATTCACAGCAGTCCTCCTACTTCTGCCTCCCAAGTGCTAGGTTTAAAGGCATGTGCCACTACTCCTGGCTCTTAAAAATTATTTTTTTAAACAAATTTATTTATTTATTTGAGAAAAAGAGAGAGAGAAAGGTACAGATGGAAGAAGAGAGAATGGGTGTGCCAAGGCCTCTAGCCACTACAAATGAACTCCAGACACATGTGTCACCTTGTACATCTGGCTTTATGGGTACTGGGGAATTAAACCCAGGTCCTTATGCTTCACAGGCTGCTGGAGAGATAGCTCAGTGGTTAAAGTGGTTGCCTGCAAAACCTAACGACTCATGTTTGACTCTCCAGGTCCCATATAAGGTAGATGCAGTGACTCAAGCATGAAAGGTTGCACGTGTGTACAAGACAGTGCCCTTGTCAAGTTCAGTTGCAGTGGTTGGAGTCCGTGGCATGCCAGTTCTCTCTCTCTCTCTTGCATTAAAAAAAAAGAAAAAAAAATTACTTTTAAGTCGGGCATGGTGGTGCACACCTTTAATCCCAGCACTTGGGAGACAGAGCTAGGAGGATCCTTGTGAGTTCAAGGCCACCCTACATAGTAAATTCTAGGTCAGCCTGGTTTGGAGTGAGGTAGGGTCTCACTCTAGCCCAGGCTGACCTGGAATTCACTATGGAGTCTCAGGGTGGCCTCGAACTTATGGCGATCCTCCTGCCTCAGCCTTCCAAGTGCTTGGGATTGTAGGCATAAACTACAATGCCCAGTTTGAAAATCTAGAATTGGGCTGGGGAGGTGCTCAGTGGTTAGAGGTGCTTGCTTTCAGTTCAACTCCCCACCTAAAGCCAGCTGTATAAAGTGGCATATAGACCGGAAGTTGCTTTGCAACTACAAGTGGTACTGGTATGCCCATTCTCTTTCTATTTCTGATTACAGATTTTTAAAAAAATTTTTTTTTGTTTTTGTGTTTTTGAGGTTGGGTCTCACTCTACTCCAGGCTGACCTAGAATTTACTATGTCGTCTGAGGGTGGCTTTGAACTCATAGTGATCCTACCTCTGCCTCCCAAGTTCTGGGATTAAAGGTGTATGCTACCATGCCCAGCTTTCTTTTTAAAAATATTTTTAAGGTGTTTTTATTTATTTATTGTTATTATTATTATTTTGCTTTTATTTATTTATTTATTTGAGGGGGGGTGGAGGGAGAGAATGGGCATGCTAGGGCCTCTAGCCACTGCAAATGAACTCCAGATGAGTGCTCCCCCTTGTGCATCTGGCTTATGTGGGTCCTGGAGAATTGAACTGAGATCCTTTGGCTTTGCAGGCAAATGCCTTAACTGCTAAGCCATCTCTCCAGCCCTTAACAATATTTTGTTTATTTGAGAGAGAGAAAATGGGTGTTCCAGGGCCTCTAGCCACTGCAAATGAACTCTAGTATATGTGCCACCTTATACATCTGGCTTTCACTCTGGGGAATTGAACCTGAGTCCCGAGGCTTCATGAACAAGCTTCTTAACTGCTAAGCCATCTCTCTAGCCTAAATATTCTTTTAAAAAAGAAAATCTGTCCGGGTGTGGTGGTGCACACCTTTAATCACAGCACTCAGGAACAAAGGTAGGATTGCAGTGAATTCAAGGCCACCCTGAGACTACATTGTGAATTCCAGGTCAGCCTGGGCTAGAGTGAGCCTGTACCTCAAAAAACAAAACAACACACACACACACACACACACACACACACGAAAGAATGAAAGAAAGAAAGGAAGAAAGAAAGAAGGAAAAGAAAGTCTGGAATCTTTATGTCATCATTTTTTCATTTCCAGGGATGCTTGGAGTTCCTTGGGTGATATGACCAAAGAAGAAGCTATGATTGCATATGTAGAAGAAATGAAAAAGGTGGGGCAGTAATTTATAATTGAGAATATTCAAAGTAATTTACTTTTCTGAAGGGTGGTACTGGGGATTGAACTATGGACTTTATGCATCTAGATACCTACTCTACTACTGAGCTAACATCTGTAGCCCAATTTTTATTTATTTATTTAAGGGGGGTCAGATACAGAGAGAAAAAAACACACCAGGGCCTCTAGCTACTACAAACGAACTCCAGATGCATGTGCCACCTTGTGCATCTGGCTTATGTGAGTACTGGAGAATCAAACCTGGGTTCTTAGGTTTTGCAGGCAATCACCTTAACTGCTGCGCCATTTCTGCAGTCTCTCCCTTTTAATTAAAAAAAAAAACAAAACAAAACTATTTACTTGTGTGTGTGTGCATGTACACATGCATGTGCATCTGTGTATGGGCATGCCAGAGTTTCCTGAAGCTGCAAACAACATCAGATGCATACACCACTTTGGATCCAACTTTACATGGGTACTGGGGAATTGAACCCCAACTGGCAGGATTGGCAAACAAGTCCCTTTAACTGCAGTGTCGTCTCTTCAACCCTGTTTTTTTTTTTTCTCTTTTGTTTTTTGAATTTTTTTTTAATTGACAACTTCCATAATTGTAAACAGTATCCAATGGTAATTCCCTCTCTCCCTCCATTTTCTCCTTTGAAACTCCACTTTCCATCATGTCCCCTCCCCCTCTCAATCAGTCTCTCTTTTATTTTGATGTCATGATCTTTTCCTCCTATTATGATGGTCTTGTGTAGGTAGTGTCAGGCACTGCGAGGTCATGGATATCCAGGCCATTTTGTATCTGGAGGAGCACGTTGTAAGGAGTCCTGCCCTTCCTTTGGCTCTTACATTCTCTCTGCCACCTCTTCCACAATAGAGACTGAGCCTTGGAAGGTGTGATTGAGATATTTCAGTGCTGAGCACTTCTCTGTCACTTCTTCTCAGCACCATGATGCCTTCTGAGTCATCCCAAGGTCATTGCCATCTGAAAAGAGAAGGTTCTCTAACCAAAAGTGGGAGTAGCATTAATATATGGGTATGAACATTAAGAGAAGTGCTTGCTGGTCAGTTTGGTGAGCATAGTATATACATTTAGCCAGATAGCAGCAGGCATCACAACCCTAGGGCTCATGACTACCCCTGTTGTAAGTTTTGCGTATCATGGATGTATTCCCTCCCATGGAGTGGGCCTCCAGTCCAATTAGAGGGCAGTTGGTTTCCCCCATAACAGACATGCCACTATTGCACCCACTGGCTTATTTGGCCTGGCTAGCCAAATACAAGGCTTGCAGTGTCCACTGTTGAGTATCTTCACTGGTGATTTCTCTCCCATTGAACTGCATGCAGCATGGCTTTTTCCAGCTTTCTGTCAGCTGGTCTATATGAAAGAAGTTTTCAGCTCAGCTCCAGTAGGATTTCTCAGTGACCTTGCAGCCCAAGTATGTGGAGTCTAGCAATAGGGTCTTACCATGTATTCCTGGTGGGAAACCAAAGGCCTTGGCAATGGCCTGTAATGTTTTGGGGGCATCAGGGATCTCCCTGGCCAACAACTCACTGGAAGGTATCCCGTCCTTGGCACTGAAAATTTTCTAGTTAAAAATCTATGTCTCTTGTGTGTTCCATTGTCCAAAATAGTAGGTTTCCACATGATTTATTTATATCCTCTGAGTTTTTTTTTCCTCTTAGATTTTGATTAGCCCTCCATCCACCTTTCTTTACTCAATCTCTTCCCCTAACCTCACTTAGGCCTTTTCACTCCCATTAATCTGTTCTTCTACTTACATATATATAATACATCCTATTAAGTTCCCTACCCCCCCCCCCCTTTCTATTCCCTTTATATCTCCTTTCTAGCTTACTGGCCTCTGCTACTGAGTTTTCTTCCTCTTCACACAGAAGTCCATTTATTTGTAGCTAGTATCCACATACGAGAGAGAACATGTGACGTTTGGCTTTCTGGTCACCATGGGCTAGAGTGAGATGCTACTTCAAAATAAAATAAAATAAAATAAAATAACTTGGGAGGCAGAGGTAGGATTGTTGTGAGTTTGAGGCCTCCCTGAGACTAAAGAATGAATTCTAAGTCAGCCTGGGCTAGAGTGAGACCCTGCCTCGAAAAACAAAACAAAACAAAAAAGTAGTTTAATTAAATAATAGGAAACAGTGGGGTTAGAGTAAAATTATGTCTGCTTTTGAATACCAAGGTGATCCCAAAAGACATAGGAAATGGAAGTTACTTAACAGACATCTTATGAGGCAGTTTAGAATCATCCTTTTTTTTTTTTTTTTTCATTTGAAATAGATCCTTTTTCTGTAGACGAGGCTGGCACTGAATTTACAATTCTCCTATCCAGCCTGCTATGCACCAACATGCCCATTTCTTAGGATTATCAGATTAAAAGAGCAAATAATTGAAAAGATATTCAACTAAACTTCCATCAATTGGTACCCGATTAAAGAAATTAAAGTATATGAAATATAGTTTACATAAAGAGTAAGGTTAGGAACACAGGAAGAGCATAAAGTTAGCTTTGTACTGATTAAAAAAATAACATATAATGACACATATATCTGTAATCTCAACACACCTACACAATGGGAAGCAGGATTAGGAGAATTCTGAAGGTCACAGGCTAGTGGCCTTAGCAGCAAACAAGACGCTGCCCCAAAGTGGAAGGAGAGAGCACCGAGTCTGTCTTGACTTAAACGCTTTTTGCTCAAATTTAAATATATATATACATATGTATATATAAAATCAGGGCTAGAGAGACTGATTAGCAGTTAAGGCATTTGTCTGTGATGCCAAAGGACCCAGGCTCAATTCTCCAGGACCCACAGCCAGATGCACAAGGTGGTACAAGCATCTGGAGTTTGTTTATAGTGGCTGAAGGCTCTGTCACACCCATATTCTCTCTTTCTCTGTCTCTGCCTCTTTCTACCTCTCTCAAATAAATTAAATAAAGAAGGTGTGAACATAAAAAAAACACTAAAATAAATGTTCATTCCAAGTGGTGAGGATATAACTCAGCTGGCAGAGTACTTGCTTAACATTTACAAAGCCCTGGGTCTGATTCCCTACACCACATAAACCAGGCTTTGACCGGTAATCCTAGTGCTAAGGAGTAGAAGAAAGAGAATCAAAAGCTCACGGTCAGCCTGGCGTGGTGGCTCACGCCTTTAATCCTAGCACTCGGGAGGCAGAGGTAGGAGGATCACCATGAGTTCACGGCCGCCCTGAGAATACATAGTGAATTCCAGGACAGCCTGGGCTAGAGTGAGACCCTACCTCGAAAAAACAAAAACAAAAACAAAAAACGTTTAAGGTCAGGCTACAGGATGGCCCAGTGGTTAAGTATGTTCCTTTACAACCATGAGAGCCTGAGGGGGTCTGAGACCAACCAAGTCTGAATCTCAAGAACCCCAGTAAAAAGCAGGGTGTAGCTATGCACATGTATAACCCTAGTCCTGTGGGGAACAGGTACCAGATAACTGACATGGCTTACTGACAGCAAGCTCAAGACATCATTGCAAGGAAGAACAGGCAGGTGAGTGATGGAAGAACACCTGACATTCTTCTCTTGCCACCATAGGCAAACACATACAACACCACATCAACACATACAACATGCATAAACACACACACAATACATAAATAAACAAACAGTTCAGTGGGTGTGGTGGTGCATGCCTTTAATCCCAGCACTCAGGAGGCAGAAGTAGGAGGATCACCATGAGTTTGAGTCCACCCTGAGACTGCATAGTGAACTCCAGGACAGCCTGGGCTCCAGCAAAACCCTACCTTTTTTTTTTAAACAAAACAAAACAAAACAAAACAAGAATAGGGAGCTTGGCATGGTGGAGCCTGCCTGTAATTCTAGCACTCTGGAGGTAGAAGTAGCAGGATCATGGCTCAAGGTTGTCCTCAACTACACAGCAACTTTGAAGCCAGTCTGAGGTATATGAGGCCTTTCTTAGTCTTATGCTGACCTTAAACTCACTTGTCTCCCGCGTGCTGGGACTAAAGGTGTATACCACTGCACCCAGCTAGTCTACTATTTGATATAATATAAGTAGTTTGTGATTAACTATATTTCTTTGATTATAGATTCTTGAAACGATGCCTATGACTGACAAAGTTGAAGAACTGCTGCACGTCATTGGTCCCTTCTATGAGATTGTAGAAGACAAAAAGAGCAACAGGAATTCTGACTTAACTTCAGGTTGGACTATTTTGTCTGATTTTTTGATTTTCCAAGGTAGAGTCTCACTGTAGCCCAGGCTGACCTGGAATTCACTATGTAGTCTCAGGGTGGCCTTGAACTCACAATGATCCTTTCACCTCTGCCTCCTGAGTGCTGAGATTAAAGGCATGCTCCACCATGCCCAGCTCCTATTTTGTCTTTAAAAAATTTTTTATTTTATTTTACTTTTTTGATTTTTCAAGGTAGGGTCTTGCTCTAGCCCAGGCTGACCTGGAACTCAGTCTGTAGTGTCAGGCTGGCCTCAGACTCTCTGTGATTCTCCTACCTCTGCCTCCCCAGTGCTGGGATTAAATGCGTGTGCCACCATGCCCAGCTCTTTTTAGTTTGAGCCAGAATCATGCTCTGTTATGCAGGTCCAGGCTTAGACTGGCCTCAGCCTCATAATCTCAGCCTCCCAAATACAGGGATTATAGGCATATATGCTTGACCCTATTTTACTTTTTTTTTTTTTTTTTCTTGAGGCAGGGTTTCACTCTAGCCCAGGCTGACCTGAAATTCACTATGTAGTCTTGGGGTGGACTCAAACTCATGGCGATCCTCCTACTTCTGCCTCCAGAGTGCTGGGATTAAAGGTGTGCACCATCATGCGTGGCTATTTTACTTTTTGATTCAGTAAGTGTTACACACACATTGTTATCTTTATGTCTAATTTATTGTTTTACTTTCACATGCCAGACCGATTGGAGAAAATCTCCAAATACTTAGAAGGTAGGAAATGAAATCCATTTAAAATTTTTGTTAAAAATGTATCTCCAGAGTGTTGGAATTAAAGGCATGTGTCACCATGCCCAGCTTGGTCTCTTCTCTAACTCAGACTGATCTAGTATTCACTATGTAGTCTCAGACTGGCCTTGAACTCGTGGTGATTCTCCTCTCTCTGCCTCCTGAATGAAGGCGCTGAGCCATCTCTCCAGCCTATAATTACACACACACACACACAATTTATTTGCAAGCATAAAGAGATAGAGATAAGAGAGTCAGGCAGAGAGAATGGGTGTGCCAGAGCCTCCAGATGCTGCAAATGAACTCCAGATACATGTGCCACTTTGTACATTTGGCTCTACATGGAACTGGGGAATAGATTGTAGTATAAATTACAGTATGAATTATAGAAGTAATGGATCAAATGATTTTCTAGCTAAATTAATTAATGTAGTGACAGGGTCTTATGTGGCCCTGGCTGGCCACAAAATTGTTAATTTATCCAAGGATGACCTTGAATTCCTGCCTCTAACTCCAAAGTGTTAGGATCAGAGGAGTACACTACCATGCTTGGCTCCTATTTTATTTTCTTCTTTTTTTTTTTTTTGGTTTGTTGATTTATTTATTTAGAGACGAGGTTCTGCTTGTTTGATACTTGCTATGTAGATCCAGCTGGCCTTGAAATTGCATTGAGTGCTGTGATATTTTAGTTTTGTGAGACAGGATCTCACTGTAGCTTAGCCCGGCCTTATAGTTCAGTTTAATCTGCTTGACAGAGGCAGATATTGAATAACTGAAAAATACCAGGAGTAAAAGCACTAGCCCACAGTCACTGTGGTCTTTGAATGGAAAATGTCTTACATAGACTTACTTGTTTGAATTCTTGATCCCTAGTTGGTGGAACTGTTGTGGGACTTTCATGGAGCCTTTAGGAGATGGAGACTTGCTGAAGGAAGTTTGTCACTTGGGGACAGTGCTTGAGTTGATGTAGTCCAGTCCTGCTGGGTGCTATTTAGCTTTTATTTATTATTTTATCATTATGTTTTTTAGTTTTTTTGAGGTAAGGTCTCTAGCCCAGACTGACCTGGAACTCTTCAGCTGTAGGCCAGTCTCGAACTCACAGCAATCCTGCTACCTTTGTCTCTGTAGTGCTGGGATTAAAGGCATGTGCCACCACACCTGGCTCTTTTACTTTTTATAGTATTTGGGTTCTTTTTTTTTTGTTTGTCTCTTTTTTTTTTTTTTCAGGGTGGGGTCTCACTGCAGCCTAGGCTGACCTGGAACTGACTCTGTAGTCCCAGGCTGGCCTTGAACTCATGGAGGTATTTCTACCTTTGTCTCCTGAGTGCTGGGATTAAGGGCATGTGCCACTATGCCTGGTGGGACAAATCTTTTGACAGTAAAACCTGTCCTCACATAAACAAACGGACAAAATCTAATGTGAAATGAAGCTATATTGGTTCTTTATATTATTTAGTGTGGTGATCCATAGACTTTGCTATAAAAATAATTTATAATTTCTTTGGTTTGACGTGGAATTCACTGTGTAAGTCTGTGTGGCCTCAAACTCACGGTGATCCTCCTACCTCTGCCTCCTGAGTGCTGGGATTAAAGGTGTGTGCCACCATAGCTGGCCTCATTTTATATACTTTTATTCAAAATTATTTATAATTTTAAGATTCTGACATTAGGTTACATTACCACATTAGTCATCCAGGTTGTTATTTCATGTTTTAGATCTTGGTAATGTTCTGACTTGTCCAAATGCAAAAACTGTGAATGGTAAAGCGGAAAGCAGTGATAGTGGCGCTGAGTCTGAGGGAGAAGAGGTCCCAGAGGAAGTAAAAGGAACAGAACAGAGTGGGAGTGGTAAGTTTCTTTTTTTGTTTTTTGTTTTCAAGGCAGGGTCTCACTGTAGCCCAGGCTGACCTGGAATTCACTATGTAGTCTCAGGGTGGCCTTGAACTCACTGTGATCCTCCTACCTCTGCCTCCCAAGTGCTGAGATTAAAGGTGTGCGCCACCATGCCTGTCATGTGGTAAATTTTTGATAATGGGTTAATAATTCTGTACCAAGTAAGAGAAAAGGGTCTAAAAACATTTGGCTAATTTGGAAGTATATAAAGTTAATGCCTGTGCTGCAGTGTGTGGTGTTGACTATATATCCAGATCATCTATGGATTACTATGCTCTACTATAGAGTATAGAGATAGGCAGCCACATTAATAAATAATATAGTTGTTAATTGATGGATAACAAGATTTATCTGTTCTTCCAAATGCAGTGCATGGAATGCAACCTTAGTGTAAATGCAACCTTATGCATAAATTTACTGGTTTCTTTTTAATATATGTGTGTGTGTGTATATATATATATATATATATATATATATATATATATTTTTTTTTTTTTTTTTTTTTTTTTTGAGACAGTCTAGCCTCCAACTGGCATGTAGCCAAATAGGACTTTGAACTTCTGATCCTCTTTCTTTTGCCTCCCAAGTGCTGGGCTTACAGATAAGTGCTGCCATAACTGGCTTATCTGGTTGTGGGAGTAAATCAGTGCTTTTTGCATGTTAGGTAAGAACTAACTACTGAGATACTTTCCCAAGCCTGAAATATGTATTATCTTAGGTGTTATTTCCAACATAGATGCATGTATTTGTTATCAAGGACCACAAACTGTTACCTCTTTAGAAATAAAATGGAATCCAGAAAATAGAATGTAGGAATAAATTTTGTTATGTTATTGCAGTGCTAAGGATTGAACCCAAGGTCAACTCATGTAATACAAGCTCTTAACCACTGAGTTACATCTCCAATTCTTTTTTTTTTTAATGTTTTTTTGTTCATTTTTATTTATTTATTTGAGAGTGACAGAGAAAGAGAGAGGCAGATAGAGAGAGAGAGAATGGGCACGGCAGGGCTTCCAGCCACTGCAAACAAACTCCAGATGCGTGTGCCCCCTTGTGCATCTGGCTAACGTGGGTCCTAGGGAATCAAGCCTTGAACCGGGGTCCTTAGGCTTCACAGGCAAGCGCTTAACCACTAAGCCATCTCTCCAGCCCAACATCTCCAATTCTTGGTGTCCTTTTTTTTTTTTTTTTTTTTTTTTTTGAGAGAGAGAGAGAAAAAGGGTGCACCAGAGCCTTCAGCCATTGCAAATGAACTCCAGATGTGTGCGCCCCTTTGTGAACATGTGCAACATTGCATGCTTGCTTCACTGTCCATCTGGCTTATGTGGGACCTGGAGATTGGAACATGACCATCTCTCCAACCCTGTAACTCACTCTTAGTCCCATGCTGGCCTCGAACTCATGGCACTCTTCCTACCTCTGCCTCTTGAGTATTAGAATTAACAGTATGTGCCACCCAGCCTGGCTTAATTTTTAATTTTTTTTCTTGTTTTTTTTTTTTTTTTGGTTAAGGTATCCCAGGCTGACCTGAAATTCACTATATAGTTTCAGGCTAGCTTTGAACTCACAATGATCCTCTTACCTCTGTCTCTAGAGTGCTGGGGTTAAAGGCATGTGCCACCACGCTTTGCCTATTTTTATCTATCTATCTATCTATCTATCTATCTATCTATCTATCTATCTATCTATTTATCTATTTATTTATTTATTTATTTTTCCAGGTAGGGTGTTGCTCTAGCCCAGGCTGACCTGGAATTCAGTATGTAGTCTCAAGGTGGCATCCAACTCTTGGTGATCCTCCTACCTCTGCTCCTGAGTGCTGTGATTAAAGATGTACACCCCCATGCCCAACGTATATTTATCTTTTGAAGCATAGTCTCACTGTAGTCCAGGCTGACCCAGAATCTACTCTGAAGCCCATGCTGTCCTCAAATTCATGGCATTCCTTCTATCCCACTCCTTCTATTTTAGCCTCTTGAGCACTGGCCAGTTCTTGGTGTGTGTGTGTGTGTGTGTGTGTGTGTGTGTGTGTGTTTAATTTTGACTTAGGGTCTCACTCAAGACCAGGCTGACCTGGATTTCAGTATGTGGTCTCAGGCTGGCCTTGAACTCAAAATGATCCTCTTACCTCAACCTCCTAAGTACTGACTAAGTGTTGGGATTAAAGGTGTGTGCCACCATACCCAGCCAATTCTTGGTGATTTTGTTTTAATTTATTTGAGAGAGTCAGAGAGAAAGAGGTAGATAGATTGGGGGGGGGAATGGATACATCAGGGCCTTTAGCTACTGTAAATGAACTTCAGACACATGTGCCACCTTGTGCATCTGGCTTCGTGAGTCCTAGCAAATTGAACCTGAGTCCTTATGCTTCACTGGCAAGCATTTTAACCACTAAGCCACCTCTCCAACCCTTTTTTGTTTGTTTGTTTGTTTTGTTTTGAGCAGAGAATCCTTTTAAGCAACATTCTCTGTTCAGATATTTTCCTTTCTTTTTCATGAGAGAGAGAGGAGGGGAGGGATTGGCATTCCAAGATCTCCAGCTGCTGCATTTGAACTCCAGATGCATGCATGTGCCTCCCCTTCCTTTGGCTCTTACATTCTTTCTACCACCCCTTCCACAACGGACCCTGAACCTTGGAGAGTGTGATATCTTGCTTAGTGCTGAACACATCACTGTGACTTCTTTTCAATACTGTGGTGACTTTTTTTCTTTTTCTTTTTTTTCAAGGAAGATCTCACACTAGCCCAAGCTAACCTGGAATTCACTATGTTGTCTCAATATGGCCTCGAACTCATGGCAGTCCTCCTACCTCTGCCTCCCAAGTGCTGGGATTAAAGGTGTGTGTCACCACACCCAGCTTTTTTGTTTGTTTGTTTTTTTGAGGTAGGGTCTTGCCCTGGCCCAGGCTGACCTGAAATTCACTATGTAGTCTCAGGGTGACTTTGAGCTCATGGCCATCCTCCTACTTCTGCCTCCTGAGTCCTGGGATTAAAGGCATGCGCCACCATGCCTGGCTGTGGAGACTTTTGAGTCACTCCAGTGGTCACTGCCACCTGAAAAGAAGCTTCTTGGGCTAGAGAGATGGCTTAACTGTTAAGGCCCTTGCCTGCAAAGCCTAAGGACCCAGCTTCAATTCCCCAATGCCCCTATAAAGCCAGATACCGAATATAGCATATGCATCTGGAGTTTGTTTGCAGTGGCTAGAAGCCCTGAAGCACCCATTCTCTTACCCCCACCCCTGCCTCTCTCACTCTCTCAAATAAATAAATTTAAAAAATGTTTTTTAAAAAATGCTTATAGCCAGGTGTGGTGGCACATGCCTTTAATCCCAGCACTCGGGAGGCAGAGGTAGGAGGATTGCTGTGAGTTTGAGGCCACTCGGGGGCTCCATAGTGAATTCTAGGTCAGCCTGGGCTATGTTGAAACCCTACCTTGAAAAACAACAACAACAAAAAAAAAAGTGCTTGGTGGCACACGCCTTTAATCCCAGTACTTGGGAGGCAGTGATAGGAGGATACCCATGAGTTTAAGGTCACCCTGAGACTATATAGTGAATTCCTCAGCCTGAGCTAGAGTGAGACCCTACCTCAAAAAACCAAAAAAAAGAAAAGTGCTTAGAAAGTGGGGTGTGATGGTATATGCCTTTAGTCCCAGCATTTGGGAAGCAGAGGTAGGATGATTGCTGTTGGTTTGAAGCCAGCCTGGCCTATAGAGTGAACCCCAGGTCAGCCTGGGCTAGAGTGAGACCCTGCCTTGGAAAAACAACAACAAAGAAATCCTTAGAGGGCAGTTTGGTGAAGCCTAAGGACCCCGGTTTGAGGCTCAGTTCCCCAGGACCCACGTTAGCCAGATGCACAAGGGGGCACACGCGTCTGGAGTTCGTTTGCAGTGGCTGGAAGCCCTGGTGCGCCCATTCTCTCTCTCTCTGCCTCTTTCTCTCTCTCTCTGTCGCTCTCAAATAAATGAATAAAAATAAACAAAAAATTTTAAAAACAAACAAACAAAAAACAAAGATAGCTGGGGATGTAGTTCTTCAGTAGAGCACTTGCCAGGATTTTGTGAGACTCTAGGTTCATTTTCTAGTAGTCATGCAAAAATAAAACAAGACCGAAAGAGAGTGAGAGCATGAGCAAGTTAGCTAGCTCTTGGCATATATTAACTCCCTTTTCAAGGAACCGCCTATTTCTCTGATCCAAGTAGAAAACCCTTACAGGGGTTAGGTGAGTTGGGAAATGACTAGTGGAAATTACAATATAGCATATAGCAGTTGACCTACAGTGAATTTCTATGAATCTCTTCATTTTCTCATAAAAGAGAAGAAAATCATGAAGAAAACAGCAGATAAGAATTTGGACGTCATTGTCACTAATGGCTATGATAAAGACAGCCTTGTTCAGGCTGTACAGAATGACACCCATGTCCATTCTTCCCGGAATGACAAAAGAGCTGGAGAAGTAAAACTTACAGATCAGAACTTGGACCAAACTGGAAAAACCGCTGCCCGTGTTCACCCAGGTATTGTCCTCACATACTTCATGTCCTACAATGAAAATATTCTTTTAATAATTTCAGAATATTTAGGAATAGTTTAACATTTTTAAATCTCTTATTTGGTAGTATCTTAGAAATTATTACTATCATAAGGGTTTGTTGATTTGAAGGGCAGTGAATTAGGGCCATATCTTTTAGTTGTTATTATTATTGTTTTTGTTTTGTTTTATTTTTTCAAGGTAGGGTTTCACTGCAGCTCAGGTTGACCTGGAATTTACTATGTAGTCTCAGGGTGGTCTTGAACTCATGGCGATCCTTCTGCCTCCCAAGTGCTGGGATTAAAGGCATGCACCACCATACCCAGTTAGTTTTTATTATTCTTATTTTTTGAGGCATGATTTCACCTTAGCCCAGGCTGACCTGGAATTTACTATGTAGCCTAGGTTGACTTCATGGCACTCCTACCTACGTCTCCCCAAGTGCTGGTATTAAAGGTATGCACCAGCATGTCCACCTTTGTTTTTATGGAGACATTGTTTTGACCTTTTTAAATTTTTATCTGTTTACTTGAGAAAGAGAGAATATGAATGTGTACAGGCACACTAGGGCCTCTTGCCACATCTGGCTTTACGTGGGTACTGGGGAATTGGACCCTGGTCAACAGGCTTTGTGAACAAGTGCATTTCACCACTGAGTCATCTCCTAGCCCTACTGAGACATTTTTATTGTATTGTCATATAATTCTTTAAAATCATCGAAATTTTTATTTGTTTTGGTTTTTCTGAGGTAGGGTCTTTCTCTAGCTCTGGCAGACCCTGGAATTCACTATGTATTCTCAGGGTGGCCTCGAACTCATGGTTATCCCCCCCCCCCTCTTCCTCCTGAGTGCTGGGATTAAAGGCATGCACTACCATGCCTGGTGAAATTTTTACTTAAAGAAAATATTTATTTATTTATTTATTAAGAGAGAAAGAATATGGGTATGCCAGGGCCTCTTGCCTCTGCAGATGGTTCTTTTTTTTTTTTTTTTTTTGCAGATGATTCTAGATACATGTGCCACTTTGTGTGTCTCGCTCTATATGGGTAGTGGGAAATTGAACCTGGGACAGGAAACTACAGCAAATAAATGCCTTTAACCTCAGCCTTCTCCACAGCCCTGAAATTTTGACTTTTAGTCCTGATTATTGTTTTATCCTGATTGTATGTTGGCTTTCTCCTCAGTAAAGTCAGTTACAATCTTTCTTATCTTCATGATATAGGGCTCAGTCTATAGCATGTACATGTTGAAAACCAAGAAACATCTTTTCCTCCTGTAACAGTCAAACTTGCATAGTTTTATTCCAAATTTAAGGATACTAGGTTTTCTTTCTTTTTAAAAAAAATATTTTTATTGAATTATTTGAGAAAGGGAAAGAGGCAGAGCGAGCAAGAGAGAGAAAGAGAGAGACAGAATGAGAATGGGTGTGCCAGGCCTCCAGCCACTGCAAACGAACTCCAGACATGTCTGCCACCTTGTGTATCTGGCTTACGTGGGTCCTGAGGAGTCAAACCGAGGTCCTTTGACTTTGCAGGCAAGTGCCTTAACTGCTAAGGCATCTCTCCAGTCTCCCCCCCCCCCCCCCCGGGGTAGAGCCTCATTCTAGTCCAGGTTGACCTGAATTCCCTATGTAGTCTCAGGGTGGCCTTGAACTCATAGTGATCACTTACCTCTGCCTCCTGAGTGCTGGGATTAAAGGCGTGTGCCACCATGCCTGGCTCTTTTTTTGTTGTTTTCAAAGTTGCCCAGGCTGACCTGGAATTCACTATATAGTCTCAGGGTGGCCTCGAACTCATGGCAGTCTTCCTACTTCTGTCTTCAAGTGCTGGGATTAAAGGTGTGTGCCACCATACCTGGCCAAGATTTCCTTTTTTAAATTTTTATTTATTTATTTACTTTTTTTTTTTGACGTAGTGTCTTACTCTAACTCAGGCTGACCTGGAATTCACTATGTAGTCTCAGGGTGATTTTGAACTCACTGCAATCTTCCTACCTCTGCCTCCCGGAGTGCTGGGATTAAAGGTGTGCACCACCACCCCTGGCTGAAAGAGATTCTTATTATGTAACCCTCTGTGGCTTGGTCAGGCCTCAGACTTCTGGTGATCCTTCTGCCTCCACCTTCTGAGTTTACTGAGATTACAGGTGTGTGCTTTCACATCTGCCTGTGATCTTTCCAAATAAGTGCAATCATCTAAATTTAAACTTTTGGTAAATTAAAAAAATGTATGAATTGCAGATAGATGTGATGGCACACCTGTCATCTTCGCACTTTGGAGGTTGATACAGCAGCCTTGTGAGTTTGAGGCCAACCTGGGATACACAGTGAGACCTGTTTATAAATGAATGAATGAATTAATCACTCTATAAATAAGATGACTTGGTAAATCGAATGTCAGTATGAACATAATCTAGTAATTATGTATAAAATAGAATAAAAGTGTTTTTTTTAATAATAGATGCACTCATGCTATCTGGACATTTGTTCATATTTAGATATGAATGATGATCACAATGAAGATATTTCAGGAGTTCAGCATTTGACAAGTGACTCAGACAGTGAGGTTTACTGTGACTCTATGGAGCAATTTGGACAAGAAGAGGTAAAAATGATATTTTCTAATGAGCAAGTTTTCAAAGTGGTATAGCAGAATCCAATGCATTGTCTAATGGCATGTATGTATGAAAACTCCTTAATGAACACATCACTTTGCATGCTAACTTAAAAATTAAAAAAGCCAGGTGTGGTGGTGTACACGTTTAATCCCAGCACTCAGGAGACAAAGGTAGGAGGATCATTATGAGTTTGAGGCCAACCAACCTGAGTCTACATAGTGAATTCCCGGCAAGGCTGTGCTAGATGAGACCTTACCTGGAAAAACCAACCAACCAAAGAAAAAAAAAAGCCTTCCAAAAACTAAATGAGTTCTTCATATTGATTATAATCCATTGAGTTAAAACTTTTAGTCAGAACAATCTTCAGGGCCTAGAGAGGCAGCTCAGTGGATAACACACTTCCTGCACAATTCTGAGTACTTCAGTTCAGATCTCCAGACCCCGTGTAAAAGCCAGACACTGTTGTGGGCTTCTGTAATCCCAATGCACTTATGGTGAGAAGGGAGGTAGAAACAGGAGAATTTCCTAGAAGCTCACAAATGGAGCAGAGGACAGAGAGGGGGAGGGGGGGAGGGGGAGAGGGAGAAAGACCAAGACCCTGTTCAAAGCAAGATGGAAGGCAAGGGCTGATCTGAAAGTTGTCCTCTGACTTCCACATGTATGACCTAGCATGTGTTCCCACTTTCAGACACTCAGTAAATAATTTTTTAAAAATCTTCATTTTTTTTGTTAGATTCAGTATTTGGAAGATAAAAAAAAATTTACAGAGAGAGAGAGAGAGAGAGACAGAGACACAGAGAGAGAGAGAGAGAATTGGTGCACCAGAGCCTCAGCCACTAAAATTGAACTCCAGACGCTTGCACCACCTAGTGGGCATGTGCAACCTTGCGCTTGCCTCATCACCTTTGTGCATCTGGCTTATGTGGGATCTGGAGAGTCAAATATGAGTCCTTAAGCTTTGCAGGCAAACTCCTTAACCGCTAAGCCATCTCTCCGGCCCTGGAAGAGGAAAAAAAAAAAAAAAAAAAAGGTATGGAAGCCAGGTGTGGCCCATATAGTCCAGCACTCAGGAGGCTGATTAAGGCTGGCTTGGGGCTTTAAAGTGAGTTCTAGGTCAGTCTCAGTCAGTGTGAGACCCTGCCTCAAAAAAACTCAAACCAAAACAAATGAAAACAACAAAATATATGTTTTTATTTTTATTTTTTCCTATTAGCAGTTCTTTCTGATAGGAGATTGAGTTTGACAGTTGTACTTCTATTTGGCATTTTCACATCCTCTTGTCATTTTCCTGTCTGTATGTAATATATATAGTTCAGTGTGTGGTACAGAAAATCACTTAACTTCTTGCCTCCCTGAAATGTTTTTAACTTTTGTTTTCTTGAGAGAGGGTTTTTCTTTGTAGCCCAGGCTGGCCATGAACTTGTAACAATTCTCCTGCCTCTGCCTCCTAAGTGCTGGAATTACATGCATGTGTCACCATTTCCAAGTTGCTTTTAACTTTATATTTCCCCCCCTTATTTTTTCCGTAATTTTATGTATGTATGTATGTATGTGTGTGTGTGTGTGTGTGTGTATGTATATGTATATATATATATATGTATGTATATATATATATATATATTCCCCCCCGCCCCCTGAGGTAGGGTCTCAGTCTAGCCCAGGCTGACCTGGAATTCACTGTGTAGTTTCAGGGTGGCCTTGGACTCATGTGATCCTCCTACCTCTGGCTCCTGAGTGCTGGGATATAGGAGTGTATCACCATGCCCCCCCCTTTTTTTTTAAATTATTTTTAGGGGCTGGAGAAATCCCTTAGTGGTTAAGGCACTTGCCTGCAAAGCCAAAGGACCCAAGTTCAGTTCCTCAGTACCCAAGTAAGCCAGATGCAGAAGGAGGCACATGGGTCTGGAGTTCATTTGTAATGACTGGGGCCCCTGGTTTACCCATTCTCTCTCTCTGTCACTCAGCTTGCAAATAAAAAAATTAAAAAAAATTTTTAATTATTTTTATTTATTATTTATTTGCAAACAGAGATAGATAGAAGACAGAGAGAGAGAGAGACTGGGCACACCAGGGCCTTTAGCCACTGTAAATGAACTCCAGATGCATACACCACCATGCGCATCTGGCTTATATGGATTCTGGGGAATTGAACCTAGGTCCTTAGGTTCTGTAGGCAAGTGCCTTAACCGCTGTGTCATCTCTCCAGCTCTGTTATTATTTTATTTGTGAGAGAAAGAGGCAGAGAGAGAGAGAGAGAGAGAGAGATTGATTGATTAATTGAGAATGGGTATGCCAGGGCCTCTAGCCACTGCAAACAAACTCCAGATGCATGCACCACCTTGTACACTGGCTTATGTGGGACCTGGAAAATCGAACATGGGTCCTTAGGCTTCACAGGCAGGTGCCTTAACTGCAAAGCTATCTCTCCAGCCCTTGTTCCTTTGTTCTTTTTCCTCTTCCTCCTTCCTCACTTTACTTCCCTTCCTTCTTCCTCCATCGTTTTTCCTCCTCCTTTCTTTCTCTTTCCTCTACTTCTTTTCCCCTCCTCCTCAAGTCCCCTCTCTCCCCAAGCTAGTCTCAGATTCATGACAATCCTGCTTTAGCATCCTGGGTGCTGGGATTATAGCTGTGAGCACCACCACATCCAGTAAAACTTTTTTTTTCTTTTTGGTTTTTCATTGTAGGGTTTCACTCTAGTCCAGGCTGACCTGAAATTCACTATGTAGTCTCACCTTGAACTCACGGTGATCCTCCTACCCCTGCCTCCCTAGTGCTGGGATTAAAGTGTATGCTACCAGGCCCAGCTCCCGTAGAACTTTTGTTTTTTCTACCCTTTGCAGACCACTGAAAAATAGAGGGTTTATACTTTCTGTGTGATTGATTGACTCATGAGAACATTTCAGTGCCCAGCCTCACAAAGCTCATAGGCAAAATCATTCTGCTGGGCACTGGGGCACACGCCTTTGATCCCAGCACTCGGGAGGCAGAGGAAGAAGGATTATCATGAGTTTGATGAGGCCAGCCTAAGACTACATAGTGAATTCCAGGTCAGCCTGGGCTAGGATGAGAACCTGCCTTGAAAAAAAAAAAACTCATTTCTTCCCCATTGTTTTCTTCATTTGTGTATCTACATACCAAGTTATTTTTTATTTATTTATTTATTTTTTTTTTAGTTTTTGTGATAGGGTCTCACTCTAGCCCAGGCTGGCCTGGAATTCACTAGATAGTCTCAGGGTAGCTTCAAACTCAGCTATTCTCCTACTGCTGCCTCTTGACTGCCAGGATTAAAGGTGTGAGCCATCATGCTTGGTTTAGGACTTTTTTAAAAAAAGGAATACTTTAACCAGTAACAGAAAAGCCTTTTTGTTTTGTTTTGTTTTGTTTTTTTGTGTTTTTGTTTTCCGAGGTAGGGTCTCACTCTAGCTCAGGCTGACCTGGAATTCACTATGTAATCTCAGGGTGGCCTCGAATTCAGGACAATTCTCCCATCTCTGCCTCCCAAGTACTGGGATTAAAAGTGTTCGCAACCACACCCAGCTCAGAAGAGCCATTTTTAAACAAAACAGCATATCTATTACCATGAAAACTTTGTGTTATATAATTTACATTCCTAATTGTTAACTAAGTTTCATTTTAAATTTATAGTCTCGAGGGCAAAGGTGAAGTAAAGCATGGAGGAGAAGATGGCAGAAATAATAGTGGAGTGCCACATCGTGAGAAGCGTGCTGGAGAAAGTGAGGAGTTCTCTAATGTCAGAAGAGGGAGAGGTATGTATCTTCCTTCCTTCCTTCCTTCCTTTCTTTCTTGTTTTTTTTTTTTTTTTCTTTACTATGCTTCCTAAGTGCTGGGATTAAAGGCTTGCACCACCACACCTGGCACTGTTTTATAGGTTTTTTTTTTTTTTTTTTTTTTTTTTGAGGTAGGGTCTCACTCTAGCCCAGGCCAACGTGGAATTCATTATGGAGTCTCAGGGTGGCCTCAAACTCATGGTGATCCTCCTACCTCTGCTTCTGTGTACTGGGATTAAAGACATGTGCGAGCACGTCCATCTTATTTGTTCTTTCATTTATTTACCTTTTTCTTAACATTTCTTTTTACTGTTTTGGTTGTTTTTTTAATTTTACTATTTAAAATATTTTATTTTTACTTAATTATTTGAGATAGAGAAAGAGGTCTATTTTATGTGCTTCATGATTGCTTCTGCTTTTCTTTGGACTTATAGTTAAAGGAATTAACTGAAGAAAATCAATAGAACATTATTTCTTCTTCTTTCTTTCTTTCTTTCTTTCTTTCTCTCTCTCTCTCTTTCTCTTTCTTTCTTTCTTTCTTTCTTTCTCTCTTTCTCTCTTTCTCTCTTTCTCTCTTTCTCTCTTTCTCTCTTTCTTTCTTTCTTATTTGAGGTAGGGTCTTATTCTAGCCCAGACTGATCTGGAATTCACTGTGTAGTTCCAGGCAGGGCTTGAACTCACGGCAATCCTCCTACCTCAGCCTCTCAAGTTCTGGGATTAAAGGTGTATGTTACCATGCCTGGCTTTATTTCTACTTTTTTTTTTTTTTTTTTTTTTTTTTTGAGGTAAGGTCTCACTGTAGCCCAGGCTGACCTGGAATTCACTTTGTATTCTCAGGATGGCCTTGAACTCATGGTGATCCTCCTACCTCTGCCTCCCAAGTGCTGGGATTAAAGGCATGTGCCACCACACTGATCTTTTATTTTTATTTATTTATTTTAAAGTTTTATTTACAGGGCTGGAGAGCTGATTCAGAGGTTAAGGTGCTTATCTGCAAAGCCTAACAACTTGAGTTCAATTCCCCAGTACCCACATAAAGCTAGATGCAGAAAATGGTGCATGCATCTGGAGTTTGTTTGTAGTGGTTAGAGGCCCTGGTGTACCTAGCCCATTCTCTTTCTTATTTCTCTGTGCTTAGAAAGAAATAAAAGTTTTTTAAAAGTTTTATTTACAGCTAACTTGTTTTACTCTCATAAAATAGGGCATAGGATGCCACATTTGAGTGAAGGAACCAAGGGCCGGCAAGTTGGTAGTGGAGGTGATGGAGAGCGCTGGGGCTCCGACCGAGGGTCACGAGGCAGCCTCAATGAGCAGATTGCACTGGTGCTCATCAGATTGCAGGAGGACATGCAGAATATCCTCCAGAGACTTCACAAACTGGAAACCCTAACTGCTTTGCAGGTAAGATTCTGAGTTTACCTTACTGTCCTTGTTGATTATGTAAAGCAGTATGCTCAAATTTGCATAATCACTAACTTTTTTTTTTTTTTTTTTTTTTTAATGAAGTAGGGTTTTCCTCTATCCCAGGCTGACCTGGAATTCATTATGTAGTCTCAGGGTAGCCTTAAACTCACCATAATCCTCCTACCTCTGCCTCCTGAGTGCTGGGATTAAAGGTATGCACCACCATGCCTGGCCCAGGATCTACTTTTGAAAATACTATTTAAGAGATGACTTTAAAGGCTACCCTGAGACTACATAGTGAATTCCAGGTCAGCCTGGGCTAGAGTGAGACCCTACCTTGAAAAACCAAAAAAAAAAAAAAAAAAAGAGATGACTGACCTAAAAGATAAGTGTCACAGAGTAATAAAAACATTTGAGGGTGGAAAATTTAGTAGTACAGAGGGTTAGCAATATAGTTAAGTGGCTTAGCATACACAAGACCATAGGACAGGTTTAATCCATAGGACAGGTAGAAAAAAAGATTAACATACTGGAGTTATGGGATGAGTATTAGAACATTTTTGCTAAACAATTCAGTGTAAAGAACTAATAAACCTTAAAAAAAGAAACCTTTTGGCTGGAGAGATTGCTGCTTAGTGGTTAAAGGTGCTTGCCTGCGAAGCCTAAGGACTCATGTTCGACTCTCCAGGTCCCATGTAAGCCAGATTCACAGTGATGCAAAGTGCACAAGGTTGCACATGTACACAAGGGGGCACGTGCATCTGAAATTCAATTTTAGTGGCTGGAGATCCCAATGTGCCTGTTCTCTCTCACTTTCCTCTGTCATATTAAAAAAAAAAGGACACTTTTACTAATGCCTGACAGTTCATCATTAAAGAGTCATAGTTTTTTGTTTTGTTTTGTTTTTAGAGGTAGGGTCTCATTCTAGCTCAGGCTGACCTGGAGTTCACTATGTTTTCTCAGGGTGGCCTTGAACTCACAGCGATCCTCCTACCTCTGCCTCCCGAGTACTGGAATTAAAGGTGCGCACCACCACGCCTGGCTAAGACTCATAGTTTTGTAGCAAGCATTACCTTTTATGTAATTTTAATTTTTTTAATATTTTATTTTTATTATTTATTTGACACAGAGAGAGAGAATGAGAATGGGCATGCCAGGGCTTCCAGCCACTGCAAATGAACTCCAGACGTGTGCATCCCCTTGTGCATCTGGGTAATGTGGGTCCTGGGGAATTGAACCTGGGTCCTTTGGCTTTGCAGGCAAATGCCTTAACTGCTAAGCCATCCCTCCAACCCAGCATTATCTTTTTATGTTGAATTTTGTTTTAGACATGGCTATACATTTTATTAAATTTTTAAGGCATTTTAAACATGTTATTTATCTATTTTATTTATTTATTTGAGACATAGAGGGAGAGAAAGAGATAGAGAGTGAGAATGGGCATGCTAGGGCTTCCAGCCACTGAAAACGAACTCCAGACACATCCGCCATCTTGTGCATCTGGCTTATGTGGGACCTAGAGAATCAAACCTGGGTCCTTAGGCTTTGTAGGCAAGTGCCTTAATTGCTAAGCCATCTATCCAAACTGGAAATGTCTTTTACAAATTTTTTCCATTGACAACTTCCATAGTTGTAAATAGTATCTTATGGTAATTCCTTCCCTACCCCCACTTTCCCCTTTGAAACTCCACTGTCCATCATATACCCTGCCCTTCTCAATCAGTCTCTATTTTAATGTCATGATCTTTTCCTCCTTTTAGGATGGTCTTGTGTAGGTAGTGTCAGGCACTGTGTGGTCATGGATATCCAGGCCATTTTGTGTCTGGAGGAGCACGTTGTAAGGAGTCCTTTCCTTCCTTTGGCTCTTACATTCTTTCTACCACCTCTTTCGCAATGAACCCTGAGCCATTGATGGTGTGATAGAGATATTTCAGTGCTAAGCACTTCTCTGTCACTTCTTCTCAACACCATGGTGCCTTCTGAGTCATCCCAAGGTCACTGCCATCTAACCAAAAGTGAGAGTAGCATTAATATATGAGTATGAACATTAAGAGAGGTGCTTACTGTGGGCTAGAGAGATGGCTTAGCAGTTAAGTGCTTGCCTGTGAAGCCTAAGGACCCAGGTTCAAGGCTTCATTCCCCAGGACCCACATTAGGCAGATGCACAAGGGGGTGTACGCATTTGGAGTTCATTTGCAGTGGCTGGAGGCTCTGGCGCACCATTCTCTCTCTCTCTCTCTCTCTCTCTCTCTCTGCCTCTTTCTCTCTCAAATAAATAAATAAAAATAAACAACAAAAAAAGAGAAGTGCTTACTTGGCAGTTTAGTGAGCATAGTATATATATTTAGCCTGACACTAGCAGACATTACACCCCTAGGGCTCATGACTACCCCTGTTGTAGGTTTTCAGTATCAGGGATGTATTCTCTCCCATGGAGCAGGCCTCCAGTCAAATTAGAGGGCAGTTGGTTTTCCCCCATATCAGACATGCCACTGTTGCACGCGTTGGCTCATTTGGCCTGTCTGGCCAAATATAAGGCTTGCAGTGTGCACTGTTGAGTATATTCACTGGTGATTTCTCTCTCTCCCATTGAACTACATGTAGTGTGACTTTTTCCAGCCTTCTGTCAGCTGGTCTATATGGAGGAGGTTTTCAGCTCAGCTCCAGCAGGATTTCTCAGTGATCTTGCAGCCCAAGTATATGGAGTCTTCAGCAGTAGGGTCTTACCATCTATTCTTGGTGGGAAACCAAGGGTCTCCACAATGTCCTGTAATGTTTTGGGGGCATCAGGAACCTCTGTGACCAACAACTTACTGGAAGGTATCCCATCCCTGGCACTGAAAATTTTCTGTTAACAATCTATGGCTTCTGAGTGTTCCATTGCCCAAAAAAGTAGGTTTCCATGTGGTTTATTTATGTCCTCTTAGAATTTGATTAGCCCTCCCTCCACCCTTCCTTTACTCAATCTCTTCTGACCTCACTTAGTCCTTTTCACCCCCATTAATCTGTTCTTTTACTTACATATATACAATACCATCCTATTAAGTACCCCCCCCCCCCGCTTCCTTTCTATTCCCTTTATATCTCCTCTCTAGCATACTGGCCTCTGCTACTGAGTTTTATTCCTACTCACATAGAAGTACAGTCATTTGTAGGTAGGATCCACATATGAGAGAGAACATGTGACATTGGGCCTGGGTTACCTCACTAAGTATAATCCTTTATATCCATTTTCCTGCAAATGTCATAACTTCATTTTTCTTTACTGCTGAGTAGAACTCCATTGTGTAAATGGTGGCACACACCTTTTTTAAGTTAAAAAAACCTTTAAAAATTTATTTGAGAGAGTGAGAGAGAAAGGGGGGAGAGAGAATGGGCACACCAGGGCCTCTAGCAATTGCAAATAGACTATAGACACATGAGCCATCTTGTACATTTGGCTTACGTGGGTCCTGTGGAACTGAACACAGGTCTTTTGGCTTTGCAGGGGAATGCGTTAACCCTTAAGCCATTTTTCCAGCCCAGGACACACCTTTAATCCCAGCACTTAGGAGGCAGAGCTAGGAGGGTTGCCCGGGGTTCAAGGCCACCCTGAGACTACATAGTAAATTCCCTGTCAGCCTGGGCTAGAGTGAGGCCCTACCTCAAAAAACACAAAATGCCGGGCATGGTGGTGCACTCCTTTAATCCCAGCATTTGGGAGGCAGAGGTAAAAGGATTGCCATGAGTTCGAGGTCACCCTGAGATTACCTAGTGAATTCCAGGTCAGCCTGGGCTAGAGTGAGACCCTACCTCGAAAAACCAAAAAAAAAAAAGTACTACAAAAGACAAAAGAAAACAAATACTATGTACCCCCCCCCCATTCTGTCAAAGCTAAGTCACTATTCATTTGTATTTACAGACAAAATCATCAACATTGCATACACAACCCTCCTCACAGGTAAGACTTTTTTTCTTAAAAATAAATTCTGGTGTTTTATTTATTTATTATTATTATTATTTTTGGTTTAGGTGTGCGCCACCATGTATTTATTTATTTATTCATTCATTTAATTATTTGAGAGAGATACAGGCAGAGAGAGTGAGTATGGACCCACCAGGATTTCTTGTCACTGCAAACTCCAGACACACATGCCACTTAATGCATCTGGTGTTACGTGGGCACTGGGGGATCAAACCCAGGCAGTCAGGCTTTGCAAGCAAATACCTTTAACTGCTGAGCCATTTTTCTAGCCCAATTATTTTTTTTTCCTGAGGTAGGGTTTTGCTCTATGCCAGGCTGACCTGGAATTCACTATGTAGTTTCAGGGTGGCCTTGAACTCACGGCGACCTTCCTACCTCTACCTCCCCAGTGCTGGGATTAAAGACATGCACTGTCATGCTTGGTTTTCCAGCCCAATTCTGGGGGTATTTACTTATTTTGAGAGAGTGTGAGAGAAAAAGAGGCAGGTAGAGTGAGAGAGAATTGAAATAGGGCTGGAGCTCAGCTGCTAAAGGCACTTGCTTGCAAAGTCTAATGGTCTGAGTTTGATTTCCCTTTTACCCACATAAAGCCAGATGTACAAAGTGGTATATGCATCTGGAGTTTGTTTGCAGTGGCAGGAGGCCCATTCCTTCTCCCATTCTTTCTCTTTTTTCTGCTAAAAATCCGCGTGAGCCAGGTGTGGTGGCTCACGCCTTTAATCCCAGCACTTGAGAAGCAGAGGGAGGAGAATCACCATGAGTTCAAGACCACTGTGAGACTACATAGTGAATTCCAGGTCTGCCTAGGCTAGAGTGAAACCGGACCTCAGAAAAACAAAAAACAAAAACAAACAAAAAAAAATTGGTGTGGTGGTACACACCTTTAATCCCGGTACTCAGGAGGTAGAGGTAGGAGGATTGCTGCGAGTTCAAGGCCACCCTGAGACAATATAGTGAATTCCAGGTCAGCCTGAGCTAGAGTGAGACCCTACCTCGGAAAAAAGAAAAAAAAGATAATTGCAGTGAAAACTTGTGTGTGGGGGTGTATGTTTATTTGTCTTGGAAGTAAGTTTACTGAGTTCCTAGTTTCTTTGATAGTTTGTTTGGAGGCTTTTCAGGGAATCCCAGAATATCTTTTTGTTTTGTTTTGATTTTTTTTTTTTTTTTGGTTTTTCGAGGTAGGGTTTCACTCTAGCCCAGGCTGACCTGGAATTCACTATGGAGTCTCAGGGTGGCCTCCAACTCACGGCAATCCTCCTACCTCTGCCTCCCGAGTGCTGGGATTAAAGGCGTGAGCCACCACGCCCGGCTTGTTTTGATTTTTTTAGGCAGAGAAAGAGAGAGAGAGAGAGATTGAGAGAGAGAGAGAGAGAGAGAGAGAGAGAGAGAGAGAAAGAATAGGCACGCCAGGGCCTCCAGCCACTATAAATGAACTCCAGATGTGCCACTTTGTACATCTGGCTTACGTGGGTCCTGGAGAATTAAACTGGGATCCTTTGGCTTTGCAGGCAAATATCTTAACCACTAGGCAATCTCTCCAGCCCCTTGTTTTGATTTTTGAAGTATGGTCTCACTGTAGCCCAGGCTGGCCTTGAACTCACAATGATCCTCCCACTTCTGCCTCCCAAATGCTGGGATTAAAGGCATGCACATTGGCCGGCATACATCCCAGAATATTTTTACTGGAAGTGAGATTTGTTACTAATTTTATTTATTTGTGTAAAATATTTTATTTATTTATTTGAGAGGGAGCATGAGGAACTCCTGCCACTGTAAACAAACTCCAGACTTATGCAGCCCTTTTTCCATTTGGCTTTATGTGGGCACTGGGGCATCACAGCCAGGCAGGCCGACTTTGTAAGCAAGAGCCTTTAACTGCTGAGCTGTCTTCCCAGCCCTATTTATTTTTAATTTATTATTATTGTAAGGAAAGTATAAGAGAAAAGCAAAAGAGAATACGGGTCTTTGAACTCTACAGACAGTTTTCACTAGAGAAAACAGTGAGACACAACAGCTTTCCTGCAGGATGGAGGCTGAAGCATTGAGCCAGGCTATGGTGTAAGTTTATAAGGAGGATCCTAAGAAAAATGGACTGTACCAGGTGTAGTTGACAAGAAAATTGTAGCTGTTTGTGTCCTTGTTCAGAATAGGCTTTTTCAGCTAGGAATGTCTAAGGGAGGATACTCAGATGGTTTCTGGTCCTTCAAGGCCACCTTGGCTAAGGGGAGTACATCAATCAGGTAAGGATGCCAACCAAGTGTCTCTGTTGTTTCTTTTAT
Organism: Dipus sagitta; assembly: GCA_036346955.1. Taxonomy (NCBI): domain Eukaryota; kingdom Metazoa; phylum Chordata; class Mammalia; order Rodentia; family Dipodidae; genus Dipus; species Dipus sagitta. Next base: position 159,071,929 of record CM070773.1, read on the forward strand.
TGCCTGCAAGCTTTAGGGATAGTTATTAACTCTTTAGTTCCCTTTAGTTTTCAGGGAAGGCTATAAACCCTTCAATTATTTTTATTAGTATTTTAGAGATAGACAGAGAGAGAGAGAGAGAGAGAGAGAGAGAGAGAGAGAGAGAGAGAATATTGGTGTGTCAGGGCTTCAGCCACTACAGTTGAGCTCCAGGCACTTGTGCCACCTGGTGGGCATGTGTCACCTTGTACTTGCCTCACCTTTGTGCATCTGACTTATGTGGGATCTGGAGAGTTGAACATGGGTCCTTACACTTCATTCAGTTCTCCAATATCCTCGTAAAGGCAGATGCACAAAGTGGCACGTGCATCTGGAGTTTGTTTGCAAAGGCTAGAGGCACTAGCACACCCCTATCCTTTCTCTGCTTGTAAATAAATAAAATTATTTTAAAAATAAATTATGAGTGTGGTGACGCACACCTTTAATCCCAGCACTCGGGAGGCAGAGGTAGGAGGATCACTGTGAGTTCAAGGCCACCCTGAGACTCCATAGTGAATTCCAGGTCAGCCGGGGCTAGAGTGAAACCCTACCTCAAAACCAAACCAAACCAAACCGAACTGAACCAAACCAAACATATTATAACATATATGGGTTACTTCTGTCTTTGTACATTGAATATTTAATAGCTTGGTAACAAATTTACTTTATTTTCTCAGAGACCATCTTGGTGGCCCTTTGAGATGTCTCCTGGTGCATTAACTTTTGCTATTATATGGCCTTTTATTGCCCAGTGGTTGGTGCATTTATATTATCAAAGACGGAGAAGGTAAGAGTATATATATATATATATATATATTTTTTTAATTGTTGTTCTTTGAGGAAGGGTCTCACTGTAGCCCAGTCAGGCCTTGAGTTCATGGTGATCCTACTACCTCAGCCTCCCTAGTGCTGGGATTAAAGGTGTGTACCACCCTGCCTGGCTAAGACCCTAGTTTTATAATTTGAAATAATGTATGAACTCTTTTTGTTTGCTTGTTTTTCGATGTATGGTCTTGCTGTAGCCCAGGCTGACTTGGAATTTACTATGTAGTCTCAGGCTGGCCTCAGACTCACAGAGATCCTTCTACCTCATCCTTCTGAGTGCTGGGATTAAATGCATGTGCCACCAAGCCTGACTGTTCTTGTAGTTTTTAAGATACAGACCTTAATTTATTTCTTTTGTTCTTTCATTCATTTGAAATTTTTTCTTATGATGGTTGGGTATTCGTTTTTTTTTAAATATTTTATTTATTTGAGAGAGAGAGAGAGAGAGAGAGAATGGGTGTGCCAGGGTCTCTATCCACAGCAAACGAACTCCAGTTACATGTGTTACCTTGTGCATCTGGCTTAGGTGGATACTAGGAAATTGAACCTGGGTCCTTAGGCTGCACAGGCAAGTGCCTTAACTGTTAAGTCATCACTCCAGCCCTATTGGGTTTTATTTTATCCAGTGTTTTGCATTTTTAAAATACTTTTATTCATTTGAATGGGAGAATCAGAGAGGGAGAGAGAGAGGCAAAGTGAATATTGCCCCCCCAAGGCTTCTTGCTGCTGCAGACTTAACTAAAACTTAAACTAAAACTTCGTGCATCTGGCTTTACATGGGTACTAGAGAATTGAACTTGGACCTTCAGGCTTTGCAAACAGGTTTCTTTAACTGTGGAACCATCTCTCCAACACTGTTTTTCAATTTTTAAAAAGCAATTTCACATTTTGTTTTGTTTTATTTTCAAGGTAGGGCATCACTCTAGCCAAGGATGACCCGGCACTCACACTGTAGTACCAGGCTGGCCTCAAACTCACAGTAATCCTTTTACCTCTGCCTCCCCAGTGCTGGTATTAAAGGCGTGCACCATGCCTGGCTGATTTTATATTTTATTGTATTAATTTTTTTTTCTTTCAAGGTAGTTATCTTACTGTAGCCTACACTGTCCTGGAACTCACTTTGTAGTCCTAGGCTGGCCTTGAATTCACAGTGATCCTCAAGGTAGTCCTTCCTCTATTTTGCTGTCTCTTTCCTTTTGTCCTCCTTGGTCCTTAGTGCTGTAGTAGTGGACTGAGAAGTTTACTTTTTAATGTTATTGATACTAGGATAAAATGATCCCTAAACACCATGCGAAATTTAAGTAGGGCACAGTAACACTAAAGATAAAAAATATTTATGTGTTGTGTGGTGTTTTTTTTAAATTTATTACAGAGAGAGAGAGAGAGAGACAGAGAATGGGCGCGCCAGGGCTTCTAGCCACTGCACACAAACTCCAGACGTATGTGCCACTATGAGCATCTGGCTTATGTGGGACCTGGAGAATCAAACCTGGGTCCTTGGGCTTCTTCGCAGGCATGCGCCTTAACTGCTTAAGCCATCTTCCCAGTCCCTTGTGGTGTGTTTTTAACCTCCTTTTTGATTCTTCATTTCTCTATTATTATTTTTTTTTAGTTTTTCAAGGAACGGTCTCGCTGTAGTCCATACTGACTTGGAATTTACTATACAGTCTTAGGCTGGCCTCGAACTCACAGCAATCCTCTTCACTCTACCACCTGAGTGTTGAGTTTAAAGGTGTGCACCACCATACCCAGATTCTTTGATGATTATTTTTTATTTTTATATTTTTGGGGTTTTTTGAGGTAGGGTCTTGCTCTAGCCCAGGCTGACCTGGAATTTATTATTTAGTCTCAGGATGTCCTTGAACTGACGGTCATCCTCCTACCTCTGCCTCCTGAATCCTGGGATTAAAGGCAAGTGCCACCATGCCTGGCTCTTTTATAATTTTAATTTGATTTTTGGAATTAGGGGTAGAGCTAGGATCTCAACACATGCTAGGTAAGCACTCTATCATTGAGCTACACTTCAGTCCTTAAAACTCCTTTTCATGCTGTACAAAGTTAGGAGTTGGAAGGTAGAGAAATTTGGCAACAGCAACCAAAATACATTAAAGGCTAGAGGGATGCCTCAGTGGTTAAGGCACTTGCTTGCAAAGTCTAATGGCCTGGGTTCATTATCGTAGTATCCTTGTAAAGCCAGATACACAAGTTAGCACACGTATCTGGGTTTCTTTTGAAGTGGCTAGAGGCCCTGCCATTCCCATTCTCTCTGTGCTTGGAAATAAATGAAAACATTTTAAAAAGCCCCTAAAAATAGTTTAGTAATTATTTTTGTACTTCAGTTGGAGCAATTTATCACATCATTAAAGATTAAAAACAAATTATAGGGGACTGGGGAAATGGCTTAGCAGTTACAACATTTGCCTGTGAAGCCTAAGGACGCAGGTTCGATTCCCCAGGACCCACGTAAGCCAGATGCACAAGGGGGCACATGTGTCTGGAGTTCATATGCAGTGGCTAGAGGCCCTGGTGTGCCCATTTCCTCTTTCTCTCTATTTGTCTCTTTCTCTCTCATAAATAAATAAATAAAATATTTTTTAAAAATTATAGCGGTTGGGGAGATGGCTCAGTGGTTAAAGGTACTCACTTGCAAAGCCTGTAGCCTGGGTTTGATTCCCCAGTACCCAGGTAAAGCCAGATACACGAAGTGGGGCATGTATTTGGAGTTTGTTTGCAGTGGCACGAGCCCTGTGGTGAGCCTATTGTCTTTCTGTGCTTGCAAATAAATAAAAATATTATAAAACCCAGAATTATATACCGGATGGTACATACCTATGATCTTTTATTTCTAAAGGAAAGAGAATTGGCGCACCAGGGCCTCAGCCACTGCATTCGAACTCTAGACACTTGTGCCACTAGTGTGCATGTAGAACCTTGCATGTGTCACCTTTGTGTGTCTGGCTTATGTGGGATCTGTAGAGAGATAGAACATGGATCCTGTTGAAGTCAGGTTCACATTGTTGGCAGATAACACCCGACCCCGGACCAAGAGTAGCTTGTGGGGAAAAAAGGCTTATTTTGGCTTACAGACTTGAAGGGAAGCTCCATGATGGCAAGGAAAATGATGGCATGAGCAGAAGGTGGACATCACCTCCTGGCCAGCATCAGATGGATGACAACAACAGGAGAGTATGCCAAACACTGGCATGGGGAAACTGGCTATAACACCCATAAGCCCAGCCCCAATGATATACTGCCTCCAAGAGGTGTTAGTTCCCAAATCTCCATCAGCTGGGAACCTAGCTTTCCCACCACAAGTCCTTAGGCTTCACAGGCAAGAACCTTAGCCACTAAGCCATTTCTCCAGCCCCATACATATAATTTCAATATGCTAAGCAGGATGCTACATACCTGTAATTTTGTCATTTGGGAGGTGGAGGCAGGAGGATTGAAGAGTTTAAGGCCAGCCACAAATACATAATTACATTCTGTCTCACAAAACAAAACTGCTTCAGCAGTTATTGAAAATTAGATTTCTTTCAGTTTGCATTTTGCATTTTGTATTTGAAATACCTCACTCTTAGTTCAGTCTGACCTTGATTGAACTTGAAATGATATTCCTCTGGCAACCTTCTAAGTGCTGGGATTATAAGCATGCAGCACCATGGATAGCTAAAATTTGTAGTTTTTTGCTGAAAGTATCAGAAGTATAGTAAACGGTGGTTCATCGTGTCAGTTTTCTGCTTTATTACTGAGTCTTTATGTAGTTTTCACTGTCTGTTTGCTTCTTCCAAACTGTAAACCTTTACATTGTGCAGCTGTTTTCATGAATGAATGTAATGCTGAAAAGCAGATGATCTGGGCTCAGAGGTAGAGACATACTTAACAAGGAAATGTGTGTTAGGCTTGAGGATTCTTGGGTATTAATTTGGTAGTGTTCAGCCATTTTCAATGTTACATATTTGAAGACTAGAGAATATTATTATTCATAATGAATTCTAGGTCAGCCTGGGTAGAGCAAGACCCTACCTCAATAAACCAAATATATATATTAAACCTGGGACTTAGCAGTTAAGGCGTTTGCCTGCAAAGCCAAAGGACCTAGGTTCAGTTTCCCAGGACCCACATTAGCCAGATGCACAAGGGGGCGTGTAGCAGACAGCTTCAGGTTCATTGAGATGAACTTCCAGACCAGACCAGGCACAGTTATGGAGGAAGGGATATTTATTGAAGCCTACAGATCCAGGGGAAGTTCCATAAATAGCAGAAGAAGCTGTCCTGCCTTCACAGGCCCAAGCAGAGAGAGAAGCACAAGCCAAAAAGCCAAAAGCCATATAGCACAGCACACTTCAGGAATTCCAGCTAGGCACACTTTGCACATCTTTAGATTGAAATCTGAAACCCACCGTCACACCTTAAGATCCACCCAGTGACACTGCCTCCAGCCAGGTGGCAGCAGATCATCCAAACTACAAACAAACAAACAACTGAATATATTGGGGGCCACCTATTCAAACTACCACAGGGCGCATGCATCTGGAGTTTGTTTGCAGTGGCTAAAGGCCCTGTCACACCCATTCTCTCATTCTCCCTCTTTCTCTGTCAAATAAATAAATAAATAAAAATAAAGTATTTTAAAATAAACCTATATACAAAAAACTGAGGAATGAATTTGAGAATTTTGGGCATTCTGCAGGTTTCCTCCTCCCTGTCAGTGATCTTGAACTCTTCTAAGAGCCTGCTTTATCTTTGGATCCCTGGTTCCTGGCACAGTGTCAGGGGAATAATATCCATTGTATGTGTTGACTAAGTATTCTTGGTTATAGTTTGTTTTACAACTTTTCTATTTTGTTAAAATTATGAAAGTTTTCCCAACTCTCTTTTTTTTTTTTTTTTTGATGAATCAATGTGTTTATTGGTGTTACTTACAAAACAGGGTGAGGAGTTTTTTATAGGAGCACGAGTGATTCAAAGGCATCTATATCATCCAAAATCCCACCTAGTATAGGTGTCATGTCACGGAAGCTGCATCTCAGGAGCTCACTGCAACACTGGCTGGCGGCTCTGCTGTCCTGAGAATCTCCAGCACACTGCAGGACTTGTATGCAGCCCCTGTGGACAGCTCAGCCTGGAAGAGGGTCTCCTCCCAAGCAGTTAACTTTTATATAATCTTAGGGAGGGGAATTGCAACCTTTCCCAGACCTATTGACCTCCTGAGTCCTTCCACCCTTCAGGAGGGAATGTTTCGATTCAGAGAAAATTGTTATACACCATTGGTTAGAGTCAGCCCCTCAGCAGCTGTTTTCTGCTCCTGTGACCTTGATATTTCTCAACTTTTAACTGTAGAGTTGCCAGTTAGAAAAGAATGTGAAGGTAGGAGGAGGAACATAAAATTTAAATTATTTATCAATAACTGAGGGCTGAGGGTATAGCTCAGTAGAGGAGCATATGCTTAGCATGTAAAAAGCCGTGGGCTTGATCCTCAGACCATCAATGAATGAATGAATAATAAGGGGCTGGGGAAATGGCTCAGTGGTTCAAGGTGTTTGCTTACAAAGTCTGTTACCCTGAACTTCATTCCTCAGCACCCACATAAAGCCGGACAGACAGCAGCAAGACTCTGACATTCCCATACATACACACATGCTCATAAGAAATGAGTTTATAAAATGAATACATGCATAAAACGTGATAATTGCAACCCCAGTAGTTACACTATTCTTACCCAAGTTAGACACAAGAAGAAATGACATAGGATCATTTGTAACTGTATGGTTTTCTCTTGAAACTGAACTTTTTTCTTTTTTTGAGGTAGGGTCTTGCTTTCTAGTCCAGGCTGACTTGGAATTCACTTTGCTGACTTGGAATTCACTTTGGATTCTCCTACCTCTGCTTCCTGAGTATTGTGATTAAAGGCGTGCACTACCATGCCTGGCTTGTGAACATTTTTTTTTTAATTTTTTTTGTTCATTTTTATTTATTTATTTGAGAGTGACAGAGAGAGAGAGAGAGAGAGAGAGAGAATGGGCACGCCAGGGCTTCCAGCCACTGCAAACGAACTCCAGATGCGTGTGCCCCCTTGTGCATCTGGCTAACGTGGGTCCTGGGGAATCGAGCCTTGAACCGGGGTCGTTAGGCTTCACAGGCAAGCGCTTAACCGCTAAGCCATCTCTCCAGCCCGCTTGTGAACATTTTTAAGTCTCACCCAGAGACTTTATGCTTCATATCCAGGTTCATTTATACTTACAGAAAATTGTTTTGCTTTCTTTTCACAGAAAACTGAACTGAATAAAGTTTTTTTATTCAAGACTGCTGGGCCTGAATATCCTGCAAGTGAAATGGATTTTGGATTCACAGGAAGATCACGATGCGATGTTACATTTCCCTTCTGTTGTCCAGTAGCTTGGTCTGCATACACATATGCATATATATTCTTTTGCACTACACGAATAACATTTGAAGGACTAACATTGTTATACTTGAATAATCAGTTTCAGCTAGGTTATAAAAAGCATACATAGATGTACTGTACTCTTGAACTTGGATGACATTAAATTATTGTTTTCTAACATGTTCACCTGATTATCTCCCATAGAGAAACAAGCTGCTTTTCCAAGGCACAGTTGTGATGATGAGATCAGATTTATAAGTATATTTAGTTTTCTGAAGTATAAGAAAGCATGCAAATCGAGAGTGAATTTCAAGTGGGGTTAAGTCACTTTTATACTAGTCACTGAGATTGTCATGCCAGGTTGTAGAGGACCGCCAGGAGAACTAACTCTATGTTCTCAATGATCTGTGCACTGTTGGGTCTTGACAACTCAGTCAGTGTTCAGGCATCATTCCAGAAAACTAGAGTCCATGTTCTAGGTTAGTGTTCACAGAAGATTCATGGAATACACAAAATGTGCTGATGGAGATGATAAAGAACGGGTCTAATGTGGGGTTTCAATGTAATTCTGAGAATTACATCATTTGTATTTATTCCTTGGTAATCATTTCTCAAGTGTGGATCTAGTGGCTGCTTCATAGGGTGCTTTGTAATATAAAATCAAAGTTGACTTTTTGTAAAGCTGAAAAGGGAAACATGAAAATCCTTTTCTGCAAGTGGTAAACAACAGTTTGAATTCTTAACCTTTTAGTGCCTCCTGTTTTTCTTTGGGGTTTAATATATGGTTAGAGTTTAACCGAGGGTACTGGCAGAATGTGAGAGCTAACAGACCATGTGTCCATTTGAAAGCATGCCTAATGAATGGAATCTGAACTCCCACAATCCCACTTCTCACCTTTAGATGAAGAGACTAATTTTGATCCTGGGAAATCATTTTTATTGTACACTTCCCCAAACTGTTGCTCACTTAGATATTCTTTGTGCTGTAAAGATTTAACTTAAAGGCTTTATAGCAAAAAAAAATTTTTTGAGACAGAGACTCAGTGTACCCCAGATGGCCTCAAACTTGCTCTGTAGCTAAGGATGACTTTGAACTCCTGAAGCTCCTGCCTCCACCTCCCAAACTGCTGGGATTACAAGCATGTGCTTCCATGCCCAGCTTTGTGTATCAAGTAATTTTTAAGCATTGTTGCTATGTAAGATGTTGGGTTTAGCATCTGATATTTGGAGGGTTTTAAATAAGAGGAAAAAAAAAAACTCAGTCTATGCCTAGTACATAGTGGCTCTTTGATGAAGAAGTTAGAATACAGTTTGCTTTCCCCAAACTTCCTTTTCATTAATGTAACTTTAAAAATTTTTTGTATTGCATCTTATTAAAATGCCTAAAAGGATCTACTAATAATTGCTTTACAAAAATGTCCTTCATTTATTTAGAAGAAAAACAAGCTGAAGTATATGTAGAAATAAAGTTTAGATCTGTGGATCATAGTTGTTTTTAAACATCAAGATGTAAACTTGGTATCAGAAAATGATGGCTTTTCTCTTTATATAAATGAAGTGAAAATTAAGAATGTTAACAATTGTGACTCATTACAAGTAGTCAAAAATAACTGATTCCTAAGGATAATCATTTATTTATATCTTATCCCAAAGTCGTCTTTTATAGTATGCAAAGCACTTTGCACACAGTTCTTCTATATAAAAGATTGCAATAATAGGGTATAATGGTAATGCTTTAAAACAAGAATCTCATTTTAAATTGACAGCTATGGTATTTTTTTAATGATCAACTTTTCTGTTTATTGTAAAACCAAGGTAAAAATAAAAGGTTAATGAGAAACAACATGGTTTTTGTTACTTGTTACTATACTGATTATATACTAAACATTTAATGAAAATAAGTAGGAATTCAAGTAAAGGAATCCTGAAGGTCTCTGGATATAGCTCAGTCATAAAACACTTACCTACTACGTGGGAGGTCCAAAGTTCAATCCACAGAGCTGTCAAAAAAAGTAATTAAATAAAACCATATGATTGTATGAAATTACTAGAAAATCAGGGCCGGGGAGATGGCTTAGTGATTAAAGGCACTTGCATGATAAAATATCAGAAATCAAGCCAGTTGTGGTGGCACATACCTTTAAGCCCAGCACTCAGGAGGCAGAGATAGGAGGATCACTGTGAGTTTGAGGCCACCCCGAGACTACATAGTTAATTCCAGATCAGTCTAGGCCAGAGTGAGACCCTACCTTGAAAAACAAAACAAAACAAAAAATCAGAAATGAATCGAGTTTAATTCATTTTAGGTGTTTTTTTTTTTGTTGTTGTTGGTTTTTTGTTTTGTTTTGTTTTTTGAGGACAGATGGTTCTGCTTTGGAGGCACTTGCTTGAAAAGCCTGATTGATGACCTGGTTTTGATTCCCCAGTACCCACATAAAGCCACTTTGGCACAAAGTGGCACATATGTCTGGAGTTAATTTGCCATGGCTAGAGGTCCTGGTGTACCCATTCTGCCCCCATCTCTCCCTTCCTCCCTGTTTCTGCTTGCAAATTAAAATATATTTTAAGGGCTGGAGAGATGGCTTAGCGGTTAAGCGCTTGCCTGTGAAGCCTAAGGACCCCGGTTCAAGGCTCGATTCCCCAGGACCCATGTTAGCCAGATGCACAAGGGGCCGCATGCGTCTGGAGTTCGTTTGCAGTGGCTGGAAGCCCTGGCGTGCCCATTCTCTCTATCTGCCTCTCTCTCTCTCTCTGTCACTCTCAAATAAATAAATAAAAATGAACAACAACAACAATATATATATATATATTTTTTAAAAGGCTTTGCATCTTCTGAAGGAATGTAATCAGAATTTGTTACTCTTTTTTTTTTTGTGGCAAAATATTTTATTGCTGCCAATCCCATGGTGGAGCACTTGTTACTCTTTTTGTCATGAACATTATTTTTGAGCTAAAGGAAAGTAAGGGAACTTTCAGGTAAGATGGCAGCATAGTAGCCATGTTATAGCAACCTAGGGAGGGAAATAAGCAGAAAAACAGCAAAGTACGCTCTTTTACCAAAAAATGAAAGTGTATAAGGAACTATTAACTATAGCGGAGAAGCAGGAGAGACCCAGAGCTTCCAGCAAGCAGGAAACCAGCCAGAACCCTGCCAAGGCCTGGTGGCCCTGGTCCACACACTCGCCTGCTATGCATGACCAGAGCTCCAGGAGCAGAAGCCTGGTGAAGGGATTTTCCTCTCACACCAGCCTCCGCACAAAGTCAAGAAACCCAAAGGTGAGGACAGCAGGGACCAGATGAGCAGCTGTTGGAGAATACAAACAGGACCAGATGAGCAGCTCTGGTACAACTCCAGGCATCCTGCACAGCCTTCCTTCCCCTAGCTGCCAGTACCTCAAACCACCAGAGAACTCATCTAGCTCCTGGCTGCATGGCACCCAGCACTACCAATCAGAACACCAGATCCAGCAACCTAAGCAGCCTAACCAAGCTCAACAGAGAGGGATCGAGGTGGGCAATCAGCATAGATAAGATTGGAAGCCATTTCAAAAGGTAATAGGGCCTACTTACACAAAGCCAGGTACATAGGCCTGTGCTGGAAGTGCTAATCTCACCTTCCATGTTAGGGCAGCTTGTGTGTTAGATTTGGTGGATGTATTCTTGGTTGGCTTTACCATTCTCAAGCTGTGTGTTGGTGTTGACTATTGTGGCCTTTGACCTTTCCCCATTTATAGGGCCTTTATCTTTTTCTTCTCTCATTATTTAGGGCAGGGTCTCACTCAGCCCCAGGCTTACCTGGAACCCATTTCAGACCAGAAATCCCAGCCCCTCATTTGACAGGATTAAGGGTGTGGGGCAACACACACCCTTAGGGACTTTCACTTTATTAGATTATTTTATCCCCACTCTTGCATAAATACCCTGTGCCACAGACTGTTACTAGAAAAATTTCAGTGCTAGGGATGGGATATCTTCCAGTGAATTGTTGGCCAGGGAGTTCTCTGTTGCCCCCAAAACATTACAGGCCATTGCCAAAGCTCTTGGCTTCCCACCAGAAATAGACTGCAAAGTCACTGAGAAATCAATCTGGGTCTCAGACCCAGCTAAAAACCTCTTCCTTGTAGACCAGCTCACAGAAAGCTGGAAAAAGCTGCACTGCAAGCCTCAAGTTTGGCCAGCCACCCCAAATGACCAAATGGGTGCAAAAGTGGTGTGTCTGTTATGGGGGTGCCAACTGCTCTGAGACTACATAGTGAATTCTAGGTCAGGCTGAGTTACAGTGAAAAACTGAGTTACTTGAAAAACCAAAGTAAATAAATAAATGAATAAATGACAGAGGAGTGTTCAGCAATTAAACATCTCTATCACACCCTCCAAGGCTCTGGGTCCATTACAGAAGAGGTGGGGAATGAATGTAAGAGCCAAAGGAAGAGTAGGGCTGCTTACAATGCACTCTTCCAGACACAAAATAGCCTGGATATCCATGACTTCACAGTGCCTGGCACTACCTATACAGGACCCTCATAATAGGAAAAGACGATGACATCAAAAGAGAGACTAGTTGAGAGAAGGAGAGGATATGATGGAGAGTGGATTTTTGAAGGGGAAAGTGGGGAGGGAATTACCATGGTTTATTGTCTATAATTATGGAAGCTGTAAAAAAAAAAAAAAAAAAAAAAGGCAATTAAGAAGCAGCAGAACATGGCTCAAGTTCTGGTCCCTCTACTTTCCTAGCTACAGGAAGGATGTAAATTCTCCTTCACTGGAGACAACTGTAAGTTCTGGTCCCTCTACTTTCCTAGCTACAGGAAGGATGTAAATTCTCCTTCACTGGAGACAACTGTATGGTCAGCCCAGAGAACAGCAATGACCTCTAAGCAAACCTTCCTCTGTATTCACCTTCCCATTTTCCCATCTGTGGAAGAACTCACTGTCCTTCCTCCTTTGGAGGATGAGACAGGAGGACCGGTGTATGAAACCAACCTCAGCCACATAGCAATGTTACCACTCCTTGTCCCTGGCTTATGTGGGCAGTGTGGGCATTGAATCTTGATCAGTAGGCTTTGTAAGCAAGTGGCATTAACTTGTGAGCCATCTCCTCAGGCCTCTGCAAGTATTTTTAACGTGGCAGAGCAGTAGTTTGAGTCCAAAGGGTGTTTTCTTTCTACTGTTTGAGATTACTATAAAAGGATCATTGATATTCTTTGTTTCACCTGAGAGAAATGTGACTAACATGAACATGTTATTAGAAGGGGTGACCATTAGGAACACTAGTCATTACTAACATAAGTTCAGTAAAACCATGTATCCATGGATCCAATTATATAACACTGATTATAATGCTGTGTCTTTTATGCTAACTGTTTCAAACTTACCTTTGTCAAGTACATTATAACTAGGGTCTAAGATAATAATGGAAGAGTAGTCATGAAAACCAGTGTGCAAAAGGTATTTAATAAATTACTGTATTAGCAGAACACTTAACAATAATACATTTAAGCCTGAACTTTGCTCTTTTGAGAATATGCGGAAAGCCTCAACTAATTTAAGATATGACCTGTGAGCTTGAATCTTAGTACATATACTTTGAAAAGAATGATGTTGATAGTCTACTTGTTACAGTTTCATTCATTAAGCAAAAGTAAATTATTATATATTAGGTCTGTCTTTGAAAATGCTGGAAATGGTAAGATCTAAAACATGAAATTTTCTATTACTGAACAGGCTGTTAAAGTTACTGAGAGTAACTCATACCAAGTCTTCCCAGAAATAGGAATTGTAGAGGCAGAGGCAGGCGAGGCAGCATCCAGGGTAGGCAAGCGCTCATCCACCGAGATAAATCTCCAGCCCACCCCAAACTTTTTTTGAGGTAGGGTCTCGCTGTAGCCCAGGCTGACCTGGAATTCACTATGAAGTCTTAGGCTGGCCTTGAACTCACAGTGACCCTCTGACTTCTGCCTCCTGAGTGCTGGGATTAAAGGCATGTGCCACCATGCCTGGGCTTTTTAAATTTTTTTTTTTTCTGAGATCTTACTATGTGGTTCCGGTTGGCCTACATCTCAATATGTAGACCAGGCTGGCCTTGAACTTGAAGCCATCTTCTTGCCTTTGCCTCCCAAGTATAAGGGTTACAGGTGTAATCCCAGCCTCAGCTATATTTTTGAGGCTACATGTTGTCTTAAATGAATGTCCTTGAAACCATTTTTACAGATAACCATGGGCAAGTAAATTCAATTCAGATGAAATGCTACATTTTAAAGATTATTTTAACACCCGATTAAATGGTTGACAGAAATCAACAGATAAGCAACAAGCTTGTGGCTCATTATCTATCAAAATGGTAGTGTCATTCTAGTTTACTAATACTTTAATCCTCATAAAGTGCTATGAATAAATAAGATGAAAAAAAGCTTTGAAGATTTATATACATTTTTAAGATTAAGATAAATTACTGATTATATTCCTTATAGCATTTTAACTCTGTAAAAGCTGTTGCATACATTGATTAAAAGCTCATAGGCCCAGGTAAAATAATGATTTTTATCCCTTTTAAAGATCAGTCTAGCAGTAAGGAACAAATAACTGAAGGTTATTCTATAGGAGAGAGTTTGAGGAAAGGCATGTCTTCCTGTTACAGACTAAATCCAGATATGGTTAGGTGCTGAGCATTATTCCTGGCTTCAAAGTAGGATGTGTCTGTTTCGTTGTCAGGCTGGGGTATGAAAGGCATGGCTTGATGCTGCAGATTTTCCCAGTCCACGTCACTGAAGAGGGGATGGCGCTTCAGCTCTTAGAAGGGAAGCACATAAAACAAAACAGAGCATTATGCCATCACTTAAGTTCTGCTTTAAGGAATTAAAGAGAATGTCTCATACATTGCCCTACCTTATGCTAGTCTCACAAACATTTAATATGTTGTCTTTTCTTTGGGCCACCTATATTGTCATGTGTGATAGGTGCTTGGTTTATATGTGTCAGCACAAGTGATGAGTCTTAACTGAAGGGGCTCTTGAAGCTTTCATCTTCTTGAACATTCCTTCACTTGGTGAAGAGTTTAGCCTACTACTTCCCTGATGAACCTTCTGGAGCCCTGGATCTCACATCTGTTAGCACTATCATGTCTCACACAATCTCTTATTTATTTATTTATTTATTTATTTTGGTTTTTCAAGGTAGGGTCTCATTGTGGTCCAGGCTGACCTAGAATTAACTATGTAGTCTCAGGGTGGCCTCGAACTCACGGCAATCCTCCTACCTCTGCCTCCCGAGTGCTGGGATTAAAGGCGTGCGCCACCACGCCCAGCTCTCACACAATCTCTTCATGATCTGACTGTTGAGGTCACTGACAGCACTTAGGGCAGGGGGACCATTTAGCACTGCAGCTACATCCATCATCTTTACACCACAGTACTGCTGACTGTAAGATGTCAAACTGTCACCTGCCATCCTTATCTCCTTCTACCTACTAGGATATAAAATACGCTCATTCATTTGACTAAACTGTGATAATTAATAGCTAGAAATAACTTCCCTGCTCTTTAATCCATCACTACTTTTTTGGGGGGGGGTGCTGGGAATGAATCCAGAGTCCTGCACATTCTAGGCAAGTACTCTGCCACTGACATAGCCAGTCTCAACCTTTCACTCCCCTTACCCTTTGGACAGAGTATTACTGTGAACCCAGGCTGGCCTTAATGTGATGGTGATCTTCCTGTCTTAGTCTCCCACATGCTGGGATTACAGGTATAAGTCACAAATCTTAGATTTCAACCCTTCATTAAAAAAAACAAAAAACAAACAAACAAACAAAAAAAAAAAAAAAGAGAAAAAGAAAGGGGGGGGGAAAGAAAAAAGATTAAGCCAGGTATGGTGGTACATGCCTTTAATCCCAGCACTCAGGAGGCAGAGGTAGGAGGATCTAGAGTTAGGAGTTCAAGGCCACCCTGAGACTATATAGTGAATTCCAGGCTAGGTTAGAGGGGAACTCTACCTCAACAAAACAAAACAAAAGGAATTTTTTTTTTTTTTTTTTTTTTGGTTTTTTCGAGGTAGGGTCTCACTCTAGCCCAGGCTGACCTGGAATTCACTATGGAGTCTCAGGGTGGCCTCGAACTCACGGCAATCCTCCTATCTCTGCCTCCCAAGTGCTGGGATTAAAGGCGTGCGCCACCACGCCCGGCTAACAAAAGGAATTGTAGTACCTTTTCTATGTCATTAGGTGCACATTAGACTAACACTGTAATCTGAAACTTCTTTTTTTTTTTTTTTTCCTTTCGGTTTTTCGAGGTAGGGTCTCACTCTAGCCCATGCTGACCTGGAATTCACTATGTAGTCTCTGGATGGCCTCGAACTTATGGTGATCCTCCTACCTCTGCCTCCTGAATGCTGGTATTAAAGACATGTGCCACCATACCCGGCCTTGAAACTTCTTAAAGCTACTGCTATTATGAATGTGGCTAGAAAGAATATTAAATTTTAGACATTTTTATAAATAATTATTTATTTTCTCTCTCTAAGTTAGCAATTACTTTTTCTTTTTTTTTCTCGAGGTAGGGTCTCCCTCTAGCCCAGGCTGACCTGGAATTCACTATGTAGTCTCAAGCTGTACTTGAACTCACAGTGATCCTAGTGCACCTTAGTGGTTAAGGCACTTGCCTGCGAAGCCCAAGGACCAGGTTCAATTCCCCAGTACCCATGTAAGCCAGATGCACAAAGTGGTGTATCTACCTGGAGTTCATTTGCAGTGGCTACAGGCCCTGGCATGCCCATTTTCTCTCTCTCTCTAATAAATTATATAATAAACTCTAACCTTTACTTTGTATCTGCTCACCCTGCTTTGTTTTCCCTCATAGTCCATGTGACTGCATGACATTATGCTACACTGTCTTTGCTTCCCATCTGTCTTCCTACTACAAAGTAAATTCCACTAAACATATGGCGCATCCCCAGGGCCTGGAGAACATTACCAAATGCCCGTGTGTCCCTCAGCAGGTTCTGTTACATCAACAAAATTATCTTATGAGAGGGGAACACATAGAAACTGTATATTCATAATATATTTTGAAAGCTCAGTTTATTATTATTTTTATTTTATTTATGAAGACTGGGGAGGGAAGAGAGATACAGGCCCACGCCAGAAAGAATCTCAGATGTATGAGCCACTTTGTTTTATTTATTTATTTTTTTGAGGTAGGGTCTCACTCTAGCGAGGCTGACCTGAAATTCACTGGGTAATCTCAGGGTGGCCTTGAACTCACGACGATCCTCCTACCTCTGCTTCCTGAGTGCTGGGATTAAAGGCGTGCGCCACCACGCCCGGCTGTATGAGCCACTTTGTGCATCTGGTTATATGGGTGCTAGGGAACTGAATCTGGTTTTGGAAGGCTTTGCAACAAAGCATTAAAGCTCGTTTTTCTAAATATACTCCACACATATAAATACATTTTGAGACATAATGTTTTTGTCTATAATACCATACCTTATTTATTTTACATGCTGGAGATTGGATTTAGGGCTTGACTCACGCTAAGCATGCTCTCTAACACTGAGGTATTCGAGCCTTTTTTCCCATTCTCTCTCTCTCTCTCTCTCTCTCTCTCTCTCTCTCTCTTCATTTCTCTGAAGCAGAGTCTCACTTTGGCCTAGGCTGACCTGCAATTCTGTATTCCAGGATGTCCTACCTCAGTCTCCTGAGTGTTGGGATTGATGGTGTTAGCCACCACACCTGGATCTATACAGAAATGATTTTAAGGCTGCTGCTAATGAGCTTAAACAGTTTCAAAATTAGGTCTAATATACAAACCCATTAAGAAAACCACTGAGGGCTGGAAGGATGGCTTAGTGGTTAAGGCATTTTCCTTCAAAGCCAAAGGACCCAGGTTCGATTCCCCAGGACCCATGTAAGCCATATGCCCAAGGGGGCGCATGCATCTGGAGTTCGTTTGCAGTGGGTGGAGGACCTGACACGCTTATTCTCTCCCTCTTTCTCTGTCAAAGGAAGGAAGAAAGGAAAAAAGGAAGAAGGAAGGAAACAACTGAATGATTCATAATGAACCAAGTACGTGTTACTTGAAGCAATATGGAACTCAATATACATTTACTGATGAAATTAAACAGTAAGAAAGTACAGGACAAGAAGGTATTCATACACTCCTGCATTTGCTGGCTGACTATCAGGTATGAGAAAGCCAAGCTACTGACAGTAGGAGAGTGCTGCAGGTGCCTCCTAGAGGCTCACAGGACGCAGTGAGAACACTGCAACTTCACTGCATTGACTTTTTTTTTTTTTTTGAGAGAAAGAGGCAGAGAGCGAGAGAGAGAGCAAGAGAGAGAGATAGTGAGAGAGCGAGAGAGAGAGAGAGAATAGATGGTCCAGGGCCTCTAGCCACTGCAAACAAACTCCAAATGCATGCACCACTTTGTGCATCTGCTTTACATGGGTACTGAGGAATTGAACCTGGGTCGTCAGGCTTTGCAGGCAAGTGCCTTAACCGCTGAGCAATCTCTCCAGCCTCCGCATTGAGTTTTAATGTAAAATAAAGACAAATATACTAATGCATACTTAGAGGGCAGAAATAAATGGAACTACCTTTTTACCATTAAACAGTCAGATTAGCGAGGGTACTAAAACTTGATGTCAGTTACCATTTAGAAGGAGTCAAAAGTCAAAGAAGCCGGGTGTGGTGGCTCACGCCTTTAATCCCAGCACTTGGGAGGCAGAGGTAGGAGGATTGCTGTGAGTTCGAGGCCAGCCTGAGACTACATAGCGAATTCCAGGTCAGCCTGAGCTATAGCGAGACCTACCTCAGGGGGGGAAAAAAAAAGTCAAAGAGTTTGACAAAGACTTACCTTTCATTCCAGCTCTTTTTTTATCATCAATGGTTAAAAGTATTTCCATTGCACTTTGGGCATTATCAGATAACTTTTCTTCACCTTCTGGCCAAGGGATATCTATTAATACAAAGATTCAAATAAATTGTTCATCACTGCTTAACTATGTAAGAGATAAATGAATTTTTTTTTCATCTAGGGGATGGAATCCAGGTTCTGTGCATGCTACATAAGTGTTCTACTTCTCTCTCTCTCTCTCTCTCTCTTTTTTTTTTTTTTTGGTTTTTTTGAGGTAGGGTCTCACTCTAGCCCAGGCTGACCTGGAATTCACTATGGAGTCTCAGGGTGGCCTCGAACTCATGGCGATCCTCCTACCTCTGCCTCCCAAGTGCTGGGGTTAAAGGAGTGAGCCACCATGCCTGGCTAAGTGCTCTACTTCTGACCAAGATTCCTGATCCTGAAACTATCTTAGCAGAAGAAAAAGAATCACCTCTTTTTAGAATATTCTGGAATACTTGGTGTGGTGTTTCATCATTGAAAGGGGGAATTCCTGTCAGAAATTCAAATAAGCAGACTCCAAGTGCCCACCAGTCAACTGCAGGACCTGTAATTTAAGAGGAAATAAACTGAACTTGCAAGCATTTCCTACAAATATCTCAGCAATTAAGGTACCTGTCTGCAAAGCCTAAGAACCCAGGTTCGATTCCACAGAACCTAACTAAGCCAGATGCACAAGGTGGTGCATGTGTCTTTGTTTGCAGTGGCTAGAAGTCTTGGCATGCCCATTCTCTCTCTCTAATGAATAAACAAAAATTAAAAATAAAGTAGCTAGTAGGTTCATTGCATTAAAACTATAGGCGTTCATAAAACTGATGGCTCAGTAGTTGAAGGCACTGGCTTATGAATCCTACCTGGGATCAGTTTGCTAGTAACCACATAAAGCCATATGCACAGAGTGGCACATGTGTCTAGAGTGTGTCTGCAGCAGCTAGAGGCTCTAATGTGGCCACTCTCTCACATAAATATATAAAAATATTTTTTAATATTATGAGTTCAGCCTGGTATGGTGGCACACCCCTTTAAACCCAGCACTGGGGAGGCAGAGGTAAGAGGATTGCTGTGAGTTCGAGGCCACTCTGAAATTACATAGTTAATTCCAGCTCAGCCTGGGCCAGAGTGAGACTCTACCTCAAAAAACCAAAAAAAAAAAAAAAAAAACCAAAAATAAATAAATAAAATAAAATAATAATATTAATAAAATTATTTTTAAAAATTATGAGTTTAGGGCTGGAGGGATGACTTAGCAGTTAAGGCGTTTTCCTGCAAAGCCAAAGGACATAGCTTTGATTTCCCAGGACCCATGTTAGCCAGTTGTACAAGATGGCACACACGTCTGGAGTTTGTTTGCAGTGGCTGGAGGCCCTGGTGTGCCCATTCTCTTTCCCTCTTTCTCTGTCAAATAAATAAATAAAAATAAAATATTTAAAAAAATTATGAGTTCAAGCCAGGCATAATGGCGTACACCCATAATCCCAGCACTCAGGAGCCTGAGACTTGAGACCATGAGTTCAAGGTCAGCCTTGGCTACACAGCAAATTCCACTACAGCTTGGGATATATAAGATCCTCAAAAATCTAAAACCATGGGGCCGGAGAGATAGCTCAGCGGTTAAAGGTGCTTGCTTGCAAAGCCTGAAGACCTGGGTTCGAGTTCCCAGTACCCACGTATAGACAGATGCACAAAGTGGCACATGTGCCTGGAGTTCATTTATGGTGGCAGGAAGCCTTGGCATGCCCATTCTCTCTGTCTTTCTGCCTCTCGCTTTTTCTTTCAAATAAATAAATATTAAAAATCAAAACAAAGGGCTGGAGAGATGGCTTAGCAGTTAAGCACTTGCCTGTGAAGCCTAAGGACCCCGGTTCGAGGCTCGACTCCCCAGTACCCACGTTAGCCAGATGCACAAGGGGGCGCACGAGTCTGGAGTTCGTTTGCAGTGGCTGGAGGCCCTGGCGCACCCATTCTCTCTCCCTCTCTCTATCTGCCTCTTTCTCTCTCTGTCTGTCGCTCTCAAATAAATAAATAAAAATAACAAAAAAAAAAAATCAAAACAAAACAACAAAACACATCACAGATTGGAGATGGCTTAGCAGTTAACAGCGCTTGCTTGCAAAACTTGACGGCCTGAGTTCAACTCCCCAGTACTCACGTAAAGCCAGATACACAGAGTAGCACATGTACCTTTGTTTGCAAAGTCAAGGCCCTGGAATGTCCATCCCCCTCTCTTTCTGCTTGCAAATAGATAAATGTAAATATTAAAAAATAAACAAAAACCAAACCACACTTCCACATGAGCTAATTTCACTATCACTAAGTATTGTGCCAGATATAAATGATACAAAGATGATTTAAAATAAAGTTCTTTTCCCAAGGATATAACATCATACTCTGTGAGAGATGATACAGATAATTTTTTTTTTTTTTTTTTTTTTTGGTTTTTTTGAGGTAGTGTCTCACTTTAGCCCAGACTGACCTGGAACTCACTATGTAGTCTCAGGGTGGCCTCGAACTCACAGCAATCCTCCTACCTCTGCCTCCCAAGTGCTGGGATTAAAGGCGTGTGCCACCATGTCCAGCTTTTCAGATAATTTTTTAATATTTTATTTAATTATTTGAGAAAGATAGGTATAGCAAAAGAATGGACATGCCAGGGCCTCTGGCCACTGCAAAGGAACTCTAGACACATGTGCTACCTTGTGCATCTGGCTTACATGGGCACCAGGGAATTGAACCTGGGTCCTTAGGCTTTGCAGGCAAGTGGATTAACTGCAAAGCCATCTCTCTAGCTCAATAAAGATATATATATTTTTTGTTTTGGTTTTTTTGAAGTAGGGTCTTGCTGTATCCCAGGCTGACCTGGAACTCACTATGTAGTCTCAGGGTGGCCTCGAACTCACAGCAATCCTGCTTCCTCTGCCACCCGAGTGCTGGGATTAAAGGTGTGTAATACCTTGCCTGGCTTCCAATACAGATAATTTTAACATTGTATTAAAAGCTGAAATGAAAATATGCACAAGAATGTACAAGAAATTCAGCGCAGTTGAGGAGTAAGACCATGGAGGCCACCTGGGAGGGTACAGTTGGGGCTCAAGCTTGTTGCTTAGCCGAGGCAGCTACATGTCTCAATAAAATAGTGGCAAGATTCTATCTTAAACAATCTTTAAATCTGAATGTTAAAAAATTCAGTACTACTTTCAAGTTATACCCTAAATTAGAGATCAGAATATAGGAGAAACAGACTAGTAAATTTGTGGCTCAGCAAAAGGGACCTAACAAGGATCAGTGATGCACATTTGTCCCCCAGCACTTGGGGGCTGAGGTAAGAACTCTAACCTACAAGTTCAAGGCCAGCTTGGACTATGTGGAGAGGCTTTGCATCAAAACAAAAAGTAGCCAAGGCTCATAGGACTTTCTTGCTTTGGCTAATAAAAGAAAGGAGAATTTGGCTGGGTATGGTGGCACATGCCTTTAATCCCTGCACTCTTGAAGCAGAAGGAGGAGGATCGTGGTCATGACTTCAAGGCCAGGCTGAGACTACAGAGTGAATTCCATCCAGGTCAGTCTGGGCTAGAGCGAGGTCCTATCACCAAAAAAAAAAAAAAAGAATTTTAAGGATGAGGACGTGGCTCTGAGTAAAGCATCTACCTAGTATGCCAAAGGTTCTGGGTTTGACACCCAGCATTGCAAAACAAGAAAAAAGAAATGAAGTATGTTTATTTCAATGCTTAACATTATTAATAACAGTTACTAAGTACTTCCAATGGAGACAGGGAACAGAGAAAGCAAGCTGGATTAATAAATCTACTGTTCAGCTGGGTGTGGTGGCACACACCTTTAATCCCAGCACTCAGGAGGCAGAGGTAGGAGGATCAATGCGAGTTCAAGGCCACCCTGCGACTACTGAGTGAATTCTAGGTCAGTTTAGGCTAGAGAGAGACCCTACCTCAAAAAAGAAAACAAGAACAACAACAAAAACCCACTGTTTAGACACGGTCTTGCTATGTATTCCAGTCAGGCTTGGAATTAGCTATATAGCTAAAGTGCCTTAAACTCATGATCCTCCTGCCTCATCTTTCTAAGTGCTGGGATTATAGATCTGCATTATTAAATTTACAAGTCCAGCTTTTACATTCACTTGAAATATCAGTAGAATGCTGAGTAGGCACTTTTTGACTATGTGTCTGTGTTTAGGAAAAGTCCACATTAGGGAATCAGTGATATGGTGATATTAAGTGAAGTCATGGAAGGGATGAGATTTACAGGGAATGTGCATGAGAAGGAAGCTTGAAGAACTTCTATTCAGTCTTCTTTTTTTTTTTTTAAAGATTTTATTTTTATTTATTTATTAGAGACAGAGAGGAAGACACAGAGAGAGACAGAGAGAGAGAGAGAGAGAGAATGGATGCACCAGGGCCTCTAGCCGCTGCATATGAACTCCAGGTACATGCGCCACCTTGTGCATCTGGCTTACGTGGGACCTGGAGAATCGAACTGGTATCCTTTGGCTTTGCAGGCAAATGCCTTAACTGCTAAGCCATCTCTCCAGCCCTATTCAGTCTTCTTTATCTACTGGTTTCTGCATGCATATTCAAGCAAACATAGCTAGCAAACATCTGGATAAAACCTGTGCCTGTACTGAACTTGTAGACTCCTCCCCTTTATTAAACCCTAAAAAATACAGCTTAAGAACTACTCACCTAACATTTACATTGCAGTCAATGGTATACATAGATAATTTACAGTATATGGGAGAATGTGTTGAGTTGCATGTAAATACTATTGTTCTTCTATATCAGGGACTTGAGCATATTTGGTATATAGGGAGTTAAAAGGGCAGCAAGTCCTCTGTATAATGAGACATCGTCATACTTGGGAGACAAAGGAAGAAACCTAAGTAAAATTGAACGGAGATTGGTAGATATGGCAATATGGACTTAAAAAAAAAATAACGAGGTGTGGTGGTGGACACCTTTAAAAACAGCACCCAGGAGGCAGAAGTAGGAGGATCCTGTGAGTTCAAGGCCACCTTGGGACTACAGAGTTCCAGGACAGCCTAGGCTACAGTGAGACCCTACTTCAGGGGGGAGAAAAAAAGTATTTACTTATGGGAATGGGGGAGGGAAGGAATGAACATATTAAGGCCTCTCGCCACTGCAAACGAACTCCAGATTCATGTGCGTACTGGAAATGGAACCCTGCCACTAGGCTTTGCCAGCAAGCACCTTTAACCGTTGAGGCATCTCCCCAGTCCTCCAAAGCTTCTGAAATAAACTTTAACTCTACTTCATACTGGCTTATGCTGAAAATCTTCTACTTTTATTGACTTGCCTGTGTGCGCACGTATGCTCATGGCAGGGTCTCTTGCCACTGCAAGCAAATGCTAGATGCTTGTTCTATGTTTTGCAACTGACTTTATGTGGGTACTTGGAAATGGAACCTGGGCTGGTAGCCTTTGCAAGCAAGTGCCTTTTAACCACTGAGCCATCTCCCCAGGCCCCCTGAAATCCTTTTCTGCAATGAGGCCAAGGATCTGGTTTCACTTGAGTCAAGGTCCCTAAAAGATTAAGGGAACTCCTCAGGTGGTATCCTGGAGCAGTGTCTCCATCCCTGCTCCTGCTGACATGTGGACCAGACCGACAACATGTACAACAGGGCTGCAGATGTAGTTCAGTGGTAAAGTACTTGCCTAAGCACACCCAAAGCCCTGGTTTTGATTAGCACCACAAATCAAATATATAAGTTTGATCTGCTGATGTCTGGATAAATGTATATACTATGCTTATCAAACTGCCCAGTAAGCACTTTTCTTAATATTCACACCCTTATATTAATGCTACTCTCACTTTGGGTAGAGAGTCTTCTCTTTTCAGATGGCAGTGACCTTGGGACGACTCAGAAGGTATCATAGTGCTGGAAGGAAGTGACTTGAATACTGAGTAACATCTCGATCACACCTTCCAAGGCTCAGGGTCTAATGTGGAAGAGGTGGCGGAAAGAATATAAGAGCCAAAGGAAGGGTAGGACTCCTAACAATGTGCTCCCTCCAGACATAAAATGGCCTGGATATCCATGACCTCACAGTGCCTCACACTACCTACACAAGACCATCATAAGACGAGGAAAAGATCATAACATCAAAATAAAAGAGAGACTGACTGAGATGGGGAGGGAATATGACAGAGAATGGAGTTTCAAAGGGGTAGGTGGGGGGCAGGGAGGGTATTACCATGGGATATTTTTTATAATCAAGGAAGATGTTAATAAAAATTGAGGAAAAAAAACCAAATATATAAGTTTGTACATGTATGCAGATATTGGAGAAGGCCAAGTACAAGTGGCTACATTCCCTTTAGGATTTGTTATTTTATTTTTTGGTTTTGCGAGGTACTGTCTCGCTCTAGCCCAGGCTGACCTAGAGTTCACTATGTAGTTTCAGGGTGGCCTCAAACTCTCAGTGATCCTCTTACCTCTTCCCCCTGAGTGCTGGGATTAAAGGTGTGTACCACCACGCCCGGCAGGACTTATTAAATATTTATTTTTATTTATTTGCAAGCATAGAGAAAGACAAAGACAGAGACAGATAGAGAGAGAATGGGCACGCCAGGGCCTCCAGCCACTGCAAACAAACTCCAGATGCATGTGCCCCTTGTGTATCTGGCTTAGGCTCCTGGGGAATCAAACCTGGGTCCTTTGGCTTTGCAGGCAAACGCCTTAACTGCTAAGCCATCTCTCCAGCCCAGGATTTGTTTGTGTTTAAAGAGACTTCTTGTTAATTTTCTGCAATCAGTGGGCACAGTATGTCATGAGCGCCTTTCCTTTCACACAGGTGACCTAAGCATTAGAGAAATATGAAACAGGGCTGGAGAGGAGGCTTTGCACTGGCACTGGAGTTCCTTTGCAGTGGCTAGAAGCCCTCTGTGTCTGCCCCCCCCCCCAAATAAATAAAAATTAACAAACAACAAAGAAATATTAAAAAAAAAGAAATCTGAAACAATTTAACCTTAAGGGGCAATGTAGCAATAGATAACAATTCAAAAGCTGCATGTGCATACATTACCGTGGGCGGTGCCAAGTAAGAGTTCAGGCGCCAGGTAGTCTGGGGTTCCTAGAATTCTCCCATCATCCACTGGGGCTGCCCCTCTTCTTACACTCTTTGGAGTTCGGTATGAAGTTCCTGACTTGACCTGATTTGGAGTCTGCAAATTGAAAAACAGTTTAAGAGATGACATATCGTAATTTCTTCTACAATGACTAGAACCAAGCACTGGGCGGTGGGGCCTAAGAGATATACTCAAATCCTTCCCAGGGTGATAAAAATAGACATATACTAGTCAGTTAGGAAAAGGCCTTCTATGTCATAAAGCTCAATGGCCTCGATACATCAATGATTTCAGTATACGATCTGGACATAATGTAACAATGGGAAAATACAAAAGAAATTTTCTGGTTTTCTTTTTATTTGAGATAGTTTTGCTATGTGCATTAGCCCAAGCTAGTGTTAAACTCAAGATCTTTTCTTCCAAATGGTGAGCTTAGGCATGAATCATCACAGCCAGCTAAGGAAAATTTACTGATAGACTGGGTTAATACAAAGTTTAAGAACAGATATTGAGAAAGGTTGTGGATGACAAATAAATGAAATTAAGACAATCTGTAAGATAAACTAAACATAAATTAGTTCTTGTACTAAGTGGCATTTAAAAAGTTTAATGATGCCAGTCATGGTAGTGTATACCTCTAATGCCAACACTTGGGAGGCAGAGGTAGAAGGATGACTTGAGTTCACAGCCAGCCTGGGACTTCAGAGTGAGCTCCAGGTTGGCCTGGGCTAGAGTGAGACTCTACCTCAAAAAAAAGTCAAACAAACAAAAGTCCCCAGAATAATAAATATGCTGTGTGGTGGCACATGCCTTTAATCCCAGCACTCTGGAGGCAGAGGGCGGGGGAACACCGTGATAGTGGCCATACAGTGGAATACATAGTGAATTCCAGATCAACCTGCGCATGAGTGAGACCTTACTTTGAAAATCCCAAACCAAGAAACAAACAAACAAAAAACGCTATTATAAATAATCTTAAACCTTTCAACATAAAAATTCACAATTCATAGATTTGATTCTTTTTTTTTTTGATTCAATTCTTTTTTTTATAAATAAATTAAAAAAAATTTTTTTGAGGTAAGGTCTTGCTGTAGTTCAGGCTGACCAGCAATTCACTATGTACTCCCCAGCTGACCTTGAACTTACATGGATCCTTCCGACCTCTGCCTCCAGTCTAGCTGAGGCATACACTTGTCTTCAGTATGTCCCTCCACACCCCTAAAATCCAAAGGCTGAAATGTTAAAAAGTTATAATATACCTGATGTGGCATATAGGCTCTTCTTTTCTGCATAGGGGTTACAGCCATGGGATATGAGCCACTATATGCAGGTGAAATGTCCATCGTCTCTATGGAAGCAATGCTCATTTTGGATGGATCGGAGTTAGTGGATGCATTAATATGACTGCTGAAACTTCGAAAAGCTACAGCATTTCTCTTTGAGAGGGTTAACATCTTCACCATCTTTGGAGGAGCTAACATTTGGTTACTGTCTTGGAAAGCAGGGTGCCAATCATCTTTGGGTAAGGAACTTTCTAGGCAGTTTGGTGATAAAATACTTGATTCATTATTTAGTTCTTCAATGTGTGATTCTTCAAAAGAGGAGTCCTTGATGCTTTTTTCTGGATCAAAGGACTGTCTTTCTAATGAGCTTTCCATTATGGAAATCCCAGGGAGAGATGAATCTGAGTCCATATAAAGAGTTTCAGGAGCTTTTTCTTCATCAGAGCAAACAAGATGAGAACCAAGACAGTCCATCTTACTAGTCATTTCATAATCTTCATCCAGCTCAGACATCAGGTTTTTTGCTACCATCGGTATACATAATTTTTTTGGTGTTTGTTTCTCAGTAAGATAATGGACAACATTCTCCTTATTAGCACAGTCATTCTGATGACTTCTGTACACTGAAAGCTTAAGGTTTTGGACTTCAGTAGTCATGCCTGTAGCTTGATTTGTATAGGAATGGCTCATTTCATCACTCTGCTGGAATTCTTGGACACAGTTCTTCTTACTTTGTGTAATATCCTGACAGGGACTGGAGTCCACCAACTGAAAGTTTCTTTTTAAGTTTCTTTGCCCAAGGTGTTCTTCAGACACATCACTAGAATTCACAATCCATGGATCTAACTGACGGGAACCAGACTGTCCTATGCCAATAGCCAGGTGTTCAGTATTTGTACCCACTTCTCTTGCTTCCCAAGAAACTTCCTCAGAGAAGCATTTCTTAGTAAGGTTTGCATAAGAGCTTCCAGTGTCAGGAATGGCATTGCTGTCATGAATGGGAGAAAGGGCTAATTCAAGATCCTTCTGGTGGAAACTTTTGGCCTCAAAGCCATTTGTAGATTTTGTACCCAGCATTTCAATCGCATTCCAACTCATTGTAGAGCCTGATGCTTTGTCACTTTCCTACAAGGGGAAAAATACTATTTTTAGTTATATAAAGCTGAGATTCTCTGATTTTCTAATCTACGACCACCTACATCAGATAAGTAACCCCATAAAGTACTATGTGACCTACTCTTGTTTTCAAATTGAATAAAAGTATGATAATAAAAAAGAATGGTAGTATAAGCTTATAAATATTACTTTGAATAAATCAGTGGTTAAAAATTTAAATCAACTATGTTCTAGTACTTAAGTGAAATGTACTACATGCTAAACAAGACAGACTAACAGGGATTATGTTCAGACAAGTTTTAGACTAAATCTATATTATATACATTATCATTGTGCAATGGGGGTAAGGCAATTCTGTTGTAAATTACAAAATGCAAGGGCTTTAAATCTAGTCACAAAAAAATATAGACCAGAACAGCTGGGCGTGGTGGCGCACGCCTTTAATCCCTGCACTCGGGAGACAGAGGTAAGAGGATCACCAAGAGTTTGAAGCTACCCTGAGACTACATGGTGAATTCCAGGTCAGCCTGGGCTAGAGTGAGACCCTACCTTGAAAAACAAAAAACAAACAAAAAAATTATAGACCAGAAATATCACTGAAGCAATAAAACCAGAATTGCAGGAATTAACATCCATTGTTGAAGCTGGAGATGTGGTTCAGTGATACAGCACTTGCCATTAAAGCCCTGCATTCGATTACGAACAACACAAAAATAAATTAACTCATTAATAAAAAACAGTAAAGTCCATTAGCAATAGGATTAACTGATGATGCATTGGTAAGAAAATGCCTGTTTGCTTTTTTATGTAGTAGGTTTCATCAATCCAGGTTGGCCTTAGATTCACTACATAGCAGAGGATGACCCTGTATTTCTGATCTTTCTGCTTCTACTTCCCCACGGCTGGGATTACAGGCCTGTACTACCACGCCCAGTTTATGCAGTGCTGGAGACTGGACCCAGAGCTTCCTGCATGCTAGGCAAGCATCCTGCCAAATGAGATACATTTCCAGGCCAACAAAATGCTTTTCTTGGAAACTGAATTGAAATATCTATACATCCTTATGGACTCCAAGGTTGTATTGCAAACTGATGCATGATGAGCAGGTGTTTTGTAAGACTCAGTATGGATCCTCAGCAATCTCTGACAGTGCTTACTTGTGATGTATAAATGTCAAACTTTAGTAACTGTCATTAACTTATCATTACAATTCACTGATTTGCTGGCACAGAAATTGGCAAACTTGTGGATGAGTACAAGGCTATCAGAGGGTCCACTGTCACTTCTGATCACAATGGGAACTGCCATGCAACCTGATCACTGCATTCCTCGGGTGTGAAGTGAGAAAGAAGGTAAAGCTGTACATAGATTAAGATAGTATTCAGGGCTAAAGAGATCACTTAGCGGTTAAGACACTTCCCTGTGAAGCCTAAGGACCCCAGAGCTCATGTAAAGCCAGCTATACAAGGTGGTACATGCATCTGAAATTCGTTTGCAGTTGCTGGAGGCCCTAGCATGAACAATCTCTGTCTCTTTCCCTCTCTCAAATAAATAAAAATAAACTTCTAAAAAATAATATTCAACATGGTTTCCAGAAAATGAAAAGGGGGATGGTAAAGTACTAAGCGGGCTGGGAGATGGCTTAGCAGTGAAAGGCACTAGCTTGCAAAGCCTGCTGGCCTGGGTTTAATTCCCCAGGACATATCTAAAGCCAGATGCACAAGGTGATGCATGCATTTGGGGTTTCTTTGCAGCCCTGGTGCACCGATACTGTTGCTTTCTCTCTCATAATAGAAAATTAGATTTCTGTACACCTGGGCGTGGTAGCGCACACCTTTAATTCCAACACTCAGGACACAGAGGTAGGAGGATCACTGTGAGAGGCCACCCTGAGACTACATAGTGAATTCCAGGTTGGCCTGGCTAGAGTGAGACCCTTCCTCAAAAAACAAACAAACAAAAAAATTAGATTTCTGAAATAAGAAGCTAATGTAACCTCAATTATTTAACCAGATACAAGATTTAGTCTAATTTTATTAATACTCTATGAAGAACTTACTGTAATTTTATATTTTAGTTCCTACCACCCTTATTTACTAACATCAATAACTTAAAAAAACTATTTATATATTTATCTGAGAGAGAGAAAGACAGAGAAAGTATGTGCATGCCAGGTTCTCCTACCTCTACAAACTCCAGACTCACGAACCACTTTCTGTGTCTGGTTTTATGTGGGTAGTGGAGAATCAAACCTGGGCCATCTCACTTTGCAAGCAAGCACCTTTAACCAGTAAGCAATCTCTCCAGTTCACCATTAATAACCTTTATAAAAAGCAAGAACAATATATAAACTAAGAAAAGTAATTTTAAGTGTATCCATTCACTTTTCTAGCAATTTCCTCAAAACACACACTTGTAAAGATATACTCACATTAACTTTGGGGTCTAAAAGGTTATTTCTGAAGAGTTACCTTTTTTTTTTCCAAGGAAGGGTCTCACTTTAGCTCAGGCTGACTTGGAATTCACTCTGTAGTCTCAAGGTAGCCACGAACTCAGGGTGATCCTCCTACCTCTGCCTACCTAGTGCTGGGATTAAAGGCGGGTGCCACCATGCCCAGCTTGAGTTACCATTTTATTAGATAAGAAATTCATGGTGAGCAGTATAGGAGGTAGTACAAGTTTTAAAATGGTACATGTTTATAAAAACACATAAAACTCCTCAATAAGATAATCACTTTATCATGGAAGGGAATTTTAAAAAAGTCGACCTGGATACTTAGAAGCCAAACATTTATTTACTATCTGTTTACTACAATTACTTACTTGTTACCTGTCAAACATGAATTTCACAACTGAATGAGAAATAGTTCAAAAAGAATTTGATAGAATAACCAGGAAAATGAAGACTGTTTATAATGCTCAAACTGCAACTCATGTAACAATTTCATTTTTCCATAGGATTTATATGGAAAGGTAGGATGTTTCTATCAATTTCATGTGAACAATAGATTTATTAAAATAAACTGCCTTGGAACTGGTTTAACAGTTAAGGCACTTGCCTGCAAAGCCTAAGGACCCAGGTTCGATTCCCCAGTATGCATATAAGCCAAATGCACATGGTGGTGCATGAGTCTGGAGTTCGTTTGCAGTGGGTAGAAGCCCTCATACACCCATTCTCTCTCTCTCTCTCTCAAATAAATAAATAAATAAAAATAAATAAATAAACTTCCTTCTAACCTGGGAATCCTTTTCCCATTTGGGACTGCTGTGACATTCTGATTCCATACTGGATACAAGGGTGTGGGACTGACTACTAGATGTAACCAGTCTTTCTCTAGGCTGGAGTAGGTTAGAAGTTAGACATTTTGTAGGCACTTCTGAATTGGATGCAAATATTTCAAGACCTATAGGGGGGAAAAAAAGTTGAAGATTATTGTCACAGCTTTCTTAGTTCTTCATTGAGTCTGAATTTTTACAGATAATTATATTATGTATTACATATCACACCTATCTTTTTGAACACTATCCAGCTCAAAAGACAGCTGTGTTTCTGTCATGACTTTTTTTTTCCCCCCTGAGGTAGGGTCTCACTCTAGTCTAGGCTGACCTGGAACTCACTATGTAGTCTCAGGGTGGCCTCAAACTCAAGGCAATCTACCTACTTCTGCCTCCCAAGTGCTGGGATTAAAGGCGTGCACCACCACGCCCAGCATAATTTTTATTATATTTAGATTCATAAATTATTTCCAACATGGTAATATTTTGAAAATTATAACAAAACAATATCACCTTACTATTTGTAAAGTAACAATCAGAACAAGGGAACTAAAATTAGATACGTGCCGGGCATGGTGGTGCATGCTTTTAATTCCAGCACTTGGGAGGCAGAGGTAGGAGGATCATTGTGAGTTTGAGGCTACCCTGAGACTACATAGTGAATTTCAGGTCAGCCTGGGCTAAAGTGAGACCCTACCTTGAAAAAAAAAATGAGATATGTAAGTAAGGCCAGAACATTGGGATGGGAGGTGGGATGGTTTAAATGGGATCAGAGGAGGTAGTAGGAGGCTTAAATCAAAATTAAAGATGTTATGAATAAGGCATTCAGAAACCTATTTCTTCTATAGCTAAATAATATATATGTTAAAAAAAGAGAGTTTGGACATAAATACCCTATAAGGGTGCATAATGTACCCAGAGCCACGGATTTTTACAAGAAAATTTCAGTGCCAGGGGTAGGATACCTTCCAACAAGTTGGCCAGGGAGGCCCCTGATTCCCCCAAAACATTACAGGCTATTATTGCCAAAGCTCTTAGTTGTCCACTGAGACTAGATGGTAAGAACCTATTGTTGAAGGTTCCATATGCTTGGGCTGCAGGTCACTGAGAAATCAAGTTGCAGCTGAGCTGGAAGCCGCCTCCCTGTTGACTAGCTGCCAGGATGTTGGAAAGACCTACGCAGCCTGTTGGGGAAGAAAAGTCATCAATGGTCATAACCAGCAGTGGACATTGCAAGCTTTACTGTTGGCCGGCTTGGCCAAATATACCAAATGGTAGAATGGTGGCATGTCTGTTACAGGGGAAAACAACTGCTTTCTGATTGAAATTGAGGTTCACTCAATGGGAGGGAATTTATGCCTAAAAAAAACATAATCAGAAGCTATGGATGGGGAGGTCATAAGTCCTAGAAGGAAAGCTACTATTGTTGATCTGGCTAAATAAATATATTATGCCCACCAAACTGTCCTCTAAATACTTATGTTTATGTCCGTATATAAATACTACTCTCACTTTTCATTTCAGCAACAACATCTTCTTTTCAGATGGTGGAACCACTGAGAAGACTCAAAACCCATCAAAGTGCTGAGAAGAAATGACAGTGGAATGTTCAGCTCTAAAATGAGACACCCTCCAAAACTCAAGGTACATTGTGGAGAAGGTAGCACAAAGAATGTGAGAAACAAAGTAAGGAGAGGAGTGCTTTTCAATACTGTCTTCCAGACAAAGTGGCCATGGCACTAATGACCTCCAAGTGACTGGCATACACAAGATCTGTGTAATAGGAGGGGAAAAAAAGAGAGACTACTTACAAAGAAGAGATTCTGTTGGGGAGGGAAGAGTGAAGAGTGACGAGGGTGGTAGGAGGGAACTATGATCATAATATATTATCTATATGTATGGAGGTTGTCAAGAAAGTTAAATTAGAAAAAAAATCCAATATAATTAGAAGGAAATCTACTTTGGGCTATTTGTGATCTAATTTGAAATTATTCATTTAAAAAGATATTTTTATTAAATGGCCTGTATACCCATGACCTCGCAGTGCCTGACATTACCTACACAAAACCATCATAATAGAAGGAAAAGATGATGACATCAAAATAAAATAGACTGATTGAGAGGGAGAGGGGTTATGATGGAGAGAGGAGTTCCAAAGGGAAAGTGAAGGTGGAGGGAATTACCATGGTTTACTGTCTATAATTATGGAGGTTGTCATTAAAAAAATAAAAAAAAAATTATTTGCAAGCAGAGAGAGGGGAGAGGAGTGTATAGGCACTCCAGGGCCTCTGGCTACTGCAAACGAACTCCAGATGCATGCACCACTTGATGCATCTGGCATTATGTGGATACTGGAGAATCAAAACTGGGTCATCAGGTTTTGTAAGCAAGTACCTTTAGCCACTGAGTCATCTCTCTAGCCCTTAAAGTTATTCTTCTTCTTCTTTTTTTTTTTTTTTGGTTTGAGGTAAGGTCTCAGTATAGCCCAGGCTGACTTGGAACTCACTATGTAGTCTCAGGCTGGCCTCAAACTCACAGCAATCCTCTTACCTCTGCCTCCATAGTGCTGGGATTAAAGGCATGTGCCACTAAACCTGGTGAAGTTATTCTTGGTAAAGGAATATTTTTAAAATACATTATTTAGATATATTGTGAAGTTAAAATGTGACTAAATTTACACAGATCAACTTGTATTTAATTAAAACTATGGTGTTATGGAGATAAAGAAATTTATATGCTCCCAAGTGTTAATTACAGAAAACCATAAAGGATATGCTTTTTAATTAATTAATTAATTTATTTGCAAGCAGAGAGTGAGAGAGAGAGAGAAAAGAGACAGAGAATGGGCATGTCAGAGCGTGTAGCCACTGCAAATGAACTCC
Source organism: Dipus sagitta (assembly GCA_036346955.1). Taxonomy (NCBI): domain Eukaryota; kingdom Metazoa; phylum Chordata; class Mammalia; order Rodentia; family Dipodidae; genus Dipus; species Dipus sagitta. The sequence goes on from CM070773.1 coordinate 159,105,704, forward strand.
AGATGCATGTGCCACTTTCTGGCTTACATGGGTCCTGGGGAATTGAACCTGGGTCCCTTGGCTTTGCAAGAAAATGCCTTATTGCTAAGCCATCTCTCCAGCCTCCCCTCCTTTTTCTTTCTTTCTTCTTCTTCTTTTTTTTTGCAGTGCTTAGCATTAAACCCAGGGCCTTGTGCATGCTTGGCAGTCTCTTAGCCAATGAGCTGTACATCATCTATCCCTCAATGGGAGATTTTCTTACTGTGATTGGATAGAACAAAGAATTAACATTGAATTGGCTAACAAGAAGCCAGTGCAGGACTGTAGAGATGGCTCAGCATTTAGGTGTTTGCCTGCAAAGCCTAACAACCTGGGTTCGATTCTCCAGTACCCATGTAAAGGCAGATGCACAAAGTGGCATATACATCTGGAGTTCATTTGCAGTGGCTGGAGGTCTTAGTGCACTCATTCTCTCTATATGGATTCTTGCTCTCCCCCACCTTCTCCCTCCCTCAAATAATAAATAAACAAATAAAATCAAAGTCCATTTAATCCTACTTTCTTTTTGGTATGCAAATATACTAAAATTCCTAAAACTCACTGGTATGAAACACACACACACACACACACACACAAAGAAACAGGCTGGAGGGACGGCTTAGCGGTCAAGGGGCTTGTCTGCAAAGCCAAAGTACCTCAGTTCGATTCCTCAGTACCCACGTAAGCCAGATGCACAAGATGGCGCATACATTTGGAGTTCATTTGCAGTGGCTAGAAGCCCTGGTGCGCCCATTCTCTTTCTCTCTCTCTCATTCTGCCTCTTTCCCTCTCTCAAATAAATAAATAAAAATAAAAAGGAACAGCATCCATGTAATAAAAGATGTTACAAAACTTAGAAATTATCATTATAATTAAAAAATTTTGAAAATATTTTAGTTCTTTAAAGGATATATATATATATATATACACACACATAAACACACACACACACACACATTTTGTTTTTGTTTTTCAAGGTAGGGTCTCACTCTAGCTCAGGCTGGCCTTGAACTCATGGCACTCCTCCTACCTCTGCCTCCCAAGTGCTGGGATTAAAGGCATGCGCCACCACGCCCAGCTAAAGGACATATTTAATGTAACAAACTACTCTCTTTTTCTACTCACTTTTTCTTTTTTTTTTACACTCGCATGATTGCAGTAACTTGCTAGAATAAGTAGGGTCCTTTTGATCTATAGACATGGAACAGGTTAATCCTTGAGAAAGCTGTGGCTCAGACTGATGAGTTGAAAGGATGCTTGAAGAGTCCTGATCTTTTCCTGCAACAGGTGTAAACTATAAAAAAGTAAAAATGAAAAACAAATGCTGAATTATCTTCAGAAAAATACCTATGCATATAGACAAGCCACCATTTGAACAAGCTGTCAAAAGTACTGCCACATCATGCTTGATGTTTAAATCTATTTTCATTTAAATTTTAAGTGGTAATAAAAGGGTGCTATGTGAGTTTTCTTATCATGTACTTACAAATCTCAAAGAACTGATGAGAGAGAGTACTTGTCCTGGGGTCCTTGAGTAATCTTGCTTAGGTTTAGCCATCGAGGGGGTTGTAAGAATATCCAACATATTGATATCTACATATGCAAAGAAAATATATGAACTTTTTTAAAAATTTTTTTGTTCATTTTTATTTATTTATTTGAGAGTGACAGAGAGAGAAAGAGGCATAGAGAGAGAGAGAGAGAGAATGAGTGCACCAGGGCTTCCAGCCACTGCAAACAAACTTCAGACGCGTGCGCCCCCTTATGCTTCTGGCTAATGTGGGTCCTGGAGAATCGAGCCTTGAACTGGGGTCCTTAGGCTTCACAGGCAAGCACTTAACCGCTAAGCTATCTCTCTAGCCCTATATGAACTTCTTTAAGACCTGTGTCATTAACTCAATCATGTTGTGAACCTTGCCCCTCTTTCTACATTATTTAGCCTTTAGTTTTTTTTTTTAGTTTTTTTTTTTTAGGTAGGGTCGCCTCCTACCTTAGCCTCCCAAGTGCTGGGATTAAAGGTGTGTGTTTCCACACCTGGTTCTGAGAGATATACTATATGTTTTAAAATGTTTATTTGGGGGCTGGAGAGATGGCTCAACAGTTAAGGTGCTTGCCTGCAAAGTGTAATGACCTGAGTTTGATTCCCCAGTGTCCACATAAAGCCAGATGCACAAAGTGACATGCATCTGGAGTCTGATTACAGTGGCTAGAGGCACTGGCACACCCATTCTCTTTCTCCCTCTCCTCTCTCTGCTTGCAAAAATATATATATATTTTTTTGTTTGTTTTGGTTCTTTTTCGAGGTAGGGTCTCACTCTCTAGCTCAGACTGACCTGGAATTCACTATGGAGTCTCAGGGTGGTCTCGAACTCGTGGTGATCCTCCTACCTCTGCCTCCCAAGTGCTGGGATTAAAGGCGTGTGCCACCACACCCAGCTAACAAATAAATTTCTAAAAAGTTAAAAAAAATATGTTTGCAAGGAGAAACTGACAAAGAGAGAGTGGGGGAGTCACAGAAAGTCGAATGAAACTATAGAGTCCAGCCGGGCGTGGTGGCGCACACCTTTAATCCCAGCACTCGGGAGGCAGAGGTAGGAGGATCACCGTGAGTTCGAGGCCACCCTGAGACTCCATAGTGAATTCCAGGTCAGCCAGGGCTAGAGTGAGACCTTACCTTGAAAAACCAAAAAAAAATAAAATAAAAAAAAAAAAAAAAAAAAGAAACTATAGAGTCCCATAAACACTCTGGTAAGACTTTTGCCAAACTTAGAATATACATATTCATTTGTTTGCTTTTTTGAGGTAGGGTCTCACCCTAGCCTACCTGACTTAATACTCTCTGTAGTCCCAGAATGGCCTCAAATTCACAGCAATCCCTCACCTCTAGGTGGTGGTTTGATTCAGGTATCCCCCATAAACTTGGGTGTTCTGACTTCTAGGTTCCTAGCTGATGGATATTTGGTAATTAACGCCTCCTGCAGGCAGTGTATTGTTGGGGGCAGGCTTATGGGTGTTATAGCCAGCTCCCTCTTGGCAGTATTTGGCACATTCTCCTGTTTCTGTTGTCCACCTTATGTGGGCTAGGGGGTAATATTCACCCTCTGCTTATGCCATCGTTTTCCCCTGCCATCGTGGAGCGTCCCCTTGAGCCTGTAAACCAAAATAAACCTCTTTTTCCCCCCACAAGCTGCTCTTTGTTGGGTGATTTCTACCAGATATGTGAACCTGACTGCAAAACTCTGCCTCTTGAGTGATGGGATTAAAGACTGTGCCACTATCCCCGGCTATAAGTTTTAAAATAATCACAATTTGCAGGTTTATAATTTATAACTCAAAATTTACATTACTATTGGGCTGGGGATATGTGTCAATGGTAAAAGCCTGCCGAGATGAATTCTATTCTCCAGTACCAACATAAAGCCAGATGCACAAAGTGATGCATGTAACTTAGACTTTGTCTGCACTAGCAAGAGGCCCTGGTGACCCATACCTACTCTCACACTCTGTAAGTATGTCTTTTTTGTTGTTGTTGTTTTTTAAGGTAGGGTCTCACTCTAGCTCAGGCTGATCTGGAATTCACTATGTAGTCTCAGGGTGGCCTTTAACTCCCAGTGATCCTCCTACCTCTGCCTCTCGAGTGCTGGGATTAAAAGCATGTGCCTTTCTTTTTTAAAAAATATTTTATTTTTATTGATTTATTTGAGAGAGATACAGAAATAGGCAAGGGGAGAGAGGGAGGGGGCGAGAGAGAGAGAGAGAGAGAGAGAGAGAGGGAGAGAGAGGGAGAGAGAGGGAGGGAGAGAATGGGTACCCCAGGGCCTCCAGCTACTGCAAACAAACTCCAGATGCATGCGCCCCCCCCATCTTGTGCATCTGGCTTATGTGGGTTCTGGGAAGTTGAATCTGAGTCCTTCGGCTTTGCAGGCAAGTGCCTTAACCACTAAGCAATCTCTCCAGCCCTGTAAGTATGTCTCTTACTCTCTGCTTGCAAATAAATAGTATTTTAGAAATTGAAAACAACAACATCAAAAAATCTCTCCAAAATGGTTTGCAGTGGCTAAAGGCCTTGGCACACAGATTCTCTCTCTTTCCCAAATAAAAATAATTTAAAATAAAATTTCTTTTTATTTATCTATGCATGTATGCATATGTGTGTGTGTGTGGCACTAGGGTCTCTTGCTGCTGCAGATAAATGCATGTCCAGCTTACGTGAACACTGGGGAATTCAACCCAGGCCAGCAAGCTTTGCAAGCTTGCACTTTTAACTGCTGAGCCATCTCCTCCAACCCCAGTAACTATCACATTTTATTTAATTTGAATGAACAAAGATAACAAATAAATGGAACATGGTCTCTAAAACTTTTATAGCTATAAAAAAGGTAGTTACCTGGTAGTTTTCTTACCTCTATTCAAAGTAACTTTGGAAAGGCCAAAATCAGTCAGCTTGATATGACCTTCATTAGAAATAAGCATATTGTCTGGCTTTAAGTCCCTGCATATACAAAAGGCAAATAGAAGATAACTTAAAAGGTGCTAGTTTTCATGTTAAAATATCCAGAAGAAATAAGAGAAGGAAGAGAGAGGGAGAAAGAAAGAGGATGGGAGAAAAGGAGAGAGAGAAAGGGAGACAACACTATTTATGTCCTTTAAATACACTCCTGCAGGGCTTTGCAAAGTGTAGACAACAGTTCTCAAAAGTAGTCCAAGCTGGGTGTGGCGGTGCACGCCTTTAACCCCAGCACTCGGGAGGCAGAGGTAGGAGGATTGCTATGAGTTCGAAGCCACCCTGAGACTAATAGTGAATTCCAGGTCAGCCTGGGCTAGAGTGAGACCCTACCTTGAAAAAAAAGTAGTCCATCTATCACATATGTGAATCTACAGAAAAGTTAAACCACTTAATACTAACTCATGTTTGGCATAATTTTTACTTATCCCATGCTCCAGCCAGTCAAAATTGCTTTTACCTCTTTAAAGGAAAGTGTGACTCCAAAGCAGACCACTTAACCTTTTCTGTCTAGAGGCAGTGTGCCAATCACTACAAAACACAACACTGTTTATGATGGCACAGGAACGGAAAAGGAGTCACTGATCTTTACATTAAAATGTCATATCTGGGCTAGAGAAATGGCTTAGCGGTTAAATGCTTGCCTGTGAAGCCTAAGGACCCCGGTTCGAGGCTCAATTCCCCAGGACCCACGTTAGCCAGATGCACAATGGGACACACGCATCTGGAGTTCGTTTGCAGTGGCTGGAGGCCCTGGCACGCCCATTCTTTCTCTCTCTCTGTCTGTTGCTCTGAAATAAATAAATAAAACTAAAAAAAAATTTTTTAATGTCATATCCATGTTCAAAACAACATTTAACAAAATACAAAATGACTAAATAAAAACCAATGAAATTTCTCAACCCACAACTCAATATGAATAAGTCATTGCTGCAAGTATTCAAGACTAAAACAGTAAATACATTTTAAGTAACAGTGTGGAGAAGAGTCTGTCTTTACCGGTGGATGATTCCATGTCTGTGCAGGTAGTCTAAAGCCAGTGCTACTTCAGAAGTGTATTTTACAGCCATCTCCTCATCAAAGTAACCATAAATGTGTAAGAGAGACTTGACATCGCCACCAATGAGATATTCCATTATCTAGCAGAGAAATTTAATAATATGAAATAAAAACTGTATTTTAAATATATTGTAGTGGAGCATAAGTTATATTTTAACATAATGAATTATATAACAAAACATATTCTCTTATATACACTCATATATGAATACCAGGTTTTCTCATGTTACCATATTGGTTTATTTATTTATTTTTATTTGATACAGAGTGAGAAAGAGAGGGAAAGAGAGCAAGAGAGAGATAATAGAGGTGCCAGGGCCTCCAGCCACTACGAATGAACTCCAGATGCATGTGCCACCTTGTGCATCTGGCTTATGTGGGTCCTGGAGAATTGAACCTGGGCTCTTAACTGCTAAGCCATTTCTTCAGTGCCCTATATAGTTTTTTTTTTAGGTAGGGTTTCACTCTAGCCTAGGCTGACCTGGAATTCACTATGTAGTTTCAGAGTTGCCTGGAACTCATGGCATTCCTCCTACACCTGCCTCCCGAGTGCTGCGATCAAAGGCGTGTGCCCACCATGCCTGGGTCCATAGGTTTTTCAAAAAATAATAATTTATTTGCAAACAGAATGGTAGAGAGAGAGGGGGGAAGAGAAGAAAGGAAGGAGGGAACGAGGGAGGGAGGGAGGGAGAGAAACAGAGACAGAATGGACATACCAGGTCCTCTTGCCACTGCAAATGAACTCCAGATACATATGTTACTTTGTGCATCTGGCTTTACATGGGTACTGGGGAGTTGAACCCAGGCTGCTGGGCTTTGCAAGCAAGTGCCTTTAACTGAGTCTCTCTCCAGCCCTTATACATGTTTTTTAAAAAAATATTTATTTAAAAAGCTAGGCATGGTGGCACACACCTTTAATCTCACCACTTGGGAGGCAGAAGTAGGAGGACTGCTATGAAATCAAGGCCAACCTGGGACTACAAAGTGAGTTCCAGGTCAGCCTAGGCTAGAATGAGATTCTACCTCAGCACACACACACACACATACACACACACACAGAAAGAGACAGAGAGAGGGAGGGAGAGAGAGAGAGAGAAAGAGAAATTGAGAATGAAGTTTAAAAGGTCACAATTTTTTTTTTCCAGACAGCTTATGTGTACGTATCCCAGGCTGGCCTTGAATTTACAGTCCCCTTGCCTTTGCCTCCTAAGTGATGGGATTATAGTGCTACCATGCAAGCTTTTAACTTTACATTGAAGGTGAATTCCGAAACAAATTTGTATCTTCATACCAAACCCACCCACCCTGGATCATCAGGTCTCATCTCCCTCAAAACAGTTTAATCCCACAAAACATTGCAATTCACATTACTAAACTATTAATTTCAGTCTAGGGCAATAAAAAACAGGTTAAAAAACCTAAAACAATTTCATCAATAGTAAAATCATCAAAGAAATATGAAATTCATGATTAAAATTAATGCAGTTCAGCCTGACATGGTGGAGTATGCTTTTAATTCCAGTATTTGGGAGGCAGAAGTAGAAGGATTGCTGAGAGTTTGAGGCCAGCTTGGAACTACAGAGTGAGTTCCAGGTAAGCCTAGAAACCCTACCTCAAAAACAAAACAAGGCTGGGTGTGGTGGCACATGCCTTTAATCCTAGCACTCAGGAGGCAGAGGTAGGAGGATTGATGTGAGTTTAAAGGCCAGCCTGAGACTACATAGTGAATTTCAAGTGAGCCTGGTCTAGAATGAGACCCTACCTTGAAAAACAAAACAAGGGCAGGAGAGATTGCTCAGTGGTTAAGGGTCTTGCCTGCAAAGTCTAACCACCTGGGTTTGATTCCCCAGTACCCACATAAAGCCAGTTACACAAAGTGGCGCACACATCTGAAGTTTGTTTGCAGCAGCTGGAGGCCCTGGCCCAACCATTCTCTCTGTCTGTCTCGCTTTTCTCTCTTTCTGCTTGCAAATAAATAAAAATTTAAAACAAAACAAACAAAAACAAAGGGCTAGAGAAATGGCTTGATAGTTAAGGCACTTGCCAGGAAAGCCAAAGGATCCAGGTTCAATTCCCCAGTATCCACGTAAAGTTGGATGCACAAGTTGGTGCATGCATCTGAAGTTTGTTCACAGTGGCTAGAGGCCCTGGTGAACCCATTCTATCCTTCTCCTCCCCCCTCAAATAAATAAGTAAATAAAATATTTTAAAAAAACAAAGCAAAAAAAATTAATGGAATTCTATGTTGTCAAAAGTATGATATTACCATTAAGTAGAAAAAATAGGGAGTATTTACTGTCTGACCATATTTTCCCATTCATTTGAACTGTGGTTTGTTAAGAAGGAAGGAAGGGAGGGAGGAGAGGGGAAGAGGGAGGGAGGGAGAAAGGAAACAATAAAATCACTTTATTTTTCTTGAATTTGTTCTGATGCAATAAAAATGTTCAGCTCTGCACTGTAAAACCTTTTTCCTTTCCAAAAGTTTCTGGCTATCCCATCAAATCTTTGGTGCCACATTTAATATCAGTCTACATATACTTGAAAGTTTACTGAAAGATTAGAAATAGATTAAATGATCAGGTACCATTTTTATGAATGCACATAAAGTATTCTTTTTTTTTCTCTCCTTTAAAGTATTCTTTAGACGAGGTTAACATTTAAACCAGTAGACTTTGACAAAGCAGATTGCTCTTCATGTGAGTAGGTCTTCAACAGATCCAACAAAGGCCTGACTTAAGTTCTAAGAGGAAAAAGAAATCCTGGCTCTACACAGCTTGAGGAAGTGCCAACATGAGTCTTTGATGGGAATTCAGAGTGGCGATCTACTTTGCAGATTTTGGATTTGCCAGCAACTCACAGTCCCATGAACAGATACCTTAAAATAAACTTCTCTGTCACTTTCTATGTATGCATACAAACACACATCCTGTTGGGTTTTTCTGTAGAACTCTAATACCACAGGTGAACTGACTAAGGTCATAAAGCTAGTAAGTACTAAAGCTGGAATTCAAATGCAAATATGTGGAACACACACTGTGCTCTTAAGTCATTATGTTCAGTGTCTGCTGAATTAATGAAGAAAAAGTGCAACGTGACTTACCAAGTAGACATTGCTTGCCGACTGCAGCGAGTAGTACAAATGGACAACAAAAGGACTTTTGCTTAGTGCCAGTGCGTCTCTCTCAGCTTGAACCTGATGAGTCATATTTTTATTGATCATATCTGCTTTTTTGACAACCTGTATTACAGAGCATAAAAACAGACACATCTATCATTTCTTTTTTTAAATTTTTATTTATTTATTTATTTATTTGACAGAGAAAGAGGGGGACAGAGAGAGAGAGAGAGAGAGAGAGAGAGAGAGAGAGAATGAGAATGAATGGGTGCACCAGGGCCTCCAGCCACCGCAAACGAACTCCAGACACGTGCGTCCCCTTGTGCATCTGGCTAACGTGGGTCCTGGGGAATTGAACCTGGGTCCTTTGACTTTGCAGGCAAGCACCTTAACTGCTAAGCCATCCCTCCAGCCCCTCATTTCTTTCTTTCTTTCTTTCTTTTTTTAATGTTTTATTTGCTTGCAAAGGGGAGGAGAGAATAAATGATTTAATGATATGAATGGATATGTCAGGGCCTCTAGCCACTGTAAACAAACTCCAGATGCATGTGCAACTTTGTGCATCCAGCTTTATGTAGGTACTGGGGAATTGAACCTGGGTTCTTTGGTTTTTCCAGCTAATGCCTCAACCACTAAGCCATTTCTCCAGTCCCCCTTTTATTCTAAGGTAGGGTCTTGGTCTAGCCCAGGTGGGTATTGGGGAATCAATTTCAGGTTGTTCGGCTATGAGTATGTGTGTAATATTTGTTTTTTTTCAAGGTAAGGTCTTGTTCTAGCCCAGGCTGACCTGTAATTCACTATGCTATGTAGTCTCAGGGTAGTCTTAAACTTATAGTGCTCCTCCTACCTCTGCCCTCCAAGTACTGAGATTTAAGGTGTGTGTCATCATGCCTGGCTTTTTTTTTTTTTTCCCCAAGGTAGGGTCTCACTCTAGTCCAGGCTGACCTGAAATTCACTATGTAGTCTACCGGTGACCTTGAACTCATGGCAATCCTATCTCTGCCTCCCAAGTGCTGGGATTAAAGGTGTGTGCCACCATGCCTGGCTTTTTTTGAGTCTTTTTTTTTAAAAATACTTTATTTAGTTATTTGAGAGAGAGGGAGTGAGAGAAAGAGGCAGGTAGAGAGAATGGGCACCCCAGGGCCTCTAGCCACTGCAAACAAATTGCAGATATATGCAACACCATGTGCATCTGGCTTATTTGGGTATTGGGGAGTTGAATATGGGTCCTTAGGCTTCTCAGGCAGGTGCCTTAAACACTAAGCCATCTCTACAGCCCAAGTGTTTTTTTTTTTTTTTGTAAAAAACAAAATTAAGATATTTTATTTATTTCCTTGAGGGGAAGAAAGAGAGAGAAAACAGGAGAGAGAGGAGGGGAAAGGGGCACATCAGGTCCTTCTGCCACTGCGAACCAACTCCAGATACTTGTGCCATTAAATCTTCTTTAACTGCTTAGCCATCTCTCCAGTCTTTTTTTTTTTTTTTTTTTTGTAATAAATTTTATTTATTTGAGAGAGAGAGAGAATGGGCACGACAGGACCTTCAGCCACTGTAAACAAACTTCAGACACATGTGCCACCTTATGCATCTGGATTCCATGGGTCCTGGGGAATCAAACCGGGATCCTTTGGCTTTGCAGGCAAATGTCTTAACTGCTAGGCCATCTTCTCCAGTCCTCTCATTTTCTTTTTAGCCCTGCTGATTTGGCTTTCATGGTTATCTTACCTTATAGTAATATTGGTATTGTTTTCGGATGTTAAAGCCCTAGTAGCCAAGGTACTCTAACAGTATGCTGGTATTAAGCCCAATTATTCTATACCATGCTATGTCATTCAAAGGATACAGAACAGTAACACAGAATGTTACCTACGAATAAAGTTAACAACAATAACAACAAAAAGTGAAAAGATCTCTACAATGAAAACTGCAAGACACACAAAAAAAGACATCATAGAAGACACTACATGACTGAAAGAACGTCCATGCTCCTGGATGGGCAGAATGAACACTGTGAAAATGGTTATCCTACTAAAAATAATCAACAGATTCAATGCAATTCCCACCAAATGTCCTATGATGTTCTTCACAGAGCTTAAATAATTAATCCAGGAATTTGCATGGAACCACAGACCACACAGAGCCACACAGGAAAAAGACAGCAGGAGGTACCACAATACCTGATCTGAAATCATAGGGCAATGGTTACTATAGTACTGGCACCAAGAGACATATAGACCAATGGAAAAGAATAAAGGGTACAGAAGTGAAGGCACGGTGCTTTTGCCACTCAATTCTTGACAAATGGACCAAAGATATCAGTGGAAAAGACAGCTTATCCAACAAATGGTGCTGATATGGATATCCACCTGCAGAAGGATGAAAGTATACCTTTCTCCCTGTATGAATATCAAGTCAAAATTAACCAAGGACTTCACTCTAAAACCAGAAACAGAAAATGCTAGAGAGAGAAAAAAAAGAAAACACACTCCAGGATATAGACATAGACAAGAACTCAACAGACAGACTATGATGGCATAGCAAATAGCCCCAAGAATCAACAAATGGGACAAAAGGAAAGTAAAAAGTTTTCTTCTACACAATCTACAGAATGGGAAAAAAAAATTGCTGCCAGCTATACTTCAGACAGAGGGCTAATTGCAATAATTAACAAAGAACTGCAAAACTTAACACCAAAAAATTAAATTGTCAATCATCAAATGGGCTAATGAACTGAACACACAGTTCACAAAAGAAACACAAATGGCCAACAAGTACTTAAGAAAATGACCAACCTCTCTGGCCATCAGGAAAAAGCAAATTCAAACAACTTTGTGATATCCCAGTCAGAATGGCCCAGCATCAAGAAAACAGACAATAATGCTGTGAGGATGTGGGGAAAGAGGAACCCTCATCTCCTATTGTTGGGAGTGCACCACCACTATGGAAATCAGTATGGAAGCATCTCAAAAATTTAGAAATAGACCTCCCATACAACCCAGCTATACCACTTCCGGGCATGCACTCTAAGGATTTCCCCTCTACTACAGAGATACTTACAATCCATGTTTATTATGGGTCTATTTACAGTAGTTAAGAATTGGAAACAGCCTAGATGCCCAGTGGCAGATGGATAATGAAAATATGGTACATATACACAATGGAATTCTATTCAACACCATGAAAAACTAAACTATGAAATTTGCAGGAAAATGGGTAAATCTTGAAATAATCATATTAAGTAAAGTGATTCAAACTCAGAACAAAATCTCATTTTCTCTCTGGTATGCAACTCTTAGTTTGTGCTATATTTAAGTATGTATATATGGAGGGGCAATGTGGATAAAACCTATAAACAGAACTGTGACCAAAAGTGAATATAAAGAGATGAACTGGAAGAGGGGGGAGGGACAGGCAAGAGGATACTTGTGACACATAAACAGAAGGAAAATACAGGGGGAGAGAATTGGGGAGAAGAGGGATAGTAGTCAACAAAAACAACCTATATTTGAAAATGCTAAATTAAAATAAAACATAATCTGGAAGTGACTATTACAAACTTAGCCCAAGTCCCAAACTTAAATTCTTGTGAAGCCCAACTCAGAAAAAAACAACAACAAAAAAAAGTCCAGATACATAGAATGAATTGGTAGTCCTAACGTTTTAAAATTTCCTAGCAGAGATTGGTGCTGTTCTCAGCCCTGAACACATGAATTGCTTTATGCAAAGGGTAGACGATGCAAAGCTGGCAAGTTACCAAGAATAAGCTAAGACTGTGTGCTCAGCCCTAAACGTGGCATCTAAACCACACCCTCCAAAGCTCAAGAAACCTGGTGAGTAGGATGGGAGGTGAGGCTGTGGAATGCTGTCTTCCTGATATGTCAAGTTCCAAGTAGGCTACACTGGCTCTCACAGCAGATGCGGTTTTCTGCACAATACTGAGCCTGTCAGTATTTCACCACAGATAAATGAAGAGTCCATGAAACTCCAGCCCTCCCACAATAAATAGTGGCAACAGATGATTGCTGGGAGTGGGGGAAGGCATATCCTTTAGTAATATAGGCAATTGCGGGTTGCCCATTCTCCAGTAAAAAAACCCTCCCAGCTGTGATCATGCAAGCAACCTTAATTTAACACAGTAGGTCAAAAAAAAAAAAAAAAAAAAAAAAAAAAAAAAAAAAAAAGCACTAGGCATGGTGGCACATGTCTTTAATCCCAGCACTCTCGGGAGGCAGATGTAGGGGGATCGCCGCGAGTTTGAGGCCAGCCTGAGACTTCATAGTGAATTCCTGGTCAGCCTGGGCTAGAGCAAAACACTACCTCAAAAATTAAAAAAGAAATAAAGATGCATGGAAGCAGGATGAGGATCTAATGGGAAGATGGGTTTTAGTGGAACGGTAATTGGTGGGAGTAGGATGAAAATGCATTTATCTATACAACTATCAAAAATTAAAATGAGACTTTTCATAAGACGTATCAGAACATAATGCAGTTTTCTCTGGGTTAGAGTCGGATTTGAAATCAGGGCCTACAAACAAATCGTGTGTAACAGAAAATTGTCAGCGATTCTGTATCTCTAACAAGGAAAACAAAACCATCAACTCCCCAAGGCTTTTTTTTGATTTTGAAAAATGACCCGTGACTCATGGTATGATTCAATGGCCTAGCTTCAAGTACCTCTCCCCTTCGCTTCAGTTTTCTCACTTATTAATACCGGCCAGGGCGAAGTCGGTGAAGTTTTGCAATTTTCACCCACGACACGAGGGGCTGGGGGTAGGGGGAGGAGATCAGGGCAAAGGAGAGGCACCTGATCGCGGCAGTGAGCCCGAAAGCAAGAGTCGGCTCGTAGGATCTGCAAGCTTCAGCAAGCCCATGCAGACAAGCTTTACGAGCACCCTCGGAGCCTGTTCAAGGCAGAGGTCTGCAAGTCCGAAGCGCCGGACTCTTTGAGACCCTTTACTTCCAGGCTTCCTACCTTCACTGCATACAACTTGCCGCCTTTCTGTCCCAGGTACACTTTACCGAAAGCGCCCCGGCTAATGGGCTTCACGATGGTGAACTCCTCGATGGAGGGCGGCCTCGGCCCCGGGATCCTATTCGCGCACTCCTCTGTGGCCGAGCCTCCTCCACTCTCCTTCTCGTCCCCTGCGGTGGGCTCCATGGCTGGGCGGCTACCACAGAAGCCCCCAGCAGGCCGGAGGCCAAAGCTGCTTGCCCAGCCGTCAGCTCCCGCCAAGCGGGTTCAAAGGGAGACCCCGCCCACATCGCCACAGTGACGTCACCGCGCTAGCGAAGCCCCGCCCATGCCGCCGTGGCGCTTTAAGTAGGAAGCGACCGAGCTAGCGCATGCGCGCTCGCCAGCTGGCTTGCGGGCTGGGAGCTCCCCGCGCTCACCTGACGTTATGAAAAGGGACAGGGGGACTTGTTAAGTCTGAGGGGTGGGAACCTGACCGCATTTTAGTCAATAACTGGAGGTTCCCCCCGCTTCCCTTCGCATCCTCCCACCCCCCACGTAGAGATGAGTGCCACCGTAAAGCGACCGCACGGCCAAGGTTTGGAGCTAATGGAGTCCTCGTGGACCCGGTGAGCGGGACCCCGGCCATGCTGGTGCCGTCGCCCGAGCCTAGGGTCGTGTCACGCCCAGTTACAGGAACAGCCGAGCACCAGCAGGGACGTCCCGCCTGGTGAAGAGAAAACAAAAAAAAAGTGCTATTCCACCACCCGGAAAAGGCGGGGCGCGGGAGCGTGGCCGGCTCGGTGGCGTTCTTTGGGCCCGGAAGTACAGTGTCGTTGGCGCCTGGCCTTCCGGGGCGCAGTGTCGTCGTAGCAGCTGCAGGAAGGGGAGGCCATTTTTCGATTCTGTAAGAAGTCGGGAGGAGAGGCGGGGAGAAAAGAGAAAGGAAGGCAAGGACGGGGAGCTGGGCGCGTCCTCCTTCCGCGGAGTTGAGGCCAGGGGCGAGCTGCGGCAGGCGAGGAAGGTCGCCGAGGCCCCGAGGACATGTTTTCCCTGTCGAGCACTGTCCAGCCCCAGGTGAGCCCGGCCGCCAGCCCCCTTCTGCTGCCCCGCTCGCCGCCGTCTCTCGGGAACGATGGCCTCAGCTCCGGGCGGGGGCCGAAGGGGATCGGGGCACAGCCTCAGCGTCACCGAAGAGTTGACAGGGCCCACGGGCGATTGCGGGCACCGGCGGGCTGTAGCCGTGATGGGGGGTCCTGGTTAATCGGATTGCTTGCATGGAATGTCTGCACGAGAAGCCGACAGGCAGGGTTCAAGGGTCGGGCAGTCTGGCCTGGGGGCTTGGGGAAAGGATGGCTACGTGATACTTGCACACAGGGCACCTGATTTCTGTTCTTCCACCTCTTCTGCCTCCTTTTTCTCTCAATATATTTGAACCATGATTTTTTTCTTTTTTTTCACAGAACTGATGAATAAGTCATTTAACTTGTTGCAGTTGGAAGTTTTGATTGGACTTTATTCCTCATTTTTTTTTTTTTGTAAAGGCAAGATAGGGAAGAGAAAACATGATTTCTGAGACTTTTGATTATTACCTTCAGGGATAGTTACTTGTGATAGTTCTTGATTCATTTAAAAAAAAGCACCCTTTTTCTTTTTGAACCATCCAAACATTTGGAGCATTTTGATAGGATGTACTCATGATTTGTGAGAGCATTCCGTTTTATTATTGAGTGATTGTGGATTGTATTCCTTTAACGCGCCCCCTCCCCGGCTAGAGAGATGGCTTAGTGGTTAAGGCACTTGCTTGCAAAGCCAAAGGACCCAAGTTCATTTCCTCAGTTTCCACACAAAACCAAATGCATAAGGCGGTGCATACCTCTGGATTTCGTTAGCAGTTGCTAGAGGTCCTGGTGCACCCATTCTCTCTTTATCTGCCTGCCCCCCCCCCAGTAATTAAATAAATTAAAAAATATTTTTTTAAAAAGCCAGGCATGGTGACAAATACATTTAATCCCAGCACCCAGGAGGCAGAGAGCGGGATTGCTGTGCGTTTGAGGCCACCCTGAGACTACAAATTGAGTTCCAGTCCCAGGTCAGCCTGGGCTAGAGGGAAACTCTACCTTGAAAATCAAATCAAATAAAAAAACATAAAAAATTTTAAGATTTCCCCTCTTTTGTGGTAGTATAGTATAGTAGAATAATAGAAAATGCTTGAAGTGGTTAGTTATTTCTTAGGCAGCAAATGTGTAGTCTTAGTAATGATAGGAATTAAAAGATGGACAGGAGTTATTTAAGTAAACAGTGACCAGTGTTTCAGGCAAAACAAAATAGATTAGAGAACAAAGATGAGGCTAATGTGACAAAAACATAGTGACTAAACAACAGTGTCACATGAGTTTGTACAGAAGCCATAAGGCAGCTAAAGGAGTTAAGATTTCTTTTGAAGTTGTTGGGAACCAAAGTAGATTTCAAAACATCAGAGTTTCTTTTCTTTATTCTTTTCTTGAGGTAGGGTCTCACTCTAGCCCAAGTTGACATGGAACTCACAGCAGTCCTCCTACCTCTGCCTCACAAGTGCTGGGATAAAAGGCAGAAGAGACTACAGAAAGAATTGCAGGTCAGCCTGGACTAGAGTGAGACCCTCCTTTGAAGAACCAAAAAAATAATAATAATTAAAATAATTATCAAAAGGAGATAGATGTGCCTGGCAATCTTGTTACTACTTTTGGTGTTTTGTTTGTTTGTTTGTTTTTGAGGTAGGGTCTCACTTTAGCCCAGCCTGACCTGGAATTCACTATGTATTTCAGGCTGGCTTCCTACCTCTGTCTCCCGAGTGCTGGCATTAAAGACATGTGCCACCATGCCCGGCCTTTCATTTTTGGTTCTTTGAAGCAGTGTTACCACTAGCCTAGGGTGACCTAGAACTCGCTCTGTAGCCCAGGCTGGGCATGAACTCAAAATGATCCTCTTTGCTCAGCCTCTTAAGTGCTGGGATTAAATGTGAGTATATCAAGGGACCACCTTGTAATTCAAGCACTTGGGAAGTGGAAGCAGGATGACCATGAGTTTGAGGTTAGCTTGGGCTACATGAGACTGTCTCAAAAAAGAAAAAAAAAAATACACCTAGCCAAACAAAAAAGATAATAATTGCATCACATGAAGGATTAGGTATGAGAGACAAGGAGAGTGATGTTTCTGGATTGATTAAGTTGGATATAGGACGGTGCTGTTTACCAAGGAGTTTTAGTAATTGAAAGAGTAGTTTGACATGAATTGTTGAATAAATATATTAAACTTCTAAAACTAAACTTCTTATCCTAATTTACCTGAAAAGACTGGATTGTTGAGTAATTTATCATCACATGGTGGGAGACATCACACTCTAGAGGAGCACAAGAGGTAAGAGGGGAGGATCTGCTCCAGTGACAGCATAATAAGGGCAGGGGTCTCATGACCTAAACACTTCTTTTTGTTTCATAAGACGGGATCTCTCCTTATAGAACAGGCCAGCCTCTGCCTCCCACACTGCTTGTGTTATAAGAGAGTGCCAATATTCCTAAACATCTCCAACCTCTTAATACTGTTGTAATGGTAACTGGATTTCGACATGAATTTTAGAGTAAACCTTCAAACCACAGTGAGAAGTGTAATAGTGATGGATTCAATGAAAGAGCCCAACAAATTTCAAGACCAGGTTTATATTAAGAACCCATTTAGTTTATTCATTTATTCAAGTGTTTATTTAGCATTCACCATGTACACTCTTGTTGTACTGAAACAATATTGAATATAACAATAAAATAGGGAAAATCCTTGCAATATGGAGCTTACCTTTTAGTTGGACAATATAATTAATAGAAAATATACATGTACTAGGCCTGGTAGCACACACCTTTAATCCTAGCACTTAGGAGGCTGTGAGTTCAAGGACAGCCTGAGACTACGTAGTAAATTCCAGGACATCTTGGGCTAGAGAGAAACCTTGCCTTGCAAAAACCAAATATGCGTATTTGGACTGGAGAGATGGATCAGTGGTTAAAGGTGCTTGTTTGCAAAGCCTGGCAGCCTGGATTCAGTTCCTCAGTACCCATGTAGAGTCAGATGCACAGAGTGGCATGTGTGTCTGGAGTTCATTTGCAGTGGCAGGAGGCCTTGGTGCACCCATGGTTTCTCTCTGCTTCATTCTCTCACAAATAAATTTTGAAGAAAATATACTTATTTTTATAGAATTTTTGGCACCCAGCATATCCTCAGAATTTCTTGTTATCCATAAACATTAGCCCCTATGGATCATATCTGTATTTATCCCTAAGAGGTGAATATCTGTAACTAGCTCTGGGATGGGACTTGTTAGGGCAAGTGATTTCAGTGTATTGTCATTCTAACACCTCTGGGGAGGGGAGGGCTAGGCTGAATGTAGTTCTGCTAGAATGTCTTACTGAGACTGAACTTTTATTGGTGACTACATGAATTCACACACAAAAATTGTCATACCCTTGACCGTGGAGGACAAGAGGCCATTTCAAACCTTGTCTTATGTACCTCTTAATCTGGCTTTTCATTTCTGCATTTTGTTTTGTTTTGTTTTGTTTTGTTGTTGTTGTTGTTTTTCAAGGTAAGGTCTCGCTCTGGCCCAGGCTGACCTGGAATTCACTATGTAGTCTCAGGGTTACTTGAACTCATGGCAGTCCTCTTGCCTCTGTCTCCTGAGTGCTGGGATTAAAGGTGTGTACCACCATGCCCGGCTTCATTTCTGTTTTTTGTTAACTTTTTATTTATTTGAGAGAGCGCAAGAAAGAGAGAGAGGCAGATAGAGAGAGAGAGAGAATGATTGTGCCAGGGCCTTCAGCCGCTGCAAACGAACTCCAGAAGCATGCACCACCATGTGCATCTGGCTTACATGGGTCCTTTGACTAGGCAGGCAAGTGCCTTAACCACGAAGTCATCCCTCCTGTCCTTGTTTTGTTTTTTGAGGCAGGGTCTTGCTTTAGCACAGGCCAACTTGGAACTCTGTAGTCTCCGGCTGGCCTTGAACTCACAGCAGTCCTCCTGCCTCTGCCTCTCAAGTGATGTGATTAAAGGTGTGCGCCACCACACCTAGCTCATTTCTGGTTTTTTTTTTTTTTAAGTTTAAGTTATTTATTAGAAAGAGGCAGATGAGAGAGAGAGAGAGAATGGGAGCACCAGGGCCTCCAGCCATTGCAAACAAACCCCAGACACATGTGCTGCCTTGTTTATGTGCCCTAAGTGGGTACTAGGAAATTGAACCTGGTCTTTAGGCTTCTCAGGCAAGTACCTTAAATACTAAGCCGTCTCCCCAGACCTCTTTTTTTTTTTTTTTTTTTTAATAGACAGGTGAATGTAAATAAAGTGCTTCATGTGTTTTTGGAACCATTCTTGCACAGACAGTGAAGGAGGCAATAGAGTCACATTCTAGAAGATTTTCAAGTTCAACATTTGTCAGGACTTTGGCTTCTACTCTACGTTAGAAGAGAAGTCACTGGAGGATTTTGAGCAGAAGAGTGCTGTGAGCAGACTTGGGCTTGTCCTGTGCTGGGAATATGCTACAGCTGGACAAGGGCAGGAGCAGGACAGTAGATGGTAGCTTTAGAACAAGATGGTGGCAGCAAGGACGTCGCTCTGTGGATGTGTCTCTTATTTTGCTGCTTCTCTGATGGTAGATTTCTCTAGCTTTCCACTTATTTTATCTATTGTTTGTTTGGTTTTTCATTAAAAAATTTTTTTTTGTTAATTTTTATTTATTTATTTGAGAGCAACAGAGAGAGAAAGAGGCAGATAGAGAATGGGTGCGCCAGGGCCTCCAGCCACTGCAAATGAACTCCAGATGCGTGTGCTACCTTGTGCATCTGGCTTACATGGGCCCTGGGGAATTGAGCCTCGAACCAGGGTCCATAGGCTTTGCAGGCAAGTGCTTAACCACTAAGACATCTCTCCAGCCCAGTTTTTCATTTTTTCAAGGTAGGGTCTCACTCTAGCTCAGGCTGACCTGGAATTCACTGTGTAGTCTCAGAGTGGCCCCAAACTCATGGCGATCCTCCTTCCTCTGCCTCCCAGGTGCTGGGATTAAAGGTGGCTATTATTTTTTTATTTTTAGTTTTTGGGTTTTCCAGGTAAGGTTTTGCTCTAGCCAAGGATGACCTGGATTTCACTGTGTACTGTCAGAGTATTCCTTCTATCTCTTCCTCCTTAGTACTGGGATTAAAATTGTGTGCCACTACACCTAGCTCTGTCTATTTTAAAAATATGTTGATTAAGCTCAGAGTGTTGGCCCACGCCTTTAATCCCAGCACTGGGGAGGCACAGGTGGAAGGGTTGCTGTGAGTTTGAGGCCAACCTGAGACTACATAATGAATTCCAGGTCACTGGGCTAGAGTGAAACCCTACCTTGAAAAACCAAATAAGCAAACAAAAAAAGTGTATGTATATATTTTATATATATATATAGTGATTAAATATTTGTGTAAAAGCATTTGAAGTGTTCTTTCCTTAGAATAAATTCCTAGGAGGTAAGATTTTTGGGATGAGAAATGGATTTATATATCTAGAGTAGTTTCATAAAAGAATAGACTAATTTTTTTCTTTTGAGTATACTTTTTTTTTTTTTGGCTGACCTGGATTTCACTATGTAGTCTCAGGGTGGCCTCGAACTCATAGCGATCCTCCTACTTCTGCTTCCCAAATGCTGGAATTAAGGTGTGCGCCGCCATGCTTGGCTCAGTACACACAATTTTTTTGTTTTTATTTTTATTTATTTGTTTGACAGCAACAGAGAAAGAGGCAGATAGAGGGAAATAGAGAATGGGCGCGCCAGGGCCTCCAGCCACTGCAAATGAACTCCAGATGCGTGCGCTCCCTTGTGCATCTGGCTAATGTGGGTCCTGGGGACTCGAGCCTTGAACCAGGGGTCCTTAGGCTTCACAGGCAAGTGCTTAACCGCTAAGCCATCTCTCCCACCCAGTACACACAATTTTTTAATACATAGTTTTGCTGATTTTGTGCATGGTACTGTGGATTAAACTCAGCATTGTGTGTTGTAAGCTGTTCTATCACTGAACCACATGCAGTTTTGATTTGCAGTATATGTTAACTTTTAACATATCCTGACTCTTGACTGGTTAAAGGAGATTGTTTCTTTTTTTTTCCTTTGAAAGAGTATGCTACTTACTTTGAATATTGTTTTTTTCAGGTTACAGTTCCTCTCAGTCATCTCATCAATGCCTTCCATTCACCAAAAAACGTACCCATTTCTGTCAGCACTTCAGCTTCCCAAAACCAGCATCGTGATGTTGTTCCTGAGCATGAAGCACCCAGCAATGAGGTAGTGCTCTGTTACCTGAGCCTGTTGATACAGTATTTTTAATCATAGTTGAGAAAATATCTTTAGGCATGTATACCAATGTGTTTTGTGACATTAACTTAATTTTTGTGATTAAAGATAGCTAATTCTGGTTTTCATAAAACATATTGAAAAATTACATTGGTCATTGTTTTAAAATATTTGTAGGAAATAGATGCTCTCACGTAAAAAAACAAAACAAAACCAACCCAGTCTGTTGGGCTTGTCTAAAAAATAAATAAATAAATAAAATAAAAAATTTTTAGAAAGGGAAGCTGGACATGGTGGATCATGCCTTTAATCCCAGTGGTCAGGAGGCAGAGATAGGATTGTTGTGAGGCCAACCTGGGATTGCAGAGTGATTACCGGGTCAGCATGGGCTAAAGAGACCCTACTTAGGGAAAATTTTTCTTTATTACAAAAAGGAATTGGGGCCGGGCCTGGTGGCGCATGCCTTTAGTCCCAGCACTCGGGAGGCAGAGGTAGGAGGATCATTGTGAGTTCGAGGCCACCCTGAGACTACATAGTGAATTCCAGGTCAGCCTGGGCTAGAGTGAGACCCTACGTCAAAAAACCAAAAAAAAAAAAAAAAAAGGAATTGGGCTGGAGAGATGGCTTAGTGGTTGAGGCACTTGCCTACAAAGCTAGAGGAGCCAGCTTCGATTCCCCAGTACGCACATAAGCCTGATGTGTCTGGAGTTTGTTTGCGGCAGCTAGAGGTACTGATGTGCCTATTAATCTCTCTCTGCCTCTTTTTCATTCTCTCTCGAATAAATAAATAAATTTCTTTTTTAAAAAAGGAATCAGGCTTCAGTTGTTCCTACGCAGCTAGAACCCTATGTACAATGTACCTGTAATTTGTAACATGAGTATTACAATGTCAGTAACAATCTTGCAGCTTTGTTTCTCAAAGTCCATTTTAGTTTGATCATTATATTGCACTAATTCTTTTAGGTTCGTTCTGTGAAACTCTGCCATGTGTGGGAGGAGATTGGCTCTACTTAGTGTTGAACTGCTAACAGACGGTAGAGCTCTATAGTAACCTGGAACAAGGGGGGAAACAGTTCACCATTTTTAGTTTTATACTGAGGTGCTAGGTTGGAATAAAGTGGTATAAAAAAAAAAAAAGAAAGGAATCAGGCTGGAGAGATGGCTTAGCGGTTAAGCCACTTGCCTGTGAGGCCTAAGGACCCAGGGTTCGATTCTCCAGAGCCCAGATAAACCAGATGCACATGGTGGCACATGAGTCTGGAGTTCATTTGCAATGGTTAGAGGCCCATTCTCTCTCATTAAATAAATAAATACAAATAAAGCTGTAAAATTTACAAAAGTAAAAGAATCAATGCATATTTACATTTTAAACGTTTAAATAATATTAATGTTAATTTGATTCACTTAATCTTTTACAGCCTGCACTTAATTTAAGGGACCTGGGGTTGTCGGAATTAAAACTTGGACAGATTGATCAACTGATAGAAAACCTACTTCCTGGATTTTCTAAAGGCAAAAATGTTTCTTCTCATTGGCATACATCTCATGTCTCTTCACAGTCCTTCTTTGAAAATAAGTATGGTATGTTAATATCTTTGGTTCTAACTGAAATAATTGGCATAGTTTATTATTACTATGGGTCAGGTTTTTTCTGATACCCTTTTTGACTTATAGCTTCTTATATACTATTGATTGATAGAAAGGTTTTAAAGTGTATCGAGAATTTCTACATACAATTTACCTTGTTTCCCTAATGTTCACATTTTATGTAACCATGGTATGTTTATTAAAACTTAGAAATTGATACTGGTATAATACTGTGTGTGTGTTTGTGTCTGTCTGTCTGTCTACAGACACATGCACTCTTTGCACAGTCAGGAACTTCAGCCAGCAAACCACAGTGATTCTCCTATTTGTGCTCTACACAGGACTGTTATTATTATAGGCATGCATGATTATGCTAGCTCTTTATGTGGGTGCTAAGGAATTGAACTAGGTGAATCAGGACCATCATGCTAGCACAGCAAGTACACTTATTTCCCCAGCCCCAATAGTTGTTTTTGTTTTGTTTTGTTTTTCAGTCATGGTCTTACTTGAGCACAGACTAACCTAGAACTCACTCTGTAGCACCAGACTGGTTTTGAACTCATGATGATCTTCTTACCTCCTGAATGATGGTGCTTATATTTTTTAAATTGAGTCTTGTTTTGGGTTTTGAAGGTAGGGTCTTGCTATAACCCAGGGTAATCTAGAATTCACTGTGTAGTCTCAGGCTGGCCTAAAACACACAGTGATCCTTCTACCTTGGCCTCCTGAGTGCTGGGAATAAAGGCATGTGCCACCATGCATGGCTAGATTATAACTTTTTTTTGGTTTATTTTTATTTATTTATTTGAGAGCAACAGACAGGAGAGAAAGAGGCAGGTAGATAGAGAGAATGGGTGCACCAGGGCCTCTAGCCACTGCAAACGAACTCCATATGCATGTGCTACCTTGTGCATCTGGATTAAATGGGTCCTGGGGAATCGAGCCTCGAGCCAGGGTCCTTAGGCTTCACAGGTAAGTGCTTAACTGCTAAGCCATTTCTCCAGCCCAATATAATTTTTTTATTAAGTAGAAACTTTGTATGGACACATTATGTATTGGTATCATTTCTATCCTCCCTGACCCCTGCTCCACTGAGAGTCCTCCTTAGTGAGATTGCTGGTATTCACCATGGAGTAGTGGGTTATTAGTTGTGAGAGCAGCAGTCATTATGTAGGGGCCAGGGGAGGGCAATGCCTCTTGATAATTCCTCCTACCCTGTGGCTCTTACATCCTTGCTGCCCCCTCTTCCACAAAATTCCCTGAGCCATGTTGGGTGTGTTTTAAGTCTGCTTTAGTATTGAGCTCTCAGTGACTTCTGGATTTCAGTTTTGATGTGTTTTGAGTATCCTCATTGTCTGTCTCCATCACCCTGGTGCAGGCTGTTAAGTTGCCATGGAAGCAGAACTCTTGGCTCATCTCGCTAATTCCCTTGTGGTTTCACCTTGGCCCTAGCTGCTGTGCTAGAGGTGGTTCACCTGCTGACAGGGGGCTTAGCTATCTATTCTTGTCTGTTAATATGTATCTATTCTTGTCTTGGTTGTCCTCTATTCTCACTGCTTTCTGAAAAAGAAAAGCAGATTCTCTGGAGATTTTGATGAGTGTAGCCTTACTTTTGGCCAAAGACTAGTGGGAACTTCTCATTGGAGTCCATAATCTTGGTCTCCATGGGATCTACATTAATTTTTTTCACATTTTAGTATTTTATTTTTATTTATTTATTTGAAAGAGAGATACAGAAATAGGCAGAGAGAGAGAGAGAGAGAGAGAAAGAAGAATGGGTGTGCCAGGGCCTCTAGCCACTGCAGATGAACTGTAGATGCATATGCCCCCTTGTGTATCTGGCTTACATGGGTTCTGGGGAATTGAACCTTGGTCCTTTGGCTTTGCAGGCAAGCGCCTTAACCACTAAGTCATCCTTGCAGTCCCGAAATTGAATTTTGTTGTTGCATGTATATGTGTGTAGTGTATGTGAAGGTCATAGGACAAGCTTGCATGTCATCCTCTGGTCTATGTTTTTTTTCTTCTTCTTTTTTAGTAATTTAGTTACTTATTTGCAAGGGGGGAGAGAGAGAGACAGACAGACAGACTGGGCCTGCCAGGGCCTCTATTCACTGCAAATGAACTCCAGATGCATGTGTCACATTGTGCATCTGGCTTTATGTGGGTACTGGAGAATTGAACTTGTGTCCTTATGCTTTCCAGGCAAGTGCTTTAACTGCTACGCTGTCTCTCCAGCCCTTGTCTATGTTTTTGAGATAGGGTCTCTCATTGGCCTGGAGCTTACCAATTTCAGTTCATATACCCGGATCCACGTAAATGGAGGCGTGGCATGCCATGCCATGCCATCTATAATCCAAGTGTTCTGGAGGTGGAGACAGAATGGGTTTTGGGACAAGTTGCCTATCTTTGGGTTCAGTAAGGGATCTCGTCTTGATAAATTAAGTGGAGAGTGATTGAGAAAAAACACCTGATGTTAACTTGTGACCTGCGCACACATGATTGTGTACCTCACACACATGTGCCCACACATATGAACATATGCACACATCACATACATACAAAGAATAAGTCATGTAACCATAACTAATGTAAAATGAAAAACTGAGATACACATAAACAATGTAGTAGGTATTATAAAAGCAAAGTGGTACCAGGAACAAGTAAAAGATGAAACTTATATTGTGATTTAAAAAAAATATTTTATACAGGCTGGAGAGATGGCTTAGCGGGTAAGGCATTGGCCTGCAGAGAAACCTGTGTTCAATTCCCTAATACCCATGTAAAGCCAGATACACAAAGTGGCACATACATCTGGAGTTCATTTGCAGTAGCTAGAGGTCCTGGTGTGCTCATTCTCTGTCTCTGTCTCTGTCCCTCTCTCTGTCCCTCCCTCTCTCTCTCTCTCTCTCTCTCTCTCTCTCTCTCACACACACACACACACACACACCAACACACACACACATACACACATAAATAAAAGTTTATATTTTATCATTTTTGTGTTTTTGGTTTGGCAGTTAGGAAATTTACTTTTTGCAATTTCTTTCCAGGTTTCTTAGATATGTTTAGTACTTTACGTTCCTCCAGCTTGTACAGACAACACCCAAGAACTCTTCAAAGCATTTGTTCAGATCTTCAGTCCTGGCCGGGTATGAAAAACTATTTATTTTGAAAAACAATAGATTTGTTTACTAAGATTTTATTTTCTTCCTGATGATTGATTATAAATATCTAATTGTAATCATTGTAGGAGAGTGTTTGTAATTTGTTTATGTAATTGCTTGTTTTTGAGACAGATTTTTGTTTGTTTGTTTTGTTTTTGTATTTCGAGGGTCTCTAGCTCAGGCTGACCTGGAATTGGAATTCACTATGTAGTCTCAGGGTGGCCTCAAACTCACAGTGGTCCTCCTATCCCTACCTTCTGCATGCTGGGATTAATGGCATGCACCACCATGCCCATCTGAGACAGATTTTTACTATGCTGCTGAGGCTAGCCTCAAATTCATAATTGTTCCTCAGAGGTCTCCTGAATGTTGGGGGTGACAGGTGTGTGCCATCACAGTGTGTATATGTACAGCGGCCTAAGTGAAACATCCAGTGTCCTCCTTTGCTGTCTGTCTTGGCTTTGCACAATGTATACTAGGAACATAAGCTGGCATGTGAGTGATAAGTGCCATGGTAAATCACACTCCAGGGATCTCAACTACATCTGTTTCAAAGTACTTGACGAAGTACCTTAGTTTACTTTATATTCAGGAGCCCATTGAAATGACAAAGTACTAATGTTAGGAAAAAATTAGGGAATGTAAAGGAGTTTTTATTAATACCCTAGAAATTTGAGGGCTTCTTAATTTATAATGTAGATGATATCAGATTGATAGCATATTCCCTACTGTTCATGCAGTTTATGACACAGTGTCATGAAAGATGTGAATTTTGTTTCTGGTGGTAAACAGGAAACAAAAAACTCCCAAATAAATAAGTGCAAGCTTTGAGATTATTCATACAATAAACGATTGAAAGATTGCCAAAAATGGGACAATAATGTAAACTGGTGCTGGCATACGTCATTGTATCAAAACTAAGAATTTTAAAGCTGGGTGTGGTGGTGCATGCCTTTAATCCCAGCACTTGGGAGGCAAAGGTAGGAGGATTGCCATGAGTTCAAGGCCACTCTATGACTACATAGTGAATTCCAGGTCAGCTTCGGCTAGAGTGAGACCTTACCTCGAAAAAACCAACCAAACAAACAAACAAACAAACTAACTAACTAAGAATTTTAAACAAGTGATATATTTTCAATAAATGTTAGTAGGCTGATTTGCTCTCTGTTTTTTTTTTTTTTTTTTTTTTTTTTGAGGTAGGGTCTCGCCCTAGCCCAGGCTGACCTGGAAGTCATTATGTAGTCTTAGGGTGGCCTCGAACTCACGGTGATCCTCCCACCTCTGCCTCCTAAGTGCTGGGATTAAAGGCATGCACCACCATGTCTGGCCCTAATTTTCTATCTATCTTGAAAAATAATTTTTTATTTTATTTTTATTTATTTATTTATTTGACAGAGAAATAGGGAGAGAGAGAGAAAGAATGGGCGCGCCAGGGCTTCCAGCTACTGCAAACGAACTCCAGACGTGTGTGCCCCCTTGTGCATCTGGCTAACATGGGTCCTGGGGAATCGAACCTGGGTCCTTAGGCTTTGCAGACAAACGCCTTAACTGCTAAGCTATCCTCCAGCCCAAAATATATATATTTTTTTACAGTTTGCAAAAAGTAGTTTCAGCCACTGTCAAGATCTGCAAACAAAAAGTATAAAATTGAAATCCTAGAAGTAGATTATTTCATGAACTCTTATATTGGCCATGTGTCTCATACCTATTATTGTAGCACTCAGGAGATTGAGGCAGGCAGATCATTCTGATTCAAGGTGAGTCTGGTCTACAAAGTAAAAGCCTGTCTCAAAAAAAGCAAAAGTAAGTCTTAAGTTTGTCTAGAAATGTAGTTCAGTTGTTTGTAACATTGTCCAACATGTGCATGCATATGCAAGCTTGCCTTCATACCCAGCACCACAAAACTCAATAAATAATTAGATATTAGCTTGGGATGGGACTGTAGCACAAACTAAGTGCACAGAGCGCTTGATGAAAGAAACAGCTGTGTTATCTTTATGCATAACTGAAAGATAAGTACAAAGTGAAACAAATGTGCATTATATAGCATAAGCATGTATACTTGGCTTTCGCTTATATATTGGTGTACATCAAGCTAAAAGTTGCTATCTATAACATATACAAAACAAAAATGAAACGTGGAAAGGTCAAGAATGATCAGTTAAGAAAAAGGCAGTCAATAAAGGTATTTTCAGAATTTTCCCTCAGATTTAATCTAGATAGTGCAAGGTTTTTTTTTCTTCTTCTCCCACATTAGACATTTGTACAAATAGACACCTAGTCTACGGCAATACCACCCTGAATGCACCCAATCTCATCTGATCTTGGAAGCTAAGCAGGGTTGGGCCTGGTTAGTACTTGGATGGGAGACAAATTGACACCTAGTATTGGCCCAGGGTATGAAGAAAAGATACTCTTTTGTTAATAAGCATATAAATTGACATAGCCTCCTTAAAAGGTAGTTTCTTCATGTCAAAATTTGATTCACAGCCTCACATTTTGGAATTTAGTATTTTATGTTGAAGTATATATGTGTTAGAATAAAGGTCACTGGACTATTGTTTCTGATAATGAACTGTGGGGGAGCTGGGATCATAGTGTAGTGTAGAGAGCATGCTAAGCTTGAGTGAGCCTGGAGTTATGTCCTTAGCACTGAAAATAAGTGTTTGTTTTTTTTAAGGTTTATTTTTATTTATTTACTAGAGGCAGAGAGAGAGAATGGGCATGCTAGGACCTCTAGCCATTGCAAACGAACTCCAGACGCATGTGCCACCATGTGCATCTGGCTTATGTGGGACCTGGAGAATCGAACCAAGGCCTTAGGCTGCTCAGGCATGCGCCTTAACTAGTCTCCCTCTTTCTCTCTCACTCTCTCAAATAAATAAATAAATAAAATTTTTTAAAAATGAAAAAATAAGCCCGGCGTGGTAGCTCATGCATTTAATCCCAGCACTCGGGAGGCAGAGGTAGGAGGATCACCATGAGTTTCAGGCCACCCTGAGACTACGTAGTGAATTCTAGGTCAGCCTGGGCTAGAGTGAGACCCTACCTTGAAAAGCCAAAAAAAAAAAAAAAAAAAAAATATATATATATATATATATATATATATATATATATAAAATAAAATGAAGCAAAGAGAGATACATTTTTGTATACATGTAAGAAAGGGTATAGAATTAAGAGTACTTTGGGAAATAAGTTTGAGGTTTAAGTAATAAGGAGACATTACTTGATCATTTTTATTTTGAGCAGTTAGTAGTTACTAAGAAAATAAAAAGCTAATTGCTTATGTTCAGTACAGTTCAAGGACTCAACTTTGTTTCTAAAGTGGCATAAGATGTAAAATATTTAAAATTCTTGAAAAGAAGACAACAGAAAAGAAACAATATATTGAAGCCAGATAAAATAACTCTCCACAGCTTATATACTGACATGTCAGATTTTTTTTTAATATTTTTTTTTGTTTATTTATTTATTTGAGAGTGACAGACAGAGCGAGAAAGAGGCAGAGAGAGAAAGACAGAGAGAATGGGCGCGCCAGGGCCTCCAGCCACTGCAAACGAACTCCAGACTCGTGCGCCCCCTTGTGCATCTGGCTAACGTGGGTCCTGGGGAGTTGAGCCTCGAACCGGGGTCCTTAGGCTTCACAGGCAAGCGCTTAACCGCAAAGCCATCTCTCCAGCCCGACATGTCAGATTTTATACTCTTAATCATTTTTCTTTCTTCATTACAACTTACCACATTAAGGATACTGTTTTGTTCAGTTTTCATACAGTCTCGAGGCTTTAAAACGTTGAAATCAAGGACACGACGTCTTCAGTCCACCTCTGAAAGATTAGCAGAAGCACAGAATATAGCACCGTCATTTGTGAAGGTAATATTTTATGTTCTGGAAATTATTAATTTCCAAAATATGGAAACATAAAGACTTTCAGATTTCTTTTGTTAGCTGATGGATTCCGCCACTTTCTTTTGTTTTTCAAGGTAGGTTCTCATTTTAGCGTAGGCTGACCTGGATCTCACTCTAGTTACAGTCTGGCCTCAAGCAAGCAGCAAACCTCCTACCTTGGCCTCCAGAATTAACATCTTGGGTAATCATTGTACCTACAAATCTTTTGACTAATAGACTTGTTTATATGTCATCTCATTTTTTTCCCCTGCTAGCCTTTCCCTGCTTATGTGTTCCTATACTAACGCATAGTGTTTACTCCAGCTGCAAGCCTGGTAAGCAGTGTAGATTTACCTATCCTTTCTCACCTCTCACATCCACTAATCACTTGTGTGTAACTGTACTGACGAATACTGTCCACCCAAGCTGCAGCCTGGTGAATAGTCTGGATTTGCCTGTCCTTTCTCACCTCTCACATCCACTAATCACTAAGACTTTATGGATCCAGTTTCCTAAATATCCTTCATTTATTATTAATTTTTTAGGT
The DNA here is from genome assembly GCA_036346955.1 of Dipus sagitta. Lineage (NCBI taxonomy): Eukaryota > Metazoa > Chordata > Mammalia > Rodentia > Dipodidae > Dipus > Dipus sagitta. Next base: position 159,135,886 of record CM070773.1, read on the forward strand.
TCGCATGCAAAGTAATGGGTTTCATCACAGCATCTTCATACTCTCATAAATATTTTCTTTTTGAGGCAGAGGCAGTAACCCTAACCATTGAACCAGGCTAGCCAAGTGATAAACCATTAAACTATGCTACTAGCTATAAGTATTTCTTTTTGTTTTGTTTTTTTGAGACAAAGGTCTCAAAATATAGTCCAGGCTGGCCTCAAATTTAAGGTGATCCTCTTGTCTCAACCTCTCAAGTGCTGGGATTATAGGCTTGAGCCACCACACCAGCAAATATTTTTGAAATGTTTCTTTACATGTTCAGATCTGATGCCTTTTTTGTCTTTATTTTCTTCCTAGCTTAATAAGCACTCATTTACTCTTATTGCTTCTAGTCTTAGTACTTCCAGTTTTTCTCCCAAACTTGACCCACCAGTGCTTCTGAAACGATCTAATTGTGTTACTCTGCTTTATTAACCAGCTCAATCTAAAATAACAGAGAATTTCATTGTTTGGCCTTTATTGACCATTGTTCTGGTTTCAACTTTAAATATATGGGTTATTCTAACCCTGATCGTCTTCTTTGGGCATTTAAGTCTTGGCAATCACTAATATTTCATGAGCAGTATTTTGCTGTCAGATTGGTCATAGTCTTTTGTTTGTTTCCTGTATGTGTGTGTGTGTGTGTGTGTGTATGTGTGTGTGAGAGAGAGAGAGCTGAGATTTTGTTTTGTTTTTGTTTTTTTGAGGTAGGGTCTCACTCTACCCCCCAGGCTGACCTGGAATTCACTCTGTATTCTCAGCTGGCCTTGAACTCAGAGTGATCCTCTTACCTCTGCCTCCCCGAGTGCTGGGATTAAAGGTGTGCACCACCACATCTGCCTTTTTTTTTTTTTGAGACATGGTCTCACTATCAACTCAAAATCCCCTTGCCTCAGTCTCCCAAGTGCTGAAATTACAGTTACCTGCCACAATGCCTGGTAATATGTCCATTTGTTTGTCTGAGGCAAATCTCATGTATTGCAGGCCGGCCTCCAACTTGCCATATTTATCTCCACCTCTCAAGTGCTAGGATTACACCTGGTTTGTGTATCACTGGGGATCCTAAGCCTTGTGAAGCTAAGTAAGCACTTAACCAACTATGCTATATCCCCAGGCCTTTGTGTGTGGTTTTGATTTCCTAATAAAGAATTGTCTTCTATCAGTAATATTTGTCTTACCATCATATCTGTTGTTTGTAGCACAATATAAAAATTTTATTTGTTGAATCTTGTGTGTGTGTGTGATGGCATGCATGTGGACATCAAAACTACCTGAGTGTCAGTCTTCACTTTCTACCTTGTTTGATGTAGGGTCTCTTGTTGCCCCTGTTTGCCAGGCTCACTGGCCTGAGAGCTTCTGGGGATTCCTTTTTCTCTGCCTCCCATGTTGCCATAGAAGCACTGGGATTGCAGCTAGTTGTGCTGCTGCACCCAGCTTTATGTAGGTTCTGGAGATTCAGAGTCAGGGCCTCATGTTTGCACGGTAAGCACTTCATCCAATGAGCTCTCTCCCTGGTCTCAAAATTAATGTTACTTTAATTTTGTTTGTTTGTTTGTTTTTCATGGTAGGGTCTTGCTCTAGCTCAGGCTGACCTGGAGTTTACTATGTAGTCTCAGGGTGGCCTTGAACTTATGGCAATCTTCCTACCACTGCCGCCACCACACCCAGCTTAAAAAAATTTTTTTTAAATGTTTTTTTGAGGTAGGGTCTTGCTCTGGCCCAGGCCGGCCTGGAATTAGTCTCAGGCTGGCCTTGAACTCAGCAATCCTCCTGCCTCTAGAGCATTTAGCCACTGCAAACAAACACTATACACATGCATCACCTGTGCATCTAGCTTACATGGGGACTGGGGAATCGAACCTAGGTCCTTAGGCTTCACAGGCAAAGGGCCTTAACTGCTAAGCAATCTCTTCAGCGCTAAAAAAAATATTTTTATTTATTTGCAAGCAGGAACAGAGAGAGGAAATGGGCACACCAGGAACTCTTGCCACTGCAAACTTAATCCAGATGCATGTGCCATTTTGTGCATCTTGCTTTATGTGGGTGCTAGAGAATTGAACCTGAGTCAGTAGGCTTTACAAACAAGTGCCTCTAACTACTGAGCCTTCTTCCTAGGCCCCTCTAATACACTGAAAATCTTCAGATCAATGACCTTTTTTAAACCTTTAAATCTTTAGAACTTAACTCAAGTATAGCATATGGACAGTGTACAGTGAACATTTAATAAGCTATTGAAGCTTCTCCTCTAACAGAGTTAAATGATATGAATATGGGGCCATTAAAGCCTTAGGATAGGGGCTTAGAAGATTGCTCAGCAGGTAAAGGTACTTGCTTGCAAAGCCTGCTGGCTTGGGTTCAATTTGCAAGCCACCCACGTAAGCCTGACACAAAAGGTGGCATAAGTGTCTGGTGTTCTTTTGCAGCAGTAGAGGCCCTGGTACACACATCTGACCCTGTGCATGCACACACATGCATGCAAATGAAAAATTCAAAAATTAAAAAAATATAAAACCTACCGGTTTTTGGTTTTTTTTTTTTTTTTTTTTTTTTTTGGAGATAGGGTCTTGTTCTAGCCCATTCTAACCTGGATTTCACTAAGTCGTCTCAGGGTGGCCTTGAACTTACAGCGATCCTTCTACTTCTGCCTCCTGAGTGCTGTGATTAAAGGCATGTGCTACACACCTGGCTACTGAATTTTTTTTTTCGAGGTAGAGTCTCACTCTGGTCCAGGCTGACCTGGAATTCAATATGTAGTTTCTGGGTGGCCTCGAACTCATGGTAATCCTCCTACCTCTGCCTCCCAAGTGCTGGGATTAAAGGCGTGCACCACCACGCCCGGCTGAATTTGTTTTTTATAGAAAATAATGCCTTTTTCTTTAAGTTATTGATTCACATTTAGAATCCCTATGTATCATTATTATTGCCTTCATAATTTATTGTTGAATCTTAATCTATTTCTTTGCATTGGAAATATAAATTATATTCTAGACTTTTAATAAATTTTTGTGGGTTAGCATATTACTGGGGAATGTTCTTGCTATAGCCAACTCATAGTGTTTTGTTTTTTTATGTATTTAGGGATTTCTTTTGCGGGATAGAGGAACAGACCTTGAGAGTTTGGACAAACTTATGAAAACTAAAAACATACCTGAAGCTCATCAAGATGCATTCAAAACTGGTTTTGCAGAAGGTTTTCTGAAAGCTCAAGCACTTACACAGAAAACCAATGGTAAGTTGATTTATGGAGAGTAATTGGGGCTGGGTAGATAGATCACATAGTAATATGGTAGCTGTGCAATCATGTTGACCTGTGTTTAATCCCCACAACCTATGTAAAAAGCTGCATGTGGGGCTGGAGAGATGGCTTAGAGGTCAAGGTACTTGACTGTGAAGCCTAAGGACCCAGTTTCGATTCCCCAGGAGCCACGTAAGCCAGATGCACAAAGTGGTACATGCGTCTGGAGTTTGTTTACAGTGGCTAGAGGCCCTGATATGCCTGTTCTCCCTATATATTTGTCTCTTTCTCTCTCTCAAGTAAATAAAAAGAAAATATATTTGAAAATAAAAAAGGTGATCTGGAGGGATGGCTTAGCGTTTAAGGCATTTACCTGCAAAGCCTTAAGGACCCAGGTTTGATTCTTCAGTACCCACATAAACCCAGGTGCACAATGTGGCACATGTATCTGGAGTTCATTTGCAGTGGCTGGAGGTCCTGGTGTGCTCATTCTCTCTGCCTCTTTTTCTGTCCTTGCAAATAGTAAATAAAAGCTGTATGTGGCAGTATCTGTAGACTCAGTAATGGGGAGGTTGACACAGGAAGTACCTGAGGCTTGCTGGCCACCTAGCCTAACTGAATTGGGGAGCTCCAGCTTCAATGAGAGACCCTGTCTTAAAAAGTAGTGAGCTGGGTATAGTGCCACACACCCTTAATCCTAGCACTCAAGAGGCAGAGGTAAGAGGATCATTGTGAGTTTGAGGCTAGCCTGAGATTGCATAGTGTATTCAAGGTCAGCCAGGGCTCGAGTGCAAGACCCTACTTCAAAAAACAAACAACAAAAAGCAATTAAAGACACCCAACATTGACTTCTGGTCTCTACCTACCTGCACATGTGTACATACACAAACAAAAAAAAAATTTGAAGCTGGTTGTGGTGGCGCACGCCTTTAATCCCACCACTTTGGGAGGCAGAGGTTGGAGGATCACCGTGAGTTTGAGGCCATCCTGAGACTACATAGTGAATTTCAGGTGAGCTTGGGCTAGAGTGAGACCCTACCTCGAAAAATGACAACAACAACAAAAACCAAAAAAAAGAACAAACAAAAAACAAAAATCCACAAAAATGGATCAAAGATTTTAATGTTAGACTAAAAACTCTGAACTCTGAAACTACTCATGAAGCCAGATCCCAATCTTATACCTTGTACAAAAATTAATTCAAAATGGATCATTAAAGATTTTAATATAAGATCGAACACTCTGAAACTACTAAAGAAAAACAGATGAATCACTTCATGATACAGTCGCTGGTAAGGACTTTCAGAAAGGAATTCTAACTGCTTAGAAAATAATTGCAAGAATTGACAGAGGGAGTATATGAAATTAAAGCTTCTGTCCAGCAAAGGAAGCAGTAAGCAGAGTAAAGTAACATTTTGCACAGTAGAAGAAAAGCTTTGTCAACTATATATATCTGGAAGTATTTTAATATATCTAGAGTGCATAAAGACTTTCAGAATATTTAAATATGAGAAAACCACATATTATGTAATCAATAAATGATTGAATGAATTAAATGCTTAGTTTCAAAAGAAGAAATACAAATGGTCAGTGAAAATATTGGGGGGGGGGAAGCATCCTTAGACATCATGGAAATACAAAGTAAAACTACAGTGAGGAAAGCTGGCTGTCGTGGCTCTCACCTATTATCCCAGCTATCAGGAGGCTGAGGTAGGAGGATTTCTGTGAGTTAAACTAGTCTAAACTACCCTGAATCTGGACAGTCACCTCTGCATTTCTTTCCCTTCACAGTCAGTAGTTGCTCTCTGGTGAGTTTTGCTTTGTTTTTGGTTTTGTTTTTGTTTTTGTTCTTTTCCAGGTGACAGTCTCACTTTAGTCCAGGCTCACCTGGAACTCACTCTGTAGTTCCAGGCTGGCCTCAAACTCACAGTGATCCTTCTTTCAAGTGCTGGAATTAAAAAGGCGCTCTAGGGGCTAGAGAGATCGCTTAATGGTTAAGGCGCTTGCCTGCAAAGCCTCAGGGCCCAGATTTGATTCCCCAGTACCCACATAATCCAGATGCACAAGGTGGTGCATGCATCTGGAGTTTGTTTTTCAGTGGCTAGAGGCTCTGGCGCGAATATTTATGAGTGATCCCTTATGTAAGCTATAGGCTTCAGTTGATAAAAAAAAAATACTAATGGCCGGGCGTGGTGGTGCATGCCTTTAATCCCAGCACTCAGGAGGCAGAGGTAGGAGGATTGCCGTGAGTTCGAGGCCACCCTGAGACTTCATAGTGAATTCCAGGTCAGCCTGGGTTAGAGTGAGACTACCTTGAAAAAAAAAAAAAACTAATGCTGGTTCATTGATTATAACAAGTTGACTACACAAGTGCTTAATGTTAATAGGGAAAAGTGGAAGGTGGGTAGTATAATATAGGAATTCTATACTTCTTGTCATTTTTTTGTAGACACAGTTCATCCTTTTATTTTTTAATTTTTTTAAATATTTTAGTTATTTACTTATTTGAAAGAGAGAGAGGAAGAGGCAGAGAGAAAGAGAGAATGGGCACACCAGGGCCTCCAGCCACTGCAAATGAACTCCAGATGCATGAGCCCCCTTGTGCATCTGGCTTACATGGGTCCTGGGGAATTGAACTGGGGTCCTTAGGTTTTGCAGGCAAACACCTTAACTGCTAAGCTACTTCCACAGCCCCATCCTTTTATTTTTTATTATTTATTTGTTCAATTTTTGTGGTTCTGAAGATTAAACCTGGGGCCTCATGCATGCTAGACAAATACTGTATGTTGAGCTATGTTCTAAGCTTGAAATATAGCTTGTAGTAAATTAAAATTTCAGGCAGTAACCTAATGTTTGTATTTGAATGAGCTGTCTAATCTCATCTGTGTCTTTAATGCAATGTTTTTTTTTTTTTTCCAGATTCCTTAAGGCGAACTCGTCTGATTCTATTTGTTTTGCTGCTGTTTGGCATTTATGGACTCTTAAAAAACCCATTCTTATCTGGTAAAGACTCATTCATTTATCATGATGTAATTTTTTCCCCTTTCTAGCATTTGGTTTTATTGGTTGCTTCCCTGTTCCCCAGACCTAGTATTAAAACAATCACCTGAGGTGGTAGTTTTAGTCATAGGTGAAAATAGGATTGGTATAGTAGTCACTTTGGAGGGGAAGAGGGTGCTGGTATGACATGACAAGTCCTTCACATGTAGTTCTAGGCTAAGAGTTCAACAGATAGGGCTGTGCATAAGGGGGAGCTGCTTCCCTAAAGGGTACCTTTAGCTTGTTGAGTAGTATAGAAGAGATATTTACCCATGTCACTTTCCCATTGTACGACGGGGAACTCATTATTCTGGATGTCTTTGGCCGGTTATGGAAGCCCCCTGGTTCAATTCCTGGAGTACCTGCATGTTGTGCTGAAAGGCCTTCATGATCCTTGGGCCTCTACGCTGTGGTACAGGATCTTCATACTGGCCGTGTAGAACTGCTTGAACTGCTGGGTGACATTCTCAAACTTGATCTTTAAAAATCATTTTAGAAAGTAAAAACTGTTAGTGTCCCTTCTAGAATTAGTGTTTTTTAAAAAATATTTATTTATTTGAGAGACAGAACAGGCACTCCAGGGCCTCCCACCACTGGAAATGAATTCTAGATGCATGCGCCACCTTGTGCATCTGGCTTACGTGGGAACTGGAGAACCAAACCTAGGTCCTTAGGCTTGGCAGGCAAGTGTAACCACTAACCCATCTCTCCAGCCCTGTTTGTTTTGTTTTTAATGTGTGTGAGAATGCATGTACAACTGTGAGCACTTGCCTTTGGAGGCCAGAAGGCAATCTCATGTGTCATCCACAAGAACATGGTCTACCTTCATTGAGGACAAGTCTCACACAGGCCTAGAACTCAGCAGTTAGGCTATCTTGGCTGGCCAGTTAGCCACAAGCACCTCTTGTCTTTGCCTCCCCAGTGCTAAGGCTACAAATGTGTGCCCCCCAGGCCTGGCATTTTTGTGGGTTCTGGGGATGGAACTGGGGTTCTCATTCCCGTGAGGCAACCCCAACCCCTAAAGCTAGTGTTGTCCGTCTGTTGTTCTCACTTGTGTGCTCTCTCTCCTTACCCTGCACTTTACCTAATCATTTCTTTCTTCTGGATTTCACTGTGTGTGAACGCCAGTAGTAAGTCTTAGATAAAGACTGGCTGGAAAGCCAGCCAGGTGTGGTGGCGCACACCTTTAATCCCAGCACTCGGGAGGCAGAGGTTGGAGGATTGCTGTGAGTTCAAGGCCACCCTGAGACGACTTAGTGAATTCCAGGTCAGCCTGGGTTAGAGTGAGACCCTACCTTGAAATCCCCCCCCCCAAAAAAAAAAAGCCAGAATTTTAAATAATGTTGACTCTTTAAGACTCAGTTTCCTAAGTGATTTAATATATAGATCACTAGATTATAAGAAAAAAATTCTTGTATATAACTGGAATGACAATATGAGTCCTTTTAATGTGAGTTGGTCCTTGAACATGATCTAGAAACTCACAAGTCTTATTTTTTTCTCTCTGATTTAATGTGTACTTGGGTCTCTACAACATTTAATTTTTCTAGACTTTGCTATCAAATAATAACACATATTTTCTTCTTGTTAGTACGTTTCCGGACAACCACAGGGCTTGATTCTGCAGTAGATCCTGTCCAGATGAAAAATGTCACCTTTGAACATGTTAAAGGAGTAAGTTAAGATTCCATTACCTTCATTGTACATTATCTAATTGATATTCTATAAAAGGTCAACATTGGTAATAAAAAGTTGTTCTTAAATAGGTAAATTTATGTCAGGAAATGTTGCTTGCTTTTAACATTTTAGTGTATGGCAGTGGCAGAAGATCAACTTTTACTGTGTGATAGGGCTTAGTATTAATTTGCAGAAGAGCAACATAGTGTATTGGAATGAATGTGGTCTTAAGTCATGTAGAAGCGTGGGGTAGAGTGAGACCAGACCCTACCTCAAAAAAACTAAACAAACTAAGAAGTCAAATAGACTAAGGTTTCAAATTCTAATGTTTTATTTATTTGAGAAAGAAAGAGGCAAAGTGAAAAAGAGAGAATGGGAGTTCTAGGGCCTCCAGCCATTGCAAACAAACTCCAGATACATGTGCCCCCTTGGGCATCTGGCTTATGTGGGTCCTGGGGAATTTAACCTGGGTCCTTTGGCTTTGCAGGCAAACATCTTAACCACTAAGCCATCTCTCCAGCCCCTCAAGTTCTTTTATTTTTTTATTTTTATTTTTATTTATGGGGGGGGGGAGAGAAAGAGAGATAGAGAGAATGGGCACACCAGGGTCTTCAGCTGCTGCAAACGAACTCCATATGCTTGTGCCACCTTTTGCATCTGGCCTACGTGGGTCCTGGGGAGTTGAACCTAGGGTCTTTGGCTTTGCAGACAAGTGCCTTAACCAGTAAGCCATCTCTCCAGCCCTTAAATTCTGTTTTTAATTTTTTCTTTTTTTTTTTTTTTTTTTTTTTTTTTTGGTGTTTTTGTTTGTTTTGAGGTAGGGTCTCACTCTAGCTCAGGCTGACCTGGAATTAATGATGTAGTCTCAGGGTGGCCCTGAACTCACAAGGATCCTCCTACCTCTGCCTCCTGAGTGCTGGGATTAAACGAATGTGCCACCACGCCCAGCATAAATTTTTTTTAAACTATTTTATTTATTTATTGGAGAGAGAGAGAGAGAGGGAGGGAGAGAGAATGGGTGTGCCAGGGCCTCCAGCTACTGCAAATGAACTCCAGATGCATGAACCACCTTGGGCATCTGGCTTACATGGGTACTGGGGAACTGAACCTAAGTCCTTAGGCTTTGCAGGCAAGCACCTTAACTACTAAGTCATCTCCATCATTTTAAAACTTAAAAACAAGTTATTAATTATAGACGTACTTAGTAAGGATATATCACATATTGGTACCATCCTTTCCCTCATCCCTGCTCCCTTCCGAAGGGGCCTCCCTTTTTTGTTTAAAAAAGTATATATTTTTATTCATTTGAGAAAGAGGCAGGGCTGGTCGTGGTGGTGCATGCCTTTACTACCAGTACTTGGGAAGCAGAGGTAGGAGGACTGCTGTGAGTTTGAGGCCAGCCTGAGATTACATTGTGAATTCCAGGTCAGTCTGGGCTAGAGCGAGACAGTATCTCAAAAAACTTTTTAAAAAGAGAGAGAGAGAGGGAGGGCGACAGCGACAGCGACAGGCAGCTGACTGTGAGCACACCAAGGCCTCCTGCCACTGCAAATAAACTCCAGATGCATGCTCTACTTTGTGTCTCATCTGGCATTAAGTGGGTACTGGGGAATTGAACACAGGCCATCAGGCTTTTCAAGAAGTACCTTTAACTGCTGAACTATCTCCTTATTTTTATACTTATAATGGTTTATATGACCTTAACAAATTTCACTTCTCACAGATAACACTTGTGCTTTGCACATAGTGGTTAATAAATGTTACTTTTTCACCTGTTCCTCTTTGTAACTGCACTATGTAAATACTTTGTTATCCCACTTTGTAAAACATTAGACGATATATTTCTTTAATGAATAGAATTGATAAATACTAGGTTATAGTCAAGGAGTTAAGTATTTCTGATATATCTGCATGACTTTATGTAACACAGCCTTAACAATCTGAATAAGGACTGTTGAGAACTTCTTTATTTTGTTGCCCCTTATGTACTAGAGGTGCTCTCGCAGTCAGGTTCACATTGCTTCCAGAAATCACCTAACCAAGAGCAGCTTGTGGGCAAAAAAGGGATTTATTTTGGCTTACAGGCTCAAGGGGGAAGCTCCATGATGGCAGGGAAAATGATGGCAGAGGATGAACAAAACCCCCTGGCCAACATAAGGTAGACAATAGCAACAAGAGATTGTGCCAAACACTGGCAAGGGGAAACTGGCTGTAATAGCCATAAGCCCACCCCCAACAACACACTGCCTCTTGGAGGTGTTAATTCCCAAATCTCTATCTGCTGGGAACCTGGCATTCAGAACACCTAAGTTTATGGGGGACACCTGAATCAAACCACCACAGGTGCCTTAACAGCTTCTCTGTTCCTCAGCTGATGATTTTCTTGCCACAGAGATTGGGGAAAGAATATTATTTATTTGAGAAGCAAACAGTGTATAATCTCTTTTACTTTATTTTTTATATTTGAAGCTGGCATTATATTTAATATGTGTTAATTGTTAACATGTAGCTGTCGTTGAATACTTTTCTTTTTTTGGTTTTTCGAGGTAGAGTCTCACTCTAGCTCAGGCTGACCTGGAATTCACTATGTAGTCTCGGGTGGCCCCTAACTCACAGGGATCCTCCTACCTCTACCTCTCAGGTGCTAGGATTAAAGGCATGTGCCACCATACCCAGCATACTTTTTTTTTTTTGGTGTAGCCCGGGCTGGCCTTGAACTCCTGATCCTCCTGCCTCCGCCTCTTCAGCAATATCTTACCGGGGTGTACCACCACAACCGGCACCAGCATGCTTTTTTAAATATGTATTTTATTTCAGTAACTGAGGTATTTAAAAAATATTTCATTTGTTTATGTGAGAAAAAGGCAGTTAGAGAGAGAATAGGCATGCCAGGACCTCTAGCCACTGCAAACAAACTCCAGACTCATGTGCTTTTTTGTGCATCTGTTTTTATGTGGGTACTGGGGAATTGAACCTGGGTCCTTAGGCTTTGCAGGCAAGTGTCTTAACTGCTGAGCTATCTCTCCAGTCCAAACCAGTATTTATTTTATTTATTTATTTATTTATTTATTTTGCTTTTTTTTGAGGTAGGGTGTCACTCTGGTCCTGGCTGACCTCTGTCTCTGGAGTGCTGGGATTAAAAGTGTGCGCCACCATGCCCGGCTCAAACCAGTAATTTTTATTTTTTTTCGGGGGGGGGTTGAGGTAGGGTCTCACTCTAGCTCAGGCTGACCTGGACTTCACTGTGTTGTCTCAGGGTGGCCTTGAACTCACAGCGATCCTCCTACCTCTGTCTCCCAAGTGCTGGGATTAAAGGCATGTGCCACCACGCCTGGCACAAACCAGTATTTTTTAATAAACATGAACAAACAGGGCTAGGGAGAAGACTCAGGTTAAAGGCACTTGCTTTTACAAAGTCTTCTGGCCCAGATTTAGTTCCCCAGTACCCACGTAAAGCCACATGCACAAAGTGGTACATGCATTTGTTTGTTTTTGGTCTTAGTTTTGGTTTTTTGAGGTAGAGTCTCACTCTAGCCCAGGCTGACCTGAAATTCACTATGTAGTCTCAGGGTGGCCTCGAATTCACAGCGATCCTCGTACCTCTGCCTCCTGAGTGCTGGGATTAAAGAGGCATGTGCCACCACCATGCCTGGCTGAGTGAACATATCTTTGTTATCATTTCTCAACTCAAGAAAGATACCCAGAACCCCAGAGCTTCCCAGAGCCTCTTTCCATTTGTCTCCCCACCCTAAGGATAGTCATGGTCATGTGAGGTATGGAATGTTTTATGAATGCAGTACATATAAATAGTTCCTTTTCTCAGTGACTTTTCTTTTTTGCCCATCATGATGTTTGCTGTCCTCCTATGTTATATGGCCTCATGGCACAAGATTGCACTGTGAATGTTGAAATACTGTATGTTTTTGTTCTAATGTAGGTGAACATTTTGGTTGTTTCTAGTTTTGGACTCAAATAGTGTTAGTATGAATAATATTGTCTTGGTGAAACATATGTATACATTTTCTTGGGTCTAGGAGTGAGCAGAGCTTTGTTTCCAACCATTAACCTTAAAAAATGTGAGTAAAATTTTAATGATTTAATCAGAAAAACTTCAAAGACCATTGGAATGTTGAACCAAAAATGAAAAACTTCCCAACTCTTTGTTAAATCTCTGTGTGTGTAAGTACAGACATAGGTGTGCCATAGCTCATGCAGAAAGATCAGAGAAAATTTTCAGGTTTCATTCCTGGCTTTTCACTTTATTCGAGGTAGGCATATATTCCCTCCCATGGAGCTGATCTCCTGTCCAAGTAGAGAGTGGTTGGTTTCCCCCATAATGGGCGTGCCAGGATTGTACCAGTTGGCACATTTGTCCTGGCTGGCCAGTCTTAAGGCTTGCAGGGTCCACTGCTGTTTACCACTGTTGATGACTTCTGTCTCCCACAGGGCTGCATGAAGCATAAATCTTTCCAGCTTTCTGATAGTCCACAGGAGGAGGTTTTCAACTCAGCTCCAGCTTGATTTCTCAGTGACTTGTAGGCCTAAGTATGTGGAGTCTTTAGCAATAGGGTCTTAACCATGTAGTTCTGATGGGCAACTAAGAGCCTTGGCAGTGGCCTGTAATTTTGTTCCGTGCCTCATACTCTTTTTTTTTAAACTATTTATAGCTATTCAATTTATTTGACAGAGAAAGAGGGAGAGAGAGAGAGAATGGGCGCGCCAGGGCCTCCAGCCACTGCAGACAAACTACAGACACATGTGCCCCCTTGTGCATCTGGCTAATGTGGGTCCTAGGGAATTGAACCTGGGTCCTTTGGCTTTGCAGGCAAACGTCTTAACTGCTAAGCCATCCCTCCAGCCCGCTCCTACTCTTTAATAGTGGTATTTTGTGGAAATGTTTCAGGAAAAGTTTCCTAGAAATATAGTCTTAACGTGAAAATTCTAGGTTTTCAGATTGCAGCTTGACCTTAACAAATGTCTGATACTTTAGTGTGGTTTTCTTTAGACAGTTTCTCTTTTACCCTAATCAGTTGGCTTGTCTTTCCACTGTGAAAATGTAAAGACTTCAAGGGATATTTGTTATAAGTTCACTGAACACTTGGAAATATGAATTGGGAGAAAATCAATTGTGTACTAAAAGGAACATTTTTGTTTCATCAAAATTCATTCCACACCTACATTGTTTGATTGTCAAAAAGGAGGTCTTGATGATCTGATTATTTGGTAAATTGTGTTATTTAAGGTGGAAGAGGCCAAACAAGAATTACAGGAAGTTGTTGAATTCTTAAAAAATCCACAAAAATTTACTGTGCTTGGAGGTAAACTTCCCAAAGGTAAGATACTTTCCTTTGATTTGATGTCAGAAAATTCTGTAATATATTACCAATTTTATCATACTTTTTTGTTGTTTTTTTCGAGGTAGGGGTCTCACTCTAGCCCAGGCTGACCTGGAATTCACTATGGAGTCTCAGGGTGGCCTTGAACTCACGGCGATCCTCCTACCTCTGCCTCCTGAGTGCTGGGATTAAAGGCGTGCGCCACCACGCCCAGCTCAATGTTATCATACTTTGACTGATGAAAATGTAGTTCTTATTTTTAAATATATGAAATGTATGCTTATTTCATATATGTCTATAATGTTTGACATTTGACACTGAGTTGTACAAATAGTATAAAATATTCTCACACCATTAGCCCACACTTACTAATTATTAACATTTTGTTCTTTTGCCTCTGTTCATTGGCTCTGAACCATTTGAGAATTAGTTAGAGACATAATGCTCCTTTGCCTCTAAATACGTGGGTATACATTTCCTTGAAATAAGGGTATTCTGGCCCAGCGTGGTGGTGCATGCCTTTAGGAGGTAGGAGGCAGAAGTAGGAGGATTGCCATAAGTTCGAGCCTAGCCTGGGCCTACAAAGTGAGTTCCAGGTCAGCCTGGGCTAGAATTGACCCTACCTCAAAAAAACACACAAAAAAATGAGGACATTCTTTTCTATAACTCCACTATAATAATAACTAAAATATACCCTTTAGATTTAAAGCTGTTAAGTTTGTTGTTCATTTTTTTTTTTTTTTTTTTTTTTTTAAGTCTCAGGGTGGCCTTGAACTCATGGCAGTCCTCCTACCTTTGCTGGGATCAAAGGCACTTGCCACCATGCCCAGCTCAAAGTTTAGCATTTGTTGGGAACTGTGGAAATGATCTTTGCAATTATGAAGAACAGTTGCTAATTACATATAGTACTTTTTTTGTTGTTTGTTTTTGAGGTAGGGTTTCACTCTAGCCCAGGCTGACCTGAAACCCGTTCTGTAGTCTCAGGATAGCCTTGAACTCATGGCAATCCTTCTACCTCTGTCTTCAGAATTATATAAATTAATTAGCTTTATAGATTCATATCAAGGGATTTTTAATCAATCATTCTTGTTTTCTTTTAGGAATTCTTTTGGTTGGACCCCCAGGAACAGGAAAGACCCTTCTTGCCCGTGCTGTGGCAGGAGAAGCTGATGTTCCCTTTTATTATGCTTCTGGGTCAGAGTTTGATGAGATGTTTGTGGGTGTAGGAGCCAGCCGCATCCGAAATCTCTTTAGTATGTTTTAATGCATCTTTTAGACAATTTTAATTTGTAAACTAGAGGGAAAATATGTCTTATCCCTTCTGTGGTAATTGCTTATATTAGATTTCTGGAATCGGCATTGTAACCATTTAGTTTCATATACCTTAATATATTAGCTGATATAGAGCTGTACTCTTTCTTTAAATAGGCTAAGTCATAAGAAGGGGTTTAAAAATTCTTGAGTGGTTTTGTTTTAAATTTTATTCATTAAATCTACAGCACATAGCTACGAGTTACTAAGCAATTCTGATTATATATTTGTATAGTTTGGAAGAATGAATAGCCAATTGTTTTACTGGCTATTAACTTAAATATATTTTTATATTATTTGATCTTTTTTGGTATTACCCTCTTCTCAACATTAGTAAAACTAAAGTAACTATTAGTAAAAATTGGCCTCCTATTTTGCTTTTTCTCTGTATGATTTTATTTCACCATTGGTTGTCATACAGATTTAATATTTATATAGTTTTGTCCAAAAAGTGTTGATTTCTTTTAGTTTATTTGAATGTTTTCTGCTTTCTTAGGAGAAGCCAAGGCAAATGCTCCTTGTGTTATATTTATTGATGAGCTAGACTCTGTTGGTGGGAAGAGAATTGAATCTCCAATGCACCCATATTCAAGGCAGACTATAAATCAACTTCTTGCTGAAATGGATGGGTAATTGAGTCTTTCTTTGTAAAATGTGGTAATATATTTTAAAAGTTAAGATTTATCCTATTTTGAAAATGACTTGAATAGGGACCTCCTAGCATTGGATATTTATATAGACTTAATATTAGCTAACTTTTTTTTTCTTTTGGCTTTTTGACGTAGGGTCTCACTTTAGCTCAGGCTGACCTGGAATTCACTATGTAGTCTCAGGGTGGCCTCAAACCTCATGATAATCCTCCTACCTCTGCAGTGCTGGGATTAAAGGCGTGTGCCACCATGCCTGGCAATATTAGCCAACTTCTCATGAAGCATGTTATAAGATGGCATAGGTATCGAAGTGTTACATATAGGCAACAGAGTAACCCCTCATGTAAATAGTCAAGTTTTTCTGTCAGTATTGTTTAGTTTCATTACTAATTTGCATATGAACTCATTTCTAAAATATATTTTATATTTATTTATTTATTAGAGAAAGAGAGAGAGAGAGAGAGAATGGGCGCACCAGGGCCTCTAGTCACCTCAAATGAACTCCAGACGCATGCACCACCATGTACATCTGGCTTATGTGGGTTCTGGGGAATCGAACCTGGGTCCTTAGGCTTCGCAGGCAAGTGCCTTAACCACTAAGCCATCTCTCCAGCTCTTTTTTTTTTTGTTTTTTTTTGGTTTCTGTTTTGTTTTGTTTTTGTTTTTTGAGGTAGGGTCTTGCTGTAGCCCATGCTGACCTACAGTTCACTGTGGAGTCTCAGGGTAGCCTTGAACTTGCACTGATCCTTCTACCTCTGCCTCCCGAGTACTGGGATTAAAGGCGTGCGCCACCGCACCTGGCCCTCAGCTGATTTTTTAACATTGTGATATGTGTACCTCTTTTCATTTATTCCATTATATTTACAAAAGGAAAACAATCACTTAAGCTCAAAATGATTTATATAAAGAAGGAAAGATGTGAGCCATGGTTGTAACTGAGTGTTAAAGCACTTTGTTAGCATTGACAAGGCCCTGGGTTAGATTCCCAGCACTCTCTACCCCGTTCCTCCAGTATAAGTACAGAGACAGTATACGAGTTTCTTCACACTTGATGACTAACTGTAAATGTTATAGTAGTGTTAAAGGTTACATCAATGTTACATAATATAAAAAGGAAGAAATGTTGCTTTGAATAAAATATCTTAGTATGAGAGACCTTTGAAGCTGTGTATTAGTCTAGAAGCAAATAATTTGAATTGGTAACATTGAAAATAATTTTTCAAAATGTAGTGAGGTATCCCAACATTTTATGTCAGGTTCTTTTCCTGAGTAGAACAGATATGATGGTTTGTGATCATTAATAGTTGCTAGTTTTTGGCACTTACTAAGGTTAATAATAAATAGTTACATCTAGGTCATTGTTCCATGTGTGCTGTCTTTTTCCATTTTCAGTGAAAATGTACTCTTTTGTTTTTACACCCTAAATAGTTTTAAACCCAATGAAGGAGTAATCATTATAGGAGCCACAAACTTCCCAGAGGCATTGGATAAGTAAGTATGAAAAGCTGTGAACCAGTTTTATATGCTGAAACCGTGTACTAGGTGAAGGTTGTTATAAAATAGCGTGTTGCATGATTCCATTTATATGAAGGGATTAGAACAATCAAGTCCAAGAGTGATTGCCAGAGACTTAGTGGGGAATATGTGATGACTACTAATAGATATAAAATTTCTTTTTGTGGGAAGGGAATATTGTAAAATTATAGTGAAATGATGTTTGCACAACTAAATATATTTAAAAGCAGTGACTTGCTTTAAATTCTGAATTGTTGCCAAGCATGGTGGTGCATGCCTTTAATCTGAGCACTTGGAGGCTAAGGTAGGAGGATTACTGTGAGTTAGAGGCCAGCCTGGAACTGCAGTGATTTGCAGGTCGAGCTGGGCTAGAGTGAGGCCCTACCTTGAAAAAAAAAATCTGAATTAAAAAAAAAATACTGAAAATATCCTTACATATATATCACACATTTAGGCATAAAGCACTTTAAAAACCTTTTATCTTATAGAAATTATTTGTATTTTCATGTCATCAGTAGTTTGTCTTTTATCTTTTTCTTTTTCTTTTTCTTTTTCTTTTTTTTTTTTTTTTTGAGGAAGCCCAACAGACTGGCTTTTTTTTTTTTTTTTTTAAGTGAGAACAAGAGAGGGAATTGGTGCTCCAGGGCCTCCAGGCACTGCAACCAGACTCCACATGCTGTGCTACCTTGTGCACACGTGCAACCTTGTGTGCTTGCGTCACTTTGTGTGTCTGGCTTATGTGGGACCCGGAGAATTGAACATGGGTCCATAGGCTTCGCAGGCAAGCGGCTGA
Organism: Dipus sagitta; assembly: GCA_036346955.1. NCBI lineage: Eukaryota > Metazoa > Chordata > Mammalia > Rodentia > Dipodidae > Dipus > Dipus sagitta. The sequence goes on from CM070773.1 coordinate 159,153,463, forward strand.
ACCACGAAACCATCTTTGTAGCCCAATTTGTCTTTTTTCTAATACAGCAAGCAGTATAACACTCTAGAGAGCAGTGGAAATGGATGTGTGATTCTTACTGTAGTTTACTATAAAATTGTTTTTGGTTGATACATGCTTTATTTCTGAGGTATAGTCTACTTTAGATGAACACATGTATGTAAATTAACCTTTGTTCTACCTTCTGTTTATTATTGATATCATTATTACTATTTTTCATGCAGGGTCTCACTATGTAGTCCGACTTGACCAGGAACTCCTTCTCAGCCTCCTGAGTACTTAAATTACAGGCGGGCTACCTATTTCAGCCATGTGTTTGTAAAAACTAAACAGTTGTGTTAAGAACTCTGTATAATCTGTGGCTACCATTGACCTCTTGTGTTTTGTGGGTATTAGCAAAGTGTAGTCAGCTTGTTCATTTTTATTCTCTTTTCATTTTGCCCTTAGTGCTTTAATACGTCCTGGTCGTTTTGACATGCAAGTTACAGTTCCAAGGCCAGATGTAAGAGGTCGAACTGAAATTTTGAAATGGTATCTCAACAAAATAAAGTTTGATAAGTGTAAGTCTAATTTTATAATACAAACATTCTTATCTGTACAAAATAGAAACAGATCTAATCACTCTACTTTTGGTTCATTTTGCTTTGTTTTTTTGAGGTAGGGTTTCACTCTAGCTTAGGCTGACCTGGAATTCACTATGGAGTCTTAGGGTGGCCTTGAACTCTCGGCAATCCTCCTACCTCTGCCTCCTCAGTGCTGGGATTAAAGGTGTGCATCACCACACCCAGCTGTTTTTGGTTCTTACTTGATGGTTGTTTGTTTCAAAAGACCGTCTAAATTTGTGTTCTCTTTTTTTTCTGTGTTCTTTCTATTCTTACTTATATGTCCTTTTTCAAGTCCATTCCGTGGTTAGTGTGCATCCAGCAAACTCTGTTCTTTGAATCCTGATTCCAAAGAAAGTTTTGTTTGGGGTTTTCAGACATGCATTTTTTGTTTGTTTTGTTTTGCGAGGTAGGGTTTTGGTGTAGCTCAGGCTGACTTAAAACTCACTTTAGTCCATGCTGGCCTCAAACTCATAGTGATCCTGCTACCTTCACCTCCTGAGTGCTGGGATTAAAGGCATGTACCACCATGCCTGGCTTCAGACAGGCATTTCGAAGCTGTATATATGTATGCATAGTTTTTTTAAAAATAAATTTATAATAGAAGCTAATGCACTCCTTTTAGAAAGCAAAGATGATACGAGACATGGAAATATGGACCCACTTGGGTTGTAAATAAAGATATTATAGATGCAGTATTATCAAAGATATTTCTCAAAATAACTAATAAATCTAAAATTGTCTCCAATAGAGAAGCTTTTTTGACCAAATTCAGAGCACTGAAGTTTGTGAGCATGCATTTTTAGTTGTAGTCTGACTGGAAAAGCATAGGATACATTTGAAATTTTTAATTTCATTATAGACATCTCTACCTCCCTGTGCCCTGAATGTTAAATTTAGGACATTTATGATTATTTTCTCAATTTCTGATTTCAGTTGTATATTCTAGTACTTTTCCTAAGAACTGCAAAGAACTAAAGTTTAGTTTTATAATTTAAAATATATATACATATTTATTTAACAGAGAGAAAGTGGTAGATATAGATACATATTTATTTACTTAACAAAGAGAAAGAGGTAGATATAGATAGAGAGAGGATGGGTACACCAGAGCCTCTAGCACTGCAAATGAACTTCAGACACCTGTACCACCATGTGCATCTGGCTTATGTGAGTACTGGGAAATCTATCCTGGGTAGGTAGTGCCTTAACTGCTAAGCAATCTCTCCAGGCCCTATTTATGATTTTTTTTTTTTTTTTTTTTTTTTTCTTTTGAGGCAGAGTCTCTAGCCCAGGCTGACATGGAACTCACTCTGTAGTCCAGGCTGGTCTCCAACTCATGGTAGCCTTCCTGCCTCTTCCTCCTGAGTGCTGGGATTAAAGGCAAGCGCCACCATGCCTGGCAAACTAAATTTTAGTGTTTTTTTTTTTTTTTCTGTTTATTTGTTTTTAACTTTTAACTATTTGTTTGAGAGAGGAGAGAGAGAACGGGAGACAGAGAGAATGGGTATGCTAAGGCCACTGTCTTGTGCATTTGGCTTATGTAGGTCCTAGGGAATTGAACCTGGGTCCCCTCCCCCTTAATCTCTAAGCCATCTCTCCAGTCCAAATTTTAATTTTTAAGTTGTAGTTCAGAATAATTGTGGTTTTTCTTCCTTCAAGACAAGAGTTCTTGAAAAGAAAAAAAAAAAAATGAGTTCATTGTGAAGAGCTTCAATTCAGCACTTTTGTGGATTTAATGCTGTGTTCTCTTTTCACAAAGCTGTCGACCCCGAAATCATAGCTCGAGGGACTGTTGGGTTTTCTGGAGCAGAGCTGGAGAATCTTGTGAACCAAGCTGCATTAAAGGCAGCTGTGGATGGAAAAGAAATGGTTACCATGAAGGAGCTAGAGTTTTCCAAAGATAAAATTCTAATGGGTAAGTCAGGCAGCCTTCTTCACTCTATCCTTTCCTCCCTTTTTTATTTATTTATTTGTTTGTTTATTAAACATATTTATTTATTTATTTGAGCATGAGAAGGGGGGGGGAGAGAATGGGCACTCCAGAGCATCCAGCCACTGCAGACAAACTCCAGACCCATGCACTCCCTTGTGCATCTGCCGTAAGTGGGTCCTGGAGAATTGAACCAGGATCCTTTGGCTTTGCAGGCAAATGCCTTAACCACTAAGCCTTCTCTCCAGCCCCTTTCCTCTCTTTTTACAATAAATTCTTTTTGGTAAGTAGTTTGTGAATATATCGTTAGAGCTCTGTCTGTGTTGAATTTAATCTTACTCTAGACTTGAGTATTCAGTATTTTAAGTGTCAACAATGGCCATTAGACTGTAATAGTTTTTATTTATTTATTTTTATTTTAGAGAGAGAGAGAGAGAGAATTGGCATACCAGGGTCTCAGTCACTGCAGTTGAACTCCAGATGCTTGTGCATGTGTGACCTTGCACTTGCCTCACCTTTGTGCGTCTGGCTTACGTAGGATCTGGAGAGTCAAACATGGGTCCTTAGGCTTTGCAGGCAAGCACCTTAATTGCTAAGCCATCTTTCCAGTCCTAGACTATAATATTTTTATTGCAATCTTGTGTAAGTGAATTGCAACTCAGGTATTTTTTAAAAATATTTTGATTTATTTGCAAGATAGGTTCTTGCTCTATATCCCAGGCTGTCTTTGAACTCCTGCAAAGCCTGAGCTGCCTGGGTATCATCCTGCATCCTCTCGCTATGGAGTTCTAGGATTACAGGCTGTCGTGTTCAGCATTTAAGTAAACTTACATAATTTTGAGCATTGCTTACATTTTTAACTTAGGGCCAGAACGACGAAGTGTAGAAATTGATAACAAGAACAAAACCATCACAGCCTATCATGAATCTGGTCATGCTATCATTGCATATTACACAAAGGATGCAATGCCTATCAATAAAGCTACAATCATGCCACGAGGACCAACCCTTGGACATGTAAGTTTCTTGCAGGATTTTCCCCACCCCTGGCCTATTGCTGTGGTTTGAAACAAGTGCTCATCAAGCATGTCCCAGTGTCTTTTGCTGTTTTTTTGTTTGTTTGTTTTTGAGACGGTATCTTACTCTGCAGCCCAGAAACTCTAGAATTTGTGGTTGTCTTCCTGCCTTAGCCTCTCAAGTGCTAGGGTTATAGATGTGAGCTACCATGCTGGCAATGCCCCATTTCCATATATTTATTTGCTTTTCAAGTAGAGCCATTCAAAAGTTTGTATGAAATTGCTGATGGGTTACAAAGAAAACTAAGCCACTTTTTAAGCTTTTTTTCTGTCCAGAACAATATTAAAATAAGATACATTGTAATAATTTTCTGTTAGAGGATTTTCATAATACATTTCAAGTGTGATCATGTAAATTATAAAATATAATTGAGGAATGACTGCAGACTTTAATTCTTACATGTTTAACTGTGCTACTTAACCAGAGGTGAAATTATGGATCATGGTGACTAGTTTCATAGTTTCTAAGGTTTTTCTCAGTGCAGGTTTCAGTCTCATATCTTCCTGATATATGGAATTTTAAATATTCTTATGCAGATGGGATACAACAGTCCTGTTACAGCCATATCCACTTACTGCTTATAGCATGTATTTTTATGGAGAATTTTTCTTATGTTTTATATTGTTATTGTCTCATTATTCACCTAGTGACCATCTCTACTAAATGCCTTTGACTTTCAGCATTATTATATTAAATTCTGTCCATGGTGAGAGTTAAGTGATTTATGAATATATTTCAGAGCTGTGTCTGTGTGTCTTTGTCTGTGTGTCCTTCAATTGTGCAGGTGTCACTGCTGCCTGAGAATGACAGATGGAACGAAACTAGAGCCCAGCTGCTGGCACAAATGGATGTTAGCATGGGAGGAAGAGTGGCAGAGGAGCTTATATTTGGAACTGACCATATCACAACAGGTTGATTTAATTTATATATTTATTTATTTATTTTGACATAGCGTGTCACTAGTCCAAGCTGACCTGGAACTCTAGTTCATGCTGGCCTCGATCTCAAAGACCCTTCTAACTCTGCCCCCTGAATCCTCTTACCTGCCTCCTGAAGGCTGGGATTAAAGTTTGCATGCACCACCACACCTGGGTACAAGCTGATTTTAGATTATGTATTCACTTCGCATTTGTGGTTGTTGCTTCAAAGATACTGTCAAAAATCATGTCATGTTTATTTTTAGGTGCATCCAGTGATTTTGATAATGCAACAAAAATTGCTAAGAGGATGGTTACTAAATTTGGAATGAGTGAAAAGGTAATAGTTAATTTCACACATCAGGATGTTCCATGTGTTTGATTATCAATTGGTAACTTACTCTTTTCCCTTGTCTAATTCTAAGGCATTTGAGACTTTATTCTACATTGTCCTAATGATATTCTCTTAGTAGAAAGATACAGCATTACCTGCTTAGACATTACCTGTTACATCATGAGTTAACCAAGTAATAAATTATTTAACTTTATCATATGGCATAAAATTCCTGAGTTTCTTGCTTCTTTTTGAGGCACACTCAAAAGACTGCTGCCCTTTTTTTTTTTAATGAGAGAGAGAGAGAGAGAGAGAGAGAGAGAGAATTGGCACACCAGGGCCTTCAGCCACTACAATCAAATTCCAGACACGTGCACCCCCCCCCCTTGTGTGCATGTGCAGCCTTGCATGCTTGCATCACTGTGTGTCTGGCTAATGTGGGGCCTGGAGAGTAGGACATATGAGTCCTTAGGCTTCACAGGCAAGCGCCTTAACTGCTAAGCCATCTCTCCAGACCTCTTGCTTTCTTTTTGAGGTAGGGTCTCACTCTAGCCCAGGCTGACCTGGAATTCACTATGTAGTCTCTGGCTGGCCTCTAACCACTCCTTCTACCTTTGCCTCCCAAGTGTGGGGACTAAAGGTTTGCGTCACCATGCCTGGCTCTCAAGAGTATTTTTAAAGCCGGGCATGGTGGTGCACGCCTTTAATCCCCGCACTTGGGAGGCAGAGGTAGGAGGATCTCTGTGAGTTCAAGGCCACTCTGAGACATAGTGAGTTCCAGATCAGCCTGAGCTAGAATGAAACCCTACCTCAACCCCCCCCCCCAAAAAAAGAGCATTTTAAAAAATGTATTTGTTTACTTTGAGAGAGAAAGGCAGGTAGAGAAAGAATGGGCACAGCAGGACCCACTGCAAATGAACTCCAGGGACATGTACCACTTTGAGCATCTGTTTTACGTGGATACTAGGGAGTCAGACCTTGTTCCTTAGCCTTTGAAGGCAAGCGCCTTAACTGCTAATACATCTCTCCAGTTCCTCAGTTAAGGCGCTTGCCTGCAAAACCAAAGGACCCAAGTTCGATTCCCCAGTACCCACATTAGCCAGATGCACAAGGTGGCAAATGTGTCTGAAGTGCCTTTGCAGCAGCTGGAGGCCCTGGAATGCCCATTTATTCATTCATTCTCTCTCTCTCTCAAATAAATAAAATAAAAATAAATAAAAATAGCTTTTAAATATATACTTTAGGGCTGGAGGAATGGCTTAGTGGTTAAGGCCCTTGCCTGCAAAATATAATGACCTTGATTTGATTCCCTACTATCCATATAAAGCCAGATGCACAAAGTAGCGCGTGTATCTAGAGTTTGTTTGCAGTGGCTCGAGGCCCTGGCACTCGTATTCTTGCCTATCCCCGTCTGCCTACAAATAATTAACTATTTTAAAAATATATTTATTAGAGTGAGACCCTACCTCAAAAACATAAAAATAAATAAAATATATTTATTTATTTGAAAGCAGAGAGAGAGAGAGAAGGAAGGAGAGAAAGTGAATAGGTGTACCAGGGCCTCTTACTACTGCATACTCCATATACATATGCTACTTTGGGCATCTGAGTTTTCATGGGTATTAGGGATTCAAATCTGGGCCATCAGGCTTTGTAAACAAGTGCCTTTAACCACTGAGCCATCTTTCCAGCCCCTCAAGGAATCTTTATGTTGTATTTCTTCTTGCCCCCTACCTCTGTCCTTAGAGTTTGTTTACTTATGTTTGTGGTTGTAATTTCTCTGTTAAATTTCAGGGCTTCTTGTTCACTTACTTTCCTCTGGTTTTAGCTTGGAGTTATGACCTACAGTGATACAGGGAAACTCAGTCCTGAAACTCAATCTGCCATTGAACAAGAAATAAGAATCCTTCTAAGGGTAATATTTTTCTTACCTTACTTGTTTTTTTTTTGTTGTTGTTGTTTTGTTTTTGTTTTTGAGACATAAATGCTTAAGTAGGTACTTTCAAATTTTTTTATAAGGGCTTGGGAGATGGCTCAGCAGTTAAAGCACTTGCTTGTAAAGCATGACAATCTGGGTTCAATTCACCAATGCCCACCTAAAGTCAGATGCACAAGATGGTACATGAACCTGGAATTTGTTTGCAGAGGCAGGAGGCCCTGTTGTGCCCGTTCCCCACTCTGCTCTTAAATAAGTAAAAAAAATAATAAGACTAATTTCTAAAGAAAGGTACGGAGGGGAGCTGGGGATATAGTTCAGTGGTAAAGACTGTTTGCCTAGCTTGTGAAAGGCCCTGGGTCTAATCCCTAGCACTGCAAACAAAATGAGGGATGACAGCTAATGTTTCTCTCTTCAGTAGATAGAAATCTCACTATAGGTCGGCCGTGGTGGTGCATGCCTTTAATCCCAGCACTTGGGAGGCAGAGATAGGATTCCCGTGAGTTCAAGACCACCCTGAGACTACAGAGTAAACTCCAGGTCAGCCTGGGTTGGAGCAAGACCTTACCTACAAAAAGAAAGGAAAGGTGTTGGAAAGCCACCTCTTGTCCTGTTGCTGGGGATATGGCTCAGTGGGTAAAGCTTAAAAGTTCAGATTCCTAGAACCCACATAAAGCCAGATGCAGTAGCATGGTTCTGTGGTCCCAGCACTTTTACACGGAGGTGGGAAGTGGGAGGTGGAGACAGGAAAATCCAGAAACTCATGAGCCAACTAGCCTTGCATATGCAGTGGCAAACAAGAGACCCTGCTTCAAAAAGGTGAGAAGAAAGGACTGACATCTGAGGTTGTCCTCTGACCGCCACACTTGTGTTGTGGCCGGTGCTCATTCACACACATGAATCCACACAAGTCATACATATATACAAGAAAGATTGAAAAACAAAGAAAAATATGAAATCTCTTGTCCTGAACTGGGTCTTACTTTGTTTTCACCATGGGTAAGTAGAATTTGTACTTTTAGCTTCAATACTTGAATCAGAACATTATTTATTGAATCTCTTTGTCACGTGTTTAACATATATATTGCTTGGTTGCTTTGTCTCCAGCAATATGCATGTACCAGGAATACAAAATAATCACACATAGCTCATTTTGTCTGCAATGTCCCATGCAGAATAGGATAATAGAATGTATGTGCATGTATATAGGCTGGGAAATGGCTCAGCAGTTAAAGGCACTTGCTTGCAAATCCTGCTGGCTCAGTTTCAAGTTCCAGCGTCTGCATAAAGCTGAATGTAAAAGTCCTTCCCCAACCACCCCCGAGGTAGGGTCTCAGTTTATCTCAGGCTGACCTGGAATTCACTATGTTGTCTCAGGGTAGCATCAAATGCACGGCCATCCTCCTAGCTCTGCCTTCCAAGTGCTGGGATTAAAGGTTTGTACCACCACATCCAGTTCAAAGCTGGATGTAAAGTTTGTTTTTAATTTGTTTGAGAGAGAGACAGAGAATGGGCACGCCAGAGCCTCCAGCCACTTCAAACAAACTACAGACATGTGCACCACCTGGCTTATGTGGGTCTTGGGGAATCAAACCTGAGTCCTTTGGCTTTGCAAGTAAGCGTCTTAACTGCTAAGCCATTCCTCCAGCCCCTGTAAGTTTTTTATAGAGCGAATTTATGTCATTAGTAGATACTGTGTTAGTACGGACATGTCAGAGCTGCTTGGATTAGGGTAATGGAATCAGAAGAGAAGCAGCATGGAGTGGGCTGAGAAATGCTGGTGTTTTGTTATACCTCATTTCCCAGACTTCTGCCTCGGATAGCTAGATTTCTTTCCTTCCATTAGCTGAAGTACACAGAGACCAAATGGGATATAGTAGGTGGGGCATTGGGTGGAGTCTCAGTTTGTTTTCCTACATACTGAACTTGGAGCATCATAGCGAGTGTCTCCAGTCAGAAGTAGGACAGTTGGTCTGGAGCTTACTGGAAAGGTTGTTTATGTGGTCCGCTTGGATCCTCCAGTTTCCCACCTTAAGGTAATTCTTGGAATGGCTAAGAACTAGTATTTCTATTGAATGAGTGATGTAATCAAGATCTTTCTTAGGTGGTGTTAGAAGAGGGTCGGATAGATAAATGATTTTGTCTTTAAAGAAATAGTACTTTTGTTGGGCGTGGTGGCGCACGCCTTTAATCCCAGCACTCAGGAGGCAGAGGTAGGAGGATCTCTGTGAGTACAAGGCCACCCCGAGACTATGTAGTGAAGTCCAGGTCAGCCTGAGCTGCAGTGAGACCCTACCTCAAAAACCAATAAGAAAAGGAATAGTACTTTCTATACAAGGACAGACAAAAGTAAAACATCCTGAAAGACAGAGACTCTTCTGAAACATTTTCAAAGTCCTTCTATTGTAATACTCTCCATATTCTATCTATAGTTTTATGAACAATTTGTGCTTGGGAGAGAGAATTGGTGCACCAGGGCCTCCAGCCATTGTGATTGAACTCCAGACATGTGTGCCAGCCTTGTGTGCATGTGCGACCTTGCACATGTGTCACTTTGTGCATCTAGCTTACATGGGATCCTGGGCGTTGAACATGGGTTCTTAGGCTTCGTAGGCAAGTGCCTTAACTGCTAAGCCATCTCTCCAGCCCTAAACCCAAGCTTTAAAAAAAAATCCTTTGCAAGTTATAAGTCACATTGTATTTCTTTTGTCTTTGCCTATGGTTTTAGCTTCCTTACATTTTCTGCTGTTTTATATGTGCTCTTCTATTTCAGGAGTCCTATGAACGAGCGAAACATATCTTGAAAACTCATGCAAAAGAGCATAAAAATCTAGCAGAAGCTTTGTTGACCTATGAGACTTTGGATGCCAAAGAGATTCAAATTGTTCTTGAGGGGAAGAAATTAGAAGTGAGATGATACCCCTCTTGCTATGACTGCGTGGCTGGTTTTATTACGAGACTCTAAGTAGTACTGCAGTAGTCTCCTTTTGCAGCTCTCTGCCCCTCCCCCTCCTGGACAGCGTCATTCAGGGCTGTGAAACACTGTCAGTCTTTTGTCACATTCTATACTTTGGTATTTCCATGATGACACTTGTGCAAATTAGCCACCTACAACAAATATATTTTAAAAATAAAGAACTATTAAGGATTGAAAATGGCTTATTTGAAAAACGTCAATCAGTTATGTTGAATGGAATAATTGTGTGGTTGGTTTCTCTACTGGAAGTGAGTAAAACCTGTGCCTTTGGCTACTGGTGTTTTTGTTTTTATATATTTATTTATTTTTCTTTATTTATTTGACAGAGAAAGGGGGGAGAGAGAGAATGGGTGCACCAGAGCCTGCAGCCACTGCAAACGAACTCCAGACAGGTGTGCCCCCTTGAGCATCTCTAGCGTGGATCCTGGGGAATTAAGCCTGGGTCCTTTGGCTTTGCAGGCAAACACCTTAACTGCTAAGCCATCCCTCCAGCCCCTGTTTTTGTTTTTTTAGGATGGAGTAATCCTTTATTTTTACACACTTAAATGACGAGGTTTTCATGAGGTCATCTTGTCAATGGAGAATGGAGACTGGAAAGCAGCCTCCAACCTTCAGCAGCTGATCTCAGGGCCGCAACGCCCCCTTGTCCATGTGGTGGGGGGTGAACTTCTCCTTCATCAGCTTAGTCCACTGCCTCTTGATGGCATCCATGTGCTTCATTGTTTTGTATCGAAGCAAGCATTCTATGAGACCATCAAGCTGTACCTTATGCTCTTTCCTAGCCCGGCTGCCACCAATCCCATGTGCACATTCTATCCATTCTTTTTCAAAAGCATGGCTTTGAGAAGGAACCTTGAAAGGCTGTTCAGAACTTTGGATTGTAAAGTGATTATTCAGGTGAAGGAAAGGGTGTGGGCCTGCAGTGCCCTTGTCTCCTCCTGGACGCAGCTTGACAGTCTGGCTTAAAGGCGGTGCAGACACAGTCTGTTTTTGGTTTTTTGTGGCATTTATTTATTTATTTGAGGTAAGGTCTCTTTCTAGCCCAAGCTAACCTGGAACTTACTCTGGAGTCCCCAGCTGACCTGAAACTCAGCAATCCTCCTACCTCTGCCTTCTGAGTGCTCATGGCTACTGATAAAGACAACATGACATTTATTGGTTGGTAAATCATTCCTATGTACATCAGTGGAAACAATATTAAGACATATTTAAGCCAGGCATGGTGGCGCACACCTTTAATTCCAGCATTCTGGAGGCAGAGGTAGGAGGATTGCTGTGAATTCAAGGCTACCAAATTCCAGGTCAGCCTTGGCTAGAGTGAGACCTTACCTTGAAAAAAACAAATATATATACTTATGCCCCTGATTGGCCATATATAAAATTGCTTAGAAAACAATTTAAGAGAAGTATAAGGATTTAACCAGAATTTAAATAACTTTTTTTTTTGGTATTTTGAGGTAATGTTTCAATCTAGTCCAGGCTGACCTGGAATTCACTATGTAGTCTCAGGGTGACCTTGAACTCAACTGGAGATCCTCCTACCTCTGCCTCCGGAATGCTGGGATTAAAGGAGTGCATCACCATGCCCATCTTTTTTTGTTTGTTTGTTTGTTTGGTTTTAAGTGTTTGTCAAGAGTTAGACAAGTTCATTCAGGGCACAATACTGTGCTATATAAAACAAGCATTATTCTGAATAGCTGTATCATTATGTTTAATCTCAAAAGCAAAATGAAGCCAAAAACTCAATTCTTGTTTATTTTTTTATTTATCAATTTGAGAGTGACAGAGAGAAAGAGGCAGAGAGAGAGAGAGAGAGAGAGAGAGAGAGAATGGGCGTGGCTTCACAGGCAAGCACTTAACCGCTAAGCCATCTCTCCAGCCCCCAAAAACTCAATTCTTTTCACAATGATCTCTGAACTTCTTTAGGCTAGAAAAGGAAGGGCTTGTTTATGTATCAGTCAGGTTTTGTGAATATGACCATATTGCAGGATTTACAGATGAATTTTCGTAGAACATATTTTAGAGTGCATTGTATTGGTGTTAATAACCAAATTACATCCTAAAAGTAACCTAAAATTACCTGCAGTTTTCTCATTTAAGCTATACATATCTTCAGTGAAGAAAAAAGATATATTTAGAGGCACCTTATTACATATTTTTGACTTTTTTGTTATCTTAAATTGTATTGGAATTTCACATAGAAATGTTGACAGATTCAGATTAACTAGTTTTTTGTTTGTTTGTTTGTTTTTTGTTTTTGCTTTTTCAAGGTAGGGTCTCACTGTAGCCCAGGCTGACCTGGAATTTACTATGTAGTCTCAGGCTGGCCTTGAACTCACGGCGATCCTCCTACCTCTGCCTCCCAAGTGCTGGGATTAAAGGCGTGCGCCACCATGCCCAGCTCTAACTAGTTGTTTTATAATGGAAATTTTCAAACATGTAAAAGTTGAAAGTAATGGGCTGAAGGGATGGCTTAGCAGCTAAGGTACTTGCCTGCAAAGCCAAAGGATCCAGATTCAATTCCCCAGGACCCACTTAAACCAGATGCACAAGGTGGCACATGCATCTGGAGTTCATTTGCAGTGGCTAGAGACACTGGCGTGCACATTCTCTCTCTCTCTCCCTCTCTCTCTCAAAAAAATAAAAATAAAGTTTGTTTGTTTTTTTAAATTGGAAGTATAACATAGTGAATCCCCAGAGAGCCATCATCAATTTTTAAGAGTTATCAAAGCTGGGCATGGTGGCATATGCCTTTAATTCCAGCACTCAGGGAGGCAGAGGTAGGAAGATCTCCATGAGTTTGAGGCCACCCTAAGACTACAATAATGAATTCCAGATCAGCCTGAGCCTGGAGTAGAGCAAGACCTTACCTCAAAAGAAAAAAATTTTTTTTTCAGTGTATGGTTTAAGGTATTTATTGATTGGAAAAAAAAGCTAATTTTAGAATAGGTTTCTCTATGATTTTTGTCTTGGTTTTGTTTTGTTTATTTATTTATTTGCAAGCAGAGATAGACACACATGGAGAGAATAGGTGTGCCAGGATCTCTAGCTGCTGCATATGAACTCTAGATGCATGTGCACCTTTAGTGCATATAGCTTTATGTGGGTACTGGTGAATCGAACCTGGGTCATTAGGTTTTGTAGGCAAGTGCCTTAACCCCTGGCCCCTTAGTTGTTTGTTTGTTTGTTTTTGTTTTTAATTTTTTTTTTTTTTTTTTTTAGGTAGGGTTTCACTCTAGCTCCAGCTGACCTGGAATTCAATATGTAGTCTCAGGGTGGCCTCAAACTCACAGCAATCCTTCTACCTCTCTGAGTGCTGGAATTAAACACATGCGCCACCACGCCCAGCTAGTTTTGTTTTTGAGGTAGGGTCTCATTGTCTCCCAGGCTGACCTGGAACTCACTTTGTAATCCCAGACTGGCCTTGAACTCATAGGGATCCTCCTACCTCTGCCTCCCAAGTGCTGGGATTAAAGGTGTGCACTACTCTGCACAGCTTCTCCAGGATTTTAGTTCATTTTAATATGTTACTTTTTGGTGTTGGGGATTGAACCCAGATCCTCACGCTTGCTAAGCATCCACTCAGCAATATCCCAAGCCCTCACTATTTTGTCACTACAAAGTCTTGCATCTTACTGACTTTTAAAGCAAGCTTCTTGTTTTAGGGTAATTTTAGATTTGCAAAGATGATAAGAACAAAGTTTCTTTATACTCCTCCCTCAGTCTCTGCTTTTGCTACTGTTACCTTGTTAGATTGTGGTAGTGTGAAAACTAAGAACTAAGAAACTAAGAGTGAGTCATTCACCTGAATTTTGTCAGTTTCACATGAACACTGTTTTTGTTTTGTTTTGCTTTGCTTTTCACTAACTGTGCTCCTCACTGGTGGTGTTTCTGGTCGCACCTTCAGGAGCTTCTGAAGGACTGTGGGATGACTGACAGGCACAGCACAGCCTTTTGCTGACAAAGGAGCTGTGGAGAGACTCTTACAACTCCACCAGGAATCCCCCACACGCATGGGTAACCTGGACCCATACTATGTGTTCAGCTGAAATCTGCAGAGCGCTTTACAAGAGAGCTCTCCTGGACTGGACCAGAGCGCACACCTTCCGGTCCTGACTCGTTGCTGCTGGGTTGAGGATTTCTGCTTCTTTGTTGGGAGTCCGGGGGAGGCATTTCCCAGGCATTGCAATTTCACATTCAGAGCACTGAGAACTCCAAGTGGAGAATGCTAAAATAGACTTCGGTTTCCCTGCATCTTTTCTGTATTCGATAATTTAAAATTCTTTTTTTTTTTTGCTTATTCATAATATCTAAAAAATTTTTTATACTATTGATGAGTGTTTTTATATGGCTTGAATGAGCTTTCCTGCTCCTATGGAAGTCACATATAAGGGCATGAGATTCTTTATCCCACTAGCAGAGTGAGTGAGTGTGTGTGTGTGTGTGTGCTTGTGTGTGTGGTGTGCTGATGTGGTGTCCTATACACTCGTCTGTTTTGGCCCCTGCTCCCCACAAGACTGGGGTCAAGGATGTGCATGGCCACACCCATTTGATTATGTGGGTTCTGGAGATTTGAACTCAGGCCCTCATGCTTGTGGAGGAAGCACACTTAACCACTGAGCCATCGCTCCAGCCCCAGCCAGCACTGTTTGTAAGAGAACTTAAGAAGTCAGATGTGGAGTCACTGCAATAATAGCATCCGTGAAGTGAAGGAATGCATGGCTACTCTCAGGGAGAGAGAAGCGGTTGTGTTTGCCTCTGGCCTTTTATTTATTTATTTGAGAGTGACAGACAGAGAGGAAAAGAGGCAGAGAGAGAGAGAGAGAGAGAGGGAGAGAATGGGTGCGGCCAGGGCCTCCAGCCCCTGCAAATGAACTCCAGATGCATGCGCCCCCTTGTGCATCTGGCTTACATGGGTCCTGGGGAATTGAGCCTTGAACTGGGGTCCTTAGACTTCACAGGCAAGCACTTAACCGCTAAGCCATCTCTCCAGCCCTGCCTCTGGCCTTTTGACAATGATGTGCCAACCAGATTGTGGATGACTGATTAAGCCTGGTAGGAATTATGTTTTGTAAAGAACCCAGCGGGTGTATTTATTGCTGCCCATCATGTGGCAAACCTTGGGAGAACTCCAGAGCTTGTGGCCCGAGCAGCATGGAAGGAGGAATGAAATATAAGTGTGCAGTACAGGTCATAAGACAAGAGTGGTGTGGAGCTTTTATTAACCAGCAACTTAAAAAAATATTTCACTTATTTATTTATTTGACAGAGAAAGGGAGAGGGAGAGGGAGAAAGAGAATGGGCATGCCAGGGTCTCCACCCACTGAAAACGAAACTCCAAACACATGTGCCCCCTTGTGCATCTGGCTAATGTGGCTCCTGGGGAATCGAACCTGGGTCCTTTGACTTTGCAGGCAAATGCCTTAACTGCTAAGCCATCCTTCCAGCCCAGCCAGCAAGTTAAAAAAATATATATTTATTCACAAGGAGAGAGAGAGAGAGAGCGCATGCCAGGGCCTCCAGCCACTGCAAACTCCAGATACATGTGTCACTTTGTGCATGTGGCTTACGTGAGTACTGGGGAATCAAACCTGAGTCCTTAGGCTTTGCAGACAAGCACCTTAACCATTGAGCAATCTCTCCAGCCCCTAGCCAGCAACTTTTGTATTTGGAGAAGAACCATCCTCAAATGTGGCCATGCATCAAGGAATTGCTAGTCACAGAAACAACAGTTGTATTCAGTAAACCTAGGTGCCTGGTACCACTGCTGTGGAAGTGGACTTTGAGATGAGGCCTAATTTGTTGTACATAATCAGCCACCACACTGGCTTGTGAATAAGCCTAATGAGGCTTCTATAGGAGTATTGAAAAGTGGTTTTACAAGCCTGAAAGAATTGAAACCTCTGTGTTTGGGCTGGGATCAATCTATTTATGCATTTAACAAAAGACTCTTTCTGGTCAGCATTTAAAATGTGCTTATTATGTATTCTAATTGGTCATTCTTAAGATTACACAGTGTTGAGTTTTGTCTTTTAATCTCATGCCAAAATCTTAACAATATATGAGCAATTAAGAAAGATTAGGTGTCAAAATATCCAGCACAATAAATATATCATACAATGTAAAAAACAGAATACATGTGTTTTGATGTCATAAAGAAACAAAATCCCAAAGGTCCCAGGGGCATGGCGGGTTAGTGTGTGTTACTTGTACAGAAGCCAAGCCCAGGAACAAAGGGCACACTCACAGAACCTAGTCTTGTCCTTCAGTCGTTCCACATTGCAGGGTCTCACAGATATTGGCCTGCTCACACTATGCTTATGTCTTCCAAATTTATACCAGCATACTTTAGGTTTGCTTGTGAATTTTTTTGTTTTTCCAGGTAGGGTCTCATTTTAGCTCAGGCTGACCTGGAGTAGTCTCAGGGTGGCCTTGAACTCACAGCAATCGTCCTACCTCTGCCTCTCAAGTGCTGAAATTAAAGGCGTGCGCCACCACGTCTGGCATAAATACAGCTGAGACGTCTTTTCTTTTTTCTTTGATTTTTTGAGGTAGGGTCTCACTCTAGCCCAGGCTGACCTGGAATTCACTATGTAGTTTCAGGGTGGCCTCGAACTCATGGTGATCCTCCTACCTCTGCCTTGCTTGCAATTTTTTTTTTTTTTTTGGGTTTTCGAGGTAGGGTCTCACTCTAGCCCAGGCTGACCTGGAATTCACTATGTAGTCTCAGGGTGGCCTCGAAATCACGGCGATCCTCCTACCTCTGCCTCCCGAGTGCTGGGATTAAAGGCGTGCGCCACCACGCCCGGCTGCAATTTTTTAAAAACTTACCAAGTCTTACAGTCTTTCTATGTCTTATTTTAGGCTGTTAAGTAAGACCTAAAAAATCTTACATTGTTTAAGAAGCACCTGTCTTTAATAATGTCTCCAGACCCCACCACCACCAAGAGCCTTATGGTTAATTATAGTTAATTTAATGTTTGCACTCTGAGATTCCACTTAACAAGGAGGAGGGGGTACAAAAATAGAATGGGAGGTGCAGTTAAATATTCTTATTAAGATGGAGCCTTTGTCTTGTGCAGAGTGTGTAGGATGAATGAACAGGATGAGTGTGTAGCATAAACACATAGAATGAGCATTGGATTGGTCAGGGCTCTCTAGAGGAACATAACTGATACAAGGAATTTGTATTAAAAGGGGATTTATTGCATCAGCTTAGGGCAGTCCAGCAATAGCAGTCTGCAGGCATGAGAGTTAAGGAATCTGGTAGCTGCTCAGGAAGGGATTCTCTTCCCCCAGAGCTTCCTTACATAAAGCCCCTCTCCTCTCCAGGAGGGCTGCTCACTCTCAGGAAAGGGCTCACCCTGGAAGAAGGACTTCCTCCTTCAGTTACTCTTTTCTAGAAGCAACTTCAGAGATCCAACCAAGAGGAATGTGTGGATTCCTAACCTGATCAAATTGACAACAGAACTTTACTATCTCAGACATATAGCTTGAACATGTAGGGCAATCATGTAGAATGAATGTGTACGATGAATATGTGGGATGGCCATGTAGAATGAGCATGTAAAATGAACATGTGGGGCTGGAGAGATGACTTAGTGGTTAAGGCACTTGCCTGCAAAGCCTAAGGATCCTGGTTTGATTTCCCAGTACCCATGTAAGCCAGATGCATAAGGTAGCGCATGCATCTGGAGTTCATTCCTTGCAGTGACTAGAGGCTCTGGCATGCCCATTCTCTCCCTCCCTCTCTCTCTCTCACACTCTCTCTCTTTCTCTCTCAAATAAATAAATATTTTAAAAATATACATGTAGAATGAGCATATAGAATTAGAATGAACATATAGAATGAGCATGTAGCTCCTTGGTAAACACATTTGAAAGGTAGAGATGCTGTATTGTAGCTAACCAAGTCTGAGCTATAAAATTTCTAATTTATTGTATTTTTCCACACCTGTCAGATGTTTCTCAACAATTATTTTTTGTTGGAATTGTGATTTTTTGGGGGGGAGGCTGGGGAGATTTCTCATGGGTTATAAACATTTCCTTGAATTGTGATTTTTTTTTTCCCCCTTTATTTTCTCAACCTCTCTTGCAAAAAGTAGTTTTGGGGCTGGAGGAATGGTTTAGTGGTTAAGATGCTTGTCTGCAAAGCCAAAGGACCCAGGTTCAATTTCCCAGTACCCACATAAGCCAGATGCGCAAGGTGGTGCATGCGTCTGGAGTTCATTTGTGGTAGCCGGAGGCAATGGAGCACCTATTCTCTCCCTCCCCGCCCCTCTCAAATAAATGAATAAAATTTTTTTAAAAAGTAGTTTCTGCTAACAAATTGAGCAGACATCTAATATTTTTATATGCCTTTTAAGCTGTGTAATATATTTAGATGTTTGAAAATATTTATGATGTATTATTTAGTCAACACAATGATAATGTGTATTAATGTTAGTTCAAGCATTCTTTTATAATGTCTGGGAATGTGTGGTTATTGTGGAAGAAATAATTTGTCATTTTTGTCATTTCACTAGCTTGTAAAACTTACAGAGCTTGAACATCTAAATAATGAAATGCATTTATCATCACTGAAATAGTTTTGCTTAAAATGGACTTATTTGTAGAAAACAAAATGAAATGCACTTCAATTAATCCCAGTTAATGTAAAGTGTGTTCTCATTTTATTTTTTACAAATGAAGGATTAAATGAAGTTAGAATTTTAATAAACTTATAGACAAAATTTGTTAGAGTCACAAACACTTTTAAAAATATTATTTATTTAAGAGAAAGAGATAGATGATGGATAGAGAAAAAATAGGCATGCCAGGACTTCCAGCCACTGCAAACTCCAGATGCATGTGCCACCTTGTGTATCTGGCTTACATGAGTACTGGGGAATCAAACTTGGGTCCATTTGGCTTTGCAGGCAAGTGCCTTAACTGCTAAGCCATCTCTCCAGCTCCACTTTTTTTTTGTACAAATTCATGCATGTGTATAAATATATTTTGATCATATTCATTCCCCTATTATATTTATCTTTTTAAATTTTAACTTTATTTTTTTATTTTTGAGAGAGAGAGAGAGAGACTGGGTGCCCCAGGGCCTTTCAGCCCCTGTAAACGAACTCTAGACACGTGCACCCCCTTGTGCTCATGTGCCCCATTGCACACTTGCATCCCTTTTGCGTCTGGCTATAAGTGGGACCTGGAGATTCCAACAAGCTTTCTTAAGGCTTCGCAGGCAAGTGCCTTAACTGCTAAGCCATCTATCCAGCCCCCTATTATATTAATCTCTAGTCCCCCTCCAACTCCTACTGAACCCCTTCATCTTCCTTACTAGACTCTCTTTCACCTACATATCTTTTCCTTTTGGCAGCTCTGAGTTTAAACAGGGTTGCTGACATGAGCCTAGGTGAGGGGCTATTGGAGTGAAGACAACCTCTAGAGAGTACAGCACTGAAGACAATGGCTCCCCTTCCCCAGCAACCACTCACTGCCAATGACTCACAACGATCCTCCTACCTCTGCCTCCCAAGTGCTGGGATTAAAGGCATGTGCCACCAAGCCCAGCTCTTTCTAATTTTTTAAAATAACTACTTGCAATTTCATACAGTGTCAAGTCACTATATCTTAATCTATACCTCATCAAAGTATACCTCCATGAAGTATTCAGCAATATAAGAATATTTTTGTTTATTTGAGAGAGAGAGAGAGAAAGAGAAGGAGGGAAGGAGACAGAGAGAGAGAATGGGCATGCCAGGGTCTCTAGCCACTATAAATGAACTCTAGACACATGGGCCACCTTGTGCATCTGGCTTTACGTGGGTACTGGGGAATCAAACCGGGGTCCTTGGGGCTTTATAGACAAGCACCTTAACCACTAAGCCATCTCTGCAGCTCTGTCCCTCTTTTTTTTTTTTTTTTTTTTTTTTTGGTTGTTCAAGTTAGGGTCTCACTCTAGCTAGGCTGACCTGGAATTGACTATGTATTCTCAGGGTAGCCTTGAACTCATGATGATCCTCCCACCTCTTCCTCTCTGCTGGGATTAAAGGTGTGCGCCACCACACCTGGCTTGTCCCTCACTTTAAAAAAAATTTATTATGTATTTATTTATTTGACAGAGAAAAAGGGAGAGAGAGACAGAGAGAATGGGTGTTTATCTTTATTTATTTATTTGAGAGCGACAGACAGAGAAAGAAAGAGGCAGATAGAGAGAGAGAGAGAATGGGTGCGCCAGGGCCTCCAGCCACTGCAAACGAACTCCAAATGTGTGCGCCCCCTTGTGCATCTGGCTAACGTGGGTCCTGGGGAATTGAACCTGGGTCCTTTGGATTGGCAGGTAAATACCTTAACGGCTAAGCCATCCAGCCCTGTCCCTCACTTTTTTTATGCCTACAAAAATCTTCTCATATGCCGGGCGTGGTGGCACACGCCTTTAATCCCCGCACTTGGGAGGCAGAGGTAGGAGGATTGCCATGAGTTCGAGGCCACCCTGTGACTCCATAGCGAATTCCAGATCAGCCTGGGCTAGAGTGAGACCCTACCTCGAAAAACCAAAAAAAAAAAAAAAAAAAAAAAACAACAACTTCTCATCTACATTAATTCTTCTAAAACCTCACTACTACCTCTGAGACCTCCAATCCATGTACCTTCCATCTCATACTATATTCATTTCCTTCTTTCCTCATTCCTTCATTTCACTACTTAAATTCTCATACCCTTTGCTCTAAAAATTTTATAAGGTGCTGGGTGTGGTAGCTCATGCCTTTAATCCCAGCACTTGGGAGGCAGAGGTAGGAGGATCGCCATGAGTTCAAGGCCACCCTGAGACTACATAGTGAGTTCCAGGTCAGCCTAGGCTAGAGTGAGACCCTACCTCAAGAAACCAAAATAATAAAATAAATAAATAAATAAATAAAAATAATAAATTCTATGAGGTCTGGGGAAATGGCTCAGCAGTTAAAGGCACTTGCTTACAAAGCCTGCCAGCCTGGGTTCAATTTACCAGGACCTACATAAACCAGATGCACCAAGTGGTACGTGCATCTGGAGTTTGTTTGCAAGAGTCCCTGATGTGCCCATACACGCAAATACACACACTCTCTCAAACACACATACACTTTCTCTCTCACTGACTGTCTTTCTCTCTCTAATAAATAAAAATATTTTAAAACAATAAAAAATAAATAAAGGACTAGAGAAATGGCTCAGCAGTTAAAGGCACATGCTTGCAAAGCCTGCTGGCCCCGGTTCATTCCCCAGTACCCATGCAAAGCCAGATGCACAAAACGGCCCATGAGTCTGGAATTTGTTTGCAGTGACAAAGCGGCTCTAGTGTGCTCATTCATTCTCTCTCTCTCCCTCCCTCCCTGTCTAAGTCCCCTTCTGTTTGCAAACAAATAAAAATATTTAAAAAAAAAACAATGAATTGCAACCGGTAAGTCAACACTGCTGTCTGCCAAACATAATGAGGTCACAAGTGTAATAGTCAGACAGCAATTTCTACAGGTAGGCAAGCCCAGGTGGGCTGCTGACAAACAAGCAGGGAGCCCCCTGTGGCTCATGCATAGGTGGAAGAAACATGAGTACTAGTAAAGGGTCTTTAGGAGGACTCACAGAAAGTGAAACAAACGACCGATTCAAGTTGAGGGGAGAGGAAGAGTTAAATCTGGAAGACACATCCATCCCCACAGACGTACCAAACACAACAAAGACACAAATAGCAGAAACCACAACCCAACACAACCATCCTCAGCATCCAAGCTCCCCTAATGGATAGGAGACTTGTCAGAGAGAGAATTCAGAATCCGACTTTCAGGGGCTCAGTGACTGTATCGAGGACTCAGGAAGCAGACGGATGAGCTCAGGAAGTCTAGTCCAGACGTTGGCGAGACGGTCTCCAAAGTGAAAGATGCTCAGCAGATGGGAGGAGAAAGTCCAAAACATGCAGGACAGCCCAGCAAGGAACTCCAAACACTGGAAAAGAACCAAACAGAAACTCTGGAAATAAAAGAAACAAGTAGTCAAATGAAAACACTTCAGAAAGCATCCCCTCACAAGACCATGTGGAAGAACAAACCCTGGGGATGAGGACAAAGCGGAGACGACGACACGCGGACACATCATGTAAAGAAAAAGACAAGGGACACAAGCAGGACTTCTAAGAACTCTGTTAGGCATTCAAGAGACCAAGCCTTAGAATCATGGTGCAGAAGGAGCCGAGGAAAAACCAAAAGGAGGGCTGGAGGGATGGCTTAGTGGTTAAGGCGTTTGCCTGCGAAGAACCTAGGTTTGATTCCCCAGGACCCACGTAAGCTGGTGCATGTGTCTAGAGTTTGTGTGCAGTTGCTGGAGGCCCTGCCATGCCCATTCTCTTTCTTACGTGGGTCCTGGGGAATCAAACTGGGGTCCTTTGGCTTTGCAGGCAAAAGCCTTAGCCACTAAGCCATTTTTCTGGCCCTGCAGAAAACCTTTTTAAAAATATTTTATTTATTTGAGAGATAGAAAAAGAGGCACAGAGGGAGAGAGAGAGAGAGAGAGAGAGAGAGAGAGAGGGAATGGACGCGCCAGGACCCCCATCCACTGCAAACGAACTCCAGATGCATGCACCTCCTTGTGCATCTGGCTTATGTGGGTCCTGGAGAGTCAAATGGGGATCCTTTGGCTTTGCAGGCAAATGCCTTAACCACTAAGCCATCTCTCCAGACCCAGAAAATTCTTAAAGGTATACTATCCAGGGAGGAAGAAGATAAACAGTCTCATCTGTGAGAATACATCTCAGACTACCCAAGAAAAGAAAACAACAACATGAAGGGGCTGGGAAGGTGGCTTCAAGGTTAAAGGCACTTACTTGCAAAGTCTGCCAGCCTGGGTTCAATTTCCTAGCTGCTAATGTAAAGCTGAACAGGCATTTATTTGCAATGACAAAATACTCTGGCATGACCCCCTCAAACAGACACACACACGCAATGAATGAGTGAATGAATAAATAGGAAGAAAGCAGAAATAAAGGAAGGAAAGGAGGAAGAGATGAACAAAAAGGGGGTGGAAATGAACCCATCACATCCAACACACCAAGGCAGGAAACTCCAACACTAACAATGAAGGAGGACTTAGGTAGCAGTAACCCAGGCATGCAGAACATTATCTAGCAGTATCACAGGGGAGAGTCTTTCAATAATAACAAAGTTCAAATAACCTCAATTCACCAATAAAAAGGTGCAGATTAACTACAGTGGTTAAATTTGCTTGCAAAGTTTAATGGCCTGGGTTTGATTCCCTAGCATCCATGTAAAGCCAAATGCACAAAGTGGTGCATGTGTCTAGAGTTCATTTGCAGTGGATAGAGGCCCTGATATGCCTAATCTCTCCCTTGCTAGCAAATAAATGAATAAAAGTATTTTTTAAAAAGTCAAGCTGACTGAAAGCTGGAAAAAGCTGCACAGCATGCAGCCAGCCCTATGGGAGACAGAAGTCACCAGCGGTGAAAACAGTGGACACTGGAAGCCTCAAGTTTGGCCAGACAGGCCAGATGACCAAATGGATGCAATAGTGGCATGTCTGTTCTGGGAGAAACCAACTCTTCTCTAATTGGACAGGAGGCCTGCTCTTTGGGAGTAAATCCATACCTGGTACTGAAAACCTAATCAAAAGCCTATGGTGGGGGAGGTCATGAGCCTTAGGGGAGTAAAATCTGCTCCTGTCTGGCTAAAAGAATATATTACTCTCACCAAACTGCCCTGTAAGCATTAATGTTCATATTCATATATTAAAGCTACTCTCACTTTTGGTTAGAGAAGCTTCTCTTTTCAGATGGCTGTGACCACTGGGATGACCCAAAGGCAACATAGTGCTGAGAAGAAGTGATGGAGGAGTATTTAGCACTGAAACATCTCTATCACACCCTCCAAGGCTCAGGGTCCATTGCAGAAGAGGTGGCAGAAAGAATGTAAGAGCCAAAGGAAGGGTACTGCTCTTTCCACTGCAACTGTCCAGACAGAAATTGGCCTCGAGACCCACGACCTTGCAGTGTCTAGCAATACCTACACAAGACCCTCATAACAGGAGGAAAAGACGATGACATCAAAATAAAAGAGATACTAATGGAGAGAGGGAGGGGATATGATGAAGAGCAGAGTTGTGAAGGGGAAAGTGGGGGAGGGGAGGGAATTATCATGATTTATTGTCTGTAAGTATAGAAGTTGTCAATAAAAAATTATACATTAAGGGCTGGAGAGATGGCTTAGCAGTTAAGTGTGCTTGCCTGTGAAGCCTAAGGACCCTGGTTTGAGGCTCGATTCCTCAGGACCCACGTTAGCCAGATGCACAAGGGGGCGCACGCGTCTGGAGTTTGTTTGCTGTGGCTGGATACCCTGGCACACCCATTCTCTCTCTCTCTCTCTTTCTCTCTCTCTCTATCCGCCTTTCTCTCTGTCGCTCTCAAATAAATAAATAAAAATAAACAAAAAATTAAAAATATATACATTAAAATAAATCAGTAAATCAAATAAAAAAATCAAGGTCCAACTATCTGTTGTCTCCAGGACTCACCTAGCGAGCAAAGACATCCAAAAACTGAATGTAAAAGGTTGAAAATCAGCCAGGTGTGGTGGCACACACCTTTAACCCTGGCATTCGGGAGGCAGAGGTAGGTGGATCACCCTGAGTTTGAGGCTAACCTGAGACTACATAGTGAATTCCACATCAGCCTGAGCTATAGAGTGATACTTTACCTTAAAAAACGGCAGGGGGGGGGGGGGGGGGACAAGATGGAATCAACCCACCAAACAAACAGAAAATATAAACAAGAGGATGTAGCTACTCTAATTACTGATAAATTAGGCTTCAGACTTTTCCTGCGAAGCCTAAGGACTTATGTTCGACTCCCCAGATCCCACGTAAGCCGGATACACAAGGTGACACATGCACACAAGGTGGCACATGCATGCATTGGAGTTTGATTGCAGTGGCTAGAGGCCTTGGCATGCCAATCACCCCCCTCTCTCTCATAAAAAAGAGAGGAAAATGTCCGAACAGAGAATGCTTTCAATTTACACTACAAAGCCATAGTGACACAGAACAGCATGGTGCTGACACAAAAATACACACATAGACCAGTGGAATTGAACTGAGGACAGAAATAAACCCAAGTATGGCCACCAAATTTTCAACAAACACATTAAAAACATACATAGGAATTAAAAAACAAAAACAAAAAAGACACTAAAAATAACTGCTTTTGTTTTTTCGAGGTAGGGTCTTGCTCCAGCCTAGGCTGATCTGGAATTCACTATGTAGTCTCAGGACGGCCTTGAACTCACAGTGACCCTCCTACCTCTGCCTTCCAAGTGCTGGGATTAAAGACGTTTGACACCACGCCTGGCATCAATAAAAAATTTAAAGGTAGGGCTGGAGAGGTAGCTCATCATTTAAGGCACTTGCCTACAGAGTCTAGCCACCTGGGATCAGTGCCCTGGTACCCATGTAAAGTCAGATGCACCTGGAATTCATTTGCAGAGGCTAGATGCCCTGATGCATCCATTCTGTCTCTGTCTCTGTCTCTCTCTCTCTCTCTCTCTCTCTCTATCTGCTTGCAAATAAATAAATAAGATATTTTTTAAAATAGCAAAGGTATAGTGAAATAAAAAAGCTCCTCAGAAAACCATAGCAACAGACTAGATCATGTAGAGAACAGGGTGTCAGCACTTGAGGACCAGGCAGAGAAAATGGAGCAAGAAACCAAAATCCACGACAAGTTCACAAAAGCATATGAGCAGAACATGAGAGAAATGTGGGACTGCCTTCAAAGACGGAACGTCCAAAGCATGGGCATAACAAGGAGAAGAGCTTCTTCAGGTCAATGGGATAGCAGATATTTTCAATAAAATCGTGGAAGAAAAATTTCTAGTCCTGTTCTCCTGGCTCCTCGGAGCTCGCTGTTTCTCTGGCTGTTTCCCTTTTCACTTTCCCGGGCTCCAGTCACCTGTCATGTCTTCTGAAGCAGGAGAGCCGTTCGTGGGAGGGCTCCGCTTCAGCAGCGATGGGCGATGGGCGATGGGCGATGGGCCATGGGCGATGGGCGATGGGCCATGGGCCATGGGCGATGGGCGATGGGCGATGGGCCATGGGCGATGGGCGATGGGTGATGGGCGATGGGCCATGGGCCATGGGCCATGGGCGATGGGCGATGGGCGGGCGCTCGCAGACCACCTCCGCAGCTTCGCGCGTGTTTCTCAGGTGGTTGTCAAGGGCAGGGAGCCTCGGCCATCCGGGGCTCTGGCTTCATCTCCTTCACCAGCCCAGAGCCTGCGGCAGATGCCACGAGAGCCAGGGATGGAGAGTCCCTGGATGGGCTCCAGGGCCGTGAGGACCATGCGGGCAAGTCTGCCCGGGGCACCAGATGGCTGCCTTTGGGGCCCATGGACGAGGTCGCAGCTACGCTAGAGGTGGTGGGGACCAGGGCTGTGGAAGTCACAGGTACGACAGTCGACCTGGAGGACATGGATAAGGACAGCTACTCAGGGGGAAATTACAGAGACTATCATGACCACTGAGATGAGACATGCACACATAATGTAGACACACAAGGAGTAACACATCTGATCCACGATCGTCCTTCCAAATTGCTGTATTTACAAAGAGTTTTGGAGCTGCGTTGAAACACCTGTTTTAGTACATCTTCTATTTTTTGAATTGAGCTCCCAAGGTAACTTGTTAAAGACCTTTTAGAAAGCTCCATGTTTTCTTTACACATTTTTTCTCACTTGAAGACAAATTCTGAGACATTTCTAGAGTCCCAGTATATGCCTTTTTGCCAGAATTTTTGGGATTATTCTGATAAAAAAGTGTGGGCAGACTGATGTTTTTAAAATTAGTATATATCACTTGTACAAAATATTTATTATGGCCAGAAAGTAATTTCTGAATGTAAGCAGTCTGCATCGAGAACATGATTACTTAGATTTTTTTTTTATTCAAAATCACCACACTGATTGTATAGGAGACCTTCTTTAAAATGTTTGTGACTGTCATTTTTTAATACTGGAAGAAAAAACATTCTGTTGTGTCTCATGTACTGTTTAGGATGTCCTTCATGGAGCTAATTAAAAGATAATATTTGAATACAAAAAAATTCTGAAGCTGACAAATGAGAAATACATCCAGATATAAGAGGCATACAGAAAGCTAAATAGACAAGACTAGAAAGGAAATTTCCCGTATCACATTATAGTTAAAACACTAAATACAGAAAACAAAGAAAGTACTGAAAGCTGCAAGAAACAGCTCTTCATATTACAAATGTAAGCCAGTTAAAATAATATCCAATATTTCTTTTTTGAACTTTTTTTTTTTTTCGTTTTTTTGAGGTAGGGTCTCTCACTCTAGTTCAGGCTGACCTGGAATTCACTATGTAGTCTCAGGGTGGCCTCGAACTCACAGAGATCCTCCCACCTCTGCCTCCCGAGTGCTGGGATTAAAGGCGTGCGCCACCATGCCTGGCTCTTTTTTGAATTTTTAACTTGTTTATTTGAGAGAAAGGGGAAAAGTGACAGAGAAAGAAAGAGGAGAGAAAGAAAGATAGATAGATAGATAGATAGATAGACAGATAGATAGATAGATAGATAGACTGACAGGCAGGCAGGCAGGCAGATAGAGCAAGCATAGGCTTTCCAGGGCATCCTGCCACTGCTAATGAACTCCAGACGCATGTGGTTGATGTGGTAACATCAGGCCTCCCTCTACCCTTCAGCGGCAGCTCTAGAGGGCTCCAGTCCTAAACACAGAATTCACAGGAGGCCAAAACTCTTGTGTCCCCCCCCCCCCCGAGCAGTCCCAGAGTCCAGTGTCTTTCTTGTCCTCTAAAAGCAATTCCAAATGGTAGGCTACATTCTCTGGATTCCTGGCTCTCTCTCATCATATCCCTGAAACCCTTGACTCTCTTCTTGGTTCTCTGATGCTTTAAAGATTTCTTAACTTTCCATTGTTAACTTTTTTTAAAAAAAATTAAATTAATTTATTTATTTCATAGAGAGAGAAAGAGGCAGATAGAGAGAGAATGGGCACACTGAAATCCAGACACTTGTGCTACCTTGTGCATCTGGCTAACGTGGGTCCTGGGGAATCGAACCTGGGTCCTTTGGTTTTGCATGCAAGTGCCTAAACCACTAAGCCATCTCTCCAGCCCCTGGTTAACTTTTTATTGGATCCAAGATGAAAATAGAATTACTATGTAGCTCAGCTCAGTTGTGTTTTAATTTTAGAGTTTTTATCATTTACTCTGAAGGCTTACTCTTGTTTCTTGTACTGGTAATCAATGTCTTGCTACTGACCTTCACATTCACCTTTTACACTGACCTCTGATGACAGATCATGTCACTAACAGACACCGAAGCTGTCCCAGCCAAGTGCATCAGACCTCGCTGGAAAGGCTGAGGTCCCCATCTATTCTTCCTGAAGACAAGGTCCCGATGGTGTTCTCTGGACCATGCAGTGCTCAGCTACATTTGGGCACCATTTTCTACTTGGAAATGGACCCCTCCTTGGCCTCCTGTAATGTCCTCTACAGATTTAGTTACCTGCTTGACCCTGTGAGACTGAATCCCTCAAGGACAAGAACTTCCCAGATGTGCTCTTCCCTCCCTGGTGTTCATGACGGTGTCTGGCACACAGGAAATGGTCTGCGAGTCTCCATGAGTGAAGGAGTTGTGAATAAAGGTCTGTTTGATTTCTTAAAATTTTGACATTTCCTCCAAAACTCCGATCTTATCTTTGGGAGCAAGAGTTCAATCTGTTCTTCCAGGTGTGAGTCTTGGGAACTTTTGGGGAAGCCTGCCGGGGCTTGCCCTGGGCCCCAACCTCCTCTCCCACAGAGCTCATCTCCGCCTCGCCAGAGCTTGTTTTCCAAGTGGACCTGTTTCAGCAAGTCAGGACGACAGTGGTTGGATGTTAACTTAGTGTCAGGAAAAAAAAAAGTCAGCTTGGGGTCATAGCATAGAGTTTTAAAAATCCACATATGGAGGTCAGTTTCTTTAAAATGTTGCAATTTTCTTTAAAGTGCTTGGGCAAGGACAGTGTGTGTGTGTGATGGTAGTAGTCTGACACATACTGAGGGAGAAGTCAGGTTTTTTTGTTTGTTTGTTTGTTTGGTTGGTTGGTTTGTTTTCTGAGATAGGGTCTTGCTCTAGTCCAGGCTGATCTGGAATTCACTATGTAGTCTCAGGGTGGCCTCCAACTCATGGTGATCCTCTTACCTCTGCCTCCTGAGTGCTGGGATTAAAGGCATGCGCCACCATGCCCTTTTTTTTTTTTTTTTTTTTTTTTTTGAGGTAGGGTCTCACTCTAGTCCAGGCTGACCTGGAATTAGTCTCAGGGTGGCCTTGAACTCACAGCTATCCTCCTACCTCTGCCTCCCAAGTGCTAGGATTAAAGGCGTGCACCACCACACCTGGCCTGGTTGTTTTTTTATTTCATTTTTATTTATATTTTATTTTATTTTTTTGGTTTTTCGAGGTAGGGTCTCACTCTGGCCCAGGCTGACCTGGAATGTAGTCTCAGGGTGGCCTTGAAATCACTGACAATCCTTCTACCTCTGCCTCCTGAGTGCTGGGATTAAAGGCATGTGCCACCACACCTGGCCTGGTTCTTTCTTTTCATTTTTAAATCGAAGTCTTTAATTTTCAATTCAAGTTAGGGACACACATATCAGTTCAAGGAGTCAACAATGTGGAGGGCATGGTGGCACACATGACTTTACCCAGCACTCAGGAGGCTGACGTAGGAGTATCATCATATGTTCAAGGCCAGCCTGGGGCTAATAGAGTGAGTTTCAGATTTCCATAGCTGGGGACATGTCTCAGTTGTAGAGTGATTGCCTACTATACATGAAGCCCTGGGATTGCTGTGAGTTCAAAGCCAGGCTGTAACTACAGAGTGAATTCCAGGTCAACCTGGCTAGAGCGAAACACTACCTCAAAAAAAAAAAAAAAAATCAAGGCCTGAATGGGAAGATGCTCAGTGGTTAAAGATGCTTGCTTACAAAGCCCTACTGGCCTGAGTCTGATTCCCCAGTAGCCACATAAAACCAGATGCATAAAGTGGCTCATTTGTCTGGAGTTCATTTGCAAGGAGGCCCTGGTACACCTATACTCCCAAATCTCTTCCTCTATATAACCATCCTTGGCTATATACAGAGTTAAAGGCTAGCCTGACATACATGAGACCCTGTCTCAAAAATAAAATAAAACAAAATAAAACCCACCAATGACAGCAGCAAAAACAAACAGATCCCAGGTTGAAGTTCTGTAACCAAGTTAGGGAACCATAGCATCATTTTAAAGAAGGATGCACCAGGCATGATCACATGTCTGGGCAGGATCCTTGTGTGCTATGAAGCTGTGTCAAGATATGGAAATAGGTAAGCACTGCCCTAATTTTCCCCTGCCGTCATAGAGCTTCCCCTTGAGTCTGTAAGCCAAAATAAACCCTTTTTTCCCACAAGCTGCTCTTGGTCGGGTGTTTTCTATCAGCAAGGCGAACCTGACTGTAACAGTAAGGTTGGTACCAAGAGTGGGATCATTGCTGCTAGTAATCTGACTGTTTGGCTTTTGGCTTTTTGAAGCTGATTTGTGAGAGGAGTGTGGAAGGATTTGAAACCTTGGCCTAAGAGATGCTTTGCAGTGCTGTAAGTACAGCTTGATGGTTACAGTTTAAAGACCTGAATGCAGTAAGAACTATGGACTGTGAGGTTTGGCTCATGAGGGTGAGAAAGAGCTTTGCTTGGACTGGGCTAGAAGCAGTTTGTGTGAGAGGCTCTCTACGTTCTGCTTGCCTGTGTCCTGTGTGTCCTGGGAACTTGTGCAGGGTTGCATTGTGTAGAAATGGACTGGTGTGAGCAGAGGGATATGGCACAGAAAAAAAATGAAACCTTTGGGCTGAAACGTCTGCCTGTTCAGCTGCAATTGTTTGAGAGATTACAACCTTTGAGATTGGGCCAGCTGACATGCATTGGGACAACAGGAAGAATGCAGTCTTTTGAAGTAAGGGACCTGAATACTGAAGGAGTGTCCTGTTCAAAGTCTGCTTTATTTCCCCCGACTTAACAAATTGGCAGCCCACCTGGTACTATGGAGTATAACAAATGCAGGAAAGAGAGGGTCATTGAATTTGCAACATGGTTTTGTATTTTGGAAATGGCCATAGGTAGTGTGAAGCAAGCTTGTTGGATTACTTGTCTGGAGGCCTGATTGAGCAATGAGGAAGAACCATGGGTTGCAGTGGAGACCCAGTGAGGATGCCAGGACTATGGGATGGCTGCCAAAGAGAGCTGCTGGCACCAGATGAAGTTTTCCAGGACTGTGAGTAGCCTAGCTGGAGGGGCGGAATTGGAACTCCAAAGACTTGTCACTGGTTAAACTTATTGGATTTGGAGACTTGTCACTGACTAGAATTGTTAGACTTGAAGCTACAGAGTTTGATGTTCGCTCTGTTTAAATCTTGTATCTGTTGACTATTTCTTTGCTATGCCCAATGCCATCTTTTGTGGTGTGAATGAATGTTTATTCTGTGCCATTATGTTTTTTGTTTTGTTTTGTTTTGTTTTGGTACTACGGCTCAGTTAAAAGACCTTGGACTATGGGGATGTTTGAACATCATTGGGAATGATAAAAAGTATAGGAACTTTTTTTTTTTTTTTGAGGTAGGGTTTAACTCTAGCCTAGGCTGACCTGGAATTCACTTATGTAGTCTCAGGGTGGCCTCAAATTCATGGTGATCCTCCTACCTCTGCCTCCCAAGTGCTGGAATTAAAGGCGTGCGCCACCATGCCTGGCAAAAACTATAGGAACTTTTAAAGTTGGATGAATGCATTGCATTTTACATCATATGTGGTTATCAGTTTATGGGATCCAGGGGCGGAATGTGGTGGTTTGATTCAGGTGTCCCCATAGATTTAGGTGTTCTGAATGCTAGATCCCCAGCTGGTGGCAATTTGATAAGTGAAGCCTCCTGGAAAGCAATGTATTGTTAGGGGCAGGCTTATGGGTATTACAGCCAGCTTCTCCTTGCCAGTGTTTGGCACACTCTCCTATTGTCCATCTGATGTTGGCCAGGAGGTGATGTCCACCCTCTGCTCATGCCATCATTTCCCCCTGCCAACATAGAGCTTCCCCTCAAGTCTGTAAGCCAAAATGAGCCCACAAGCTGCTCTTGGTTGAGTGTTTTCTGTCAGCGATGCAAACCTGACTGCAACATGTGGTATGGTATATATGGTATACTATGTGTGTGATATATGCACATGTATGTGTGGATACATGCACCCCATACACACAAGTGTGGAGGCCAGAGGACAATGTCAGGTGCCCTCCTTTATTGCTCATCTGCAAGATTTCTTTTTAAATATATATTTTATTGATTTACTTATTACAGAGAGAGAGAGAGAGAGAGAGAGAGAGAATGGATGAGCCAGAGTCTCCAGTCACTGCAAATGAATTCCAGGCACATGTGCCACCTTGTGCATCTGGCTTATGTGGGTGTTGGGGAATTGAACCTGGTCCTTAGGTTTCACAGGCAAGTGCTTTAACCACTAAGTCATCTCTCCAACCCTTCATCTGCATAATTTCTTGAGACAGAGTCTCTCACTGAACCTGGAGCTGCTGGTTTCAGTCATATTGGCTAACTGGCAAACACCAGTGAGTCTCCTCTTTCTGCCCACCACAGGACTGGGGCTATAGGCATGTGTGTCGATGCCATCAGCTTATTTGGGCTCTGGGGAATCAAACTCGGGGTGAATTAGGCCCTTATGCCTGTGGGAAAGCACTTTTACCCATTGAGACACACCCCCATACCACTTCTCTTAAGATGGGACTGAAATGTAATAGAAAGATCCCACACTGGTCTAGAGAGATCGTTCAGTGGTTAAAGGCACTTGTTTGCAAAGCCTGCTGGTGTAGATTCAATTTTCCAGCACCAGTGTAGAACCAGATGCAAAATATGGCACAAGCAAATGTTGGAGATATTGCTTAGTGGTTAAAAGTGCTTGCTTGCGAAGGCTAATTGCCTGGTTCAATTCCCCAGTACCCAGTAAAGCCAGATGCACAAAGTGACACATGTATCTGAAGTTGGTTTGCAGTGGCAGGAGGCCCTGATGTGTCCATTCCCATATTCCTTCTGTCTGCTTCTGTTATGCCTTTCTTTCTCTCAAATAAAAAAAAATAAAATATATTTTAAGAAATGGCACAAGGCTGGGCATGGTGGCCTTTAATCCCAGCACTTGGGAGGCAGAAGAAGGAGGATCACCATGAGCTTGAGGCCAGCCTGAGACTGTATAGTGAATTACAGGCCAGCTTGGGCTAGAGTGAGACCCTATCTTGAAAAAACAAACAACAACAACAACAAAAATGGTATAAGCATTTGTCATTCGTTTTCAGTGTCAAGAGACCCTGGCATACCAACACACACATGAATAAAATATAAATAAAGATAGATCTTTAAAGAAGGAAAGAGGTCACACAAAATTGTTCATCTAGCTTGGAGTAGAAATAAAATTGTGAATAGCTGTTGTTTTGGGTTGCTTTCCTTTTTTCACTCTTTGGTAGTTTCTAAATTGACCTCGTTGTCTAACGGGAAAATGCTCTTTAGTTTGCTTGTGGCGGTGATGGGGATTGAGCCCAGGCCCTGTACATGCTGGGCAGGTGTTCTATCACTCTAGCTCCCACAACTCACTTCGTGACTTTTTAGTATTGCAGAGCATTAGATAAAGACAGAGTTTGATCTAAGTCAGAATGGTAGAATTGTGTGCATAGTAAACTAAGGTCTGTCTAAAGAAAGTCCAGAAAATACATACTTATTTAATCTCTCCAGGAGTCATACAAGAAATGGAGAACATCTGTTGGTGCCATGGAGATATGGGGGTTGGGGCTTGCAGAGACAGAACTGTCTCTATGTCCCTGAGCAAAATATTTTGGATGTTGAACCAAGTGGCTGCATTACTTATGCAGAAAGTGAAGTGTAAATCAAACAGAGCTGGTAACTTGGGACATCTCCCTTCACCCTTGTGGAGGTGGAGAAATCAGTAGTCTTTTTAGTTGTTTCAAGGATGGAATGAGTGCCATTGGGAAAACTCAGGCCCCACCTGGAGGGAAGGACTTGTCTGTTGATCCTAACCGCCAGCCTGCCTGCCTTCTCTCTTCCTCCTATCCTCCAAATAGAGCTGTCAAGGCCAAGCTGTGTGTCTGCCAACATTGCCCCTGCTGGGATTTCCTAACTTGGCCCTCCGTCTGTTGGAATGCAGTTAATAGCATGTAGGAGAAGCCACACTGTGGAGGTCTCCGTCAAGCAGCCAAGCCGTTCTTGGGTTTGCTCAGGCTGTCAGCTTGCCAGCTCTCTCGACACGTCACACAGATCTTGGGATGCACTAGTTTTCAACCACAGCAGATTCCTGGACTTCCTTTTAACAGCGCCCACAAAAGCTATGCTGGGCCTGGCCCCAAACAGGTTTCAGACATTGCAAGCTGCATTCAGTTGGTGTCTTCGGGTGTAATTATGAAAGAAGCCAAACTCTCCTACAACTTATGTGGGCTTGGTTTGGAGACAAGAGGGATTGTTGGGCTTGAGTTCCTGAAGGACTGGCATCACCATGACCTTCAAACTGTGTGAGACAGCAAAAACAGCTTCCCTTTCTACGTTTTCTTCCCTATTCTGAAAACCTTGCTTTTCTCTGTAACCCTGTGAATTTCTTATCTTCAGGTTTATATCTCTTAGATGCTGATGAAAAGTGGAAGACACAGGGACATGCCTTGCTGCCTGAGCTAGAGCTAGCAGACTTTTCAAAGAGAAATACAGATACCTGGTTGGATCAAAATTCCAATATCACGTTGTAGTGCAATCACATCCCATGTAATATTTGGAACACATATTTAAAATTCATTGTTTCAGCTGGGCGTGGTGGCACGTGCCTTTAATCCCAGCACTCGGGAGGCAGAGGTAGGAGGATTGCCGTGAGTTTGAGGACACCCTGAGATGACAGTGAATTCCAGGTCAGCCTGGGCTAGAGCAAGACCCTACCTTGAAAAACAAAAAACAAAAACAAAAATCATTGTTTCAGCAAAAGAATATCCCATGCAACATTTACATGGAAACTGTTCATTGTTGGTACTGGGAATGTGGCTTAGCTGGCAAAGTGCTTGGCTAGCATGCCTAAGGCTGTGGGTTCTATCCCCAGCACTGTGGTGGTGCTTATCTATGACCCAGCACTCGCTTGGGAGATGGAGGCAAAAGGATTCAAGTTCAAGGTCACCCTTGGCAATATTGCAAGTTCATGAACCACATGAAGCTCCGCTCAAAATAAAAATTGTTTACTGCTGTAGTGTACTTATGTCCCGTGACGTGGGCGCACGTCCTTCGGTTGCTCTGAAGTTGAGGTTTAAGGAAGTAGCCCGTGTTTATCTGACCATCCACTTGAAGAACACTAGAAGGGGCTCTTCTACTCTGCAGAGGAGGCAGACAGAGAGCCCATTTTTCTTGCTGTCTGTCCTGGTCTTTCTTTCATTCTGGGACAGAGGGACAAACCGCAGCACACTCGTCTGGTCATATCCTATCTCCTGAACACCATGCCTGGCATTCCCCTTCCAGAAAGCCCCGCTTCCTGCTTTTCCTCCAAGTTCCTATGTGGGTGCTGGTGAACAGAGGCACTCACATTGCTAGCTCTGCCCCTTGTGTGTACAGAGAGGAGTGAGTACTGGTTTGCTCACGCGCTCGTGCAAGGCTGCCAGTGCCTAAATACAGCGCTGCCCCCTCAGCTTCCTGAAACTGCCATTTTCCCTGCTAGGAACCATCAGGGTCTGGACTTTCTTGTTTTTCCATTTTTCACTTTGATCATTGACACATAACATTTGATTTTGTTAGAGTTATTCTCTACAAAGCTAGCTCAGTTGCCTAACATGTAGGAGGCCCTCGGTTCATTCCCATGCACCACACAAAAACTGGAACGTAGGGCTGGAGAGATGGCTTAGCGGTTAAGCGCTTGCCTGTCAAGTCTAAGGATCCCGGTTAGAGGCTTGATTCCCCAGGCCCAAGTAAGCCAGATGCATAAGGTGGCATTTTTTTTAATAGGTGCTCACAATGTAGCTAGATAATCCTCTTGCACGTCTCAGTTAACTGTGCCCTTCTGCCACCTGGCCAGGTAACTACCTATAGCCCATGACTTAGCAAAGCCTCTTTTGTGGGAAGGTAGGGGATGGAGTTAAGATCCAATCTGGGCTAGGGACGCTTGGTAGCAGAGTGCTTGCCTATATTAACAAGGCCCCGAGTTCCAGCTGTAGCACTGCAGGAGAGAGAAAGAGACATCAGCTTTAGATTTTGCCCAAATGCATTGCATCACAGCTTTCCTTATGATATATATTGAGGACTTAGCCCTCAGGATCATGAGACTCAGTTATTACATCTTTGCCTTCCTTTCTTGGTGGCATCTTAAGCAAATGACTAGAGGATTGATTTATACTCATACTGAGTAGAAGTTGCTGGGTCTTGTTGGAACTTTAAAAATAAGAGCAACAGGGCTGGAGAGATAGCTTAGTGGTTAAGGCACTTACCTGCAAAACCTAAGAACCCAGGTTCAATTACCCAGGACCCACGTAAGCCAGATGCACATGGTGGCACATGGGTCTAGAGTTCATTAGTGGTGGCTGGAGGCCCAGGAGTGCCCATTCTCTCTCATAAATAAAATAAAATATTAAAAAAATAAGAGTAATAGATTGTTCTATACTTTAAAAAAACTAAGTAAATGAGGGCTGGAGAGATGGCTCACTGGTTAAGGAATTGCTTGCAAAACTTAATAACCTGAGTTCAATTATAATACCCATGGAAAGTCAGATGCACAAAATGGTGCATGGACCTAGAGGGGTTTTTTGTTTGTTTGTTTTGTTTTTCAAAATAAGGTCTTGCTGTAGCCCAGGCTAACCTAGAATTCATTATGTAGTCTCAGGTTGGCCTTGAACTCACAGCAGTCCTTCTACCTCTGCCTCCCAAGTGTTATATTAAAGGCATGTGTCACCACGCCTGGCTAACATCTGGAGTTCTTTTGCAGTGGCTAGAGACCCTGGTGTGCCTATTCATTCTCTGGCTGTCCGTCTCTTTGCTCACAAATAAATAACTAATAAAAAAGAAAGAAAAACTAAGTAAATGAAAGAAGTCAAAGGAAATTTAAAACAAGTTAGTTTAATGGTCTTAATTAGCTCTATTGTTTGTCCCAGAATTAGCAGCACTTCATGACATGTGTTCTGATAAGACAAACAAGGAGGGCGATTTCACAGAGAGAAATGTGCTGTTGGAATGTGGGGTTTACTGTACATGGAACTATTCAAAAGAAGGTCATTTCTTTAAATCAAGTGCACATGTTACTTTTATACATAGAATTTTTAAAGGGGGAAGGCCATTAGGACCTTCAAATAGAACCCACTTTCAGCACTGCCAAGCACTTCTGTTTTAGAAGACAAAGTTGGCATTTTCAGAAGAAATAGGTAGCAAATTATTTGGTCAGTTTGAAACTGCTTTCCTTGCAAACTGGGGGACAGAACAATAGGCAAAGGGAAAGCTGGTTATGATCTCTTTAAACCCAGTTTCTCAGGAGGTCAGATAAACAGTGTAGTTTTAACCTGGTGATGTGGGACTTTATCATGAGTGACTCCATTTTATGTTTATCCTGCATTCTTGGGTCCCAGTGCAGGAGCTTAGTCTAAAACAATGGCCTTGTATTTTTATTGAGCAAAACAAATTTAAGAAATAAAAGGTTAAACAGGAAGGGACTTGTGTTATGCTGCTCAATGCAGTAAACAATTACATAGTTAAAGTAAGATAAAGTGGATGATTGGCTAATGGATAAACATACTGGGGGATGGAGGAAAATAGACGTGTGCTATGCCAGAAAGGAAAAATGTTTATTCCACACTGTTAGATTCAGTATTCAGAGCTCTGCAAATTAAATTTACAAAAGACAAATAGCTAGAAACACCCCAACAGATTTAATCACATATTTATAAGAGTTCACAGAAAAATGTGATTCCAAGGGACAGTTAGGAACTGGGTGTGGTAGCACATACCCTTACTCTCAGCACTTGGGAGGTTGAGGTAGGAGGATAGCCATGAGTTCCAGATCAGCCTGGGCTAGAGTGAAACCCTATCTCAAAAACAAAACAAAAAACAACGAAGGGGCAATTAGAACTTGGCCTCTCCTCAGAGAAGAGCACTTGCCTATCATGAGTAAGACCCTTGGGTTCCAATGCCAAAGTAATTGGGGGTTTTATGCTGTGATAGCAGAGTAAGGGGAGGGAGAGAAGCCTATGTAAAGAAAGACAATGGATTTAAAACTTTTTTAAATTTATTTTTATTTGAGACAGAGAGAAAGGGAGAGAGAGAATGGGCATGTCAGGGCCTCTAGTCACTGCCAATGAACTCCAGATGTATGTACCACCGTGTGCATCTGGCTTACATGGGACCTGGAGAATCGAACCTGGGTCCTTAGACTTTACAGGCAAGTGCCTTAACCACTAAGCCATCTCTTCAGCCTGAAAACTGATTTTAGGAAAGATACATGGGCCCTTGGAAGACTACGGGGAGACCTGACAGTTCTAAGACAATGTCTTTCTTGTTTTGGGAGGCCTTCCCATTTTATGTCAATCAAGTTCTTTGGGGAGATTCTCTGCCTTGGGCAGATGAAAGATTACAGGCACTCAGACATTTTCTGCTCAAAATGATTTTAATTCCTCAGTATCAGAACAGTGATAGAGAGGGTCTGTGTACTGTGAGTCCCATCAGGGGTCATGTTGCGTTCACAAAATCTGGCCTGAACATTATTAATGTGTAGTGGCAGCATGGGTGACGGTGGCCCTGAGTACATGGGGAGTGGGACTTAGAGTTGGCTGTTTCTTCACAAACCTGTAATTCCTTATTGTCAACATTCTCAGGGACATGACAGAATCTGCTGTAGCTTTTTTCTTTGGGGGAGATTACTGAGGAACATCTGTGGTGCCAAGAATCACATGACCATATAAAGAGAAAGCTCAAGGTAGTCCCTCCTCTGTGCCTTGTGGGATGGATGCTGGGAAAGGTAGTGGTTCATAACTGTGGTGGTTTGAATGTGAAATGTCCCTTATAGCCTGCTGTGTCTGTCATCAAGCCTCCTACTTGATCCCCAGCCAGTGGAGCCTTGGGAGGAGAAGCCTTGCTGGAGGAGATGTGTCACTGAGGGTGGGCCTTGGGTTTTTATTTGAGACAAGGTCTCATTGTAGCCCAGGATGCTCTGGAACTCACTCTGTAGTCCAGGCTGTCACTGAATCCACAGTGATCCTCCTACTTCAGCTTCCCAAGTTTTGGGCTTATAGGTGTGAGCCACCATTCTGCCATAGCCTTGGGATTTTATAATCTAGTCTCCTTTTGCCAGGGCAAGCTCATTCTTGCTGCTTCTTCCCTGCTGCTGTGATAATAAGTGATGCCCTGGCTGTCTGCTCTGCCATGTTTTAAGCACCATGGTGAAACTTCTCTAAGCTATCAGCTGAAGTAAACCCTTTCCTTCTATAAGCTGCTTCATCTGGTTGAGTGTTTTATCCCAGCAATGAAAGATAACTGCTACAGAAGATTGATACTAAGGAGTGGAGCCGTTACTGCAGTAAGCCTGTCCAAATATACATATACATATACATATACATATACATATACATATACATATACATATACATATACATATGTGTATATATATATACATATACATATACATATACATATATATATATATATATATATATATATATATATATATATATATATAAAACATTTGGAATTGGTTTGTGGGGAATAGTGGAAGAATTTGAAACTTTGGACTAAAGAACCCTTCCAGTTCTATAGGCAGAGGTTAATGGGCCATTCTGGGGAGTTTGAAAGACTACACTGCAAAGAGAAGTATGCCTGTGAGGTTTTAGATGGGAAAAGGGATTTTGTCAGGACTAGGTCTAGCATCATGTGATGCTCAGCTAGGCAGGCTGGCTTTATTCTGCCCATGTCCTGAGAACTTGAGCAAAGTTGAATTTAAAAGTAATGGGTTGTTGTGTTTGGGTGGAGGAAAGCACAGAGCAGAAAGGTGTGAAACATATAAAGTTTGTCACAGAAGGAAATGTGGACTGGTTCTAGGCTGTTTCACCTGCAATTGTTTAAGATATTACCACCATTGAGGATGGGTCATCTGCCCTGCACTGGAACAATAGGAGGATTGCTGATTCCTTTGAAAGGAGGGGGCATGAAGGAAGACTGCTGAAGGAGTTTCCTGTTCCCAAGTCACATCTCCTCTTGAGTAACAAATCTGGCAGTTGTGCCCACCTGCTTCTGGTTTTGGAAGTATGATTAATGCAGGAAATGTAGGGTCATTAGATTGATCCTCTCGAGATGGCCGCTGCAGTGTGGTGGTGTGAAGCAGGATTCTAGTCCCTACATGGAAACCGTGGGGGGGGGGGGCGGTGCGTGTGAAATGCAGCTGTGAAGAGGAACCATGGGTTGCAGTGGAGAATCAAGGATTTTAGAGATGCTAGGATGATGTGACAGCCACTGAGGAAAGTGTTGGCTGTAGTAGATCTACCCAAGATGCCAGCAGCACAGCTGGGGGGTGGGGGTTCTGTTGCCCAAGCCCTTTGGAGCCCAGAGGATTTTTATCATGAGTTCCAGGTACTAGACATGGACCTGTAGGACTTGATGTTTGCCCTCCTGGTCTCCTATCTTGCATTGGTCCAATATTTCCTTTCTGTGCTTCTTTTTTTGTAATGGAAGTATTTACTTTGTGCCATTATGTGTTGAAAGTATGTAACTATGTTTTGATTTTACAGCACTTACAGTTAGGAGACTGTCTTGAGTTTTAGAAGAGACTTTGGACTGTAGGCTCTTGAACAGGGTTGGGACAAGTAAAGACAATAGGAACTTTTAAAATTGGACTGCATGTATTTTGCATCATGAGATGGTCATGAGTATAAGGGGGCCGGGGCAGAATGTGCTGGTTTGAATGTGAAAGATTTCCCATAGCTTCTCATGTTTGTGATTGTACCTCATACTTAATCCCCAGCTGGTAGAGACTTTGGAAAGTGAAGCCTTGCTGGAAGAGGTGTATCACTAGGGGCAGGACTTGTGATTTTCTTCCATCCTTCCTTCCTTCCTTCCTTTCTTCCTTCCTTCCTTCCTTCCTCCCTCCCTCCCTCCCTCCCTCCCTCCCTCCCTCCCTCTCTCTCTTTCTTTCTTTCTTTCTTTCTTTCTCCCTTCCTTCCTGTAATTTTTTATGAGTGAGAGAGAGTGAAAGAGAGAGAGAGAGAATAATTGGCACATCAGGGCCTCCAGTTACTGAAATCGAACTCCAGACATGTGTGCCATCTTGTGCACATGTGCAAACTTGCATGCTTGCATCACCTTGTGCGTCTGGCTTACATGGGACCTACAGAGTTGAACATGGGTCCTTAGGCTTTGCAGGCAAGTACTGGCACTAAAGGTGTGCATCACCACACCCAGCTTTTTTTTTTTTTTTGAGGCAGAGTCTCATCCTAGTCCAGGCTGTTTTGAAGCTCACTCTGTAGCCCAGGCTGCCACAGTGACTATCTTACCTCAGCCTCTCAAATGCTGGGATTATAAGTGTTAAGCCTTGGGATTTTATAATGTAGTTCTCTTTGCCAGTATTAGCTAGCTCATTGTTGCCTCGTCCCTGTTGCCATGACAACAGAAGGTAACTGCCACAAGAATGCTCTCTATCTGGTGCTGGCGTATAGCTCAGTGATAAAGTGTGTACTCGGCAAGAATAGACTCTGGGTTTCATACCCACCACCCAAGTTTACAAATCAATAAAATACTCTGTTAGAAAGGTGGGTTCTGTACCAACATTATCTATTTATTTATTTATTATTTGCAAGAGTGTATATATGTGTATGGGTGCACCGGGGCTTCTTGCCACTGCAAATAAATGTCAAACACTTATACCATTATTTTGCATCTGGCTTACAGGGGTGGCTTGGGCATTGAACTCAGGCTTTCAAGTGTGTTTAACTGCTGCAGCCATCTTCCCTGCCTTGTTTTAACATTTGAAACCTAATCATTAAAAGCAGCCGCCAGAAGCCCCATCATGTCTTTGTTCAGACAGCGGGTGGAGGCTCTTCCCAGGGGGAGTTGTCCATGAAAGAAGCGCTTACTAAGAGGCATATCTGTGACAGTTAGCGTTTACAAAATGAGCAGGGAGTGTAGCTCAGTGCTAGAGTGCTTGCCTAGCAAGTGGAAAGTCCTAGGTTCTAGCCCTAGCACAAGGAGAGGGATGTGGGAAAAAGGAAGAAGAGGTGCTGGAGAAGGTGGCTTAGTGGTTAAAGCACTTGCCTGCAAGTCTATTTCCCCGGGATCTCACCACATAAGCCAGATGCACAAGGCAGCACATGTGTCTGGAGTTCATTTGCAGTGGCTGTAGGCCCTGGCGTGCCCATTCTCTCTCTCTCCCTCTTTCTCTCTCTCTCAAATAAAAAATAATATTTTAAAATCGTTGTTTAAAAAAAGGAAGAAGAGTGTGAAAAAGGATGGAGGAAGAAGAAAGAGGGGGAGGAGGAAGAGGGATAAAGGAAGGGAGGAGGGGAGAGGGAGAAGGACAGGGAGGAAGACGGGGAAGAGGACAAGAGAAGAATGGCACTCCTGGTCACCTCAGGTGCTTTCCCTCTTAGTTCCAGCCCAAGCTGTGCTGGCCTAAGCCCAGGCCCAGGAAGACTGCTGAGAAGCGTGGCTAGCTGACAAATCCAGAGCTGTGAGAGAAGCTTAAACTGGATTTTCAGGTCCCCCTGGACGAGCAACAAGCATCTGATGTGCCTTTCGAGTAGTTAAACCAATGGTTCCCAGCCTCTGGTTTATCCCAGAAGCCCTTACTTATTCCAAGGACTTTCATGAAATTCTAAAAATAAAATCATCTGAACTTCCTGCCCTTTATCATAAGCACACTCTGTCCTCTGGAAAAATCACACCTGGAAGGCTGAATCTGAGTTTCTACTTGTGGGGCTTTTTAATTTTTTTGTTTTTTTTTAATACTTGGAATTGAACCTAGGGCCTCCCAGATGCTAGACAAGTGTTTTACAATTCAGCTACATTCCCAAATCTCCTCTTTTTATATATAAATTTATTCATTTATTTTTGAGAAAGGGAGAGAGTGAGAGAGAAAATGGGTGTGCCAGTGCCTCTAGCCACTGCAGATGAACTCCAGATGCTTACATGGGCACTGGGGAATTGAACCTTAGGCTTCCCAGGCAAGCACCTTAACCACTAAGCCATCTCTCCAGCTGCCCAAACCTCCTCTTTTTATTCTGTGACAGGATTTCACTAACTTGCCCAGGCTGGCTTTGGCCTCAGTCTGCTGAGTAGCTGGGATGATGGGTGCGTACTTCCAAGACTGGCTTCTCCTGGTGGTTGATTTCCCATGAACAAGGCTGCTCAGGGGCCCTCGCAGGATAAGAACAACTGACTTAGCAAATGACCAATGGTGGAATAAGTGCTCACATCTGATAGAACCCACTGGGAAAGGCGAGTGAAGGATGTCATGTCATGTATGGGGCTTTCTTTTTGTCTCCAGAAACAGAAATGTGGTCCAAAGGGTATATCAGGTGTTTAATGAGGAAATTAAAGCTGAAAACACAAAAACGTGTATTCTCTCAATAGCTATAGTGACTCATGTATAATGTTCATACATGTGTACACTTTGCAAAACTTTTTGGTGTAGGTGCTAGGGACTGAACCCAGGGCAAAGCACATACGCTCCCCCTGAGCTGTACTTCCAACAACTACAATGGTATGAAGTCTAATTTCTTTGTTTTGTTTTCAAGGTAGCGTGTCACTCTAGCACAGGCTGACCTGGCACTGACTCTGTAGTCTCAGCTGGCTTCGAACTCACAGCAATCTTCCTACTTCTGCCTCCTGAGTGCTGGGACTAAAGCTATGTATCACCACACCTGGATTGAAGTATAATTTTTTATTCTACAAGGGAAAATCATGCCTACTGTAGATAATAGAACATAAGCAAAGGCGTACCTAGAATATGACAGTTTGTTTGCATCTTTGGAGATCATGGCTAAGCTGCCTCCTTGTGTATCAGATTTCAAGTTGTCAGTTTAGGAAGCATAAAATTTTGATGTTGTTAGGATAGAAAGGCATATTTCAGAAAAATCTTAACTTCTTATTTTAAGCAATCATATCTGACTATATGCTGCTAATTTACTTGGTATTTTTTTC
Organism: Dipus sagitta; assembly: GCA_036346955.1. Lineage (NCBI taxonomy): Eukaryota > Metazoa > Chordata > Mammalia > Rodentia > Dipodidae > Dipus > Dipus sagitta. The sequence goes on from CM070773.1 coordinate 159,197,514, forward strand.
TCAAGGTAGGGTCTCACTCTAGCCCAGGCTGACCTGGAATTCACTATGTAACCTCAGGGTGGCCTTGAACTCACTGCAATCCACCTACCTCTGCCTCCTGAGTGCTGGGATTAAAGATGTGCGCCACCATGTGTGGCAATACTTTGGTATCCTTACTGTGTGTAGTTAGATCTGAATAAAAGAATTTTCACCCCACAGGGCATAGTATGCATTATGGAAACTACTCTTCTCCTGCATCCAGGCACACAGAATGTTACAAAAGAAAAATCTGCACTTTAGATTATACTTCTCTTTCTGCACTTAGAGAAAGCAGTTTCTGCCACCTCTCAAAATAGTGCCACCACCTGGGAACCAAGCATACAGCCCGGAGCCAATGGGGGACTTTTCAGCAAGTGCCTTTTCCGCTGAGCCCTCTCTCCAGCCCCACAGATTCAGACTGTACTGCTGCTTTAAGTTACCGTCATCCTCAGCTTCTCCATCATGAAAGACGATTTCAGCTGGGGTAGTCCAACAAACTGCGTTTCCAACCTGACCCAATACTGTGTGATGTGTGGGCTTTTCTTAAAGTCTACATGCAGCAGGGGTCACTTTGATGCTCTTCAGTCTGTCTATAGCAGAGTCTCATGAGTGTTCTTTCTAAATTCCTGAGGAGTCTGAAATTTGAGCAAAGGCCAACTTGCCTAGAAGGGTCTACCTTCTGGCAGCATGGTCTCCACTGTGTCCTGAGAACTTGTGTATGGTTGCTTTGCATAGAATGGACTGGTGTGAGCAGTAGGATATGGCACAGAAATGAAATCTTTGGGCTGAAACTTCTCCCTATTCAGCTATAATTATATGAGAGATTATAACCTTTGAGATTGGGCCATCTGACCTGCACTGGGGCAACAGGAAGAATGCACACTTTTTTGAAGGGGAATGAATGCTCAAGGAATGTTCTATTCTTCAAAATCTGTTTTATTCCCCTCTGGATTAACAAATTGGCACTCTACCTGGTATTATGGAGTATAAGAAATGCAGGAAAGAGAGGGTCATTGAATTTGCAACATGGTCTTGTGTATTGGAAATGGCCATGGGCAATGTGAAGCAGGTCTGCTAAGGATTGCCTGCATGGAGACCTGATGGAGCCATGAAGATGAACTGTGGGATGCAGTGGAGACTCAGTTGTGATGCCGGGACCATGAGATGGCTGCTAGAGAGAGCTGCAGACCCCAGATGAAGTTTTCCAGGACTGTGAGTAGCCTAGCTGGAGGGGCAGAATTAGACATCCAGAGACTTGTTGCTGGTTAGAATTATCGGACTTGGAGATTTGTCACTGACTAGAGTTGTTGACTTGGAGCTATAGAGTTGGACGTTTACCCTGGTTGTTTTAAATCTTGTATTGGTTGAATATTTCTTTGCTATACCCAATGCCATCTTTTGCAGTGTGTGCAGTGTGAGTGTTTATTCTGTGCCATTATGTTTTCTTTTTCTTTTTTGGTATTATGGCTCAGTTAAAAGACCTTGGACTACAAGGATGTTTGAACATCATTGGGATTGATAAAAACTATGGGGACTTTTAAAGTTGGACTGAATGCATTGCATTTTATATCATATATGGTTATCAGTTTATGGAAACCAGGGGCAGAATGTGGTGGTTTGATTCAGGTGTCTCCCCATAAACTTAGATGTTCTGAATTCTAGGTCCCCCAGCTGATGGAGATCTGGGAGTTAATACCTCCTGGAGGCAGTGTATTGTTGGGGGAGGGCTTATTGGCAATATAGCCAGTTTCCCCTTGCCAGTGTTTGGCATACCCTCCTGTTGCTATTGTCCATCTGATGTTGGTTAGGAGGTGATGTCCACCCTCTGCTCATGCCATCATTTTCCCTGCCATCGTGGAGCTTCCTCTTGAGCCCATAAGCCAAAATAAACCCTTTTTGCCTACAAGCTGCTCTTGGTCAGGTGTTTTCTGCCAGCAGTGTGAACCTGACTGCAACAGGGACCATGGCTGGCAGATCTACATTCTGCCCTGAATAATGCTATTCTGAAACTGGCTCACAGAGCAGACCTGGCCTGGGCTGGGCTGGGCACTGGAGAAGGGCCTGTGAGGGATGGTGGTATGGGTTGGGGTTTACCTAGGGCTGAACTCAACATAGCAAAGTGGAACCTGGATCAAGGAGGGATGGCCTTGGTAAAAGGCCTAGAGTAAGACAGGCTGCATAAAATAATATCACGATTTTGTCCATTAAGTCAACTTCACCTGATCCTAAAAGAGACTTATAGCATGTTATTGTAGTTAGCTCTACATTGCCTGGAATGAACTTCCAACCAGTCACAGCTTATGGAAGGAAGGGATTTGGTTCAAGTTTACAAATCCAGGGGAAATTCCATCAATGTCGGAAGAAATTGCTTACTTCCATCCAAACAGAGAGAAAAAGTGCATAAAGCAAACACCAAAAGCTGCCAACATCCACCAGAGCTCAGACTTCTCTCTCAGACCTCTGGGCTGGAATTCAGATCTGTCCCCAGTGATGCCATAGGGCTGGACTCTCTCCCCAGTGACACCTCCTCCAGCCAGGCGGCGGGAGATCCAAGTTACAACAAGTTTCAATCTTAACACCTGAATCAATGGGGGACATACATTCAAGCTACCACACATGCCCTCCAAGGTTCTGGGAACATTGTGGAAGAGGGGGTGGAAAGAATGTAAGAGCCACAGGGCGGGATAGTGTACTCTTTGGCATTGCTCCCCCCACCCCACCCCCATCCATGAACCCACAGGAATTACTGATAACCCCACTGAGGAGGGTCATCCGTGGCATGGGGGCAGGGAGAGGAGACATACATGTATAACCTGATGGAAATATGACCAATTTGCAATATGTTCATATAGGAAAGTTCTCAATAAAAATTAAAAGAGCAAAAACAAAAAGGGTGGGAAAGTACCATTACTTCTGTGCAGAGACAGTGGAAGGTCAGCTGTCTGGGTTAGGGAGAACTCATTAGTGGTCTGATCTCTTACACTGCTTAGTCTAATAGAAGCATGTGCTATCATTAGACACAGATGAGTGGCTGGAGACGTGGCTCAGTTGGTGCAGTGCTTGCCTCGTTCCATGAAGCCTTGGGTTCAATACTGGGTATGGTGGGAAGTGCAATCTTTCTACCACCCCTCACCCACCCATAGGATTTTTTCTTTTCTTTCTTTCTTTTTTTGGTTTTTCGAGGTAGGGTCTCCCTCTAGCCCAGGCTGACCTGGAATTTACTCGGTAGTCTCAGGCGATCCTCCTACCTCTGCCTCCCAAGTGCTGGGATCAAAAGTGTGTGCTACCATGCCCAGCTTCAATCTTTTCTTTTTAAAAATATTTTATTTATGTATTTGCAAGGAGAGAGAGAGAGAGAAATGGGCATGCCAGAGCCACTTGCCATAGCAAGCCAACTCCAGATTCATGTGCCACGTTTTTTAGAAAACATCACCACTTCCCTCTTTTTTATTATTATTTTTATTTATTTGCAAGTAGAGAGAGAGAGAGAGAATGGGTAGATCAGGGCTTCTAGCCACTGCAAATGAACTCCACATGCATGTGCCACCTTTTGCATCTGGTTTTACACGGGTACTGAGGAATTGAACTCAGGTCACTAGGTTTTGTAGACAAGTGCCTTAACTGCTGAGCCATCTTTCCAGCCCCATCATGTGCCACTTTTGTGCATATAGCATTATGTGGGTACTGGAGAATAGAGCTGGGCCATCAGACCTTCCAAGTAAGTGCCTTTTACTACTGAGTCATTCTTCCAGCCCTCTTTTCTTTTTAAAAAGTATTCTATTTATTTATTTGAAAGAGAGAGAGAGAGAGAGAGAGAGAGAGATGGTTTAGAGCTTGCCTACAAAGCCTAAGGACCCAGGTTTGATTTCCCAGTATCCACATAAGCCAGATGCACATAGTGGTACATGCATCTGGAGCTCCTTTACAGTGGCTAGATGCCCTGGTACGCCTATCCCCTCTCTCTTTCAAATAATAAATAAATAAATAATAAAAATAAAATTAGAAAGGGTAGTCCAGCACTAAACTGGTCCAAGATGAACCCTCCTACTCACCCTGGCCCAAGGGGACGTCACTCTGCCTTTCCTCAGTTGTATCCTTCCGTGACAAGATTTGATATCAGGGTTCTGCTGAGGGCCTTTAGGCTCCCTTGGCCCTGGTTTCATGCCCCCCATACCCCCTCCAGAGGACGGACTTCCATGTGTCATCGTAAAGGCCTAGGACAGTGTCTGTCTAAAACAGACAAGCCACTGGATAAAAAGCAGTCAGGATAGATGCATAAGAGGCATGGGGAACTGACAGTGACTTGAGAGAATAGCTGAAAATAAAAGGGCATTTCTCCTCCCAGAGTCACGACTGGGGCCGTGAGTGTCAACTGCCTGCTGGGGCTGAGCTGTGGCTCTGTCTGCACTGACAATGACAATTCCCTCTGCTCTGTGTTCTCAGCACCTGTACCTGTCATGTGGAGGTGGTCAGATAGCCTGCCTCACAAGGTCATGTTGAGGATTAACTCCACTGAGCAATATGCGTGTTCAAAGGGGTGCCAAGCAGAGCTCTGCAAAGACTCAGAAGGAATGACAGGACCTAAGGGACTAGTCGTGACCAGGATGGATCTGTGAGTTGCAAAGCTTCATTCTAAACAAGTCCAGAGGTATAGATGAAAGGAGGTAATAGCTTATGTTTTGTCATCAAGAAAGAAAAGTCTTGGGCTGGGGAGATGGCTTAGTGGTTAAGGCACTTGCCTGCAAAGCCAAAGGACCTCTGTTTGACTCCGCAGTACCCACATAAGCCAGATGTACAACATGGCACATGCATCTGGAGTTCAGTTGCAGTGGCTGGAAGCCCTGGTGTGCCCATTCTCTCTCTCCCTCTCTCAAATAAATAAATAAAAACAAAATATTTTTAAAAAGAAAGAAAAGTCTGAGAGCTGGGTAGATGAGGCCGTGGATAAAGTGTTTGCTGTGCAACTCTGAGTGCCTGAGTTTAGATCCTCAGACCCCTTGTCAAGATGTCAGAAGCTGTGGCCAGCTTCTGAGATCCCAGTGCTCCTATGACAAGAAAGGAGGTGGGGACAGAATTTCTAAGAAGCTCCCAAAATGGAGTCGTGAACAGCATCAAGAGGCCCTGTCTCAAAATGAGATTGAACCACCAGAACTAGATGGTAAAATCTTATTGCTGAAGACCCCACATTCTTTGGCTGCAGGTCACTGAGAAAGAAATCAAGCTGGAGCTGAGCTGGAAGCCTCCTCCCTGTAGACTAGCTGTCATAGGCTGGAAAGATCTATGCAGCCTGTTGGGGGAGAAAAGTCATCAATGGTCTTAACCAGCAGTGAACACTGCGAGTGTTATGGCTGGCCAGCCAGGCCAAGTATACCAACTGGGGCAATGGAGGCTTGTCTGTCGTGTGGGAGCCAGTTCATCTCTGATTGGACTTGAGGCCCGCTCCATGGGATAGAAGTCCTACCTGGTACTGAAAATCTGATGAAAAGCCTATGCTTGGAGGTCATAAGCCCTAGGGCAGAAAGTACTACTGTTGTCTGTCTAAATTGATATATTATGCCCGCAAAACTGCCATCTAAATACTTATGTTTGTGCCCATATATTTATGCTACTCTCACTTTTGGTTAGACACTTGCCTGTGAAGCCTAAGGACCCAGGTTTAATTCCCCAGTACCCATGTAAGTCAGATGCACTTGGTGGCACATGCCTCTGGAGTTTGTTTGTAGTGGCTGGAGGCCCTGGTGTACACATTCTTTCTCTCTCTCTCCCTCTCTTTCACATAAATAAAAAAATAGGTGCAGCTGGGCATGGTGGCGCACGCCTTTAATCCCAGCACTCGGGAGGCAGAGGTAGGAGGATTGCCATGAGTTTGAGGCCGCCCTGAGACTCCATAGTGAATTCCAGGTCAGCCTGGGATAGAGTGAGACCCTACCTCGAAAAGCCAAAAAAAAAAAAAAAAAAAAAAAAAGGTGGATGATGCGCCTGAGGAATGACACCCAAGTTTGTTTTCAAGCTTTCATATGTACGTACACACACCTGCACATTCACCCATACAAACATGTGTCCAAGGCATATACACACATATGCACATATCACACATGCAACATGCATGCAACGTGAGAAAATTAAAAGAATGGCTGGACGATGGCTTAGTGGTTAAGACACTTGCCTGCAAAGCCAAAGGATCCAGGTTTGATTCCCCAAGACCCACGTAAGCCAGATGCACAAGGTGGTGGCGCATGTGTCTGGAATTGGTTTGCAGTGGCTGGAGGCCCTGGCATGGTCATTCTCTTTGTCTTTCTCTCTGTGTGTCTCAAATAAGTAAATAAATAATATTTTTAAAAAGAAGATTCTTTAATATTGGTTAACATAATTGACCTTTTTGAAAGATATTTTATTTATTTATTTATTAGAGAGGGAGAGAGGAAGAGGCAGACAGAGAGAGAGAATGGGCATACCAGGGCCTCTAGCCACTGCAAATGAACTTCAGATGCATGCACTACCTTGTATATCTGGCTTGTGTGGGTGCTAGGGAATCGAATCTGGGTCCTTAGCACCTTAACTGCTAAGCCATCTCTCCAGCCCCAAATGGCTTTATTTAAATAAATAAATATATATATGTATTTAATAAATTATATATATTTAATAAATAATATAAATAAATATATATTTAATTATTTGAGAGAGAGAGAGGAGAGAAAGAGGAGAGAGAGTATGGATGTGCCAGGGCCTCTTGCTACTGCAGATGAACTCCAGATGCATGCACGACTTTGTGCATCTAGCTTTGTGTGGGTACTTGGGAATGGAACCCAGGCCATCAAATTTTGCAAGCAAGCACCTTTAACTGATGAGCCATCTCTCCAACCCCAGTTGTCTTTAAGTAAAGACTTCCACATGGCTGGCTGAACCTTGGCCATTTGCATCATAAGGGCACCCTGTAGCAACACAGTCATCATGGTGGGCAAAATCCTTCAATGATGTGTCTATAAACCGGAAGGAAAAATAACACTCTTGTAGGGTTTCTAGAAAGCAAAGCTTGGCATATTAAAAGGATGCTTACTGGTGTTGCGAGTTTATTTGGAAAAACTCTGTTGTTTTTTATTTTTTGTTTTGGTTTTGTGAGGTAGGGTTTCACTCTGGTCCAGACTGACCTGGAATTCACTATGGAGTCTCAGGGTGGCCTCGAACTCAAGGTGATCCTCCTACCTCTGCCTCCCAAGTGCTGGGATTGAAGGCATGCATCACCATGCCCAGCAAAACTGTGTTTTTACCTTCCACAGGAGCACAGGAATTGTCTGTTCTTCTGAGTTTGGGCTAGCTCCTGCTGGAAGAGTATGTGGAGATCTAACACATTGTCTCTGGTTTCCATCCCATTTCCTTGTAGCAGATGGAAAGTGCCCAGGTGAGTGGCAGATAGACTGTGTTTCTGGAGCCCTGCAGAGTGCACTTTCCCAGGATGCTACAACAAGCAATCTGGATCCAGGGCTTTCTTCATCTTCCTGCCAAACCCACCTTGACCCCAGGAGGACCCTGAGGGTTCACAGGCTGCAGCCACAACTGTTATTGGAACTCATGTTCTAATGTCTCCTGTGGAGACCTCTGGCACCCTCACCTCAGAAACCCTCTCTGAGAAAATCCTACAAAAGTCAGGCTGACAGGTCACAAAAGGCAGGAAGCTCCAAGGGTTGCCTGGCCGTTGCTGAGGGGCTCCACTCTCTAGTCTGCCTGGACCCTGCTCGCTTTGGCCCAGGAGTCAGTCCTGTTGCCCTCATCCTCTGAGGCCAGGAAAGAGCAGTGTTCTAGGTTGACCACCCTCTGTTATTCTGTAGGAGTGAGGAGAGTTAGCCTTGGAGAGACTTGAATCTGAGCTTAGCTCCTGCCAGCCATTGATTTCAAGGTCTGTTTGACTGTAGCTCATCCTTTCAAAACACAAAAATCTTTTTTTTTTTTTTTTCATTTTGAAAGAGTTTTGTTATGTGGCTCAGGCTGGACTTGAATTCTCAATCCTCTTGCTTCTGCCTCCTGAGCGTTAAGATAATAGGAACCCAACACTACAATGCCAAGCCAAATGTCTCTCCCTCTCCCTTCTTGTCCCCTTATACACACACTGAGGATGAAACCTTGGCCTTATGTATGCCAGAAAAGCACTCTGCTTGAGATGAATGTCCGTGCTTGTGCCTCAGAACATTCTGAAACAGGCTGCCAGGTAACTAATGATTTCAGCTTTCATTTGCAGCAAAGGGGATAGAAAAAATACGCCGTCATTGATTATCTAGCTCCCTCAAATACACTTCCAGAATCCAAAGGCCCGTGTTGCTCTCTGTCCTTTGCCATAGGACTCCGAGTACATATACGTGATTTGTGAATGCTTTACAGCACACCACTTAATAGTCTATATGTCTGGTTCAAAAAATGCAGACAAGGGGCTGGAGAGATGGCTTAGCGGTTAAGCGCTTGCCTGTGAAGCCTAAGGACCCTGGTTCGAGGCTCGATTCCCCAGGACCCACGTTAGCCAGATGCACAAGGGGACGCACGTGTCTGGAGTTCGTTTGCAGTGGCTGGAAGCCCTGGCGTGCCCATTCTCTCTCTCTCTCTCTCTCTCTCTGTCTGTCACTCTCAAATAAATAAATAAAAATAAACAAAAAAAAATTAAAAAAAAAATGCAGACAAGCTGGGTGTGGCAGCACACCTTTAATCCCAGCTCTCAGGCAGTAGAGATAGGAGGATCGCTGTGAGTTCGAGGCCACCCTGAGACTACATAGTGAATTCCAGGTCAGCCTGGGCTAGAGTGAGACCCTACCTCGAGAAAACAAACAAAAAAATGCAGACAGCTCAGAGAGCCTTTGTGACATGCATGCAACAAGGCCCTGATCCATCTACTTTTCCCTCTCTCTCCTCTCCATTTCCCCTCTCTCTCTCCCTCTCTCTCTTTGTCTCTCTCCCTCTCTCATTTTTGAGGTAGGCTCTGCTCTACCATGCTGTCCATTTCTCTCAGGGTCCTTCCAACTTTACATAGCCACAGTTAGCACTCCTGTTTCTGGGTGCCCGGTGTCTTGTTTTTCCTTGCTTGTGTGTATGTGTGTGATTGGTGTGTGGTGTGTGGTGTGTGCATGTGTCCGTGCTCCTGCAGCGTTCACCTGTGGCAGGGGTGGGGTGGGCACTTCCTGTGGTGGCTGGAGCAGAACCACAGTGTCCCGCTCCGTCACTCCTCTGCCTCTTCTCATTGGGAGCTGGAATCTCTTCCTGACACCAGAGCTTGCTATTTTTCCACCCGCCAGGGCAATTCCTTGGCCTCTTTGACTTTCCTGCGCAGGACTGGGGTTCCAGCGTTCACGGTGATGCCCGGCTGCTTATGTGGGAATCAGGAGACTCTCGCTTGGGTGGTTTCAGGCTCCTCGGGACCCCAGACTTGCGCGGGAAACACACTTAACCCAATGTATAGATTTATTCCAGAGACCAAAGACAAGTCCACAGTGTTTGTAATGTAAATGCCAAGGTCTGCTAAGCAAATGCTAAGATCTTTGGTTGTCATTCTCTAGACTGTGTCTGTGTGAGCACAAAGCGGTGCTCTGGCAAGGCCACCCAGCTGTCTTTGTCGGTCCCTTCTGGGGTGGCAGCGGTCTGCGGGCGGTGCCAACGCTCCATTCAGCACGTACCTGTACGGCCGGAGCCCCGGCTCTCAGGCACCGCGGACCGCTAGTGCGGCAGGGACCCGGGAGGCGTCTGCGCGTGCATCTGGCTCGCCATGCCCGCGGGGAGGAGGGGCCTCTGCAGCTCGCGGGCTCGCTGAAGGCTGTTCCTGTGAACATCACCCTGCATAAACAGGAGAAATAGCTTAAAAATAACTTCGAAAAGACGGAAAGTTCCTTTTAAAAGGATGCGGAAGTCCTTGACACTTGTCAGTGGTTCTGAGGGACCCACACCCCGGGGCACAGCAGAGCAGGTGTCCTAAAGCAGGGCCTTTGCTTCTCTGCTTCAGTCTTTTGGACTCAAGAGGACCAACTTTTGATTCTTAGCTCTGCCCCTTAACGTTGACTCGTGTCAGATGAATCCCCATAGGTCTGGTCCTTAAGGGTACCAGGCCCTCCTTTACAGGGCTGTGGGAGAATGAGCCTGACAGCGCGGCATGGCTTTCCCTCCCTTCGCCCTCTCCTCTGCCCAGGTTCCTACTGCCTTTCATGTGCTTTACTCCGCTGACTTCTTTTTCCCCGCAGGCTTTCAGATACACTTTTTCCACTACAGTTTCTGGAAAGAATTTCAACTGTCTCTTCCTTCTTTTGCTGGCTGGATTTTTATTTATTTATTTATTTATTTATTTATTTATTTATTTATTTATTTATTGAGGTAGGGTCTTGCTCTAACCCAGGCTGACCTGGAATTTAACTGTGTCATCTTGGGCTGGCCTTGATCTCAGAGCAATCCTTCTACCTCAGCTTCCCAAGGGCTTGGATTAAAGGTCTGAGCCACTATGCTCAGCAAATATTTTATTTATTCACTTATTTACTTATTTGAGGAAGAGGGAGAGAGAGACAGACAGAGAGAGAGAATGGGTGCTCCAGGGCCTCCAGCCACTGCAAATGAACTCCAGATACATGCACCACCTTGTGCATCTGGCTTTTTGTGGGTCCTGGGGAATCAAGCCTAGGTCCTTAGTCTTTGCAGGCAAGTGCCTTAACTGCTGAGTCATCTCTCAAGTCCCTGGACGTTTTGAGTTTCTAGATGTTTTATCTTTCTAAGGTGAAATAACAGATAACAATCTCTTTTTTATTATATGACAGGTACTGACACAAATCTTTAGGATTTGGGTCAATCTCAATATAAGCCTATTCATTTGTAGGAAAATTGAGTGATAAAATGTCAAGAAATTGGAGCTTGGGAGATAGCATGATCAGTGAAATGCTTGTCATGTGAGCATGCGGAACTGAGCTTGGATGCCCAGCTCCCACATAAAAGCCAGGCACAGTGGTATGCCCCTGCCGTCCCATTATTAGGGAGGCACTGTGGAAGCCAGTCTAACAGAAAAATAGCTTGAATTCCAGGTCCAGTGAGAGACCCTGTCACACAAAACAAAGAAGCAAGCAATTGAGGAAGACACCAGGGGTTGACCTCTGACTTCCACACAAACATGCACACACGTGTACACACTGTGCATACAACAAAACATCTGGTATTTAATGAATCTCTAACAAGATGGAGATTCCAGGATGTGTGGGCTCATGTGTCCCAAAACTCCATCACGAGATGCAATGCTTGGACAGGCTTTATTTTACTTTCAGGATTATTTTCTGTTAATTTATTTATTTTGCAAAGGTGGAGAGAAAGAGAGAGAGAGAGAGAGAGAGAGAGAGAGGGAGAGAGAAAATGGGCATGTCAGTGTCTCAGCCAGTACAAATGAACTTCAGATGCATGCGCCACCTTGTGCACTTGGTTTTATGTGGGTACTGGGGAATTGAACGCAGGTCGTTAGCTCTGCAGACAAGTGCCTTAACCACTAAGCCATCTCTCTAGTCCCAGGATTAGTTTTCTTGTTTTTTTTTTTTTTTTAAATCAGGTATCATAAAAAAGCCTTCATAAGATGCTTCTGGTTGCATTTTTAAAAAGATACCTACAGAAATGTTTTTAAAAAACCACGGGGGGGGGGGGGTTAGGGGGGACTAGCTGGCTCTGAGAAGCATCTTGGAGTAGAAGAAACTGACTCTAGGCTGAGCTTCCAGCTCCCAAGGCCACAGTCCAGCAGTTGCTGCCAGGGGGCATTAGCAAGCCACCTGCAGAACCAGGATGCCTCCTCCCCTGGAGCTGCTGGCTCAGAACCAGCTGGCCCAGCCATGGCGCACTCCTACACCTTGGCGCCTTGCACCCCGCCTTCTCCTCCCCGTGAACTCCTTGTTAAATTCAGTTCAGTTGCCCGAGTGCATCTTATTAGCAGACCCCAGCTCTCATGCTGTTCTCCCTTCCAATGAAAAAGGTGCCGGAATAGGCTAGGTCACATATAATCACTGCCACCCATGGAGTCTTAATGGCGTTGCTTCTCCAATGGGTAGAGCGACATGAAAACAGTTTCTAGGACTGGCCGGCCAAGGTGAGGGGCTTCCAGGTTCCAGTCAAGCCGCCCAGAAGGTACACCTTAGTCAGCTCGAGGCTGGAGGGGGTGGATGGCCTGAGAGGCACAGTCCCACCCTTAGATCTGGAGAGCAAGGCTCCTGAGGCACCACGCAGGGATATTGAAATCAGGTGGGGAGCTGTTGTCTTTCCCACCTTCCCCAGGATTGGTGGGTAATGGCCAGGAGCACTTTCTAGGACCAATAGAGGAGAGGATTTATTAGTATTATACCCCAAAGGCGCAGGTAAGGATACCTTCAATGTATAGTGCTTGTCGTGTGTGTGTGTGTGTGTGCGCGCGCGTGTGCGTGTGCACGCGCCCGCCCACGCTCGTGCTCAGGCACCCGCAATGGCCCAGACCTTCAGCGACAAGAAGAGTTACAATCTTCAAGCTCTTTGCCTCTGTCAACAAATACAGGTAAGGGAGGGACAGGGGTCTCCTGAGCTGAGAGCGAGTAGCAGAGCAGGAGGGCGGGGCACTGTCACTGTGCAGGGAAGGAAGTGAGACACCGGAGGGAAGGACAGGGATGGGACACTGTCGCTGTGGAAGGAGGGTCAGTGGTGCCATTTGGAGGATGTTTGTGCCTTTCACCTGTGCAAGAAACACCACAGAGGCCGGACGTGGTGGCGCACGCCTTTAACCCCAGCACTCGGGAGGCAGAGGTAGAAGGATCGCTGTGAGTTCGAGGCCACCCTGAAACGACATAGTGAATTCCAGGTCAGCCTGGGCTAGAGTGACACCCTACTTCAAAAAAACAAAAACAAACAAACAAACAAAAAAAACACCATAGATGGAAAGTAAACCAGCATGCGTCTTTGTTCCAACAAGTTAATGCACTTTCTTTTTGCCAAAGGGACAAAAAAAAAAAAAAAAAAAAAAAAAAAGAGGGAGTGGAGGAATGGAGATTGACTTAAAGAATGGAAATACCCAGTCTGACTTGATTCTGAGTCTCAAATGACTTCTGCCAATGATAAAATGCAGTTGGCTTCATTTGTAAACCCCAGAAGGCAGCAAGATGGCTGCCAGCAGCTGGTCCCACACACTCCCAAACAGTTTTAGACTCAGGCTCCATCTGTGAGTATTTTGCATACACTAATCTGATGTTTTTGTACAATTAAGTAAAGGCATGACATGCACTACAAAAGTCTTTAGCCACCTGTACTAAATGACTGAAATTAACGCAGCCTAGGAGCGCTCTTGTAGAAACTTTTTTTTTTTTTTTCCAGGTAGGGTCGCTCCAGCCCAGGCTGCCCTGGAATTCACTATCTAGTCTCAGGCCGGCCTCACACTCCAGTCAATCCTCCTACCTCAGCCTCCTGAATGCTGGGATCAAAGGTGTGCACTGCCACACCAGGCCTAGAAACTGGCTTTGAAGCACAAGCCGGTCATTCTGTAACTGAATATTGTCCAAACTATTGTGGAATGTTTGTGAACTTGTTTCTAAAGTTGCTCACAGACTCTACCATCTACCTTGTTTTTGCCTTAAATTATTATATGACAACAATTTATACATCAAACATGTAATACCAAATGAAAGATGCTGTTTTCATTGCAAAACATATAGTTCCATTTTCAAATACATATTTGGGTCAAGGAAAACCCAACTAGAGAAGTATATAAGTTAAAAATATGCATATATGCACACATACACACGAATAATTTTATTTATTTTTATTTTTAAAGCAGTTTTTAAAATATTTTATTTTTATTTATGTATTTATTTGAGAGAGAGAGAATGGGTGCACCAGGACCTCCAGCCACTGCAAATAAACTCCAGATGCATGTGCCACCTTGTGCATCTGGCTTACATGGGTTCATGGAGAATTGAACCTGGGTCCTTTGGCTTTGCAGGCAAGCACCTTAACTGCCAATCCATCTCTCCAGCCCTAATTTTATTTATTTCTTAAAAACATTTTATTTATTTATTTGAAAGAGAGAGAGAGTGAGAGAGAGAGAGAATGGGCATTCCAGGCCCTCCAGCCGCTGGAAATGAACTCCAGATGCATGCACCACCTTGTGCATCTGGCTTATGTGGGTCCTGGGGAATCAAACCTGGGTTCTTTGGTTTTCCAGGCAAGCACCTTAACTGCTAAGCCATTTCTCCAGCACACAAATAATAATTTTTAAAGGAGGGGCTGGCTGGGTGTGGTGGCACACGCCTTTAATCCCAGCACTTGGGAGGCAGAGGTAGGAGGATTGCCTTAAATTCGAGGCCACCCTGAGACTACATAGTGAATTCCAGGTCAGCCTGGGCTAGAGTGAGACCCTGCCTCAAAAAAAAAAAAAAAAAAAAAAAAAAAAAAAAGAAGAAGAGAGGAGGAGGGGGCCTGGGAAGATGACTTGTGATTAGAAGCACTCACTCCACATCTTGCCAGCTAGTGTTGGATTCCCATCACCCACGTAAAGCCAGGCACAAGGGCAGCACACATCTGCAGTCCCCATGCATCTATGGCCACAGGAGGCAAAGTCAGGAGAATCCAGAAGTGAGGCTCAGCAAGACCGGCCTTCCCAGCAGCAAGTAAGAGACACTGTCTCAAGCAAGGTGGAAAAAGGGGATGAACACCCTGTGGTTGTCCTCTGACCTCCACATACTGTTGTGGCATGCACACAAACACATTTTACTTTTTTTTTTTTTTTTTTTTTTAATTTTTTCGAGGTAGGGTTTCACTCTAGCTCAGGCTGACCTGGAATTCACTATGTAGTCTCAGGGTGGCCTTGAACTCACAGCAATCCTCCTACCTCTGCCTCCTGAGTGCTGGGATTAAAGGTGTACACCACCACGCTGGCACATTTTACTTTTTTAATTCATTTATTATTATAGGGAGGGAGAGAGCGGTGGGGGGAGGATGGACATGCCCGGGTCTTTTGCTGCTGCAACGAACTCCAGGTGCTCCATATGCGTGCGCCACTTTGTGCATCTGGCTTCACGTGGGCACTGGGCATTAGAACCTGGGCCATCAGGCTTGCAAGCAGGCGCCTTAACCACTAACCCATCTTTCCAGCCCTTAATTTTGTCAATAATGAGTAAAACTTTATATCTTTTCATAAGGATAAATAGAATTTATATTTTCCACTCAAAGAAAAAAAATACATCAAAGTAGAAGAGGAACTATTTGAGATGAAGGGGTTTCATGGAAGAGTAATGGGAAGGGAGGAACAAGAGAAGATACTGGGAGGGGTTATGTTCAAATTATGTAGATGTATAAAAATTGCCAATTAAATAAAGGGGGGCTGGGAAGATGGCTCAATGGTTAAAAGAATTTGCTTGCAAAGTCTGCTGGCCTAGGTTCAATTCTCCAGTACCCACATAAAGGCAGATACATAACGTGATGCATGCATCTGGAATTTGTTTGCAGGAGCAAGAGACCCTGGCATGCCCATTCTCTCTCTGCTTGCAAATAAATAAATAAGTTTATTTATTAAAAATTTTGTATGGTGCCGGGCATGGTGGCACATACCTTTAATCCCAGCACTCGGGAGGCAGAGGTAGGAGGATTGCCATGAGTTATAGGCCAGCCTGAGACTACATAGTGAATTCCAGGTCAGCCTGGACTGGAGTGAGACCCTACCTTGAAAAACCCAAAATAATTTTTTTTTAATTTTTAAAAAATTTATTTTAGAGAGAGAGAAAGAGACAGAGTGAGTATGAGCATGTCAGGGGCTCCTACCACTGTAAATGAAATCTAGATACATGCATAACTTTGTGTATCTGGCTTTATGTGGGAATTGAGGAGTTCCACCCAGGCTGCCAGGATTTGCAAGCAAGTGCCTTTAACCACTGAGCCATCTCTCCAGTCCTATTTATAAAAAAGATTTAAGTAGTTGGAAGACTCCTGGCTGTGGCTAACTAAAACTGGCCACTGGCCACTGGCCCAGGCATGGTGGCCCTTCAGAGTGTCTGAAGGGGACCTGTAGCTCAATGGAATACTACAATGCACACGTCTGGGTGGAGATTTCAGATGCTGAGACACGTGACACAGAGGTTGCTTGAGGATCTACATGTCACAGAGTGCATGCATGGAGACGCCCACACTATGCAGATGTGCCACAAAGCCCAGGCTGAGGTGACATAGGCCAGCCCCATCCCTGTGTAACAGGACCATTGAGACACTCACCTTTCTCTCTGCTCTAGCCTGCTTCCTCTCTTGGAAGTATCCTTTCCTAAAAAACTATCACTACCTTTGCTGGAAAAAAAAAAGGAAAAAAAGTGGGCTTATTGAATCTTTCTGATCATCTCTAGGCTCACACATATGCACATACATAGAGATGTATGATTCAACATTAATTTAAACTTGTGTGAAAAGAAGATTCTCCATAGCAGCATTTTATCGGCTGCTGTTGCCGGTTATCCCCACGTGCTTCCACATGCTACTGCCATTGGTCAGGTCCCTAGTAGACCCGTGACAGCTTGGCTGCTGTAGGTCTTGTCATATTTCTTATTTTTGTTTTTGTTTTTCAAGGTAGGGTCTCATTCTAGCCCAAGCTGACCTGGAATTTGCTATGTAGTCTCAGGATGGCCTCGAACTCATGGTGATCCTCCTACCTCTGCCTTCAGAGTGCTGGGATCAAAGGCGTGTGCCACCACACCCGGCTTTCTTGACATATTTCCTTTTTTAAATTTATTTATTTATTTATTTATTTGAGAGTGACAGACAGAGAGAAAGAGGCAGAGAAAAAGAGAGAGAGAGACAGAGAGAGAATGGGCATGCCAGGGCCTCCAGCCACTGCAGATGAACTCCAGACTTGTGCGCTCCCTTGTGCATCTGGTTAACGTGGGTCCTGGGGAATTGAGCCTCAAATCGGGGTCCTTAGGTTTCACAGGCAAGCGCTTAACCACTAAGCCATCTCTCCAGCCCTTGACATATTTCTTGATGACATTGTTATTGCTACTTGCTCTATTACCTACCTCTTAATAAAGTGTTTACTACTTAAATGCTTTAGATAACTTAAATTTATCTCTAGCATTGTATTCATCTCCAGGGCATAGGTGATGTCAGAAGTCGTGCTAAATGCACAGGTCCAGGACCAGCCCTGCGGCAGCTGAGAGGCCACTGGGGATGGTCTTCCTGCGTGGTACCACTCACAGCCTGGCGTCACCTTGTCTGTGCTCTCCAAAAATATTCTGAGTGCATTTCCAGTGGCCTGGAAGCGTAAGACAGCACACAGCTAAATCTTTTGCAAGTGCCTCCCTAGATGCCAAAAGTAAGTTGTTAGATTTGGGGGATGGAGAGGAAGATAGAGAGAGAGAGAGAGAGGCTGAGATAAATCATTCTTCAGGAGAGAGATTTATTAATGAGTGTTACTAATGCCACGGATAGATAGTATAGAGGGGATGTTAAAGGGTGGGGGCTTCAACAATATCCACCAGCAGCAACATGTCTGCTTTTAAGGGTTCCTGAGCGGGGGCGGGTCCTACACCATGAGAGGGCAGGCTTAGTTAATCAGTGACCTGTACTATGGAGGACACATGATTAAGATTGTGAGGAAGTCAGTCACTTGATGATGGGGGTGGTGTGGAGGCTAGTCCTGCCTTGCCTGCAGAGAGAGATGATGGGGAAGGGAGAGATTTCAAGTCTTAGCTGTGCGAGCACAAAGACTATAGGCGGGGTCACAGCAAGTGCCTGTCAGCTCTTTGCAGCAGCTGTGAGGGTGGACAGAGTGCTGAGGGAGGAGTGGCCTGAGCAGCACCTGCGGTCTGACATAAGTGGTCTGACATAAGCCCTGGGTTGGCCCATTACCTTTTAGGGGCACAGGCAGTTCACAGCCAGGCTTGCATCTAAGTCAGCACTTTAAAGAGTAGAGTGCTGGTGTGTGGCCCAGAGGTAGGGTCCTTGTCTAGTGTGTGAAAGTCCTCAATACCATAAAAAACAAAAGTTTTAAAGTCAGTCCATTTTGAGTTTGAAGGCTGTTTATTTCATCACAGAAAACAATCTCATGTCTTGTTTAATATTTCATCTCCACTCACCATATTTTTCAAATATTTTTATTTGCAAGCAGAGAAGGGGAGAGATAGGAAGGGGAGAATAGAGAGAGAGAATGGGCACTCCAGGGCCTCTAGCCACTGCAAACAAACTCTAGATGTATGGGTCAGTGCATCTGGCTTGCGTGGGTACTGGGAAATTGAACCTGGGTCCTTAGGCTTTGCAGGCAAGCACCTTAAGTGTTATGCCATCTCTCTAGCCCAGCATAAAATTTTTTTTTTAATTGACAACTTCCATGATTGTAAACAATATCCCATGGTAATTCTCTCCCTCCCCCACTTTCAGTCCCTTTGAAACTCCACTGTCCATCATATCCCCTCCCCCTCTCAATCAGTCTCTCTTTTATTTTGATGTCATGATCTTTTCCTCCTATTATGATGGCCTCATGTAGATGGTGCCAGGCTCTGTGAGGTCATGGATATCCAGGCTATTTTGTGTCTGGAGGAGCATGTTGTAAGGAGTCCTACCCTTCCTTTCTTCCAAGGCTCAGGGTCCATTGCAGAAGAGGTGGCGGGAAGAATGTAAGAGCCAGCATAGTTTTTAAGAGAAGGCTCCTCTGTGTACCGAACTGCTCAACTTGACTGGTGCAGCTAGTTAAGGGAGGTCAGCTTTGTCCTGGGGGCTTCTGCGCCTCACAGAATGCTTCTCTGAAGCTGTGAGGGACTTGGGCTCCTTTGCCTGACAAGTCTCGAGTCAGCTCATGGCCTGTCATGAAATCACCTCTGCTCATGCTGCGCCTGTTTCAGATTTCTATAAAAGTAGAAAGTGGTGTGGGAGGGGAGGGATCTAGGATCTCTAGGTCTCTTTCTGTTCCTCCATGCCCCAACTATAAAACTATAGGTTTCTTCTTTTAATATTTTATTTATTTATTTGCAAAGAGAGAGGAGAATGAGTGTGCCAGAGCCTCTTGCCACTGCAAATAAATTCCAAATGAATATTCTACATTGTGCCTCTGGCATTAGTGGGTAATTTGAACCCAGATAGCAGACTTTGCAAGCAAGTGCAATTAACTGCTGAGCCATCTCCCCAGACCCCTACAGGTTTCTCTTAAGAGCCCTATTTTCTATTTACTATACTTGTGTATTACTTGTTTTTTAGTAAATGTGACCACATTACCTGACCGAAACAATTCGTGGTTTCAGGGTTCAGTTTGTGATCATTGACCCCCTGCACTTGGGCAGGACATCCTAACAGCAGGACAAGGTAGAAAAGGACAGATGACCACTTCCCAAGAGACCAGGATGCAGAGAGCACACAGCAAGAACCAAGACCTACTGCCACCAGCCAGGCCCCACCTCTTGAAGGCTCCACTGCCTCCCCACATGGTGCCACCAGCTGGGGCAGAAGAGTTCAAAACCTGAGCCTGTAGAGGACTTTTCAGATCCAAATGAGAACACCTAGTTAGGTCATTTGTGAGATATACTTTGCTAAATAGCATGAACAGGTTTAAAAAAATCTGTTACAACTTGGATTTGAAATGTCCTCTCAAAATCTATGCACCAAAAGCTTGGTGCTATGATGCTGGGGGGAGGTGGTGAAACCTTGGGGGAGGGGCTAATGGAAACACTGGGTCATTGGGAACACTTCTTTGAGGCGGTGTGGTGGTTTGATTCAGGTGTTCCCCCAA
Source organism: Dipus sagitta (assembly GCA_036346955.1). NCBI lineage: Eukaryota > Metazoa > Chordata > Mammalia > Rodentia > Dipodidae > Dipus > Dipus sagitta. The sequence continues at coordinate 159,217,237 of CM070773.1, forward strand.
AACTTAGGTGTTCTGAATGCTAGGTTTCCAGCTGATGGACATTTGGGAATTAACACCTCTGGAGGCAGTGTATTGTTGGGGGTGGGCTTATGGCTATTATAGCCGCTTTCCCTTGCCAGTGTTTGGCATGCTCCCCTGTTGCTACTGTCCACCTTATGTTGGCCAGGGGGTGATGTCCGCCCTCTGCTCATGCCATTATTTTCCCTGCCATCATGGAGCTTCCCCTCGTGTCTGTGCCAAAAGAAACCCTTTGTTCCCAAAAGCTGCTCTTGGTTGGGTGATTTCTGCCAGTAATGAGAACCTGACTGCAACAGGTTGGAACTGGAGTCCAATCACCTCTTCTCTCTCTCTCTTTCTGCCTCCTAGCTATCACAAGATAAGAGCTGTTCCAACCACCATGTGCTCCCACCATGATGTTAAGCTTTGGATTGAAACCCCTGCAATCATGAGATGAAATAAACCTTTTCTCATTAATTTGGCTGAAGATATTTTTGTCACAATGACAGAAAACTAACACAACAGATCTCTTCTCTTAGTAGCAGATAATGAATGTATTTCAGTTGAAAATTTATGAGCCTTGGGATTTAGGCTTTCTCTATGAATGTCTAAGTACTTTCGCAGGTGGAGACCTGCAGCCTAGTGGGTGTGGCTTGCATTGGTTTGCTGGTCCAGTGATGAGGCCTGGGCTTTAGGCACAGGGAGAATGGCTGCCATGGGGGTGGATGCCCAGAGACCCCTGGTGGTTCTCACGTTACCAAGGCTGGGGATACTGACAGGGGTCTCCGGAAAGGAAATGCATATGCAGTGAGACACGTTGAAAATGGGAGTTTGCCAGCTGCCAGGGCAGGTGGTGAGAAAAAGTCAAAGTCAAGTCCCTGGAGACCGGGCACCTATCACTACACTGAGCTCAGTACCGCGGCATTTTAATCACTGTCCTCGTGGCTAGAATACCATCCATCATCGTGCTGACAGGGCTGGAGTATTCTGGGATTTCCCAGCCAAGGCAAGCCTTCATCCCAGGTTCCAGCGAACCCTTGAGAGTCTCCTCTCATTTTCAGATCCACTGAACAGACTCTCCTCCTGCTACGGTTGTGGGCTTTATGAGCCACCCTCTGTGGAGGCCACTGTCTCTCCAGCTCTTTGCTGGGCAGGAGTTCCATACTGGCCACATCACAGACGTGCCCCAAGTGGAATAGAAACCTCCCAGTCTCCTCCTCAGTGACATCTCAGTGTCACTCAAGAGGGATGATGCCCTCTCCTTGCTCACTTCTCCTCCTCACTAGTCTCTATGGCAACAGTCTTCCATCCCTTCACCCACTTCATCTTGTCTGCTGTTGGCTTCATCACAGAGGTCAGTCCCAAGTCACCTCTCATCTCCACATCCCTCAAGCGGTTTAAACCTCATCTGCAAGCGCCATGGGGCCTCTCTCAAGGTTCGAGTCTTTAACAGCTGAACCATCTCCCAGTCTGCATATCAAGGTTCAAGCACATGTCCTTTGGGCTCAAGGTTCACATGTCCGTTAGCTTCCTTCTCCACACCTCTACTTATAGGTCTTGTGGGCATTTCATGCTTACCTTTTTTTTTTTTTGAAGTAGGGCCTCGCTCTAGACCAGGATGACCTGGAATTCATTATGTAATCTCAGGGTAGTCTTGAACTCATAGCCATCCTCCTACCTCTCTACTTCTGACTCCTGAGTTATGGGACTAAAGGCTTGTGCCACCAGGCCCGGCATCATTTTTTTGTTTTGTTTTTGTTTTTTTGAGGTAGGGTCTCACTCTAGCCCAGGCTGACCTGGAATTCACTATGGAGTCTCAGGGTGGCCTCGAACTCACAGCGATCCTCCTACCTCTGCCTCCTGAGTGCTGAATTTCAGGTCAGCCTGGGCTAGAGCGAAACTCTACCTTGAAAAAACAACAACAAAAAAGAATAATAATTATGGAAAGCAAGGGCAGCCACTACTTTGTGCCTGTGTTACATACACTGAAAGGGTCAGGTTGCAAGCTGTTAACTTGGAGACATTGCTTAGACTGTGTTTGGGTGAGACTGCAGCCCTCCCAGACAGGGTCACTAGCGTCCACTGCCCATCCAGTACTGGCTGATCAAATAGTGGAAAGGCAGCATCATTTCTGTCTGCAATGCACTGAGCGATTGGAATAACAAATGACTTTTGGCTGACTAGAATCCAATGAATCCCAACTGAATGTAGAAAAGCAAAAACCTTATCAAAATACAGGACTGGAAAGCCAGGTGTGGTAGCGCATGCCTTTAATCTCAGCACTCAGGAGGCAGAGGTAGGAGGATCACTGTGAGTTTGAGGCCAGCCTGAGACTACATAGTGAATTCTAGGTCAGCCTGGGCTAGAGCGAGACCCCACCTCAAAAAAAAGAAAAGACCAGGTGTGGTGGTGCATGCTTTTAATCCCAACACCAGGAGGCAGAGGTGGAAGGATTGTTATGAGTTCGAGGCCACCCTTAGACTACATAGTGAATTCCAGGTCAGCCTGAGCTAGAGTGAGACCTTGCCTTGAAAAAAATAAAATAAATAAACAGGACCAAAAAAGTTCAAGATGTAATTCACTATCTAAAATTTTCTTCTGGTTGTAATTAGATTTGAACAGGATCTAACTGCTTGTCTGCTTGGTGTCAAAAGTGTCATTTCCACTCAAATGACCTTCAACTAGAAGGAAATAAACTCTGGGTACAAAAGGCAGATAAATGGAGGTGGCTTATGTATACTGCTGCTCAAGTTCAAGGACGCATGATTCTTTACCTAATAAAAGCCATGGCTGGGCTAGGGAGATGGCTCAGTGGTTAAAGATGCCTGTTTGCAAAGCTTGCAGCTTGCTGACCTGGGTTCAGTTTTCTAGTACCCATGGAAAGCTAACCAGGAAGTCCTATGTGTGTCATCAGAGAAACCAGCAGCAGCTGTGGCCAAAATTGTGCAAGTTTATGAGAGATATGCATCAATTGTGCCCATAACTGTATGTTCTGTAGGGTACCTGTTTCTTTTTTATTTATTTATTTTTTTATTGGCAACTTCCATAATTATAAACAATAACCCATGGTAATTCCCTCCCTCCCCCACATTCCCCTTTGAAACTCCACTCTCCATCATACCCCTTTCCTCTCCCAATCAGTGTCTCTTTTATTTTGATGTCATCATCTTTTCCTTCTATTATGATGGTCTTGTGTAGGTAGTGTCAGGCACTGTGAGGTCATGGATATCCAGGCCATTTTGTGTCTGGAGGAGCACGTTGTAAGGAGTCCTACCCTTCCTTTGGCTCTTACGTTCTTTCTGCCACCTCTTCCGCAATGGATCCTGAGCCTTGGAAAGTGTGATAGAGATGTTTCAGTGCTGAGCACTCCTGTCACTTCTTCTCAGCACCATCGTGCCTTCTGAGTCATCCCAAGGTCACTGCCATCTAAAAAGAGAAGGTTCTCTAACCAAAAGTGAGAGTAGCATTAATATATGGGTCAGTAAGCAAAATGCTTACCAGGCAGTTTGGTGAGCATAGAATGTACATTTAGCCAGACAGCAGCAGATGTTACACCCCCTAGGGCTCATGACTACCCCTGTTGTAGGTTTTCAGTACCAGGGATATATTCCCTCCCATGGAGTGGGCCTCCAGTCAAATTAGCGGGTGGGTGGTTTTCCCCATAACAGATATGCCACTATTGTACCCGTTGGCTTACTTGGCCTGGCTGGCCAAATTTAAGGCTTGCAATGTCCACTGTTGAGTATCTTCACTGGTGATTTCTCTCTCTACCATTGAACTGCATGTAGCTTTTTCCAGCTTTCTGTCAGTTGGTCTGCATGGAGGAGGTTTTCAGCTCAGCTCTAGGAGGATTTCTCAGTGACCTTGCAGCCCAAATATGTGGAGTCTTCAGCAATAGTATCTTACCATCTATTCCTGGTGGGAAACCAAGAGCCTCGGCAATGGCCTGTAATGTTTTGGGGGCATCAATGACCTTCCTGGCCAACAACTCACTGGAAGGTATCCCATCCCTAGCACTGAAAATTTTCTAGTAGCCGGGCGTGGTGGCACATGCCTTTAATTCTAGCACTTGGGAGGCAGAGGTACGGGGATCACCATGAATTCAAGGCCACCCTGAGACTATATAGTGAATTCCAGGTCAGCCTGAGCTAGAGTGAGACCCTACCTCAAAAAAACCAAAAACCAAAAAAGAAAATTTTCTAGTAACAATCTATGGCTTCTGGGTGTTCCATTGTCCAAACAGGTAGGCTTCCATATGACTTACTTATATACTCTTAGATTTTGATTAGCCCTCCCTCCACCTTTCCTTTACTCAATCTCCTCTCCTGACCTCACTTAGGCCTTTTCACCCCCATTAATCTGTTCTTCTACTTATATATATATACAGTACCATCCTATTAAGTCCCTCCTCCTCCCTCTCTTTCTGCTCCCTTTATATCCGCTTTCTAGCTTACTGGCTTTGGTGCTGAATTTTCTTCCTACTCACACAGAAGCTCAATAATTTGTAGCTAGGATCCACATATGAGAGAGAACATGTGATGTTTGGCTTTCTGGGCCTGGGTTACCTCACTAAGTATAATCCTTTCCAGATCCATCCATTTTCCTGCAAATTTCATTTTTCTTTACTGCTGAGTAGAACTGCATTGGGTACCTGTTTCTTAAAGTCTCAAGAGACACCATTGCTTCATTTTATTTTTTCCTGAGGTTCTGGGGGTGAAATCCACAGTCTCAAACATGCTAGGCAAGTACTCTACCACTAAACTATAGCACTTAAGAGACAGCATTAAGGGCTGAAGTGATGGCTTAGCACTTAAGGCATTTGCCTGCAAAGCCAAAGGACCCAATTTCAATTCCCCAGGACCCATGTTAGCCAGATGCACAAGGGGGTGCATGCATCTGGAATTTGTTTGCAGTGGCTGCAGGCCCTGGCGCCCCCATTCTCTCTCTCTCTCTCTCTCTCTCCCTCTTTCTCTGTCAAATAAATAAATAAATAAATACTCTAAAAAAAGACAGACAGAGCCGGGCGTGGTGGCGCACGCCTTTAATCCCAGCACTCGGGAGGCAGAGGTAGGAGGATCGCCGTGAGTTCGAGGCCACCCTGAGACTCCATAGTGAATTCCAGGTCAGCCTGGGCTAGAGTGAAACCCTACCTCGAAAAACCAAAAAGAAAAAAAAAAAAAGACAGACAGCATTAAAGAGCAAATGTTAAAATATTTTTTTTTTAAAAAAGCAAATGTTGGAGCCAGGCATGGTGTCATGTGCCTTTAATCCCAGCACTTGGGAGGCAGAGGTACGAGGATGGCCATGAGTTCAAGGCCACCCTGAGACTCCATAGTGAATTCCAGGTCAGTGGGCTAGAGTGAGACCTACTATAGATGTGCACCACATAGTAGGCTGGTTTTAGTTACCAAGCAGAAGAAAGTGAAGTAGTGAACGCATGCAGCTAGCACAGCCCCAGTCATCTATTCACTGACATGAGCGATTTACTTGTTGAATTGGATTTTTAAAAAGTCATGATTCTGGGCTGGAGAGATGGCTTAGCGGCTAAGCGCTTGCCTGTGAAGCCTCAGGACCCCTGTTCGAGCCTCAGCTCCCCAGGACCCACGTTAACCAGATGCACAAGGGGGTGCACGCATCTGGAGTTCGTTTGCAGTGGCTGCAGGCCCTGGCGCGCCCATTCTCTCTCCCTCTCTCTACCTGCCTCTTTCTCTCTGTCTGTCGCTCTCAAATAAATAAATAAATATAACAAAAAATTTTTAAAAAGTCATTATTCTGCACACATTTTTGTTTTATTTATTTATTTATTTATTTATTATTTATTTGAAAGTAACAGACAGAGAAAGAGGGAGGGAGAGGAAAAGCTCTCCTGCTGTCCTGCTCCCTTGCCTCAATCTGTGTTCCCCTAAGCAAAATTTTCCTGCATGACTCGTCAGTTCTGACATTCTCCACATTTGCTTCTTTATTATTATCTGAAATTTTATTTAATAAATAATAAATAAATGGAATCTTGTCATAGACTTCCTGTATCTTGCTGTGATCTGGTTTGATCTCAAAGAATTTCTGATACAAGTACAAAGTATTAGGAATCAAGTTCCAGACCCTTCTCAGAAGTGAAGGCTTCAGTGGGATTTTAGGAGTCTACGGGGTTCTCAGGATCGGGAAATAGCAAAAGACTACAGATCATGATGACTGGGCCCTTGTTACTGCCTGCCTCATATTGTCAGTCAAGTACAAGTCAATTGACAGCTGCACACCCATCTCTGAAGAGGAATCAAATCTATGCAAATTGCACATCACTAAAAAATAGTTGGGGCTGTGAATCAGGGTGCCAGCTGCCACTGGCCATGATTAAAATGGAGTGTCATGGCACTATAATTCAGTTAAAATCTAGCAGCTAGGGGGAACAAGTGAAGAATGAGTCTCATTAAACATCAGTACTTACACAGACCGCTCCGTCAAATTCCCTTGAATGGCACTTACTGTGCATCTTGGAGAGGGGTGCGTGGGGAGCACGTCTCCGCCCATGTGTCACCAGAGGCAGCTGTACCAAGTGACACAAAGCCTGTGTGCCCCACCACATTCTCAGGGCTGATGGAAAATGAGGGCAGCACCCAGGTGACATCGCCATCCTTCTGAGCTGCAGGCACTTAGAGACATCCAAGGGGGCAGAAGCCTCTAAATTCATTAGTGTCTTGCTAAGACTGATGGTGTAATGATTGGCACATGGTTCTGCTGCTTGGGAGGGCAGAGAGAGGGCTTGGGGTCTTTCCGGGAGCAGCTGTGAGGTCCTCCGAGAAGGCCGTGAACAACTGCTCACAGAAGGACAGCAGCTGAAGTGGGAGCCTCTGGGGAGCAGTGTCCCAGATAGCCCACCTGGCATGCCTGGAAGACAGGGATCCCTGAGCTGAGCTGCCAGGTGACAGCTGCCACGCTGGCTCTGGCAACCCTCCCCCCCCCACACACACACCACCATGGGGTATTTTGCAGGGTTGAAAGAGGGGGAGGTATGCATGGCCTTGACTCAGCTGTTTGGGTCATGCTGAGCATTTGGCCCCGCACCTGGTATCAGTGATTTGGTTACTGTTTTACATATTTCATGTCACCTTGGGCATTAGGAGATGAAGGGAGTGCGTGGGGGGAAGAGCCCACTTCAGCACTATCCATGATGCTGTGCGGCTAAGACACGTCTACAGCTCTGTGAAATTCTGTGAGTGGAAGCATGGTTGAGTGCAGCCTGTGAGAACCTTAGGACCCTTTTTTTTTTTTTTAAATTAAATATGGTTTCTCAAGGTAGGGGCTCACTCTAGACCAGGCTAACCTGAACTTCACTATGCAGTCTCAGACTGACCTCAAACTCATAGTGATCCTCCTACCTCTGCCTCCCGACTGCTAGGATTGAAGGCATGCGCCACCATGCCCCACAGTAAAAAGGAAGCTTTTTACTACTGACCCCCACCAGGCTATCCTGTCCTGGGGCCACATTGCTGCTTCAACTGTCTTTCTGTGGAGACAACCCAGCGCCAGGAGCTGATCCATCTCAAAGGCTGTCTGTCAGAACATTAGTGTCGGTCACCCGAAAGTCAGCATTAACTCTGGGAAAACAGAAAATCTCTGAGGCATTATACATGTTGCAGGCACGTGAGCCCTTCCTGATGTGTAGACTCTGGTGTCTAAGCTCAAGGCTGGGGAGGGAGCTGTCCAGCAACTACTGCTGGCTAGGAGCACTGGGCAGGAGGCAATGGCTGTGGGACAAGGAGTCGGTCCTGGGTCTGGGTCCAAGTTCCACCTCTTAACTGTGTGAGTGTGGTCCATAGCCAAGTGTTCTTGCATGCCCATGGGCTAATAAAAGCCTCAACTAGGCCTGGAGAGATGGCTGAGTGGTTAAAGGCACTTGCTTACGAAGCCACCGCCCAGGTTAAATTCCCTAGTACCCATATGAAACCAGACACACAAAGCATCTGGAGTTTGTTTGCAGTGGCAGAAGTCCCTGGCATGCCCATATTTTCTCTCTCTCACTCTCTTTCAAATAAATAAATAAATAAAAACATAGGGCTGGAGAGATGGCTTAGTGGTTAAGGCGCATGCCTGTGAAACCTAAGGATCCAGGTTTGATTCTCCAGGTCCCATGTAAGCCAGATGCACATGGTGGCACATGCATCTGGAGTTCTTACGCAGTGGCTAGAGGCCCTGGTATGCCCATTCTCTCTCTCTGTGTGTCTCAAATAAATAAATAAATAATAATAAAAAATAGCCAGGTATGGTGGAACATGCCTTTAATCCCAGCACTTAGGAGGCAGAGATTGGAGGATTGCTGCGAGCTGGAAGCCAGCCTGAGACTATGGACTAAATTCCAGGTCAGCTTGGGCTACAGTGAGATCCTACCTTGAAAATAACCAAAACATTATTATTATTATTATTATTATTATTATTATTATTATAGAGCCTCAGATGGCTGTGTGTGGTAAAGTGAAGGAGCTCTCGCATGGCAGGCACTTTTCTTGTTCTGTAGGACTTCGAGGATCTCCCTGGCATGGGTCCATGCGGACACATCCATTCTCCCTGAAACCCCGCTCCTGCCCGACATGAATGCTCCTCTCCTGCCTCATCTCCTTCCTTCCTCCTAGCCCTTCCTCACATTCCTCCATCACCCTATGCCTGGCCCCCTTCCAGATCCTTCTCTCCTCTTGTTTTCAGCTGGAGTCTGTTCCTGCAGGAATGTTTTGCTGAACTTCCACTCTGAACTCTCATCAGTGCCCAGGTTTTTTTTTTTTTTCATTTATTTTTATTTATTTTCAATTTTTTTGCGGTACAGTTTCACTCTAGCTCAGGTTGACCTGGAATTCACTATGTAGTCTCAGGGTGGCCTTGAACTCATAGCTGTCCTCCTTCTTCAGTCTCCCGAATGCTGGGATTAAAGGCGTGAACCACCACACCCGGCTTTAATTTTTTTTTAATATTTATTTATTTGAGAGAGAGAGAGAGAGAGAGAATGGGTGCACCAAAGCCTCCAGTCAATACAAGTGAACTCCAGATGCATGCACCACCTTATGCATCTGGCTTATGTGGGTAATCGAACCTGGGTCTTTTGGCTTTGTAAGCAAGTGCCTTCCTTAACTGCTAAGCCATGTCTCCAGTCCTTATTTTTTTAATATGTTTTATTTATATTTAAGAGAGAAAGAGGCAGAGAGAGAGAAAGAATGGGCACTGCAAATGAACTCCACGTGTGTGCCCCCTTGTGCATCTGGCTAAATGTGTGTCCTAGGGAATCACACCTGGGTCTTTTAGCTTTGCAGGCTAGCGCCTTAACCACTAAGATATCACTTCGGCCCCAGTGCTCAGTTTTAACACTCATGAGGGACAATGCACCCTTCTCCATCTGCCCCTGTGTATGGCCCAAGCCTCCCTGAGGGCACTCTGAACCCCTCAAGGCAGAAACCGTACCTGACATATGGTCTCTCCCTACCATTCCATTGGGCACCTAACAAACACCCCCTTTTCTGATCCCAGGACTAAAAAGATAGTGCTGAAAGTGTGTAATCATTGCCGTGGTGTCTGTGGTATTAAATTCACCTCTGTTGATAAAGGCAGCGGGACACTCACAGCAATGAACATGAAGGAGACACAGGCCGGCCAGGGTAGCCTGTCCTGGGGCCTCAGGCCCAGGGAGTAAGCTCAGAAGCAGTGGCTTCTGCTGCCAACCTTGCCAGTGTGGTTTGCATCTGAGTATTTGCAGAGGTTGGGAGTGGGGGCATCAAAAACCAGCAGTCTCTTTTGTTGTCCAGAAACAAAGGGTTTATTATGACTTTTCTACTAATTCTAAATATCTATTAAGCTTTCACAATGAGCCAAATACTATTTATAAGCTCGCTAATAAAATGGTGCTTGCTTTCAGAGTCACTTTTAAAAGCACAGTAATCATAGTTTTCAGATAGTGAAGAAATTTGTTTTCCTAAGTGGCTCAGAGTTGAACCCCACCCCTGCTGCAGTTTGGGGCCGAAACCCACAGTGGCTGCCTCTGGGCAAAGTGAGGCCAGCAGTGTAGGTCTTCCTCATGTCCAGTCTGGCTTTCACCACTGCCCTGTGGTTAGTGACCTGTTCATCAGGCTGGCACCACTGCTGGCCCTGGACAAGTCTTCCTCTGAGGAGTAGGTCAGATTGTTAATGATGATGTAGCTAATGGCCAGCATGAACCCAGTATAAGAACCAACAGTCTCATAGACACGCTTGGAAAGAACCAGACATGCATATGTGAGTTCCCAGATTAAGGGGGCTCAGGCGTAGCTGGGAGCCCGGAGTCAGGAGGATCTGGGCCTGAGTTCAAATGCTGGTGCTGCCCTAGCTGGCCATCAGACCCAGTTGTTGCTTACCCTGGTTATCAGATGGCGATGGTGAAGTCTAGTGAGGGCGTTAACATTCACAGCTAGAAGTGCAGTGAGTATAGATGTGTCAGGGCCTCTTGCCATTGCGAATGACCTCCAGATGAACGTGCCACTTTGTGCATCAGTAGGATGAGGCGCCTCAAGAAAAACTGGGGATGAATGATGAAGGGGGACAGCTGGCCTTCTCTGGCCTCTGCACATGCACACAGGGCGTCACATGTACATATACCTATGTATACACCACACATACTACACACAAGTATACACACACACACACATACAAATGCATACTATGAAACAGTATGCCATTATGTGGCATAGTCTCACACCTCTGTTCACTGTGCCCGCTCATGGCATCAAGAGGCCACTCCCAGATATGTAGCTAGACCCTCCAAGTCCCTGTCAGCACACCCTAATGGGTCTGCACCACAGCGGGAAGACCTAAGAACCTACTTCTCAGATGGTGCGCTGCTTATGCCACGCCTAAGAACTGCCAACACTTAGTGCGTGCACAGATGAAGTGGGCGCACAGAAGCAAAGCAACTTGTCCAAAGCCACATCACACCAAACCTGGTAAGTACCAGATTCAACTAGGAAGTTTATCCCCTCCCAGTCCATGAGCACAAACTCACTGTGCTTAGCTGATCTCTGGTACCAGTATTCTACAAGGCTGAGAACTGGGTTTTAGAAGACTGTCACTGTGGGACAAAGAAAACTTTAGACTAAGCCCGTCTGTAAATCTAAGATCTAAGATTAACCCTTGAAATTTAAAAAGAAAAAATCTCTAGGGAGCTAGAGAGTTGTCTCAGTGGTTAAGGTACTTGCCTACAAAGCCTAACGACCTGGGTTCAATTCCCCACTGCCCACGTAAAGCCAGATGTACAAGGTGGCACATGCGACTAGAGTTCGTTTGCAGCAGCTGAAGACCCTGGCATGCCCATTCTTCTCTCTCTCTCCCTGCCTTTTTCTCTCAAATAAATAAATTTTTTTTAAGTCTGGGTGTGGTGGTGCACACCTTTAATCCCAGCACTCAGGAGGCAGAGGTAAAGAGGATCACTATGAGTATGAGGCTAACCTGAGACTATATAGAGAATTCCAGGCCAGCCTGGGCTAGAGTGAGACCCTACCTTGAAAAACCAAAAAGAAAAAAGAAGGAAAGAAAAATCTCTAACATTAACTCATAGCTTACCATACAAACATCTCACAATGCCAGAGATATTGCAAATTCATAATAGAACTTACATGATATAGAATGGCGAGCTGAGGTGGGGAGAGAGACTCTAGCTACCAGACTAGCCAAATAGCTTCCTGTGAGGGAAGGTCAGTTCTCAGGTCAAGACTGTGTGCGGGCTGGGTCCTTGACAGATCTGTGAACAGCTGCCTTGCGGGCTGAGGTGTGCGTGAGTGAGGAGCACTCGGAAGGAGCCCACGTTGCCAGCCCTGCGGAGGGTCTGCGCGCAGCTGCTCAGAGGCAGGCTTCAGACGTCTCTGACAGGGAACTAGTCAGCTCAGATGCTGAGGACTGAAAACACATTCTGTCCTTGTTTGCTTTCTTATATTACAGTTTCAAAACTCGGAGCGTGTCAGTCTGCTCCACAAATTGAGTTTGACTCACAGGTGCAGGGCCTGAACAGAACGGGCCAAGCTTCAAAGAACCCAGATGTAAGCTGAAATGGAGGGCCCTGTTTGTTCTGCAGAGATGGGGTTTTCCAGGCAGCGCCCCTTCCCGCCGCCCAAGGCTGCTTCTGCTCTCCCCGGACCATGCAAGGGAAGAGCTGGCTGAGGATTAGATGCTGACATTTCTCACTTCTGTCTCTAAGCATCTGAGAGTCTGTGACATAAAATGTCTACTTTTGATGGTCTGCATAGGAATCCTAGAGTTCGGCTGAGGAGAGGGGAACTCAGTTTATAACATCAGGATTTCTCTGTCTCTTATTCTTTCCTTCCATCCCTCTCTCCTTCCCCCTTCCCCTTTGCTCCTTCTTTCTCTTTTTAAAAATATTTTATTTATTTATTTGAGAGAGAAAAGGAGGCAAAGAGAGACAGACAAGAAAGAGAGAGAGAATGGGCACAACAGGATCTCTGGCCACTGCAGATGAACTCCAGACACATGTGCCACCTTGTGCATCTGGTTTACGTGGGTACTGGGGAATAGAACTTGGGTCCTTTGGCTTTGCAGACAAGCACCTTAAACACTAATCCATCTCTCCAACCCTGTTCCCTTTTTCTCTTTCTCTCCTTCTTTGGGGACAGGTTCTCATTTAGCCCAGATTAGCCTCAAACTCACTATGTAGCTAAGAATAACTTCTGATCCTCCTGCCTCTACTTCTGTTGGGGGTGGGGGCTGCAGGAGTACATCCTTAGGTTTGGTTCGATGTTCCCTAAACTTTACCTCACAATCTTTTTCCCCTTTTGAGGTGGCCAGACATCAATAAAAAAAAATTAAAAAAACTCACCATTGAGGACCCATCTTTGCTTAGAGCAGGTAAGTAGAGCATCCCAGAATTGTCAAGTCTTTTTCCTACTTTTCACAGTCGCTTTTGGGGTAAATTGTGTGGGGTTCATCTTAAACATCCATTATTTTCCACCTTTTACTGGACATTTTCCATACTGACATATTTAACATTCCCTAAGAACCAGTTGTATCCTGTTTTCATGGACTAACAGTTTGGGGAATGAAAATGAATGTGTAGAAACAACTCCTATTCTTTTGTCTTCTTCAAAAAGTACTAATTATTATAGTTAATAGCAATGTGTTACATACTTGAAAATTGCTGAGAGTGGATTTTAAGTCTCAGCAAAAAATGGCAAGTATGTGAGGTAATGAATATGTAATTAGCTTGGTTTTATCATTCTACAGTGTACACATCTATTGGAATACCCTGTTGTATATCCTAAATATACACAATTGTAACTTGGCAGTTACAAAAGAATGCAGTGGAAAGCTCTAAAGTGTGATTTGGTGTCTGGGCATAGGGTGTTGCTTATAGCAAAGGTTCATGGGAGGCTGGGTAAGAAGAGTCTTGGGATATGGAGAAGGCATTTCCATTCTGGCATTCATAGGTCAGTAGACATTATCAGTAGGTTACTTTCCTAGATAATGTTGACTCTCTCTCTCTCTCTCTCTATCTTTTTGGTTTTTGAGGTAGGGTTTCACTCTGGCCTAGGCTGACCTGGAATTCACTATGTAGTATCAGGGTGGCCTCAAACTCACAGCGATCCTTCTACCTCTGCCTCCCGAGTGCTGGGATTAAAGGTGTGCACCACCACACCTGGCTAATGTTCATACTGTCAATGCAGGAAGATGTTCATGTATAATCCAAGAGATTCTCAGGGAAATGGTGATGATTTGATCTACTTTAGTGGTTCACTAAAAATGGTAAACAAAACCAACTTGTTCAGAGCCCAGGTAATGTTTCCCATGTGCATGGTTTTATCATGCAGAGTAATCTGGACATATGGACACTAATTTTCAGATACGTTAAGATAAAACCATGAGATGGTCATTTTTAGTCAGCAGGGGAAATGAGCTGCCTTTTTTATTCTTCCAAATCCTTCCAGGAGCCAGCCCCTCAGAGTAGCAGGTGGTCAGCCATCCGCATGCTACAGAAGCTCTACATTTCCAGGCCCTGGTTAACAGTAGCAACGCCTAAACACCGTTCCTGTGAGCGCCATCTGATGCGTTAATTAAATACCAGCCAACAGCCCCACTGGTAATTGTAATGAAGCTTTTGAAGTTGGGGCATCAGATGGTCTTCTCCATGAAGCCTTGCTATAGAATCTGGTACACAGGATGCCTCTTTGCTGGGGCTCATATGCAGGCACTGGCCATCAGGGCAGAGATCCTCAAGTCCCTTCTGGTTGGGGCAAGTCTCTGATATGAGAATTAGGCTCTACCAGTGATGGAGAGTGGAGAAGCCAGGCAGCTACCCAGGATAACAAGGACAGGCAGGCCTCCCTGCCTTGCCCTGGGCTGAGGAAGCCCCTCTGTGGACATGGAATGCCTTGTTCTCCTTGGCAGGCTCCACCCTCTCTCATTAACACCCTACCTTTCCCAAAATGTCTTCCTCACTCTGCAGTATTTCAGGTTCTCTTGGATATGTGTTTGTTTGAGGTGCCGAGGATGGATGCTAAGGACTCATGCATACTAAGTTTGTGTTCTACCATACAGCTGCATCCCCAGACCAACCCCCCCACCATGTTATTTTTAAAAATGTATTTATTTATTTACTTATTGCATATGTTTGTGCGCATGTACACACATACACACACAAACATGCAGAAGCATGCACCAGGGTCTCTTGCTGTTGCCAGTGAATGCCAGATGCTTGTTTTGTGTGTTTGGCTTTACATGGGTACTGGGGAATTGAACCCTGGGCCAGAAGGCTTTGTAAGAAAGTGCCTTTAACTACTAAGCCATCTCCCCAATGCCATCTTATGCAATTTTTCAGTAAGGCTGTTGGTGCTAAGTGAGACAGCACAGTTTTGTGTTCATGATGACGTTGTAGTTCCTCTGTGTTCAGTTCTTTGCCTTTTGTGATTAAAAAAAATATATATCTAATAGAAGCGTCCTGGGAGAGTTTATTTTGGTTCACAGATTTCAGTCCATCATAGTGACGACACAGTGGAGTGGCTTCATGTGTGGCGACAGAAGCTCCTTCACATAGTGGCAGTCAGGAAGCAGAAAGGGGCCGGGCTCTATACCCTCCAAGGCCCACTCCTAGTGACCTGCTTTCTCTAGCTAGGCTCCCTCTAAGCAAGCGCCCTGAATCACCACGCCGCCTCTCTAACCCTGTGGCAGGTCTCCCTAGTAAAGCTACCACAACCTCACACAATCATGCCATCAGGTGGGGACGTGAGCTTGTGGAGGACACTTCCCCTCCAAGTCCTAACACCCTCCCTTTTGCTCACTCATCTTAAGTCTCCAGGGATGATATTAAGACAGCAAGCATTGGACTGGAGAGATGGCTTAGCAGTTAAGGAGTCTGCCTGCAAAGCCAAAGGATCCCGCTTTCATTCTCCAAGACCCACATTAGCCAGATGCACAAGGGGGCGCATGCATCTGGAGTTCGTTTGCAGTGGCTGGAGGCCCTGGCACACTCATTCTCTCTCTCTCTCTACTCTGTCTCTCACTTGCTCTCTCAAAATGGATAAATAAAAAAGAGAGAGAGAGAGAGTGAGCATGGAGCACTTGGCAGAGGCTCAGTAAACACTGACGGATGGATAGACTGACCAATTGTTGATGCCTCGCAGGCTTCACACTCTTTCAGATAAAAGGAGCCATCTAAGGAGGGGTGGTGGGCAAGGTGAGCTTGAGAAATAGGTTATGCTGCAACGGGTTTAAAGGTCTAGAAAACCACTCTACCCAAGAGATCCGGCTCCCAGAGACTGACGTGGGATTACTGAATGCAGAGGGATATGGGACTGCCCAAAGCCTCCAGATTAAAAAATCATGGATGTGGCCCAAAAGGCAACATAGTGCTGAGAAGAAGGGATGGAAGAGTGTCCAGAACTGAAACATCTTACACCCTCCAAGGTGCAGGGTCCATTGCAGAAGAGGTGGTGGAAAGAATGTAAGAGCCAAAGGAAGGGCACCACTCCTTACATACAACTGTCTGGACAGAAATTGGCCTCAATATCTAAGACCTCACAGTTCCTAGTAATACCCACACAAGACCCTTACAATAGGAGAAAAAGATGACATCAAATTAAAAGAGAGACTAATGGAGAGAGGGAGGGGATATGATGGAGAGCAGAGTTATGAAGGGGAAAGTGGGGGAGGGGAGAGAAATACCATGGTTTGTTGTCTGTAAGTATAGAAGTTGTCTAAAAAAAAAAACCAAAAAGACAGCCGGGGCATAGTGGTGCATGCCTTTAATCCCAGCACCCGGGGGGCAGAAGAAGGAGTATCCCCGTGAGTTCGATGCCACTCTGAGATGACATAGTGAATTCCAGGTCACAGCCTGGGCTAGAGTGAGACCTACCTTGAAAAAAAAAAAAAAAAGTCATGGGTGGAAAGAAAGTTCAATTGTGGTCACTCCCAGGCTGCTCTGCAATTTTCTGTGGCTCAGGGCCATGTGCTACCAAACAAAAACAAGTGTTATTATACAGGCCTGCAGGTTTCTGACTGGCTGAACTAGTCAGAAATATGGCCGAGTTTCCTCCATATGATCTTCCTAGTGTCCTAGTATAATACGAAGCCAGCAAATATGTCCATTTGACCAGCAAAGAGAAACCCCCACCAGAGACACCCTCGAGATCACAACACTCTTCATTAAGTTCACGCTTGGTTTTGAGACAGGGATATATATATATATTGCACAGGCTGGTCTCAAACTTGCTATGTAAACAAGACTGGTCTTCAACTTTTGATTCTCCTGCATGAACTTCCTAAATGCTGGGGTTAGGTATGTGTTACCACACACCCCTAGACTAACTGCTAAATTGCCCCAAACAAGTTCAACGGATTAATTTTTTTATATTTTTAAATTTTTTTTGTTCATTTTATTTATTTATTTGAGAGTGACAGAGAGAGAAAGAGTCAGATAGAGAGAGAGAGAGAGAGAGAGAGAATGGGCACGCCAGGGCTTCCAGCCACTGCAAACAAACTCCAGACGCGTGCGCCCCCTTGTGCATCTGGCTAACGTGGGTCCTGGAGAATCGAGCCTCGAACCTGGGTCCTTAGGCTTCACAGGCAAGAGCTTAACCGCTAAGCCATCTCTCCAGCCCCTCAATGGATTAATTTTAAAGGTATTGTCCATTGTTACTTTTAAGGCATATTGAACCAGGCTACTTTCAACAAAGAAATCTTATGGTAATGGCACTCTAAGCCTGAGAAGTAAAGTTTACAATGTATGGTCCCCACTCAGAAGAATGAGGACTAGCTCTCACACAGCTACTTCTAATGAAATACTACGATTTGTTGTATATTATTGTAGAATAAGAATAAATAATGATGTGGTGGTACACATCTTTAATCTTAGCACTCTGAAGACAGATGTAGGAGGATCACCTTGAGTTCTGGGCCACACTGGGACTGCAGAATGAGTTCTATGTCAGCCTGAGCTAGAGTGAGACCCTGCTTCAAATAAACAAAAAAAAAATCTAATAATAATAAAAAGAATAAATAAAGACACAGCAGGCATGGTAGCTCATGCCTATCATCCCAGCACTTGGGAGATAGAGGTGGGAAAATCAGGAACTCAAGGTCATTTTTGGCTATATAGCAAGTTCAGGGCTGACCAGGGCTACATGAAACCCTGTCCCCCAAAAAAATAGTTTAAAAAGTTTAGACTGTGATGAGATTTTGACAGAAAGTATGTTACTAGCTCATACATATTAAAGTCATGTGTGAAAGGAAATGCCCCTGTCCTGATGGGTAAATGTAAATTTACACAGAGTGCTAAAATTCAGGCGCATATATTGGCTGCACCTCTAGCAGCATAGGGTTCTTCCACTACGGAAATATGGTTATGCAAAGCATTTCAAAATCCATGTCCTGTGTACCTGAAAAACACGAATGCTTGGTTGGCAAGCTTTCCTTCTGTGATAATAACATGATCTGTGTTTCTAACCTCTCATTTTATCCTTGGCAGGAATATCCTTGTACTCTAACCAAAAAAGACATCTGTTCGCAATTTGCAACCGCGGAGTGGCCCATAGTTGTACAGAAGTTTCATCTGAAACACTGATTCGTTTTTTTTTTAAGGTTAGTTAGAACATGTGGGGGCGGGAGGGACATCTCCCCCCACCGCCGAGCTGCACAGGAGACAGTTCGACAAGCCTGGTCAGGGCTCTGTACTGGGTTTGTCATCTGTCACAATGAGTTCAGGCTTCCCGGGCTGCTGCAGAGTGGTGGTGGGGTGGCCGGAGGCGGGGCTGCTGTACTGGGCATGAGATTTGGTGCTGAGAACTTACCCTTGTCACCCTACCTTTTAAGAAACTATTTTAGCTTCACAGAAGCCGTATTGTGACTTGATACAGCACGTTTCCAAAGGCATGGAGTTGGAAAGCACACGCACATGGGCATGCCGGGGCACATGGATTCACGCTCACGCATGCATACCCATGCATGGGAATCAAAAGGCCACAGCCAAGCCTTGGTTCCCACAGACATGGCTCCACATCCAGGGCCAGGGCCTCACCCCTGTTGTGTCCTTCAGGAAGTGGGCCTTGTCTCTTCCTTGTTTATAAACTGAACGTGATGTCTGTCTTGATAGAGAGTCCGTGATACACATGGTGTTCCTGGAATAGAGAGGATTGTTATCTCACGCAGCCAGGGGTTCTGCCGCCACACCCCCATTGTGCTGCAGTTTATCACATCCATGTTTTTGGCCCCCACCGTCTACACAAACCCGTTCAGAGGACAGACTTGGAGACTGAGGCTGAGGGTCCAAGTTATTCTTTCACCTGCAGCCTGGCATGATAAGCCTGCTGTAATGTTTATAACTCCCGCGGTCCCCTTTCTCCTGAAATGCCTGCACGGGCTGACGATGGAAGGGGTGTTGGCAGGGTGGACTCGGGAGCACTGAGTGATGTGTTTGACCCTGATTTTGTCAATATATGCAAACCTTAGAGATTCCCATCTAACTTCCGAGAACACTTCAGCAGTAAATAAGACACGTAACATGGGTGCCTGTGCGCCTGACGCTCACGGCGCTCCTTGTTTCCAAGCGCAGTCAGCAGAGCCTCAGGGTGTCCCCGCAGAAGCGAGGACAGGCTGCTCGTGTGAGACAGGAAGCCCTCGGCGGTGAAGAGAAACACCGCTCCTATGATGGCTTTTGAAAGCAAGCGTTCCCAAAGCGCTCGACGGCCCTTTCGTCTTTTCTTACACTAGGTGGGGACAGAAGATCTAACGGGGCTCTGTCCTCCTCATTCCCCGTCACCTGCAGCTCAGTGAATGCACACATGTCAGTAAGAACCAGCACAGTGGTGGACGTGGGCCAGGGCCAGGCTCACACTGTGCGAATTACTGAATGCTGCTGGCTGTAGTTCCCACATCTCCGCTCCTATTTTCCTTTCTGTCTTCTTCTTTTTCAGGGGCTGGAATTTAATCCATAGCCTCATGCATACTAGGCAAGTGCTCCACCACTGAGCTATCTATTCCCTGCCCTTTAAGAGTCCCTCTTGTGTGTGTGTGCACACGCATGCGTACTGGCATGTGTGCATCATGGCATACACAACTTTCCAGTTGGTCATCCAGGCCTCTTGCCTTCTACCTCCTGTGAGGGAGGCAGTCAGGCTGTCTCTAGAGGAAAGCCACAGAGCCGTCCGCATCTGTTAGTGTTATTCTTTGCTCTCACCAGTGCTTTTTTTTTTGGGGGGGGGGTCAGTGCTGGGGATTGAACTCCAGGCCTTGAGCATTCTTGGCAAGTACTTTATTACTGACGCTACATTTCCAGCCTCAACCCCAACCCCAATCACTGCTTTCTTTTCTTTCTTTCTTTCTTTCTTTTTTTTTTTTTTTTGTATGTATGTGTGAGAGAAAGAGAGAGAGAGGGTCTCATGTAGTCCAGATGGGCCTTGAAATTCACCATGTAGCTGAAGATGATTTTGAACTTCTGATCCTCCTAGCTCCATCTCCCAGGTACTAGGACCACAGGCTTACACTGCCATGCCATTCCCAGTTTATGCGGGGCTGGGCTCTAACCCGAAGTTACCCGCAAGCTGACAAGCACTCTACCAACCATAGCTCTTCTCTTCCCCTTTATCCTTCTCTCTTTCATTTCTTTCTTTTTCTTTTTTTTTTCTTTTTGGTTTTTCGAGGTAGGGTCTCACTCTAGCCCAGGCTGACCTGGAATTCACTATGGAGTCTCAGGGTGGCCTCGAACTCATGGCAATCCTCCTACCTCTGCCTCCCGAGTGCTGGGATTAAAGGCGTGCGCCACCACGCCCGGCTTCTCTTTCTTTTTCTTTTTTCTTTTTTTCACAAACACCAGACACATGTGCCACTTTTTGTATCCAGCTGTACTTGGGTATTGGGTAATTAAACCCTGGGCTGGAAAGCTTTGCAAGCAAATGTTTTTACCCTGCAAACCATCTCCTTAGTCCCCTAAAGTTACCAATTATAGTTACTATTTAATGGTTGATATTATTAGGACTGTTCAAATGTGCTTCACTACTGGGTCATCATGTGCTATGACTGTTTCTTTTTTTATAAGCGTGTGCCACTATGAGTGGCTTGAAACTATGCTGCCTTTATTTTTAAGAGACTCTAACTAAAATATAACTTTCCTTCCTCCCTCCCTCCCTCCCTCCTTCCCTCTCTTCCTTCCTTCCTTCCTTCCTTCCTTCCTTCCTTCCTTCCTCTTATTTTTGTTTTTGAAAAATATATTTTATTATTTGAGAAAGAGGTAGAGGGAGAGAGTGAGAGAGAGAATGGGAGAATGGGCACACCAAGGGCTCTAGGCACTGTAAACAAACTCCAGATGCATGTGTCTCCTTGTGCATCTGGTTTCTGTGGGTCCTGGGGGATTGAACTAGGGTCCTTTGGTTTTGCAGGCAAACGCCTTAACTGCTGAGCCATCTTCTCCAACCATGTTTTTGTCTTTTTTGAGGTAGGGTCTCACTCTAGCCCAGGCTGGCCTCAAACTCAAGCAATCCTCCTACCTCTGCGTCCTGAGTGCTAGGATTAAAGGCATGCACCACCACACCTGGAAAAATATAACTTCTAATTATGAATACAGGCCACAAACTAAGATGATGATGGCAACGCCTATGACCTCGTTGTTTGAAGAAATCCCAGATGTGTCCACAGCACAAGGCAGCTGCTGCGAGCCTCTCTAGATATCATTTACGCTTGCTGTAAGTTATGGCACTCATTAGGGGGGTGCTTACCACTTCATCCTTTAATGGCTTAACGTAGTATTATAATAACTCAAATGTCTTGATACATGTGTGTTCCTGCTTGCCAGATTAATTCTATATACCTATATAATTCTTATTTTGTGAGGTGGGGGTCTTGGCTATGTTGCTAAAGCTGGTCTTGAACTCCTGGGCTCACGCAATCCTCTTATTTCAGCCTCTCTAGTAATGGGGAATATGTACGCTTGCCGCTGTGCCTCGCTTGTCATCCAAGGCTTTTGTTGTTATGCTTGGAAACACTTTTAGAGAAAGGAGGCCATAGGCTTCCCCGGACTTTCAAGTGTGAAGGAACACTACTTCAGTTTCAAACACTCTGTGCTTAGGCCAGCAGAAGCACAGGGAAGGCTTGAGGGTATGAGAGGAGCGGAGGCTCCAACCACACAGTGCCAGTTTCTTATACTTTGGGAGGCCCTCGAGGTAGAGGGCTTTTAATGCACTGAACAAAATGAACACGAGCGCGTGCTTCCTGCTGCCTGACTGGGCCGTGTCAGGCTCTTGTGCCCGTCCGCCGCTGGACCAACTTGCTTGGTCTCGTTGCTACTGTTAGAGGCAGCTGGGGCTGGCCTTGAACCTATGATGCTCCTGACCTCAACTCTTAGTTGAGATATGGGCCACCATATCTGGCTCCCATTTTCAGGTTGTAGACTCCTCAATACAGACCAAAGATGTCAGAGTCTCCATAATTGAGTCTTGTGGAGATGTAGGTAATGAGACAGTAACAAAAGGGGGGGGGGCTGTAGAGATGACTTGGCAGTTAAGCACTTGCTTGTGAAGCCTAAGGACCCCGGTTTGAGGCTTGATTCCCCAGGACCCACGTTAGCCAGATGCACAAGGGGGCACACGTGTCTGGAGTTCGTTTGCAGTGGCTGGAGGCCCTGGCGCACCCATTCTCTCTCTCTATCTGTCTCTTTCTCTCTCTGTGTCTGTCACTCCCAAATAAATAAATAAATAATAAAATAAAATAATAAAAAAAACCCAGCAGCATGGCATCCACTTCAGGCACATGTCTTTTTACGACTTAAAGTCCATTTTGACACAGGGTCTCACTAGGTAGCCAAGGCTGGCCTGGAGCTCCCCTTGCCTCAGCTTCCTAAGCGCTGGGATCACAAGTGTGTGCCACCATGCCCAGCCTGAACACTTATTTATCTCGTGTGTCATGAAATGCAGCGTTGGGCTTACAATCCACATCTAACAATCCTGAGGTGTGGTGGCAGTTTGTTGCGAAAGCGGCATGAGCCATGAAGATTCTGTCCTCGCTTGCAAAGCTGGCTGCCTGTGGTCTTCTGCATAACCCTGAATATTCTGGTCAGACTATACTGCAGTGTGTGTCTAGCCTGCACTGTGAAAATTGATCTTCTAGAACCATCTGTCTGGTTCTTTTTTTTTTCTTTTCTTTTTTGTTCTTTACTATTGTGTGAGTCTGTCTTCTGCCCAAAATGCGGTGGCTGCTGTAATGGGCCAGGCCCGGGCAGGGAGGGAAAGCAAGGCAGGTCTGAGCATGCCCTCTGCAAGCTACTGAAGAAATGAGAACACCCCCGCTCTCCTCTAATCCTCTGTGGCCGGCATCTGGGGAGAGGCTAGTCATCTCCTTACAGCATAGGGCTGACAATCTATCTCCCAATGCCTAGGGCCCTATCTGGATTCTAGCTATAAGCCTGATGTTTCTCATCTGAAAATTCCCCTGTGAAACCACATCCTTTTCCTGTTATCCTTTCTTCTTTTCTGTGTGTGTGTTTGTGTGCATGCATGCTCATATATGTGCACACGCATGTATATGATACAGTACACATACACTTATGTGTTCACATGCATGTGGAGGCCAGAGGACAATCTTGAGTGTCACTCCTCAGGAATACTATCCAACTTTTTTTTCAAACATTTTATTTATTTATTTATTTGAGAGACTGAAAGAGGTGGGGGAGAGGGAAGAGGGAGAGAATGGGGTGCCAGGGCCTCCAGCCACTGCAAACGAATTCCAGGCTCAAGTGCCACCTTGTGCATCTGGCTCACGTAGGTACTGGGGAATCAAACCTGGGTCCTTAGGCTTTGCAGGCCTTAACTGCTAAGCCAACTCTCCAGCCCGAACCCAGCTTTTTTAATATGGGTTCTGGGGCTTGAACATAGGTTCTTACATTTGCAAGTCAAATACTTTGGCAACTGAGATATCTCCTCACCCATTCCCTGTTTTTTTTAACACAATAACTTTGCTTATATGCCTTATGATAGTAGCCCACAGACCAGGAGAGCAGAAAGAATGACTTAAAGACCAATCAGAGAACAAATCCAGACCTTCTCCAGTGGTGAGCAACTGAACACAGTTGTACGCACCCCAGCCCAGGTGAAAGTTGACGCCTGGAATTGTCAGGAGGAGCAACCAAGTACAGAGTGGTCAGGGTGACAGCACTTCAGTCTGAAGAGGGGTGGGACCCAATCCAGGAGCATTGCTTGGGGAAGCTTTTCTGGAAGGTACTGACTGTCAAGTTCCACCTTCTGGGGTCCTTTCCGTGTATACACTACACATGGTGCAGGGCAGGAGACAGCTGTGTGGTAGGTAACTCCTGACACTGAGACTGAGGCTCACAGCACAATAGCTGAAAAGATGAGAAATTCCTGAAATACTTGATAGGCTTGTCTGTTCTGAGAGCCTGTAAGCCATGTTTTAGAGGAGGTTCTGCTAAGACAATGCCAGTAAGATGGGCACCAAGAGTAACCAGTAGTGGGGGTACCAGATATGCCACCACAGATACCAGCCACAGTGCTGACAGGCTAGGCTACTTGTTAAAGTGGAGGTCACTTGTGCTGAGAGACCTAGCCCTCAAATGTCCTTCCTTTGTATGGTGTTCAATACCTGAATTGTTTATGGCCATTAAGAGCCAAATAAACTCCTAATAAAATACAAATACATTACTCTAAAAGATAGCATAGGGGTACCCATTGAAGTAGGAACTTTTTAAAATTAAATATCTTATTTAATTTATTTATTTGTTTAATTGAAAGAGATAAAGTGGCAGACAGAGAGCGGGGCGGGAGGGAGAGGGAGAGAATGGGCACACTGGGGCCTCTAGCCACTGCAAATGAACTCTAGACAAAAGCATCACTTCTTGTAGCTGCCTTTGTGTGGGTACTGGGGAATTGAATCCAGGTCCTTAGTCTTTGCAGGTAAGCACCTTTTTTTTTTTTTTTTTTTTTTTTTTTTTTTTTTTGAGGTAGGGTTTTACTCTAGCCCAGGCTGGCTTGGAATTCACTATGTAGTCTCAGGGTGGACTTCAAACCCATGGCGATTCTCCTACCTCTGCCTTCTAAGTGCTGAGATCAAAGGTGTACACCTCCACACTGCTCCTCTTTTTTGTTTTTGAGACAGGGCCTCATGTAGCCAAGACTGCCTTCACTCACTATGTAGCTGAGAATGACCCTGAATTCCTGACCTTCCTGCATCCACCTGCTGAGTGCTGGAATTACAGGTGTGCACCACCACACCTGGTTACAGTTGGAATCTTAACTTCCTCAAGCGTCCATGTGATAATAGCTTGGCCTCTAGCATGGTGCTGATGGAGGTCATAGAACCTTGAAAAGACAAAGCCCAGGGGCTGGAGAGATAGCTTAGCAGTTAAAGCACTTGCCTGAGAAACCTAAGGACCCAGGTTCAATTCCCCAGTACCCACATAAACCAGATGCACAAGGTGGCACATGTGTCTGGAGTTCGTTTGCAATGGCTACAGGCCCTGACACACCCATTCTCTCTGTTTCTATCTATCTGCCTCTCTCTCAAATAAATAAATAAATAAATGGCAGGCAGGCCCCAGTGGAAGGAAGTGAGGTCATTGGGGGGGTTGTTTTCCAAGGGGTTTATGGAACCCCAGCCCACTTTCTCTCTCTCTCTCTCTCTCTTTTTTTTTTTTTTTTTTTTTTTTTTGTTGTTGTTTTTTGGTTTTTTGAGGTAGGGTCTCACTCTAGTCCAGGCTGACCTGAAATTCACTATGGAGTCTCAGGCTGGCCTTGAACTCACGGTGTCCTCCTACCTCTGCCTCTCCTGAGTGCTTGGATTAAAGGCATGTGCCACCATGCCCGGCTCTCTCTCTTTTTTTAAAATTATAATTTATTTAATAATCTAGGAAGTTGGCAGCCATCAGCAGTTCCAGTGCAATTTCAGGTATAATTGGAAATTCGGGAATCTTGGTGGAGCTGTTAGTGTAGTGAACCTTGTAGGTAAAATGCATGCTACTTTTATTTTTAAATTAACAAAATTTTTTATTAACAACTTCCATGATTATAAAAAATACCCCATGGTAATACCCTCCCCCCCCCCACTTACCCCTTTGAAACTCCGTTCTCCATCATATCCCCTCCCCATCTCAATCAGTCTCTCTTTCATTTTGATGTCATCATCTTTTCCTCCTCTTATGATGGTCTTATGCAGGTAGTGTCAGGCACTGTGAGGTCATGGATATCAAGGTTATTTTGTGTCTGGAGGGAGCATGTTGTATGGAGTCCTGCCCTTCCTTTGGCTCTTACATTATTTCCGCCACCTCTTCTGTATTAGACCCTGAGCCTTGGAAGGTGTGATAGAGATATTGCAGTACTGAGCACTGCGGTCATTTCTTTCCATCACCATGATACCTTCTGAGTCGTCCCAAGGTCACTGACATCTGAAAAGAGAAGATTCTCTACCAAAAGTGAGAGTAGCATTAATATAAGGGTGTGAACATTAACAGAAGTGCTTACTGGGCAGTTTGATAAACATAGTATATACATTTAGCCAGAGAACAGCAGACGTTACACCCCTAGGGCTCATGACTACCCCTGTTTTAAGTTTTCAGTATCAGGGATGTATTCCCTCCCGTGGAGCGGGCCTCCAGTCCAATTGGAGGGTAGTTGGTTTCCCCCAAAACAAATGTGCCACTATTGCACCCGTTGGCTCATTTGGTCTGGCCAGCCAAATATAAGGCTTGTAGTGTCCACTGTTGAGTATCTTCACTGGTGATTTCTCTTTCTCCTATTTTTAAATTTTTAAATATATTTTATTTATTTATTTGAGAGAGAGAAAGAGGCAGAGAGAGGGAGAATGGGCACACCAGGGCCTCCAGCCACTGCAGACGAACTCCAGATGCATGCGGCCCCTTGTGCATCTGGCTTACATGGGTCCTGGAGAATTGAACTGGGATCCTTTGGCTTTGTAGGCAAACGCCTTAACTGCTAAGCCATCTCTCCAGCCCTTTTCCTGGTTTTTCAAAGTAAGGTCACCACACCATGCCAGGCAGCTTCTGGCTTTAAAAAAAAAAAAAAGAATTATTTATTTATTTGCAAGCAGAGAGAGATAGACAGAAGAGAGACAGATAGAGAGAGAATGGGCATGCCACGGCCTCCAGCCACTGCAAACGAACTCTAGACACATGTGCCCCTTGTGCATCTGGCTTACGTGGGTCCTGAGAATCTCACCTTGGTCCTTTGGCTTTGCAGGCAGATGCCTTAACCACTCAGCCATCTCCCCAGCCCTGCATGCATACTTGTGACAGCGCATATGAAGGGATCTCTCTAAATTTGACCTCATTGGTTTCATTCTCAGCAAACTGAGCTGGCCCACCCAACATGGCTTTTATTGTTCCCGATGTTAGTGCACGTTCTCTTTTTACAATAAACTCATGACCACCAGAAGATATTCATTTGACATCCATGGCATCAGCGCCTTCCCAGCCACCGCAGGTTTTCTCCTGTGCATCCATTACGCTCTTGTAAAGTTCTGTCTGGATTCCACAGGAACTTCAGTGGCGGCTAGTCAATCCCGCAGCCACCGCAGCCGTGTCCCCGTGCCGCCACAGCCCCTCCTCTTTTTCTCTTTTGGCTCCTCTGCTCATGATGTGGTGAGTGATTTTGTTCCACAGGCCTCCAGCCACAGGCCGAGGTGATGGGGCCCGTATCTCCAAAACCGAGCAAGAGGAAACCTTTTCTCTTCTGAGTTGAAGGGTGTACGGTAGAGCTGAGTTGGCAGAGCGCTTGTTCAGCGTGTGTAGGGCAGCACCAATGCACACAAAAAAGCAAAACTGGGGCTGGAGACATGGCTTAGCAGTTAAGGTGTTTGCCTGCAGAGCCAAAGGACCCAGGTTCGATTCCCCAGGACCCATGTAAGCTGGATGCACAAGGGGGCGCACGCATCTGGAATTTGTTTGCAGTGGCTGAGGCCCTGGCACGCCCATTCTCTCTCTCTCTTTCTACCTCCCTATTTCTGTATCTCTCTCAAAAAAAGTAAAATAAAATATTTTTTTTAAAGGTAAAATTGTTAGGGAAAAAAATCCTCTTCATAAGTTAATTATCTCAGGTAATACATGACAGTCATGGAAAATGACCAACAGAATGCCATAATCACCCACTACAGATAAATGGAAATTTCATCTGTTCAATCAGTCAGCTTGTCAGAGGAGGGCGCTGATGGTTCCAGAACCACTAGGAACTATGAGTACCATCTGAGAAGAGGTAGTTAGCAGTGGGTGAGGGGTTTTGTGCCATCTGGTGAAGGACCCGTCTACAAGACAGTGTGCCTCCTGACCAGGCATTTGATAGAGAATCATGGCCATCGGCTGTCCACTTCAGTACTTGGCCCAGCACTGATGTCTTGTCCAGATACTATTTTCTCGTAAGTGACCAACTAACCCCAAGTCATTTACAGTCAGTTTTTAAGAAAGAGTTACTTGTGTCTTATGACTTCTGCATTAGTGAATGAGATTGGCTTGTATGTTTTGTTAGTGTGTGCCACTGGCTGTGTGTCCCAAGATAATCGCAGTTTCTTCCCCTTTCTAAGGCTTGGGCTGATTAAACAGATTTGAAGGCTCCCAGCTGTAAAAGGTTTCTTAGAAGTCCCCCAAGAAGCCAGATGGGCAGATCTAAAGCACTGTTGACAACTTCCATTTTTGTTGTATCAAGGTAGGGTCTCACTCTAGCCCAGGCGGACCTGAAGTCTCAGGCTCAGTGCTGGGATTAAAGGCACGTGTAACCACGCCCAGCTTCCTTTTCTTCCTGTTTCCCTTCCCTTCCCTTCCCTTCCCTTCCCTTCCCTTCCCTTCCCTTCCCTTCCCTTCCCTTCCCTTCCCTTCCCTTCTCTTCCCCTCCCTTCCCTTCCCTTCCCCTCCCTTCCCCTCCCTTCCCCTCCCTTCCTCTCCCTTCCCCTCCCTTCCCCTCCCTTCCCCTCCCTTCCCCTCCCTTCCCCTCCCTTCCCCTCCCCTTCCCTTCCCCTCCCTTCCCCTCCCTTCCCCTCCCCTTCCCTTCCCCTCCTCCCTCCCTTCCCCTCTCCCTCCCCTCCCTTCCTCCCCTCCCCTCCCTTCCCTTCCTCTCCCCTCCCCTCCCTTCCCTCCCCTCCCCTCCCTTCCCCTCCCTCCCTTCCCCTCCCTTCCCTTCCCTCCCCTCCCTTCCCTCCCCCTTCCTTCCCCTCCCTCCCTTTCCCCTCCCTTCCCTCCCTTCCCTCCTTCCCCTCCCTTCCCTCCCTTCCCTCCCTTCCCCTCCCTTCCCCTCTCCTCCCTTCCCTCCCTTCCCCTCCCTTCCCCTCCCTTCCCCCTCCCTTCCCCTCCCTTCCCTTCCCCTCCCCTCCCTTCCCTTCCCTTCCCTCCCTTCCCTCCCTTCCCCTCCCTTTCCCCTCCCTTCCCCTCTCCTCCCTCCCCTCCCTTTCCCTCCCTTCCCCTCCCTTCCCCTCTCCTCCCTCCCCCTCCCTTCCCCTCTCTCCTCCCCTCCCTTCCCCTCTCCTCCCTCCCCTCCCTTTCCCTCCCCTCCCCTCCCTTCCCCTGCCTTCCCTCCCGTCGCCTCCCTTCCCCTCCCTTCCCCTCTCCTCCCTCCCCTCCCTTTCCCTCCCTTCCCCTCCCTTCCCCTCCCCTTCCCTTCCCTTCCCCTCCCTTCCCCTCCCTTTCCCTCCCTTCCCCTCCCTTCCCCTCTCCTCCCTCCCCTCCCTTCCCCTCTCCTCCCTCCCCTCCCTTTCCCTCCCCTCCCCTCCCTTCCCCTGCCTTCCCCTCCCGTCCCCTCCCTTCCCCTGCCTTCCCCTCCCCTCCCCTTCCCTTGTTTCCTTCCCCTCCTCTCCCCTCCTTTCTCATTCCCTTCCCTGCCCTTTGTATGAAAATCAGTCTGTTTTCTTCCTCTTCTTGAGGTCAATTTTGCTAAATTGTATTTTCCAAGAAAATTATAAGGTTTACCCAAATTTTTAGATTTACTTGCATAAAGTTTTAAGCAAAGCATCTCCTTGCTTATTTCAATGTACTACAGTCTGTGGTTCTGTTTATTTTGCATTTCTACATTTTCTGCTTTTCCCTTTATTATTAGGTTAACTAATACCTTTCTATTGCTTAGTTTTCTCCACAAATACAGAACTTAATTATTTTTTTTTTTTTTGTTTTCTAATGTAGTAAGATAGAAATTTCTTTAGGTGTTTTGTTGTTGTTGTTGGTGGTGGTGGTTTTTTGTTTTGTTTTGTTTTGTTATTTTGTTTTTCAAGATAGGGTCTCACTCTAGCCCAGGCTGACATGGAATTCACTATGTAGCCTCAGGATGGCCTCGAACTGACCAGGATCCTCCTACCTCTGCATCCTGAGTGCTGAGATTAAAGGCGTGTACCACCACACCCGGCTTGTTGGCTTTTTTAAATTTTTTTGTTCACTTTAATTTATTTATTTGAGAGCAACAGAGAGAAAGAGGCAGATAGAGAGAGGGAGGGAGAGAATGGGCGTGCCAGGGCCTCCAACCACTGCAAACAAACTCCGGACGCATGCACCCCCTTGTGTATCTGGCTAACGTAGGTCCTGGGGAATTGAGCCTTGAACTGGGGTCCTTAGGCTTCACAGGCAAGCGCTTAACTGCTAAGCCATCTCTCCAGCCCCCGGCTTGTTTTGTTTTTTGAGGTAGAATCTCACTCTAGCTCAGGCTGATCTGGAACTCACTCTGTAGTCCCCGGCTGGCCTTGAACTCAGAGTGATCCTCCTCCCTCTGCCTCCTGAGTGCTGGGATTAAAGGCATGTGCCACAGTGCCTCACTTGTACTAATTTTTTAAAATATTTTTATTTATGAGCAGAGAGTGGAGAATAAAAAGAATGACTAGGTAGAAGGATCATTTGGCCTTCTAGAATCTTTTTTTTTCAAGGTAGGGTCTCACTCTAGCCCAGGCTAACCTGGAGCTCATTCTGTAGTCCCCTGCTGGCCTCAAACTCAGGGCAATCCTCCTACCTCTGCCTCCCGAGTGCTGGGATTAAAGGAGTGTGCCAGCATGCCTGACTGCACACATATATTTTGATGTATATTTTATATATGTATCTGAGTATATACTGATATTCTGTATATACTCATGTATTTTTTTGCATGTAAAATTATGCTAAATGATGTCTAACATAGGTTATGTGAGTTCTACCTTATTGCTTTTCTTTTTATCCACTTGATTTGTCATAGGCCATAGAAACAAGAACGAAACCAGTGTATTTCTGCTTAATTCTCCTTTTATGTCCTATAATTTCAAGTTTATGAGTGCAGTTTCTTTCTTATTTAGTGCTCAGCTATTTATGGCGATCATTTCTTCATTGTGAATCACATCCTTCAGCAATATAAGGTGCTTTTATTAGTCTTGCCTCATCCTTTTTTGGGACCTGAATGCCCACTCGCCACAGCCAGCTTGGCTTTGGTGGACTTCCTACTAGTGGATGGGAGTGTCTCCTCCATTTCCAGTGTTCTCTTTTGTCTTAGTTGTACCCTGCGTGGACACAGATAGGGTTTTCTCTATGATTTCACATGAAAATAGCTTTCCCTTTGCTAGAGAGTGTTAATTATATTTGTATCTGTTGGTACTACTGATGTGTTGATTCTTGGTATTGATTGACTTGTTTGTTGATTTGGTATTTGGTTTGGGTTTGATTTGGTCATTTGTCTGTCTGCTTCGCAGTGCTGGGGTTGGAATCCAGGGTCTTGTGTGTGCTAAGCAAGACTCTCCCGCAGAGGAACATCTCCTCTCCAGCCCTGGCTGTTTTACTTATGATTTACTTTTAGAGTTTCCTTTTCTGGGGAGACGGTTTAACACTACCACACCTGGCTTTTATTTTATTTTATTTTGGTTTGTTTTGTTTTGTTTTATTGTAGTTTAGTTTAGTTTAGTTTAGTTTTGAGGCAGGATCTCACTCTAGTCCAGGCTGACCTGGAACTCACTCTATTAATTTCTAGTTAAAAGCAGGGAGAAAACTGACATTTCCTCATCCTTTCCACTTTTATTACCATCTTATTTTAGACAATCATCGATCTTGGTTCTTTGATATGTTTATAGCTTTACTTGTCAGCTCTTATATCAGCCAATGTCTAGAAAATCAGAGACATTCCCAAAACCTTTATTTTATTTATTTATTTATTTGAGAGAGAGAAAGAAGCAGAGAGAGAGAGTGAGCGAGAGGGAGAGAATGGTGTGCCAGGGCCTCCAGCCACTGTAAACAAACTCCAGATGCATGTGCCCCCTTGTGCATCTGGCTTACTTGGGTCCTGGAGAATCAAACCTGGATCCTGTGGCTTTGCAGGCAAGTGCCTTAACCACTAAGCCATCTCTCCAGTCGCCATTTATGTATTTATTTATTGGTTTTTTGAGGTAGGGTTTCACTCTAGTCCAGGCTGACCTGGAATTCACTATGTAGTGTCAGGGCCTTGAACTCATGGTGATCCTCCTACCTCTGCCTCTTGAGTGCTAGGATTAAAGTCGTGTGCCACCATGCCCCGGCTGATCTTGTTGTTGTTGTTTTTTGAGGTAGAGTCTCACTCTAGCCCAGGCTGACCTGGAGTTTACCATGTAGTCTCAGGGTGATCTCGAACTCATGGCCATCCTCCTACATCTGCCACCCTAGTGCTGGGATTAAAAGCGTGCGCCACCACTTCCAACTTCAACCGACTTTTATCTTAAGGTTTTTTTTGTCTTGTTTTGTTTTGTTTTTCGAGGTAGGATCTCACTCTGGCCCAGGCTGACCTGGAATTCACTATGTAGTCTCAGGGTGGCCTTGAACTCACTGCGATCCTCCTACCTCTGCCTCCCTACCTCGAAACCCTACCTCGAAAAACAAACAAACAAACAAACAAACAAACAAACAAACAAACAAACTCTAAAAGACAGCTGTATAAATAAGAAAGCTTATAGGCCCTGGATGCTTGGCCTAACACATGAGAAGCCTTGGGCTCATTCCAGCCCCACGTAAACTGGATGCTGGTACACATCTGTAATCCCAGCACAGGAGGTGAAGGTAGGCTGATCAGAAGCTCAAAGTCATCCTCCACTACACAGTAAGTTTGAGGTTAGCTTGGGCTGCGCGAGAAGAAAGATTGGTGGGTATTTGTCTCTTAGAACACCGTCCACCACCCTTTTACAGACAATGGTAATAACAGCATAGCAAACTATAAATCAGCATAAAACATTTAATGTATATTTACTATGTGTCAGGTTCATACCTTGTGTAGGAATGTGCATGAACACTATATCTTGCAATTTTCATAATGAAATGGGTGCTGTTGCTACTCCCACTTTGGAAATGATGAAACCAAGGGACAAGGAGGTGATAACTCACCCACTGACACACAGTTAGTCCGTGGGAGAACTGAATGTCGAATTGGGTAATTCAGTCCAACAATGATGGCCTCACAGCTGCTTTCATTACTTTATTTCATTTTTAAATTTTTTACTGACAACCTCAGTACATATAGACAATATACCATAATTAGAATCCCCTCCCATCACCCTCCCTTTTCCCCCTCCCAAATTCCCCTCCACAGAATCCCTTCTTTCCAACTAGTCTCTCTTCTATTTTGATTCCATCATTTCCCCCCCTCTAATCATGCAGTTTCTTATGTAGTCCATGAATACCCTGGCCAGTAATCTGGAAGACATTATTGCAAAGCATGCCTCTCCTTTTGATTCTTACATTCCTCCATTATTTTTTTTTATTGACACATCATGGTTATACATACTTATGGGGTACAATGTGAAGACTCAATGCATGTATAAATTATATCCAGGCCAGGCATGGTGGCACACATCTTTAATCCCTAGCACTCGGGAGGCAGAAGTAGGAGGATCGCCATGAGTTCGAGGCCACCCTGAGAATGCATAGTGAGTTCCAGGTCAGCCTGAGCTAGAGTGAGACCCTACCTCGAGAAAAAAAAAGGTTATATCCTAACAACAAATCAGTATAATTAGCATATTCACCACCTGGGATATTCATCATTTCTGTTTATTTTATTTTATTTTATTTGACAGAGAGAAAGAGGGACAGAGAGAATGGGCATGCCAGGGCCTCCAGCCACTGCAAACAAACTCCAGATGCGTATGCCCCCTTGTGCATCTGGCTAACATGGGTCCTGGAGAGTCGAACCTGGGTCCTTTGGCTTTGCAGGCAAATGCCTTAACCGCTAAGCCATCTCTCCAGCCCATATTTATCATTTCTAAGGTGAAAGGAAACCCCAAACTTGGCTTTCAATATACAACACATTATTAGCTATAGTCACCTTGCTGGGCAGTTAGAGTCCAGTATTTATTCCTCGTATCGCCTGGTCACTCCATGAGACTGCCTTCTCCTTTATCTCTCTTCCCCCACCCCATCTCCATCTCCCTCTTCCCCCAGTCCTTTTTTTCTTCTCTCCCTCTTCTTTCCTTTCCTCTCTCTCCTCCCTTTCCCCTCCCCTCTTCCCTCCCTTGCCTCTCTCCTCCCTCGCTCTTTCTTTCCCTTCTTCCCTTCCTCCTCTTCTTCCCTCCCCCACCTAGTCTGACTTAAAGCCATTTTCTCCATGAGAGTATGGGCAGCGTTTTTTTCTTTATGTCCACCTTGAAGGAGTAGGTTTCATCGAGCCTGTGGTCTGTGGTGAGCCTTCAGTATAGTCTCTGACTCTTGAGGCGACTACATCCCAGACCCTTAAGGTTTCCCTCAGTCTGTGCATGACCTGGTCCCTGTCATCCTTCTCAGCCTCACCAGAACCATCTTCCTCACCTACCATTGCTAGGGCCATCCTAACATGATTTGGGGCTGTATTTGTTCGAAACAGGGTCTCACAATATAGCCCAGACTGGCCTTCAGCTCCTAGGCTCAAATAATCCTTTTACTTCAGTCTTCTAAGAAGTTGGACCTGCAAGCATGCACCATACCCCTCACTCCATTCGGAGTCCCTGGCTTCCTGCCCCTGGTCCTTGGCACATAGCTTGTCTTTGCACGCCATACAACTGCCTCCTCGGGCTCTGCGAAGGTGCCACATTTGAAGACAGACTTGTTTTATTCTTTTTTCCACACACACACAGATCTCCCTGATTGAAACCTGGGGTTTGTGGCCAAAGCACTAAGTGCAATTTGAAACTGTCTCCCTCTTTCTGTGTGTAACTGGTATGACCTGCTTCACCAGCTTGGGGTGACGATTAATTCAGAGGGCTTCGTCCTTCATGTCAGAACTGGCTTGTTTCCACTTGCCAGACTTCCAGGAAGCCCTTGCCTGCCTTGGGTTCTTCTGCCATCAAATTGCCCAAACACTTCCAGGTATTTATTTGGCTGAAGGAGCCAGTCCTCCCTCATTTTGATAAGAGGAAGATAGAGGGCTAAGAAGGTGGCTCAGTGGATAAAGCAACTGTCATATAAGCATGAAGATCAGAAATTAGATCCCAAGCTCCCACATGAAAGCTGGATGGGTGTGGCAGCCAGCCAGTAGTCTTAGCTCTCAGGAGGCAAAAAACAAAACAAAACAAAAAAACAGGGAATCCTTTGGGCAAGCTGGCCAGCTAGCCCAGCCTGACTCTGGCAAGCTCTGGGTTCAAGTGGGATACCCTGCCTCAGCAAGTCAAGTGGAGAACAATTGAACAGACACTCAGTGTCAACCTCTGGCCTCCACATGCACACACACACCCATACATGTGAGTGCACACCCATATGCATGTACACCCATACAGGAATGACAGCTGTGAGCCATCCATCATCAGACAAATCCTCTCACTTCTTAGAATTAGCTTCCAGATGGTGACTCAATACCCTCCTTTTTTTTTTTTTTTTTTTTTTTTTTTTTTTGAGGTAGGTTCCAGGCTAACCAGGAACTCATTCTGTAGTCTCAGGCTGGCCTCAAACCCTGGCAATCCTTCTACCTCAGCCTGGGATTAAAGGCGTGCACCACACTAGGCTATGACTAGATTTTTATTTCTTCGTTCAAAGTAAGGAGTGGTCCTCACTCTCCCATTGCCAGCAAGGGCCACACAAGGAATTCTTTCCAGCAAAAGACAATCTCTTCTGGCTGGAGATGTAGCCCTGAGCTCCATGACAATTTGCTTTCCCAAATTAGAGAATTTTCCTGGTTATAAACTAAGAGAAAAATTTTAGACAAAAGTCCACTTCAGATTTATAAAGAAAAAAAAAAGATGCCCTTTATGAAGCAGCTGTTGTCTTCCCACTTGGTCTGAGCCTCAATGTCACTGCATTTTCAGTGACTATAGGCTCATTTGATAAGAATTTTTTGAATGAACAAAGTGTCACTGACTCTGGTAATCTAGGACAAGAGTTCAAGAACAGAGGATTGCCATGGGATTATCTAGTGGTTGCATTAAAAGCTCATCAGTGGTGGAGGTATACAAGTCTACATTCCTACAACTGGAGGGACATTTTCCTACTTTTACAAAGAAGCCCCTTCTGTTCCATTTGAAACCTTTTGTTGTTCTTTATAGTAGGTTTCACTCTAGCCCAGGCTGACCTGAAATTCCTCAAACTCACAGTGATCCTCCTCCTCTGCCTCCCTAGTGCTGGCCTTAAAGGAATGTACTACCATGCCCAGACAGAGTAAAACAAATTAAATTAATAGAAGCCACCTATGAGCCCCCTCCCCTTTCCTTCCCTTGTGTCACTGTATATACCTTCATGTTCCCACAGAGGTGCCATGTATGTATCATCTTGCCCCTTCCTCTCTGGCATTGGTCATTAACAAGGGTCATTAACACTTGCAATTCCTATGCCATCAGGTTCTTCCCAGTACTGACAATGAAAGTCTGAGCTAATTGGCTGTGAAGTGCCAAACAGACAGGTCATGCTAATTTTAGGGGTGTGGCTATCCTGAGCTCTGTGTAAAAAGAACCCCATTGAGGGAAGGAGAGAGATTTTATCTTATTTCATACAGTTATTATTTTTCTGTTCTAGCTCACCAAGGCCCACTTTTCCTATTTTTAACCTTTTAGCGGTTTTTGTTGTTGTTGTTGTTGCTTTAGTTTATATGATTTTTTTTCTGTTTTGTTTTGTTTTGTTTTAACTGTGTCTCACCATGAAGCCCAGGCTGGTGGTCTTGAATTATCTATCTTCCTGCCTTGTTCTCACAAATGCTGGGATTACAGTCATGTGAGCCATCATGCTTGGTTTGTAAGAGTTCATTGTAACCTAAGATCTCCCCTTGAACTTGAACTAATTTG
This sequence comes from Dipus sagitta, assembly GCA_036346955.1. Taxonomy (NCBI): domain Eukaryota; kingdom Metazoa; phylum Chordata; class Mammalia; order Rodentia; family Dipodidae; genus Dipus; species Dipus sagitta. The sequence goes on from CM070773.1 coordinate 159,253,879, forward strand.
GATGTGTTCTACATTTAGCTAGCTTCCTCAGGGGGAAAATTATTCACTATTAGAAGTAGACAAAGTTAGATGGCATGGTGGTGCATGCCACCTTTAATCCCTGCGCTCAGCAAACTGAAGAGGATGACTAAATTCAAGGCCAGCCTGGGGCTACAGAGTGAGTTCTAGGTTAGTCTGAGCTAGAGGGAGACTCTTTATGCCAACTGTAATCGTGTTCATAAATTTCAACTACCACATCTTACTCTGGATCTTCTCTTTTGGTTTTTGTTTTTTCTGAGACAGGGTCTCACTGTGTAACCTTGGCTGGCATGGAACTCACTAAGTAGACTAGGCTGGCCTCCAGCTTGTGGCAAACCTCCAGCTTTTGCCCCCTACTGCTGGGATGGCAGGCATGTGTGTACCGCTGTGCCTGGCTCCCTATATATATTTTTTCCAGCATGTAAAATTTGTTTCTGGGTTGGGGATATGGATAAGTGGTTAAAGGCTCTTGCTTGCAAAGCTTGCCAGCCCAAGTTCAATTCCCCAGTACCAGTGTAAAGCCAGATGCACAAAGTGGAGCATACATCTGGAGGTTTTTAATTTTTTTGGTGTTTTGAGGTGGTGTCTCACTTTAGCCCAGGCTGACCTGAAATTCACTATGTAGTCTCAGGCTAGCCTTGAATTCACAGCAATCCTCCTACCTCAGCCTCTCAAGTGCTAGGGTTAAAGGCATGTGACACCATTCCTGGCATACATCTGGAATTTGTTTACAGTGGTAAGAGGCCCTGGCATGCCCATTCATTCTTACTCTCTCTCTCTCTCCCTCTCTCTCTTTACAAATAAATCAATACAAATATATTTTTCTTAAATAAAACTTGCTTCTGACTAATTGAATCATGCAATTGAATGAATCATGTAATTTAGACCAGAATTAGTCCATCATCTACCCCAGAGCAGGCCCACATTGGGATACTTTAGACTCCACAGTTATCCTTGAGTTGTAACCTATGACAGTCTTTTCTTTTTTTTTAATTTAATTTATTTTTATTTATTTATTTGAGACCAAAAGACAGAATAAGAAAGGCAGATAGAGAGAGAGAGAATGGGCGTGCCAGGGACTCCAGCCCCTGCAAACGAACTCCAGATGTGTGTGCCCCCTTGTACATCTGGCTTACATGGGTCCTGGGGAATTGAGCCTCGAACCATGGTCCTTAGGCTTCACAGGCAAGTGCTTAACCGCTAAGCCATCTCTCCAGCCCAACAGTCTTTTCTTGAGAAGAACTTGTGAAAAGCTTTTTCCTCTGCCAATTGATGCCAAAAGGGGACCACCAGACTTCCTCCAAACACATATCCATAAAACCCCTGACACTGACGGGCTGGTAGGGTGGTGAATCCTGAGCTCCAATAAATACAGTCTGATATTATGAATGCTAAATTATCTAAGAGAAATAGGCTTGGGAGGAAAGGGCAATCCCTGGCAGCTGTGGGTCTCAGGAGCGACCATGGTATGAAGGACAACCTCTAAGTTGCAGCCTTGGAAACTTACAGACCAATGAACATTGGAGTCATCATGCTACTAGGTGTATTCATTGGCTTTTCAGTGAGACTCAACCCCCAAGAAATGACACAACATACTCCCCCAAGTCTTCTACACCTCAGTGCTGTGGCTTCTCCATCCTCAGCCGGTCTCACCAGTGACCGTACATGGGAGTCACCTGGGCAACTTGAGTAACCCCTACCACCTTAGCGCTTTGAGTGAATTGCTGTGTGGCATGTTCAGGTGGCAGCCTTGTGAGTACATAGCTCAGGTGTTGCTCTATGTCCAGCTAAGGCGGCCCTGCATGCTCCAGCCAAGTCCAACTCGATCCCCTTTTCTTACTGCACATCCAACGCAAGTCCTGTGGGCGCCATCCTCTACAGGAAAAGTTTGTCCCGCCAGCCCATATCCCCCACCTCTTGACCCAGCTCTGCAGTATTTCAGCTGTCCCTAATGTGCCTACCACTACCCATGGTGCTTTTGATTCAGCCCAGCCAAGAGAGGGATCTCATGTTCAGAGATCAAAACTCCCCTGCTTATCATCAGTTGCAGTTACCTTCTTGTTGCTGGCACCAAACACCCGACCAAGAGCAGCTTGTGGGGGGAAAGGGTTGACCTTGGCTTACAGACCCAGTGGGGAGCTCCATGACAACTGGGAAATGTGGCATGAGCAGAGGGTGGACATCACCTCCTGGCCAACAGCAGCAGGAGACTGAGCCAAACACTGGCAAAGGTGAAACCGGCCAAAGCACCCAAAAGCTCATTCGCACCAACATACCTCCTCTAGCAAGGTTCTCATTCCCAAATTGCCACCAAGTAGGGACCAAAAATTCAGAACACACGAGTTTATGGGAAACATCTGATTCAAACAAATACATCATCTCAGAAAAGAAAGTCTTCATCAAGTTCATAAGGGTGACCTTATGTTTATAAGGTTTGTGACTTTCTCTCCTGCTTTTCCCAGCTCTTCTCCTTGGCTTAAACACTCTATGACTGTCTTCCCTTCCAATTGCTTTTATTTATTTATTTATTTATTTATTTATTTATTTATTTATTCCTGAAGTAGGGTCTCACGCTAGCCCAGGCTGACCTGGAACTCACTCTGTAGTTCCAGGCTGGCCTCAAACTCACAGTGATCCTATGTCAGCCATCTAACTGCTGGGATTAATTAAAAGGCATGCAACACTACACCCTGTTTATTTTATTTTTAAAAAATACCTATTTATTAGGGCTGGAGAGATGGCTTAGCAGTTAAGGCACTTGCCTGCAAAGCTAATGAACCTTGGTTTGATTCCCCAGGACCCACATTAGCCAGATGCACCAGGTGGTGCTAGAGCCCTGGCATGCCCATTCTCTCTCTCCTTCTCTTTCTCCCTCTTCTCTCTGTCAAATAAATAAACAGTTTTTTTTTAAGCTGGGCATGGTAGTGCATGCCTTTAATCTCAGCACTTGAGAAGTAGAGGTAGGAGGACTGCCAAGAGTTTGAGGCCACCCTGAGGCTACATAGTCAACTCCAGGTAAACCTGAGCTAGAGTGAGACCCTAACTTGAAAAACCAAAAATAAGATAAAATACAAAAAAAAAAAAAAAAAAAAAAAGAGAGAGAGAGAGGGGGGGGGGAGAAAATAACATGCCTTTCTTTCTTTTTTTTTTAAAAAAAAGGTAATTTTGGGGGCTGGAGAGATGGCCTAGTGGTTAAGGTGTTGGCCTGCAAAGCCAAAGGACACAGGTTCAACTCTCCAGGACCCACATAAGCCAGATACACAAGGGGGAGCACTCATCTGGAGTTCATTTGCAGTGGCATGCCCATTCTCTCTCTCTTTCTCTCTGTTTCTTTCTTTCTTTTTTTGTTATTTTATTTATTTGAGAGCGACAGACAAAGAAAGAAAGAGGCAGAGATAGAGAGAGAGAGAATGGGCGCGCCAGGGCCTCCAGCCACTGCAAACGAACTCCAGACGCGTGCGCCCCCTTGTGCATCTGGCTAACGTGGGTCCTGGGGAATCGAGCCTCGAACCGGAGTCCTTAGCCTTCACAGGCAAGCGCTTAACCGCTAAGCCCTTTCTCTCTGTTTCTAATAAATAAATAAAAACAAAAAAGGAGAAAAAAAAGGTAATTTTATTTACTTATTTGTAAACAGAGAGAGAGATAGAAGAGAGATATACAGAGAGAATGGGTGAGCCAGGGCCTCCAGCCACTGCAAACAGTCTCCAGATGCACATGCCATTTTATTCATCTGGTTTTTACCTCCTGAGTGCTGGGTTCATAGATATGCATCACCATCTCCAGTTTATGAGGTGCTGGGAATTGAACATAGGACCTTATGCATGCTAGGCAAGGTCTCCGCTAACTGAGCTATACTCCCAGGCCTTGTTTTTGTTTTGGGGTAGGTTCTTACTACACAACACAGGCTGGCCTCAAAGTCTCCAACCTCCTGTCTCCATCTTCCAAATGCTAGGATTACATGCGCACTACTTTGCCTGGTAGGCTTGGCCAAGCGGCATAAGCACTGGAAACCTCCATCTCTTCTTTCATTATATATTGTTCCCTGGTCTCTCCCAGAGCTACTTTAAGAACCAGTACCCACAACAGAGGTGGAGAGCACTCAGGGGCTATCTGATCCTTCATGGGACTTCTTTTGAATGTTTGGAACTTTCCAGAAAGCTAAACTTCTATAGGCATTTTTTCAACCTCATCAGTTTCTGTTTTCTAAGATCTGAAAAACTTTCCAGTATCACAGACAGCACCACCTGTTTCTAATGACTAAATATTGAGAATTTTTTTCCTATCAAATACAAATTAATATAAGATCTTTGCTACTATAATCATAATGCACATCAAATTTGACAGCCTGGCTGGGTGTGGTGGTGCACGCCTTTAAATCCCAGCATTTGGGAAGCAGAGTTAGGAGGATGGCTGTTGAGTTCAAGGCCACCCTGAGACTACATAGTGAATTCCAAGTCAGCCTGGGCTAGAGAAAGACCCTACCTCAAAAGACAAACAACAGCAGCAACAAAAGTTGACAGCCTGGAGAACAAGCAAAGAGGGCAATAAAATAGCACCTCTCCCTGGTCACATTGCGTAGCAAGATGAAAATTATCATTTGTCATCCATTCCTACTTTGTGGCAATAATTAGCTTGGGGACTTTCCTTCATCTTGATGGCTATGTGGTTACAGTAATCCTAGAGAACCTTCAAGACCAAAGTCTGCTATTCACATTCTTCAATGCACATGTTATCAATAATAATTAACTGTTTTGTTAATCTCATTGTTTAAAATTAGAGACCAGGGCTGAAGAGATGGCTCAGCAGTTAAGGCACTTGCCCACAAAGCCTAATGACCTGGGTTCTACTCCACAGTAGCCACATAAAGCCAGATGCACAAAGTGGAGCATGCATTTACAGTTCGTCTGCAAGGACTAGAGGCCCTGGCATGCCCATTCTCATTCTCTCTGTTAGCAAATAAATAAGTAAAAAATATTTTTAAAAATTGAGCTAATTAACTCAAAAATTAAAAAAAAGAAATTAGCCAGGCGTGGTCACACACGCCTTTAATCCCAGCACTTGGGAGGCAGAGGTAGGAGGATTGCCATGATTTCATGGCCACCCTGAAACTACACAGTGAATTCCATCCAGGTCAGCCTGAGCTGAGCTAGAGACCCTACCTCCAAAAACCAAAAAAAAAAAAAAAAAAAAAAAAAAAAAAAAAAAAAAAAGGGCCAGGCGTGGTGGCGCACGCCTTTAATCCCAGCACTCGGGAGGCAGAGGCAGGAGGATTGCCATGAGTTTGAGGCCACCCTGAGACAACATAGTGAATTCCAGGTCAGCCTGAGCTAGAGTGAGACCCTACCTTGAAAAAAAAAAGAAAGAAAGAAATTAAAGACTATACTGAGGAGAAGCATTTAGGACAAGGTATGTGTTTTATACCTTTCATTTGCTTGTTTGTTTTTGTTTTACAGTGTTGGGGCTGGAACTCAAGGCCCCACACATGCTGGCACTCTGCCACTGAGCTATACCACAGCCCAATATAATATTTAAAAAATCAGCTTTAGTTGGGCATGGTGGCACCCTCCTTTAATCCCAGCACTCAAGAGGCACAGTTGGAAAGATAGCAGTGCGTTCAAGGCCACCCTGAGACTACATAGTGAATCCCAGGCCAGCCTGAACTACAGTGAGATCCTACCTTGAAAAACCAAAAATAAATAAATAAATAAATAATAAAAAATAAATAAAAGCATTTAGATAGAGCTGGAGAGATGCTCAGCAGTTAAGGCACTTGCCTGCCAAGCCTAAGGACCAAGGTTCGATTCCTCAGTACTCATGTAAAGCCAGATGCACAAGGAGGCATATATATCTGGAGTTCATTTCCAAAGGCTAGAGGCCCTGGAATGCCTTCTCTCTCTCTCTCTCTGTCTCAAAAAAAAATTAATTAAAATTAAAAAAAAAAAACTTAGGTAGTTGAGCATGGTGGTGGCTCATGCTTATAATTCCTACACTTGGGAAGCTGAGGTAGGATTGCCATGAGTTCAAGCCCAGGCTGGGCTAGAGTGAGAGCCTGCCTCAAAAAAACATTTTTTAAATTGCAATAAAGACTTATGTTATGCTATTCTACTAGACTTAAAATCCTCCTGTGACAGAAAAGGCAAGTCAAGCCCTGTCCTGGTGTTTTCCTTCCACTGCTCTACCCTTTCCCTGTCCCATCTTTCAAAACTCCAGATACCTCTGAATCACACAGCATGTTGTTATGAAAAATGCCAGGGGATCTGTGGATTCTTGTCCACGCTTCAGCCTTTTGTAAGCAAGACCTTCTCCTAGGCTTCCTCAAGTGTGACGTCCTTCCCAAGGTCTTCCCTGTTGCACTTTATTCTGAGCTGGCTTCCCAGGGAACTATGGAGCATGGATCCCATTCCTCCTGTGGCTTTGGGGCAGGAGATGTCACTGTTTTGTTGGTAGTTCCTGACAGAGATTAGATTTACTTCTAGATCTAGAGAGTAGATATGTCATTACATTGACAAGTCTAGTTCTTCAGATTACCTACCATTTGAATGACAATGCATGAGCCATATTTTCTTCCTCTTTCTTTTCTTCCTTCCTTTCTTTTCTTCCTTCCTTCCTTCCTTCTCTTCCTTCCTTCCTCTTTCCCTCCCTCCCACCTTCACTCCTTTCTTCCCTCCCTCCTTCCTTTTTTTTTCTTTAATTTTATTTATTTATTTGCAAGGAGAGAGAGAGCACTAGGGCCTCTAGCCAATGAAAATGAACTTCGGATGCATGTACCACTTTGTGCATCTGGCTTTACATAGGTACTGGGGAATGGAACCCAGGTCATTAGGCATTGCAGGCCAGCGCCTTAACGGCTGAGCCATCTCTCCAGTCCCCTTCCTTCCTTCCTTCCTTCCTTCCTTCCTTCCTTCCTTCCTTCCTTCCTTCCTTCCTTCCTTCTCTCTCTCTCTCTCTCTCTCTCTCTCTCGACAGTAACTCTGTGATGGTTTATATTGATGGTCAATGTGACAAGGCCTAAATCACCTGTGAGGAATTATGTAGACTAGGTTAGCCTCTGTGTTTGTATGTGAGGGATTACCTTGATTAGGTTAGTTAAGGTGGAAAGACCTGTCTTACTTGTGGTGAGCACCATTCCCTGGGCTGGGGTCCTGGACTGTATAAACTGAAGAGCTGAGCGGCGCGTTCATCACTCTGCTTCCTCACTGTCGGCTGAATGTGACCAGCTGCCTAAAGTCCTGCCGCCTGCCTTACCTGCATTGCTGGACTGTAAACTGGAAATGGTAGCTAAAATAAGCCATTTCTCCCTTAAACTGATTTCTTTTTCAATTTCTGAGATTTATTACCACGTATGCTTTTAAAATATCAACTCTAGCCGGGCATGGTAGTGCACACCTTTAATCCCAGCACTTGGGAGGCAGAGGTAGGAGGCTTGCCATGAGTTTGAGGCCACCCTGAGACTCCATAGTGAATTCCAGGTCAGCCTGGGCTAGAGTGAGACTCTACCTCGAAAAACAAAAAACAAAACAAAACAAAAAAAAAAATCAACTCTATTCTTAGAACCAACCTTATTAATACTATCATTTTGAAATGTCTGTGAGTATCATATCCCTTCTTATATGTATCAAAACTCAGACTTAGCCAGGCATGGTGGTGCACACCTTTAATCCCAGCACTTGAGAAGCTGAGGTAAGAAGATCGCCATGAGTTCAAGGCCACCCTGAGACTACCAAGTGAATTCCAGATCAGCCTGGGCTAGAGAGAGACCTTACCTAAACAAACAAACAAACAAACAAAAAAAAAAAACAAGCTGGGCATGGTGGCGCACGCCTTTAATCCTAGCATTGGGGAGGCAGAGGTAGGAGGATCTCTGTAAATTCAAGGCCACCCTGGGACTACATAGTGAATTCCAGGTCAGCCTGGGTTAAAACAAGACTCTACCTTGAAAAACCAAAACAAGAACAATGAAAAACAAACAAACAAACAAACAAAATTCCTACTTAACAATGAACTCTGGGGTTGCAGAAGAGGATTTGCTTTTGCACCAGTCTTGAAGTCTTTGTCCATCCTTAAGCTGATTTTTGTCAGGGATTTTATCCCAGCCAGGACAAGTTCACTACTACAGTCACAGGCAGCCCAGGCCAGTCTCAAATTGGCTATATAGCCAAAGACAACTGAACTCCAGATCCTTTTGCCTCCACCTCCCAAGTGCTAGATTACGGGTATGCGCCACCACACCTCATTATGTGGTGCCAAGGACTATGCCCAGGACCTTATGTATGCTAGGCTGGCACTGTACCAAGTCAGCTTCATTCCCAGCCCAGGAGCCATCTTGGGAGTCCTTGGGTTGCTGCTGAAAGTAAGAACAGGACGCATGGTGAACTGTTGGCTGCAGCATTGTGTCACTTCTAGCCCTGAGCTTTCTTCCACCTTCACATCATCACAGGGAGTTTTTATGGTTTCTGGTTCCATCTGTTCTAACCTGTACTGAGCTGCTCTTTAGAATACAGATGCTAATTACCTTTTTAACATTTTCCCAGCTCCTCCCTTACTGCCCCAGATGCCCCCAAGCAGCTCTTTCTCAACTCTCAAACGTTTTCTCCTTGAAATATCCCAGCAGCTCTGGAAGACTTTCTCACAATGGGCTTTGGTTAGAGGGACACTGATCTGTCCTGTCAGGGTAGAAATGACACATTATCTGTACTCAATTCCCAACTAGCCTAGACTCTGAACTATGAACAACTGAACCAACTCAACATGATAGGTTTAAACATGTCAGAGGTTCCTTCCCACCCTGAACTCACCTGTTCTCTTTGGAAACTGCATTTTAGCTCTGAGATGTCTAGTACTGTATCAGGCCTGTTACCAGATGGGTCATCAGCAAAGCCTTCATCAATGGAGTACTGTATCATGCCCCCCATTCTTCTTCTTTTTTTCTTGTTTTCAAGGAAGGGTCTCACTGTAGCACAGACTGACCTGGAACTTATTTTGTAGTCCCAGGCTGACCTTGAACTCACAGGGATCCTCCTACCTCTGCTTCCTGAGTGCTGGGATTAAAGCCATGGGCCACCATGCCCGGCTCTTTCATTAGTGGGTCCTATGATCATTGTTTTCAGATTATAACTTCACCAAGGGATCCTAAATTGTCTCTGCAATGGTTGTAGATTTGTCCACAGTCTTCCTCCCTTGGTTCTTGTTGAAGGCCTCAGCGCGCTGCTAATATTACTAAGGAATGGCTTCCAGAATGGCTTCAATCCCCCTTTAAAGTGAAAACATCATTTACACTGATAGCTGAGGAAGACTTAAAAATCACTAATTTGAGCCAGGCATGGTGGTGCATGCCTTTAATCCCAGCACGGGGGGCGGGGGGGATCAGAGGTAGAAGGATCACCTTGAGTTCAAGGCCACCCTGAGACTACATAGTGAATTTCCAGGTCAGCCTGGGCTAGAGTGAGACTCTATCTTGAAAACTCCCACTCCCCCACAAAAAAATCACTCATTTGTATTTTATTTTATTTTATTTTTATGAGAGAGAGAGAGAGAGAGAGAGCGAGCGCGCGCAAGAGAGGGCCTCTAGCCACTGCAATCGAACTCCAGTCACGTGCGCCACCTTGTGCACATGTGTGAACTTACGCACTTGTGTCACCTTGTGTGTCTGGCTTACATGGGACCTGGAGAGTCAAACATGGGTCCTTAGGCTTTGCAGACAAGTGTCTTAACCGCTGAGCCATCTCTCCAGCCCAAGATTAGGGGTTTAAGGTCATCCTCAGCTGCATTTGAGGCCAGACTGGACAACCTGAAATCCTGCATCAACATATATTAGTAAATAATAGTAATAACAAACAAAAATAGTCAAAAAACAAAGAAGCCAGGCGTGGTGGCACATGCCTTTAATCCTAGCGTTCAGGAGGCAGAGGTAGGAGGATCGCCATGAGTTCGAGGCTACCTTGAGACTACATAGTGAATTGCAGGTCAGCCTGTGCTAGAGTGAGACCCTACCTCAAAAACAAAAAATAAAGCTGGGCATGATGGTGCACGCCTTTAATCCCAGCACTCAGGAGGCAGAGGTAGGAGGATCACTGAGTTCAAGGCCATCCTGAGATTACATAGTGAATTCCAGGTCAGCCTGGGCTAGAGTGAGACCCCTACCTCGAAAAAAACAACAAAAAAGTATGATAAAATTGGTAATATATTACAGAATTTTCAAATTCCATTTAAACATTCAGACCACTGCATTTTGAGCCTTAACTGATTGTGTCATGGGGAAGATATGGGGGTTTTTCTTTAATTAAATTCTGGAGGGTGAGAGGGAAAAACTAAGAAGAAACTTCCAAAGGACAGAAGACAGGGGCCAGCAGACCACATATAGCCTACGAAAGGAACTGCTGGGAAATTGTACCATTATTTTCCTCCCTTCCTTTTGCTCTTCCTTCTTTCTTGTATTTAGGCAAGTGCCTTAACCACTAAGCCATCTCTCCAGCCCTTTTCTTGTATTTAAACCCTTAGTTCCAAAGAGAGAGTTAAGAGCAGTGCGGAAACATGTTAAGTAAGACAACACCAAGGAGCAAATAGCAGTTTAATTCTCCTTGCCAGCAGAGCTTTTTATTAGCGGAGCAGGGGGAGGGGGCAGGGGAGAGGGCCATTAAGGCTGCGCTGTGATGAGACCAGCCGAGGCATTGTTTGGGCTCTTAGGAGAAATTCCTTTAATGCATGCATTAATTCTCCAGTTCATCTCCCTGCCTGTTGGAAAATTGGTTACACAGGCTGTGAAGACATTTTCAGGGCTGCAAATATTTGCTCAGGAGCGCAGTGTTGACACTGTGCGGCTCTGGATTTCAGAGAGCAGGCCTGTGCCTCTTGGGACCTGTTAAGAGCTGAAGGCAGGGCCTGACACACCCTGAGAAGGGAGCCCATCCAGAGGCAGCTCCCAGAGTCCTGTTTGCTTGCCAAACCCCAAGAAAAGTGTGTAGCTTTCTGCTGTGAAGTCTCAGGAAGTAGCGGTGAAAGGCCTTGTTCCTTCCTTAGCACTACAAAGAGGGCTGGAGAGATGGCTTAGTGGTTTGCCTGCAAAGCCAAAGGACCCAGGTTCAACTCCCCATTACCCATGTAAACCAGATGCACAAGGTGGTACACATGTCTGCCTCTCTCTCTCTCTCAAATAGATAAAATAAATATTTTTTTAATTAAAAAATATTTTATTTATTTGAGAGAGAGAGGTAGATAGAGAATGGGCACACCAGGGCCTTTAGCCGCTGTAAACGAATCCCGGACACATGCACCCCCTTGTGCATCTGACTTATGTGGGTCTTGGGGAATTGAACCTGGGTCTATTGGCTTCACAGGCAAATGCCTTAACTGCTAAGCCATCTATCTGTCTAGCCCAAATAAAATTTTTTTCCAGCTCCTCTTTTTTTGTTTTATTGACAACTTCCATAATTGTAAACAATATCCCATAGTAATTCCCTCCCTCCTCCCACTTTCCTAAAATATATACTTTTTAATTTTTTGTTTATTTTTATTTATTTGAGAGCAACAGAGAGAGAAAGAGGCATATGTATGCATATATATATATATATAGAGAGAGAGAGAGAGAGAGAGACAGAGAGAGACAGAGAAAGAGAGAGAGAATGGGCGAGCCAGGGTCTCCAGCCACTGCAAACGAACTTCAGATGTATGTGCCCACTTGTGCATCTGGCTAACGTGGGTCCTGGGGAATTGAGCCCCGAACCGGGGTCCTTAGGCTTCACAGACAAGTGCTTAACTGCTAAGCCATCTCTCCAGCCCCCTAAAATATTTTTTAAAAGAGAGGGAGAGAAGCGAAAGGGGTTGATATTATTATTTCAGCTTCTAGATCTATTAGAGTTCAGTGTCTGCCCACTGCAGAGGCCTCTGAGGCCTTAGGGGGTCATTCTGGTTTATGCAACTCATTGCTGGGATAAAGGGCCTGACCATAAGCAGCTGATGGGAGGAAAGCTTTTTATCTGGCTGTCAGGCTCAAGGGGAAGCTTCATGATGGCAGGGGAAAGATGGTAGAGCAGAGGCTGGGCATCACCTCCATGCCAACACCAGGTGGACAACAGTACCTGGGAGTGAGCCGAACTCTAACAAAGGGGAGCTAGCTATAACACACGTAAGCCAATGGCAACACACTTCCTCTAGCAAGTCTCCGCCTCCCAAGTTGTTATCAGCTGGAAACCAAGCATTCAGAACACATGAGTGTATGGGGGACAGCTAATTCAAACCACTGCACTGGGCTAGAGGCCCTTCAATTTATCTTCTGGAATCTGGCTTCGATCTGTTATCTATCAAACATTTACTGAGAATTCACTATAGCATTTTCTAGGAGTTGGGCAAGAAAAAAACTGAAAAATACAGAATCATGGTTATAAAATTGGGCATAGTGGCACACTGCTATAATTCCAGAACTCAGAAAGTGGAGTCAGGAGGACCCAGAGTTCAACATCATCCTTGGCTACCTAGTGAGCTAGCTGGAGGCTGGCCCGAGCTACAGGAGTCCCAGTCTCAAAACAAACAGACACACAACAAACAAACAAATACAAGACTTCAGCTTTACGACTCCACACCCTGGGCTGCCGTTCACCAAGAAATCAAGCCAGAGCTGAGGTAAGAACCTCCTCCCTGTGGACCAGCTGACAGAAAGCTGGAGAAAGCTACCCTGCATGCAGCCTGTGGTAGTTTAAATGGATGTCCCCCAATCAATGTGGGGGTTTTATTAAAGCTTATAACTTGTCACTATGGGCAGATCCCAGGGCTCAACCCTAAGATTTTGGGGCAAACATGGAATTCCAATCTAAAAGATATGCAAACTGAGCTCTGCCTGGGTTTCTTTTTTTTTTTTTTTTTTCAAGGTAGGGTCTCACGCTAGCCCAGGCTGACCTGGAATTCACTATAGAGTCTCAGGGTGGCCTCGAACTCACGGCGATCCTCCTACCTCTGCCTCCCGAGTGCTGGGATTAAAGGCGTGCGCCACCACGCCCGGCTTCTGCCTGGGTTTCTGAGTGTGCTTGCCTGTGCTGGCGGTGGCGGCGGTTCTCTCTGCATGGGCCCGTGAAAGTGGGCCCTCTATCTGTGAGCTCCAACAAATCCCTTCCTCCATCCCTGTGCCTGGTTTGGAAGTTCATCGCAGCAATGTGAGGCTGACTGCGACATAGCCCTATGGGAAAGAGAAGTCATCCGTGGTGGTAAACAGAAGTGGACTTTGTAAGCCTTAAGACTGGCCAGCTAGGCCAAACGTGCCAAGCGGCATGTCTGTTATGGGAGAAACCAACCACCCTCTAATTGGACTGGAGGCTGGTGCATACATGCCCGGTACATGAGGCCTGGTGAGTACACGCTGGGGAAGTCATGTACCACAGGGGAGTCACACCTTCTGGTGTCTGGCTGATTGCATATGTTATTCCTACCAAACTGCCTTGTGAGCACTTTTCTTAATGTTTATACCCATAGATTAATGCCACTCTCACTTTTGGTTAGAGAAGCTTCTCTTTTCAGATGGTAGTGACTGCTGGGATGACCCAAAAGGCACAAGAGTGCCAAGAAGAAGTGACAGAGGAGTGTCCAGCACTGAAACATCTCTATCACACCCTCCAAGGCTCAGGGTCCATTGTGGAAGAGGCAAAGGAAGGGTAGGACTCCTTACAAGGCACTCTTCCAGACACAAAATGGCCTGGATATCCATGACCTCACAGTGCCTGATACTACCTACACAAGACCCTCATAACAGGAGGAAAAGATGACATCAAAATAAGAGAGACACTAATTGAGAGAGGGAGGGCATATGACGAAGGGTGGATTTGTGAGGGGGAAAGTTGGGGTGGGGAGGAAATTATCATTATTTATTGTCTATAGTTACGGAAGCTGTCAATACGAAAAAATTTAAAAAAGGCGGGGAGACTTCAGCTTGAATGAGCTTCAAGTTGGGGGAGAAACTTTATGAATAACAAACACGTGGTGAGCTACAGACCAGTTCTGGAATGCTGAAAGGCTTCATTGGATTTGTTTATTTATTTATTCTTTTTATTTGTTTGTTTTTTTCAAGGCAGAGTTTTGCTCTAGTCCACATTAACATTGAACTCACTCTATAGCCCCAGGCTGGTGTCCAACTCATGGATCCTCCTACCTCAGTCTCCTGAGCGCTGGGATTAAAGGTGTATGCCACCATGCCTGGCTGGATTTCTTTCTTTCTTTCTTTCTTTCTTTCTTTCTTTCTTTCTTTCTTTCTTTCTTTCTTTTCTTTTTCTTCTTTTTTTTTTTTTTTGAGATAGAGTTTCACTCTAGCTCAGGCTAGCCTGGAATTCACTATGTAGTCTCAGGGTGGCCTCAAACTCATGGCGATCCTCCTACCTCTGCCTCTCAAGTGCTGGGATTAAAGGCGTGCACCACCACACCTGGCTTCTTTCTTTCTTTTGTCTTTTTTTTTTTTTTTTTTTTTGAGGTAGGGTCTTGCTCTAGCCCAGGCTGACCTGGAATTCACTATGTAGTTTCAGGTTGGCCTCCTATCTCTGCCTCCCCGGATTTATTTCTTGAAGGATGAACACAAGTTTGCAAGATGAAAGTAGAAAAGAAAGATTCTAGAAAGATGACATAATGTGCGGAATGTATCAACGGTCAACAAAACCCCTGGATTATGGAGCAGTAGGGTGAAAGGCTGGGGGTACCAGGACACAAAGTCCACCATCTTGGGCTGGGGAGATGGCTCAGTGGGTAAAGGCACTTTCTGCATAAATGAGGGCCTGAGTTCAGATCCCCAGAACCTACACAAAAATATCAGGTATGAGCTGAGTGTGGTGGCACAGTCTACTCGGGAGGCAGCGGAGTGATCACTGTGAGTTCCAGGCCAGCCTGGGCTAGAGTGAGACTCTACCTTGGAAAACAAACAAACATCAGGTCTGGTAGTACATGGCTATGATCCCAGTGTGGGGAGGCTGAGACAGGGATTCCCTGGGGCTCACTGACTACTAGCTGAATCATGTGCTGCAGGGTCAGTAAGAGACCTTTGGGACCCCGTCTCAAAGAGTAGTAAGGTGGCCGGGCATGGTGGCGTATGCCTTTAATCCCAGCACTCAGGAGCCAGAGGTAGGAGGATCATGGTGAGTTTGAAGACACCCTGAGATTACATAGTGAATTCCAGGTCTTGGCTAGAGTGAGACTCTACCTTAAAACCCCCTCCACACCAAAAAAAAAAAAAAAAAAAAAAGATAGCAATCAGGCTGGGATTCAATTTTTAATTTTTTTATTTACTGTGTAGCCAACAGCTCCTGGACTTTTTTTTATTTGCAAGCAGAGAGAGAAAGAGAGAGAGAGAGAGCAGAGAGGCAGACAGAGAATGGGCATGCCAGGGCCTCTAGCCACTGCAAATGAACTCCAGAAGCATGCACCACTTGGTGCATCTGGCTTTATGTGGGTACTGGGGAATCGAACTGTGGTTGTTGGGCCTTGTAGGCAAGCACCTTCACCTCTGACCCATCTCTCCAGCTCCAAGACTTTGAAACTTTTTGTTTTTTTGCTGCTGCTGCAAAGGAACTCCAAACGCATGTATCACCATGTGTATCTGACATGGCTTAAGTAGGTACTGAGGAATTGAATCTGAGTCCTTAGACTTCAAAGGCTAGCACCTTAACTGCTAAGCCATCGCTCCAGCCGGCTCCTGGACTTATACTGTGTCCCTGGTTTGGCACTATATGCTCACATGCATTTCTTCCTTCTCTTCTTCCTGCTTCTCTTCCTTCTCACATTCCTTCTCACCTTCCTTTTCTCTCTTCTCAGGAAAAACTCAGGACTTCATGCATACTAGGCAAGCACTCTACCATGGAGCTACACCCAGCCCATGTTATCTTATTTTAACCCAAAATAATACCAAAAGGCAATTGCTACCACTATGCCACCCTACATAAGAAAAATTAGAAGAGAAAACCCTATGTTCTATCTAGAGATAAATCTATGAATCAATGATTTTTTTGTTTGTTTTGTTTGTTTTTGTTTTTTGAGTTAGGATCTCACTCTAGCCCAGGCTGATCTGGAACTCTGTAGTTCCAAACTGGCCTCTAACTCACTGCGATTCTTCTGCTTCTGCCTCCCAAGTGCTGATAATAAAGACGTGTGCCACCATGCCTGGCCAATCAATGATCTTTTAGGCATATCATGATCACTGCCTTTTCTGTTTTTGGTTTTTAGAGGTAGGGTTTCACTGTAGCTCAGGCTGACCTGGAATCCTCTCTGTAGTCTCAGGGTGGCCTCACAGCAATCCCGATCCTCCTACCTCTGCCTCCCAAGTGCTGGGATCAAAGGCGTGCGCCACCACGCCCACCAACCTTTTCTTATTAAATTGAGAACTCCGAGCGCTTCTTACATAAATTTAAGGCTGCTTTGCAGATGGTCAGCCTACTCTTCTTGAGCTCTCTTTTTGGAGTTTGTTTTCTCAGCTGACTGGACTTGCCTTGGGCACCCTGGAGGTGTGAAGTGACATCACTATTGATTAGCGTCTAAAAGCATCTTGGTTAATTTATTTGCAAATATGATGCTGGGTTAGGGATGTACTTCAGTGAGTAGAGTGCTCACCTAGCATGCATCACATGAACTGGGCACAGAGGCACACATCTGCATCACAAACTCAGGAAGTGGAGGCAGCAGGATCAGGAGTTCGAGGCTAGCCCAGGACACATGAGACACTGTATCAGAAAATAGAGAGAGAGAGTGAGAGATGGAGGAAGAGAGAGGAGAGAGATTTGCTTGTATCTTCTTGATTACATCTGACCATCTGAGCGTGCTGCGCAGAAGCTCCGGGTAGACAGCCTGTTCTGCAGTTTGTTTTAAAAACAAGCTTTTCAGTCTTGCAAGCTGGGAGGATTCTGTTTAAAGGGTGTACACTGTGAATCACAGTTTCAAAGGAAGACGACAAATACAGATCTCAGCCAAGCAATTTGTAAGGCTGGATTGCCGACAGAAATCCAGGAAGCAGCAGAAAAACAAGCAAACTCAGAAACAGAGTCAAGTGGCTGGATGTAGCCCAGAGGAGCAGTGCGGAGAGCGCTCTGGAGCGCAGGGCGCGGGGGGGGCGGGGCGGGGCGGGGGCGGGGATGTAGGATGCAAAGAGGCAGGTTTGCTTTGAAAAGCTCAGCTACCTTGGATGACCTGAGCATTGAGGACTCTCAGAGGACCCAGGATGGGTCTGAGCAAGCAGAAAACATCAAAACTTCAATTTGATACATAGGCTTGATTATTTTCATTAGCTTAAATATTTATTTATTGATTGATTGATTTCAGAGAGAGAGAAAGAGAGACTGGGTGTGCCAGGGCCTTTGGCCACTGCGCCACCTTGTGCATCTGGCTTATGTGGGTACTGGGGAGTTGAACCTGGGTCGTTAGGCTTCACAGGCAAGCGCCTTACCTGCTAAGCCATCTCTCCATCCCTATTTTCATTAACTTGGCCCATACAAATGTCCATAATTCTTCTCCTACATTCATGGATTTCCTCTCCTCTTTTTTTTATTTTTTATTTTTTATTTTTTTTGGTTTTTCGAGGTAGGGTCTCACTCTAGCCCAGGCTGACCTGGAATTCACTATGGAGTCTCAGGGTGGCCTCGAACTCACGGTGATCCCCCTACCTCTGCCTCCCGAGTGTTGGGATTAAAGGCATGCGCCACCATGCCCGGCTTCCTCTCCTCTTTTCTTCTCCCCCTCCACTCCTCTTCTTTTTATTTTATTATTATTATTGTTATTATTATTTTGGTTTTTTGAGATAGGGTCTCTTTCTAGCCCAGGCTGACCTGGAATTCACAGGGTTGCCTTGAACTCACAGCAATCCTCCTGCCTCTTGTAAAGCCTGACAACCCAGGCTCAATTCCCTAGTACCCATGTGCTGCAGTCAGGTTCTCATTGCTGGCAGAAATCACGGGACCAAGAGCTGCTTATGGGGAAAAAAGGTTTATTTTGGTTTAAAGACTCAAGGGGAAGCTCCATGGATGGCCTGGGAAAATGATGGCCTGGGAAAATGATGGCATGAGCAAACAGTGGATAGACAAGAGCAACAGGAGTGTGTGCCCAAACACTGGCAAGGGGGAGCTGGCTATAACACCCATAAACCCACCTTCAACAATACGCTGCCTCCTGGAGGTGCTAATTCCCAAATCTCCATCAGCTAGAAACCTAGCATTCAGAAGACCTAAGTTTATGGGAGACACCTGAATTAAACCACGGCACCACGTAAAGCCAGATGAACAAAGTGGCAGGAGACCCTGGTGTGCCCATTCTCTCTCCCTCTCCCCGAGTAGAGGAAAGACGGAGGGAGGGCTAATCAAAATCTAAGAGGATATAAATAAATCATATGGAAACCTATTTTTTTTGGACAATGGAACACTCAGGAGCCATAGATTGTTACTAGAAAATTTTAGTGGCAGGGATGGGGTACCTTCCAGTGAGTTGTTGGCCAGGGAGGTCCCTGATGCCCCCAAAACATTACAGGCCATTACTGAGGCCCTTGGTTTCTCACCAGGAATAGATGATAAGACCCTATTGAAGACTGCACATGCTTGGGCTGCAAAGTCACTGAGAAATCTTACTGGATCTGAGCTGAAAACCTCCTCCTTGTAGGCCATCTGACAGAAAGATGGAAAAAGCCATGCTGCATGAAGCTCCATGGGAGAAAGAGAAGTCGTCAGTGGAGATAACAGTGGACACTTCAAGCCTTATATTTGGCCAGCCAGGCCAAATGAGCCAATGGATACAATAGTGGCATGACTGTTATGGGGGAAGCCAACCATTCTCTACTTGGACTGGAGGCCTGCTCCACAGGAGGGAATACATGCCTGATACTGAAAACCTATGATAGGGAAATTCATGAGCCCTAGGGGTGTAATGCCTGCTGGTGTCTGGCTAAATGTATATATTATGTTCGCCAAACTGCCCAGTAAACACTTCTCTCATTGTTCATACTCATATATCAATGATACCCTCACTTTTGGTTACAGAAGTTTCTCTTTTCAGATGGCAGTGACCTTGGGATGACTCAAAAGGCACCATAGTGCTGAGAAGAAGTGACAGAAGAGTGCTCAGGACTAAAACATCTCTATCACACCTTCCAAGGCTCAGGTTCCATTGTGGAAGAGGTGACAGAAAGAATGTAAGAGCCAAAAGAAGGGTAGGACTGCTTACAATACACTCTTCCAGACACAAAATGGCCTGGATATCCCTGACCTCGCAGTGCCTGACACTACCTACACAAGACCATCATAATAGGAGGAAAAGATGACATCAAAATAAAAGAGAGACTGATTGAGAAGGGGAGGGGATATTATGGAGAGTGGAGTTGTGAAGGGGAAAGTGGGGGGAGAGAATTATCATGGTTTATTATCTGTAATTATGGAAGTTTGTCAATAATAAAAAAATTAATTTAAAAAAAAAGAGCCCTCAAGGGCCAGGGATATGGCTGAACAGTTCAAGGCACTTGCAAAGCCTGAAGGCCCTGGGTTCGATTCCCCAGTACCTATATAAAGCCAGATGCACAAAGTGGCACATGCGTCTTGAGTTTGCTTGTAGAGGTAACAGGCCCTGGTGTGCCCATTCTCTCTCTCTCATAAATAAATAAAAATAATTAATTTGGGGGCTGGAGAGATGGCTAAGCTAAGTGTACTTCCTACACAAACATAAGGGCCTGAGGGGCCTGAGACTGCCCAAATTCAAGTCTTCAGATCCCATGTAAAACAACTGAACATGGCAGAGCATGCTTATAACTCCAGGACCACAGGGTAACATACACCACACACACCACATGCACACACACAATAAATAAATAAATAAATAAATAAAATGGTGCTTTATACTATAGCATGATGAAAACTTGAGCATAAATAATTTAAATTTTTTATAAAATACACCATAATATGGGGCTGGAGAGATGGCTTAGCAGTTAAGGCGCTTGCCTGTGAAGCCTAAGGACCCATGTTTGACTCTCCAGATCCTACATAAACCAGACACACAAAGGTGAGGCAAGCGCAAGGTCACACATGTCCACTAGGTAGTGCAAATGTCTGGAGTTTGATTTCAGTGGCTGAAGTCCTGGCGTGCCAATTCTCTCTCTGTCTCTCTCTCTCTAAAATTAAAAAAAAAAAAAGAAAAGAAAAAGAAAAAAGAAACCACCATAATGAGCCAGGCTTGGTGTCGCATGCCTTTAATCCCAGCACTCAGAAGGCAGAGGTAGGAGGATTGTTGCAAGTTCAAGGCCACCCTGAGACTACATGGTAAAGTCCAGGTCAGCCTGGGCTAGAGCCAGACCCTACCTCGAAAAAACAAAACCAACCAAACAAACAAACAAAAAAATCACCATAATGGCTATGTCATCTTTTAAAATAAAATGTAAATTTATGGCTCCTTTTTTTTTTTAGGTAGGGTCTCACTGTAGCTCAGGCTACCTGGAGTTCACTATGTAGTCTCAGGGTAGCCTGGAACGCCTGAGTGCTGGAATCAAAGGCGTGTGCCACCACGCTCGGCCTTAGGGCTCTTTTTGAAGTAATATTTCTATTCTCCATTCTTAGCTTTGTGTACAGCTAAGCTATTCAAAGCCCTTGATTTAGCCCCAGCAAGCAATAAGACTGTTGAATAATGGATGCTTGAGAAAGATAAAATTTTAAAAAGCCTGCTGTGGTGACGCACACCTTTAATACCAATCCCAGCTCTCAGGAGGCAGAGGTCGGAGGATCATTGTGAATTTGAGGCCAGCTTGAGACAACATAGTGAATTCCAGGTAAGCCTGGGCTAGAGCAAAAAAAAAAAAAAAAAAAAAAAAAAAAAGATAAAATGAAATCAGGCAAGGCGGATCATCCCTGTAATCCCAGCATTCGGAGGGCTAAGGCAGAGGGATTATGAGTTCCAGTCTAGCCTGGGTTCTAGTCAGACCCTATGGGAGCATAAAAAGTGTTTTCTTTCTTTTCTTTTTTAAAATGTTCTATTTTTATTTATCTATTTAAGAGAGAGACAGAGAAAGAGAGAGAGAATGGGCATACCAGGGCCTCCAGCTGCTGCAAACGAACTCCAGACGCATGTGCCACCTTGTGCATTTGGCTAATGTGGGTCCTGAAGAATCAAACCTGGGTCCTTTGACTTTGCAGGGAAGTGCCTTAACCACTAAGCCATTGCTCTAGTCTTCCCCCATTTTTCTTTTTTATTTTCATTTTTTTAAATAATTGACAACTTCCATGATTGTAAAGAATATCCCATGGTAATTCCCTTCCTCCCCCCACTTTCCCCTTTGAACCTCCACTCTCCATCATATTCCCTCCCCCTCTCAATCAGTCTCTTTTATTTTGATGTCATGATCTTTTCCTCCTATTATGAGGGTCTTGTATAGGTAGTGTCAGGTACTGTAAGGTCATGGATATCCAGGCCATTTTGTGTCTGGGAAAAGCATGTTGTAAGGAGTCCTACCCTTCCTTTGGCTCTTACATTCTTTCCGCTACCTCTTCTGCAATGGATCCTGAGCCTTGGAAGGTGTGATAGAGATATTGCAATGCTGAGCACTCCTCTGTCACTTCTTCTCAGCACCATGATGCCTTCTGAGTCATCCCAAGGTCACTTCCATCTGAATTCTCTAATGAAAAAGTGAGAGTAGCATTAATATATGGGTATGAACATTAGGAGAAGTGCTAACTGGGCAGTTTGATGAGCATAGTATATACATGTAACCAGACAGCAGCAGATGTTACACCCCTAGGGCTCATGACTACCCCTGTTGTAGGTTTTCAGTATCAGGGATGTATTCCCTCCCAAGGAGCGGGCCTCCAGTCCAATTGGAGGGCAGTTGGTTTCCCCATAACAGACATGCCACTATTGCACCCGTTGGCTCACTTGGCCTGGCTGGCCAAATATAAGGCTTGCAGTGTCCACTGTTGAGTATCTTTACTGGTGATTCCTCTTTCTCCCATTGAACTGCATGCAGTGTGGCTTTTCCCAGCTTTCTGTCAGCTGGTCTACATGGCGGGGAGGGGGGGGGGTTTCAGCTCAGCTCCAGTAGGATTTCTCAGTGACCTTGCAGCCCAAGTATGTGCAATCTTCAACAATAGGGTCTTACCATCTCTTCCTGGTGGGAAACCAAGAGCCTCAACAATGGCCTGTAATGTTTTGTGGGCATCAGGGACCTCCCTGGCCAACAACTCACTGGAAGGTATCCCATCCCTGGCACTGAAAATTTTCTAGTTACAATCTATGGCTTCTGGGTGTGTCATTGTCCAAAATGTAGGTTTCCAGATGGCTTATTTATACCCTCTTAGAGTTTGGTTAACCTTCCTCCCATGTCTCCTTTACTCAGTCTCTTACCCTGACCTCACTTAGGCCTTTCCACCCCTATTAAGCTGTCCTTCTACTTACATATATACAATACCCTCTCTTTAAGTGCCCCCTCTCCTCCCTCCCTTATGTCCCCTTTCTAGCTTACTGGCCTCTGCTGCTGAGTTTTATTCCAACACACAAACAAATCCAAACATTTGTTGCTAAGATCCACATATGAGAGAGAGCATGGGGCGCTTGGCTTTCTGGGCCTGGGTGACCTCAGTAACTAAAATCCTTTCCAGGCCCATCCATTTCCCCTCAAATTTCATAATTTCTTCTTTTTTCACTGCTGAATAGAACTCCATTGAATAAGTGTACTACATCTTCATTATCCACTCTCTTTTTTTAAAAAAATATTTTATTTATTTGAGAAATGGGGGGTAGGGAGAATGGGCACACCAGGTCCTCTAGCTGCTGCAAAGTCCAGATGCATGTGCAACATTGTACATCTGGCTTCTGTGGGTCCTGGGGAATCAAGCCTGAGTCCTTTGGCTTTTCAGGCAAGTGCCCTAACCACTAGGCCACCTCTTCAACCCTTGAGGTCTCTTTTTCAAAATGCTTTTTTCTTTTTAATTTATGTTTATGGATTTTTAACTTATGAATAGATGAATATGGTGTGTGTGTGTCATTGTGTGAACACGGAAGTCAGAGGACAGCTTTGGGGTGTTTGTTCTCCCCTTCTACCTGTTTTATTTATTGCTTTTGTTTGTTTGTTTGTTTGGAAGCAGAGTCTTACTCTAGCCCAGGCTAACCTGGAACTCACTCTGTAATGCAGGTTGGCTCCTCCAACTCACAGCGATCTTCTTATGTCAGCCTCCCAAATACTGGGATTCAAGGCATGTGTCATCACACATTTTTATTCATTTATTTGAGGGAGAGAGAGAGAGAAAGAAGGGGGGGATATGTGCACCAGGGCCTCCAGCTACTGCAAATGAATTCCATATGAGTGCACTACCTCGTGCATCTGGTTTGAGTGTATACTGGAGAAACAAACCTGGATCCTTTAGCTTTGCCAGCAAGTGTCATAACTGTGAAGCCATCTCTCCAGCCCTTAACCTTTTTTCTTTTTTTCTTTTTTTACTTTTTTGTTCATTATTTATTTATTTATTTGAGAATGACAGAGAGAGAGAAAGAGGCAGATATAGAGAGATTGAGAATGGGCGTGCCAGGGCCTCCAGCCACTGCAAACGAACTCCAGACGCGTGCGCCCCCTTGTGCATCTGGCTAACATGGGTCCTCAGGAATCAAGCCTCGAACCGGGGTCCTTAGGCTTCACAGGTAAGCACTTAACCGCTAAGCCATCTCTCCAGCCCTTAAACTTTTTTTTTTTTTTTTTTTTTTTTTGAGGCAGGGTCTCACTCTGGCCCAGGCTGACCTAAAATTCACTCTGTAGTCTCAGGGTGGCCTCGAACTCATGGTGATCCTCCTACCTCTGCCTCCCGAGTGCTGGGATTAAAGGCATGCGCCACCACGCCCGGCCCTTAACCTTCTTTTTTAAAAGTATTTTTTTAAGTCAGGTATGGTGGTACATGTCTTTCATCCCAGCACTTTTGAGGCAGAAATAGGAGAACTGCTATGAGTTCAAGGCCAGCCTGAGACTACATAGTGAATTCCAGCTCAGCCTAGGCTACAGGGAGACTCTACCTAAAAATAAATAAATAAATAATTAAATAAAAGTATTTTTTAGGCTGGAGAGATGGGTCAGTGGTTTAAGGCACTTGCTTGCAAAACTTGACAGCCTGGTTTGATTCCCCAGCACTCACATAAAGCCCGACAACACGCACAAAGTGGTGCGTGTGTCTGGAGCTCACTTGCGGTGGCAGGAGGATACTGGAGTGCCCATGCTCTTCCCTCCCTCATGCTTGCAAATAAATAATCAGCAAAAATTTTTAAAAGTATTTTACATATGTATGGCAGTTGTCAATCAAAAGTTTAAAAAAGGGGGCTGGAGAGATGGTTTAGTGATTAAGGTGCTTGCTTGCGAAGCCTAAGAACCCAGGTTCAATTCCCCAGTACCCACATAAGCCAGATGCACAAGGTGGTGCATGCGTCTGCAGCTCATTTGCAGTGGCTAGAGGCCCTGACATACCCATACTCTCTATCTGCCTTTCTCACTCTCTCTCTCTCAAATAAATAAAATAATTTTTTTTAAGTTTAAAAAAGAGCTGGGGAAATGGCTCAGTGGTTAAAGGTATTTGCTTACAAAGCCTGCCAGCCTGGGTCTGATTCCCCAGGACCCATGTAAAGCCAGATGCACAAACACATGCACCTGGATTCATCTGCAGTGGCAAGAGGCCCTGGTGTGCCTATACTTCCCCTCTCTCTGCTGGCAAGTAAATACATAAAAATACTTTTTAAATAAGATGGAAAAAAGTTAAACATTTTTATTTATTTACACATGTGTGTGTTTGGGTGGGCCAAGGTCTCTTGTGCTGCAGGTGAATTCCAGGTGTATGTGCCGCTTTTTATGTCTGGCTTTATATGGGTGCTAGGCAATTTCATCTAAGCCAGCAGGCTTTGCAAACAAGCCTTTACCCATTGAGCCATCACCCCAACCCCACCTTGTGTTTTGAGACAGGGTTTCTCATTGTTTTGCTGGTCTAGCTGGCCTATGAGTTCTGGATTCTCCTGGCTCTGTCCCTCACTAACATAGGTGCACTGGGATCAAAATATGTCATCACTTTTTATATAGCTTTTAGGTGGGTACTGGGGAATTGAACCTGGGCCAGAAGACTTGCAAGCAAGTGCTTTTAACTGCTGTGTCTCCCAGCCTTAGGGCTCTTTTTTCCATCTTACATGGGTCCTGGGGAATCAGACCCAGGCTGGCAGGCTTCGTAAGCAAGTACCTTTAACCATTGAGCCATTTCCCCAGCCCTTTTTTAAACTTTTCATTGACAACTGCCATACATTTACCAAAAAAATACTTTTTATTTTTACTTAAAAAATAAAAAGTGTGCTGGGCGTGGTGGCACATGCCTTTAATCCCAGCCCTTGGGAAGCAGAGGTAGGAGGATTGCAGTGAGTTTGAGGCTATCCTGAGACTACATAGTTAATTCTGGGTTAGCCTGGGCTAGAGTGAAACCTTTCCTCAAAAAACCAAAAATAAATAGATGTGCTAGGAGATGTCTCAGCAGTTAAAGGTGCTTGCTTTCAAAGCCTACCAGCCTGGGTTCAATTCCCTAGTACATACGTAAACCAGATGCACAAAAAGTGGCACACACATCTGGAGTTTATTGGTAATGTGGCAAGAGGCCCTGGTGCACCCATACTCACTGTTTTTTTCTCTCTCTCTCAAATAAGTAAGTAAATAAATAAATAAAAGTTGCAATTATAAAACAATGGAATTATTATTGAATTCCATTCTGTACAGGCATATAATTTTACATAGGTTAAAATAATTTTTTTTAAGCTGGGTGTGGTGGCACAGGCCTTTAATCCCAGTACTTGGGAGGCAGAGGTGGGAGGATCACCATGAGTTCGAGGCCACCCTGGGACTACATAGTGAAATCCAGGTCAGCCTGAGCTAGAGTGAGACCTTACCTCAAAAAAACAAAATAATAATAATAATTTTATTTATTTATTTGAGAGAGACAGAGAGAGAAAAAAGGAGAGAGAGAGAGAGAATGGATGTTCCAGGGGCTCTAGCCATTGCAAATGAACTTCAGACACATGCACCATCTTGTGCATCTGGCTTACATGGGTCCTGGGGAATCAAACCTGGGTCCTTAGGCTTCACAGGCAAGCACCTTAACCGCTAAGTCGTTTCTTCAGCCTTTTATTTTATATTTTATTTTATTTATTTGAGAGAGAGAGAAAGAGGCAGATAGAGAAAGGGTAAAATAAATTTTATTTATCAGTCTGTGTATATTATTTGCTTGATTCAAGGTGTTTTCCTTTTATAGCTCTCCAAGTGAGAACATTGTCTGCCAGACAGTCTGTGAGGAGAGATCTTTGACTCTCCCTTTTCTCTCAGTAAAGAAAACATTTTTTTATTTCTATGTTCTCAGTACTTTTGATAGATGTGTGGGTTTTTTCCACAATAATAAACAATCCTCCAGCCCTCCCAACATGAGCTAATGTCCTACAATTCATGTTAACTGACTTCTCACATTGTGTTCCCGGAGGAAGCCTAGATCCTGAAGGCTGAAGGCTCCGTCCCACAAGACGCCCCTCCTTCAGATGCCAGTTACAGTCTAGGATGTGGGATGTTTCTAACTGACTGGCTGCAAAGTGGGGGGGGGGGGTGTCCCATGACCTCCCCCTCATGTTTGGTCATTTGCAATGCTGCTCACAGTCAAGAAGCACTATTTATTTTCCTGGTTTATTGTCACGGATGTGAAATCTAAATGTAGCACAAGGTGAGCAGATACATAGATGGGCACATGGACACATTCATCAAACCGGAAGCTCTTTGAATCTTATCACTGACAGATCTCATGGAGACTGTGACATTGAGATCATCAGTATCCCCAGAGGCCATGTGTTGGAGGCTTGGTTGCCAGCCTGCAGTACTGTTGGTAGGTGGTAGAACCTTTGGAAGGAAATATGTGCCCTTGAAGGGTTATCAAGACCCTGATCCCCTTCCTTTTCACCCACCATGTGGAGAACAGTTTTGCTCCACCACACACTCCCCAGTGTGGTATTCCTGCCACTCCAAGGGCCTAAATACAATGGAGTCAATCAGCCATGGACGGAAACCTCTGAACCATGAGCCAAAATAAACCTTTCCTCCTTCTGAGCTGATTGTCTCAGGAATTTTGTCACAGCAACACATTAGGGTGGGTGAAACAGTGGCCACTGGTGATTGAACTCAGTCTCCAGTCCGTCTCTTCTACTGAAGATTGGGGAGTAGGGCTGAAAGTTCCATGGTTTGTTCTTCTGGCAGCCAGCCCTGTCTTGAAACAACCTGGGGACCTCAACCACAGTTAGCTCATTAGCATACAGAAAGATCCCAAGGGTATTAGAAACTGTTGTATTCAGCATTGGGGAAAAAAAAGACCAAATATTGTGACAAAATATGTTCTTATCGCCATCACTCTGGAAGTCTCAAAGAAACCTTTAACTGCTGAGTCATCTTCTCAGCCCTGTTTTTTTTTGTTTTTTTTTTTTTCAAGGTAGGGTCTCACTGTAGCCCAGGCTGACCTGGAATTCACTATGTAGTCTCAGGCTGGCCTCAAACTCACAGCAATCCTCCTACCTCTGCCTCTGTGATGGGATTAAAGGCATGTGTCACCGCACCCAGCTTTTTTTGTTTATGTTTTGAAGCAAGGTTTCATGCTAGACCTGGAACTTACTGTAGTACAGGCTGATCTGACTCCAAAGATCCTCCCTCTGCATCTCAAGTGGTGGCATTACAGTCATGAACCACCAAGCCTGGAGATATTGAGGGTTTCTGATTTTGCCTCCTAAATACTTTTATCTTGGTACCCCTAAATGTCTGCCCTATAACCTTAGGTAATAAGGCTTTCTCTCAAATATTTGATTTATTTATTTATGAGAGAGAGGTAAGGAGAGAGGGAGAGAGGAAGAGGCAGATAGAGAACGGGTGCACCAGAGCTTCCAGTCACCGCAAACAAACTCCAGACTCATGCACCACCTTGTGCATCTGGTTTACCTGAGTACTGGGGAACAGAACCTGGGTCCTTAGGCTTTGCAGGAAAGTGCCTTAACCTCTAAGCCATCTATCCAGCCTCTTCCTTTTTTTTTTTTTTTAGATAGGGTCTTACTCTAGCCTAGGCTGACCTGGAACTCACTTTGACATCCCAGGCTGCCCTTAAACTCATAGTGATCCTCTTACCTCTGCCTCCTGAATGCTGGGATTAAAGGCGTGTGCCACCACACCTGGTGGTAATGGGGCTTTCATGCACTTTTTCCTAGAATCCATATGAAGCTCTGAAGTTTTGTTCATCCTTCTCGGTGGTCCTTCTTCGATCAGCACTCCACAGACCTCTTCACGTGGCCTGACCCAGTCTGTCACTGCCGAAAGGCTCCTGGGGCTCTGTCATCAGTGAGGTGAAGTCCACCTCCTTCCCTCAGCCCTTGTGCACTTTGGGGCGCATGCAGTGTCTGCATGTGGTTACACCTTTACTCTACCTCCAGGAACAGACACTGGTGTGGCGCACCTGGAGCAGATACTGGTTCTGAGAGGGAGTACCGTTAGGGTGACTGGACCCCTGAAAGGAAAAAAAGGCAGGAAAGTCTGCTCTTGCTAGAAATCACAGATGATCTGACTTCTTATCTCTTGCCTAGTTCCCTAGACCTGTTTTTCCACAAACAACCAGGACTCCTCCTGGGATGGAGGTCTTTCTTAGGATTTAAACATTGTGGCTGGTCAAGTTTAGCCCCTGGAACTTGGTGTCAGGGCTAGCCTCTTCCTGAGACAGCCCACCACTATAAGGTTATAAATACCTTTGGGCGGGCAGGCTCTCTGACCACTTGGGAACTTCCAGCTGTGGGTGAGTTTTTCCCTCCGCTGGGCCTGGGTTGGCTCTGCCCAGGCCCAGCCAGATGGAGCAGAGGGGAGGCCCTCTAGCCCTTACTCTCCACAGGGGTTCTTTATCTCCTGCAGCTCCCCACATGGCAGGAGCTCCTTGAACTTTCTTTTCTCTCTTTTCTTTCTGTGGTTTTTCCAGGCCCTCCATGTGGGATCTCCAGCCATGTGGGTGCCTTTCCTTGGCTCTGTACTTCCCTCACTAAATATAATTAATAATTATCCTTCTCAGTCTTTTTTTTAAATTCAATTCTTTGTTTAAAATTAGAAACAAAGCCGGGCATGGTGGCTCACACCTTTAATCCCAGCACGAGGGAGGCAGAGGTAGGTAGATTGCCATGAGTTCGAGGCCACCCTAAGACTACATAGTGAATTCCAGGTCAGCCTGGACTAGAGCAAGACCCTGCCTTGAAAAACCAAAAATATAAAAAGTGAAAAAATAAATAAGATAAAATTAGAAACGAACCTAGAGTTTGGGGTTTAAGGACTTTCCTGGGCCCTGAGGACCCCATTATAGTTCCTCATCAGATTCTCTCATCCAGGTGTGTGTGATTACTTCAAGAGAAAGGATCTCATTTCTTGGAAATGTCTGCTCTTGGATAAACTTGAAGCCATGTGGAGGCCATGTTGTACAGTGGCAACTATTTTTTTTTTTTTTTTTTTTTTTTTTTTTTTTTTTTTGGTTTTTCGAGGTAGGGTTTCACTCTAGCCCAGGCTGACCTGGAATTCACAATGGAGTCTCAGGGTGGCCTCGAACTCACGGCAATCCTCCTACCTCTGCCTCCCGAGTGCTGGGATTAAAGGCGTGCGCCACCACGCCCGGCTTCAGTGGCAACTATTTGCAAAGAAAAAAGTGAAAAAAGTTGGAGGAGGCATTATTTATTCAAAAATTTAAGGAACACACATGCCTTTTATCCCAGCACTATCTAATCCCAGCCATAGTGAGTTGTTGGTCAGGGAGACACCTGATGCCCCAAAATATTAAAGGCTATTTATTGTCAAGACTCTTGGTTGTCCCTCAGAACTAGATAGTAAGACTCTATTGATGAAGACTCCACATGCTTGGGCTGCAGGTCACTGAGAAATCAGGCTGGAGCTGAGCTGGAAACCTCCTCCCTGTTGACTAGCTAACAAGGATTCTGGAAAGATCTATGTAGCCTGCTGGGGGAGAAAAGTTATCAACAGTCTTAACCAGCAGTGGACCCTGAAGACTTTATGGCTGTCTAGCCAGGCCAAATGTACCAACTGGTGCAATGGTGGCATGTCTGTTATGGGGGTAACCAACTCCTCTCTAATTGGACTTGAGACCCACTTCATGGGAGGGAATTCCTGCCTGGTAGTAGAAATCCTAGTGAATAGCCTATTGCTTGGGAGGTCATAAACCCTAGGAGAAAACTACTACTGATGTCTGGCTAAATGAATATTATACTCACCAAACTGCCCTCCCCCACACGTATTTAGAAATACTTGTGCTTATGCCCATATATTAATCTATTCTTACTTTTGGTAAGAGAAGCTTCTCTTTCCAGACCACTGGGGAGACTCATCAAAGTGCTGAGACGTGCCAGTGTGTGTTTGACACCAAATGAGACATTTCTATCACACCCTCCAGGGCTCAGGGACCATTGTGGAAGAGGTGGTGGAAAGAATATAGGAGCCAAAGGAAGTGGAGGAGTGCTTACAATACTGTCTTCCTGACACAATGTGGCCTAGATATTCGTGGCCTCATAGTGGCTGATTCTACTTACAGAAGACCTACATAATAGGAGGGGGAAAAAGAACTGATATAACCAGGTGGGCGTGATGGCACACTCCTTTAATCCCAGCACTTGGGAGGCAGAGGTAGGAGGATCACATGAGTTGAGGCCAGCCTGAGACTACATAGTGAATTCCAGATCAGCCTGGGCTAGAGTGAAACCCTATCTTCAAAAAAAAACCCCCAAAAACCAATACTATCGAAATAGAAGAGAGAGGGGCTAGAGAGATGGCTCAGTTTATAAAGCTTAAAAGGACCCATGTAAAGCCAGATACATAGTGGCGCATGCATCTGGAGTTTGTTTGCACTGGCAGCTGGCCCTAGTGCTCCTCTTCTCTCTGTCTGTCTCTCTCTTTCTCTGCTTGCAAATAAATAAAAACGATTTTAAAAACTTTTTCGGGCTAGAGGGATTGCTTAGTGGTTAAGGCACTTGCCTGCAAAGCCTAAGGACCCAGGTTTAATTCCCCAGTACCCACATAAGCCAGATGCACAAAGTGTCTCATGCTTTTGGAGTTTGTTTGCAGTGGTTAGAGGCCCTGGTGTGCCCATTCTCTCTGTCTGTCTGTCTTCCTCTCTCTCTGTTTGCAAGTAAATAAATACAATTTTAAAAACTTTTAAAACTTTTTTTATTTTTATTTCTTTAGAGAGAGAGTGAGAGAGAATGGGTGGGCCAGGGCCTCTAGCCACTGCAAATGGACTCCAGACACATCTAACCTGGTCCTTAGGCATTACAGGCAAATGCGTTAACCACTAAACCATCTATCCAGCCCCCAATGTATTTTAAAAGAAATAGAAGAGGGACAGGAGAGATGGCTTAGCAGTTAAGACATTTGCCTGCAAAGCCAAAGGACCCAGATTCAGTTCCCTTGGATCCACGTAAAGCCAGATGCACAAGGGGGTACATGTGTCGGAAGTTCAGTTGCAGTGGCTAGAGGCCCTGGTGCACCCATTCTTTCTCTCTCTCTCTCAAATAAATAAATAAAATATTAAAAAAATAAATAGAAGAGACGGGCTAGAGAGATGGCTTAGCGGTTAAGGTGTTTGCCTGCTAAGCCAAAGAACCCAGGTCGATTCTCCAGGACCCATATAAACCAGATGCACAAGTGGCACATGCGTCTGGAGTTTGTTGATAGTAGCTGAAGGCCCTGGGGTGTCCATTCTCTCTCTCTCTCTCTCTTGCTCTATCCGCCTCTTTCTATCTCTTTTAAATAAGTAAAATAAAAAGGAAATAGTGAGAGACTAGTTGGAAAGCAAAAGGGGTTCAGTGGAGAGGGGATGTGAGTGGGAAAAGGGAGGATGGTGGGAGGGGATTATGATTGTGGTTTTTCAAGGCTTTTCAATGACCTAGAACTCATTCTGCAGTTTCAGGCTGGCCTCAAACTCGCAGCAATCCTCCTACCTCTGCTTCCTGAGTACTGGGATTAAAGGCATGTGCCACCACACCTGGCTTCTTTTATATGTATAAATTTTTCTTTTTCTCTAGGTAGCATCTCACTCTAGCCCAGGTTTACTTGGAATTCACTATGTAGTCTTAAGTGTGCTGGCCTCAAACTCACAGTAATCCTCCTACAGCCGCCTCCCAAGTGCTGGGATTTAAGGCGTGTGCCGCCGCGCCATGCAGAGAGACAATGGGTGCTCCAGGACCTGAGGCCGCTGCAAAGGAACTCCAGACGCACATAGCGCCTTGAGCATCTGGGGAATCAAACCTCTGGGGCAGAGGTAGGAGGATTGCTGTGAATTCTAGGCCACCCAGAGATTATGTAGTGAATTCCAGGTTAACCTGAGCTAGAGCGAGACCCTACCTTGAAAAATCAAAAAATGAAACACGAAATAAACAAAACAAAACCCCTAAAAAGAACCTAAAAAGCCAGATGAGAGAGAAGAGGTTCTTCACAAGTTCTCTCTGAGGAGCCGATGGGATCACACCCTGTAGAGTGATAAAAACCCTAAGAAAGTGTTCGCCTTTTTAAGTTTAATATTTATTTATTTATTTGAGAGAGAGAGAATGGGCATGCCAGGGCCTCTAGCCACTGCAAAGGAGCTCCAGGCACGTGTGCCACCTTGTACATCTGGCTTTATGTGGGCACTGGGGAACCGAACCTGGGTTCAGTCTTCACAGGCAAGCACCCCAACTGCTGAGCGCCTCTCCAGCCCGGTTGTTTGCTTTTTGCTGTTGTTCAGGACATAAGGTCTGGCACTGTATTTGTATGCTGAGGGGATGACTGACTCGGGAAGAAATATTCATGAAACATTTAGGTGCAAGTGTCTCTGCGACAGGAAGTAAGAATAGAGTTGGAGGGATCACCTGCCGGGGACCCGCCTGCAGAACAGGAGCTTTGCCTTCTCTGTCCAAGCCCTGATCCAGCCACCCCTCGCGCTCGCTTTTAGGAAACCCTCCCACTCCCTCAGAAGTCTTATTCTCTCTCTCTCTCTCTCTCTCTCTCTCTATATATATATATATATATATATATATATATATATATACATACATACATACATTTTTTTGTTTGTTTTTCGAGGTAGGGTATCACTCTAGCCCAGGCTGACCTGGAATTCACTATGGAGTCTCAGGGTGGCCTTGAACTCATGGTGATCCTCCTACCTCTGCCTCCCGAGTGCTGGGATTAAAGGTGTGCGCCACCATGCCCATCTTTATTCTATATTTTCCATTAATACTCTCTAATAAAATCCAAACCTGTTTTCCCATGCCCTCTGCCTGGGATCTCTAGCCACATGGGTGTTTTTCCTTGGCTCTGTATGTCCCTCACTAAATATAATAATTTAATTTTAAAAAGTCTAAAATTTAAAAAAAAGCCGGACATGGTGGCCCATGCCTTTAATCCCAGCACTCGGGAGACAGAGGTAGGAGGATCATCGTGGGTTCGAGCCTACCCTGAGACTACATGGTGAATTCCAGGTCAGCATGGGCCAGAGTGAGACCCTACCTTGAAAAAACAAAAAACAAAACGAAAAAAGTTATCTCACCATTCTCATTATTACTACTAATGCCAATATTTCCAATATTTCTTTTATTTCCTTCTTTCTTTTTTTTTTTTGGTTTTTCGAGGTTGGGTCTGGCACTAGCCCAGGCTGACCTGAAATTCACTCAGGGTGGTGGCCTTGAACTCACAGCAATCCTCCTACCTCCACCTCCCACGTGCTGGGATTAAAGGCATGAACCATTGTGCCTGGTGAGATAACCATTTTTTAAAAATATTTTATTTAGTTATCTAAGAGATGGGCTAGTAGAGAGAGAGAATGGATACTAGGGCCTCCCGCCACTGCAAAGGAACTCCAGACACAAGTACCACTTTATGCATTTGGCTTATGTGGGTACTGGGGAATCAAACCTGGGTTCTTAGGCTTCATAGCTAAGAGCCTTAATCCCTAAGCCATCTCTCCAGTCCTGGGATCACCATTTTCATGAGACACTTTGTATAACTCAGCACTCTGCTGTCTCATTTGCTGTCTCGCTGAGACAACACCTAGACGAGTACATATTTGAATATATTTTTAAGATGAATGTGTGGTTATTCCAGAATTCATCTTGACTATGTTATTCAAATATATGTGTTCATTTAGGTGTTGTTTTAGTAATATATGCACATTATTTTTACAAATGAGGAAGTTGAGACTTTGAGAGTTTAACTCACAATTAATAGGTGACAGTTCTGGGATTGAAATAGAGACTGACAGATGCTAATGTGCTTTGGTGTGCATTCTCAGAGCTGGTGAGCCCTGTGCCAATGTCTGTCTACCCCGCGCTCCTACCAGAGAACAGATACTTTTTTGTTGTTCTTGTTTTTTGAGGAAAGGTCTCGTTCTAGCCCAGGCTGACCTGAAATTCACTATGAAGTCTCAGGCTGACCTTGAACTCATGGCGATCCTCCTACCTCTGCCTCCAAAGTGCTGGGATTAAAGGCATGTGCACCACCATGCCTGGCTGAGAACAGATATCTTAATTACATATGATGGTTAACAAGATTTGGGGACCTGTCACACTACCCTCTTTAGACCCAGCTGTATTTATTTCCCATTTGGAATCATTACATTTTTCTCCCATGACTAACGTAGTTCCCATTGCTAATGCAAGTGCTATTTTCACATATCAGCCATTGCCTGTAAACAACAAGTCCATTGGGAATCAATCTGATCTGCTCAGGACAAGTCCCAGCAAGCTGTGCTGAGGGTTATTTATATTTTCTCAAGGCACTTTATTTGGTGTTCACAAATAACTGTGTGTTTGTACTCAATCTGCCTAGGAACACGAATTGTGTCTTCTACCTTTTATTTCCTTTTTTATAATTCTCCAAGAGCTTGGTATGCAGAAACGAAGTTCAGTGGAGGCGCTGCTGCCTGTTTATTGGAAAGTGTTTATTGGAAAGAAAGCCAAGCTTCTTGCTGATTTACCTCCTACCTAGGTCATGAAGTGTTCCACGGGGCAAGAATGTTATGGTGTGGCCTGTTGACTGCAAAAGCCTTCCTTCTACTTTTTTTGCATACATTATTCATGTAGGCGCACGTGTGTGTAGAGCGGGTGCATGTGCACACGGGCTTTTTTGCATGTGGAGCCAGAAGTTGACAGTGGGTGTCTTCCTCAGTTGCTCTCCCCCTTGAGGCAGAGGCTCGCTGAGTCCAGAGCTTACCCATTAGGCACTCGAGCCAGCCTGCCCTGGGGATCCAGGCACTTGCCCTGCAATCCTGTGAGCCCCGAGGATCTGAGCTCAGGCGCTCATGTTTGTACAGCAAGCTCTTTACAAACGGAGCCATTTCACCATTCCCATTCCCTCCATTTTTTCCATACAATTTATTAACTTTTTCAAGTTTCATTAATCTTAGGACAAGTTAACAGTAAAAGTTTAATTGTCTTGTGAAACTGCTTCAACATTACATCATAGCCGTTTTGAGGATCCGTAATGACTTCATTTGTCCTTAAGGCATCACTATTGCTAGCTGTTTCTGAATTTCTGTGGAAACACATTCAGATAAGAATTTAAGGCTAGCTTCATTTTTTGTTTTGTTTTTCAAGGTAGGGTCTTGCTGTACTTCAGGCTGACCTGGAATTCACTATGTAGTCTCAGGGTGGCCTTGAACTCATGATAATTCTACCTCTGCTTCCTGAGGGATGGGACTAAGGGTGTGCACCACCACAACTGGCTTTTTTTAAAAAAAATTATTTTATTTATTTCAGAGGGAGAGAAATAGGCAGAGAGAGAGATAATGGGTACACCAGGATCTTTAGCACTGTAAATGAACTCTAGATGCATCTACCACCTTGTGCAACTGGCTTATGTAGGTCCTGGGGAATCAGACCTAGGTCCTTTGGCTTTGTAGGCAAGTGCCTTAACCATTAAGCCATTTCTTCAGCCCCCATATTTTTTTTTGTTTTGTTTTTTGTTTGTTTGTTTGTTTGTTTTTTGAGGTAGGGTCTTGCTCTAGCCCAGGCTGACCTGGAATTCACTATGTAGTCTCAGGGTGGCCTCGAACTCATGGTGATTCTCCTACATCTGCCTCCTGAGTGCTGGAATGAAAGGCATGTGCCACCACACCCAGCTCCACCATTTTTTTTTAAACAGTAACCTATGGGGTGACTGCTAAATGTTAAAAATTCACTATTCTTTGTGCATATATGCCATATAAGAGAACTTTGTGCTGGGCATGGCGGCACAGGCCTTTCATCCCAGCACTAGGGATAATTGCTGTGAGTTCAAGGCCACCCTGAGACTACATAGTGAATTCCAGGTGAGACTCTACCTTGAAAAAAGAAAAAGAGAGAGAAAGAGAACTTCATGACTAAAGATATAAGGTTACTTTACTGGATTTATTTCCAATGGGAAACAAAACTTCATATTAATTAAAATTTTAAACACTTGATTGGAATTTATCTAGAAAAATTAAGGTGCATGCCTTTAATCCCAGCACTTTGGAGACAGAGGTAGGAGGATCACTATGAGTTTGAGGCCACCCTGAGACTACATAGTGAATTCCAGGTCAGCCTGGACTAAAGTAAAACCCTACCTCGAAAAAATACAAAACAAAACAAAAAAATTAAGCCGGGCGTAGTGGCACACGCCTTTAATCCCAGCACTTTGGAGGCAGAGGTAGGAGGATCTCTGTGAGTTCGAGGCCACCCTGAGACTACATAATGAATTCCAGGTCAGCCTGGGCTAGAGTGAGACCCTACCTCGAAGAAGAAAAAAAGTTACTCACATTTTCAGGTTATTTTGTTGTTGTTGTTTTGTTTTGTTTTTCGAAGTAGGGTCTCACTCTGGTCCAGGCTGACCTGAATTCACTATGTAGTCTCAGGATGGCCTTGAACTTGTGGTGATCCTCCTACCTCAGCCTCCCAAATGCTGGAATTAAAGGTGTGCTCCGCCATGCCCCCGAGTGAGTAACTTTTAAACTCTTTCTTTCAATTTTGTTAATCAATTTTGAGACAGGGTCTTCTGTAGTCTAGACTGGCCTCAAATTCACTATGTAGCTGAAGATGACCTTGAACTACTGATTCTCTTGCCTCTGTATCCCAAGTGCTGGGATTATATCATATGTGTAGTTTATGTGGTGCTAGGAATAGATCCCAGGGCTTCATGCATGCTAGGCAGGCTCTCTACCAAGTAATGAACAACATTCCCAGCCCCTCAAAACATTCCGTGAAGCATTCATCTTTTTCCTCCCCCTCCTGTGCTGGGCACTAAACTCAAAGACTTATGCATGCCAGGCAGGTGCTTTGGCCAAAACCCCTCTGAATTCTCTTCCATTTTAGGCACTCAGACATTGATGGGTCCTGACTAGTAATGGCTCTGCCTGTGACAAGAGCAAATCTCCAATACGTGTCCCCACAAAAAGCCTTGGAGTTGCAGTTTTGCTTTGTGCTTTTTGTCACTGGATGTTCATGATCTCAATCAACCAGCTAATGGATTATGATGACTCTGTTGAATGGCACAGGATAAGAGAATAGTGAAACCCTACCTTGAAAAAAACAAACAAACAAACAAAAAACCCAAAAAATGCTAAAACAAGAAATGTCTAGGCTGGTCTTGAATTCCTGATCCTCCTGCCACAGCCTTAGGATTACTGACCTATGCCAGTAGCAATTCCCCCAGTTTAATTTTTAAATTTCTTTGAGGTAGGGTCTTGCTCTAGCCCAGGCTGACCCAGAATTCACTATGTAGTCTCAGGCTGGCCTTGAACTCATGGCAATCCCCTGCCTCTGCCTCCCAAGTGCTGGGAATAAAGGCATGCACTACTATGCCCAGCTCATTTTTAGTTTTTGCTTCACCAAATAATGCCAGTTTGGACCTAAAATGATGGGAAACGAAAGAAAGAACAGGCTTTCACAGATGTATCTGGACCATGAAACAATGATGAGACAGATTTGAACCTGAAAAACATAAAAGGATTACACCCTTAGTCCTGATCCCATAATTTAAATTCTCCGCTCACCTCAGGGACCAGGGTGTAGTGTTGTGGGGCAGCTCTTTGAGTCATAGCCCTTCAGAGGATGCTGTCAGGCCACCCCCAGCCTCCTTCTCACCACCTACTCCCCTATCACCTACCCCTATATCCCTGCCACTCAGCTCTAGCCTCAAGCCACCACCTCTAATGCTATGGTCTCACCCCCAAGACTCATGGGGACTAGAGAGGTGGGTCAGCAGTTAAAGGCACTTACTTGCAAAAGACTGACAGTCTAGGGTTGATTTCCCAGTACCCATGTAAAGCCAGATGCACGAAGTGGTGCATATGTCTGGAGCTTGTCTGCAGTAGTAGGAGGCCCTGGTACAACCATACTTCTCCCTCCCTCCCTCCCCCTCTCTGACTCCCTCTATGTCTTTCTCAAATAAATAAATATTAAAAGAAGCATACTGTGAGTAGTCTTAAAACACAGTAGATTTCCTTTATGTGCATAGAGATGCTGCCTGGATGGATTATAAGAATCCGTGTAAGAGCCATAGATCATTGCTAGAAAATTTTCAGTGCCAGGGATGGGATACCTTCCAGTGAGTTGTTGGCCAGGGAGGTCCCTGATGCCCCCAAAACATTATAGGCCATTGCCGAGGCCCTTGGTTTCCCACTAGGAATAGATGGTAAGACCCTATTGCTGAAGACTCCACATAGTTGGCCTGCAAAGCCACTGAGAAATCCTGCTGGACCTGAGCTGATAACCTCCTCCATGTAGAACAGCTGACAGAAAGCTGGAAGAAGCCATTCTGCATGCAGTTCAATGGGAGAAAGAGATACCACCAGTGAAGATACTCAACAGTGGACACTGCGAGCCTTATAATTGACCATCCAGGCCAAATGAGCCAATGGTGCAATAGTGGCACGTTTGTCATGGTGGAAACCAACTGCCCTCCAATTGGACTGGAGGCCTACTACATGGGAGGAAATACATCCCTGATACTGAAAACTTAAAACAGGGGTAGTCATGAGCCCTAGGAGTGTAACATCTGCTGATGTCTGGATAAATGTATATACTATGCTTAACAAACTGCCCAGTAAGCACTTCTCTTAATATCCATATCCTTATATTAATGCTACTCTCACTTTGGGTAGAGAATCTTCTCTTTTCAGATCGTAGTGACCTTGGGACGACTCAGAAGGTATCATAGTGCTAGAAAGAAGGGACTGGAGTACTGAGTAACATCTCGATCACACCTTCCAAGGCTCAGGGTCTAGTGCGGAAGAGGTGGTGGAAAGAATGTAAGAGCCAAAGGAAGGGTAGGACTCCTTACAACGTGCTCCCTCCAGACATAAAATGGTCTGGATATCCATGACCTCATAGTGCCTGACACTACCTAAACAAGACTATCATAATAGGAGGAAAAGATCATGACATTAAAATAAAAGAGAGACTGATTGAGATGGGGAGGGGATATGATGGAGAATGGAATTTCAAAGGGGAAAGTGGGGGGAGGGAGGGTATTACCATGGGATATTTTTTATAATCATGGAAAATGTTAATAAAAATTGAGAAAAAAAAGAATCTGTTTTAATTAGATGGAATTATTTGTACTGATGTGAAAAGATGGCAAAAGCATATCATAAGATATTTATTTTAAAATTCCATTTATGGGGGCTGGAGAGATGGCTTAGTGGTTAAGAATGTTTGCCTGCAAAACCAAAGGATCCCGGTTCCATTCTCCAGGACCCACATAAGCCAGATGCACAAGGGGGAGCGTGCGTCTTGAGTTTGTTTGCAGTGGCTGGAGGCCCTGGTGCACCTATTCTCTTTCTCTCTCTCAAATAAGTAAATAAAATTATTATTAAATTATTTATTATTCATTATAAAGGAGGGGAGGGGATACTTAACAGGATAATGTATGTATGTAAGTATTAGAATAGATTAATGGGGGTAAAAAGGTCTAAGTGAGGTTAGGGGAAGAGATTGAGTAAAGGAAAGGTGGAGGGAGGGCTAATCACAATCTAAGAGAATATAAATAAATAATATGGAAACCTACTTTTTTGGACAATGGAACACTCAGGAGCTGTAGATTGTTACTAGAAAATTTTCAGTGCCAGGGATGGGATATCTTCCAATGAGTTGTTGGCCAGGGAGGTCCCCAATGCCACCAAAACATTACAGGCCATTGCCGAGGACCTTGGTTTCCCAACAGGAATAGACGGTAAGACACTATTGCTGAAGACTCCACATAGTTGGCCTGCAAGACCACTGAGAAATCCTGCTGGAACTGAGCTAATAACCTCCACCATGTAGACCAGCTGACAGAAAGCTGGAAGAAGCCATTTTGCATGCAGTTCAAAGGGGAGAGAGAGAGATCACCAGTGAAGATACTCAACAGTGGACACTGCAAGCCTTATATTTGGCCAGCCAGGCCAAATGAGCCAGTGGGTGCAATAGTGGCACGTTTGTCATGGTGGAAACCAACTGCCCTCTAATTGGACTGGAGACCCACTCCATGGGAGGGAATACATCCCTGAGACTGAAAACCTACAACAGGGGTAGTCATGAGTCCTAGGGATATAACGTCTGCTGCTGTCTGGCTAAATGTATATACTATGCTTATCAAACTGCCCACTAAAAACTTCTCTTAATGTTCATACCCTTATATTAATGCTACTCTCACTTTTGGTAGAGAATCTTCTCTTTTCAGATGTCAGTGACCTTGGGATGACTCAGAAGGCATTATGGTGATGGAAAGAAGTGACAGGAGTGCTCAGCACTGCAATATCTCTATCACAGCTTCCAAGGCTCAGGGTCTATTGCAGAAGAAGAGGTGGAAAGAATGTAAGAGCCAAAGGAAGGGTAGGACTCCTTACAATGTGCTCGCCCCAGGCACAAAATGGCCTGAATATCCATGATTTCACAGTACCTGACACTTGTGTAGGTAGTCTACATAAGACCATCATAATAGGAGGTAAAAGATCTTGACATCAAAATAAAAGAGAGGGGCTGGAGAGATGGCTTAGCTGTTAAGGCACTTGCCTGCAAAGCCAAAGGATCCCAGTTCGATTCTCCGGGACCCACGTAAGCCAGATGCACAAGGGGCACATGCATCTGGAGTTTGTTTACAGTGGCTGAAGGCCCTGGCGTGCCCATTATATCCGCCCCCTCTCTCTGTCTCTGCCTCTTTCTCTGTATCAAATAAATAAATAAAATATACTTAAAGTCATTCTTTTTTTTAAAAAAGAGAGACTGATTGAGAGGGGGAGGGGATATGATGGAGAATAGAGTTTTAAAGGGGAAAGTGGGGGGAAAGAGGGCATTACCATGGGATATTATTTACAATCATGGAAGTTGTTAATAAAAAATAAATTAATTATAAAAAAATTAAAATTCTATTTATGAGCTGGAGAGATGGCTTAATGGTTAAGGTACTTACCTGCAAAGCCTAATGACCTGGGTTTGATTCCCCAGTACCCACCTAAAGCCAGATGCTCAAAGTGATGCATGCATATGGAGTTTGTTTGTAGTGGCTAGAGGCCTTGGTATGCCCATTCTCTCTGTCTGTTTCTCTTCTATCTCTCTTTGCCTGCAAATAAATAAATAAATATATTTTTAATTCTGTTTATGGTCTGGGGAGATGGCTCAGTGGACAAATCCCTTGCTGCACAAGCATGAGTACCTGAGTTCAGATCTCCAGAACCCACATGAAAGCCAAGATGCTACAGCAGCTGTCTATAATCTCAGAGCACCTGCAGTGAGAAGGGAGGCAGAGACAATAGAATCTCCTAGAAGCTTGCAGGCCAGCTAGCCTGGCGAACACTGCCCAGTGAGAAACCCTGCCTCAAACAAAGTGTAAGATGAGGACCAACACCCGAAGTTGTCCTCTGACCTCCATACACACACGGTAGCACGTGTGCATCTGTGCTCACATATACTCACGTGGGCATGCAAGCCACTGCAAACGAACTCCAGGTGCATGTGCTGTGTGCATCTGGCTTACGTGGGACCTGGGGAATTGAACCTGGGTCAAACATACACACACACCAAAAGAAGGAGAAAGATTCTATTTGTGTGTGTGTGTGTGTGTGTGTGTGTGTGTGTGTGTGTGGTTTTTTGAGGTAGGGTCTCACTCTAGCCCAGGCTGACCTGAAATTCACTATGTAGTCTCAGGCTGGCCTTGAACTCAAGGCGATCTTCCTACCTCTGCCTCCCAAGTGCTGGGGTTAATGGTATGTGTCACCATGCCTGGAATTATGTATGTGTCTTTTTTTAATTAATTTTATTTATTTATTCATTTATTTGCAAGCAGAGAGAGAGGGAGGAGATAGAGAGAGAATGGGCATGCCAGGGCCACTAGCCACTGCAACTGAACTCTACATGCATGTGCCCCCTTGTGCATCTGGCTTATGTAGGTACTGGGAAATTGAACCTGGGTCCTTTGGCTTTGCAGGCTAAGCCATCTCTCCAGCCCCCTGTATGTATCTTTTTAATAACATAGTTTCATTCATAAATTCTTTCCTATTCACTATCTGTAATTAAAAGTTTTGGGGCTGAAGAGATGGCTTAGCAGTTAAGGTATTTGCCTGTGAAGATTAAGGACCCAGGTTCAATTCTCCAGTACCCACATAAGCCAGATAGACAAGGTGGCACATGCATCCAGAGTTCATTTGCAGTGGCTAGAGGCCCTGGTGTGCCCATTCTCATTCTCTCTCTCTTCCTCTTTAAGAAAAAAAAAAAAAATCAGAGAGAAAAAAAAAGTTTAAAATTTGGGGCTGGAGAGATGGCTTAGCAGTTAAAGGTGCTTGCTTACAAAGCCTGACAGTCTGGGTTTGATTCCCTGGTACCCATGTAAAGCCAGATGTACAAAGTGGTGCATGCTTCTGGCGTTTATTTGCAATGGTAGGAGGTCCTGGTGGGTCCACTTCCACTCTCATTCTCTCTCTTTGCAAATAATAAATAAAAATATTTTAGAAAAAAAGTTTAAAATGACATGGCTCACTGGGCATGGTCATGTATGCCTTTAATCCCAGCAAGGGATTTGTGATCAAAAAGTAAGTTGCGGGCCGGGCGTGGTGGTGCACGCCTTTAATCCCAGCTCTCGGGAGGCAGAGGTAGGAGGATCGCCATGAGTTCAAAGCCACCCTGAGACTCCATAGTGAATTCCAGGTCAGCCTGGGTTAGTGTGAGACCCTACCTTGAATGAAAAACCAAAACAAAACCAAAAAACAAAAATGGGTGTGGTGGTGTACTCCTTTAATCCCAGCACTCAGGAGGCAGAGGTAGGAGGATCGCGGAGAGTTCCAGGCCATCCTGAGACTACATAGTGAATTCCAGGTCAACCTGGGCTAGAGTGAGACTCTACCTCGAAAACCACAAAAACAAAAAGAAAAAGAGAAAAGAAAATAAGAAAAGAAAATTGTATTAAATGGACCTTGATTTTAAAAATCTTAAAATTTACCAATTACAAAGCTGTAAAACTAAGAATTGCCTTGACATTAAGGCAATGCTCATCCTTTTTGGGGGAAAAATAAGCTACATGCATCTTTTTATATACATATAAAATATTTATGTATATTGTTCAGTAAATATATGGAGCAAAGCTGGGCATGATGATTCACGTCTTTAATCCCAGCACTCAGGGCTGAATCAGGAGGATTGACTTGAGTTCAAGGCCAGCCTGGGGCTACAAAGTTAGCTTCAATTCCAATTCTGCCTGGGCAAGAGTGAGACTCTACCTTGAAAAACCAAAAAGAATTACATGGCTCCTAGAATACACATATATCTTAATATGGAGCTGGTCATTAAAATTTATATTTCAGCCAGGTGTGGTGGCATACGCCTTTAATCCCAGCACTTGGGAGGCAGAGGTAGGTGGATCACCATGAGTTTGAGGCCACCCTGAGACTACATAGTGAATTCCAGATCAGCCTGGGAAAAATAAATAAATAATTAAAAACAAAAACAAAACAACCTTAACATTTCAATTGTATCATCAAGGAGTGAGAGATATCAGGTGCCAGATGAAGTGTGGCTGCTGTGGGACTTTTCCTATGGCAATTCAAGCAAAAGCGTATCCACCTCTGATAGGGCACCAGCAAAGGAGTAAAGGAAAGATTCCACTAGTCTAGCTTGGTGACTCAGTGACTTTACTGGGGATTCTCACAGGAGTATGGGCGAAGGCTTATTACAGAAGCGCGGTGCCTCCAAGGCAGCTGCATCACCAAGATGCACAGCATAGCCTGGGTGATGACGTACGAAAGCCGCGGCCCCGGAGCTCCCTGTACCCTCTGCAGACAGCTCGGGCAGCCCGAGACCTCCTCTCTCAAGCAGCTGTCACTGCTTACGGAACAGCGGTGAGGCGGCTCACGATCTTGCATTTTTCTGAGCTTCCTTAGGCTGATAAATTGCCTTATGACTTGCATGAGTTTCTCTCCTTCTCCTTCTTCTCTTTTGGATTTCCGAGGTAGGGTCTCACTCTAGCCCAGAGTGACCTGGAATTCACTATGGAGCCCCAGGCTGGCTTTGTACTCACAGTGATCCCCCTACATCTGCCTCCCAAGTGCTGGGACTAAAGGCGTGTGCCACCATGCCTGGCAGGACAGACTCTCTTGTCACTGCTGCTGGTGAGCTTCTAGATTCTCCTGACTGTCTCCCACTGCTCTGGACGCATTGGGGTTACATGCACCACTTTGCATCTGGATGTATACGGGAACTGAAGGAGCTGGAACTCTGGTCAGCAGGCTTGAAAGCAAGCACCTTTAGTCACTGAGCCATCTCCACAGCTCCTGGGGTGACTCTGATAGAACTGCTTAGAAGTGGCTCTAGGGAACACTGAATCTTCTTGCTCATTTTGGGACTGCTTACCGGGTGGTGGGAGAGGGCTTTGCGAGG
The DNA here is from genome assembly GCA_036346955.1 of Dipus sagitta. Classification (NCBI taxonomy): domain Eukaryota; kingdom Metazoa; phylum Chordata; class Mammalia; order Rodentia; family Dipodidae; genus Dipus; species Dipus sagitta. The sequence continues at coordinate 159,298,768 of CM070773.1, forward strand.
AAGCTTACATGAACCGTTCTGCTCCGGAGAGTCCTGAGGAAGGGGAACCGGCTTTGTTCTACACACACAGGGCTTCCTTTGTCTCCCCTGGACTTGGAGGACCCCATGGAATGATTCCTGGTCTGTACCTGGGAAAACTAGAGGTCTGTGCAGGGCAGAGAGTAGAGGGCTATATTTGAGAAGTAGCTATGCATCCACTGGTAACCATCTTCATGGATAGAGAGAGCAAAATTATTTCTCCAAGATCCTGGGCCAAAAGAGAAAAGAGTCAGTCTGACTCACTGTAAGTTCTTTTTAAGAAAGTCCAAAGGAAGTGCCAGCGGCCGGCATAGAGGAGTGTTAGGTGAGGAACGGATCCTCAGGAACCTGAAGACTGAAGTGGGCTGTAACCTCTGGGCCTTGCAGGCAGTCTCAGGAATGCCTTGGGGAGGAGGTGTTGGCTCTAGGCATCTGTCAGCCCAGAGGGTGCCAGTTAGCAGTTAAGTAAAGAGGTCACCATCTGTCCCCTCACCTCTCTTCCCTATTCTCTTGACTCTGCCACATAAGCAAGTGGAGAAGAGGATAAAAAGAAAGAAAGAAAACCAGACCCCACCACTCCCCGGAAAGGAAAAATTGCTCCTTTGAACAAAGACTGTATTCATGAATAAAATCTGGGTCCTAATTTCTGATTTGACACTAATTTCAGCCAGTGGCAGTGGAAAAGCCTTCTTGACTGAAAATAAAGCAGAGCTCTTATTACATTCCTTTGTTTTGCTTTGTGGAAAGACTAGGCTCATAAATAGGGTAGAATATCCAGAAAGGGGATGTGTATTAAACTGTGGCTATCTCTAGGGGGCGTGGGTGTGGCTCACTTCCCCCCCTTATCTACTCCCATTATGTTTGAGTTATGTAAACAGAGCATGGCCAGGTTTGTAATCAGAAAACCCACCATGATAAGTCTGCACACCCAAAATTCTAGGCAAAACATTGCTTTTGATGTTTCAAAAGCAGGAACAAAATCTGAGAATGACAGCAAACTGCAAAATGAAGCAACAGGCCTCATAGTTCCCATTTGTTGAGTGTATTGCACTGGGGCTTTGCATCTGTGCATTTGTGTGTGTGTGTGTGTGTGTACAGAAGTGTGTGTGTGTACAGATGTGTGTGTCCTATGTGAACATGTGCAGAGGCCAGAGAACATCAGGTTTCTTCTTCCACTGCTCGCTCAGCCTGGAGCTGCCATTCTCTGGTCACAGTGATTTATGAGTCTCCACCTCCTCTCCCGGTCAGGACTGGGGTTTACAGATGGACATGGCCACACCCATCTGGGGACCAAAACTCAGGCAGTCTTGGGCCCTCATGTTTGTTAGGCAAGTGCTTTTACCCACTGAACCATCTCTCCATCCCCTGTATTTTGCATTTTATGCACCATTTTCATTTTGGTTATCTTTTGTTGTTTGTTTTTTTCAAGGAAGGGTCTCACTGCTAGCCCAGGCTGACTTGGAATTCACTCTGTAGTCTCAGGGTGGCCTCAAACTCACATCGATCCTTCTACCTTTGCCTCCCAAGTACTGGGATTAAAGGTGTGAGCCACCATGCGGAGTGGGGGTCGGGGGGGACACTGCGGTCTTTACATGTCTAACACCTTTCCCCACCTTCACACTCATTTTCCTGCTGTTCTCCATACCTTCCAGGGATTACATCTTTTTCAAGTATAACTGTCATGAACTTTAGTTATCTTTGATGTCTTCTCATTTTATTCTATAGATGATCATTTTTAAGCCTTTTTAATTCTCTCTTAGAAGAATGAACGGATCTTTTCATAATCAACTTCACTGGCACCTTTCCCTCCTCCTTTGGTTCAGACACACAGTTTGCTAAATGGCTGGCTGTTGACCATTCATTTAAAATGTTACCCTTGGGGGCTGGAGAGATGGCTTAGCAGTTAATGGCACTTGCTTCTTTTTTTGCTCTTTTTTTTTTTCAAGGTAGGGTTTCATTCTGGCCCAGGCTGACCTGGAATTTACTATGTAGTCACAGGGTGGCCTCGAACTCATGGCGATCCTCCTACCTCTGCCTCTTGAGTGCTGGGGTTAAAGGTGTGTGCCACCACACCTGGCTAAGCACTTGCTTCTTGAGCATGATGACCTCTCAGGCTGGAGACCTCCAAGTCTGATTCCTCAGAGCTCACATAAAAAGCTGGGCACAAAGCCGGGCGTGGTGGCGCACGCCTTTAATCCCAGCACTTGGGAGGCAGAGGTAGGAGGATCGTTGTGAGTTCAAGGCCACTCTGAGACTCCATATAGTGAATTCCAGGTCAGCCTGGACTAGAGTGAGACCCTACCATGAAAAACCAAAAAAAAAAAAAAAAAAAAAGCTGGGCACAGCCACACATGTCTGTAACCCCAGTGTGGCAGATGGGACCTGAGGATTGCTGATGGGAAGCTGCTCTGTGTTGCGGGAGAGACCCTGCCTGTCTCAAGGAAGGAAACACATGAGTGAGCGGTAAGGGCAGGACACCTGACATTCTCCTCTGACCTCTGCATGTATGTGCATGGGGCATGCGCATCTGCACACACATGTACATGTGTCATATATCACACTACACACACCACACACCTGTTCTACACACACACGCACGCTCGCGCGTGCTCGCGCATCCCAGGAAAAGAAGTTATCCTGGGCGTGGTGGTGCACACCTTTGATCCCAGCACTCAGGAGGCAGAGGTAGGAGGATCACTGTGAGTTGAGGCCAACCTGGGACTACAGAATGAATTCCAGGAAAATAAATAAATAAATAAGGAAGTTCTCCTCATCTGTTTATTTTATTTTATTTTATTTTGAGGTAAGCCCAACAAACTGGCCTTTATGTGACCTTGCGTGCTTGCATCACCTTGTGCATCTGGCTTACGTGGGACCTCTAGAGTCGAACATGGGTCCTTAGGCTTTGCAGGCAAGTGCCTTAACCACTTAGCCATCTCTCCAGCCTGAGTTATCCTTATTTAGACACTCTAACCAAGTAGCTACCTAGCTTTGGTGTCCCTATGGGAAACAGTACATTGCATTATAATGGCCTATTGGGTACTGAGGATGTAGCTCAGTTGGTAGAGTGCTTATCTGGTTTGCACAAAGTCCTGGGTTCAATCCTCAGCACCAAATAAAACCAGGTATATAATTCCAATGCTGGGGAGATAGAGACAGGAGGATCAGAAATTCAAGGTCATTGTCAGGTACATAGCGAGTTTGAGGTCAGCCTAAGCTACTTGAAACTTAAAAAAAAATAAAACTATTGATATCAATCTCCAGCCCCTCACCCCAAAAAGAGAACAACCTGTAGGGCAGAGTTAAGTCTCTTTACCTTTGTACCACTATAATACATCATAGTGCTTTGCAAAACACTAAATGCACCTCCAAATCGAATGAATGAATGAGTTGATTGCAAAAGATTCAAAGATCTACGAGGCATGTTAAATCTGGCTGCACAGGTGTGTAAGCGCGGCACTGAGAGATAAGTGAAGCATCAAGATCCTCCCTGTGATCCCGGTGTCATGAGAAAGGGGAGAGGGAAGGGCCCTGAAGGCCCTGACATGCAAGAACAGTCCTTGGGAAAAATAACCTGGCTTTACTGGATTTTGATTCACCATGGAAACATACTTCTGTATGTGTCTGTGAGGGTGTTTCCAGAAAGGTTATTATTATTATTATTATTATTTTTGGTTTTCTGAGGTAGGGCCTCACTCTAGCCCAGGCTGACCTGGAATTCACTATGTAGTCTCAGGGTGGCCTTGAATACATGGCGATCCTCCTACCTCTGCCTCCTGAGTGCTGGGATTCAAGGCGTGCGCCACCACTCCTGGCTTCCAGGAAGGTTTTTATTTTTATCTATTTATTTGAGAGAGACAGAGAGAAACAGAGAAATCAGCAGACAGAGAAAGCATGGGAGCACTAGAGCCTCCTGCCACTGCAAACGAACTCTAGACGCATTTTGTGCATCCGGCTTTATGTGGGTACTGGGGAATCAAACCCAGGCCACCAGGCTTTGCAAGAAGGCACTTTTAGCTGGTGAGCCATCTCTTAGCTCTGTTTCCAGAAAGACTGAAGTGGAGAGGGGAGACATCTTAAAGGTGGGCAGCACTATTTCATGTGCTGGGGTCCTAGACTGAATAAAAAGAAGAAAGCAAGCTTGGCTCCAGCACTCATCTCAGCTTCCTGACTACTGACACAATGTGACCAGCCGCCTCATGGTCCTGCTGCCATGACTTCTCCACCATGGTGGACTGTACCCTCAGACTGAGCCAAGACAAAACTTTCCTTAATTGTGTTGGTCGGATAAGTTTTGTCACCGAAATGAACAAAGTAACAAATGCAGAAGGCATTCAATAATTATTTCATGAGTAAACAACAGAATTTCATGAAAAATATAATGGGACCCTGGAAGTAGGATGATGAGGGGGTGTGATGGCAGGTTCACAGAGAACGTAATTTTGGTGAATAATAGGAATTTTTTTTTTTTTTTGTTTTTAGTTTTTCGACTTAGGGTCTTGCTCTAGCCCAAGCTGACCTGGAATTCACTATGTAGTTTCAGGCTGGCCTCAAACTCACTGTGATACTCCTACCTCTCTGCCTCCTGAGTGCTGGGATTAAAGGTGTGCACCACCACACCTAGCTGATAATCGGATATTTTTAAGGTCGAATTGCATATCATAGGCAAGCCTTGAAATCCTTCTCTTCTTAGCTTGGGCCAGAGCAAAACCCTACCTTGAAAAAAAAAATCCTTCTCCTCTTGCCTCCACCTCCTGAGTGCTGGGTTAAGGGAGGATACCACCAAACCTGGGTAAGAACATGAATTACAGAGGCCTATGCTAGTCAGAGAGCTCAGTTTGTAGAACAGCAGGAACAATATGGCATGCCTGAAACACACATATCCCCACTCAACTTCCGCTCTCTGGTCACTTCACTTCTTCCCACTTTGATGTCAACGTCACTGTTTTCTGTTTTTGTTGTTGTGCGGGGCGGGGGGGGGGTTAGTATTTTGAGGGAGAGTCCCACTCTATAGCCCAGGGTGACCTGAAACTTAACTTTGTAGACCAGGCTGGCCTTGGACTCATGGTGATCCTCTTACTTCAACTTCCCAAATGCTGTAATCCCAAGTGGGAGTATAGGTGTGAGCCACCATGCCCAACTAAAATCTGTTAGTAATTTATTTATGAGAGATAGACCATGTCAGGGCTTCTTGCCACTGCAGACAAACTCCACTCAGATGTGCCACTTTGTGCATCTGTTTTTACATGGGTCCTGGGGCATTGAACCCCAGACTTTGCAAGCAAGTACCTTTTAACTGCTGAGCCATCTCCCCAGCTCAAAGTCAGTGTTTTCTAAAATTGCTTGGTGAACTGGGCATGGTAGTGCATGCCTTTAATCCCAGCACTCGGGAGGCAGAGGTAGGAGGATCACCGTGAGTTTGAGGCCACCCTAAGACTACATAGTGAATTCCAAGTCAGCCTCAGGTAGGGTGAGACCCTACCTCAAAAAAAAAAAAAAAAAAATATATATATACATACAAATTTCAGGGCTGGAGAGATGGCCTAGCGGTTATGATGCTTGCCTGCGAAGCTTAAGGACCCAGGTTCCATTCCCCAGGACCCATGTAAGCCAGATGCACCAGGTGGTACATGTGTCTGGAGTTTATTTGCAGTGGCTGGAAGCCCTGGCACACCCACTCTCTCTTTCTCTACCTGTCTCTTTCTCTCTTGCTTAAATAAATAAATAAATAAATAAATAAATATGCAAGCTTAAAAAAAAAGTACAGATTTCAGATCTTATACTACAGCTGAGGGAACAGTCTTAGGGAGGACCAAGGAAGTCTGTGTTGAATCCGCACTCTTCACTGCTGGATGAGCCTGGGAATTTTAAGGTATTTAGAATATTACTTGGAGTTCATTCTGCATAAGTTTAACTATTTGTAACTACTCTCTGGGTCAGAAGTCAGCTTCCTCTTCTTCTTTTTCGAGGTAGGGTCTTGCTCTAGCCCAGGCTGACCTGGAATTCACTGTGCAGTCTCAGGGTGGCCTTGAACTCACATTGGTCCTCCTAACTTTGCCTCCCAAGTGTTGGGATTAAAGGCATGCGCCACCATGCCTGGCAGAAGTCAGCTTCTTAAGAAATTTTTTAAAATCAAAGCTTGCTGTGATGGCACATGCTTATAATTCTCAGCACTTGGAAGGCAGAGGCAGGAGAACCACTGTGAGTTCGGTACCATCCAGGTCTACATATCAAGTTCCAGGCCATTATTGCATAGCATATTATTTTTCTGTTGCTATGTGGGCAAATGATCCCATAGTTGGTGGCTTGAAACAACACTTAACTCAGTTTCTGTGGGTTGGGTGCAGGCATGGCTTAACTGGGTCCCCTGCCCAGGGTCTGCCTGGATGTTAGCAAGGTGTTTGCAGGCCACATTCTCATCTGGATCGGGAGGAAGTCCTTTCTAAGCTCATTCACTGTGGACAGTATCCATTTCCCAGGGGCTCATGGCAGAGGGCCCTGGCTTCTCACTTGCCACGAGCTAACATTGTTCCCAGCCCCCAAAGGGTACTCAGAGATCTGCCATAGGGTCGGCTCCACGGGCAGCTGACAACAATGGCCTTTTGTTCAGGGTGGAGTGGTCATCATGGAACACAGCCATAGGAGGGACATCCTGTCACATTTAGTCCTGTTGGCTGGGTTATAACCACAGGTTCTGTATGTACAGGGCTTGCATTTGGATGACCCTACAGCAACAGATAAGGACTTGGACGCTCTAGGCCATTAGCTTGTGGAGATATCAGAAGAATGGAGGGTGGTGGCAGACATAGGAGGAGAAGACATTTCTTCCTTCCAAGGATGGAAAGAAATATTCTTTCTGCTCTGCATTGCCTCTTAGCTTTTAATCACCATGCAGTGCTCTAAACCCGGGACCAGTAAACATCTGCTGCAAAAAGATTGTAAAAGATTTATGTTTTGTGGACCATCTGGTTTTTGTGGCAATTGCTTATCTGTTGATACAGCATACGCTGAACCCAACAGGCCACAGTGAGCATGCCTGTCTCCCAATAAACATTTATTGATGGATGCTGAGATGAATTTCAGGTACATTTTACATCACAACTTATTATTATTGTATTGTTATGATCTTGTTTTAGAGCCATTTTAAAATGCCAACAACCCATTCTTAGTGCATAGGTCATACAAAAGCAGGTGGCTGTCCAGATTACATGCTGGCCATAGTTGATCTACCCCTGCTCTCAAAGGACCGCAGTCACCGATTCCTTTTAAAATAACAATGACTAGGAGCCATAGTGACATCTGCTCCCTTGGGCTGCTTCCTAAAGCGAAGGTGATGTCACGGGTCCACTAAATTAGGAAAATTTGGGTTCATAGACCCTTACCAGAGGTGATTTTTTTTTTTTTTTTTTTCTGAGGTAGGGTCTCACTCTAGCCCAGGCTGACCTGGAATTCACTATGTAGCCTCAGGGTGGCCTTGAACTCATGGCGATCCTCCTACCTCTGATGGGATTAAAGGTGTGTGCCACCACACCTGGCTGAAAGTGAGGTTTACTTAAGCATTGGTATGAAGTTTCGAGTGCTGAGATTAAAGGCATGCGCCACCACACCCAGCTTCATCCTTTTTATTTTTTCGAGTTAGAGTCTCACATAGAGTCTCAGGCTAGTCTTGAACTCCCCATGTAACTAAGGATGACCTTGAACTCCTGATTCTCCTGTTCTACCTCTCAAGTGCTAGGAGTACAGTTATGCAATACCATGCAGAAGTTGTATAGTGCTGGGGATCAAACCCATGATCCCGTAATGCTAGGTGAACACCTACAACTGAGCTACACCCACAACACTTCTTTGTACTTTTTTTCTAAAAATATATTTATTTGACAGATAGAGAAAGAGAGAGAGAGAATGGGCATGCCAGGTTGTTCTGCCATGGCAAACTGACTCCAGACATACATGTCACTGTGTACATCTGGTACTGAGGTATTGAACTTGGGCCAGCAGGCTTTACGAGCAAACTCTTAATCACTAAGCCAACTCTCTAGCCCCTCCTTTGTACTTTCTGGGTAAGTATAACTATTTTTATTTATTTACATGAGAGATAGAGAGAGGGAGGAGAGAGAAGAGAGAATGGGCGTACCAGGGCCTCTAGCCACTGCAAAATTCTAGGTGCATGCGCTACCTTGTACATCTGGCCTACATGGGTCCTGGGGAATCGGACCTAGGTCTTTTGGCTTTGCAGGCAAGCACCTCAACCACTAAGCCATCTCTACAGTCCGAGATCATTAACCTTTTCTTAAACACGTAATCTAAGAGTAACCACTATATGTGTGTAAAATACCCAGAGACAATGGTCAACTTCACACTCCAACCGCATTTCAGAAACCCTTGTACATACCTTCTTTCTCCTCCTCCTTCCTGGTTTTTTTTTTTTTTGTCATTGTTTTTGTTTTTTGAGGTAGGGTCTAGCTCTAGCCCAGGCTGACCTGGAAACCTGGAACTCACTATGTACTTTCATGCTGGTCTCGAACTCACAGTGATCCTCTTACCTTTGCCTCCCAAATTGGGAGCTGGGATTAAAGGTGTGCACCACCATGTCCAGCTCCTTCTTTCTTCCTCATTATTAACTTTCTAAGGGTGAAATGCTGGGTCATACAATGCTATCCTATGTGCTTGTGTGCACGTGTGTGTGTGTATCTATTTCATGATGTGCATTAGTTTAAGATATATATATATATATGTATGTATATGCATATATATATATATATATATAATTTTATTTATTTACTTTGAGAGAGAGAGAGAGAGAGAGAGAGGCAGAGGCAGATAGATAGGGAAAGAGTGGGGACACCAGGGCCTTCAGCCAATGCAAAGAACTGCAGACGAATGAGTCACCTCGTGCTTCTAGTTTATGTGGGTTCTGAAGAATTGAACCTGTGTCTTTAGACTTTGCAGGCAAGTGCCTGAACTGCTAAGCCATCTCTCCAGCCCCCTCACTCTTTTTCTCCCTCTCTCTCTTTCCTCCTCTCTTCAGGATGGTCTCAAATTAGCTATATAGCAGAGGCTGACCTTGAACTTCTGCTCTTTCTGTCTCCACCTCCTGAGTGGTGGGATTACAGTTGTGCACCACCTCGCTCAATTTATGAGGTGCTGTGGATGGAACCCAGAGCTTTGTGCCTGCTAGACAAGCACTCTACCGACAGAGCTACATCCTCAGTCCCTGTCCAGTAATTTCTCTAACCTTGGCCTTATCTTTGGTCCCTGTTCGCACCCCCACCATCTTTTATCCTGTTAGCATCGCCAACATGGCCATTGGACCGGCCGCTATGCCACAGACTCCCATGCAGTCGCATGTACTGAGCCTTTTTGCTTATTGTGTGTGAGTCTGGGCAAGTGGAGCCCACGTGTTGGGGTCAGAGGACAACCTCTGGTGTTGGTTCTTGCCTTCACCTTGAGGTAGTCTTTTGTCTGGAAACTTCTGGGGACTCCCCTGTCTCCGCTTCCCATCTCACCCTGATTAGAGGTTACAGAAGTGCGCTACCATATCCAGCTTTACATGGGTTCTGGGGGATCCGAACTGAGGTCCTCATGCTTGCACAGACAGCACTTTACCTAGAGATTTTTTTTTTTAATTCTAAGCTTTTAAACGCATTTTTGTCTAATCCTCATAATTTCTGAGATTGAGCTCATCAATTTATTTTCTCAACTGGTAAACCTGAGGCAGGAGAGGGTGTGAACCTAGGTTGGCGCTATGCTTAGTAGATTTTGTTTTCTCCCGATTTTTTTGAGGCAGTGTCTCGCTTTAGTCCAGGCTGACCTGAAATTCCCTATGTCGTCTCAAACTGGCCTCAAACTCAGCGATCCTCCTACCTCTGCCTCCTGAGTGCTGGGATTAAAGGCGTCTGCCACCACGCCTGGCTTGACTACTTGTGAACTTGAACTTCAGAGGCTTTTTGAGAAATCCCACTGGAGGTATATGCCTCTCCCATACACAACTACTGAAAAGTGACTCCTTGGTTGATATTTTGGGGGAGTGGACACGACGGTACCGCTCATCTGCTTACTGCCCCGATTTGCTGGGACAGGTGAAGGGCCGGCTGGTGCAGGGCTGTGACAAAAGAGGAAGTGCAGCGTGTCTTAGTACCTGGGGCAATGCGGGCCTGAGAAAAGTGCACGGATTCCGTCTTGTTTCCCTATTTTAAAATGGGAGGGGGACGGAATTGATGGATGATTACCAGATGTAAATGCTGACGTTCTTCGGGGGATTAAATACCGAGTTTAGACAAAAATGAACTCAGTACACAGTTTGGGACAAACTTGGGTCACCAACGACTCTGCTGACATTTGCCATTCTTGGATGACAACGACATACATCTATTTAGAAACCACAGCTCGTAAGTAAGACAGAACGCAGCTTCGGTTACTTCTCTAGGCTTGCTTCCTGCTCCTATTAAACGTCTGAAAGAGTCTGCATGTCACCCACTCCTTATGGAGTTGGGGTGGGTGGCTTCAGTGCCTGGGTTGTGGCCAGGGTGGGGTGCCCTTCAAGTTTTCTCCGCGGGCATTCGGAGTACATTTTCCATAGATTTGTGTTAGAAGTGCTGAGGTTGCAGAATTTTCAAGAAATAAACATATGCGAACTGCTGATGTTTTAAGTTCTACCTATTTAAGCGCGGGGGGGGGGGGTGCGGGTCACCGAAGGGTCAACAGGAAACTTCAAGTTAAACAGTGGCTTCAGGAGAATGCCATCAACCTCTGTCCCCTTCGCAGCCGATGAATGTTCGCTCCAGAGCCACGCTGCCCAGCCCCGCAGGCTGCACAGCACCCCCCGCCACGCTGCGGGTGCGGGGGAGAGACGGCGGCCGCAGCATCGGTGCCAGCCCGGTCCCCTACGCTCCCGCGGGCGACTGGGCGGCTGCTGCGCTCTGAAGACGTCGCCCAGCCTAACCTGCTTTCTCCAGAAGCCATTGCGCAGGAAAACCCCTGGGTCCCAGGAAAGGGATTAAAAGTGACAAAAGAAAGGGGAAGGGGCCTCGGGGGAGCCCTCTGGGGCGTGGACGGCGCGTCTCCGGGGCGGGCCCAGCGGCGAGTTGGACTGGGGTGGTGGAGGGTGATCGGGAGAGGGCGCACGGTGGAGAGGGTAGTGGAGACACCCCCCACCCCCAAGCCCGGAGAGGAGAGGGTCTGGCCGGCGCAGCGTCAGTGCCGGGAGCCCCGCGGTCCCCGACGCCGAGGCCTCGCGCTCGCCCCGCCCGGCTGCGCGCCGCCGCCGCCTCCCCCTGCCGCCTGCGCGCGGAGCCCAGCGCCCGGCCCCGCCGCTCCTCCTCCTCCTCCCCTCGCCGCCGTCCCCTCCCCGCAGCCCCGAGTGAGCGCGAGCGCCACACAGCCCTCGGGGCCGCCGCCGCCGCCGCCACCGAGCGCGCCCACAGACGTCTGAACAGGTGGCCGGAGGCTGCGGGCGCCGCGGCGGGGAGGTGGAGGTGGAGGTGGTGGCCCCGGCGACCGAGGCGAGGTGAGGGCGGCCGCGCCGGGCATGGTCACCGAGCGGCCCCGCGGCGCCGCCGCCTGCCCGCGCCCCTAGCCGCCCCGCGCGCCCGTGCCGCGGCCCCACCGCGCCCAGCCCTGCAGCCGGCCCCGAGCCCGGGCCGCTCCGGCCGGCGGCGGCATGAAAGTGACCGTGTGCTTCGGGAGGACCCGGGTGGTCGTGCCGTGCGGAGACGGCCACATGAAAGTTTTCAGCCTCATCCAGCAAGCCGTGACCCGCTACCGGAAGGCCGTCGCCAAGGTGAGGGGCGCGCGGGGCGCGGGGCGCACGGCGCGGGAGGCGGAGGGGACGGCGCCGGGATCAATATGGCGCTTCCTGGAAACGGAGGAGGGAGACGGGGAGGCGGGGAAAGGGAAAGTGCGGGCGGCCGAGCGGGCGGGCGGCCGGGCCTCGCTGGCGCCCCCCGTCCCGTGTTGCGGCCGCAAACTTCTGGGGGTGCGCGTTGGCCGGGTCCCCCCCCAACACCATCCCCAACCCCGGGGCCAGCCGCGCCGTCCCCGAGCGCCACGCCGGGCCTCGGAGGGGGGAGACTCCGGCGCGGGGACGGGATGGGACCCCGCCGTCCCGAGCTCGCACGGGCGAGGCTGAGCCCCGCGCACGGTGGGGGCGGGGAGGGGGCGGCGGAGCCTCGGCGGGGCGCCTGTGCCTGGCCGCCCGCGGGCCCTTGCAATCCAGCCCCAGGCCTCTCCCAGTGCAGGCCCGCCGCCGAGGCTGGAGAGGGAACTTTTGTGGTGTGGTGCTGGTGGTGGAGAGAGTTGGGCCATTTGCCCCCCACGCGGGAGCCGGAGCCGGGCTGCGGTCCTTCTCGGTGCCCCGCGGGAGCCCGGTGGCTCGGCCAGGCTCTTGGGTTGCGTGATGGAGAGGATTCGGTGGCACCGCAGCCTGGACTCAGCCGCGCGCACCCCCCGGGCGTGCAGCCGGGACCTGGGCCCGCACCTAAGCTCAGTCTGCTCCACAAGGGCCCGACTGCAGCCGGGTAGATTCCCCTGTTTCTTGGTGGAGTGATAACATTGTCTCCTCTAAGCTGCATTCCTCTAACATGGGTCATACGTGGAAAGGCATCTGGTTAGATTGTTTTGCCTCCTGTGTTTGACAACAGCCCACGCCGAAGTTTCCCTAGAGCACCTGAGGATATTTCCTTTGTAAGAGAGGCATGTTCGGCCGATAGCCTGTTCCCTGAGGTCTTTCCTATCTGCTCCGTATGGAGTGGACCCGCTCCGCTGGGCTTCGGGACAGCGTGAGGGAAGGTGGCTTTGTCTGCTTAATTCGGCTGGATGCTCAAGGGGCCATCTTCCATTTTTCTCTTGAGATCAAGAAGGGAAATATTTACACTATGTTTTGTTTTTATTCTATATTGGAAAAGACACAAATTTGTGGGTCGTTTTTTTTTGGGGGGGGGTTTGGAATCTGATAGAAGGATGGAAGATGTTGACTTTAGTTAACAGCTGCAAATGTTCCTTGCAGTTGGTTGAACTCATTGAACATCAAACAGTTAGTGGCAATTGGGCACCTGTTTATCTTGTAAAGCTGACAATTTCACATTAAGTGTTTTTAAGGATCATTTCTGAACCACAGTTGGTGAAGTAAATGTTTTAAATAAATTACCAGGTTGTCTGTGTATTTTGAAAACCAATTTATTAGTTGTAAAGGGAAACAAAATGACAGTGACATACTGTGTGATGTGCGTGATTCGTGAAGAGATGGTGGTGCAGTTTCCCTCATCTTACTAATTTCATATGCTTTAAATGAGCCTTAGTTCACAAGGACACAGAAGGCATTGGTCGAGTTGCCTCTTGGTGAGAGAGACAGGGCTGACCTGTTTGTTATTACTAATTTCAAAATTTTTATTTATTTTGCTTCAGAAAGAGAGAGAGAAAGAGGAAGATATAGAGAGAAATTGGGCACACAGGGCCTTTGGTCACTGTAAACGAACTCCAGACGCATGTACCACCTTGTGCATCTGGCTTATGTGCATCCTGGGGAATCGAACCTGGGTCCTTTGGCTTCAAAAGCAAATGCCGTAACTGCAAAGCCATCCCTCCATCCCTGACCTATTATTTTGGTGTAGAAATTAAGCATTTGCCAGGCATGGTGGCACACGCCTTTAATCCCAACACTCGGGAGGCAGAAGTAGGAGGATTGCAGTGAGTTCAAGGCCACCCTGAGACTACATAGTGAATTCCAAGTCAGCCTGGGCTAAAGCTAAACTGTACCTTGAAAAACCAGAAAAAAACAAAAAGAAATGAAGCATTTACTGTGTCTCAGGCACTGTTCTGGGTGCCTCAGTGGCCCCCACCATGAAGGAGGCAGTGGTGTGGCTTGTCATGTTTTGGGGAGAAGATGATGTAGGGATGTTGGGTGAGTTGGGTCTTGGTGATAGATGTGACCCTGTCTGTCAGCAGTTACCCAAGAGCATAGAAAAGGCAGTGAAGGGATCAATCACACAGCAAGAGCAGGGAGTGAAGATGACCTGGTGGGGAAGGGAAGAGAGGGCAGTGATTCTGACCTTGGAGTTAGAAGTACCACAGGAAGAGTCAGTGATGATTTAAAGGTTTCTAAAAAATTTCAAGTACTCTTTTAATATTTTATTTTTATTTATTTATTTGACAGAGAAGGACGGGGGCAGAATGGGCGTGCCAGGGCCTCCAGCCCTGCAAACGAACTCCAGACGCATGTGCCCCCTTGCGCATCTGGCTAACATGCGTCCTGGGGAATCGAACCTGAGTCCTTTGGCTTTCCAGGCAAACGCCTTAACCGCTAAGCCATCCCTCCATCCCTCAAGCACTCCTAAAATTTATTTATTTATTTGTGTGTGTGTGTGTGTGTGTGTGTGTGTGTGTGAGGGGGGGGGGGAGGGAGGGAGGGAGAGGTTGAGTATGGGCACATTAGGGCCCCCTGTCATTGCCAACAAAATCCAGACACATGCTCCACTTTGTGCATCTGGCTTTGCTTGGGTACTGGGGAATCCAGTTTGGGTTGTTAGGCATTGGTGGTAAGCAAGGACCTTTCATCACTGAGCAATCTCCAGCCTCACGGTGCTCTTTAACTGCAGCTCACAGTTTAGGAAGTGGATTTTTGAGATAGCCTCAGCAACCACTGGATCTCACGACAGTGTTGGAAGGGCCCAAGTGCCTTCCTAGTCTGTAATTTTTTCCCCTTAAATTGTTAGGTAATGATTAAGATTAATCTGTAGTTTTCCTTCACACTTGTATCCTATGTAAGGTGAGTAGGAAGCAAACACATTAACACCGTTGCTGTTGTAACTTCTATTCTCTTATCTCTTTCCGTTAATAGAACAAGATAGATCCTGAATGAAGAATTGAGTAGCCAGGTAGTGGTCAAGTCCTGTTCAGGTTGCTAGGTGACAGGAGATGTGATGAACTCCCATCTGGTAGGAAACATAGGCAGATCATGTTTATTGTATGAAAACTGATGAAGCAAAAGAAAAAAAAAAAAAAGAAAAAGCAAGCAAGAAAAGAGCAGGAAAGATCCCAACTATGGCTTTTTGTGCAGTAAGCATTTTGTGGTATGGTGGGACTATTTTTTTTTTTTTTTTGCCGTTCTATTTGGATATTTGAGCTGTTTCTCTGCAGG
This sequence comes from Dipus sagitta, assembly GCA_036346955.1. Taxonomy (NCBI): domain Eukaryota; kingdom Metazoa; phylum Chordata; class Mammalia; order Rodentia; family Dipodidae; genus Dipus; species Dipus sagitta. Next base: position 159,313,919 of record CM070773.1, read on the forward strand.
TTAAACAAATCAGTTTTCTTTTGGGCGGTGAGATGCCATGTCTTAGCACCATAAATGTTCTCATTAAGCCATGTTTGAAGGCTTACCCTTAGTCATATGTAATCTTTATTTTTTCCACTAGTGGAAAAACATTTTTGCTGTCATGAATGGTGAGGGGTAAAAATGCTGTCCTTAATGATTTTCATTCCCCCATCCTCACAGAGACCCTCTTAACTAGACATTGAGAATTGAGAATTGTGTTATGTGGATGGTTCTATTGTGAGTGTGTCAGATTGGAGGACTGTTTCGCCTTTCTGTTCTTGTGCCCAGAGCCTTGTGGTTTCTGGCCGACATGGAGCATTGGCCGTAAGTGTGGGGTTTGTTGAAGGGCTGTTACGTCCTAACGCTCATGCCTCTGGACTTCTGAGGTGGGAGCCACCATTATGGAGTGGAGGGGATTAAGTGTCAAACTGCAGTTACTGGGATTTTGCTTAGACTTGGTGGAAGAGAATGGCAGGGTGGCCTCTTTTAGGGTCCTGCTTTCTGAACAGCAGAGTGATCTCAGAAAGCGACCACCTCATGGTGGGGTGGGAGGGTCCGGATCTGTAGGCCTGCGGGTAGGGGGCGGGTCTGGAGTGTGTGCCGTCATCCTAGAAGCCAGAGGGAAAGCTTTATGGTTTGACAGAACAGAGGAAGGAACTTAAGCATTTGGGGACAGTGACAAGTAGTCAGTTTCTAGGAAGTAAACTTGGGCAAGTGTGTGGATGAGCTGTGCCTTAGGCTGAGAGACAAGCTCCTGTAGACGGGGGAAGAAGGGACTGAAGGGTAGAACTGAAACCCCTTAGTTCACTCCTCCCCACCTCCCACAGCCTTCCTCTCGCAGGGAAGGAGTTGGAGACCTGGGCTTGTTGGCCGTTCTTCGTTGTGCAAGCCTCTTTTTCCTTAGCTCTCCTGGAGGGCTAAAGGGAGTGTTGAATGAACAGTGGTGAACATGACATCTTTTAAACCAGATCTGGTCCTTAGAAGTAAAGATTGAATTGGGTTGAATGGGACACCTCATCTGCAGAATAGTCTCAACTCCCTGGGAAACTTTCCTGCTTCACTCTACTCCTTCCTTAAAGAGGCAGTATGGAATTTAACTGAAGAAAAAGGGCGATGATGAACTTCTGCCTATCCTGCTCGGAAGGGCAGGTCCTTCTGCGAATATGCGTGAGCAGAGAATGTCGAAAATGCCTCTGCAGGCAAGATTACCAGTGGGCTGGCTGGGCTTCTGGCTTGTGTGCTGGGCCACTCACTACCTCTGCTTCTCAAACGGGTCTCTTTAGAATTACCTTGTTGTTTGAAAAATACCTTAAAGAGCTGGGGATGGAGGTATAGACTTTTATTCCCAACATTGGGAATCACAGGAGGATCCCCTGTGAGTTTCATGAGTTTGATGCCAGCCTGGTCTACATACTGAGTTCCAGTTAGTTAACCCCCCCCCCAAAAAAAAACCCCAAAATAAGTAAGTAAATAAGTGAATAAATATAAATAAGACTTGGAAACGTGCTTTTTTGGCAGGGAATGGTAATTACTAGCTAAATTCATCTGAGTGATAGTTTCTATGAAATATCTTTTTTATTTTATTTTTTTGAGGTAGGGTCTCACTGTAGCTCAGGCTGAGCTGGAATTCACTATGTAGTCTCCGGGTGGCCTTGAATTCAGGGTGACTCCCTCGTGCTGGGATTAAAGGTGTGCGCCATCACGCCTGGCTTAAAAATATATATATATATATAATATTTGAGAGAGAAAAGAGAGAGAGAGAGAATGAATGTGAGCATTCCTGCTGCTCCAAACTAACTCCAGATGCATGCACTACCACCTTGTGCTGCGTCTGGCTTTACATGGGTACTGGGGAATTGAATCTGGGCTGTCAGGCTTTGCAAGCAAGCACCTTTAATTGCTGAGTCATATTGCCAGTCTTCAGCCCCCTATGAAAATACCTTGTGGTTGGCATTTCTGTAACTAAATCCCTTATTCCATGCTGTTTGTGTGTGAGACTGATATAAACGAGGGTATTGGAACCTTTATAAAAACAGTTATGTTGTGATTGGGATTGAGAGAAGGTAGAGACAAGCATGAAACAAAAAACAGTGAAAAAGGGTCGGAGAGATGGCTTAGTGGTTAAGGCGCATGCCTGCGAAGCCTAAGGACCCAGGTTCATTCTCCATGTCCCACGTAAGCCAGATACACATGGTGGCACATGCATCTGGAGTTTGTTTGCAGCGGCTAGAGGCCCTGGTGTGATCATTCTCACTCTCTCCCTCCGTCTATCTCTGATAAATAAATAAAAATAAATCTTAAAAAAAAAGCAGTGAAAAAAATGGGAAAAAAACCCCTCAGTGATGGGCTGGAGAGATGGCTTAGCGGTTAAGCGCTTGCCTGTGAAGCCTAAGGACCCTGGTTCGAGGCTCAATTCCCCAGGACCCACGTTAGCCAGATGCACAGGGGGGTGAACGCGTCTGGAGGCCCTGGCACGCCCATTGTCTCTCTCCCTCTCTGCCTCTCTGTCTCTTTAACAAAATTAAAAAAAAAAAAAAAACCCAGTGAAATGAAAGAAACTTATTTTCAGTATTTTCTCTCTAAGAGGCCAAAAAACACGGTCAAAGGCTGGATTCAAAACTCAGCGTCCTCTTGGTTTAAGTGCCTCTCTCCTTCCTCCCAGAGGCTGGGTCCTGGGTCTCTGTGGCGACCCTTCTTCTTTCCTGCCTCTTTCTCAGACTCCACATGCAGTGCCCTGCCAGCTTGCAGTGCACTTTGTTTTGCAGGCTTGGCTCTGGTCCTTTCTGTTCCTGCTCCCTGGAATGCTAGCTGGCCCTTCTTTGCAGGCCTCCATTGCCTCTCAGCCGGGGCCAGCCCTCTCCGGAGGTTGGCTGAATGTCCCAAGCTGATTTGGGGTCCTCCTCTGGGCTTATCTGGGGACTTCCCTGTACTTTGTGTACTGGCCCAGAAGAACATGTTTCCAAGGGTGTGTGTCTGCAGAAGCAGCTTGCTTCCTCTCCAGGTGAGGTGCTTGTCCCAGTCTCACTTGTTCAACTAGTGTCTGTCACACCAGCTCCTAAGGGCTGGGTAAGTTCAAAGCTGAGAATAAGCACATTTGACACGTTGCACACAGGAAAGACCCTTGTAAGAAGACTGACCTTCCCCCCTCACTTGCTAGCTTTAAAGACCTTAAGGCTGTTTGTCACAAATAGTGTATAATTGGAATGAAGATTGAGTACAGTTTAGAATACCTCGAAGGTTCTCTTGTGTGTCAGCTACTTTGGAGGCGTTGGGTCTGTTTTTCAGATCGAGCAGAGTTTAATCCTGGGGTTTGCTTTGGGACAGATTCAAGGCCTGTAGCCAGGGCCATGTGGGGATCTGGCCCTGAGCACACCTAGGCTTGGTCTGGTGCCTTCAGCTCCATGAGTCAGGAGTCTTGGGGCAGCGCCAGAAGTCAATGCAAGCGTTTAGGATCTGAGGTGCACACAGAGAATCTGGCTGATGGGAATGCTTCCTGGCTGCGGTGAACACGGATGAATTCCTTGTCAGGTACTGTTTAGGGTCCCACATGGGCCACTAACTCACAGACAGTCCTCCACAGTCCTCCATCTGTCCTGAGTTTCTTGCCTTCCTGTGGAGTTGGATGCATGTTCGTGATGGCAGAAGCTCCACGGATGATTGGAGCCTTCTCTGCTTTTTTCCGGGGGTGGAAAGAAATGTGTATGGTTAGGCCAGTAGGTTCTTTTCATAGGTTATTTTCCACTGGGTACTTTAGGTCCATAGAACATCCTCTCTCCTGCTTGGTCACTGACTTCATATTCCTGGCTAGACCAAGGTCAATGGCTGTAGACCAAGGGGTCAGCAAATTTAAGTAACTTTATCTGATTTGGGTACCTTTTTTGGATTAACATGAACAATAGGGAATCAGTTTTTTTTTTTTTTTGGTTGCTGTTGTCTTGAGTCAAGCTGTCCTCAAACTTGTGATAGTTTGACTCTACCCCTGCCTCCAAGTACTAGAATTATAGACAGATGTGTGACGTCATATTGCCTGGCTGGAAAATACAATCTTAGGGTTCACAGAGCTGAGGAGAAGTGACCCAAAACCGTGGTGGTGGTGGTGACAGCAGTAGCGCAGACCCGGATCCTGCAGAGGAGCGAGGGTGGCACTGAAAGAAAAAAAAAAAAAAAGGGAAATACAATCTGAACGGAAAGAAATACAACATTTAGTGAACCAAGCAGAGGAATGAGAGATTTTTCTATAGCCTTATTATTTATCTATTTATTTTTTGGTTTTTCGAGGTAGGGTCTTGCTCTATCCCAGGCTGACCTGGAATTCATTATGTAGTCTCAGGCTGGCCTCAAATTCAGTGGTCCTTCTATCTCTGTCTCCTGAGTGCTGGGATTAAATGCGTGTGCCACCACACCCAGCTATTTATTTATTTAAAATATATATTTTTTTATTTATTAGCAAGGAGAGAGAGAGAGAGAGAGAGAGAGAGAGAAAGAAAAGAGAAACAGACAGAATGGATGCCTCTAGCCACTGCAAATGGATTCCAGGTGCATGCACCACTTGTACATCTGGCTTTATGTGGGCACTGGGGAATCAAACCTGCGTACTTACGTTTTGCCGGCAAGTGCCTTAACTGCTTCGCCATCTCTCCAGCCCCTCTATTACTTTTACTTTGCTTAACATTTTCTCAATTTGGAAAGGTGATGTGAAGATGGGTTATTTTCATGGGTCTGTGTTTTCATGTATTTGGCCTGTCACCTTTCAGTGGTTTATACCATCAAATAACACTTGGGCTGGGGATGTAGTTTAGTTGACAGAGTGCTTTCCTAGTGTACATAAGACCCTGGGTTCGATCCCCAGTACCACATAGAACCAGGCCTGGTGTGGGGTGATAGTACATGCCTGTAATCCTAGGTGGGAAGTGGAGGCAGAAGGATCAGAAGTTAAGACTATCCTTAACGACATAGCCTGGGCTACATGAGACTCTGTTTCAAAAAAAAAACAAGAACAATAACAGAAACCCCAACAAAACCAGAAACAGGGCTGGAGAGATGGCTTAATGGTTAAGACACTTGCCTGCAATGCCAAAGAATCTTAGTTCAATCCCCCAGGACCCACGTAAGCCAGATGCACAAGGTGGCATCCATTTGCAGTGACTGGAGGCCATTCTGTCCTGCCCCCCCGTGTCTTTTTCTCTCTCTCAAATAAATAAATAAAAATAAAATAAAAAACAGAAAGGGTTTTATTAAAAAAAAAAAACCAAAAAACAGCACTTGGGAGACAGAGGTAGGAGGATCGCTGTGAGTTTGAGGCCACTCTGAGACTACATAGTGCATAGTGAAGTCCAGGTCGGCCTGGGCTAGCGTGAGACCCTACCTCGGAAAACAAAAACAAACAAACAAACAAAAAACTCCATAAACAAAAATCCAACCAACCACTCATGCCCCTCCTTTGTTTTATATCAATTGATATTGGTACTTACAAATAAAAATTTAAATTTTGTATCCCAAATGTCTTTATATATTTGTTATTATTTATTTATTTATTTATTTTGGTTTTCTGAGGTAGGGTCTCACTCTAGCTGAGGCTGACCTGGAATTCACTATGTAGTCTCATGGTGGCCTCGAACTCACAAGGATCCTCCTACCTCTGTTTTCTGATTGCTGGGATTAAAGGCGTGCACCACCATGCCTGGCCCAAATGTCTTTAAATAGTAATTTTTTTCTTTTAAATATATAAACAGAAGTGAAAGGACATTTATGACAAATGTGTCCATTTGGTGTTCAGCCCAATGTCTGGACAGAGTGGAGGTGTCTGTAGGTTGGGATAACACTCAGCTATACAATAACTAAGTACTACACTGCAACATGAATGAACCTTGTAAACATTATGCCACGTAAGTGAATGAAGCCAGGTCCCACTGAGAAGGCATGATCAGGAAGAGCATCTGCAGAGAGCAATAGATCAGGGCTTGATGAGCGCTGGGGGGAGAGGGAGAGTAATTATGAATGGGTGCATTTGTTTAGGAGTAATTAAATATTTCTAAATACAGGTAGTAATGATGACCACACAACTGTGAATATAGTAAAAAAATTAATTGTATACCTTAAATGGTTGAGTTTTATGGCATATGATTATATCTCTATAAAGATGTTAAAAATAGATAACATAAGCTGCTATGACTAAGAATCCATTTTTAGGCATTTTATAGTTCTGAGATTCCCATGAAACAACATGTGTTTGTGTGTTAGAGAGCTTCAAATACCTCACTGAAAACTAGTTAGTTTTAGGTATTTCCCATACAGTGTGCAAAGTCTGCGTCCTTGAACTTATGTAGGCTACCTGTTATTGTATAGCAAGCTCTTGCCAGCTAAGCATCCAAGTGCCCTCATCCATCCTTACTACTTCTGCAGAAGACTCCTTCACTGTTTGTTCCTTCCCAGATGCCTGAGAGAAGGTTGATTTGAGTGTCCCAAGGATGTACACAGTGGAACATGCTTCTCCATTGGTTTTTGGCTCTCAGTACTTTCTGGGTCTTGGCAAGTCTCCCCAGCTCTCCGAGCCTTCATCTGCTGGTTCTATGTGAGATCATCCCCCTCCCCCCCACCACATGAGTTCCACCAGCACTTGTAGTCTGCAGGGTTGACATGATGCTGTTGGGATCACCAGGCAAGCATGGCCTCCCAGTGGCTCTTAGGGGAGGGGAGAGAGGAGGGGGCTGCTGGGGAATCGAGCCTCGTCTGACAGGCTTTGCAAGTAAGTGCCTTTAAGTGCTGAGTCATCTCTTTAGTCCTGGGGAAGAGAATCTTTTCTTCCACTCATGGTGAGAGATTACGTGGCTTCCCTAAATTGAAATGACAGGCTTGCCTTTTCACATGCTGTTGGGAGTTGGGGTAAGTGTTGCCTAGGGTGTTCCTGGAACTCCTTACCTGGGTCAAGATAAGTATCTTTCTTTCTTTCTTTTTGGTTTTTTGAGGTATGGTCTCACTCTGGCCTAGGCTGACCTGGAATTCACTGTGTAGTCTTAAGGTGGCCTCGAACTCACTGTGATCTTCCTACCTCTGTCTCCTCAGTGCTGGGATTAAAGGCATGCACGACCACGCCCAACTATGATAAGTGTCTTTCAAGATGGATCACATGTTTAGTAACAACTTCCTAAGAATGTTTCTCTTGTGAATTTTAACTAAATGTATGCTACTGTGTGAATCTAAATAAATGCTATGTGTAATGCATACAACCCCAATGTAGGGTCTCATTTTCTCCCAGGCTGACCTGGAACTCTGTATTCCCATGCTGGCCTCGGACTCACAGGGATCTTCCTACAGTTCTGTCTCCCAAGTGCTGGGATTAAAGGCATGTGCCATCATGCCTGGCTTTTTTTTAAAAAAACTTTTTTTTGGGGGGGGAGGTGTTGGGGCTTTTTTTTTTTTTTTAAATAAAGAACAAAATTTTATTACATAATACAATGGAAAAAAGCCAGCATTTGTTTTCTACCAAATTATTATGAAGTCACTAGCTTAATACAATGGAAATGTTTTAGTTCTAGAGCTAAGTGTCATGGGGCCAAAGTGAAGGTGGAGGAATAGGGCTGATCCTCTGGAGTATGAAGAGGAGTTTCAGGCCTTGCCTTTTTTTTCCTCAATATTTTGTTATTGACAACTTCCATAATTACAGACAATAAATCATGATATTCCCTCCCCTCCCCACTTTTCCTTTCGCAATTCCACTCTCTATCATATTCCCTCCCACTCTCAATTAGTCTCTCTTTTATTTATTTTTTAAAATATATTTTTATTTATTTATTTGACAGAGAAAGGGGGAGAAAGAGAGAGAATGGGTGTGCCACGGCCTCCAGCCACTGCAAACGAACTCCAGATGCGTGTCCCCCTTGTGCATCTGGCTAATGTGGGTCCTGGGGAATCAAACCTGGGTCCTTTGGCTTTGCAGGCAAACGCCTTAACTGCTAAGCCATCCCTCCAGCCCTCTCTTTTATTTTGATATTATCATATTTTCCTCCTATTATGAGGGTCTTGAGTAGGTAGTGCCAGGCACTGCAAGGTCATGGATATCCAGGCCATTTTGTGTCTGGAAGAGCGCATTGTAAGCAGTCCTACCCCCCCATTTGGCTCTTATAGTCTTGCCCCTTACATTCTTACCTCTTCCTCAATGGGCCCTGAACCTTGGAAGGTATGATAGAGGCTGAGCTGAGCACTCCTCTGTCACTTCTCAGCACCATGGTGGCTTTTGAGTCATTCCAGAGGTCACTGCCATCTGAAAAGAGAAGCTTCTCTAGCCAAAAGTGAGAGTAGCCTTAACACATGGATATGAACATTAAGAGAAATGCTTACCAGGCAGTTTGGTGAGCATAATATATACATTTAGCCAGACACTAGCTGGTGTTACATCCCTAGGATTGATAACTACCCCTGTCATAGGTTTTCTGTACAACCATGTGTTCCCTCCCATGGAGCAAGCCTCCAGTCCAATTAGAGAGCAGTTGGTTTCCCCCAGAACAGACATGCCAGTATTGCATCTGTTGGCTCATTTTGGCCTGGCTGGCCAAACTTAAAACTTGCAATGTCCACTGATGTTTATCTCCACTGATGACTTCTCTCTGTCCCATAAAACTGCATGCAGTGTTGCTTTTTCCAGATTTCTGTCAGCTGTTGGGGCTTTTAATAGTGCCTAACTTTAAGTGACTTTAGTGATGACAAATCAGTTTAATTTCTCTCAGTATTGATGTTCGCCCACATGCTGAGTTACAGCTTCGTGGTTCCTGTCTATTTTGTGTGTGTGTATGTGCATTTGCATGTTCATGTGTATATGTATACTTCTGTAGTTTTTCAGATCTTTTTTGCTTTACATCTCTTTAGAATAGAAAGCTAATCTATATTACAGGAATTGTGGTGTTGGAAAGGCCTCTTTGAGATAGTGTACACTAACAATCAATGCTTTCTTCTCTAGTACTTAGAAAATACTTGTCCCCCCCACCCAAATGAAAATGGCCAACTAACCATAGTTTGTGTGTGTGTGTGTGTGTGTGTGTGTGTGTGTGTAATGTTTTATTCCTTTTATGTATAAAATAAATGAAAACTGGGAAATTTTGCACATGTCTTAATTTGCATTTCTAATTTCAGTGTTGAATCTAATTTTTTAAGCATAAGCTCTTTTCCAGGAAACACATTTTCTTGTAGCACTTAAGGCATTTAAGACATACAATTTATAATGCTAAAACCCAGTGGGCAGAGTCATGTGTGAGTTATGGTTAGCCAGGTTCCTGCCTAGCAGGTTATCCTCTGAGCCGAGAGTTCTCTGGGCTGCAGTGCCTGTAGAAAGGAGACTCATAAAGAAAAGGAGATGGGCTCCTGGCAGGCTGTCACACAGGATGTGACTAATCAGTAATCCACTGAAGTTGGGTATAGGATTTGGGTTCTCCACTTACTTAGCGTTCTGGAAAAGTCCAGAGGCTCCACTTTGAGGATGCATCGTTTGGACTGGTACATGCAATGAGCGTGCATTTAATGATGAAAGCACATCCTGGTGGGTTTTATATGCCCCAAAGAAGTCCAGGATGTCAATTAACCCCTAAAATTTCTATGATGATGTTTCCTTCCTCCTTCCCTCCCTTCCTCTCTTCTCTTCCTTTCCCTTCCCTCCCCCTCTCTTTTCTTTGTACGTGTGTGGGGGTGTATTCACATGTATATACTCATGTGGTGCTCCGTTGCTGCTCTTCTGCCTGTCCCTATTTGAGCCAGAGTCACTTCAATGATCCCAGGGCTTGATTTTTTTTTTTTTTTTGCAAGGTAGGGTCTGTAGCCCAGACTGACATGGCACTCACTCTGTAGTCCCAGGCTGGCCGTGAACTCACTGCGATCCTCCTATCTCCACACCTGGCTGATATTTTATTTTATTTATTTATTTTTGGCTGATGTTCAAAAATTTTTTTGTTTATTTTTATTAATTTATTTGAGAGCAACAGAGAGAGAAAGAGGCAGATATTGAGAGAGAGAGAATGGGCGTGCCAGGGCCTCCAGCTGCTGCAAACTCCAGACCTGTGCACCACCTTGTGCATCTGGCTAACGTGGGTCCTGGGGAATCGAGCCTTGAACTGGGGTTCTTTGGCTTCACAGGCAAGCACTTGACTGCTAAGCCATCTCTCCAGCCCCTCCCCCTTTGTTTTTGTTTTTTCGAGGCAGGGTCTCACTCTGGCTTAGGCTGACCTGGAATTATGTAGTCTCAGGGTGGCCTTGAACTCACAGCCATCCTCCTACCTCTGCTTCCCAAGTGCTGGGATTAAAGATGTGCACCACCATGCCTGGCTTTGTTATTATTTTTTGAAAGCACAGATTTACTGATTACAACCCAGATGTGAACAAGAAGTGAAAAGTTTGGCAGATGTCAATGTGACAGAAAGAGTTCAAGAGGTTTTTGAGAATTTTTATTTTTAACTTTATTAACAGCTTCCATAGTTATAGACAATAAAGAGGGTTTTTAAAAATTATTTATTTTTATTTATTTAATTGCATGTAGAGAGATAGAGAGAGGAAGAATGGGCACACTAGGACCTGCAGCCATTGTAAATGAACTCCAGATGCATGCACCTCTTTATGTATCTGGCTTTACGTGGGTACTGGTGAATTGAACTTGGGTTGTTAGGATTTAAAGGCAAGCAACTTAACTGCAGAGCCATCTCTGCAGCCTGAGTTTTGAGTTTTTAGTGTCCCCCTCTCTCATGAGATTGTTGCCAGTGTTCAAAGAGAGGTTGGGGATTTGAGGGGGAGTCAAGGAATGTTCTAGGGATTGCATCCTGGGCCATGCTGGGCAGCTGGCCTTCCACTGAGATGTGTCCAAAACAGAGAAATTAAAGACATTTCAGGAAGTCAAACAGTGTTACCTGTTCTGTTCCTTAGCTTTGGTAAGAACCGCCAGTAATGGTCACGCGAGTAAATGTTCCTAATTGTGGATAGTTGGTGCATGAAGACAACTGTCTCTTTAGAAAAATCACGCAAGGAAATACTTTTGTCCTGCTTAAGAAGTAAAATCGTAGTGACATTTGGTGGGTGCTTCCCAGCTGTCCGTGAAGGAAGCTTATTTAGTTTTCAGTTTTGGTCCCAGGTGGCCCCCCACCCCCAGCCTGTTTCCCTCTGTAACTGGGGATGTCATCTTTTTTGTGCTGTTATGAAGAGTGAATGATTTAGTGTAGATAGTGGCCTGTTATGTAATAGAGTCTTAGTATTAGGTCTTTTTCTTCCTCTTCAAGTTTTAAATATTGGTTAGGTCCAATTTTAATGGCTAAGCCATCTCTCCAGCCCAATTTATTGATTTTTTGAAAAAATATGTTTTTAATTTTTTTTTTTTAATTTGAAGAGAGGGATAGACAGAAAGAGGTGTACAGAAACAGAGTGAGCATGGTCTCACCAGGTCATCTTGCCACTGCAAAAGAACTCCATGTACACGTGTCACTTTGTGCATCTGGTTCTGTGTGGGTACTGGGGACTTGAACTCTGGGCTGTCAAGCTTTGCAATCAAGTGCCTTTAACCGCTGAGCCATCTCTTTAGCCCTGGTGTTGGTATTTATAAATTCACTGGAAATAGAGAAAAAAACAGTTCTAGGTCCAAGAAAATTCAGGTCTCCTGAGAGTTAAAGGTGCTGTTCTTACAGTCCAAGGGTGCTTACTTCCCCCACCCGTCTCAGCCGGGCTTTGTTCTGTGTTAGCGCACAGCAGCTGGAGGAAGAGAGCCCACTGGCTCTGCACGTAGAAGGCCTGCACTTTATTGCTGAATTACACCCTAGCTCCTTGAACTGTTGTCGCTCTCAAATGAATAGAGAGAGAGAGGGAGAGAGAATGGGCGCGCCAGGGCCTCCAGCCACTGCAAACGAACTCCAGACGTGTGAGCCCCCTTGTGCATCTGGCTTACGTGGGTCCTGGGGAATCCAGCCTCGAACCGGGGTCCTTAGGCTTCACAGGCAAGCGCTTAACCGCTAAACCATTTCTCCAAGCTCCTCCCCCCACCCCGAATTATTTTAAAAGACATTGTTTCCATCAAAAAAATTTTCCACTTAGGGCCGGGTGTGGTGGCGCACGCCATTAATCCCAGAACCCAGGCAGAGGCAGGAGGATCTCTGTGAGTTCAAGGCCACCCAGAGATAGTGAATTCCAGGTCAGCTTGAGCTAGAGTGAGGCCCTACCTCGAAAAACTAAAAAAAAAAAAAAAAAAAAAAAAAATCAATTAAAAATGTTTTGAAACTTGAATAAAAGCAGGCACTGTAAGTACATTTGTTTGTAAAATGCACAAGGGTTTTAATGACCTCTAACATTTCCTAACTAGCAGTAGTTCTGAGTCTACCCTGAGGCTCCAGAGATAGCATCTGCACTATAAAATACAACAGGAAAGGAGGCATTTCTGTGACTTCTCTAATCCTTTATTATGTAGACCTCTATAATTAGTGTGCGCATCACCCTTTTCTCTTTCTTTCTTGCATCTTAAGCCAGTGACTTGGGGTGGCTAAGTCAGCCTACAGGAGCATGGACTGCCCTGCTCAGGCAGCAGCTGTAAGGGCTGACACTGATTGATACGGCTTTTAAGACTTAGTTCAGCTAAGGGCACCTGTTGCCAATCACCTGCAGACTTCACCCAAGAGCTGACCTATTTATCATATGAGAAATAGGAAGAGGCGTCTTGAGTCGGTTCTGGGCAGGGCCGGCAGTGTGTTTGTGTTAGACTTCCAAAATGATCAGCACTGACTTTGCACTCACCAGCACGACATCTTTTCTAGACCACCGTCAGCAGATTTGAGTGACCCTCTCTGAGGACCTTAGCCACTTTGCTCATTAAAATTGTGCTTCCCACATGTACTTAGGAGAGCTGCTAAGCAGTGCTTGGAATAATGAAGCTGCTGCCATTGTGCCCTGTTCCTATTTTAACTCCTATCCCTTCCAGTATTTGTTTGTAAACATTGTTTCACTTGGAAGCTTTTGGAATTCCAAGCTTCCTTTTGTTCATCTAGTTCAGGACCACTGCTGCGCAGCATAGGAGTAGTATTCCATTGTGGAACTGTATCAGAGTTTGTTTAATCATCTACCTGCTGAAAGGTACCTGGGCTATTCCCACATTGGGGCTATTAAATGCATGTGTTAGGAACATGCAGAAAGAAAGAAAAGAGCAGCTCCCATCGCTACTTGTGTGTGTTGCGACCTTGCATGACTTCCTGTTTCTGTGATTTGCTAAGGAAAGTGAGGAGGCAGAGCCAGGGGGATTGCTGTAAGTTCAAGACCAACGTGGTCTGTATAGTTCCACGCTGGCTGGAGCAATATGGTGAGACCTTGTCTCAAAAGACCAGAATCAAAGCAAATCAAGAAAACTGTAAAGTGAGTGGGGGAGGAGTGTTAGGAAGATTGTAACCTGTTTGGGTAGATGTGATTTGGGTTCTTGGTGGTTCTTTTCACTGTAGGAAGGGAAGCTGCTTTCTGTGGATTCAGGGGACTGGTTTTTATTAGTATTAATTTTTTCATTAAAGAATATTCATTTATTCATAGTTATTGCTAACCAAACTCTTTTTTTTTTTTATTTGAGAGAGAGAAAGAGGGAGGGAGGTTGGGAAGGCGGAGAGAGAAAGAGAATGAGAATGGGTGCTCCAGGGCCTCCAGCAACTGCAAATGAACTCCAGATGCATGTACCACCTTGTGCATCTGGCTTACATGGATCCTAAGGAATTGAACCTGGGTCCTTTGGCTTTGCAGGCATGTGCCTTAATCACTAAGCCATCTCTTCAGCCCATAACTAAACTCTTCTAAACAGGAACATAAAAACAAAGTAGGGGGGCTGAAGAGATGGCTTAGTGGTTAAGGCGTTTGCCTGCAAAGCAAAAGGATCCCGGTTCGATTCTCCAGGACCCACGTAAGTCAGATGCACAAGGGGGTGCATGTGTCTGGAATTCATTTGCAGTGGCTGGAGGCCCTGGCTTGCCCATTCTCTCTCTCTCTGCCTCTTTCTCTCTCTCTCAAATAAATAAATAAATAAAGTATGGCTGTACACAAGAACTTTTTTTGAGACATGGTATCACTCTGGTCCAGGATGACCTATAGCTTACTCTGTAGCCCAGGCTGGCCTCTTGAACTCATGGTACTCCTACCTCAGCCTCTGAGTGCTGGGAGTAGAAGTGTGAACCACCACACCGGGTATAGGAGGTTGGTTGGTATTATGTGTGGAGCTCTTGAGGTCAGAATCGATTAGGGAAAGCTCTTGCATCAGAGTGCTATATCAGGGCATGAATTATTTACCTGTCAGCTCAGAGAAAGTGTCTTTCCTTGTGATAGCCATCATGTTTTCTCAGGCCCAATTTATTTGGAGCAGTTGTAGGTGACCCCAGAGATGACAAAGTCAGGAAATAGTGGTGATGTGGGGGCACCATCCAGAACAGTGGTTCTTGTGGTGCGTGTTGTGGCTCTGGGCTTTACATGTGTGCGTGCCCATCCCTCAGCGGGAAGTGTTGGGAAGCCTGGCCCAAAGGACAAGCACATGTTGAAAGGTCACACACTGATACCTGGCTTGGCTCTCAGGCAGGGCCTGTGCAGTGAATCACCTTCATGTGACACACCGATGTTGAGGCCACGTACTTCACCGTGTCGCAATGCCCCAGGAGTCCCCTTGGAGAGAGGGCAGGCTCTTCTCTGGTTTGGGTTTCCTTCAATGGCTCATGGGCTCCGGGAAGATGTGCGTTCTGGGGTGACCTTCAGTTTGGTTAGGATCAGCTGGCCAGTTGTCTCTGGTCACTTAGCCCATGGACCAGAAGAATTGACATCTCTTGGGAACTTGGTGGAAATACAGGGTCTTAGGTCTCCACCTGTCTCTGTGTCAGAGTCTGTTTTTTACGAAGATGTGTGGGTGAGGCCAGAGCTACAGAGCTTAGCCCTGGCTGCAGTGGAAGAAAGGCTTATAAGAACCACTCCCCATGCATACAAGCAAGGGCATGCGTGCCTTCTCTGCATCAGGCCTGGTGTAGACACTTGTGCAGAGCACTTTACATGGGTCGAGGGAGAGCAGCTAGCCCATACCAGCCTGCAGACCTCTCAGGTTTTCAGAAGTCAGCCTACATGCTCTAGGGCTTGTTGCTGTGTGACAGTGGCCAGGCAGTCTGTTGCTTTATTGGACGTTCAGCGTCTTTCCATTCTCCTGCCTGTTACTTTTTGGGGAATTTTATCTGTGGGAGTAGCTGACAGGGCAAGTGTTAGGTACCTCTTAGGTTGTTTTTTTTTTTTTTTTTTTGGAGACAGGAGCTCATGTAGTCCAGGCTGGCTTTGAACTCCTGGTCCTCCTTCCTCTACCTCCTGAGTGCTGAGATTACAGACATGCATCTCCATGCCTTTTTTTAAAAAAAATTATTTATTTGCAAGCAGAGAGAGAGAGAGAGAGAAGACACACACACACACACACAGAATGGGCATACCAGAGCCTCTAGCCACTGCAAATGAACTCCAGATGCGTGTGCCCCTTGTGCATCTGGCTTACATGGGTCCTGGGGAATCAAACCTGGGTCTTTGGCTTCGCAGGCAAACGCCTTAACCGCTAAGTCATCTCTCCAACCCTGTCTCCCGCCCCCCCCCTTCCCAAGGTAGGGTCTTGCTCTAGCCCAGGCTGACCTGGAATTCACTATGTAGTCTCAGACTGGCCCCAGACTCACGGGATCTTCCTGCCTCTGCCTTCTGAGGGCTGGGATTAAAGGTGTGCACCACCATGCTCGTCCTCATGCCTGGTTTTATGTGGAGCTTGCAATCATACCTAGGGCCTTGTGCAGGCCAGGCAAGCACTCTACCAATTAAGTTGTAGCCCCAGCCCTAGCTATTAACCCTTAAGTGTGTCTGACCTGGGTTCTGTAGCTTGTCTCCTGGAAAGAGCTGGTCGAGGCGTTAAGAAGTGGCAGTGCAGTGGTAGCAGGGGGAGCAGTGGAGCGGGGAAGGAAGACCTGGCAAGTAAAGCATGACCCAAGTGGCAAGAGCCACTGTGGATGCTCAACAGCCAAGGACAACGGAGGGCTGATTTCGGGTGAAGCAGTGAACTGAGTACTTCTTGCTAGAGTTTCTTTTCTTTCATGCTTGTGTGTGGCCACACTTGCCTGTGTTGGAGGGGCAATGACAAGACAAGCCTGGACACACCCTTGCACCAGGCCATTGCGTTCTTTTCTACTCTGTTTCTTAGGACATTTAAAAAATATATTTAATTTGTTTATTTGCAAAGAGGGGAAGAGAGAGGAGGAGAAAGAAAAAGGACACTCTACTCCACACAAACTCCAGATCCATGCACCACTTTGTGCATCTGGCTTTACGTGGGTACTGGGGAATTGAACCCAGGTCGTTAGGCTTTGTAGGCAAGTACCTTAACAGCTGAGCCGTCTCTCCAGCCAGTCTTCGGACATCAGGGAAAGAGTCTCCGAGTGTCCAAGGCCTGGCTGTTGCTCCTGACCATCACTTCCCATGAACTTGACCCCAGAAGGTCACTTTGTGTTATCTACCTTTCTCATAGCATTATTATGCTTTTCCTGGGTACTGATTGACTATTTACATAATAGAGGAAGAGGACAGACAGAAGATTTGCATTTTTCTGGGCTCATGGCCACTTCTCTGGTGGCATCCTGTTGCCCCTTCCCTGGGTGTCCTGAAGTGTAGTGCTTAGCAAGCTCACAATCTGTTACAGCACTCAGCATTGTGTCATGACTGTGGAGAGGTGATTACAACAGGATGTGGTCTCTGTGGTGTGGTCAGAGGTGCAAAGTACATTTCTTTGTAATAATAAAATAATAAAAATAGTCTTCAAATATACTCTAGCTTCAAGACCATACTGAGTTTTATAGACCTGATAAGAATTAAAAACACAATGCCTGATAGCAGTGTCCATGTAAGAATTTTTTGTTATCTATCACTTTCAAATAGCAGCTGAGAAGTAGATTATTAAAAATCATTTAATGGGCTGGAGAGATGGCTCAGCGGTTAAGGCACTTGCCTGCAAACCCTAACACCTGGGTTCAGTTCTCCAGCAACAACATAAAGCCAGATGCACAAAGGTGCACGCATGTAGAGATCGTTTGCAGTGGCTAGAGGCCCTGGTGTGCCCATGTTCTCATTCTTTCACTCTCTCTTTTTCTCTCTCTGCTTATAAACAAATGCGTATGTATATTTACATTGATGCATAACAAACCACCTAAAAGTTAATGGCTTCAATCAACACTTGGTTTTTCGAGGTAGGGTCTTGCTGTAGCCCAGGCTGACCTGGAATTCACTTATGGAGTCTCAGGGCTGCCTCGCATTCATAGTGATCCTCCTACCTCTGCCTCCCAAGTGCTGGGATTAAAGGCGTGCGCCACCACACCTGGCTCGACACTTGCTTAATTAGATCTCATAACTTGGTTAGGGTCAAACTTCACTGGGCTTTTCTTCTGCTTCATGTGGGGTTACTTGGAGGTGTCCTGGCTTTGGGGTCCAAGGTAGCACCATTCACAGGTGTTGGTGGGGGTGACCAGAGGGCGGGGCTTAGTGGGGCCTGTTGGCTAGAGCACCTGTGGGAGGTGGCGCAGCATGTGGTCCCAGGATCCTAGAGGGAGTCCCAGGTCAGGATGAGGACGCTGCCCCTCTCTTGACACCTAGACTCAGAGGACAGCACAGCACCATTGACCTTGTAGGAGGCCTGGGACACAGACTCCACTCTCGGTGTCAGGAGTGTCCAGTTACTTGTGGCCGCATGTGTTCTGCCATGGTCAAACCTGCGTGTATCTGCATGCATGCATGTACTGCATACACATTAAACATCCTTTTACTAGTCAGGTATCATGTTTTAAATCGTCCTTGTCCTGATCTGGTCAAGGCCAGTAAAACACATATCCTGAACAGACCTAAGAAGTAGTTTGCTTCACGAGCCCAAAGACCTGACAGCTTTCCCAGGCTCCATGGTAGAGAGAGAGAGGATGATAATGACAGCCTGGGTTTATGTGGCCTCTTCCTACAAGAGGTTCAAAGAGATGGAGACACTCAAGACTCCTTTATGGGAAACAATCCACAGGACCCCAAATTTCATACAGACAAGGGAGGCCATCATTCCATCAGTCCTCTAGTGTGTGGTGTGCAGAGGGTGTCCCTTGCCACAGTGTTGCCTAGTTAGAACTGGAGTGCCAAACTGCGCTTCTGCGATGTGGTTGTGGCAGTAGTGGGATTGCCTGGCACAGCAGAGATATTGTCCATTGTACGCCAGAGTCGTGCTTTGTCCCCGCTCCTGCCTTTGCACTTGTTTCCAGGCCTGGCATAGCCTCCCCTCACTCCCCTCACCCCCCTCCTTTTGTCTCTTCCTTCCTTCTACTGTGCTGCTTGAGCTCTGCCTTTTGCTCAGAAAGCTCTAGAAACTCCCTCTTACCTCCAGCACCGGCCCTCAGCCTACCTGGCCACGAGTGGGTTCAAGCTGTGTGCCGTGACCCCAGGCCTGTCTTAGTTGCTGTCCACAGGGCTGTCTCTGCTCCTGCTTCGACTCTACCACAATCCAGAGGGCTTCAAACAGCTCCATGCGGGCCGGGAATGGTGGCGCACGCCTTTAATCCCAGCACTTGGGAGGCAGAGGTAGGAGGATCACTGTGAGTTCAAGGCCAGCCTGGTACTACATAGTGAATTCCAAGACAGCCTGGACTAGAGCAAGACCCACCTCAAAAAACCAAAAACAGAAAAAAAAAAGTACACGCGAGTGAGTTAAAGGGATGTGAAGAAGTGCTATCTGAACTCGTGCTTTTTGAAAGGTCACCCCATAACTGTAACCTGGTAGTAAGTGTTTTGTTAGTTGTAAATAATTAACAGTAGATGACCTGCTTGAGAGAGGCTGAGCGGGGAGCACCCAGGAGTAGCTGTGAGGGACTGCTCTTTTCTGTGTGGCGTGCGCACGCACCCTTACAGGCTCACACTGCAGACAGCATGGCTCAGCTAGGTGCATCAGTGGCACCCACATATGAATGTAAAGGTGAGGGTGGACATACAAGCCCCAGGTGGCGGACAGCCTGTCATAAAGGAGATAAAAGAGAATGAAACGCACCTTCCTTCAGAGGCAGTGTACTTGAAGACTGCAGGTCGTGACTCATGCAGCTGGTAATTAAGGAATACTCCTCCAGCTCTGAGTAGCCCAAACTTTTCGTTTCATGTTTTGTAATTAAACCTGAGTGAGCATTCGGGGGTGTGTTTTCACATCACTGTACTCTCTGTGACGTGCAGATCATGGGAGGGCATGGGCCATTTGGAAAGAATGTTTGATTGAGTTGCGTGCTTGAATCACTCATCCTGTCAGTGACTTGTTTGCTCATTCACTCATTTTGTGGTGCAGGGGAGTTGAACCTAAGACTTTTATGCATGCTGGGCAAGTGTGGTACCACGGGGATAAATTTTCACTTACTTTCTTGTAAGGATTGGTAAGAGCCCATGGGTCCTATTATGCTCCGTCAACATGGGGTTCTCTCTCCTTGTGCTGGGCAGTGGAAGAGATCCTCGTTGAGCAGGTGAGCGCATCGCGACGAAGCCCTGGCGGGTCCAGACGGAAGCCAGGCAAAGCTCCAGCTGCCCCCGTGAGGCACTTTTCCCCAAGTGAAACGTTCTCCCCCGTGGAGAGACTGTGGCTCAGAAGCTCAGGGTGCTTACCAAAGTTAGTGAACGGAAGCTCAGGCAGTCATGATTGACAAGGGCCCTCCTCAAGGTCACGTAAGCGTGAGCACTTGCTGGAGCTCATTCTGGTATAGCTGTCTGCAAGTTGTACTCAACATGCTGCTGTGAGTGTCCCCTCACCCACGCTCCTGTGAGTGTCCTCACCCCCGCTCCTGTGAGTGTCTCCTCGCCCACGCTCCTGTGAGTGTCCTCACCCATGTTCCTGTGAGTGTCCCCTCACCCACGCTCCTGTGAGTGTCCTCACCCCCGCTCCTGTGAGTGTCCCCTCACCCCCGCTCCTGTGAGTGTCCTCACCCCCGCTCCTGTGAGTGTCCTCACCCCCGCTCCTGTGAGTGTCCCCTCACCCCCGCTCCTGTGAGTGTCCTCACCCCCGCTCCTGTGAGTGTCTCCTCGCCCACGCTCCTGTGAGTGTCCTCACCCATGTTCCTGTGAGTGTCCCCTCACCCACGCTCCTGTGAGTGTCCTCATCCCCCGCTCCTGTGAGTGTCCCCTCACCCCCGCTCCTGTGAGTGTCCCCTCACCCCCGCTCCTGTGAGTGTCCCCTCACCCCCGCTCCTGTGAGTGTCCCGTTACCCCTGCTCCTGTGAGTGTCCCCTCACCCATGCTTCTGTAAGTAGCCCTTCACTCATACTCTGGTAAGGAAAAAGAAAGTCACTGGTTCATAGGCTAGACTTAGGGTGGATTTGCTTCTCTGGTCTGTCTGGGGTGAGCAGAGGTTTGTTCATCTCCCCAGGAAGTCACAGCTGACGTTGTCAGAGCAGAAAGCACACCGAGGAGGCCCTGTGAAGCCCAGGGCCTTTATTTGGAGCTTCTGAGCTCTTGAGTTGGAAGCAGCACCAGTGCCCCGCTGGCAAGGGTCTCTCTCATCCACAGGTCTCCCTCATCACCATCTCTTCCCCAGGATGCTGAAGCAGTGCTGTTGGCTGAGACCCCAGCTCCCCTGGTCCCTGTGGTGACCACTGCCTGCAGTGTGCAGGGTTGGGCCATCTTGGCATTGCTGCTGCCATTGTGTTGTGTGCTGCCTACCTCAACAGTGGAATACGTATTTAGGATGGAGTTGGCTGTGGTTTGTGTAGTTTTTCTCCAGGTGGACTTATTTTATATTTAGTGATGCTAATTATCAGGGGATGCGTCTGCACGCGCCTTTGAGCACATGCATGTCTTTGTGTCTGCAGCTGTGTGTGTGCATCAGTATGGGGAGTCGGCCTGCGAGGAGAGGAATTAGTACCAAGTGGTTTCCAGTAACAGGCCTGGGGTGCCTTTTATGTCACAGGGTACAGTGTCTTTCAAGTGATAATTAATTCTCGTGTATAGTTTTTTTTGTATGGTTTAAATATTCACATTGAGATATTTAGATTTTGCTGTAATATTTACATAATGATTTTACAATGGAGCTTTCTTTTTCATTCTATTTTGCTAACTCGTCTGTAACTTGATTTATTCCCCTCCCATTTCATTTGGAAGAGCCTTTGCACTGTGTAAGTGCTGCTTCTTCAGAGGGCTTGACTGTGACCGAAATCAGTGCTTCAGGGTGCAGTACTGGCACCCAGGACCGTGAAGGGCTCACCAGCCCTAGGGAGTGCAGTGGGCCATGCGGGGCTCAGTACAGGTCGGCAGAGGCCCGCGCTTCCCCTTCTCATCTCTGACGTCCAGCGGCGCCTGTGCTGCTGACAGCGATGGGACTTCACCTTCTTTCCCCCGCTTGACGCCTCAGCTTCTCCCTCGGCTGCCTCCTTGGGGAGTTGGCTAATTGGTAAATTAGTGCTGGCAGAGACGTGGAAGACAATGTGCAAGCCTGTCTTACTTAAACAAATGCACGGTGCAGTCTGTTTTATTGGACTTTGTCCTTTCAGTGGGAATGCCACAGTAATTCTGTCACAGTGTAGAAGCCGCCCAAGTCCCTGGATCGGGCCTCAGAGCAAGCTGAGAGTATGTGCCTGGGAGTACATATGTCTTTAACCAATAAGCCAGTCTCCAGGGCCCCGGTGAGTGGGTAGGACCATGAGCAGTTTTATCTGAGCTAAAAGCTGCTGTGCCGTGGGTGATTCCCCTGTAGACGGTCTGTCTCCAGAGACCCCAGTCAGCACGAGGATTCTGCCACAGACACTGCTGGGCACGATTACAATGGACATGTTGGGGGAAGATGTTAAGTATTAGTTGTTTGTAATTCAGAAATATAGATGATTTTGAAGAAGTTAATAAATCACTCATAACCTCACCACTCAGAATAAGCTAAAGTGTGGTGGTGCGTACCTTTTTTTAAAAAAATATATATTTATTTATTTGAGAGAGACAGAGGAAGAGGCAGAGAGAGAGAGAGAGAGAGAGAGAGAAAATGGGTGTGCCAGGGCCTCCAGCAACTGCAAATGAACTCCAGACGCATGTGCCATCCTGTGCATCTGGTTTACATGGGTCCTGGGGAATTGGACCAGGGTCCTCAGGTTTTGCAGGCAAACACCTTAACTGCTAAGTCATTTCCCCAGCTACCCCCTTTTTTTTTTAAAAAAAAATTATTTATTTATTTATTTGAGAGAGAGAGACAGAGGAAGAGACAGAGAGAAAGAAAGAATGAGCGTTCGCGTACACCTTTAATCCCTGCACTTGGGAGGCAGAGGTAGGAGTATCACTGAGTTCGAGGCCAGCCTGAGACTACATAGTGAATTCCAGGTGAGCCTGGGCTAAAGGGAGACCCTGTATCGAAAAACCTGTGTGTGTGTGTGTGTGTGTGTGTGTTATACATAAAGTTTGTGTATGTGTGTATGGGGAGGAGGTGTTGGAGTTATATCCCAGGGTCTCATACATGCTAAACAACTACCCCACACATTCTTCTTATAATTTTTATTTTTATTTATTTCCAAGGAGAGAGAGAATGAATGGGTATGCCAGGGCTCCAGATGCATGTGCGACTCTGTGCATCTGCCTTTACGTGGGTACTGGGGAATTGAACCAGAGTCCTTAGACTTTGAAGGCAAGCACTTTAACACTGAGCTATCTTTCCAACCCACAAATTCTTTTTAAAATAGTTGAAGTCATGGTGCACATACAATTTTTTCTGGTTATTATTATTATTATTTTGTGGTAGGGTCTCTCTCTAGCCCAGGCTGACCTGGAATTCACTAGGTAGTCTCAGGGTGGCCTTGAACTCATGGTGATCCTCCTACCTCTGCCTCTGGAGTGATGAGATAAATGGTGTGAGCCACCACCCCTGGTGTTTTTAAATACTTTTAATAATAATCTTTAAAGGTGGGGCTGGGAGATGGCTTACTGGTTAAAAGCGCTTCCTGTGCAAGCCTAGCAACTGCAGTTTGGGTCCTCAGAACCAATGCAGAGGCAGATGCAAGCATCACAAGCATCTGTAATTCCAATACACCTATGGCAGTGGGAGGTGGAGTCAGGAGAATCCTAATGTGGATCAGCTAGTCTGACATTTGCAGTGATAAATAGCAAGAAAGACCCTGTCTCAAACAAAGTGAAGAGACTTCAGACCTACACGTGTGTGCTGTGGCATGCGTTTGCCTATACATACGCATATAGATACACACAGTAATTTTTATGGATATATAAAAATTTTTTTTTTTGAGGTTGGGTTTCACTCCAGCCCAGGCTGACTTGGAATTAACAATGTAGTCTCAGGGTGTTAAGAGTGAATTCCAAGTGCTCCAGATGGTTTCCTGTGTGTCCTCATGCAGTGCCTATGCCGTGTGAAACCTTGAGTGAGTATGTCCCATATGTCTTTTTTCTTCCCAAGGTAGACTCTCACTCTAGCCAAGGTTGGCCTCAAACTCATGGTGACCCTTCTACGTCAGCCTTCCAAGTGCTGGGATTAAAGGTGTGCTCTACCACCCGCTCCCATCTGTATTTGTAAGTGCCTGGTGGGTGCCTCAGGTGTTGATGACATTTTCACCTGTTACTGGTCTGACTGGCTGCTGACTGTATAGGTTATTGTCTCTTTAGTTTGGGATTTGTATTTCAGGTGTCTCTTCTTACGTTCAGGGTTTCTTCTATCTTCCGTGAAGTTTGAGGATGCTGAGCATTTTTGCTTCGTTGTCCATTCAAGCTACTTAAAAACCTCTGTACTTTCTTTAAGACGCAGTTGTAAAGACATCCCCTTGTAACATTCCCTTTGACAAGGTTTGTGGACCACACCTTCTTGCTGAGATGCGTAATCTTATCTGGTAATCTGATCAACACTTGGTCATTCCTTTAGAGCCTGTCATTTTGGAATCATATTTTAGCCACCTTTTCTTCTGGGAGTATCACATCTCTCCTAATACCTATGAGTAGTGTACCCTTGATAACCATTGTTTGTGTCAGGCTATACTTGTTTATGTACTGTTCGCATGGATTAGGCTTTATTTTTGCATTCTTGAGTTGTGTGAGAGGTTTAGCGGGATTTTTGGTCAGTCTCCAGGAATAGACAAGGAATGAAAATGACCTAGTAATTTCCACTTATATTTGTGTGTGAATATGTACATATGTGTGCATATATACACACATATGTATCACACATAAATACACACACACTTTCTCTTTCTGTCTTTGCCTGTATGTGTTGGAAAAGATCCTCAAACACATTTTTTTTTTTTAAAATTGCTTTTATTTACTTATTTGAGAGAGGGGAAGAAAGAGGCAGATAGAGAGAATGGGCATGTCAGTGTCTCCAGTCACTGCAAACGAACTCTAGATGCATGCACCCCTTTGTGCATCTGGCTTACATGGGTCCTGGGGAATTGAACCTGGGTCCTTTGGCTTTGCAGGAATTATAGCTAAGCCATCTCTCCAGCCCTCAAACTCATTTTCTAAGTTTAGAAGGTGTATGATAATCAGCCAGTGTCAGGAATGGATACGTGTCAGGTGGACCTTCGAGCATGTTATTTGAGGAGAAACATTGATTAGCTTGCACAGTTCTTATGGAGCTCTGTCCTGTCCCCTGTCATAGCTGGTAGGCATGCACCATTGCTGTCTAACCCCCAGGTGTAATGAGATGCTTTTGGCTATAGTTCCCTCCATCTGCTATTTATAAAATTCTTGCTCTCTCCTGGTGGGTGGCAGTGTCTCATAAAGCCATTCAAAATGTCAGAGGACTTAACCATTCTCTGGTTGCCTACTTGTGACTTCCCTTACAGAGTCCATTCCATTGTGAAGTATGAAAGTTGAACACCCAATGGGATCTTTCTTTCTTTCTTTCTTTGGATTAGTCGAACATCATCAGTTGGTCACTTAAGAGTCCATGGTAATGGGTCAGAAATTTGGCCAACACAGAGTGATCCACAGCCATCTTTACAGTAGGAAATCTGTGGAGGCTTGCCTTGTGACCCCACACTGGTATTGCGCCTGTTAGCTGTGTGTAGCTTCAACTGAGACTAAAGGCAAGCTGGGAGACAATTGTTGGGTGGACCATTCCCTTCATCTGGCGAAAAGGTAAACTGTCAGAATTCTATATCTGACAGGTGACTTATCTCTGTTTATAGAAATTGTTCTGCCAACTAACAGCATGCCACATTTGTTGGTATAGAGGTGTAGGGTGGGAGGTTGAGGTCGTACTCTGATTTGGAAAACCACACATTTCCAAAAGGATAAAATCAATGTGCTTGATAAAGATGTTGCCTAGCATCTCAGAAAGCTGAGCTATGTGGCCTGAAGGATTGACAGCGTCCCTACATGAAGCGCAGCGTTTGCTGTCCTTGTGAGCATCCTAGAGCTCCGCGCCCTGGGCAGACTTCTGCAGCTCCGTGCTTATGTAATTGTCTCTTGAAATTAAATTGTTCCTGTAAATTAATTTGAACAAATTCCAATATCTACTTTACTTACCGCAGTTCTGAGGCAAGGAAGACACTGGAATGAATAGATGTCTTATGCTAGCTTTATTTTTCTCACATTCTCACTCTTCTTTTCTCTTCCTCCCTACCCAACTCCCATCTAGAAATTTGGATTCCAAATATTTCACCTAAAGCACATTTATTTGAATGTCTTCTAATCAATTTAAAATAAAAGCGATTATATACTTTAAAAAAATAACAACTCTGTCATCCATGAGGACAGACCAAGAAATTTTTTAAAATTTATTTTTATTTATTTATTATATATACACACACACACACACATATGTATATATATATATATATATATATATATAATATAGAGAGACATAGGCAGGTAGAGAGGGAGAGAGCTAGAAATAGGCAGGTACAGAGAGAGAGAGAGAGGGAGAGAGGGAGAGAATGGGTGCACCAGGGCCTCTAGCCACTGCAGATGAACTCCAGATGCATGTGCCCCCTTGTGCATCTGGCTTTACGTGGGTCCTGGGGAATCGAACCTGGGTCCTTTGGCTTTGCAGGCAAGTGCCTTCACCGCTGAGCCATCTCTCCAGCCCCAAGTATTTTTTCTGTAAATTTATTTTTAAAATTTTATTTATTTATTTGACAGAAAGAGGCAGAGAGAGAAAGCGGAGGGAGAAAATGAGTGTGCCAGGGCCTCCAGCCTCTGCAAACGAACTCCAGACGTATACGCCACCTTGTGCATCTGCTAAATCAAACCTGGGTCCTTTGGCTTTGTAGGCAAACACCTTAACCATTAAGCCATCCCTTCAGCCCCAGACCAAGAAGTTTATCAATGGCAGATGGAAGGAACTGTTGCCAGACATCTGGGTATTAGACAGTAATGGTGCATGTCTACCAGCTATGACAGGAGACAGGACAACCTAACCGATGTCTCCATTCACACTAGGAAGATCCACTTGACATGTGTTCAGTCCTGATACTCGCTGCTTATCATAGGCTTTTTAAACTTAAAAATTTATATACCTTCAGTTCATCACAAAAATGCTTTTACCCACACTAGAAAAACTTCAGGAGAAAGTAAGGAACCACTCGTAATCTCATCACTCTAAAATAAACACTGTTATTGGTTTAATATGTTTCCCATCATCTAAATTAATGCAGTCCTTTAACTATTTGGAAACACTCTTGACATGACATGTTCATCCTGTAAGTGGTTTCTGAAATTGCAACAGTGTTTAGAACCAGAATTCCATTATTTAAAGTATTCCAAAATGTTAACAATACTCAAATCATGCCGTCCAGTGTCATGATTTAAAAAACTAAGGAAAGGGTGGCCAGTTGGCTCACTTAGAGTGTGGTGCTAAAAATAAGGAAAGAAAACTGTAACTGCTCGTGAATAGGTAGGAGAAAAGGACTCAAGTGGTTTAGAGGCTGGAAAACACAAAACTAGCATTAAGTAGCCGTATGTACATATGTGTATATGTAAATAAATTTTAAATTTATGTATGAATGTGAGAGAGAGAATGAATAAGTATGGGAACTCCAGGGCCTTTTGCTGCTGCAAATGAACTCCCGACACATGCTCTATTTTGTGCATTTGGCTTTATGTGGATACTGTGGAAATGAACTCAGGCCTGCAGGCTTTGCAATCAAAGGCCTTTAACAGTTGAGCCATCTCCCCAGCCCTTGCAGATTTTTTTTTTTTTTTTTTTGAGGTAGGGTCTCACTCTAGCCCAGGTTGACCTGGAACTCACTCAGTAGTCCCAGGCTGGCCTCAAACTCACATGATCCTCCTCCCTCTGCCTCTCTAGTTCTGAGATTAAAGGTGTGTTCTATCACACCCAGCTTAGATTTTTTTCTATAATTATTTATTTATTTTTAAAGTACAAGGTCTTTTGAATCATAATCTGGCCTCAAATTCACTCTGTAGGATAATCTTGAACTCCTGATACTCCTGCCAGTACCTTCTGAGTGCTGGGATTACAGGTGTAAGACACTACCACTTGGTTTATGGGGTCCTGAACTGTGGGCTTCGTGCATGCTATGTAAGCACTTTACCAACTGATCTATATTTCTGACCTCTTAAAATATTTCAAATTAAATGTTTGAGTCAATTGTTTTTCTTTTTTGGGTTTTTCTATGAAGGGTCTCACTGTAGCTCAGGCTGACCTGGAATTCACTCTGTAGTCTCAGGGTGGCCTTGAACTCACAGCAATCCTCCTACCTCTGCCTCCTAAAGTGCTGGGATTAAAGGCGTGCGCCACTGAGTCAATTCTTAACATTTGCTTGTGTATGCTTAAGTCCTTGCAAAACTGGTGTATTGAGGGAAAAAGATAGGTTAACCTCTAAAAGTTGCTGGGTAAAGACATCAAGGTTTATTATGTGGAAGAAATAATTCCTAGGATTGCAAGTCTTTTGGTCTCCCCAAAATGGAAGGAATAGCTCTTAAAAGGTTTGAATGACCTCTGGGGGTTGAAATTGTTAAGGGAAGGGGTGTTGGGCCGACAGCAGCACTCGGAGATGAGGAAAAATGGAGAGTTCCTCAGTGGACTCTTTCCTGTACACCCAGGTTGGTGATATGCATCTGGCTCCTTCCTGAGGGTGTTGGCCCCCCTCAGAGTCCATAGTCACCTTTCTAAAATCTGATTCAGTACCAGGCAGGGGAGCCTGGATTCCACCTCAACTCTTGTAAAATGTCTCAGGACCCTGAAGTATATGAACCCTTTTTTTACTGCTAGATGAAAATATGTTTAAAATTTAAATTTGTGCGTTTTTCTTGGCAACACTTACTTGTTATGATGCTAGCAGGTGGGTGTACAACTCTGTTAGGATGATATCTGAAGGGGAAAACAAGTACATAAGGGTCAGGGTGCATTCTCTCAGAATTATAGCAACCAGCCGCACCGTGGCTTGTCAGCAACCGTGATGGAAAATTCTGTTCATGGGCTGGAGAGATGGCTTAGCGGTTAAGTGCTTGCCTGTGAGGCCTAAGGACTTCGGTTCGAGGCTCGATTCCCCAGGACCCACATTAGCCAGATGCACAGGAGCCCACACGTGTCTGGAGTTCGTTTGCAGAGGCTGGAGGCCCTAGCACACCCATTCTCTCTCTCTCTCTAACTGCCTCTTTCTATCTCTGTCTGTCACTCTCAAATAAAAATAAAAATAAAACAAAAATTCTATTCATTGTGTGTACTATTCTGTTTATTTACAGAACCATCACACTGCCTGCTGTGGCTGATGAACTGTGTGGTTCAGTGGTGGGTACTCAGCACAGGGTGCTATAGCTGTTGCCTGAACTCTACTCCTAAGTCAGGGCCAACGTTTTTTTTTTTTTTTTTTTTTTTTTTTCCCCTTTGAGGGTCTCATTCTAGCCCAGACTGACCTGGAATTCATTATGGAGTCTCAGGCTGGCCACAGACTCACAGTGATCCTCCTACCTCTGCCTCGTAAGTGCTGGGATTAAAGGTGTGTGCCACCATGCCTCATAGAGCCAACATTTTATCTTCTATACTATACATGTAGTCTGAATGGCTAATTGCTTCCATTCTGTTACACTGCTCTTTTTTGGGGGGGAGGGGGAGGGCATGTTTGTGGGGTGTGTGTGTGTTCATATATGTGTGGCCATGTGTGCATGTGTGTGTGTATGCTTGTGGAGGCCAGAGGCATTGACATTGGGTGTCCTCTGTCCTCCTCTATCTATTGCTGTGTTTTACTCCTTGAGAAGGGTCTTTTGGGTGTCCTCTGTCCTCCTATTGCTGTGTTTTACCCCTTGAGAAGGGTCTTTTGGGTGTCCTCTGTCATCCTCTATTGCTGTGTTTTACTCCTTCAGAAGGGTCTCTTGCAGAGCCCGGGGCTTACTACTGACTCAGCAGGCTGCCTGGTCAGCCAGCCCCAGGGATTCTCTGGGTTCGTATCCCAGCACTGAGATCACAGGAGTCTGCCACTATAGCTGGCTTTTTCACTTGGGTTCTGAGATCTGAACTCAAGTCCTCATGTTTGCACAGCAGTGTCTTTACCTACTAAGCCATCTCCCCAGCAGGCCTGGAATTCACTATGTAGTCTCAGGGTGGCCTCAAACTCACAGTGGCGATCCTCCTACCTCTGCCTTCCGAGTGCAGGGATTAATTAAAGGCTTGTGCCACCATGCTCAGGTCCTATTTTTTTTAAATGTATTATTTATGTATTTGAGGGGTGGGGCACATAGAGAGAATGTGTGTGCACCAGGGCCTCTAGCCACTGCAAATGAACTCCAGACGCATGCACTACCATGGGCATCTGGCTTATATGGCTACTGAAGAATTGAACTTGGGTCCTTATAGGCTTCTCAGGCAAGTGCCTTAACTGCTAAGCCATCTCCCCCCCCCCCGCCCCCTTTTTTGAGATAAGGTCTTAGTCTTGCCCAGGCTGACCTGAATTCATTCACAGTGATCCTCCTACCTCTGCTTCCCTAGGCATGTGTCACCACGCCCAGCTTATTTTTTAGAGCTAGGGTCTCACTGTAGCTAAGGCTTACTTGGAATTCACTAGGTAGTCTCAGGGTGGCCTTGAACTCATGGTGATCCTTCTACCTCTGCCTTCCGAGTGCTGGAATTAAAGGCGTGAGCCACCACGCCTGCACCAGCTTCTTTTTAAGCCTGGATCTCATGTATCCTGGGCTAGCTTCAAACTCCCTACCTTACCAAGGATGGTCTGATCCTCCTGCCCGCACCTCCTGAGTGTTAAGATTATAGATGTTCACTACTACATCCAGTTTATGCTGTGCTGGGGATTGAACCCAGGGCTTCATGCATGCTAGCCAAGCACTGTACTAACCCCAGCCCAAAGCATTAGCTACTAAACAAAAGCACAGAAGTCAGGCGGGGCATGATGGTGCGTGCCTTTAATCCCAGCACTCAGGAGGCAGAGGTAGGAGGATTGCTATGAACTCAAAGCCACCCTGAGACTACGTAGTGAATTCCAAGTCAGTCTGGGCTAGAGTGAGACTGTACTTCAAAATAGCCCCCAAAATAAAAAGCAAAGCAAAGGAAAAAAAAAAAAGGACAAAGGAAACAGTAAAATGAGAAAGAGAAGTGAATGAGGGCAGGCAGGAAATCCCAGTCCCCTTAGCTTCTCCAGAGACGACAGGGCCTCAGGGCAGAGGGACAAATCCCACAGTTGCTACCTGCACTGGGATTTCTGTCACCTGGCAGTGGCATTTGGAGTGGAGATGCTCAGCAAAGCTGCTGGACATCCTGGGTCCTTGATTTATGTGCTCAGGAGCCTCTCTGGGAGCTCAGGCAGGTGGATGGGGCATAACCTGAATCGCCACAGTCCCACAGCTTTATTTGGATACTGAGCCTGAAGCAAGAAGGGTGGGGTGGGCGCTTGAGCCCAGGAGAAGCACAAAGCCAAAGGAAACACACCCCTCCAACTAAGGGAAATCCCGTTTCTTTTATGTTTCCCACTATAACTCCATGAAATAATATCTTGTGATTTAGTTTGAACACTGTGTTTCAGCTTTTTTTCTTGTACATGCCACTCGGGGCGGGGGGAGGGGGTGGGTTTCAGCATTTCCTTATTACAGAGTGTTGCATCTTGCTTCTGGACTGATGGTTGTTCTTTGTTACTTTAGAAGTCTTGTTTTGCAAGCAGAGACAGAACAAGAAAATAAATAACAGCAATCTGTAGTTGAAGCTCTGTCCCCCTTTTATATTAAAAAGTACTGCTTCTGTAAAAACTGTGGTAGGAGAAGAGAAGGGAAGTCCTGTTCTCCCTGGGGATAAGCAAGCAGAAGCCTGGAGCCCAACTGTGCCTCCCAATGAGTTTGCTAAGGACTCCCAGGAGACTGCCCCAGCGGAGCGGATTTCCTCCCATTGTGAGCCTTGGTGACCTCTAAGAAATAACTCCTTGGTGGAGCGCTCCTATGACACCTTTCTGATTACAGGCGGGTAATAATGAGGTATTTGTCCCCGAAAATACTGCCAACAAAAAGTTATTAACAATGTAAGGGAAGTCCTTATGCCTCTTATTATGTCAATTGCTATTTTATATTTCACATCATTTCAAAGGTATTTTGAGGGCTAGTGAGATGGCTCAGATAGTAAGCAAACTTGAGAACCTGAGTTTGCTTTCCAGAGCCCATGTGAAAATGCTGAGTGTGATCATACATACCTGTAATCCTAGTGCCAGGGCTCACTGGTCAGCCAGTCTAGCCTAATTGGTGAGTTCCAGGCCAGTGAAGTACCCTATCTCAAATAATAAAAAAAATGTGGACAGGAGTCTAAAATAGGATCGCCGTGAGTTTGAGGCTAGTCTGGGTTATACAGTGAGTTCTAGGTAGGCTTGGGCCAGAGTGAGACCCTGCTTCCACCAAACCAAACCTAAAAACAGAGGAATATGAGGATTGACTCTTCAGGTTGTCCTTCAGCCTGCATTTCCACATGCACACATGTGGATGGTGGGCTGTGACTTTATGTGTACTAATGCTAATTAATTAAATATACCATGTGTGCTGAATGATGCTACATTCCTTTCCCTCTTGTTCTTCCATCCTTCTTTTCTCTTCTCCTCCCTCCTCTCTCCACTTCCTGCTTTCCTGTGCTGGGATGCTAGGGTTTTGAGCATGCCAGGTAAGTGCTGTGCTACTTAGCTACATCCCAGGCCTTTTATTATTGTTGTTGTTATTAATTTAAGACAAGTTTTAGCTATTTCAGGCTAGCTTGGAAGTAGTGTTCTTTCTGTCTCTTGAGTGCTGGGAGTACAGGCAAGTGCAGTGCCGTGCCCAGCTGGATACTAGAGTTTTCTAAATCACAAGTGGCTATCTTTTCAGTTAGCTGCTGTTTGCCAATGTTTTGTCAAGAGTACTACTGGTCTACCTCACTTTCAAGAAACCTGGTAGGTGAATTGGGATGTGTAGTGGTTTGAATGAGATGTTCTCCATAAACTCATGTGTTCTGATTGCTTAGTCCCTAGCTGATGGCATCTGGGTAGGTAGAGCCTTACTGGAGGAGGTGTGTTGTTGGGAGCAGGCTTAGGGGTGTTATAGCTAGATCCCCCTTGCCAGAGTTCGACTCTGTTCACTGTGTTAGGAAATGCTCTACTGACCTGTTCTGGTGCATTTTTACCGTTGCTGTTGTTTGCCATTTGGCAACACAGACCCACATCCGTTGACCTTTTCCATGAAACTCAGCTCTGTAGGAGAGCTACCAAGAGGAGGTGGCTGACTCAGCTCGTCCTCAGAGATCCTGCTCACCTCTTGCCATACACGTGGATCGAACCAGCTGTGGCCTTCTGTATGTGGTGGAGTGAGAGTCAGACTTAGGAACTTCCTGGTTCACTTGCAACCAGCCCATCTCTCTCCCTCCCTCCTCCTTCCCTTGAGAGCTTAGGTTTGTCACCTTAAGTGGTGCACATTAGTTGTACTTCGAGGGAGTGTGGTTTTAGGTTCAGTAAGGCAAATTGAAGAACTCCAGCTCTGCTTTGGAGTGTAGTTTCAAGCAGGTGAGACACCGAGCTTATTTGCTACCATTTCACCACCTCATGCATTGTGGGAAATTGCTGCAAGTACTTTGCTGATATTTGACAACCATTTTCTAAAAGCTGGGGGATTTTCAAGATATGGCACTACTCCCTTCAGATTTTCCCGTGATCTGCTGGTTCTCTTTGTTCTCCTGATTTCCCTCCCTCAGCCGGAAAGGTAAAAACCGCTTTGTAGGTTTTTGGGCCTTGGGTGGGCAACCATTGCTTACCTGTGGGGCCTCACACAAGTTACTTGCTGAGTTGCATGATTTTAAAAAATATTTTATTTATTTATTATTTGAGAGAGAGAGAGAGAGGCAGGCAGATAGAGAGAGAGAATGGGTGTGCCAGGGCCTTTAGCCACTGCAAATGAACTCCAGACACATGCGCCCCCTTATGCATCTTGCTTATATGGGTCCTGGGGAATCCAACTGGGGTCTTTAGGCTTCACAGGCAAACGCCTTAACCACTAAGTCATCTCACCAGCCTGAGTTGCATGTTTTTATTCTTTTCTTTTTTGGCATGTATGTAGTGTGTATGTGTAGCTTATGTAAATGTGTGTGCAATTGTGTGCTCCATGACCATGCATGTGGAGGCAAGAAGAGAATGTTGGGTCCTGTATTGGTTTTCCATGTTGTTTTTTTGAGATGGAGTGTGTCATGGAACCTGGAACTGCCAGTTTTGTTCATACTGGCCGACTTGGGAGCCCCAGGGATTCTCCTGTCTTCAGTCCCCAAAGGTTGGGTTTATAGCTCTTTTTTTTTTTTAATGGGCATATGGGTTCAAATTCAGGTCCTCTCAGGCAGGCTCTCATGCTTGTGCAGTAAGTGCGCTTAACCCATTGAACCATCTCTCTGTCTTTAAAAAACGTGAGGGCTGGAGAGATGGCTTAGCAGTTAAGGTACTTGCCTGCAAAGCCTAAGGACCCATGTTTGATTCTCCAGATCCCACATAAGCCAGATGCACAAAGGTGAGGCAAGCACAAGGTTGCACATGCCCACTAGGTGGCACAAGCACCTGGAGTTCAATTGTAGTGGCTGAGGCCCTGGTGCACCAATTCTCTCTCTTTCTCTTTTGCTTTCTCTAAAATAATAAAAAAAAAAAGGAGTGAGGTTTTAACTCAGAGCCCTATACATACATGGTAGCTCAGCTGAGCTCCCTCCCCAGCCCACATCTTTGGGGAAGTATCATAGTGTTTGTCTTAATTTTCTGGTCCCTTTCCTGTCCCATAGGGAATCTGTCATTGGTCTGCTTAATTAACAGATGCTTAATGAGAATCTCCTGCTGGGCTCCTGGTGCTAGTGAGGAACGCTGTCCCCAGAGTCCTCAAGGTTGGCATGAGAGATGGCCCTGTAGGCGGTCACATGTATCACCCACCCTGGGACACAGAAAAGCCTCCTTAACGTCCTAGCTGATGGGAAGTGACACTACACAGAGAAATGGGCATTTGAGGCAGATTTTGATGAGCCTGTCTGAAGGAGAGGAAGGAAGGTGGAGTGAAGATACGCAGGAGCCTGAATACAGAGAGAGATGACTGGCTCACTGTGTCTTGTGTCCCCCTCAGGTGCAGGTTAAGCTCAGGTGTTCAGGTGTTAAGCTCAGGTGCAGCCGGAAGCTTAGCTGTGGTGTGTGTGGTGGGGGAAGGTAAGACACATTTTTCGAGATAGGGTCTCATTCTAGCCCAGGCTGACCTAGAATTCACTATGTAGTCTCAGGGTGGCCTTGAACTCACAGTGATCCTTCTACCTCTGCCTTCTGAGCACTGGGCTATCAAAGGCGTGTCTGGTGAGGCTCTCCTTGCCTGTTCACATAGCTGTTTTCTCTCTAGCTTGAAGATGCTTCTCTTGAAAGAGGCAAAGACAATCTGATTGGTTCATAGTGGCAACAACCCTATGCTATAACGTCTCTCTTCCTTGCTGTAAATAGAGCTTAAAACCTGTTTTCCTCCTGTGCTTACTAAGAAAGGACTTTGTTCCTGTGCTTCAGTGAACTCTGGGATTTATCTTCTGGACAGTACTTTGTGGATCTACCATTATTTGTGTTCTGTCCCTGGCCATGTACCTGCCCTCAGGTCTCCAGATCCATTTGTTTAAAAACCTAGCTCACCAGCCAGGCGTGGTCGCGCACGCTTTCAATCCCAGCACTCAGGAGGCAGAGGTAGGAGGATCGCCGTGAGTCCGAGGCCACCCTGAGACTAAATAGTGAATTCCAGGTCAACCTGAGCTAGAGCGAGATCCTACTTTGGAAACCAAACAACAACAACAACAACAACAAAAACCGACACCTGGGATGTGGATGCGGATCACCTCCAGCTCAGTACTCAAGAGGCTGAGGGATCACTGTGAGTTCGGGGCTAGCCTGGGGCTACAAAGTGACTTCCAGGTCACTTTGTAGCTAATGTAAATCCCTGCCTTGAACAAACAAACAAACAAACAAATAAGTGAAATTCCGAGAGTTCTTGAGATTTGGTTCGAGGCCACCCTGAGACTACAAAGTGAATTCCAGGTCAGCCTGAGCTGGAGTGAGACTCTACTTCAAAGCACCAAAAACACAACACAACACAACACAAAACAAAATGTTTTTCATGCAACATTCCTTTAAATACAGGCCAGACCCACTTTTTCCAGCATTCATTTATCAAAGCAATAATCTCTTCCAGCACTGAAGGAAACAGGTAACTGTGGACTCTGGAAGACAGTACAGTGCTTGAGGATGCTTACTGTATGGGCTGAGATAATTTTCAAAAGCACTTTGGCTTAACTCTTGCCTTCATTTTTGCAGGCCACATCTTGTGTACAAGGTGGCTTCAGGCAGTTATGGAATGATGCATTTTATCAACAGTGTTTGGGGGCTACATTAACATAATTAAAAAATTGAACTTTAGATTTTGCCATGAAAATATGAATTGTCAGGGCTTGGAGATTCTGTAGTGACTAAAAGCGTTTGCTCTGCAAACCTGCTGATCCACAACACCCACAAACAGCTGGATGCGTACTAGCTCCTGTGTATGTAGTCCCAACGTGCCTATACCAATGGGAGGCAGAGCCAGGAGGTTCCCAGAGTTTGTAGGCCAGGGTCAAAACTGCAAGAGAGGCTGGGCATGGTGGTGGTGCACACATTTAGTCCCAGCACTTGGGAGGCTGAGGTAGGATTGCTGTGAGTCTGAGGGCACTCTGAGACTACATAGTGAATTCTAGGTCAGCCTGGGCTAGAGTGAGACCTTATCCCCCCAAAAAACAAAACAAAGGGCTGGAGAGATGGTTTAGCAGCTAAGGTGCTTGCCTGCAAAGTCTAAGGACTGGGGTTCGATTTCCCAGTATCCACATAAAGCCAGATGCACAAGGTGGTGCACGTGTCTGGATTTCATTTGTAGTGGTTAGAGGCCTGGGTGTGCCCATTTTCTCTCTCTTAAATAAATAAATAAAATATTCAAAAAACAACAAAACCTAAAAAAAAAATTCCCCAAAACCAAAAAGCCACAAAGTGAGTCTCTGTGTTTGACACTCTGAGGTTGTCTGACTTCCATACATGTGTCAGCATGCACACACACACGCGCGTATTGTCCATGACCCAATTTCTACATAAATTCATAATCCTCTTCTCATTTATCTTATGTAGTGACCATCTATTTTCATTATTGTGTATGTTCTTTTGGATAAGAAATGAGAGCTGTGTTCTTGGAGAGCCCTAGTTTAAAGAAAAGCACATTTTATTTCCCTGAGGTGGAGTCTATGGGCGTTCCAAAGTCTTGATTTATTTCTGAACATTTAACCAACTGATCAGCAATGGAATTAAGTCTATTATGATTCTTCTAATATGAGAGCTTCTAATTAAAAATTCAGAGCACTTCTGGGCCTTTGGCCTCAATCCAGTTGATGAGAAAGAATATTAAGAGCCCATGGAGGCTTGCCCAGAGGACTCGGGCACTTTGCACAGGAAGGCATTAACCAGTAAAAAGCTCCAGAAAGATGTTGACTAAACCTACTATTCAAAGACTAAACAATGCTAATGCTCACTTATAAATTGGCAAAATCAAAATTAATGGGCATTAGCAGTGTCGCCAAGTTGTAGTGACCTGGTTGTTTGTTGTTGGTTGGTGGTGTCCTGTGGAAATGTGACCTCTGAAAAGCAACCTGGCCAGATTGTAAAATATATATAAATGTTCATTGAGCCCCTTTCTTTTAGGCCTCTAGGAAACTGTCCTTTGGGAGATTCTGTTTTCTTTTTGGTTTTTCGAGGTAGGGTCTCACTGTAGCCCAAGCTGACCTGGAATTCACTACATAGTCTCTGGCTGGCCTTGAACTCACGTGATCCTCCTACCTCTGCCTCTCCAGTGCTGGGATTAAAGGCATGTGCCACCACATCCAGCCTGGAATATTCTTTATTTCAATGAAACTGAAATTATGGGTAA
Source organism: Dipus sagitta (assembly GCA_036346955.1). Taxonomy (NCBI): domain Eukaryota; kingdom Metazoa; phylum Chordata; class Mammalia; order Rodentia; family Dipodidae; genus Dipus; species Dipus sagitta. The sequence continues at coordinate 159,351,299 of CM070773.1, forward strand.
GTATATCTGTCTGGTTCAGCATTATTTAATTTCTAAAACTCAAAGGTCCAATCACTGGAACATGGCTAGGGAAGCTGCATTTTGTCCGTTGGAAGAAATAATACTCAGCCATTAGATGGGTATACAGATTGCATAGTAACTGACAAAAGGTGGTGGTGGGCTGGTGAGAAGGGCAGCATTCAGAGCCCACCGTGACCAGAGCAGTGGTAAACCCGTCACAACTAAGTCAGCACCCGTTCTTTGTTTCTTTTCCTTCCTCTTCTGAGAGAAGGGCGTAGCAGCCTGAAGATGTCATTCATTTTCCTTGCAGTGGGCCTGGAACCCAGGGCTTTGCCCGTGCTGGGCAAGTGCTCTACCACTGAGCTGCAGCCCCAGTTCTACCCTAAGGATTTAAAGCCATCCGCAATCACGTGTATTTGAAAAATTACAACATCATGAATGAGGCAGATTCTGTATCTAGTAAGAATCTTGGCTCCATTTTTTTTTTTTTTTTGGTGAAGAATTATTCAGTCATAACTCACAATTCTAGCTCTGCTGTCAGGTCTGAAACCTTGCACATCACCTTATCTCTAAATCGACTGAACTTACAGGCTCCATGGAATTTGGGAGGGCTGTGGTTATCCGCGTTTTCATGGCATCCTTGAAGGCAGTACAGATTTGAAGTCTTCTTACTGTTGGTGTGCAAGCTTTGCCATTATTGGGATTTTATCACTGTTACGCTGGGGACACCTGGCCTTATGAGTTAACTATGTCTTTGTTGATATTTCATATAAAGTTGTATATTAGATGTCATTATTTCCTGGAGCAGTACTTCCCAAAATTCATGTGCACTCCAGTACCCTGGGTCTGTGGTGAAAGTTTAGGCCTAGTTAGTAGGTGTAGGTTGGGCCTGAGCTCACACGTTTCTTGCTAGGATCTCAGGTGATCAACTCTCTCTGCTCTTGTAAAGGCCCAGGGCAGCAAGGCTTTTCAGGGAAATAATATGTTACATACTTTGATGGTAGGAAGAGACTTCCTGGGTTAGGGATGGAGCTCTATTGATAAGCGTGCTTGCCTAGGTCATTGGTGCAGTACCCAGCATAAACATGTCTGTAATCCCAGTACTTTATACTTGGAGGCAGGAGCATCAGAAGTTCAAAGTCATCTTCAGCTACATAATGAGCTTGAGGTCAGCTTGGGCTAAATGACACCTTGTCTAAAAAGAAACTTTATGTTTTGTGGGGCTGGAGAGATGGCTTAGTGCTTAAGGCATTTGCCTGCAAAGCCTAAGGACCCAGGTTTGATACCCCAGTACCAATGTAAGCCAGATGCACAAGGTGGCACATGCATCTGGAGTTTGTTTGCAGTGACTATAGGCCCTGGCATTCCCATTCTCCCTCTCTCTCTCAAATAAATAAATAAAATATATTTTTTTTAAAGAAATTCTAGGGCTGGAGAAGATGGCCACAGACCACATGCATAGTCTCTGCTGCATCTCCTTTAACAGAAGCTTTGGCTGTGGCTGTGGTAAGTTTTCCAGAGTAGTAGGTATTCAGAGAGATTTGTTGCTTGGAGGGGAGGGGGGTAGGCTTTAGACAGGGCACATTGTGAGGGTCTGTTTGGGTTTATGTCCAACATTATTGACCAAGTCAGTTTCCATGCGTTGAAGATTCTGTGTTGCGCCTGGCATGAGTGTGCCGTAGGAGTTAAGCCTGGGACTTTGTGCATTTCTGCTGTGGACCTGTCACAAAAGCTGACACCTGTAGTGTTGTGGTCTGTGCATCCTGCTGGCCAGTGGGCAGTCCTGCATCCAGACTGTACTCCTTTCTACTTATACTTTGCAGGGCATCAGGCACTGTTCCCTGGTTCCCAGGTGTGCTGGTGTTTCCAGGGTTGACCAGCCCTCATAGGCTTATTTTAAGTTGTTATTTTTCTGAAGTTCCACAAAGCTAGGTTTGAGCTCACTCTGCTGAAAAACTCCTTTGTTTCTGCCTAAAAGGACAGGGTGTTCATTTCTATCAGGTTTGTTCTTTTAAACATACCAGCCTGAACATGCGTGTGTCTTTGACTAAATGCCTGTTGCTTCATAAGGTACACCACAAAATTACAAAGAATTAGTGAAAAATGTCCTTTGGCTTTCTTCAAAACCATGCGCTGAAGAAAAGCCAGCAAATATCACGAGATGAGTGTGGGTAGGACTGACCCATGTCACTTTCCTTTCTCAACACTTTGCGTATTTTCTCTTGTAAAATACTGCCCTGACTAACAGGGATTGGGGGTTGCAGTGGGCCGCCACTCCAAGCCTTCCCCTGTGCCTGGTCACCTCCCTGCCCATCTTTTTTTTTTCTGTTCTTTTTTTTTTTTTTGGTTGTCTGAAGTAGGGTCTCACTCTAGCTCAGACTGACCTGAATTCACTATGGAGTCTCAGGGTGGCCTCAAACTCACGGTGATCCTCCTACCTTTGCCTCCCGAGTGCTGGGATTAAAGGCGTGCGCCACCACGCCTGGCTCTTTTCAAATTTTTATTAACAACTTCCATGATTATAAAAAATATCCCATGGTAATACTCTCCTTTCCCCCCACTTTTCCCTTTGAAACTCCATTATCCATCATATCCCCTCCCCATCTGAATCAGTCTCTCTTTTATTTTGATGTCATGATCTTTTCCTCCTATTATGATGGTCTTGTGTAGGTAGTGACAGGCACTGCGAGGTCATGGATATCCAGGCCATTTGTGTCTGGGGGAGCAAGTTGTAAGGAGTCCTACCCTTCCTTTCTTTCTGCTACCTCTTACACAATAGACCCTGAGCCTTGGAAGGTGTGATAGAGATATTGCAGTGCTGAGCACTCCTGTCACTTCTTTCTAGCACCATGATGTCCCTGGCCACCTTGAAAAGCAGCTCCAGTCACCTGAGTCTTGCCCTCAAATGTCCCTGTCTCCCCTGTCTCCATAACCTCTCCCTCTTGATGCCCAGGGCCTGAATGGGGAACGCTTTGGTGGGAGTTACTTAATTCTGCCCAGATGACTTCGCTTGCAGGGTGTTTAGCGGGAGCTCTCCTCTCACTGCCTTCCTCCCCCACCTGCTCAGAGTTCTACCCTCCAGGAGCATGCACACCAGCCCTGGCCTGGAGGTACCGTATCAGTCCTCGGATGTTTAGAATACCATTTTAATGATATGTCCAAGTAGTAGAGGGAAGGAGTTGTGTAGCTCTTTCCCCTGAGGGGAGATGAAGAGTAAGGCAGCAAAGGAAACAAGGCCCCGGAAGCGCCTGCGGCTTGTGCAGGAGACCTCTCCCAACCTGTGCTGGGCTCTGCAGCCGTGCAGCTAGCTGCTTTTGTTTTTTCTTTCTTTTCCTGGATTTATTTATTTATTTATTTATTTATTTATTTATTTTTGAGAGAGGATCTCACTCTAGCCCACGCTGACTTGGAATTCACCCTGTTGCCCAGGCTGACCTTGCACTCATGGAGATCCTCCTACCTCAGCCTCCTGAGTGCTGGGACTAAAGGTGTGTACCACCATGCCCAACTTTGTTTTATTTTGAATCAATTAATTAGTTAAAAAATTTTTTTTTCTTTTTGAGGTAGGGTTTCACTCTAGTCCAGGCTGACCTGGAATTCACTATGTAGTCTCAGGGTGTCCTTGAACTCACAGTGATCCTCCTACCTTTGCCTACCAAGTTCTGGGATTAAAGGCATATGCCACCGTGCTATTTATTTTTAAACAAATTTATTAGAGAATGAGAGAGAGACAGACAGACTGAATGGAGAATGGGCGTTCCAAGGCCTTTTGTCACTGCAAATGCTTTACGTAGGTACTGGGGACTCCAACCTGGGTTGGCAGGCTATACAGGCAAGTGCCTTTAACCACTGAGCCCTCTCTAGAGCCCTATTTTATTTCTTTTTTTAAAAATAAAATTTAACTTTATTTATTTGAGAGATAGCGAGAGAAAGAGAGGAAAAGAGAGAATGGGCGTGCCATGGCCTCCAGCCACTGCAAATGAACTTCAGACGCATGCGCCACCTTGTGTATCTGGTTTACGTGGGTCCTAGGGAATTGAACCCAGATCCTTTGGCTTTGCAGGTAAGCGCCTTAACCGCTAAGCCATCTCTCCAGCCCCATATTTTATTTCTAATAAGCGATAAGTGGGGAAAATTGAGGTTAGTTCATTGATATAATTCTCTCAGGAATTAATAGGAAAGAGCTGACTACGTTGTTACTGCTGATCTCTGCAGTTGATCTCCCCGTTTGGTTGAGCAGTCACCGCCTCCCTTCCTTCTTCCTCTCTCTGTGTATAGCTGACTCTCACTTACCCCCCTCCCCTACTGGTCCCAGTGTGTTTATACTACTAATAACACATCAACATGAATACTTTTTTTTCCCAAAAATTTCTTTATTAACAGCTTCCATGATTATAAATAATATCCCATGGTAATGCCCTCCTTTTCCCCCACTTTCCCCTTTGAAACTCCACTCTCCATCATATCCCCTCCCCATCTCAATCAGTCTCTCTTTTATTTTGATGTCATGATCTTTTCCTCCTATTATAATGGTCTTGTGTAGGTAGTGTCAGGCACTGTGAGGTCGTGGACATCCAGGCCATTTGTGTCTGGGGGGAGCATGTTGTATGGAGTCCTACCCTTCCTTTGGCTCTTACATTCTTTCCATCACCTCTTCCACAATGGACCCTGAGCCTTGGAAGGTATGATAGAGATATTGCAGTACTGAGCACTCCTGTCACTTCTTTCCAGCACCATAATGCCTTCTGAGTCATCCCAAGGTCACTGCCATCTGAAAAGAGAAGGTTCTCTACCAAAAGTGAGAGTAGCATTAATATAAGGGTATGAACATTAGGAGAAGTGCTTACTGGGCAGTTTGATGAGCATACTATATACATTTAGCCAGACGTCAGCAGATGTTACACCCCTAGGGCATATGACTACCCCTGTTTTAGGTTTTCAGTATCAGGGATGTATTCCCTCCCATGGAGTGGGCTTCCAGTCCAATTAGAGGGCAGTTGGCTTCCACCATGACAGACATTGCACCCGTTGGCTCATTTGGCCTGGGTGGCCAAATATAAGGCTTGCAGTGTCCACTGTTGAGTATCTTCACTGGTGATTTCTCTCTCTCTCATTGAACTGCATGCAGAATGGCTTCTTCCAGCTTTCTGTCAGCTGGTCTACATGGAGGAGGTTATTAGCTCAGTTCCAGCAGGATTTCTCAGTGGCCTTGCAGCCCAAGTGCAATATGAATACTTTTACTCATTGTATGCCTGTGAGACAATGCTTTCCCAGAGAACAAGGCATAGCACCTTGTACCTAGTGTGATGTGCTCTACTTACACAAAGGGGAGGGATGAGCAATGTAGATATTTACATGTGCACACTGACAGCGAAGTGACATGGATTTGTGGCTTAAAACACAAGCTGCTATAATTGCTGCCATTACTTAAACAACCACCTAATGAGGGAGGCAGGTATTGTTGTCTCACTTCTGCCCCATGTTATACTAGAAATGAGAGGTGGACTAGCCCACATCACATAGGCAATGGCAAGGGACAGAGCAAGGGCCCTGACCACCTGCTCAGGGGTTGTATGGAGAGCCTTAAAGATGGATTATTCCAGAGCACTAGAGGAGCTCCCAGTGCTGTGTGGAGCCCATGGGGCTGTGCAGTCCGGACAGTTTAGGTGTGGTCCCAGGAACTGTCTCTGGGATGGCTGGCAGAGCGTGTTAATAGCAGTGTGCGTGTGACCCAGCTGAGATCTGGTGGAAAGTGGTTGGTGAAGTTTTGGAGCTGGGCAAACGGGCCTGTTCCGGGTCACCGGTTTAGAGAAGGCTCCTCCAGCATGGAGGGTCCTTGCGCACAGGTCGGGGCGGGGGCAGGGCAGGGCAGGGCTGCATGGGTTGGCCACCTGCTTTGCCACTGCTCAGTTCTGCATGCAGTGCCCTGGGCTCTTGGGACACTAAGGCAGCATTGCAGTGCGTGGGAACGGATTGTGGCAGATTTGGTGAGGGAGTTGATGGGATTGCTGGTGGGCGGAGCCAGGGTGGTGGCTGCAGGTGTGGCACTCAGGATCGTTGGAAGTCTGCCAGCATCGACCGGGTAGAAGTGCTGCTCTCAGCTGTGCCCTCGGCCTGTGCCCACAGCTGCTGAGCGTGACTTGCAGGAGCAGTGTTTGCATGAGGGACATCAGTTGGAGGCTGAATCAGGGTTTGCCCGTGGGACTGGAGTGGTTTGGAGTGGGGAACTTCCTGCAGAGAGGGCGTGAGCAAGGTTGTCAGTGAGTCTGGGCTCATGCAGGAGATGGCCAGTGGAGCTCCGTGCTGGGACCTGGATGTTTACCCGCTTATACCCAGGGGGGTCACGCCCTACCACGGCTGTCACTGTGCCCAGAAAGGCACTGCACCCAGATGGATTGTGCTCAGCAGGTGGTGGCATGTGTGCTGGCTGTGACCAGGGCTGGGAGCCAGGGACCCAGCTACGTGTCTGGCTTTGCCATCCAGTGTTAGGAGAAGAAAAGTTGGCATGCTCAGCCAGGCTTTTGTTCCCTTCTTTCTCTGCCGGGGACACCCAGCATGTGCAGTCACTGCACTTTGGCTCCAGTATGGAAGACGTGGAACCTTCACTAGCCGTAGAACTCTTACCTTCAGTGTGCAAGGAAGCTGCACTAGAAGACTAGATGTATGGAGTTTCAAAAAAGGAAAGTTTGCATGCATTCATGATTGCATAGTGACATTATAATCTCACCACTTAACGTTTTTTTTTTTTTTTTTTTGAGATAGGGTTTTGCTCTTGCCCAGGCTGACCTGGAATACACTATGTAGACTCAGGGTGGCCTCGAATTCACAGTGATCCTCCTACCTCTGCCTCCCGAGTGCTGGGATTAGAGGCATGTGCCACCATGCCCAGCTTTATTTTCATATATATTTTTTAATTTTTTAAAAATATTTTATTTATTTATTTGAGAGAGAGATGGGGGAAGAGAGAGAGAATGGGTGCACTAGGGCACCCAGCCACTGCAAATGAACTTCAGACACATGCTCCACCTTGTGCATCTGGCTTACATGGGTTCTGGGGAATTGAACCTTCATCCTTTGGCTTTGCAGGCAAGTGCCTTAACTGCTAAGCCATCTCTCTAGCCCTATTTTCATATTTTTTAAAAATAACATAGTTAATGAATTTGGAAGTCATACTTAGATAACCACTTCCTGCTTTTAAAGTCATTTTTTTGGGGGGGGTTTCGAGGTAGGGTCTCACTCTAGCCCAGGCTGACCTGGAATTCACTATGTAGTCTCAGGGTGGCCTCGAACTAAAAGTGATCCTCCTACCTCTGCCTCCCGAGTGCTGGGATTAAAGGCGTGTGCCACCACGCCCGGCTTCATAATTTTTTAAACATATTTATTTTTATTTATTTATTTGTTTGAGAGTGCATGAGAGAGAACGAGGCAGAGAGAGAGAGAGAGTGCGCGAGTGAGCATGGCAGGGACTCCAGCCACTGCTGGAACCCCAGATGCATGCGCCCCCTTGTGCATCTAGCTTATGTGGGTGCTAGGGAATTGAACCGAGGTCCTTTAGCTTTACAGGCAAATGCCTTAACCACTAAGCCATTTCTCCAACCTCAGTATTTTCTTTCTTTCTTTCTTTTAATATTTATTTATTTGAGAGAAAGAGGCTGGTGGGGAGGGGAGGAGAGAGGGACAGAGAGAGAATGGACACACTAGGGCTAAGGCCTCCAGCCACTAGAAACAAACTCCTTTTTTGCCACTTTGTGCATCTGGGTACTGGGGAATTGAGCTCAGGTCGTTAGGCTTTTCAAGATAGCACCTTAACTGCGGAGCCATCTTTCCAGCCCATAAATATTTTCTTGTATTAATATCTCAAACATTCCTTCCATTACTTATTAGAGAGTGAGAGACAAGAGAGAAAAAGAAGGGTGGTGGGTATACCAGGGCCTACTGTCACTGCAAACAGACTTCAGATGCATGCACCATGTTGTGCATCTGGCTTTATGTGGTTACTGGGGAATCAAACCTGGTCCATCAGGCTTTGCAAGCAAGTGCCTTTAACCACTGAGCCATCTCTCCAGTCCCTCAAACATTCTTTTCTGTTTTTTCAATGTAGGGTCTCCCTCTAGCCCAGGCTGACCTGGAACTCACTATGTAGTCTCAGGGTGGCCTTGAACTCATAGTGATCCTGCTACTTCTTCCCAACTGCTGGGATTAAAGGTTTGCACCACCATACCCGGTTACCCTTAGACATTCCTAATGGCTTACATATCTCAATGGATATCATAGATGTATTTATTTAATATCTCTTCTTGGATATTTTGTTAATTTTTTGAAAATAACACTGCATTGAACTTATTCATATGCAAACACTTATACAAATATACAAACATGAATCTATTTTTATCTGTTGATTTCAACAGAGGAATTACTGGGTCAAAGAAACAAAGCAAATATAGATTGCTATCTTGGTTGTTAGAAGGCAGGAGTCTGATTAGTATACTGGCATTATGTGAAGGCCCATGCTTCATTCTTTTGATCTGTTAATAGGGTTTTTGAGTTTTGTCATATTATTGCATGGACTGAAAGCCACCCCCCTGGGTTCTACTTCCTAGGACTATGATGGGAGGGCTCCTGTAGCCATTTCTGATGCCAGGATGGGAATCATTTGTCATTCAAACCCCAACAGAACTCGATGCCACTTTTCAAGATCCTGCTCCCTGAAGGAACAAGAAATTTAGCAAGTAGCCTTTCATTAATTAGCTCAGTTGTTATTATGAGGTTGAATTAAAGAGACAGCTACTCGAGCTGCTACAGTGTTCCGGAGCCCTCAGCCAGGGCTGGTCTAGTAACTTTAGGCCCCAGACAAAGCTCATCTCTTTCCCATGTCCGGTTCACCTTTGCCAGGAAGCAGCCAGTTAATGAAGAAGCAGCTTGAGTCAGTGGCTCACTAAGGAAGCATCCTTGCCTCCCCTGTCTCTTGGGCTAATTTTTGCTTTTACTATATTTATAGCTAGAGTTATCTCCCACATTTGATTTTGACTCAGTCCCAGCATTAGTTACTTTTCTTGTTGCTGTGGTGAAATGCCTGATGAGAAGCAGCCTAGGGGAGGTGGGGTTTGTTTTGGCTTCCAGCTCTAGGGCAGCCCATCATGGCACAGAAGGCCTGACTGCAAGAGTGGGCGGTGGCTGGCCACATTGATGTACAGTCAGGAAGCAGATGGGACAGGAAGGGGCTGGGCTATAAAACCACAAGGCTGGGCTCCAAAGTGACCCTCCAATGAGGCTCTACCTCCTAAAGGTTTCTCAGCATGTGGGAGGCTGAGATAGGAAGGCTGTCATAAGTTCGAGGCCAGCCTAGGCTACAGGGTGAGTTCTAGGTCAGCTTGGGCTAGAGTGCGAACCCGCCTCCAGCCCCTCTCCCCTCCTCAGAAAAGAAGAAAAGATCTCATGACTTTCCCAGACAGCACCACTAGCTGGGGACCAAGTGTTCAAATTCATGAGCCTATGGGGGAGCATTTTATTTTCAAACTACAGCAGTCACCTAGAATCCAAGCTTTAAAAATTATTTATTTATTTATTTATTTATTTATTTATTTATTTATTTAAGAGAGTCAGTGAAAGAGGTAGATATATATAGATGGAGAGAGAGGTAGAGGGAAGGAGAATGGGAATGCCAGGGCCTCCAGCAACTACAAATGAACTCCAGAAGCATGTACCGCTTTGTGCATCTGGCTTACATGGGTCCTAGGGAATTGAACCTGAGTCCTTTGGCTTTGCAGGCAACCACCTAAACCACTAAGCCATCTCTCCAGCCTGAATCTAAGCTTTATTACAAGTCTTTCATTGATTTCTGTTTTTTAATTAAATTTTATTTTTTTACTGACAACTTTCCTAATTATAGACAATAAACCATTGTAATTTCCTCCCCCCACGTTCCCCCTCGCAACTCCACTCTACATCATATCCCCTCCCCCTCTCAATCAGTCTCTCTCTCTCTCTCTCTCTCTCTTTTTTTTTTTGAGGTAGAGTCTCACTCTAGTCCAGGCTGACCTGGAATTCACTACATAGTCTTAGGGGGTCCTTGAACTCACAGAGATCCTCTTACCTCTGCCTCCCAAGTGCTAGGATTAAAGGCGTGCGCCACCACCCACCACGCCTGGCTCAGGTCTCTCTCTCTCTCTCTCTCTCTCTTTTTTTTTTTGAGGTCATCATCTTTTCCTCCTATTATGATGGTCTGGTGTAGGTGGTGTCAGGCACTGCGAGGTCTTTGTTGATTTCTTGAGCTCGTGCCTAGCCTCAGAAGAGCTACTCTAAGATGCGCTGGCTGTGTTCTGCAGCCCATGGAAATGGTTACAGAGCTTCAGTTATCCCATCTTCAGTTTGCACCAAGCGGCCTTTTCAGGCCTCCTTGTAAGTGGCTCAGGTTCCTGTCTTGCTTAGGCCTGTGCTGCTGGCTGGCTGGCCCCCTTACCTGTGTTGCTTGTCACCTGAGGAAACCTTGAGGCTGCAGGATGCCTCTGCTGCTCATCTCCTCCTCAGAACCTCTCCCAGCATCCTGGCAGGCCCCAGGGCTTGATCTTTTGCCCCTTTGAAAGTCATTTTGAGTGTCTGAAAAAGCGCCTGTCATAGTGGTGCTCTGTGACCTGGGTGCAGTCTAGTTGACTTTAGTTCCCTTTGTGATTTGCTTAGGGCTCTGAAAGGCCACTGGGTCTGTCACTCAAAGGTCTTTGTTTTCTAGGCTCCTAATTCTTTCCCTCTGAAGACTTCCTCAATACCTCTTGTCTTAATATCTTAAGCTCCCTCCCCCCCTCCAGTTGAATGTTTAAAATATCCTGGCTGGTAGAAATCTTGGCTGATAACCACTCTCATTAGTATGTGTACCTGCACTGTCGCTTTTCCATTAACTTTTGCCCCAGGAGTTTGTAATCAGCTTTGAGACTAGTAGCACTGCAGATAATTGTCTCCTGATTAGGAGTCAGCCCTGACACTTCCTACTTAAATGTTTTTGTTGTCTGGGATATGAAGCAGATGGTCCCCTCATGGTGGAACAGATGTCCGTGTTGAGTCTGAGCATTTAGAATCTGGTCTTGTACCTTGAAGGGTTTCCCTTGGCAAGTACCCACTTCTGACCTGCTCGCTTCACTTTTGCTTGACTTCCTCCTTATATGGGGCTAGAAAGACTCTTACATAAAATATGACTCATTAATAAAAACGTTCAGTGTTGGTTCAAACACAGTGCCTTGTTTTGATGCCAGAACAAGGTCGTGGTGAGCTGGTGACCAGGGTGCCATCACGTACAGGGCTGACATGAATGATTGATTGATGGCACTTGAAAAGAGGTGCCTTTCCCATGAAGAACATTTGACTTGTTCAGATTATCTGTCTGGTATCCGTGGACTGGTTCTGAGAAGAGACTGCAGTACTGTAGACTGTCCAGGCTTACACTCACTCAGCTCTGTCACTTGGGACCCTTTAGGGTACACTTTAGGCAAATGAGTTAATAATGATATGGGAATTTGAGGTGTCTTTGAAGTTGATGGAGCCATTTCTGGCTCTTGGTTGGCCTGTAACCCAGGAGTTAGGGTGCCAGATGGTCACAGTCACACAAACTTCCACTGAGCCAGTGGCTTCCAGGTTCTGTTGTCTTACGACTAAGAAGACTGAAATCCCCAGACTGTAGAGGGTGAAGTTTAGAAAGCTTTTATTTTAGCGGTTGAGAGGACAGAATGCAGTGCTCTTGAACAACAGAAGGGCATCCTCAGAAATGGGGGGCACCTCTGGTAACTCTGATTGGGGTCTTTTATGGGAATGTGCTGGTCAGTCCAGTTCCATGCCAGGTGTTTAGGCACCTTGCAGTCTTAGTCTTCCTTAGTCTTCCTGTCAGGTATCTAGGGAAGAAGGACTCCTTCAGGGAGGAAGAGATAAGGAAAAACCAATTCCCTCTTAACAGCCCTTCCAGGCTTAGGAACATTCCTTCCCCCTTTCAGCCACTTGTTGCTGGGCCTAGTGACCCATGGCAGCACTTCTGGGTGGCAGAGGAAGGAAGATCCTTGAGTTATAGGTCAGCCAGGTTTACAGGTGAGATGAGACCCTGCTTCAGAAACCCGAACAGTAGAGCAGACCAGAAGCCTCACAATGCAGCGCCTCCGTTTCCTCACCTGCTCACTGTGTGCACTCACAGCACGCCCTCTTGCCTGATGCTGTGAGGGCAGGTGGGGGAGTGTGCCACAATCACTGCACACTGGCCAACAGCTTCCTCCTCCCCTCTCACCGTGGAGGAAGTCCGCATCCTGCTAAGTGCTCTGCTCAAAGCCCTGAGTGATTCACCTCATTTGGCTTTCTACCTGCTTTGTTGAGAGTAAGGGTGACAGAGAATCAGTGCCTTGAATTTGAACCAGTGTCTCCCTCCCTCTCTCTGCCATCCTTTTCCACGATAATATGTGTTAATTACTTTCTGCTTTTGGTTGCAGTGCTGGGGCTGGAACCCCAGACCCTTTTGAGTGATACTGCAAGTACTCTACCAGTGACCCCCCTTGCCGCCCAACACCGTAGCATGTATTACTTTCATTTAGCCTTGTAGTACAAGGGTGGGGGCAGATGCTATCCCTAAAGCCTTCATGGTTGGCAGGTGCCCGTTTTGCCTGCTGAAGTCCATAGTAAGCACTGTGAGGCCTAACCCAATTCCCGTCAGCTCGTGAAGGTGCTGGAAGGTGAAGTGCACGTGATTGCTGAAAGTGAGCCTACCGAAGATGATAAATATACAATTTTGCTTCACAGCGCTTTGAACACTGCTTGGCTAGTGAGAAGCCCAGGGCCTTCCAGGCCACCCCAGGAGGGAGCTCTTTCCCAGCCCCAGTCCTGCCGTAGCTGCTTGTAGCAGCAGCTGCCACCACTTAGCGCTCAACATTGCTGCTCTCCAACACAATGCTGCTTTTTGGGGTAGCTTTTCATGGTGGAAATGTTCAAACATAGGTAACGAGGAGACAGAGTAAGCCCTCAGGGACCTGTCATTCACCTCCAGCAAGTATCTCAGTGCCCATCTGTGGCCTCTTCTGCCTCTGTCTTTGCTCCATTCCAACGTTAGTCCCGAAGGCATATCCTTTCAAAAATCAACTCCTCTGTATATGTCACTTCTACAAGGCTTTAATTTAGTTGAAGTTCTACTATGTATCTTAGGCTGGCCTCGGATTTATAAACTTCCTCTTGCCTTAGCCTCCTGAGTGCTAGAATTACAGAGATATTTATTGAATGAGCAATTATGATTCAGTGCTCTCTGAACAAATGCCAACGCTCTCCTTCCCGTTCATCCCCCACTGTCCCTGAGTGCACCCCTCTTCTTCCTGTACATCCCCCACTGTCCCTAAGTGCACCCCTCTCCTTCCTGTACATCCCCCACTGTCCCTAAGTGCACCCCCCCTTCCTGTACATCCCCCACTGTCCCTAAGTGCACCCCTCTCCTTCCTGTACATCCCCCACTGTCCCTAAGTGCACCCCTCTCCTTCCAGGGGACCCCATGACACTGGCAATGCTTGAATCGGCTCTTCCCTGGTGTCATCCTTACATTTTAATTCTGCACAAAGAAGCCCAGCAGATAACGCTTGATTACAACTCAACACAGTTAGCAATGGTTATAGAGTATGTTGCCATGGGCTGGAGAGATGGCTTAGTGGTTAAGGCACTTGCCTTGCCTGCAAGGCCAAAGCACCCAGGTTCAATTCCCTAGGACCTACGTAAGCCAGATGGACAAGGTGGCACATGTATCTGGAGTTCGTTTGCAGGGGCTAGATGCCTTGGCATGTCAGTTCTCTCTCTCTCCCTCTCTCTGCCTCCTTCTCTTTCTTTCTCTCTCTCTCAAGTAAATAAAAAATAAAATATTAAAAAAAATTAGACTGTGCCGGGCGTGGTGGTGCATGCCTTTAATCCTAGCACTCGGGAGGCAGAAGTAGGAGGATCGCTGTGAGTTCAAGGCCACCCTGACACTACAGATGAATTCCAGGTCAGCCTGAGCTAGAGTGACACCTTACCTCGAACTGCCCCCACCTCAAATTAGACTGTGTATCTTCAGACATTCCAAAGGACTTGTAGGGGCTGGAGAGATATGGCTCAGTGGTTAAAAGCACTTACTTATAAAGCTTGATGGCCCAGGTTCTGTTTTCCAGGACTCATGTAAAGTCAGATGCACAAGGTGGCACATGCATCTGGAATTCATTGCCAGGAGGCCCTGACTTGGCCATACTTTGTCTCTCTGTCTCTTTCTGTGTGTCCAACAACAAATGAATAAATAAATAAAAATATTCAAAGGAATTGTCCGAATGTCTTCTAGATAGGCCCCCTACTAATAAAGATGGTTTTGTTAGGTTAATTGAAAATTTAAAACCTATGATGTGGGCTGGCAAGGTGGCTCAGTGATTGAGGCATTTCCCTGCAAAGCCTAGCAACCCAGGTTCGATTCCCCAGTACCTATGTAAAGCTAGATGCACAATGTAGTACATGCATCTCAAGTTTGTTTGCTGCAGCTGGAGGCCTTGGTATGCCCATTCTTCTGTCTTTCTCCTCTCTCCTATCTCTCTTCTTGCAAATGAATAAAAATCTATGATGTTCCATAGCTAATGCCTGGGGAAGTTCACAGCTTCTCAACCAGCGTGCACGATGGGGATTTCTCTTAATGCTTAGGAGGCCACGTGTGGGTAACTGGGGTGCTGGGTTGAGAACCAAACCTAGTTGTTGCTGATAGCCATGTGAATTTAAAGTCAAAATCCAGTTGGTGATTGACGTATCTGTCGCAACATAGTCTTTTGTATCTCTAGAACTCGTTACGTACCTGAGGACTTTACATTTGTGCCACCACTTCCAGTTTTAGAAGGTTCTATTCTTTTATTTATTTTATTTTTTTAATCGAGGTAGGGCCTCACTGTAGCTCAGGCAGACCTGGAATTCACTCTGAGGTCTCAGGGTGGCCTCAAACTCATGGCGATCTTTTTACAACTCTTCCTCCCCAGTGCCAGGATTAAAGGCATGCACCACCATGCTTGGCTTTTCTTCTCTTTTTTTCAAGGTAGGGTCTCACTCTACCCCAGGATGACTGGGAATTCACTGTGTAGTCCTAGGCTGGCTTGCAACTTACGGTCATTCTCCTACATCTGCCTCCTGAGTGCTGGGATCAAAGACATGTGTCACTATGCCCAGCTCAAGAAGGTTCTTATATATTTTGTTTGTTTTTGTTTTTTTTAACTTATTTTATTTATTTATTTTGAGAGAGAGAGGGGAGAGAAATAGGCAGGTTAGAGAAAGAGAGAGAGAGAGAGAGAGAATGGGCTTTCCAGGGCGCCCCCTTGTTCATCTGGCTTACATGGGTCCTGGAGAGTTTAACCGGGATCCTTTGGCTTTGCAGGCAAATGCCTTAACCGCTTCACTATCTCCCCAGCCCCATGATTTTCTTTTTAAAGATGACTTTTCAATTAAAGTTACAGATATAAGCTGCAAGACAAGCCTTGGCAAGGGAACCTGAACGCTGTCAGTTTGGGCATGCATACATCATGGATATGTTGTGGGAAGGAATTTCATGGGTCTCATTTGATCTGCATTCATCTTTATGGAAGCCCTTGTGTTCATATATGTGTAAGCCCTTTGTCCAGACCACTGCTGAAGATCTGTCCCTCGCCACTTACCAAGTAGGCGTCATTCTTATGGAGGAGGCACTTTTTTCTCAAGAGTCGTTGTTCTTCAGTAGGAAGCCACAGCCTGATTGTTGGGGAAGAGTAGAATGTAGTCCACAGAAGTGGTGAAGGAGACATTGATCTTTACTCAGCACTGGCTCTCAAGGGCAGTGAGCTTATTGCACCCAGGGAGGCTTCCCTGCTAGAAACATTCTGTGGGGGTTAAGAGGAAGACACCACTCTTTGTCACTGGAAAGCTCCAAGGAATTTGTAGTTTGTCTACATTTCTAAAATGATTCACTAATCATTTCTTGGAGGAGAAAAAAAGTCTATTTTTCTTAAAAGATTTTTATTTTTATTTATTTATTTGAGTGAGAGAGAGAATAGGTGTGCCAGGGCCTTCAGCTACTGCGAACGAACTCCAGACACATGGTCCACTTTGTGCATCTGGCTTGTGTGGGTCCTGGGGAATCAAACCAGAAGAGGAGGTTGCACAGAAGCACAGATGAAAAGAGATATCCCAGAGAAAACTGAAGAAACAGAAACTTCTAGCACAGAAGTAAATTCAGCATAAAAATAAATGGAAATAAAAGTGGGAAAAAATAAAAAAATTAAAACAAAGAAACGCACGCAGACTTTTCTTGACTCCTGTCTTCTGTGGTTGGGACTCCAGGTGTGTATGGTTTTATCTCTGCGGCTCCCTGCATCTTGGGTGGCAGCCTTCCTATGGCTTGTTTGCATGGGGCCCTCAGACTCTCTCCACATGCAGCAGGTCCTTAGAGAGCCAGTGAGCACCGAGGACAGAGTCACTTTGCTCCTGGAAGTTGATTTGGAGTAAACCAGGGAGGTGATTATTCAGGGGAGTGAGAACCAAGAGATGGGGGGATGTTAGGGCTCATTTAGCGTCTGCCTGCCTCGTTATGTTTACTTATAGCATGTGCTGTGTGAAACCTATAGTTACACCGGACCTGCTGCAGTGTGCACACTTGACAGCGCTGTGAAAGATTTTGATGAGTTAAATTATGTTTGCAAAAATGAATAAAGAGGGCTGGGAATATGGCTCCGTGGGAGAGCACTTGCCTCACAGAGGAGAGGTACTTTGTTCAATTCAGTCCCCTTGTAACTAACACACACTGCGTGCACATGCATACACACTGAACTCCAAGGAAAATAAAGTTCTTTTTTTTTTTTTAATTCATAAGCACTCTAAGCTGATTATTGACGGTACAGGAAAAGCAGAAAGCACAGGAGCATCTGCATAGCTTCTCACTATATTAACAATTAAGCCCTAAGACTCTTTTGTCTTTTATTTCATATGTGAAATAAATTGCCTTGTGAATTGCCCTCATGGGTGCCTTCATTCAGTAATCTTTAAAGTTAGTTTTTACCTCAGCGCATTACGCTGGCCAAAGTCTTTTGCTCAACATGTTGTTTGCTCAAGAAATTCTTTCCTTGGTCTTAGGTGAGAGGCGGTGGAATTGGCTGCCCTAACTAATGTTCTCCACCCCCCACCCTCACCTGACACAGGCTCTGTACCCCAGGCTGCTGGCAGCTAGGAGTCCCCCAGCCTCAGCCTCCTGGTTGCTGGGATTGTAGGTGTGCATTACCCCTTTACAGTGAGTTTTCTTTGCCATCTTCACTTACATTAAATCGGAGTGTTTGATTGGTGAGTGTGTATTCCAATGTTTGAGGTCAAACATTCTAGTTTTCTTCTGCCCCCCCTCCCCCTTGGCTGAGGTGCTTAATAGGTGGCAGTCACTTGTGGAACTATCTCATGTGTTCCCAACCAAGATGGGATGTCCTCCTTTAGCTGGACACTTTGTGAATCATTTTGAAGAGGACATTTTGTATCTACTGGACAGCATTTGCTTGATTAAATTTATACATGGTTTCTCTTGGATCATTTTAAGTTTAGAGATTTAAGTGTTATGGAATCCCTGCCAAGACCATTTTGTAAAAGTGTGTGTGTGTGAGAGAAAAAGAGAGAGAGAGAGAGAGACAGAGAGAACACTTGTTATAGCATATTTCTTTGGATCCCTACTTAAAAAATTGGTCTTTGATATCCATACTCATTGGCTTATATTGACTTGATTAATGGGAACAGTTGTAAATATTTTCACTTACTTTATTTTTATCTGTCTTTTGTGTCTGACTCTGTACTTTTTGCCATCCATTTTGTTCTTCTTGGGTTCTTGGGCCATGCTGGGCTTTATAATTTTTCCTTTGGTTAGTCTTGACTTGCATAATCTGTTCTGCCTAACAACCATCCATCCTGACACTCTTTGGGTTTCAGTCACACACCCTTTCTAGTTTATGCAGTGGAGATTTCAGTGTGCCCAAGCCTTCTCTGTCACCCATCACCAGCTTGAATCTCGGGCTCTTGGAGGTGTTCCCTTCTTCTCTAGGGCCAACCTGGGCTGCCTCTGATTCTTGCATTATATGTAGGTAGGAGCTGTTTTTAACTGTGAGTCAGAGGAGTTAATCCAAAATAAGTGCCTCCAGGATTAAAACACACTTAGTACCCTCTCTTCAAGGCCTGTCTTGGTGCTCTAATGGAACCTGATTCACCATCAGGTGGGAATGGAGGAGCCGCTCCACACTATCACCCATTGCAGCCTGAGGAGTTCCCTTTACCCTTTAGGGCTCTCTGACTCTTGACTTTGCAGCAGTAGGAAGAAGATCTGGAGTTTATTAATAGACAATCTTAAAACTGGAGGGTTAAGCTTAAAAGCATGGGTGTGGGCTTCTCAAAAGAAGAGTTGCAATTAAGTGTCTTTACCACATACTCTGGCTTTAGCCACATGTAGTGTTTTTGGTGGCTTCTGAAATTACCTCTGCAAGGGTTGCTAAGGAACCTCACTGAGATCATAGGGTGGTTCCTATGTATAGGATAGGATTACAGCTGATAAAGCCCCTAGGTCACTGGGCTGTAGGGGAAGGTTTTCACTCTTACTGTAAACAAAGGTTTAGCCTGAAGATCTCTAGGAAGCAAGTGATGGCATACTTGAAGGTCATATAAGGTTAGACCTTAAGTCTGGTTCTTTGCTACTTAACAAAAATGTATCTGTATATAAAAGGAGTATCATGGGCTGGAGAGATGGCTTAGTGGTTAAAGACACTTGCCTGCAAAGCTGAAGGACCCAGGTTTGATTCCCCAGTACCCACGTAAGCCAGATACACAAGGTGGCATATGCATCTGGAGTTCATTTGGAGTGGCTGGAGGCCCTGACACAACCATTCTCTCTCTCTCTCTCTCTCAAATTTAACAAACAAACAAACAAACAAACAATAACAAAAATATTAAAAAAGAGAAACCTACAAGGAGTACCAGTTCAATCTTCACAGTGGACGTTGTTAATTGTGCTGTGATTCTTTTTTTGTTGTTGTTGTTTTGTTTTGTTTTTCAAGGTAGGGTTTCATTCTAGCCCAGGCTGACCTGGAATTCACTATGTAGTCTCAGGGTGGCCTTGAACTCACCATGATTCTTCTACCTCTGCCTCCTGAGTACTGGGATTAAAGGCGTGTACTACCATGCCCAGCTGAAGCAGTGGGTTTTGACTTGGTTTTGTCTGATGGAGGAACCTTGCCTCTCTGTGTGTTCCCTACTCTCCGTCTACAGCACAAGAGAGTGTAAGTAAGAACAATTCCTACGTTGTTGCTAAGAGTAATCCAATTTTTTTTTTTTTTTTTTTTTTTTTACGAGAGGGGAGGCCTCCAGCCATTGCAATCGAACTCCAGATACATGAGCCACCTTGTGAGCACGTGTGACCTTTCACACTCGCATCACCTTGTTTGTCTGGCTTACGTGGGATCTGGAGAGTTGAACATGGATGGGTTCTTAGGCTTTGCAGGCAAGTGCCTTAACTGCTAGGCTATTTCTCCAGCACGAATAATCCAAATGGACATTAAAAAACATGTAAACTTTTAGAAAACTTTTAGTTAGCTTAGGGATAATAATACTTTCTTCCTAATTACTTCCTGTAGATGGGATATGTGTGTGTGTGTGTGTGTGTGTGTGTGTGTGTGTGTGTGTGTATGAGAGAGACAGAGAGAGAGAGAAGAAAAAGACAAAGATGGACAAAAAAATTACAAGAAAGTGTTGGTGTGGCTGTACACATATCTATAACTATGTAGAAATATAATTATTTCTGGGCCATTTCACTTTAAAAGTAATGATCTTTTATTCATGTATGCATTTGCTTAAAAATCTATATTTATATGAGTTAAGATATGTTTGACACGATACTATTTTTTTTTTTTAAAGGCAGAGTCCCACTCTAGTCTAGGCTGACCTGGAACTTACTTTGTAGCCCAGACTCAGGGTGATTCTTCTGTCTTGGCCTCCTGAGTGCTGAGATTATAGGCATGCAGCAAGCACCATGCCTGGCTTTCTGGGTTCTGTATTCTATTTTTTTCTTTTGTCTTTATTTAAAAAAAATTTTTTTTTGTTTGTTTTTGTTTTCTGAGGTAGGGTCTCACTGTAGCTCACACTCACCTGGAATTCACTATGTAGTCTCAGGGTGGCCTCAAACTCCAGCAATCCTCCTACCTCTGCCTCTCAAGTGCTGGAATTAAAAGCATGCACCACCATGCCCTGCCCTTCATTTCAAAAATTTAAACTGTCTTTATTTATTTATTTGAGAGAGAGAAAGAGAAAAAGAAAGACACACATACACATACACATACACACTCGGGAGTGGCATACCACGGCTTCTAGCCATTGTAAACGAACTCCAGAGGCATGCACCACCTTGTGCATCCAGCTTTATGAGGGTACTGGGGAACTGAACCTGGGTCCTTTGGCTCTGCCAGCAAATGCCTTAACTGCTGAGCCATCTCTCCAGCCCCATCCCAAACTTTTTGATTTAGATAAGGCACCTCTTTACTGACCTTCAGAATTTCAAGTGTAGGCTGATTCATTTTTGCCAAAGCTGAATCATTCCTCAAATAGTTGTTCCCACATAACTAATCGGGGCTGCGTTGTATTTATGTTATACAGTACTTGCTATAGGTGATCACAGTCTGCTGTGATAGCATGGAGCTGCCATTTGTCAACAGATAATGCACGTGCACAGCATAGTAAGAGGGCAGGAGGAAAACGAGTAACTTTAAAATGGCCACATCTCATAGTCCAAGAAAAAAATATGTCTAGCCAGTATTATATAGGTTGAATATCCCTAACCCTAAAATATGAACTCCAAAGTGCGTCAAGATCTGAAATTAGTAGGGTTAAAGTCCAAGGTCCAGCTGGGGAATCAAACTAGGCTCATTCGGCTTTGCAGGCAAGGGCCTTAACCACTAAACCATCTCTTCAGCCCAAGAAATTATTTTAGATAACTCTTGGATGTGTCCATGATTCTTAGGGTTCCCCTAAGAATGTTTGTATTGTTCCCGTTAAATGATTTAAGGTCAGGTTGACTTGTTGTCTTGAGTAGTGTAAAACCATTTTTTTTTTTTTTTTTTTTTTTTTTTTTTTTTTGCTGGAGGAAAATGAAGGCTGCTTTAGTCTAGGAAAGGAAAAGTATATTTTACCATGAGGTTTATTAATGTGGGTACACAGTGTTTTCAAAATCCTTAATCTCCAAGTGCTTATAAAGGCATACTGGCCTGGGTTGCATCTCTCCTTTCTGTGTGAATTTTTAGCACTTTGCTACTTAGAGAGGTACTTTTCATAAACACAGTTTGACAGGTTGTTAGAGAATAGACACTATTTATTGTCCAGCTCTATCCTGATGTAGGTGTTTGTATACATGACTTTGACCCTCTGGTTGATCCTATGACGTGGGTGGTATGATCTGCATTTCTGATAGAAGGTGAAATCGAAGTCTGGTGAATTTAAATAGTTCGTACAAATCTAGCAGAGCCTCTTAAGTGGGAGAGGCAGGATTGGGTCCGAGGAATGTGACTGCTGAGGCTGGCGAGGAGGTGAGGGGCCCTTCTACTAGAGAGCATGTTTCCTGCAGGGCCTCTGGCTTAGGGAAGGTGGGAGAGGCTTGGGCTTCCCCTGTTCTGAGACTTCTGTCCCCCAGGAAGTATGTTCTGCCCCAAACCAGGCTTGTTAGGAGTACAGATCATATCATTTTTGGGTAGAAGATGGAAAATCTTTGTCAATGAGAGTATCATTTGCTAACAGCAAATTAATTGTTAGGAAAAGCTTTGCATTTTGCAGTTGTTATAGGATGGAAAATTAAAAAAAAAAAAGAAAAATTGGGCTGGAGAGATGGCTTAGTGGTTAAGGCACTTGCCTGTGAAGTCTGAGAACCTAGGTTCGATTCCTCAGTACCCACCTAAGCCAGATGCACATAGAAGTGCATGCACCTGGAGTTTGTTTGCAGTGTCTAGAGGCCCTGGCATGCGCTCTCTCTCGCGCGCTCTCTCTCTCTCTCTCCTTTTCAAACAATAAATAAATAAAAAGGAAATATCTCTGATACTTGACAAATGAATTGATCACCCTGTGATCACAGTGGGAGAACATTTGTGTGGTTTGGTAATAAACGCTACAGGATTGCATTTATTAGGTGTGTATGATAATACATTTGCAACATGGTAATTCATTCATTTATTTATTTATTTTTTAAAAGAGTTATTTATTTACAAGGAAAGAGAGGGGGAAAGAGAAAGCTACGCCTGCCCTCTTGTCACTGCACACGAGCTGCAGATACAGGAGCCACCCAGGCTCTCAAGCTTTGCATGCAAGTGGTTTTACCTGCGGAGCTAGCTCTCCAGTCCCCAATCTGTGCATTAAACAGATGTGCAATCTCAGCTTTTTTTTTCCATAAATTTTTATGGAACTGAGGGCTCAGTGCATGCCAAACAAGCTCTGTACCACAGAATTACTCCCATAGCCCAAGTCTTCCAAAGTTGGCGTTCATACTCTTGACACAGTCATTAAACATGCCTTTTGGCATGTTAAAATATTATATATGCTTGAAAAAGGGTAAAAATTTAAAAATTCTGGGGCTGTAGCTGTAGCTCAGTTAGTAGAACACTTGCTTACCATCTGTGAAGCCTTGGGTTCTACTCTTGGCACCACATAAACTGGGTGCGTGCATGCCATCCCAGCACTCAGGCAGGAAGATGAGAAGGTCAGGGTTATTGTTGGCTGTGCAGTATTTCAGGCCAGCCTGGGATAAGTGAGATCCTGTCTCCCAAACATACTAAACAATAATAAAAATAAAATGCTCCCAACAGTATGAGTTCTCAAGGCTGTTTCTTCTAGATCAGGGCATATAGTTATGTTAGAAATTTTATTCTACAACTGAGCATGATGACTCATGCCTATAATTCCAGCACAAGGGAGGCTGGGATAGGAGAATCACTGTGAGTTCAAGGCCAGTGTGGACTATAAAGTGAGTTCCAGGTCAGTCTCAGCTAGAGTGAGACCCTGCTTTCAACAAAGAATAAAAAAGGATTTTATTTTAGTAGAGAGTCTTATTTTTTTAAAAAAATTTTTTTTTTGTTCATTTTTATTTATTTGAGAGTGATAGAGAGAGAAAGAGGCAGATGGAGAGACAGAGAGAGAATGGGCGCGCCAGGGCCTCCAGCCACTGCAAACGAACTCCAGATGCGTGCGCCCCCTTGTGCATCTGGCTAACGTGGGACCTGGAGAATCAAGCCTCGAACCGGGGTCCTTAGGCTTCACAGCGCCTAACCGCTAAGCCATCTCTCCAGCCCGAGAGTCTTATTTTTATTGTTTTGTTGTTAATTTCTGGAGAATAATGACCCCGAGATGAAGCAAGTCTTTTAAATAGAAAAATTTGCAGGTTTAGTAAATGTCATACACTAGTATGTGGTGAACCTCAGGCTATAGAAATAGAAGACATGTCCTTGTGTGAGGTGGCTGGGCATGCCTGTAGACTCCAGGATGGCACACTTTAGTTCCTGCATGGGCCAGCTTTTGCACCAACAATTTAGGGGCTAATTGGTTATGTATTTATTTTCTTTTTTTTTCTAGGTAGGGTCTCACTCTAGCCCAGGCTGACCTGGAATTCGCTATGTAGTCTCAGGGTGCCTCGAACTCATGGTGATCCTCCTACCTCTACCTCCTAAATGCTGGGATTAAATGCATATGCCTGATGGTTTTTAAAATAAATTTTTAGCTAAAAATGAAGGAGCCAGATATAGTAGTGTATGTCTTTAGCCCCTGAACTGAGGCTGAGGTAGGAGGACCACTATGGGTGGACACCAGCCTAGGGCTACAGAGTGAGTTCCAGTTCAGCCTGGGCTAGAGTGAGACCTAAAACAAACAAACAAAAAAGCCCAGGAGTATTTTGAAGGTGCTTTAACACAGGAGTTTGCCTCTGAAGGTGCACGCCTATCTAAGTCACTAATATGTGTCTGTTACTGTAGTGTGATCAACAACATGATCTTTTGAAGTAAATACCTGTGGAATGGTTACATCTTTACATCTGGCTGATTGACATGTGTGACTTCACAGTTGTCATTAAAAAAAAAAAAATATATATATATATATATATATATGTATATATATATATATATTTATTTATTTACTAGCAGAGAGAGGATGAAAGAGGGAAGGGCATGCCAGAGCCTCTGGCCACTGCAAATGAACTCCAGATGCGTGTGCAACTCTGTGCACCTGGCTTTATGTGGGTACTGTCAGGCTTTGCATGTGACCACCTTTGACCACTGAACCATCTCTCCAGCTTCCAGTTGTCATTTTTTGTGGCAATAGTGTATGTCTACCATATATATATATATATATATATATATATATATATATATATATAGAGAGAGAGAGAGAGAGAGAGAGAGAGAGAGAGAGCGCGAGCGAGCGCGAACGCACACACACACAGAGTACAGTCTATTGTCATTTGTCACTGGCACCTTGTGGAGCCATAGACTCTCTTCTGCCCAGACACCATCTGTCTCCACCCTCCTGCCTGCTGCCCTAGCCCATCAGCTGCTGGTAACCGCCCTCTACTGGTGGATGTGTTATGGTAAATATGTTTAAAAATTTATTTTACTTTATTTTTATTTATTTGTTTATTTGAGGTGTGTGTAGGGGGGAGAATGAATGCGCCAGGGCCTTTGGCCACTGCAAATGGACTCTAGACGCGTGTGCCACCTTGTGCATCTGGCTTATGTGGGTACTGGGGAATCACACCTGGGTGCTTTGGCTTTGCAGGCAAGCCCCTTAACTGCTAAGCCATCTCTCCAGCCCTATGGTAAATATTTTAATTTGCCTGGACCATGTAAGTCTTACTCTCACATGAGCAGTGTTAGAGAGCAAAGCTGTCTGTGAGAGCCGCTGGGCCCCAGTGAGGTGCAGGAGTGAGTCTGTTGACTGGCCTGAGCAGCTGTGGTTGCTGCTCAGCTGTCAGTCATCTGGTTTGGCCAGACCTAGCTCTTTGCTGCTGTGTTCTTGGGGTCAGAGTGTCTGGGATCCCTTTGACAAGCATAGACATGCCATTACTCTGAGCAAGTTTGCAGGCGGCTACGAACACCTAGGGAGTCTGCCAGGGTGCTATATATGGCAGGGAAGGGGTACACCGGGAGTGGCTGCAGGCCCCTAGCCAGGAAGCGGCTTAGAGCAACCACGGATCACTGGGGAAGCTCACAGAGGCTCCAGTTTTCCTTTTCCCTCCTCCAGCCTAGTCATTGATTCTTGGTGATGATACGCAGGTTGACTCTTCTTGTTAAGAGTAACAGTCACGGGCTGGAGAGATGGCTTAGCTGTTAATGTGCTTACCTGCAAAGCCGAAGGATCCAGATTTGATTCCCCAAGACCCATGTAAGCCAAATGCACAAGGTAGCACATGTGTCTGGAGTTCGTTTGCAGCAGCAGAAGGCCTTGCCTGGCACACCCCAATCTCTCTCTCTCTGCCTCTTTCTCTCTAAATAAATAAAAAAGAAAATTAAAAAAAATATAAAAAAAGAGTAACAATTGCTTCAGCTCTGTTGCCCATTGCTGGTCTGCACTGATGTAAAAATCTGTCACAGCTAGCCAGCATGTTTGCATGGTTCAGAGAAGGGAGGTTTCAAATTCTGGAGCTTGGCTGGTGAAGATTGTAGTTCTGTGGTCTGTATGAATTGCCCGGGCATTGCAGAATCATGTAAATTTCAGCGCATTTAGAAGGTGAGTGTGAGGCGTGCTGATTTGAGCTTGAGTCTTATGAGGATGTGTTTGTTCCATACGGTCACATCAAAGAAGCTGGTGCAAAGCTGAACCCCACTGTCTCCAAGATGGCCCAACCGCTGGGGGCCATTCATTGGTCCTGGCAGGAGGCTGACTGACACTGCGAGCTTCCCTAGGGTCTGGACAAGCATGGTGGCCTGGAGAGACAGTCTGCCTGGCCCTGGCCCTTCCCAAGGCTTTCTGATTGGCTAAAGAGAATGGAGACTTAATGAAAAGACAACTTTTCATAGATATCTACTAGTTGCAATGCACAATTTATTGTACAGTCCTGTTTTCATGTGTATATGTATGTTTGTGTGTGGGTGCATTTGTACACAGATGCATGTACGTGTGTGTAGGTCAGAGGTGAACATGATGTATCATCTTCAGTCTGTCTCAACCTTATTTTTTATTTTGTTTTTTTTTTTTTTTTTTTCTAGGTAGTGTCTTGCTCTAGTACAGACTGACATGGAATTCACTCTATAGTCTCAAGGTGGCCTCAAACTCATGACAATCCTCCTGCCTCTGCCTCCCAAGTGCTGAGATTAAAGGCGTGTACCACCACGCCCAGCTCAACCCTATTATTATTTTTTATATTTTATTTATGAGAGAGAGAGAGAGAGAGAGAGAGAGAGAGAGAGAAAAAATGGGCCTCTAGCCATTGCAAATTAACTCCAGATGCATGCACCACCTTGTGCATCTGGCTTACATGGGTACTGGAGAATCAAACCTATGTTCTTAGGCTTCACGGGAAAGCGCCTTAACTGCTAAGCTATCTCTTTAGCCCATCACTATGTTTTTTTTATTCTAAAATATGACATTTATTATCACAAGTTTCATAAAAACACACAGCTTTTACAAAAATTTTTTTAATAGAAAAATATCTGACTACATTGTGATTATTTGTGGGAACACCACATTATTGCTGTACCTTCAGCTAAACTTTTGAAGAAACTAATTTTCATAATCAGAATATTCAGAATTTACCTCAGCCTGTCTTTGGAAAGCAGCTGTGATGTGTTCTGAACAGACCCGAAGCGTTTGCTCTTATAACTTGCATCCCCACTACTGGTGGGTCGTGTGTGCCATCACTGTATTTTTTAAGACAGGATCTCTCACTGAACTTAGCACTCATTGACTTGGCTAGACAAGCTATCCAGCAAGCCCTAGGGATGCTCCTGTCTCCTCCTCCCCAGCTGTGGGATTCCAGGTGCACAGTGCCATGCCTGGCTTCTGTGTGGGTGCTGGGGATCCAAACTGAGCTCCTCGTGCCCACTGAGCCACCTGTAGTTTCCCTGTAATGCTTTTAACCCACCTGATGAAGTGTGTGTTCATTCCACATAGAGGAAAAGGAGACTTGTTGGTTTTAATAAATGACTTGAGTCTTGGGCCCAAGACTGTGTGACTCCAGAGCTGCTATCAGAGAGGCCCCACATTGGGACTGTGTGGCCCACAGTTTCTAATGCATGCCTCTGCCCTTCCCTCTTGCTATTTTAGAGGTTCTTCATATGGACAGAGGGGCCTACCTGTATCCTTTCCTGTCCTCTTCTGAAAAATTGTTTTTCAAGCATATGTATCTTTTAAAGCTAGTAGGCAGCGTGGAAGTGAGCCAAGTGGTGTGTTTTTGGCAGTTTCTGTTTCTAGTGTGACTGGTGCAGAAAACCCCTGTCCATTTCTGGTGCTCCTGCAACTGTAGCAATGGAGATGGTTGGGCCACTCCTCATTGATGGGGCTCAAGGTGGCTCATTACAGTATCAGCTCTGAGTCTCCCCCATGTGATATCTTCTGATGGGGCTCAAGGTGGCTCATTACAATGTCAGCTCTGAGACTCCCCCGTGTGATATCTTCTGATGGGATGGGGCTTAAGGTGGCTCATTACAGTGTCAGCTCTGAGTCTCCCCCATGTGATATCTTCTGATGGGGCTCAAGGTGGCTCATTACAGTGTCAGCTCTGAGTCTCCCCCATGTGATATCTTCTGACCTAATGATGTAGTTTTACTGCCTGGACTTGAAGTGAACAGAGAAACTGAATTAAAGCAAAGGACTTGCACTGTGAGGTCTGTGAGGTGCAGACCTTGCACGGGTGACATTTGAAGTGCCAAGCCTTAGATCTAGGAGCCAGGAGAAGGTCTGGTGTGGTAGTAGATTTCACTGTTTCTAGGATACTTGCTGTTCATCAACAAGATGGAGCTGTCATATGCATTTTCATTCTTACAGGTTGAGGGGGTGGCGTCAACAGAAGTCAAAGCACATTGAAAACTAAAAAGCTAGGTGCTAATGTGTTATGCTCTTAAGTATTGCAGTGGGCTGACTTGTTAGGAAGTTGCCTTAGGTCACACCATATGTTTTATTTTCTGTCATTAATGCACCAGTGGTTCCCAAGGCTTGTTTGTAAGAGCCAGACCATATTTTTCAAAGTATTACAGCCTTCTTCTGCCAACTTCTCAGTGCTGTTGGCCCATGAGATCTCTCTTTGCAACGCAACCCCTGCTGATGCATGCACGATGCAGAATAACAGCCAGCCAGGATCTGCTGACCCCAGGGAAGGGGCTCACAGTGTGCTGGTGAGCATGGGTCAGAGGTCCTGCGCCGACCATGACCATGGGCATATCTGCACTGGCCCAGTGCTCTTCTTGTAGATTGGAGGCATGTTGGTGGGCCATCTGGAGCTATTAGAATGTTTATAATGTACAAAACTCACTGACACAAGAACTGGGTGTTCCTTTTCTTGTTCATTAAGGATTTTCCTTTAAGACTAAAATAAATGCATGTCTTGTGCAGACATATCTGTGGGCTTTGCCAAAGGCAATAACTACTTAAAATTCAACATTTTGTTGCATTTGGAATGTGTAGTGTTGAGTAATACTCTGGCCTGTTGATGTGTTATCTGCAAATAAACTAGTTCCATCAAACATATTCTTTTCAGATTGGTGTTTGTTTTTTGAGGCCTGGTCACACTCTAGCCCAGGCTGACCTGGAACTTATTCTGTAGCCTAGGCTGGCCTCCAGCTCGTATCCTCCCAAGTGCTAGGATTAAAGGCATGAGCCACTTGGCTGGCTTTACTGTCCATTTTTTCTCCCCCTGGGGCTGGAGATGTAGATCAGTATTTTCACCATGAACAATGTCCTGGGTTTAGTCCCCACAACTGCATAAACTAGTATAATGGGACATACATGAAGTCATAGCACTCAGGAGGTACAGACAGGGCACTCAGCCTTAGCTATATAGTAAGTTTGAGGCTAGTCTGGTCTCAATTTTTTTTCCTGTCAGTAAATTCTGTGCATTTATAGTTCTGATTAAAGAGAGGGATGTTGCATGCTCATGATACATGGATGTAGTGATGTTTCTGTATAAGTACATAGAAAGTAGAAAGTCAGCTTTCACATTTACAGACTTTTAGACCACTCTTTATTTTGCTTGGTGTAATTGATAAGCAGACTTAACTGATTTTATTATGTTGTGAAATAAGAATCTTAGTTTTATTTCTGTTCTAAAAGACTCCATCTGGAGGATGACTTTTTGTTACTATGACATTAGAAGGTTGATGAGGGAGATATTTTGAAGCTTCTAGACAGATTGATAGAACCATGAGGAGAAGAAGATAGGGAGAAGTGGAAGACTTGAGATTGGGTGGGAGGGCCTCACAGGATAACTCAGCTCTTCTTACAATGCTGTCAGCAACTGCTGACGGAAACTTTTTTTTTTTTTTTTGAGGTAGGGTTTCACTCTAGTCCAGGCTGACCTGGAATTTACTATGTAGTTTCAGGGTTGCCTCGAACTCACAATGGTCCTCTGATCCTCCTACCTCTGCCTCCCAAGTGCTGGGATTAAGGGCGTGCATCACCAGGCGAGGTTTGTAACCATTTTTCTCTATGTGGCCAAGTAATTGACAAAGGACGTTTTCTTAGGGCACTGCCCCTGATTCTGAAAGTTGATGACATGGAATACTGTAGTCCTGAAGGACCACATCCACCAGTGGCTTTCAGAGCACCTCTGTCTCCTTGGATGAACTTGTCTCAGAATCTGGCAGAGCCCAACTTGTTCTGGTGAGTGGACAGCCTCTGTCTCTGTCTCCCTACTCCCACTTGGATTGGTAGAAATGCGGAAGAGGCAGGGAGCTCTTCCTTCTTGCAAGGGTTTCACATTCCTTCCCTCCCCCTCTGTGGGGTAGTGTGTGTGTGTGTGTGTGTGTGTGTGAGGTGCCTCTTGCCAGCTGCTGTCTTTGTGTTTTCTCTCCCGGAGGACATCTGGCACCCCGCATCCCCTCCCGCTCGCCCCTGCTCCTCTGGGAGCCTGCTGGAGTCCCAGGCGCCACGAGCTGAGCGAGCAGGAAGGCTGAGACCCGTGCTGTTCATTGTCCCTGCCTCCTGTTCTTCTCTGTGACTCCTGGTTTCTGTGGAAGAAGAGAATGTTTTCCATGAAGGGGATGCTTTTGAAAACACCCTGTTTGTAGGTATACTGGCCTTTGTTCTCTGCTCACTCAGTGTGAGATGTCAGGTTCATGGTGTAGGATATGCCTTAGTTCAGAGAGAGCCACTGTGATCTTCTGTGTCACTCTAGTGCCCCTCAGGACAGCGCTGAGGTTGATGGCAGTGTCAGGAGATTCCTCCAGGGCAGCCGCTGGGACCTGCACAAAGTAGGCTCCTCCAGGACCCTCTGGTCCTGTGGCTCTCTTCCCTTCTCCCAGTGCTCCTGTGGTCGCAGCCCGAGGATGCTCACCTTGTGAAAGCCCTCAGCAGGCCTTGAGGTGTTTTCAGCCTGTTTCCCTGTGTAGTGCAGGCTAGTCCTGAACTTTTAGGCTCAAGCGGTCCCTTTGAGCCTCCTGAGTGTCAGGGATGAAGGTGCAGCAGGGCGAGGTACTTAAACTCCTGACCCTCCTTCCTCTACTCCTGGGGCTCAGACTACAGGTTCATGCACCATGCCTAGCTTGGGTGTATTTTTTAAAATTAATATTAAGAATATTTTCTTTTCTTTTTCTGAGACAGTGAGAAAGAGGCGGGGTGGAGTGGGGGGGGGGGGAGAAAGACAGGCGTGGAGAAATGGCCATGCCAGGGCCACTGCAAGCAAACTCCAGACACGTGTGCCATCTTGTGCATCTGGCTTAATGTGGGTACTGGGGAATCAAACCTGGGTCCTCAGACTTCGCAGACAAATGCCTTAACTGCTAAGCCATCTCTGTAGTTCAATTAAAATTTTTTTAAAGACCATTGTGGAAGAGATGGCAGAAAGAATATAAAAGCCAAAGGAAGGGAAGGAGTGCTTTGCAATGCTGTCTTCCAGACACAGAGTCTCTGTGGCACTTGTGACCTCACAGTTGCTGATGTGATCTATACAACATCTGCATACTAAGAGGATAGAAAAAATGATGACATCAAAATAGAAGAGAGATTAGTTGAGCAGAAGAGGGAGTCAGTGGAGGAGAGATTTGGGAGGGGGGAAAAGGGAGGTGGTAGGAGGGGATTATGATCATGGTATATTGTGTTTTGTATGGAGGTTGTCGATAAAAGGTTATAAAAATTACATTGGTTTTGTGTGTGCGGGGGGGGGGCGGGGAGGCACACTAGAGTCTCTTGCTATTATAAATAAATGACTTTCTGGCTTCATGTGGGTGGCTGGGGAATTGAACCTGGTCCCATAACCATCTCCCCAGCTCCTTAAGTGTATTTTTGTATATTTGGCTTTATGTGAGTATGGGGGAACTGAACCAGGGCTGGCAGGCTTTGTAAGCAAGAGCCTTTACCTGGTGAGCCACTTGAATAGCTCTTAAGTGTATTTTTTAAAAAATAAACTTTGGAATAGTTTTAGGCTTATAGGACTGTAATAGAAATGTACTAAGAGAAACCCTCACCCTGGACCCCTTGCTGATATCTCACATTACAATGATGCTTTTGTCCAGGCTAAGGAATAAGCATTGGCAAGTTCTTCACTCAAACTCCAGACTTTAGTTAACAATTTTCACCATCAGGAACGTTTCCATTCTATAATCCAGTGCAGTTGTCAAATTTATTTTATTTTAAAAAACATTTGTTGAGTCAGGTGTGTTGGCACATGCCTTTAATCCCAGCACTCAGGAGGCAGAGGGAGGAGGATCACTGTGAGTTGGAGGCCAGGCTGGGACAACAGAGTGAGTTCCAGGTCAGCCTGGGCTAGATTGAGACCCTATTTCAAATGAAACAAGATGAAAGCCATTTCTTTATTTGAGATGAGGTGTGCGGAGAGTGTGAAGGTGAGCATGGGTACGCCAGGACGAACTCCAGACAACATGTGGCACTTTACATCTGGCTTTACGTTGGCACTGGGCAATGAAACCTGGACAGTCAGGCTTTGCAGGCGAGCACCTTTAATCACCGAGCCATCTCTCCAGCCCCCATCAGGTTTATTTTAATAGAACTTTACACATGACTCAGTGACTGGTAGTTTTGTTTGAGGCTGTGCTGGGAGGGTAACTTCCCTTCTCCCGGCTGCAGTGCGGGTCTTCCATTTCCCATCACTTCATCCAGGTATCCCGGTCCTCCCCGGCCGCTCAGCATCTCCACGCGCACCGTTGCGTGCTGCACTGAGCCTTGTGTGCAGTGCCAGGGGAATCGGGGCGCTCTGCGTGAAGCGACAGCGGTCCTCCTTCCGGCTCAGTGAGGATGCCCCATAGGAATGTTGATGTGCTGTGGGCTTAATACAATTGGGATCTTTCTTTTAGTGCACTGGTTTTCCTAGGCCTAGTGGTACCTGTGAAAGCCTGATCTATCCCTCCAGCTACTTAGACAAAGTTATTTTCCTTAAGATTGAAGATGCATATATCATACTGGGTTCTGAGTGTGTACATGCACATATTTATGTGTGGTGGCAGTAGTCAAGAGACCGTGTTCATTTATGAGTTAAAATTGGCACACACAAAAAAAGGGACAACATGCTGAAGTATCATGGTGTTAATGGAAGGCCCGAGAAAAGAAGTGCCTCACCTATGCAGGAAGTTGAACGAGTGACTGTAATATGTGGTTGTGTAGAACTAGGTTGTTGTAGATCTGAGCCTAGCTATCTTAGGCTATTTTTAGTCCCCTGAATAGTTGCTCATTTTCAACCTCTGTGTTTGGCCTAAAACCCTTGTGACTATTAGGTGAAACCTTTGAAATATATTAATAACTGACTACTATCTTCCACCAAACCAAAAGCTGAGAATGACATTATATAACACGTGAAACCTACAGCAGACTTTATATTGCTCTTTATACCCTTTGTACCTGCTGTCTCCACCAATGTATAGGAAAATTAATTAATGTGTGGCTTTCTTTTTCCCCCTGTACCTTCCACAGTGGAACATGTGCTCTTGTATCTGTTTTCCCAGGCACTCTTATTTGGCTCAAGGGTAACTGGTCTCCAGTTCCCTTGAAGTTGAGAGCCATCGTAGTAGTTTGAATGTGTGTCCCCCATGGACTCAGGTACTTTATCACAGCTTGTAACTTGTGTCTTCAGCCACCTGGCTGGCGGAGGTGTCACTGGGGGTGGGTTAACTTCCAGCCCCGAGTTATGCAGAGAGGCTTGTGCTCTGGGTGTGGTGGCGGGGGCGGGGGGTGGTCCTGTTTGCTGCAGGCTTGTGCTGCTGCTTTTTGGAGTTTGCTGGCCGGTGCTGGTTTCTGTCTCGGCTTGAATTTATGAACGGGAGCCAGCTTCTTCCACCACTGATGTAAGCTTGAAATAAATACCTTTTCCCCATAAAACTGTGTTTGGTTGGATGTTTATCCCAGCATCATGCAACTGTCTACTACAGCCATGTTTTCTTTAAATTTTTTTAAAAAAATTATTTGCAAGGAAAGAGAGATATGAATATGGGCACACTAGCCACTGCAAACAAAGTCCAGATGCATGAGCCACTCTGTGCAACGGGCTTTACATGGGTACCGGGGAATCAGATGCAGGCAATCAGCCTTTGCAAGCAAGTTTCTTTAATTGCTGAGCCATTTCTCCAGCCTCAAGAGCCATGTTAATTATTTTCACATGTGGTGTATCAGTTAACTAGGGTCTCTTGCTGCTGCAGTAAAATGCCTGTCAAGTTTTATGTGAGTGACTGGGGAATTGAACCCAGGCCAACAGTCTTTGCAAGTAAGCAACTTTGACCACTGTCCATCTCTCTAGGCTCCTAGCATATTTTCTTTCTTTCTTTCTGTCTGTCTGTCTGTCTGTCTGTCTGTCTGTCTTCTTTATTTGGAGGCAGAGTCTCACTTTAACCATGCTGATCTGAACTCTGTATTTCTAGGCTGGCCTTCAACTTACAGTGATCCTCCTACCTCTGTCTCCCAAGGGATTAAAGGTGTGCCACCACATCTGGCCATACTACTTTTCTTGTGAATGAAGATAGTCATTATAGCCTTATATTTTTCAATTTTGTAGGTTAAGATTTTTTTTTTTTGGTTTTTCGAGGTAGGGTCTTGCTGTAGCCCAGGCTGACCTGGAATTCACTATGTAGTCTCAGGGTGCCCTCAAACTCACAGTGATCCTCCTACCTCCACCTCCCGAGTGCTGGGATTAAAGGCATGCACCACCACGCCCGGCTAAGAATTTTTTTGTTACCACTATAGTGTATATGATGGTCTTTATTCAGTAATTGTGTGTATTACATATGAACATTTTATTTGATTGTCTCCTCTTCACTGTGTGAATAGTGAGGCATTCCCACCCCATGGTCATGGGTGTGGCTGAATAGACACGTGACTGGCCAATCACGTAACAGCACCCTGCCAGTCATCCTGCTTATGGGGGGAGAGGGTGGGGACAGGATGTGGGAATGATGCACCCATGCAGGGCTCCTGAGGACACAGAGAACAGGCAGAGGTGGGAGGTGTTTTCCTGGTAGTTAGAGATAGTGACAGCCCCAACTCTCACAAGAAGATGTGATTGGCCTGTTTGAATACCTCCGTGGGAACTGCTGGGGGTGGGTAGAGGCTGCACAAATCACTGTGATAAGGAAGGTCATCTGGTTTAAGGGACTTTATTAGGGATGGAGTATAAGAAAGGACCTTGAATCTTTTAGTACCACACCTATGACTTGGCTTGGGAAAATATTTCTTTTTAAAAAAGTTTTTAGTAGCCTGGAGTGGTGGCGTACGCCTTTAATCCCAGCACTTGGGAGGCAGAGGTAGGAGAATCACCATGAGTTCAAGGCTGCCCTGAGACTACATAGTGAGTTCCAGGTCAGCCTGGGCTAGAGTGAGGCCCTACCTCAAAACCTCCCCCCTAAAAAATTTTATTGGCAACTTCCATAATTGTAGAAAATAACCCATGGTAATTCCATCCCTCCTCCCATTTTCCCCTTTGAAACTCCACTCTTCATCCCTTGGGAAAATATTTCTATAGAACATGTGAAGAAACTATAATTTGTATTCACTCCAGAAAAAGTGCCTACCAAACAAGTACAATGAATGGTATATGTAAAATTACTTTCAAAAATGGCATTATATTATATATTGCCTTGCTGACATGATGTCGGGCAGGCTGGGGATATAGCCATGT
Organism: Dipus sagitta; assembly: GCA_036346955.1. Classification (NCBI taxonomy): domain Eukaryota; kingdom Metazoa; phylum Chordata; class Mammalia; order Rodentia; family Dipodidae; genus Dipus; species Dipus sagitta. The sequence continues at coordinate 159,386,583 of CM070773.1, forward strand.
GACAGAGCCCTTGTCTAGCATGAGTAAGGTAATGGGTTTGATCCTCACACCCCAGCAACAAAGTACAAGCACAGTGGACTTTGAAATACATTTAAAAAGAGGGTTAATGGCTTAAGTCATTTTCTGCCAGAAAGGTTGTGGTGAAAACCTTTCTGAATATGAAATTGTGTGTGCCCATTTCACTCAGAGAACTCTCTGAAGCCTATTCCATTTGGCTAGTAGTACTTTGATAGGCATTGCTGATGAAGTTGGAGATGGGCTGATGAAACTGGAAGCCAGTTTGAGAGCTGGCAGGCAGGTCTTTAGAATTGGAACAGATCACTTTGAGGAGGCAGAATGAGGGATAAGACAGAGAATTTAGATTGTGGTGAGTTACCCTGGACTTCAGTTTGCATTTAGGAAGAGACTGATTATTACTGAATGCCCACAGTACTGTAGTCCCCCAACCTATAGGCAACTAGTCCAAGACCCCAGTAGATTTCCAAAACCATAGGTAGTCCTGAGCGCTGTGTGTGCTGTAGGGTTCCACGTCCGTGGATTCACCCAATCACAGTGGAAAATGATTGAAAAAAAAATTGCATCTGTACTGGTACAAGTAGACTTTTCTCTTCATGATCTCCTATACAACAGAACACAACTACAGCTGACCTAAGATCAGCGTTGTATCAGGGCTTGTAGGTTACCTAGAGCACGTTTAAAGTGCATGGCAGTATGGGCATGGGTTACAGCGAGCACTGAGCCATTCTGTGGGAACATTTGCACACTCACAGATGTAGAGATCTATTTGGAGTCCTGCAGCCACTTCTCAGGATACTGATGGATGACTAAGAGCCATAAGTATTTATGAGATAAGATGATTAAAACAGTATAGACTAGTAAAAGTTTTGTAAATGTGGTCTGTCTCTGGGGCTGGAGAGATGGCTCAGCGGTTAAGGTGCTTGTCTTCAAAACTTAATGACCTGGGTTTGACTCCCCAGGACCCATGTAAAGCCAGATGCACAAAGTGGTGCATGCATCTGGAGTTTGTTTGCAGCAGCTAGAGGGCCTGTTATGCCTATTCATTCATTCTTTCTCTCTCTCTCTCTCAGCTTGCAAATAAGTAAAATAAAAGGTTCTTTTTAAAAAAAAATGGTCTATCTCGAAAATTAAGACAAGTAGTAATGTTATCAGTCTTTGGTTGAAACTGTAGAGAACAAATCCCTTGTCAGAGATGATGGGGCTGTATTTCAGGGTGTGGAGGGAACTTGCACAATCATTCCTCTAACGGTAATGTTAATATTTTGCTAATGTTCTGCTAAAAATACTGTGGCATCTTCACACCTCTGTTGTGTGGAATTTTCCTGTAGGATACAGGAGACGCTTGGGGCAGAGCAGATGCACATCTTATCTTTCATCAGATGTTGACCCCTTGTACTGAAAAGGGGAAGTTACTTCCTCACCTGAATACTCAGTTATCTATTACCAATGTAACCAACTGGATAGTCAAAGTTGGTATATCTTTGTTGCTTTATTTTTCCCTTTTCATTTTCTCATGTTAATGTCTTCTACAAAATTTTCCATGTGTCCTTTTCTTCTTTTGATTTTTTTATTTTTATGTATTTATTTGAGAGAGAGAGAGAGAATGGATATGGGTGTGCCAGAGCATTCAGCCACTGTAAACGAACTCCACATGCATGTGTCACCTTGTGCATCTCGTTTACGTGGGTCCTGGGGAAGTGAACCTGGGTTCTTTGGCTTTGCAGGCAAGTGCTTTAACCATGAAGTCATCTCTCCAGACCCCCGTTTTTCTTTTGAGTTGTGTTTCTCATAAGCACTTTACAGTAGCAACTTTAACTTTGATATACATAGAAAATATATTTACCCATTATTTATCTTTTTGGATTATTATTTTTTTTAAATTTTATTTTACTTTATTTTTATTTATTTATTTGAGAGAGAGAACGAGAAAGAGAGAGGGAGAGAGAGAATGGGTGCGCCAGGGTCTCCAGCCACTGCAAACAAACTCTAGTCATGTGTGCCACTTAGTGCATCTGGCTTACGTGGGTCCTGGGGAATAGAACCGAGGTCCTTCAGCTTTGCAGGCAAACAGCTTAACTGCTATGCCATCTCTCCAGCTCTTTTTGGATTATTATTATTATTATTATTTTTTTTTTTTGGTTTTTCGAGGTAGGGTTTCACTCTAGCCCAGGTTGACCTGGAATTCACTATGGAGTCTCAGGGTGGCCTCGAACTCACGGCGATCCTCCTACCTCTGCCTCCCGAGTGCTGGGATTAAAGGCGTGCGCCACCACGCCCGGCTTTTTTGGATTATTTTTGAGGCAGGGTCTCATTCTAGCTCAGGATGGCCTTGAACTCAAGGCAATTCTACTACTTTAGCCTCCTGAATGCTAGGATTATAGGCATGAGCCACCATACCCTACTCATTATTTAACATTTTAAGGCTTCATACCGTATTCTGTAGAAAAACTAATTTTTTGGCTTTTGAGATTTAGCACGCAAAATCTTTCTTAATAAGGGCTTGCCTTGACTTGCAAAATATAGTCCCTACTTTAAAATTTAAATGATAACATAGGAAAACACTTAAATCTACTTGAATCTACCACTTGAATGGTGTGAAATTGATTGTGAGGGTGGTGAGGTGTACCCACTTGCCTCTGCCTTTAAGTGGACAGTCGTTTGCCCGTAGCACCTGGAGTCTGTGTTTCATGTCTGTTTTGTGTCGGCTATGTATGGGCGGAACATCGCCGCGGTGAGTTTGTCAGACACTCACGTGCACTTCTGTGCCACTCGTGTTTATCCAGGTGCTTGGCTTGTGTGATGCCAGGTGTTTACTTTCCGGGGCAGCTTCCGCCCTTCTTATTATTCAGAAGGGTTTCTATATGACATTGTCAACCTGGCTGATAAGTCTCATCTCTGTAGGTTTGATAGAATGAGTTGGGAGAATGGGAAGCATCCTTCTCAGTGACTTTGAAAAGCAGGTGGTTTGCTGTGCGCGCCTCCCTTTGTGTGATTGCTTGCTGTGATGGGCTCCAAAAGCCAGTTAGTGGAACACGGCTGGGATTTACTTGCACAGGCATAGCATATAGGTTTATTTATTTATTTTAAATATTTATTTACTTGAGCGGGGGAGGGAGGGAGGGTGGGAGATAGAGAATGGGTACGCCAGGGTCTCTGGTCACTGCAAATGAACTCCAGACACATGTGCCTTGTGCACCTGGCTTACATGGGTACTGAGAAATCAAACCTGGGTCCTTTGACTTTGTAGGCAAGCGCCTTAATGTCTAAGCCATCTCTCCAGCCTTATTTTTTTTTTTTTTAATCTTTTAACGTAGGACTCATGTATCCCATACTGGCCTCAGACTCACTATGTAGCCGAGGTCAAACTTGAATTTCTGATCCTCCTGTCTCTACCTTTGTACTGCTGGGATTATTGGTGTGCTCCAGTATACCTGTGTGGTACTGGGGATCAAACTTAAGTCTGTGCATGCTAGGTAAGCACTCTAGTCATTGAACCAACCCCCCCTAGTACTTACTAGAGTTTTTTAAAAAATTATTATTTATTTATTTTTATTTTTCAAGGTAGTGTCTCACTAGCCCAGGCTGACCTGGAATTCACTATGTGGTCTCAGGGTGGCCTCAAACTCAAGGCAGTCCTCCTACCTCTGCCACCTGAGTGCCGGGATTAAAGGCGTGTGCCACCACGCCTGGCTCCCCACTAGAGTTTTGACCAGGAGAGCTTGTATTGGCTCTGCTTTCTCAGAACAGTGCTTGACCAAAATTCCAGTCAACCATGCTACTAGGTGATTTTTTGGGGGAAATGGGGGCTGGATTATCTTTCTGTTAGTCATGACATAGAAATATGTTTGTATTAAAATCTTAGGCGACTAGTAGAAAAATAAAACGTTATCTTTGTGTCTTCTAACCCCCACCAAACTTAATGCTAAAAGGGAAGAACTCTTTGGAAAGTGCCGGCATTCCCTGGGCAATCCTGGGCGGGCTCCTCTCCTGTGTGCCATTGGGAAGGTCTGCTTAGTCACCTCGTGCGTGGTGTGGAGGGATGCTGCCTTTGCCCTCTGGTGTAAAGTCCACTTGGAGAGAAGCCAGTGTCATCGTCACAGTGGAACATCAGTCGTGGCAGCTGACACAGGTGCATGCCTTGAGACACTTCTTGTTTCCTTGGCAGACTTTGGCCTGGGTGCCTTCACTGCGGGGTCGCTTCCGTTTCCTGGGCTCCTGTTCATGATACTTGTTGTTCTGAGTTCAGTAAGCTTATTTCTTAGCTTATTACCCTCTTGGAAACATTTTCAAATTCATTGTCCTGTTTAGTTTTACTGAAGCCTCGTTTCTGTTGTTAGATGACCTCCAGAGAGTCCTGTAAGAGGTTAGTGATTTTACTGGCAGGTTATTGTTTTAAGTATCTTTGTAAAAAATATTTATTTATTTATTTGAGAAACAGGCAGTGAGAGAGAGAGAGAGAGAGAGAGAGAGAGAATGGGCGTGCCAGGGCTTCCAGCCACTGCAAACGAACTCCAGATGCACACGTTCCCTTGTGCATCTGGCTTAACGTGGTTCCTGGAGAATTGAACTGGGGTCCTTTGGCTTTGGCAGGCAAACGCCTTAACCGCTAAGCCATTTCTCCAGCCCTTAAGTATCTTTTTATGGCCTAAATGGTGCTGCTGTCTTGTGGAGAACCTTAATTTTATAGAACTTACAGCTGTAGGTTTTTGTGCTGCCTTCAGATAGACATGGGAGACTAATCAGTCCACGACATGTGGTGTCTGATCAGCACTGCATTGGGAGGCCACCTTTGACAGCATCCATGTCAGGGATTAGTGTCAAGGACCAGTATCAAAGGCTGTGATAAAACACTAGTGCACAAGAGCAGCTCTGCAAAAGGATCGATTGAAACTTAAAGGGCAGCGGAGGATCTCCTACCAGAATACGTGTGCTTCTGTGAATTTTCTGACAGCTCCACAGCTAGTCCGTGAGAGTTCCCAAAGATGACCAGTCCTAAGTCTACATTTTGACAGTCTTCTGAATCAAAAGACCTTGGCTAAGCAGAGAGAGAGCATAGAATAAAATCACAGCCCAGCTGCTTATGGTGGTGACTCAGTGCCATGCAAGGAGCATCACCATGTGGGCCCGGTTGTGAGATGCACAGCTTAGGCAACACAGTTATGCAACTGAAGCTGATGGAGATGCGTAGCCAGGGCTTCTCCACCCCCATGGCTTCTGGAAGAATACCGCTTCTCTCTATCTGAGACACATTCAGCTAAGTTTGTCTTCAAAACCCCAAGCTGGATTAAGGATGGCTTTGAAGACAAGGGTTATTAGGTTGCAGCAAGCATTTTTTAAAAAATTCTTTATTGTGTACTTTAATATATGAACATATTGCAAATTGGTCATATTCCAATCAGCGTATCCTCTTTTTAAAATATTTTTTTTATTTCTTAGGGAGAGGCAGATAAAGAGAGAGATAATGGATGCTCCAGGACCTCTAGCCACTGCAAATGAACTCCACATGCATGCTCCATTTTGTGCATCTGGCTTTACGTGGGTACTGGGGAATTGAACCTGGGTTCTTTGGCTTTGCCAGCAAGCACCTTAACTGCTAAGCCATCTCTCCATCCCAGATTGTCCTCTTTTGTCCCCTCTCCCCACCCCTATTCCATTAAAGGCCCTTCTCTGTTGGGGGATGGGCATCAGTGATCACTGTATGAATGTACCAGTTAGTTCCTGTGCAGAGGACAAAGCCTTCCCACCCTCTGATAGGCTCTGATATTCTTTGCCCCAACCTCTTCCTCAGTGTTCCCTCAGCCTTGGAGGTTTTATTAGAAATCTCCTCTAGTGTTGAGCTCTCTTTATTTTCTGCCTGGGTAACTTTTGACTCTGTTTGGTCTCTATAGTGAGCTCTGTGGAGCCGGTCCTTAGGCTAGGAGAGCAGCACTCATTTTGAATCGGCCACTTCCTCTGCAGTGTTCTCTGGGCCTTGGTGCGTGTGATAGAGATGAATCAGCACTAGGCTTTCTCTTCTTGTCACTTGGATGCATCTTGGATTTTGGATCTCCCCAGTATTTGTCACCATCTCTAAAAGCAAGACCTCTAACCAAGAGTGACAGCAGCATTAGTCAAAGGGGATAAATGCATATGTTTAGAAGGCTTTGGGCATACCTCTCCATTTAGCCCTTGCACACATACACTTTTTAAAAAAAATTGTTTATTTTATTTATTTATTTGAGAGTAACAGACAGAGAGACAGAGAGAATGGGCACACAAGGGCTTCCAGCGACTGCAAACGAACTCTAAACGCGTGCGCCCCCTTTTGTGTTCTGGGGAATCAAGCCTCGAACCAGGGTCCTTAGTCTTCACAGGCAAGCGCTTAACCACTAAGCCATCTCTCCAGCCCAACACACATACACTTTTGATGTGGTTCTCAGTACCAGGCATGAATTACCTCCCACTGAGTGGGCTTCATATCCAATCAGAGAGAGTAGTTGATTATGCCCACAATTCATGTGCCACTGTTGCACCGGTGGGTACATCTTGCCTGGTTGGTTGATTTTTGCATCTTTTGGGATGCAGTGTTTGCTCACACTGTTGATGACTTTTATCCCTCAGCAGCTTGCATAGCACTTTCTAGAAATATGACAGCGAGCCAGTAGGGAGATGGCTTCTGTGACCACAGCAGTGTTTTCATCTATAGGGTCTTACTTGCAGGGAGCTGCAAGCAGTCGCCATTACAAGATGGCGCTGGCTTCCTGTCTGTGTTGAGGTAAACAACTCCATATTAGGCAGTGCCTTGGCGCCAACCGTGTTCAAGGTATGCGCATGTGCTTGACGCAACCTGTCCCGAGCCTATCCCGTGGCGCCTGGTGGTGGCAAGCTGGTAGCAACCAATCAGTGGGCGCCTCGTTGCACTTCCCTGCTATAAAAGTAGCTGCACATTCCGCCTCCTTGCCCCTCGCCATCAACCCTCCTGTTAACCAAGAGCTCTCCAATAAAAGTGTGATCAAGAAGGATCCTCGTCTTGTGGTTGTTCTTCCCTGCGGGTCAGGGGGCTCGCCGCACTTACTGTCTAGTTTCTGGTGGGTAGCCAAGTGCTTTGACAATGGCTTACATTATTTTTGGGGCTTCACCAGCCTCCCTGACCAACAGCTCACTGAGGGTAAGGGTGGTGAATCTCTGGCACTAGGATTCACCAGCAGCAATCTATGATTTTAGGGTAAAGCTTTCTCCACCTGAGCAGAGTACTTCCACCCACACACTCTCCCTCTTTTTATTTATATTTATATTTATTTATTTATTTGACAGAGAAAGAGGGGGACAGAGAGAGAATGGGCTCACCAGGGCCTCCAGCCACTGTAAACAATCTCCAGACGCATGCACCCCTTATGCATCTGGCTAGCATGGGTCCTGGGGATTTGAACCTGGGTCCTTTGGCTTTGCAGGCAAATGCCTTAACTGCTAAGCCATCCTCCAGCTGAAAGTTCTGTCTTTAAAAAAAAAATTTTTTTTTTACTTACTTATTTGAGAGAGAAGGGAGAGAAAGAGGGAGAGGGAGAGAATGAGAATGAATATGGGTGCACTGAGGCCTCTAGTCACTGTAAACAAACTCTAGAAGCATGGGGAATTGAACCTTTGGCTTTGCCAGCAAGTGCCTTAACATCTCTTCAGCCTCCCCCCCCCTTTTTAATGTAGGGTCTCGCTGTAGCCCAGGCTGACCTGGAATTTACTATGTAGTCTCAGGCTGGCCTTGAACTCATAGCAGGTTCTCCTATCTCTGCCTCTTGAGTATTAGGGCTAAAGGCATGTGTTGCCATGCCCCACTGAAAGTCATATCTTTTAATTAGCTACTGAAGTAAGTTTCTACAGTACTTATCCATATTGTGTTTAGTTTTGTATATCCCTCCCTCCTTTTTCTTTGCTCTCCCCCTTATACTCCCTGTGTTCTGTCCTTATACTTGTCTGTCTACTGTCCCCTCCCCTAGCTTCTTTTCTCTCCAAGCTTCATTCTAGCTTCCTGACCAGCACTACTGGCCCTTATTATAAGTTATAAACAAGTCATACTATTCCAAGTTAGGATCTGCATATGAGAGAGAACATGTGACAATTGCTTTGTCTTTCTGAGCCTGGGTTACCTCACTTAGTATATTTTTTTCCCCTTACTGCTGAAGAGAACTCTGTTGTGTATATATACCACAACTTTATTATCCATTCATCAGTTGATGGGCATCTGGGTTGAGACCCTTTTCTAGCTACTGTGAATAGCGCAGCAATAAACACAGCTGGGCAAGTATCTCTATAGTAAAGGGTAGAGTCTTGAGGGTGTATGCACCAGTTCACACTCCCATCAACAGTGAATAAGGGTCCCTCTTTCCCCCCCACCCTCACTAGCATTGATATTATTTGATTTTTGATGAAAGCCATTCTGACTGGACTGAAATGGAGTTTTAATTTCCATTTCCCCGACGGCTAAAGACATTGAACATTTAACAAGATGCTTATTGGCCATTTGTATTTCATACTCTGATAACTCTCTGTTCAGTTCCCTTCTTCATTTTTGACCGGGTTGATTGATTTTTCATTGCTTAGTTTTTTGAGTCCTTTGTATATTCCAAATATTAGACCTGTTAGATGTATAGCTGGTGAGAAGTTTCTTCCATTCTTTAGGTTGTCTGTTGGTTCTATTAATGGGTTGCTTAGCGGTTTAATAGCTTTTTAGTTGCATGATATCCCATTGGTTTGAGTATTTGTCTTATTCCTTGGCTACTGAGGTCTTACTCAGAAAGTCTTTCCCTATGTCTGTATCTTGGAGTGTTCCCTCTACATTTTCCTCCAGTTGTTTCACAGTTTCAGGTCTTCTATTGAGGTCCTTGATCCATTCAGAGTTGATTTTGTGCAGGGTGAGAGAAAGGGTCTAGATTCATTCTCCTGCAATTAGTTATCTAGTTTCTCTAGCACCATTTGTTGAAAATGCTGTCTTTTCTCCAGAGTGTGTTTTTTGCCTCTTTGTCGAAGGTCAGGTGGCTGTAGTTAGTTGAATTTAGACTGATCTATGTGTCTGTTTTTATTCTACCACCATGCTGATTTTTATTATTGTGGCTTTATGGAATATCCTGAATTAGAATGTCTTGACCACCAGATGAGAACTTTTTTGGCTATTCAAGGTCTTTTGTGCTTGCATATGAATTTTGAGATCATTTTTTTCTATTTATATGAAAAATGGGTTGGAACTGTATTTATATAATGCTTTTGGTAGGATGGCCATTTTCATGATATTAATTCTTCCAATCTATGAGCATGGGAGATCTTTCCATCTTCTGGTATCTTCCTCAATTTCTGTCTTCAGTGTTTTAATGTTTTCATTGTGGATGTCTTTTACTTCCTTGATAGGGATATTCTAAGATACTTGACTTTTTTGGTTATTGTAAATGAGACTATTTTCCTGATTTTTTTCCTCAGTATGTTTGTCATTGATGTATAAGAAGGTTACTTATTTTTGTGTGTTAATTTTATATGCTGCCACTTTGCTGGAAGTATTAATCAGTTTTAGGATTTTTTTGGTGGAGTCTCTTCAGTTCAGAATCATATCTGCAAATAAGGCTATTTTAACTTCTTCTTTCCAATTTCTGTCCCTTTTATTTCCTTCTCTTATTGCTCTAGCTAAGACTTCAAGTACTGTATTAAATCATGGACATCTCTGTCTTGTTTCAGAACTTAGTAGGAATGCTTCAAGCTTCTTCCCATTCAGTATGATACCGGCGTTAGGTTTGGAGTATGTGGCCTTTATTATGTTGAGATATGATACCTTCATCCCTAGTCTCTCCAGTGTTTGTGTCATGAAGGGATGTTATATTTTGTTGAAGGCTCTTTCTGACTTACTGAAATGATCATGTAATTTATATGGTGTATTATGTTTTCAGTTTCCATATGTTGAACCATCCCTGTATCTATGGGGTTAAACCTACTTGATCGAGGTGGATGATGTTTTTGATGTGCTCCTGGATTCTATTTGCAAGGACTTTTGTGTTTAAGGCCATCATGAATATTAGTATGCAATTTTCTCTTTTATTGTTTTTGTCTGGATTTGCTATTGGTGTAATATGGGCTTCCTCGAGGAGTCAGGGAGTGTTCCTCAGTTTTATGAAACAACTCGAGAAGCACTGCCTTCGGTTTTCTATAAAGCCTACAGTTAGCACTCTTGCTGCAAACTCATAAAAGAACTTCCTTGCAGGAAATGGAAATCATTGTGGCTGTGTGTGTGCTCACAAAGTATCGGGGGCCCACAGCTGAACCCTAATATCATCAGGATTCCTCATGCATATCCTCATAGCATCAGGGGTCCACATCTGCATCCTACAGCATCAGGAGTCCACAGCTATTTCCTCACAGAATCAGAGGTTCACATCTGTTTACACTGAAAGACCTCAGGTGTACTTTCGATACCTACTCAGGTTTCATCTTATTATTAAATTTAATTCTCTATTCCTGACCTCAGATCATTAAAATGACCCTGTGCTATGCACAGTGCCAGCTGCGGTTTAGAGTTGGTGAAATCTCCCATGTCTGCAAACTCAGGTCTTTAGTCTCTCGACCAAGGTAACTTATTCCTTTTTGTTAAATATTTTTATTAATTTATTTGTAAGCAGAGAAAGACAGAGAGAAGAGAGACAGACAGAATGGGCATGCCAGGGTCTCCAGCCACTGCAAATGAACTCCAGATGCACACACATCTTTGTACATCTGGCTGTACATGGATACTGGGGAATTGAACCCAGGTCATTAGGTTTTGCAGGCAAGCACCTTAACTGCTGAGCCCATCCCTCCAGCCCAATTTATTCTTTTTTTTTTTTTTTTTTTTTAAATAGAGAAGAGAAGAGAGTGAGTATGGGCATACCAGGACCCTCCTGCCACTGAAAGCAAACTCCGAATACATGCGCCACTTTGTGAATATGGTTTTACATGGGTACTGGGCAATTGAGCGCAGGCCATGAGGCTTTGCAAGGAAGCACCTTTAACTGCTGAGCCATCCTTGTAGCTCAAAGTAATTTATTATTTAGGGAGGGAAAGATTTGGACTTTAGAAAGGGTGAGTTTTGGTTGTACAGCGATCATTTATTGCTAAGAACTTTGTGTCACAAGGGACAAACAGAGGCTAACTAATAAAATGAGTAGAGACATCTTGTCCTTCTTCTGAAGAGTTTATGTCAAATTGATCCTAGCATTTTTTAAAGAGAAGTCAAAAGTGCAGCATATGAAAAACAAAACATGAAAATGGGGTTTTCATTGAGGGAGAGTTTAAAATTATGAGCACAGTTGAAAACATAAAGGTTCACTCAGATGTTTCAGGTCTTAGTTTGGGTAATTTTTGTTTTCTGAGGAGTTTGTCTAGCATGTCTAAGTTGTCACATTCACTTGCATAAGGTTGCTTGTCATGTTCCACAGTTACCCTAATGCCACCACTGCTATTTTCTTTTTTCTCTCTTTTCCAGTACTAAGGACCAAGGCCAGAGCCTGAGATATGCTGGGCCGCTGAGCTGTAGTCCCATTCCTAATCTGTTTGTTTTCGAGGCATGGTCTTGCTCTGTGGCTCTGGCTGGGCTGGAGCTCAACATGTAGACTGGGCTGGGCTCTGGCGCTAGACTTACAGGTGTGTGTCACCACATGCAGTCCCAGTACTGCTTTCTAAATATGATCGGTGATGTTTCTTTTTCTTTGACTTCAGCTGGAGTCTTATCAATTTTCAAGGACTCAGGGTTGCAAGGTTTGTTTACACTGTACATTTGTTTTTTTTTTTTTGTGTGTGTGTAATTGATTTTGCAGATAACTTTATTTCCTTCTCACATTGGTTTAATTTTTCATTTTCCCCTTGCTTTATAAGCATTTAGAGCTATAAATTCCCCATCAGGTTTTAACTGGAATACACAAATGATGATATTGAAACTTTATTATCCTGGTCAGATTTCTAAACCCCATGTAAGTTCTTTTGCCTGTGGGCTCTCTAGAAGATTTCTTTAGTTGTCAAATAGGCAAATACCTAGATATTTCTCTGATGTCTTCTTATAACTTACTTCTCTGGTGCCAGAATATGCACTATGTTTTTTTTTTTTAACATTTCGAAATTTATTAATACTTGTTTTATGGCCCACTGTATGGCTGATCTTGATGAGTGCACTTGAACCCTCTCTGCATCTAAAGCTTGCTGAGACGTTGGATCAAGAGCAGAACGCCGTCTCCAGCCAGGCTGAGCTGGGGGCGGGGGTGCGCATGCCTGTGTGCCACCCGGGTTTCAGGATGCTCTCCCATGCAGGCATGCAGGGATGACTGCAGACCCTTGAAAACTAAGCAGGTGCTCGTAGTCCTTGAAGGGGACTACTTCTCTTCACTAGTTTCTTCCTCAGATTATAATAAATTCATTAACATGCTTTGGGCAACTCAAAAACTGATGGAAATTTGTTACGTCACACTAAGAGTCCATTTCCAGCATAAAGTATTTTATGTAAGATATAGATTCTGGGGATGATAATTTCATAGGTGGATTAATTCTGTTTTGTTTCAAAATGACATTTCACCCACTTTTCTCAGGGAAACTAGAATTTGACGTCTTGAGCTCCTTCTGTTTTATTTGGGAATTTCATAGCTGGGGTGAGGCAGGTTAAATACCACAACATAGGTCCTTCCCACTTAAACATGGTTCATCCCTGCAGGGACTGTATTAGTTTAGCCCAACGATTATGTGGAGACACAAAGAAAATTTTGTTTCAGTAGAATAAGAGTGAACTGAGTTTTACTCCTTTCTAGGTGTTCTTTTTCCTTCTTTCTTCCTTCCCTCCCTCTGTCCCTCCCTTTTGGAGACAGCATCTTCTGTAGCTCAGGCTGGCTTTGAATGCTGCAATGTATCAAGGATGACTTTGAACTCCTGATTCTCCTGCCTCCACCTCCCAATTGCTGGGATTGCGAGCAAATACTAGTAATAAAACCACACCTGGTTTATTTGGCCCTGGGCACCTAAACCCAGGACTTTGTGCATGGCAGACAAACACTTTCCCAACTGAGCTACACCCCCAGCCCTGGATATGTACATGTGTATAGACATACATGCGCGCGCACACACACGCATACACACGCACACACGCAGCGCGCGCGCGCACACACACACACACACACAGAATAGATGGATGGAGAGCTGGGGAGAGATTGTATTTTCCTTGTACTGGATTGCAGTAGATTCAAAATCATGGCAGAGTATAGCCAGGACCCAGAATGTACAGTTACTTCAGTGCTTGTAGTATTAATATATTTTTCACTGTACATTAGGGTGAAAATGGCTAAAGAGGTACTTCTGTAAAAATAGAATTTTGGTCATTGGATTGTTTGTTTAACTCTGCAGTTTAAAGTTTACAAATATTTACTATAGGCTTGGGCAACCATAGGACTCATGAGACCCTGTCTTTAAAAGAAACAAAAACTGAGCTCCAAGGATGAACTCCAGGAGTGAGCGCTACAGGTGTCAGATGAATAGGTGGCAGACCTGTGGCTCATGGTGTGAAGTGTTCCACAGGGTTCGCCTCATCTTGGGTCGTTTTAAGATGTGTACTGACAGTCCTATGACTTGCTCTTCAGTTCTGGTGGAGGCTGTAAAACAAATTAAAATTCTCTAAGGCACATTGGATGGGCCCTGGAGTATTATAGGGTGTATGGGGGGGGGGTTGCTAGGTATGGTATTTTGTTTGTTTATGCCATTTTTAAATTTTTTTTATCTTTTTTACTTTTTGTGGTAGGGTCTCTCTGTAGCCCAGGCAAACCCGAAATTCACTATGTAGTCTCAGGCTGGCCTCAAACTCACAGCAATCCTCCTACCTCTGCCTCTCAAGTGCTGGGATTAAAGGCGTGTGCCACCATGCCCAGCTATGCCATCTTTTTAAATGACATCACTCTAGCCACTGTCACACTGCTTTCCAGCCCCTCTAAGAAACTGTCCCTGGATAATAATGTGAATTTGCTGTGTGTAACTTCCTTTGTGTATTTTTAATTAAGTACAGACCTTTGGAGAACTTAGTAGTTAAGTTGTTTCACTGTAGCAATCCCATCTATAGTGAATCACATAGACTGTTTCTAGATGCTTAGCTTCTTCTGTTCCACATGGGAAATACTTTCTCTGCATAGACGTTTTCAAATAAGTGAGTCATTTCAGCATCATAAGGATTTATGAGTTAAGATTTTCTTTTTTAGATTTGAGACTTTTGCCTGGTATAAAATTAGGATATTACATTAAATATGACAAACTATTATTATTTAAATTAAATTAACAATGCATTTTGTGAACATTTGAACTTTTTAAATTGCTGGTTCTAGGTAATGAGAAAGAAAACAAATAGTTGTCTAACACACCTTTAATTTCAGCACGTGGAGGCTAAGGCAAGAGGATTGCCATAAGTTCAAGGCCAGCCTAGGCTATAGAGTGAGGTCATCCTGGGTTAGAGTGAGACCCTACCTCAACTTCCCTATTCCCCCCCCCCCCAAAGTGTTTACTGCCTCCTATAGTGCTATTATCTAAATTGGACACAATTAAAAACAGGCCGCACTGTGCTACATTTACTACAAGCTGGTTAGTAGCTTTGGGGCACAAGGAAGTATGTGGTTCATGTATGTTGTCATCCTGTCATTGCTTCTTGGTGAGGGTCATGTCAGGATTGAAGAGAAGCTTGCTGCTCCATCATTGTAGTTGGAAGAAGTTGGCATTAGCTGGCTGTTAATGGACTTGTTTTTCTGAATCTGGAGATTAGTTAGAAATGTTACTGGACAATAGCATCTTTAGATACCACTTACTGTATAAAGCCCAGTGTTTCAGAGGTATATTTCTATTTGAGGCACTGTGTAGTTTTGTGGAGTGGCTGAGAAACCTGTACTTGAAAATGTTTTCTGAAAAGTTGTTTTGTTTTCCTGAGGCAGAGTCTCACTCTACTCAGGCTGACCTAGAACTCACGGTGATCCTCCTACTTCAGCCTTCCAAGTGCCGGGACCCAAGGTGTGTGCTACCATACCCAGCTGAAATCTGTTTTATCAATTATAAGTTCTTCCCCCCCCCCCCCAACCTTGAGATAGGGCCTCACTTTCTAGCCCAAGCTGACCTGTGTAATCTCAGGGTGGCCTTGAACTCATATCAATCCACCCACCTCTGCCTCCCAAGTGCTGGGATTAAAGGCGTGCACCACCGCACCTGGCTCATAAGTTCTTTTTGTTTTTGGTGGAGGGGATGGAACCCAGGGCCGAGTGCAGGCTGGGCAAGCGCTCCACATCCTCACATCCTCATATCCTTGGCCCTAACTGCAACTTTGAGGGAGGAAAATGGAGAGGGAATGGCTTATAAGGTGCATTTTCTCAACTACACACCCATTATACAAACCACGAATCCTGGAAGCACCTAGAATTTAATAAAATATACTTACTGATCTTGGTATTTGTTACAGAATGCATTTACAGGAGAGAGGGAGGGAGGGAGGAGTGAATGAGGACACAAACAGAAGAGTGTTCAAGAACAGGGCTGGAAGCATTTTATTCTGAGCTTGGTGTGTAGAGTTGGGAAGGGAGAGGAGAGAGGCCAGAGTAGAAAGAGATCTTGAAGGTTTCACAGCACCCACAAATCACCATACACATGAACTTGGATTTTTTTTTTTTTTAAATTAACACAGCAGTCCTTCTCGTTGTACCAGTTAAGTGAATTTTGATTCCTTTTCAAAGTCCAAGGAAGTAGCTGGGTTTCCTCCGCGTGCACAACTTCAGGTCCTTTGAGGCACGGCCTGTGTGGAGAGGGGGCTTAGACAGCAGAGCTTTCACGCTTTGTCACAGCCCGCCTGAGAAGGTGGAAGGTGCCACTGGTGGCATCGCTGGTACAGACCGCTTTTCCTGAGAAGCGAGAGCCCTGGCAGGGGCAGCTCAACTGACTCTGCAGGCTGGCCTGCCTGCGGCTCCACAGATGCAGCCTGTGAGCTCCAGCTCGCATGTGCCCTGTCCAGCCTCGATCATTGCCTGTGAACTCCTGTGGGCATGTGAGCCTAGCCCTCCACTCTGTAAAGGTGGATGGGTGGTCTGACTTTTTTGGGCCTAAGGGGTAGCCTGTTAAAAACTCAGGGTTTTGCCCTCTTATACAACTCCTTTTCTTCCCAGGTGGGCATGTGGCTGGGACTTTTCTTTGCCTGACTTTGGGTAGCTGCTCCTGGCAGAGTGGGTACTACAGTGGATGCCCATGCCAGTCCTCTGGGAAGGCTGGTTGTCCCCAGGATCTGTGGTAGCAGAAGTCTCCACTCCTATCCTATCAGAGGTTTGTGCTCAGTGAGGAGGAGAAAGTAAGGACAAGATGCCAGCCTGGCCTGAAACAGTGAGACAGAAAAACTTTTGTTTTTAGAAATCATTTGTTGTTTGCTCTGACCCAAGTGTAAAAATCATCACAGCTGAGGACGTCAGGAAGTGGCGTGGCCTATGCTGATGGCTGAAACGCATTTGAAACAGATATCCATGAGGCCTTGATTGATTGCCTGTGCAGATACTTAAAGCTGGAAGGACGTGGCCAAACTTCTGCAGAAATGAATGCTTTGACACTGCAGTAGGCCACTGAGAGTATGAGATTTTTCTTCCCTTTTTTTGGGGGGTGGTGGTGGCTGGGGGGGAACATATGTGTGTATGAGTATGCATGTGTGTATGGGTGCATGTGTGTGCATGGGTGCATGTGCAGTTGGACCAGAGGATAGCCTTGGGTTCCATCCTGAAGAATGCCATCACCTCCTTTTGAGACAGGGTCTCTCATTGTCTTGGCACTCACCAATTATGCTAGACGAGGTGCTTAGTAAGTCTCAGGGATTTCCCCCCCTCCCCCCCTCCCCGTGCTGGGATTACGGGTGTGTACCACCACACCCAGCAGCATTACGTGGGTATGGGAACTCTACTTAAGTCCTCATGCTGTGAAGCAAGCACTTTATCCACCGAACTGCTTCCCCTCCCCTCCCCTCTCCTCTCCTCCCTCCCCTCTCCTCCCTTCCCCTCTACCCTCTTTTAATACAGTAGTATTAGTCCATGTCAGTTAAGTATTGCTTTAGGTGTTTTGGAGAAGTTGTGTGTTCACACAACAGCTTTTGTTATGCAGCCCCAAGGTTGGGTGGCAGAGTGCTCAAGCCTGGTTTTCTGTTGCTATCACTGGGTTCAGTGGGTCTAGGGTGGCCTGGTGGGCAGTTAGTTCACGAGGTGTTTCTGCTGCAACCAGGGTGAGACCCATCAGCGCGTCCCTCAATCCCTTATAAGAGACATTGGCACTGGACATTCATGTCCTCCTTCCAGAAGACTTCACAGTATAAGACATGAGTGTGCACAGCTGAGGACATGGGGCCCTTGGAAGATCCTGGCCCATTATGATAGCAGCCAGTTCTTTGTGCAGTGACTAGTGACCATGAGCTGTTCGCAATACTTTCAGCATTTTGGTTTGTCTAACCCTTTTAACAACTCTGCCAGTTGGGTGATCTCATTACACTTCTGAGAGGCAGAAACTAAGGCAGCCGGGGTGAAGTGTTCCTTTGGTCCAAGCCTTCAGGCTCAGCTCCTCCTGCTGCTGAAGGAGCTACTATGTCCCCCATCACCATGCTTCACAGAAGCCATGCAGCCTAGGAGCTGATTTTGCAGGCTCTGCCATTCCTAGCTTGGTGTTATCGCCCTTGTAGCACAACACCCACTAAAGGATGTGATATTTTGGGAGTGTTCATAGAAAATATTTTGGGGCTGGAGAGATGGCTCAGCAGTTAAGGAGCTTGCTTGCAAAGCATAATGACCCAGGTTTGATTCCTCAGTACACACATAAAGCCAGATGAACAAAGTGGCACATGTATCTGGAGTTCGTTTGCAGCAGCTGGAGGCCATGGCATTCCCATTCTCTCTTTCTCTCTGCTTGCAATTAAATAAAAATATTAAGAAAAAGGAAAATTCTCATGTGCTCTGCGTTTTATTTTGAATTGATACATATAATTGCATAGATTAACAAAGTGTGTCTAATTTTCTGGTTTCTAGGTTTAATGACTATTGGCTGATTTAATTAAGAAATACTTATTTTTGGGGGCTGGAGAGATGGCTTAGTGGTTAAGGCATTTGCCTGAGGCACCTAAGAACCTAGGTTCGATTCCCCAGAACCCATATAAAGCCAGATGCACAAGGTGGCGCATGTGTCTGGAGTTCATTTTCAGTGGCTGGAGATCCTGGCGCACCCATTCTCTCTCTTTCTTTTTTTTTTTTTAAATTTTTTTTTTAAATTTTTTTTTGTTTATTTATTTAAGAGTGACAGACAGAGAGAGAAAGAGGCAGTTAGAGAGAGAGAGAGAGAATGGGCGCGCCAGGGCTTCCAGCCACTGCAAACGAACTCCAGACACGTGCGCCCCCCTTGTGCATCTGGCTAATGTGGGTCCTGGGGAATCGAGCCTCGAACCGGGGTCCTCAGGCTTCACAGGCAAGCGCTTAACGGCTAAGCCATCTCTCCAGCCCCATTCTCTCTCTTTCTATCTGCCTCCCTCAAATAATAAAATAAAATTTAAGAAGAAATATATATTTTCACTGTAGTATTTCCTGTGCTTATTTTTGTGCTGTGCTATGATTTGTTTTCTGGCATCTTCAGAGTGCCTGTTTACTTGTCTCATAAAAACTTGAGTTTATTCATGTTTCTGGTTAAAAGCCTCCCTTGCTGGACATAAACTTTCCATTAAGAGTGCTTTTTTTTTTTTCCCCCTCCCCTGAGGTAGTCCAGGCTGACCTGGAATTCACTATGTAGTCTCAGGGTGGCCTCGAACTCACAGTGATCCTCCTACCTCTGCCTTCTGAGTTCTGGGATTACAGACGCCACCACGCCCGCTCCAGAGTGATAGACTGAAGGCCTCCACTAAGATAAGTGGGCGCAGAACAGGACCTGGGTGCGGGCTCTTGTGGCTTGCCCTCTGCTGGTGGCTTTAGATTGGGAGAGTATGAAGAGACCTGCCTGGGAGCTGAAGCGGCAGCAGGAACTTAGCCCCAGGGGTTCTCCTGCAGCCTCCCTGCTGTGCTGCTCTGTTCCTTTCCCACAGTGGCCCTGTAGCCGCATCCGCCTACCTGCCCTGTGGCTGAGCCTGCAGCCTGGTGCTGCCTCACCGCGATCAATACTTGAGCCTATTTTGAAACACTGTGTATGAGGATGATGCAGAATTTATGAGGTGGTTGGTTTTTTTCTTTTTCTTTTTCTGAAGTTGAGAACTAGCTGTGGAAAATGGAAGTTTTTTGACATAATAAACTGAGACTAATTACTATGATCTGACTGATACCTAATACATTTTGGTTTTTAAAGCATTGCTCAAAATAACAAGTACTCCAAGCTAGAAGCAGCTCTGATCTTATATCTGTGACAGACACTGACTTTACAGTTTGGAAAGCCAACGGGAACCGAGGGTCCTGTCCCCTTAAGGCACAGTGGCAGCCCGGAAGGCAGTATAGGCATACTGTTTTATGGGCCCGGGTGTGTGCAGGCATGCGTGTGGCTTATCCATGACCGTATTCCCAAGTACATGTGTGTGCATATGTGTGTATGTGTGTTCAGCTGTTATTGAGGTCTTTTTATTGTCACTTAGTTTTATATGTGTAAGTCAAAGGCGCCCTCTAGGGGTGATGTGTAATTCAGTGGTGGCTTGCCTAGCATGCGGGGCCTGGTTACATTCTCAGTACCACAAAAACAAAACAAATGCCCTTTATCCCTCCAAATCCACATGTGCATTTTGCAAATGGGAATAGTAAGCGTCCTTTCCTCAGCCATGTTTCATAAAGAGGATTCTGTGTTCTAGAAGGCGGTTTAAAAAAAAAAAGACACAGTGGGCTGGGGTGGAGCTCAGAGACAGTGTTATTTAACATGCACAAGGCCCTGGCTTGCATTCCAAGTGTTGGGAGAAATACAAAACAAGCTTTGTGAGATTTCATGTGCAACTGGCAACTGATACGGCGTTAGAAGATTTTGAGATCAAGGCCTAAGGCCACTCCTAGTGCAGTGGCAGAAAGCTCTGGACTTATGTGTATAGGAAGCATGAGGCGGATGGAATGAGTATGGGAGCTTTCTGTCCAGCACTGATCTCTCACTTGAGGCTTAGTGGCCATGCCTGTCTTCTGGCCCTGTGGGTTGTAACAGCTGTGCAATAAAAACACTGAACATCCACTGAGAGGTTCTCCACAGAATATAGCCTGGGGTATATTCAAGGACATGAAGCAAAGCAAAGTTTTGTGTGTGCATGTTCATATGCATGGGTGCATATGTGTGTGTCCACGTGTATGTGGTATCCACAGCTTGAATCAGGTGTCTTCCTCAGCCGCTCTCCACTTAATTCTTTTTTTTTTTTTTTTTTTTTTTTTTTTTTTTTTTTTTTTTTGGTTTTTTGAGGTAAGGTCTTTCTCTAGCTCAGGCTGACCTGGAATTCACTTTGGAGTCTCAGGGTGGCCTCGAACTCACAGCAATTCTCCTACCTCTGCCTCCCCAGTGCTGGGATTAAAGGCGTGTGCCACCACGCCCGGCTTCCACTTCATTCTTTATCATAAAGGTTTCTCTTTGAAGTTTAAATTAACAGATTAAGGGAGACTAGCTAGCCTCTGGCCCCCAGGGATTCCCTGTCTCTGCCTCCCCACCTGTGGGATTACAGGTGAACATCACAACACTTGTCTTTTTATGTGGGTGTGGAGGAATCGAACCCATGCATCGGGCATTTTAAGAATGTGCCTTTAACCACCGAGCCATCTCTCTAGCCCATGACAGGAAGTTGTATGTAGCCCCAGCTGCTATGGCACTTGCTGTGCAGAAGAGGCTGGCTTTAGGGCTGGCCCTGAGCCTGGCTCCTGATGAGGAACTTAGAAAGAAGGTTGGGGCTTTATGCAAGCTTGAGGTCTGAGTCTTCTGTAATAGCTCCATTAGGCTGTCTGCATACAAACCTTCCTCTGTAACCCCCTCAGTTTATTTACTTTTTCTGTTAGGGTTGACCGAGTGACTATTTTGTTGTAACAACTTTCACATTTCTTTCATTTCTCCGTGACTGTAGTTTACCGTGATCCTGTGTAAAAGTGTTGAGTGTACCAGACTATCATTTCTTTCTGTGTTGGAGATGTCCTGGGAAATTTCAAGATTGAATGTATGGACCGGATGCTGGTGGTAAAGTTATATATGAAAATTTGAAGAGCCGGGTGTGGTGGCGCACGCCTTTAATCCCAGTACTCGGGAGGCAGAGGGAGGAGGATCGCCGTGAGTTCAAGGCCACCCTGAGACTCCATAGTGAATTCCAGGTCAGCCTGGGCTAGAGTGAGACCATACCTCAAAAAATAAAAAAAAAAAAAGAAAGAAAATTGGAAAATACACAAGCCATTCTTTATCTAATGTTGACACATTTACACAATACATGCTTGGTTGAAGGTATTGATAGAGCTGCAAACTACTATATTTCTGTCATATAATGCAGAACGATAGTTCAAGCTTGATTTGTATCTCCCACCAGACTTTGGAATCCACCCTGTAGGAAAAGTCATGCTCTCCAGTTTTAGCTTAACCAGTGAACTCAGCTTGACGCCCCTATCTCCAGGAGGGATGTCACAGGATGTCTGCTTGTGATTGACATGTGGACAATGCTCCCCTGGCCACCCCAGGAGGATGTGAAATGTGGTCTAATAGAGGGGCCTGAAGTCTGTGACCTGAGGAGTGCCCTCCACCCACCGTGCTGGCCCAGTGGAGAGTATTTGTCGCCCCAGGGGTGAAAGGGTTAGCTGGCTAGTTCCTGTGAGGAGTTAGCACTCTCACTGAGCCAGCTCCCATTCATTCCTGCCCTTTAAAAAAAAGAATATTAAAAAAATTATTTATGGGCTGGAGAAGATGGCTGAGCGGTTAAGGCATTTGCCTGCAAAGCCAAAGGACCCCTGTTCGATTCCCCAAGGGCCCATGTAAGCTAGATACACAAGGAGGTGGATGCATCTGGAGTTCGTTTGCAGTGGCTGGAGGCCCTGGCGCACCCATTCTCTCTCCCTCACTCTCTATCTACCTCTTTCTTTCTCTCTCTCAAATAAATAAATAAAATATATTTAAAAATTATTTATTTGCAAGGGGAGAGAGAGAGAGAGAGAAGGGAGGGGGAGGGAGGGAGGAGAGAAATATACACAGAGAATGGGCATGCTAAGGCCTCCAGCCACTGCAAAAATGAACTCCAAATGCATGTGTCACTTCGTGCATCTGGCTTTACATGGGTAATGGGGAATTGAACCTGAGTTGTCAGGCTTTGCAGGCAAACACCTCAACTGTTGAGCCCTGTGACTTTCATTTTTGGTGGTCTAGAGCTCCTCCCTCCCTCCGTTAATTTCTGAGACTGAGTCTCACCATGTAGCCCAGGCTGGACTCAAGCTTGTGGTCCTCCTACCTTAGCCTCCTGAACACTGAGATTACATTGAACACCACCACACTCTGCTTAAGAATTCTTCATGCATTAGAAGGTCGTATTACTTCCAAGGCATTTTTTTTGGAAGTACTGTTATTTATTTGAGAGAGATAGACAAAGTGAAAGAGGGAGAGGGAGGGAGGGAGGGAGAGAGAGAGAGAGAGAGAGAGAGAGAGAAATATGCATGGTCATGCCAGGGCCTCTTGCCGCTGCAAACGAACTCCAGATGCATGTCCTACTTTGTGCATCTGACTTTACATGGGGACTGGGGAATTGAACCCTGGCTGTTAGGCTTTGCAAGCAAGCACCTTTAAACACAGAGCCATCTGTCCAGTCCCCAAGGCATTTTTTTTTAAGCACAAGGAAGCACAGTGGCGGAAACATCAGCCATGTCCACTTGGTTCAGTGACCTGGGGAAGAAGTTACTTTTGACATGCTCTGTGCTCTGGGCTGAACATTTCCTGCCACCTCTGTTCTCTGCGTGCTGAGCCAAGGAAAGACAAGTTCTTGCAGGAATGTCAGGTGGCTGTGAGGCAGGCCTGTGCAGTAGCAAACCCCGGCTTCTCATCAGAACACTTCCCCCTGCCCTGCTCCGCCATGGTTTGGCATCCTGGGTCATCAGTGGGTGAGAGCTCTAATGTTTAATTTCACATGTGCAGCTATGCAGATTTCATGTTATTGAGTCATAGGCGCCATACGTATTACTCAGCCATGCTGTCAGAGTTACAAGTCTTTTAAAAAACCTTATTGATAGCCCCCATATCCAATGCACTCTGATAATAATCCTTTTGTACCACCTTCCTTTGTCCCTCCTCCCCTATCTATTGACCCTTTTTTCTTTCCAAGTAGTCCCTCTTCCATTTTGATGTCATCACCCCCCCCCCCATATCATGTAGGTTTTTTTGTAGGTAGCAGCAGCCATTGAGGTAATGAATGCAGTAGACACTTTGTTAGAGATTTAATGAACTTAACTCTTGAACTCTTGAGGTTAGTGAGTTCTGGGTGCAGATCTCAGACTGGCTGGGAAGGCTCCTCTGAGGTAGAGGCCGGGGCCCTTGGCTGTCCACCTTGTGGAGGTACACAGAGCAGTCTTATGTGGGCACCTGCTGTTTTCTTAGGAGCTAATGGGGACGTATTTGTGGCCTCAGTTGTCGAATGAGTTCCGTGTTTCCTGGTCCAGTCTTGTCAACCTCGCTACCGCGGTGTTCTGGTAACACGAAGCACCACTGTGGTGTGCCCAGGGAGGGTTTTAAGGAACTGAGAGCTTCAACCAGAACGATTTGACTTTGTAATCAGATGTTCC
This sequence comes from Dipus sagitta, assembly GCA_036346955.1. Taxonomy (NCBI): domain Eukaryota; kingdom Metazoa; phylum Chordata; class Mammalia; order Rodentia; family Dipodidae; genus Dipus; species Dipus sagitta. The sequence continues at coordinate 159,410,336 of CM070773.1, forward strand.
TTTTTCTCTTCCCACCACAAGTTTGTGCTTGTGCTTCTGACCATGGCAGGCCACCTTGTTGTAACAGTTGTTTAGAACAAAAGTGGCACTTGGAGGTGCCATAAGGCTCTGGGCCAAGTCAAGGGCAGGCTTTGCCCTGGTCTCCTCTGGTCGGACACGGGGCCAGCACCAAGCAACATCACTGGCCTGGCAGAGGACAGCATGAGGGGAGTGGAATAACACATGTGCAGGTGGGGTTCAGTACCGACCTTGTTCAAACACACCTGAAGGTTTTGACCTAGTCACTTCTGCCCTAAGATCACCCGTTGAGAAGAATAATAATTTCCTCACGAAGCTCTTTGTCTCCAGTGTCTTCCAGAGTTCTGGAATTGCTGTATCAGCTGGCATCTCATTTCTGTTACTGGGCTTTGTTTGGGAACTTGCATGTACCCATGGCTTGCCTCTCAGTGCTTCATTTCAGTCTTGGAGGACGGGAATGTCCTTGTGGAACCAGGTATTCCCCCACATTCCAAAACACAGGTCCTTCCAGACTGGGTGCTGTGGCTGGAAATGGAAGCCAGGGCCTAATATGCTGGGCACATATTCAACAATTAAGTGTTTTTACTTGGCTGGTGGTATGTGCGTCCACTGATCTGCTACCTCCAGTTGCTAAGATGCATGGTGAGCCCCGTGGAAATGTGTTGATGATCAGAAGCCCCATTGCTTCCCCGTGATTGGGGCATCGGTCTTCTCTGAGAATCAGGGTGGGTAGCGGGCCTGCTTCCTGCAGTGTGCTTTTCTGTCTTAGGTGGCCCAGGTGGGGTTGTAAGACCATTGCTGAACTCTGGGATTTGCAGAGCTGCCCACGGTGGATGCCATCCATGCAGCTTAGACCCCTGTCATTGTGGGGGCATGTGTGAGGGTGTGTTCAGCACAGAATTGTCTAGGCACAGTTAGAGTGGGTTAGGTTGTGCTTGAGGAACTGTTTTCAAGATCAAAGTATGTATTGGGATAAATAGTTGTGGTATTTAAGCTTAGGGTGAAAAGAGTGTGTTGAATTTTCATGCTACCCCGGTGTAGATGGTAGAGCGCTGTATGAGAGTCCAGCCCTGTGGTTTTTACACAGAAGGCCTGGGGTGCCCACAGAGGGAATGACTGAGCACTGTCAGGCCGCCAAGTGTTTCTGTTGTCTTCTTGTGGCTACCGCGATAGGACAGCCACTCTGAGATGCCCTATTCTCCCAGACCCAGCCTGTTGCTCCTGCTCTGTCCTGGTGTTTGAGAAGCCTCTCAGACTCCTTTTGCTTCTGCATTGGGCCCTCCCTCATCTGATAATTTTATAGTTACAAGTTTTATTGTTATTTGAGGAAGTCTGTTTCACTAATTACCAGTTGTGTCATGGTTTTCACCAGAGAGCTACTTTGTGTGTTTGCTTGCAAGCTGGATTTTTCTCAGGGTGTGTGCTGGGGCTTTCCCAGAGAGTGTGCAATACTTCAGCCTGATGTCTATTGCCTAGTGATTTTGTTTCTCTGACAATATTATGCAGTTTAGATTCTTCCAAGGAATAAATTGCCAGCATGTGTTAGCTAAATTTTAAATATGTCATAAGAGTGAACGCTATAGGGACAGAGAATTAGCTATGTATCTCAGTAATTAAGAAAGGCACATGAGAGCTGGGCGTGGTGGCACACGCCTTAATCCCAGCACTCAGGAGGCAGAGGTAGGAGGATTGCCGTGAGTTCAAGGCCTCAGTGAGACTACATAGTGAAATTTCAGGTCATCCTGGGCTAGAGTGAGACCCTACCTTGGGGCGGTGGGGGAAAGGAAGGTACATGAACTGTGTATGGTAGCACATTCCTATAATCCTAGCACTTGGAAGATGGAGACAGGAGGCAGGATCAGGAGTTTTAAGTTAAGCCTCATCTACATAGTGAGTTTGAGGCTAGCTTGGGCTACATGTAGCCCTGTGTCAAGAAAAAAACAAAACCCAAAAGGCAATATGGAGTTAGCATATATAATCTTTGTATATATTGTATCTGCTGTCAAGGAGACCTTACTTAAAAATTTTCCCATTTCAGGACTGGAGAGATGGCTTCGAGGTTAAAAGCATTTGCCTACAAAGCCAAATGAGCCAGATTCGATTCCCCAGGATCCACATAAAGCCAGATGCATAAGGTGGTACATGTGTCTGGAGTTTGTTTGCAGTGGCTGGAGGCCCTGGCATGCCCATTCTCAATCTCTCTTTCTTTCCCTTTCTATCTGCCTCCTTCTTTCTCAAATAAATAAATAAATAAATTTCCCATTTCAAATGGATTCTCCTATTGAAAATTGACTAGTTGGGCCCCCAAAAGCTGGAGTCATATTACACCTTTAAGGGGAATTAAAATGCTACTTTAAGTGCTAAAAAATTTCAAAACAAATAGGCTCATCAGGAATGCTAATTGATCTTTGGCTTGAGGTAACCAATAACATATACCCATGAGTATTTTGGGGCTACCAGTTGGGCTCTATTTAAGAGAGGCCTTGCTGTTTCCTATGCTAAACTACAGATTCCAGGGCATGGGGGTCTTTTGCTGCCTGTGCCCCTCTTGAGTGAGTGAAGAATGTCACCTTTCCGGGTGATACATTGTAGCATGTATGACACACCACTTCACTCATTTCAAGTGCAGTGGAAAGATTGGCCTAGGATCAAGTGAGATTGAAGGCTGGTGTCAGCAAGAAATATTTGGACACGAGGAAGTAGAGTGTGGGTAAGAGTGCCATGGTGGGGAGGTGAGCCTGGCTTACGGGAGGTGCAAATAAGCGCCCACACAGTGGGTCTGAATGGAGCACAGCCTGGCCGCAGTGGACATGGGTGTCTGCCTGCCTGTGTCCCCTCTCCTAGCTGGAACGTGTTCCCTGCCTACAGGAGGTGCCCATGGCGGTCAGGCTCAGGAGCACATCTGGTCTGGGCAATCCTTTGAAGATAGCATCATGGACCCCTCCCTTGACTCCAGTTGGGAGTTGCCTGGCAGCCCCACCTCTGGCATCAGCAGTCCCTAGGATATCTGGGCGCAGGCCTGTCACCCTCCCAGGGGCCTTGGTCTGAGTCGCACACGGATCTTCTCCATCTGAGACCCTGTCTTGGGCCACACTGGTACAGAAATGGTGTGGTGCTGTGGGCCCCAACCCCAGAGTCCGTGCAGGATGGACTATGCTGTGTTTGAGTGGAGGGGCCACAAGGTACAGCTGGCTAACTGCTTGCCCAGACCACCAAGGCAGAAAGCCGAGGTAGGTGCCAGCCCCTTGTCTGCATTTGTTGTTTCCGTAAGACTTCTGCCACGCAGTCAAGCCAGTGATGGTTCTTCTGATTCAGTTATGTTTAGAGTGGCCAGGTGCACAGAATTACCCATATATGGTGAGTAATCTGAGAGGATTTCTTTATGCAGGAACAAATAAGAGGGAAAGTAAGGGGGAGTAGGGAGCTGCTTCTAGGTTTTGTTTTGTCTGTCTGTCTCAGAATTGAGCTCCATTGAGAATTATATTTCAATGGGGCTTTCTTTCTAGGTCAGAAGAATTCATTTCTGGTGTGAGTCCGTGTCTCTTCTTTGCTGGCTGTGGAATGAGTATCTGGTGGTGGGTTTCTTTCATCTGCTGGATGAGTAATTTAAATTACTTTTTTGAATTTGTGTGTGGGGTGGGGGTGGGGTGCATGAGCAGGTCAGACAACCTTGGGTGTTTGTTCTCTTCTAACTTTTAATAAACTTTTCATTGACAGCCTCTATATGTAAACACAATGTGACCTGATCACAATTTCCTCCTGCTGTCCTCTCTTGCCCCCCTCCTACCTCTCCTCCACTGAACCCCTTCTTCTTTTTAAATAGTCTCTCTTCTATTTTGATGTCATTTAAAAAATTTTGTCCCTCATATTATGCAGGTCTTATATAGATAGCATCAGCCACTGTGAGGTCATGAGCGCAAAGCCACTTTGTGTGAAAGAGCGTTCCAAAGGACTCCTCCTCTTCCTTTGGCTCTTACATTCATTTTTGACAGAGTCTCCCTTGTTTGTGATGCTGTGTGCAAGCGTCGCCGGTCTGTGAGCGTCCAGGTCTCCTGGCTCTACCTCCCTGTGCCCTGGACACGTTGGGATCATAGATGAGTGTGCTGCTTTGCAGCCAGCTCTGTGTGGTGCTGGGGAATCAAACTTAGGGCCAGTAGACTTGCAAGCAAACCACTTTAACCACTGAACTATCTTCCCAGCCCTTGATGACCTACCATGGGACATCTTGACCTTTTTTTTTTTTTTTTTAGTTGATGAATTTTTTTTTTTTTCTTTTTTGGTAACTCAGGCTGGTCTTGAACTCAGTATGCAGCTCAGGATGACCTTGAACTTCCCATCCTCCTGTCTCTGTCTCTGCCTCCTCAGCATTGGGATTACAGGCTGTACTGCCATGTTTGACATGTTTCCTCCCTCCCTCCCTCCCTCTTTGTTTGGTTTTCCAAGGTAAGGTCTCATTCTAGCCCAGGCTGACCTGGACATTCACTCGGTAGTCTTAAGGTGGCCTTGAACTCATGGCGATCCTCCTGCCTCTGTCTCCTGAGTGCTGGGGTTAAAGGCATGCACCACCATGCCCGGGCATGTTTGGCACTTTCATGTGGGTGCTGGGCATCAAACTCACGCAATTTGTACATGCTGGCCTTTGGGGCTCTTAGTGAGAGAACAGCAAAGCACCGCATGTACACAAGGAAACAGGCTGTAGGCCATCCTGGGACAAGTCCTGTAGGGGCGAGGCCCATGCCACAAAGATGGCGGTTTTGAACCAGATGTTGGAAGACAAATACAGTAGGGGAAGTTCACGATGTGTGGATGAAGCATGCCAGCTGAGGATGAGGCTGAACAGAAGTGTGAGGGTCAATCTGCTCACCCTCCAGCGGCCCGTCTTGAATGAGCACCTGCCTTGTGTGAGGTGGAATATGTGGCTGTACCAGGTTACTCAGCCAACGGGACGCAGAAGCTGCAGGAGGAAGACTGGGAAGGACCTTTATTTATTTATTTATTTATTTATTTATTTGAGGGGGTGGGGAGAGAATGGGCGCGCCAGGGCCTCTAGCCACTGCAAACAAACTCCAGATGCATGTGCCACCTTGTGCATCTGGCTTACGTGGGTCCTGGGGAATTGAACCAAGGGTCTTTGGCTTTGCAGGCAAATGCCTTAACCGCTAAACCATCCCTCCAGCTCTGGGAAGGACCTTTATGAGCTTAGTCCACAGTGCTACACTTTGACCTTGGGGTGTAGAAAGTCCTAAGGAACGACTCGGTACAGGACAGTGACACAAAGGAAGGGGTGTTTTGTGAACAGTTTACATGGCAACAGAATGCAGGACAGAGTTAAAGAGGTAGTGTAGAAGTGGAGAGATGAAAAGGACATGGTACAGAGAGCCAGGAACAACATTTACTAGTAAAAATCATCCTTGGGCCGGGTGTGATGGTACACACCTTTAATCCCAGCACTCAGGAGGCCAAGGTAGAAGGATCGCTGTGAGTTCAAGGCCACCCTGAGACTACATAGTGAATTTCAGGTCAGCTTGGGCTAAAGTGAGACCCTACCTTGGAACACCCCCCCCCCCCCCAGTAATCATACTTGGGGGCTGGAGAGATAGCTCAGCAGTTAAGGCACTTGCCTGCAAAGCCTAACGACATGGGTTTGATTCCCCAGTGCCCACGTAATGCCAAATGCATAAAGTGGCACATGCATCTGGAGTTACTTTGCAGTGGCTAGAGGCCCTGGTGCATCCATTCTCATTCTTTCTTTCTCTGCTTGCAAATAAATAAGTAAAAATAAAAAAAAATCTTAAACAAGGGCTGGAGGTATGGTTTAGCCATTAATTGCCTGCAAAGCCAAAGGACCCAGGTTTGATTCCTCAGGACCCACATATGCTAGATGCACAAGCTGGCACATGTGTCTGGAGTTTGTTGCAGAGGCCCTGACATCCCTATTCTCATTCTCTTTTTCTCTGTCTCTGTCTCCCCCCTCTTTCTCTCTCAAGTAAATAAATAAAAATATTTAACAAACAAACAAAAACCCCAGAACAACATCAGCCGGGTGTGGTGGCGCACACCCTTAATCCCAGCACTGTGGAGGCAGAGCTAGAAGGATTACTGTGAGTTCAAGCCACCCTGACACTACATAGTGAATTCCAGGCCAGTCTGGGCTTAGAGTGAGACCCTACCCCCAAAACCAAAACAAACAAACAAACAAACAAACAAAAAATCATACTTGGGGCTGGAGAGAGGGCTCAGTGGCTAAAGGTACTTCTTGGCAAAGCCTGAGAGCCTGGGTTCAATTCTCCAGTACCCATGTAGAGCCAGATACACAGTGTGTTTGGAGTTCATTTGCAGTGGCATTAGGTACCAGCATACCCATTCTCATTCTCTCCTTGCAAATAAATAAGTGAATAAATCATACTTGTGTATTTATTATGGAAAATAAGATAAGTATTGTTTACTGTTCGGTGGTTTAGATGCACTCAACCTGCCTCTCACCGGTGCATATTTAGCTGGCTTCCTGCTGTGTATTGTTATTTGTACATGCATGTGTATATGTAGCTGTGCCTGCGGAGGCCAGATGACAGCATCGGGTGTGTCTTCAGCAATGACTTTTACCTCTTTTTTTGAGACAAGGTCTCTGGTCAGTGAGCACCGGGATTCCTCCCCGGTGCTGGGGTCACAGGTGTGCACTCAACTCCCGACATTTTGACATGGACTCTGGGACTCCAGCTCAGGTCTTCATGTTTGTGAGGCAAATGTTTTTCCAAATGAGCTCTCTTCCCAACCCCATTCTGTACTATTGTGTATCACAACATCTGCCTTTCTGTATTTTTCTCAACCATGTATCTTTCTCCATGTTTTAAGTCATTGGATCAGTGGACATTTCTCATTTTAAGCTTTTAAAATAAACACTACTTACTTACTGATTGATTGTGTGGTACCAAATTCCACCTCCCATGGGTGGGAGGCAGAGCTCAGTGCTAGAGTACGCACCTTGTATGTGTGATGCCCTGGGCTCCATCTCTAGAGTACGCGCCTTGTATGTGCGATGCCCTGGGCTCCATCTCCGGAGTACGCGCCTTGTATGTGCGATGCCCTGGGCTCCATCTCCGGAGTACGCGCCTTGTATGTGCGATGCCCTGGGCTCCATCTCCGGAGTACGCGCCTTGTATGTGCGATGCCCTGGGCTCCATCTCCGGAGTACACGCCTTGTATATGTGATGCCCTGGCTCCATCTCTGGAGTACGCACCTTGTATGTGCGATGCCCTGGGCTCCATCTCTGGAGTACGCGCCTTGTATGTGCGATGCCCTGGGCTCCATCTCCGGAGTACGCGCCTTGTATGTGCGATGCCCTGGGCTCCATGTCTGGAGTACGTGCCTTGTATGTGCGATGCCCTGGGCTCCATCTCTGGAGTACGCACCTTGTATGTGCGATGCCCTGGGCTCCATGTCTGGAGTACGTGCCTTGTATGTGTGATGCCCTGGGCTCCATCTCCAGAGTACGCGCCTTGTATGTGCGATGCCCTGGGCTCCATCTCTGGAGTACGCGCCTTGTATGTGTGATGCCCTGGGCTCCATCTCTAGAGTATGTGCCTTGTATGTGCGATGCCCTGGGCTCCATCTCTAGAGTACGCGCCTTGTATGTGTGATGCCCTGGGCTCCATCTCCGGAGTACGCGCCTTGTATGTGCGATGCCCTGGGCTCCATCTCCGGAGTACGCGCCTTGTATGTGCGATGCCCTGGGCTCCATCTCTAGAGTACACGCCTTGTATGTGTGATGCCCTGGGCTCCATCTCTAGAGTACGCGCCTTGTATGTGCGATGCCCTGGGCTCCATCTCTGGAGTACGCACCTTGTATGTGCGATGCCCTGGGCTCCATCTCCAGAGTACGCACCTTGTATGTGTGATGCCCTGGGCTCCATCTCCAGAGTATGCACCTTGTATGTGCGATGCCCTGGGCTCCATCTCTAGAGTACGCGCCTTGTATGTGCGATGCCCTGGGCTCCATCTCCAGAGTATGCACCTTGTATGTGTGATGCCCTGGGCTCCATCTCCAGAGTACGCACCTTGTATGTGCGATGCCCTGGGCTCCATCTCCAGAGTACGCACCTTGTATGTGCGATGCACTGGGCTCCATCTCCAGAGTACGCACCTTGTATGTGTGATGCCCTGGGCTCCATCTCCAGAGTACGCACCTTGTATGTGCGATGCCCTGGGCTCCATCTCTAGAGTACGCACCTTGTGTGTGCGATGCCCTGGGCTCCATCTCCAGAGTACGCGCCTTGTATGTGCGATGCCCTGGGCTCCATCTCTAGCGCGGGTTAAAATTCATCCCTCAGCCTCACTCACATGTGTGATGATGTAGCACTCAGGAGCAGTATGTGAGAATGCTGACTTCCTGTGTTCTCATGAACTCGGGGTCATTACATTTGCTTAAAATTAATCCCGCTTCCAGTTTGTTATGAAACAACTCTGTTGTACTTTAGCTGTGTTTGCTGACCTCTGGCCTGGCTCAGCAGCTGGTGCGGGAGGAGGGGTGCACATGGTGGAGATGGAAAGTCCTGGTGCCCCAGGTTGCTGATCTCTGGTCCGGCATGGCATGGGTGCGGGTCACGGTGGAGGTGGAAGTCCTTCCTGTGCTGAGGTGCCCGGGACAGGTACTTGTCCTTACTTCAGTCTGAGTGAGACTTTGCAGCTGTCTCCCCTGCATTCCAGGCCTTGCCCGTCAGTCCTCTGCTGCCATGCCGCCCCAGCCCCGGGCCTGCTGATACCCTGACCAGGCCTTTCAGCCTTGGGGACACTCCAGCCCTGGGTCTGCTGCTGTCCTGACCAACCCTTTCAGCCTTTGGGACAGTGGTTCCCCAAGGCCACTCTGTCAACTCCAGTTCTCCCTAGATTCATTTCCCTCTGTTGAAAAGTTTATTTTTTAAAATAATTTTATTTTATTTTATTATGAGCACGACTGACCCACTGACACGTTCTCTCCTATCAAGAATTTGTGTGTACACAGCCACCACATTGTGCTCACATTCAGGAAGTTTACCAGGCATGTGACTCTTGTTACTTCATATGACAAATTTCTTCAATTTTCCTATTCACAGTTTGTAGACACAGGGTCCGCTTCAGTCCTACATGGTGCTTGAGTCAAGAGGACTCATCTTTTAAAGATCAGCTTCGGTGTGTTGTTAAAAAGCATCTCACATTCTGCATTTGTCTGGTGGCTCCCTTGTACCTGGGCTGCTAATCCGTCACCTGTACTGCCCACCAGGAATGTTCTGACCTCCTCAGCTTGAATCAGAGAATTCCTATTGCTGTCAGTAGGAAAGAGGAAGGCAATTTTAGAGGGATGATAAGGAATGTAAATTTAATCAACTTGAAGTAAGCCCAAACTGTAGTGGGGCCCACCTTTAATCCCAGCCCATGTAAGGCTGAGGATCAAGCATGAGGATCAAGAGTCCCAGCAAGCCTGGACTCCGTAGCAAGACTTTATCTCTCCCCACCCCACAAAGAAAGAGGACTCGATAAAAACATTGTCTTCCTAAATCATTTCTGAGCGGGTGTCCACTCACTGACCGAATTCCTGGCAGGCTTTTCTAAGAAGCTCCTGGCCCTCCCCACACGATTTGAGGTGAGAGGAGGGTGTTTGAGGCTGAGGGTCAGGGTAGCTCTGGCCTATGGATGTGGGTTTTGCCTTCCTGGATGTTCAATTTTAGGATTGAAACAGCTTTGAAGAGATGATAGATATGTGGCAGTGAACATTGTGTCATCAGTATGCTCATCACAGGAGATTGGTAGATATGTGTGGGTTTGTGATAACCACTTTAAAGATATGCTGCCAACTTCTGTTTGATTTAAGAAGTCAAGGTCAGGGGCTGGGGGGATGGATCAGTGGTTAGCATTTTCAGCCTGCAAAGCCAAAGGACCTAGGTTTGATTCCGCAGGACCCCAGATGTACAAGGTGGCACATGTGTCTAGAGTTCGTTTGCAGTGGCTGGAGGCCCTGGTGCACCCATTCTCTCTCTCTATCTGCCTCTTTTGCTTTCTCAAATAAATAAATAAGTGAACAAAGATTTAACTAAACATTAAAAAAAAAATTCAAGGTCAGTCTGTTAAACCTATGGATTTATATTGTGATCTGTAAAAGAGATATGCCCCCACTTTTGTTTAACTGGCTGTCAAATGTCAGTTTACCCCAGGACCTAGGAGGACTTGCCTCGCCTCCTTGTGGGGCTCAGATTCAGGAGGAGCCCGAGCTTGGGCATGTCTGTGCCCTCAGAGATGAGGCAGGCCTGCCCTCCGCCCTGAGCTGCTGCTTAGCATCAGGGACCCCATGAGAGCGCGTGATAGCGTGATAGAGTATCTAGGAGGGTGGCTTTTTAGAAGCAGTCCAAACTTCCTTGCTGAAGGAATTATTTTATGACCCTCCTCACGACCCGTGTGTACTGAAGCAAAGAGCCTGGCAGGCTGCAGAGGGAGCTGTGGTGCCCTCCTCTTCCACAGTCCAGTGTGTGAATACCCTGGGGCGGTAATCAGCATGTGGCCAAGGCTGCAGTGGGGGCTGACAGTGTTTGTTAGTGCAAACGAACTCTTGTGGGCACCGTGATCTTGAGTCGCAGTTTCTCCTATGACACGAGTAACTCCACATCAGATTATGCGTGTGTATGCACTTGTAAAACTGAACAGCGCAGGGCTGGGGTCACTGGTGGACACTGTCCCCACCATCTCGCCTCGTCTTTGTCCCAAGCCAGCCATGTGACCCAGGCCAGGCCCTCCCTTGGTGTGGAGTGAGGGAGGAATGGAAGATTTCCATAGCTGAAGTGAGCCCTGGGCCACTATGCACAAAGTGGGAGCAAGAGCCAGGGACTGCTCAGTCGTCATGGACCGAGATGCAGAAAATTACCTTCCTTCCTGTTGTCTCTTTCCTTTCTGATTGACCGGATAAGCAAGGCCACCCTCCTTCCTGCGGGCCAGCAGGTTTGTGGTTTGCTTGTGCTGTGGGGTGGCACTGAGGTGCTGGGCTGGGTGTGGCTTGCGGCTGAGAAATGGAGGCGAGGAGTTCATGTGCTCAGGATTAGTCATTCCATTGTGGGGGTGCAGGTCGTTTCATTGTTGAGTCTCAGGTATGGCATCTGACCATCTACATCTTCTTCCTCTCCTGAGAAGGCAACAAAAATGTGTTTATGTTTAACAGTGTTACCACAACAAAGTTGAAAACTAGGCCTGTGAGTTTGTCAACCATCAGCACTTCTGAAATGGAAATGTGATTAAATCAGGTAAAGTGACACATGTCTGCCTTGAAATACCAATGTTTCCTTTACTTAATATCCCAGCACTCGGGAGGCAGAGGTAGGAGGATCGCTGTGAGTTCAAGGCCACCCTGAGATTACATAGTAAATTCCAGGTTAGCCTGGGCTAGAGTGAAACACATGTTTAGGACATTTAATGTTTGGCTTATGTGTATTGGAGAGTTAGTTAACCAGGACAATCTAGAATGAAGACCAATTCCTTTGATTGCATTCTATTGACTTTCAAAATGAATTTGTTCCAGTTTCTTCTGTGAACAGTGATTTCATTTGTTTGGAGACATAATAACCTTGTACATAGGATGGGTAGACCCTCATGTTGCAAGTTATCGTTTAAAGGATTTTTTTTGTTTGTTTTTTGAGGTAGGTGTCACCCTAGCCCAGGTTGATCTGGAACTCACTTTGTAGCCCCAGGCTGGTCTTGAACTCACAGCAATTAAAGCAGTGCACCACCATGACCTGGCTGTTCAAAGGATTTTCTGACTGTTCAGTCTTTAGCTTCTTAACATATCACACAGTGACCAAGCAGCCCTCTCTGTTAGAAGTTGCCTCTTCCAGCTGCTTCAGAGCCTACCACCATACTTCTGTGAGACTGTTTGCATTATTCCTTCCCGATTTTCTTCACTCCTTATCATCTGCTGACTTCAGCTGGAGGGCCTGTCCACCGCCCGCCTGCGTTCTTTCCCTCCACTCTCCCCCAGAGAGTGTGTCTCATACATATACTCATCAGACTGCTTTCCTCTGAATGGACTTCTGATGTTGATATGTGAATATTTAACTTTGACACTAATTTGCATTATTAAAAACTGCTTATGGGGCTGGAGGATGTCTTAGCTGTTAAGGTGCTTGCCTGAGAAGCCTAAGGACCTAGGTTCGATTCCCCAGTACCCACATAAGCCAGACAGATGCACAGGGTGGCACATGTGCCTGCAGTTTGCAGTTGCTAGAGGCCCTGGCACTCCCATCCTCTCTGTCTTTATCTGCCTTTCTCTCTCAAATAAATAAATAAAAATTATACATATACATACATATATAAAGCTGCTTCTGGACGAAGTAAATGTGATCCCTTGACTACTTTTTCTTTCTGTATTACAGCTTCTGTGTTGTCCCTGGAGCTTCTTGTTGGCTCGCTGTGAATCTAGTCCTGATTCAGCCCCAGCCCTGTCTGTTGTCATAGTCAGTCACGTCACAGTCTCTGGGTACACCACATGCTCTTCAAACATCATCTCTAGACATCTCTCCTGTTGGATCCATTATGGGCAGGTTGCTTTCTACACCTGCCCCATGGCTGTTGTCCCCAGTTCCTGGTCACCATCCCAAGTCAGCCTCCTCAGTCTTTTCTGTTGTCATAGGAGCTTTCTTTACATTAAATTTGTTTTGGTTTTTATTTTTTTTGGGTAACGTCTCCCTCTAGCCCAGGCTGACCTGGAATTCACTAAGTAGTCTCAGGGTGGTCTTGAACTTGTGGCAGTCTTCCTACCTCTGACTCCTTTAATGTGGGATTAAAGGCATGTGCCAGAACACCTGGCTAAAAAGGATTTTTATTTTTAAAAATCTTTTAAGTTTTAGAGATTTGTGTAGGCTTGAGAGTCTATCATGGAGATGGTTTCTCTTAGGAATTTTGAAGCTATTAGAATATTATCGCCTGACTCCTAACTTTCCTTTCTTGAAAACATTTCAAACATATTTGAGTCTTTTACCCTTTTGGTGACTGGTGCTTTGTTTCTGAAAGTATTTTTAAAAATCATTTTTATTTGCATACATTAATTATATAAAGTGGGTTTCATTGTGACATTTTGTGTACTAATTCAATGTACCATGGTCACTGTCCTGCCCATTCCTCTCATATCCCCATTCTACTTTCACATGTCACATATGCACTTGGTATAAATCTATATTCTACATGTGAGAGAAAAACACTTGATCTTTGGCTTTCTAAGTCTGGGTTATTTTTGCTTAATATGCTCCCTAGTATTATCCATTTTTTCCTACAAGTGACATAATTTCATTCTTCTTTACTGCAGACTGAAGCTCCATTATGTGTTTATACCATGTTTTCTTTAATTAATTAATTAATTTATTTATTTTGGTTTTCCGAGGTAGGGTCTCATTCTAGACCAGGCTGACCTGGAATTCACTATGGAGTCTCAGGGTGACCTCGAATTCTCAGCGATCCTCCTACCTCTGCCTCCCGAGTGCTGGAATTAAAGGCGTGCGCCACCACACCCAGCCCATGTTTTCTTTAACCATGATTGTGTGAATGGACATCTAGACTGATTCTAAACCTTGGATACCAAGAGTAGTGCCACAGTTTACCTGACTTGCGTCTTGGTGGGACATAGACTCCTTCAGCTGTATACTTAGGTGAGGTGTAGTATTTGTAGCTGGATCAGATGGTAATTTTCTCTTTGTCTTTCAAGGACCTTCCATATCAACTTCCATGGTGGCTATGTAATTTATATACATTAGCAGTGCATAAGAGTTCCTTTTACTCCTGTATCCTTGCCAATATTCGGGTGAGATGGAATCTCAGTGTGTGTGTGTGTGTGTGTGTGTGTGTGTGTCTGTGTTATTTAATTGTTTCCTGTTTTTTCAAAGTAGGGTCGCACTCTAACCCAGGCTGACATGGAACTTAATTGTAGTCCTAGCCTGGCCTCAAACTCACAGAGATCCTCCTACCTATGCCTCCTGAGTGCTAGGATTAAAGGCGTGTGCCACCATGCCAGGCTTCATTGTAGTTTCTATTTGCATTTTCTTGATGACTAAAGATGACAAACATTTTTCGTGTCTCTTTTGACCATTTGTAATTCTTCTTTTGAGAACTGTTTGTTTAGTTAATCTGCCCACTTGTTGAATGAATTGGCTTTTTTTTGTGTTTACTTTTTTTTTGAGCTCCTCCTTATGTATTTTAGATATAAATCCTGTCACATGACTAGCTGGCAATAACTTTCCTCTATTGTTCAGACTGTCTCTTTATTTATTTTTTAAAAAACTTACTTTTATTTATTTATTTATTAGAGAGAGAGAGAGAGAATGGGTGCATCGGGGCCTGTAGCCACTGCAAACGAACTCCAGATGCATGCTGTATCTTGTGCATCTGGCTTACTTGGGAGCTGGAGAATCAAACCTGGATCCTTAGGCTTCACAGGCAAGCACCTTAACTGCTAAGCCATTTCTCCAGCCCAGACTGTGTCTTTATTGTGTTAATTGTTTCCTTTGCTGGGCAAGAGCTTCTTAATTTCATATAATTCCCATTTTTTTTTTCTGTTCTTGCTTCTATTTCCTAAGTTAGTGGAGTTTTATTCAATAGGTTACTGCTCACAACCATTTCTTGAAGTGTTCCCTTTGTTTCTTCTTGTAATTTTAAAGTTTATGTCTTACACCGAGGTCAGTGATCCATTTCAAATTGATTTTGGCAGGTTGAAGTGGCTTCCCAACGTGTTGTGGCACCTTGTTAAAAAATCAGATGCCAGGGCTGGGGAGATGGCTCAGTGGTTAAAGGCACTTGCTTGCAAAGCTTGAAGACCCACATAAAGCCAGGTGTACAAAGTGGCACGCCCATACTTCCGACTCCTCTCTAGTAACTAAGTAAAATACTTAAAAAAAAAGTATCACTTGCCAGCCAAGTATGCATCTTGTAGACAACACTGATCTTGTTTTAAAATTTGTTCAGTCAGCCTGTATCTTTCAATTGTAGAATGAAGGCCATTGACGTTGAGGGCTACGAGGAAAAGATATGTACCAGCTTCTTTTGTTAGTTAGTTTTCTAATGTCTGATTCTTTTCTGATTCTCATTTCTTATCTGCTCCTCTTCCGGAGTGATGATCTTGTGGGTTCAGGGTTGGTTAGCTCCTCTTCTGTTTGTGGAATTCCTTTAGGAATTGTGTGCAATGTTGGGTTAGTGGTCAGGCAATCCTTTCTTCCTTTCTTTTTCCCTTGGGGTGGTGGTGGTGATGGTGGTGGTGGTGGTGGTAGGGTTTGTGTTTATGCCATGCATGTGTCATGGTGCATGCGTGGTAGTCAGAGGAGAACTTGCAGGCGTAGATCCTTCAAGGCAGAGCCTCACTTTTACTGCTGCTTTTGCCAGGCTGCCTGGCTCACTAGCTTCTGAGCTTCTCCTATCTCCGCTGCTCTCTTCTGTTGGCATGACTGGAGTGACGAATGCCTGCCACAGTGTCTGGCTTTTTATGTGGGGCTAGGGTTGTGAACATGGGTACTCATGCTTCCACGGCAAACACGTTATCCATTCAACCATCTCCCTAGCCCTGTAGCACAACTTAAACAAACAAACCTTTGTTTTATATATATTATCACAGGTTGTACTCTTTTATCCCCTGTTCCTGTTTCCCTGGGGCCCTCCTCATTGGGGTTATAATATTCACTGTGGGGTCATGAAGGCCTCAGTCAGTCCCTGTGGGGTGGCTGGGGGACTGTCCTTCAGAATATTCCTCCCCACTCCAATATCACAACCGTTTTTTTGGTTTTTCAAGGTAATGTTTCACTCTAGCCCAGGCTGACCTGGAATTCACTATGTAGTCTCAGGGTGGCCTCGAATTCACGTCGAGCCTCCTACCTCTGCCTACTGAGTGCTGGGATTAAAGATGTGCGCCACCACGCCCAGCAGATATCATAACTTTTTGATTAATTACATTTCTAAGTTTCTTCAGACTGTAATTATTACTCAGACTTTTAAATATAAATTGCCAGAAAGTGCACTCAATAAGAATGCCCCAACATCTTCCCTGTTGCATACTTAGATTATGTGCTTGAAAAAGCAAGTGTCTGTTTATTGAAAAAGAATTAGTTGGTGAGAGTTGCTAGTGATAAGAGACACTATTGTGAGGAGTTACATTTTGCAGTGGCAAAACATCCTTCTGGTTTTGGAAGGAGATCATTTTCTCATGTTGTACTCACATTTGAGTTTTGAAATGAGGTGTGCTCTGTGGGGATTTACTCATCAACTCTCATTCCCTTTCTTCCAGAAGTTACTTCCATCCAGCAAAAATCTGTAGAGTGACATTTGAGAAATAGCCTGGTGGGTCTCATGACCACATGGTGTAACTGTTGAATCAGGACCCCTCCAAATACAGAAAGGAGTCCACAATTAAGTCTCAAAGTTAGAAGGCCTTGGTCAGGGAGTTGGAGGATTGTAAACCAAGTTTATGGGGGTATGTCAAAGCAGAGGGAGTGATTGCTGATACCAGATTCTGCTGATAGACCCAGTAAGGCGAGGATTGAGAAAGGCCTATTCTATTGCATGTAGCAACCCAGAGGCTGTGGGTGACTTGATGAGGTTTGGGAACATGGTTGGGAGGAAGCCTGGCTGCAGTGGGGGAGGGGGCATAGCAGGAGATAAATCCGAGACATTGCTATTGATAATCGTTTTTTGTTTACATGTGTATGTGTGTGTTCATGTTCATGTGTGTGTGGGTACATGTGTATATGTTTGAGGAAACCAGAGGACAACTTTGGGTGTCGTCTTTAGGCTTGACTGACTGGCCGGCAAACCCTAGGCATCTTGTCTCTCCCTCCACAATTCTGGGATTACTAGTGTGTACTGCTATGCCTGACAATTTTTACATGGCTTCTGGGAGTCAAACTCAGGTCTTCATATTTGTAAGGCAAACACTTTACACACAGAGCTATCCCTCCAAGTCTCCAGATACCTAAAGGGCAGAAAATATATCATGTGTAAAAATACAGTATTAGCAAACAGCTACTGCTATTGTTAACAATGCGTAGGAACATTAGTGGGCTGGAGAAAGACCTCCAGTCTGTCCTCAGGGTGTGATGGTCAGGCAAGGCTCTTGGCAAAGAGGACGCCGGAGTAGACTTGGTGGGTGGAGGCTTGGGCGCCATGTGGGGGCTGTGGCTGGGTGAGGCTTCCAGCAGGATGTGAAAGGGAGCCGCCTTGGAAGGATGAAGTTAGCAGGTTGAGAAAACCCTTAGGTGGGACTTAATTTTGCAGGGGTGGCTCCAATGTTGTGTGAAGCTGTCAGATACCAATCTCAGGTGGAGAGAGTCAGGAGGTGTAGGAAGAGCAGATTTTATAAGCCACAATTTGGTCTGTGTATGGACACATAAAGTATTATAGAAATGAATGTTGCTATTTAAGCTGATGTGTCCATGCTTGAGCTTGCTGAAGCAGGTAGGCAGAGTACGCTTGTTCTCAGTGGCTGGGGATGATAATAGCCTAGGACACCTTGTCCTGTTGACATCAGGATAATAGTTTCTAAAGTTTCCCTCCCACAAGTAATGCATCATCTGGTTTGTAGATTAGGGGTTTGAAGTGCAGTTTGTTTTCGGACATTGGCTGCTCAACAAATGTAAAAATGACCAAATTTCGCAGTACAGTAGTGGGCTCCTGAGGACTCCCTGGGTGACATTGAAATTGGGGAATTCATGTGGGTCAGATAAGCCTGCAGAAGAGAATGCAATGTGCATAGGTGCGTATGTGCATTTTGGATGAACAACATTTTTTATAGAGGTCCAGTCAGATGAGTGGCAGGGGAACTGAAGTGATTTGCATAGTGTTTTTTTTTAAAAAAAATATATATATATTTATTTATTTATTTGAGAGAGAGAGAGAGAGAGAGAGAGAGAGAGAATATGAATGGCCACTCAGGGCCTCCAGCCACTGCAAACAAACTCCAGATGTGTGTGTCCCCTTGTGCATCTGGCTTACCTGAGTCCTTTGGCTTTATAGGCAAATGCCTTAACTGCTAAGCCATCTCTCCAGCCCTTGCATAGTTGTTTTTATGGTAGTGCTTAATAGCTGTGAGGATTAAGATCAGGGCTGCTTGTTCAGCTGGTTAAAAAGTGACAAGGGTTGGCCACTTTGCATTGCCACCCCAGGGGCTCCATGGTGGTGGCTCTGAGGCATGCCTTTGTTAGAGACTGGCTTGGCGAGCACCTTAGGAATGCTGACCTCTGGTGCCATCCTGTATGGTTTTGCCTAACAGATGGGAAGAACATACATTTTCACTATCTTTGATCTTCCTACTTATTTGTATGTGTGTGTGTGTGTGTGTGTGTATGATCTATATGTGTGTGATCTGGGTGTATCTGTGTGTTGTGTGTTCATGGGCTTATCGCCATATGCACATGTGTATGGAGGTCAGAGGACAACCTCAGGGTGCTGGTCCTCTCCTCTAACCTTCTTTGAGATGGGGCCTCTCTTGTTGTTTTGCCCTTGGGAAGGCCAGACTAGCTGCCCCTCCCCTGTCAGCTTTGAGTCTCCAGACTGCACCTTACACTGAGATCATAGGTTCATGTGTCTCCACACCCAGCAGGTTTTACAGTTTTTTTTTTTTTTTTTTTGAGGTAGGGTTACACATTGGCCCAACCTGACCTAGAATTCACTATGTAGTCTTAGGGTGGCCTCTGAACTTTTGGCGATCCTCCTACCTCTGCCTCCCGAGCGCTGGAATTAAAGGCGTGTGCCACCACGCCTGGCTTACAGGTTGTTTTTTTTTTAGTGTGTGTGTGTGTGTGTGTGTGAGAGAGAGAGAGAGAGAGAGAGAGAGAGAGAGAGAATTGGTGTGCTAGGGCCTCCAGCCACTGCAATCGACCACTAAATGCTTGTGTCACCTTGTGCATCTGGCTTACGTTGGACCTGGAGAGTTGAACATGAGTCCTTAAGCTTTGCAGGCAAGCACCTTAACCACTAAGCCATCTCTCCAGCCCAGGTTTAACAGTTTTTATGTACCACGTAGCAGTGTCTAGAAGTTTTTTTTTTCCCCCTTCGGTTTTTCGAGGTAGGATCTCACTCTGGAACAGGCTGACCTGGAATTAAATATGTAGTCTCATGGTGGCCTCGAACTCACAGCAATCCTCCTACCTCTGCCGCCCGTGTGCTGGGATTAAAGGCGTGCGCCACCACACCCGGCAAGCAATGTCTAGAAATTTTAAATGGTTCGTTTCCTTCCCTTCCCTTCCCTTCCCTTCCCTTCCGTTCCCTTCCCTTCCGTTCCCTTCCCTTCCGTTCCCTTCCCTTCCGTTCCCTTCCCTTCCGTTCCCTTCCCTTCCCTTCCCTTCCCTTCCCTTCCCTTCCCTTCCCTTCCCTTCCCTTCCCTTCCCTTCCCTTCCCTTCCCTTCCCTTCCCTTCCCTTCCCTTCCCTTCCCTTCCCTTCCCCTCCCCCTCCCCCTCCCCCTCCCCCTCCCCCTCCCCCTCCCCCTTCCTTCCTTTCTTTCTTTCTTTCTTTCTTTCTTTCTTTCTTTCTTTCTTTCTTTCTTTCTTTCTTTCTTTCTTTCTTTCCCTTCCTTCCTTCCTCCCTTCCTCCCTCCCTCCCTGTCCCCCCCCTCTCTCTCTCTTTCTTTCTTTCTTTCTGTTTTTCCCCAGTCCCACTTTTCAGCAACATAAACGTGTGGGCCTGACTGTTTTCATGGACGTGGGCCCACTCCCTGCATGTTTACCGTAGTCTCTAGTCAACTTTTTGTCAGTTTCTTTCAGACCTGTTGCTGAGGAGTGTGTGGATCCTCCGGGTGTGCAGCCTGCTTTGTGTAGATTGGCAGATAACTTTTTCAGATGCAGTCTGTGCTGCTTGCTTATTAGGGCATTTCTCTCACCATTTTGAGGGGAATCTTAAGTGGTTCATATGTTGGAGAATGGGAAGCCTGATTTACTTAAGAAATGTCAGTTTCTGAGGCAGTGAGTTTTGCTGGTTTCTGTAGTAATGTCTCAACATCCGGGCCAAGGAAAAGAGCATGCACATGTGATAAGAAGAAAATTGATACCAAACTTAGAAAGCTGCCTGAATATTTAGTCATTTGTAGTATTGTTAATATAGTCAATTCCTTTCCATGAGCAGGAATTTGTCACAGTTTAAATTGTTGAATTCCATTTTGGCAATGCTGACTTGTTATATTCAATATTTCTTTTCTTTTATGCAGGACCCCAGCTATTGGATACAGGTGCACCGCTTGGAGCATGGAGATGGAGGGATTCTAGACCTGGATGACATCCTGTGTGACGTAGCTGATGACAAAGACAGAGTGAGTCCAAGTCCGGGGCAGGCTGCATGAAGGCAGCTTTCCAGGGCTGGGGAGAGGGTGGCAGAGAGGAACTGTTTTCGAAACAAGTGGATGATCACATGGTCCGTCCACTCTAGTGTGTCAGGGTTTGTATTCAGCCTCAAAGCCTCAATGTCCTAATGCCAGACTATGATGATTCTCTTGAGACCTGTGACTTAGGAGTTAAATTTTGGAATTTTAAAATGGCAGCTTTTAAAATTGAAACATGACAAGCATGCTTTGATGCCATATTTTCCTTATTTCAACCAGAAACATCTTCCTTGAGAATGCAGGTCATCATAATAAGGAGCGTTCTTCTGACCTTGTAGCGTGTACAGAGTCTCCACGTTCTGCTCCCAGAATAGGCCACGAGGTGTCCATTCCCCTTCTGGGAGCTTGCCTGCGGGAGGCAGGTGCAACCCAGTGGTTGTCATCGTGGTGTGATGTGATGCGCTCTCCCTAGAGAGCGGCCCTTTCCACCGCCTTCGCTCTGAGGGTCTCCTTTCTCTGGAAGACCAGCTTGAAGGTAGTCCGTGACCTTTCAGGAACATAGCTGATCACAGCAACTTAACGTCACCTGTATGCTCCTTCCTACTCCTTGGAAGTAAGGGTGAGTAAGAGAAGTAGGAGGAGAGGGAGTGGGAAGATGGCGACCCTCAACACGCAAAGAATTTGTGGCAGGGTGTTTGGCTCTGTGTGTAGAAGGCAGCAGATTCTTCATTGTAAGGAGGTGTGAGACGTTGAGACTCTCTGTGTAGACTTTAACTGAAATGACACAAGGGCACCCTGCTGATCCCCCCCCCCTTTTTTTTTTGGAGAACTCCTCTGTTAGCAGAGAACACTAAACTAGCTCGCTCCCTTGGGGAGGCTGGAAGATGGTCATTTCTCTGGGATACTTGATTACAGACTCTCTGTCCGCCTCACCCTGCATCTGTTCTCTAGTTGAGCTGTGAGCTGCCGGCTCTTGCCTGCGTTGCTGACAGCCAGCATCATGCCTGCTCCGAGTTGGCAGAAACCTCATGTATTTTCTTGAAATCTCAAGGAAGATAAAAATACAGATATAAATATTTAGTAAATTCAGGGATATTCGACTCACTCGCACCCGTCATAATGGGTGTTGCCTCAGCCAGCTACTATGAGCCAGGAGCACATTGTGTCAAAAAAGAAAAACAAAACAAACCTTTCAGGTCTGATTATAATTTGGTGCTGGCTTTGTTTTGTGTGTGCTGTTTCTCCTTTTGCGGGGGTGGGGGTGGGGCTCAGGTATCAGCAGCTCACTCTCAAATTATTCCTGCAAGTTCCATGAAGTTCCATTCTACGTGGTGGTCAGTTGTTGTGCGGTTCAGTCTCAAGCTGAAAGTGACTAGAGAATGGGGGAATTTACATGTGCCAGCCATATAGTGCTAGAAAGGGACGAACCAATGTATCGATCTTTCTTTCATCAGTCTCCTCTTCTGCCTCAGTTTCCTTGTCCTCCCCTTTCCTCCCTCTGCCTCCTGACCTCCTTTTTTCCCCTCCTCTTTTCTGCCTACTCTTTTTTTTTTTTTTTTTTTGGTTTTTCGAGGTAGGGTCTCACTCTAGCCCAGGCTGACCTGGAATTCAGTATGGAGTCTCAGGGTGGCCTTGAACTCACGGCGATCCTCCTACCTCTGCCTCCCAAGTGCTGGGATTAAAGGCGTGCACCACCACGCCTGGCCTGCCTACTCTTTATATCTAAAACCCACCCAGCCAGGCATGGTGGCACACACCTTTAATCCCAGCACTCCAGAGGACGCGCAGAGGTAGGAGGATCACTGCCCAGATCTCTCAGTGACTTGTCATGCAGCAACGGGAAGTCAGATGTTCTTCTCTCAGCACAGTTAACTGTTTGATCACACATGGAATCAGGCACTAAATTGTATTTCAGATTTTGTTTCTGGTGTCCCTCAGATGACGGCACATCTGTACATGCTCTGCAGTCTTTTTGTTTTTCTTTAAACTTTTCTATTGACCATTTTCATACATGCGCATGATGTATTTTTTTTCATAATCTCCTTCCATTTCCTTCTTTTGTCCCCTTCGCCCCCATGATCATTTATTGCATTTCCAATACAAGGTAGAAAAAATTCTTTAATATAAGAGGTTTTAAGCATTATTAAGTGAAATTGCGTTTTAGATAGTTTCATATCATGCTACTTGAAATCAGTTTTAAAATAAAAATTGTCAAAAGAACGTACTAAAACAGATGGAGCCCCCCCCCCCTTTTTCTTCCGAGGTAGGGTCTCACTCTAGCCCAGGCTGACCTAGAATTCACTATGGAGTTTCAGGGTGGCCATGAACTTGCGGCGATCCTCCTACCTCTGCCTCCTGAGTGCTGGGATTAAAGGCGTGCGCCACCACGCCCGGCCAGATGGAGCTTTTAAATCAGTGCTTTATTTGTTGAGAAACACTTAAATATATAAAAATGTATATAGGTTAAAAATTTCTAAATGATGACCTTGGTTGAGGACTCATTAAAAGTGGTAACTGCAAAAAAAAAAAAAAAGTGGTAACTATAGGGATGGAAAGAAGGCTCAGTGGTTAAGGACCCCGGTTTGATTCTCCAGTATCCACATAAAGCTAGATGCACAAGGGGGCACATGCATCTGGAGTTCTTTTGCAGTGGCTAGAGGCCCTGGCATACCCATTCTCTGTCTGTCCTTCTCTGTCTCTCTCTCTGTCTCTTTCTTTCTCTCAAATAAATTATATTCTAAAAAAAGTGGTAACTGAAAGGCAGTTCATAATGCACATAAAGGTACCATTTCTAGCGCAGATGACCTTGTGCCCAGACTCGCAGTCACTGTCTTCTTTTCTGTACTCAGTCTGAAGGTGAATGTGATGTCAAGCGCTTCTTTTGTCATACTTGGATGCAGTTCTGTTTTAATGAGGAATGATGTCATGTGTCTTCTATTTGGTAGTGATCTTGCGAGATGTTCTGCTCTGTTCGCTGTCCTTTGTGAAGGAAAGGTTGGATGGAAGCAGGTGACACTGAGAGTGTGCAAGAATCATGGTGGCGTCAAGCAGTAGAATGAGGTATATTGGCTCCTGGTTCTGGCGCCTGGCAGCCCAGGAGCGTGGCACCAGCATCTTGGGGTGGTCTTTGTACTTACTGCCTGGTGATGTGGTGGTGAGTGAAGGATGGTGATGGTGAAGGAGAGCTGGGTTACAGGCTGCTCACATCCTTTTACTCAGGTGGTTACCTACATCCAGTCCAGAAAGCAGTGCCCCAGGACCTAATTGTCTCCAAAGGCTTCAGTACTGCCGTAATGGCAGCTAAATCCAAAAGATCTGCCAAGGGCATTTCAGCCATAGCAGATGCCACTTTCAGAATGTCCATATCCTGGGGTAGGGCCAGGGGCAGTCTAGGCCGTCTTCTCTTTTCACCCTTCTGTGAGTGCAGCTCCCACTGAGAGTGCAGTCCACACGTGGAATGAGATGCTGCTTCATTGTGTTTGGGTCTCGTTACTGTGGGCTGGCTTCCTGAAGAGGTGCCCGTTAGGTAGCGTGTCCAAAGATATACGACCTTGATCTTGTATTTTTTCAAAAATATTTTCTAAAATTTTAATTTATTTATTTGAGGGGGGAGAATGAGAGTGAATATGGGTGTGACAGAGCCTTAAACCACTGTAAACAAAGTCCAGACGCATGTGCCACCTTGTGCATCTGGCTTTCATGGGTCCTAGGGAATCAAACCTAGGTCCTTTGGCTTTGCAGGAAAGTACTGTAACCATTAAGCCATCTCTCCAGCCCCGATCTTGTCTTTTTTTTTTAAATGTTAAATTTTTAATTTTTATTTGAGACAGAAAGGGAGGGAGAGAGAGAGAGAGAGAGAGAGAGAGAGAGAGAGAGAGAGAGACAGAGAGAGAAAGAGAATATGCATGCCAGAACCTCTAGCCACTGCAAACGAACTCCAGACACATGTGCCACCTTGTGCATTTGGCTTTAGGTAGGTATTGGGGAATTGAACCTGGGTCCTTTGGCTTTGCTGGCAAGTGTCTTAACTGCTAAACTATCTCTCTCTGTCAGATCTTGTATATTTCATGTGTGTGTGTGCAGCAAAGGCGTGAGTTGTAGAATGGGGATCTCAGATGTGTAATTTCTGTTGCCATGTGTTAGTGCTTGTTGGCTGCTTTGCAGTTTATGACGACCACAGAAATCCCCCTCACTCTGCGCCGCTTTATTTTTGCACCGGCTTCCCCTCCTTCGTTCCTTAAGTTTCAGTGAATGCTGGTGATGCCTGGAGTTTTCATGGTGATGAACAAATTGCTTTTTTGGGAGGAGGGTTCATTTTGTAAGTTAGTTGTAGAATCTATATCACCATTTCCTGGTTTTTCTTAAATGACATGGTTGCAGACATACGAATCTTTTGGAGAAACATCTGTTTTAAAGAAGCGATATTTTCTGAAGCATGCTGTCACCATAAACCATCTCTAGTTACAGAAAGCACTCTCTCAAGTGCAGTACATATGGTGCCTGTCTACCGTTCATTAAGGGGAATGGTTTATTGCTGCGTATATAGCCTATCTTCTTGGGATGAATATTTGAGATTGAATGAAACAGGAGTTCAAACCCAATCTGAATGTTGAGTTAAAGCTAAACTGTCTCCTACCTTTTGCCAAAAAGATGAAGAACACTTTTTCAGCCCATAGTGATTGAGTGACAATTTGAAAGATCACACATGCAGCAAAGTTCTTGGGAAGACACTAGTGTTTTCATTTAGTTCAACCCTTTGACTGCACTGCCGTCGTGTGTGTGACACCAAGGGCAGACAGCGCTTCCGGACAATGTTGAGCCAGGTTGACGGGTTCCTGCTTCCCGAGCCTGATGCCAGAATGAAAAGGCACAAGATTTACATGTGCACTTACCAACAGATACTGACTGGCTCTGAAGTGAAGGGTTGCCCTGTGAGAGATGTAAGAAAGACTCAGATCAGGCTCAGCAAGATTTCTGTGAGGGGCTGGGCGCTGGGGTCAAGCTGAAGTGTTAGGATGGATAAGGGGAAATTGGAGGAGGGTTGGGTGTCCGGATGTGTGTCTGAGGATCACTCCTGGCAGGTGTGAAGAATGAGTGGAGCTCATCAGTGCTGGTCGGGCCGCAGGTTTTCCTGGACGGTGTACGTGAGCAAAGACCGGTGAATGGGGGTGCGGGGGGCGGTCACCAAAGTTGGCCTGCCTCAAGATGGTCAGGTTGGGGTAGAGGTTAGGAAGCAAGAAGTATTGATTGACTCTGCTGACCGAGTGCCTAGATGGCATCGGCTTTTTCTGAAACATGGGCACATTTGTGAGTTTCTTAAAAATCGGTTTAAAACAATGTACAAGATATGGTCTAATTTTAGTAGAAATAATTATTTGACTTGGAACAATTTGGGTCAGCACAAAGTTTTTACTGTGTGTATCTCTGAGGACTAAAGATATGATGTCCTTGGAAGGGTGTTGGGGGGGGTACTTAAACTATCCATTTAAAATCTTTTTCAATTCTACTTCTCTCTAATTCTCTCATAAAGAAAAAGCATCAAGCAGTTGTGAATATAGCATAGGATAGAAGCACCTTTTTGCTTTTTGTTTCAGGATGAATTGGCTTAAGGGTGGAATGATTAGTAAGTATGATGATGTCAAGTTGAAATAATTTGTATAGACTTGGGTTATGTGATGGCTTGATTAATTTCCTCCTAAGTGGATTTATTTTAGTGAGGCTCTAAAGAAGAGCACATTTAAATTAACTGTCAAGTAGGACACTAAATGGCTCATTAATTAATTCAAAGCCATTATTTCCCAGCATTTAAATTCTTTATGGACGCTGGTTGCATCCAGTGCCTCTCTGTGCTGCTGAGCCAGCGGTGCTGAGAGGCCTGGCTCCTGCCCTTCCCCCCAGGAGGCACGGGCTCCTCACGAGCTTCAGGTGCCTTGCAGCTCGCACAGCCTGCGCGGTGGGTGTCGGCTGGTCCTCACCCATCTCAGGGAGGGCCCTTGAAGGTGCTGTCCAGCTGCCCCATAGCAGGAGATGTAGGGGACAGTGACTCTTCCAGCTCTACTCTCCATGTCGGTGTGGTGACTGGGTTGCTAGTTTTTGTGTTGTTGTTTCAGAAGCCAAGGGTGGCCTGTGTCTGGTGTCATTGCATTGGGACTCCACAGTGTCTATGCTGTGGTGAGTGCTCACAGGTTTCCTTGCTTGTAAATAGCGGGTAATGATTAAGTCTGGGAGTTAGTGTTAAGGTTTTGGCATTGTTCTTGGACAAAGCAAGGCCCTGGGGAAGGCTAATCTCTGTCACTCTTGGCAGTTGGTCATCATCGCTGGCACCGCATGTATTTCTTCAACACCAGCTTCTAAGGCTTGAGAAACAAACAGACAAACAAACAAACAAGCAAACCAGGCTTCCCAAGGTGTTTGTTTTATATAGACCATCGGTTTCCCTTGTCTGTTTTTAAAATTCCTGTTGGTTTGATAAGAGCTGGGTTCATAACTGGCAGTCAACAGTAGTTGTTGAAATAGATACACCATTTTATTCTGACAGCTCCCAGTGTGCCGTCAATGTGCACAGAAACAAAGCTGAAAGTCCAGTTTTATGTTTTTAGTATTTGGCAATCAAAGTATGTCACTATCCCCTGGCTCCAAATTAAAAAAAAAAATTCTAGTTCTTCTCTTCCGCCCTCCAAAACTGGGATGACTGTTAACTACTTGTTCTTCATAAATATTTTCTGGAAGTAATCTCAACATACTAAACAAGATTTGTGTTCATTCTGTCAGAGAAGAGTAGAAATCTTATATAATGTGGGAATTTTGTTTTTCCCAAAATTCACTAGAAGAGGAAAAGCTGTCCGAGCCTGTACCCTTTGAATTTCTAATGATTACAAAATGAAGCAACTCATCACCAGGATTTTCTTTTGACCTTATGTGATACCCACTGTAGAAGATACAGTCACTTCTTACATCAGCCCCGTGTAGGCGGCAGTGCCCCTGTTTAATAAAAGTGTTTCTCAGACTTTACAGATCTTTTCTCATTTCCTTGGATTTTTCCTTGGCCTCAAATAACAAACACTTTCAAAAGAATTTTGGCTACCAAGATTGTAGTTTATACTTTGTAAAACTATCTTGTTATATAGTTGTTTTTTAAAGTGCCAGGGGTTAATAAATGTATAATTGTACCACAAATGGTACTTAATCATTCATTACCCACCATTAAAACATCAAAGTAGAATTATGGGATTTGTTTGAGCACAGGTTAAGCAGATGTTGCAGATTCACTCATTCATTTCTGCTCTCCCGGCATTCATTAACAAGTAGTGTCCAGTCACTCATATAGTTGAGAAATGACAGAAGTGCTGTTGATGTGTGAGTGAGTGGGATCCCAGGTTCCCGGATTTGCAGAGCTCCTGGGAGTCAGGCTTATGGACTGTGAAGGAAGTGAGCTTGGGATGTGGCAGACAGGAGGTGTGACAGATGGTGCAGGCCAGTGGCATGCTTGAGGAAGAGACTAGTGGGTTGGATAAGGAGGAGTCAGACTGGGGGCCCCTAGGGCAGAGTGCTGTAGAGCATGGAGCAGGGACCTGAACCCCGAGGTGGACGAAGGTGGAGGTGTGCATGACGCCAAGGGAACTAGTGTGACTGAGTTGAGGGAGCAATGTGGGGGTGAAGGTGGGGTGACTAGGAGACCAGGGTTAGTCAGGGAAGGCCGTACTAAGGAGTCAGAACTGAACACAGTGAAAACCCATTGAACTGTGGAGTGACGGTCTTCACCGGATGCATAATTTTGGAAGTTTGGTTCTAGAATGAACTGTAGAGGGTGAGAGAGGGAAAACATCAGGAAGAAGGCCA
Organism: Dipus sagitta; assembly: GCA_036346955.1. NCBI lineage: Eukaryota > Metazoa > Chordata > Mammalia > Rodentia > Dipodidae > Dipus > Dipus sagitta. The sequence goes on from CM070773.1 coordinate 159,438,488, forward strand.
CTGCTGCCCAGGGGAGGGACTAAAGAGGACTTGGGAAAATGAATGGTGTTGAAATGCAATTTGGAATTAGAGTTTCCAGGGCACCAGGCTGTGAAGAAAACAAAGCAGGAATCAAGGAAACTTGGACGTTGTATGTGGAGCAGGCAGAGGAGGGGACCCAGAAGCTCCACACATTGGGATAGACAGGCAAAACCTCCAGTCAGGCCTTCTGTTGGCACAGCTAGGTACTTTTGAAGAGCTGATGGGCATCCAGTGGAGATGCTCAGCTCATCATCCAGCCTGAAACCCAGGGAGAGATGACAAGGGAGACAGGGACTGGGATACCACACCACACCACACCACAGAGATGAACAGCTATACCCCAGGACACACAGCATTTGAACATGCCCAAAATTCACAGCCAGTTTTGCCTGGTACTCAATCATCTTCTTCTTCTTCCTTCTTCTTCTTCTCCTCCTCCTCCTTCTCCTTCTTCTTCTTCTTCTTTTTTTTTTTGTTAAATGTTTTTCTTTATTTATTTGAGAGAGAAAGAAAGAGGGAGGGAGGGAAGGTGGGAGAGACTTTTGCTAAACACCACGCAAAGGCAAAACCGGCGTGTGTTCTGCATGCACTTAGCTGTGTGTATGTAGAGGCAACAGACATGGCCCCACTCCCAAGGCGCTGTGTCTCACCTGTCCGGCAGGTCCCCAGCTCTTTATTAACGTGGCTGCCTTCACACGTCCTGCCCGTGGCATGCATTCGCCTTGTATGTCTGGTACATGCTCATGTTTGGTTTTGTGTGAACCTCTTCAGTTAGTTGTTTAATGATTACAAATAAATGCATGCCTATTGTTAACAACTCAGTGCTTAGGATTAGAAGCTGAAGTAGAAAAAAAAAAAAAAAGCGACCTTGAATGTGTTGCCTCTCAATCTTGGGTTAGGCCTCCGTGTGTCTGTCCAAAAGTCCTGCGTTATGTACTGCTCTAAAATCAGAATTGTGGGTTGTAGTTGTATTTTCATTTTTCACAGAGTGCGATGCTTTTATTTATTTATTTTTTTGGCTTGTTTCAAGGTAGAGTCTCAATCTAGCCCAGGCTGGCCTCGAACTCAGTGATCTTCCTACCTCTACCTCCCAAGCACTGGGATCAAAGACATGTGCCACCACACCCAGCTAATCCAGTGCTTGTATAAAGGTTTATCTCTCCATTTGCTCTTTATTCCATCTTCTCTCTCCCCTTCCCCGCCTGGCAAACTTGGAGATGCACAACGTCAGTCCAGTCAGACTTGAGACACAATGAAGGAAAGATGCTCATTCGGCCTTTGAACAGGCACCCCCCCCTTCCTTGCCTTCCTAGCTCAGCAGAGGGGTCTCACACGCTCACTTGCATGACGGTGCTGCATACTTACTTATGTATTTCCCTGGGTACAATGTATGCATGTGAGTGTCTGACCATCCGTGTCTCATAAACTCATGGAAGAGAAAGTTCACAGTGTGTCCCAGTGGTCACAAGGAGAGGCTCTTGCAGTCAAGTGGGATCTGTGCTGGGATCCTGTCTGGGGCCCCCTCAATATCCATCTTGGTGGGGAAGGAGCTAGTGGCTTCTTTGACCCTGGTATGTTTACTTATGCCCAGCTTATGCGAGGGTGTGTTACTACATCCGGTTTTAGTCTTGACAAACTACCTAGCCTGTTTAACTGGTGAAGGGTGTTTTAATTTGATTCCACCAGGCCTGTCCCTGAGTTCCTGTGAGCTGAGATCCACACCGCCCAGTGCAGTCCGAGGCCGGTGAGGAGGACTAACCTCCCTCAGACAAGGCTTGGGACTCTGTTTCCTCCTGGTTTTCAGGTTTTGCCCCTTCATGAGCACTGAGCCAAACACAGATTGGGTAAATTTGGATTCTGAGAACTGTTTTGAAGGATAATTTTGTTGTGTAGTTAACTTTGCAAAATCGAATCTCTTGGCTGTCTATTTTCTTCTGGCTGGAAATGGCGGATGGAGTGATTCAGCAAGCTGTCAGGAAGTATCTGTCCTTCTCTAGGGCCACTAGGAAGGACTCAGCGAAGGCACTGTACGTGACAAGGTCTTTGAACCTCAAAAGAGCTACTTCAAGAGTCAGCCGAAGACAGGTTGGTATAGAAGTTTCTGATCTCTTTAAAATTCTTGAGACTTGAAAGTAATTGTTACTCTGTGTAACATCTTTTGACAAAGTTTCCAAATTAATTTGAATATTTCCTCTGTCTTCAAAGCCTTATTGAAGGTTTCCAGGTCCTTGGTCCATTTGTGGACAGTCTTGATTGTGTGTGTGTGTGTGTGTGTGTGTGTGTTCCCATCTATTCATTTTTAAAACAAGTGTCACACATTTGACAGTTGTCATGTTACCAGAATACTCTGATTTTTAAAATTTTTATTTATTTATGTATGCATTTATTTGAGAGCGACAGAGAGAAAGAGAGAGAGAGAGAGAGAGAGAGAGAGAGAGAGAGAGAGAATGGGTGTGCTGGGGCCTCCGCCACTGCGAACAAACTCCAGACGCATGCGCCCCCTTGTGCATCTGGCTAACATGGGTCCTGGGGAGTTGAGCCTTGAAACAGGGTCCTTAAGCTTCACAGGCAAGCACTTAACCACTAAGCCATCTCTCCTGTCTGTGATTTCTTTTTATTTTAAAAATATTTTATTTATTTATTTAATCAGAGGGGGCGGGGAGAGAATGGGTGTGCCAGGACCTCTAGCCACTGCAGACGAACTCCAGATGCGTGTACCACCTTGTGTTTACGTGGGTACTGGTGAATTTAACCTGGGTCCTTTGGCTTTGCAGGCAAGCACCTTAACCACTAAGCTATCTCTCTAGCCCCAAACTCTGTTTCTAACAAGAAATCTTCTACTAAACATGATTTTCATGAATATATTTGTCACAAAACATCTTGCTGAAAGGGTTAAGTGACTTTTAGGCAGACACTGAAATATTAGGATAAAAGCTGATTACTGTGCCTGTGATTGGAATTGCTGCATCTGAAGGGCTCTGTCCACGTCCTGTGCAAGCTGGGCGAGAGCTAGCACAAGCCGCCTCTGCTCCCTGACAAGGAGCGTGGCTGCTCCGCACTGAGGCACAGTTGTGAAGATACATGGGAGGCTGGCTTCCTTACATGTCAACATTTTGGAGAGTTTCTTTGTAATTTTTTTTAATGGAATTTGTATTAGTTTATTTTGAATGGAAAAAAAAGTCTTACTTAGAACCTTTTTATGTGAATTGCCATCTCATTTCTGGAGAACTTTGCAACAATGGTTTATATATTTCCCAGGAAGATAAGCAGCCCACAGTTACTCTTGGAGTGCAGTAGTAGTTGTGGAACAGAACATGGAGTTCTTTGCTTAACATGCCCAATATATATACACTTTCTGGTTCCTAAGTGTAATTAAGTGTTTAGCCTAAAACCCTTACCTCCAGATTTTTCTTTGAGGCAGACTCAAACTTACGATCCTCCTGCCTCAGTTTCCTGAGTGCTGAAATTAGAGAGAGGCATGTGCCACCACACCTGGCTCCTGAGTTTTCTTCTGAAGTGGTCCTCATTTGGTTGATTGATGCTCTTGGGCTTGATGTGCTAGGTGATCTGTGACGTGATAGAATACTTCTGAAAGCTGATTCTCATGGAGTAGATAAGTGTCTAATACTTGTGCTGTTTGCTAAAGCGCCCACCACAAGATGCGCCACAACCTTTTATGTCAGTGTTGAGTTTGCAGTGTAAATAGATAGCATTGTTGATATGCCTAATTTGTGCAATACTGTATGTAGAGATTGGGTTATCGATTAAAAACTATGGTCTCTTTGTGATTCTAAAAATATAAAATTACTGTGTCTATAAAGTATTTTTCAGTAGAATTGCAATATAATTTATTTTTCCTGAGGAGACTTTGAGGATCTGAATGAAAATGATAGAAATTATATGACTGTGTGCTTTCTCCTTGTCCTGCTATTTGTGTGCTGAATACATAACATTAGGCTGCTCAAACAATATGCAACATAATATTTTCTGTTGAAAATTAAAGATTTTAAAATGTTAACTTCTGAAGATTTTGTAATTGTCAGACTCCAGTGATACATTAAAAGTCACATATGATTTCCCCCTTTATAATACATTTTTTGGGTTTATGCTATGGGTTACACATGCTCTCCAGTTGTCTCATGACTGAGTGGTCATTTCTGGTTATGAACCATGGTCTGTACATATCCCTGCAGGGGAAGAACTGTGCTCACTGATGTAGATAAATGACTCGGAAGTATCTTTCTCCTACAATTGAGACTCAGCGCAGAGACGGGCATTGATTTTGGCTGGCTTAGGAAGGATACTGCTTTTGGGGGATAGTGTTTTGGACATAGCATTACTGTGTATCTGGGAGTCTCTTGCTTTCAGCCTCATGTGTGTGCTAAATATTGAGTAGTTCAGTTTAATCTTCTTGCTTTATTCCCCTTATGTCATGGTGGTAGGACTGAAGTAACAGAAATAAATCAGAGACATTCTGAATTTCTAGTTATTTTATTTGAGCTCATGCAGCCCTGGATGACTTTGAACTAACTATTGTAGCTAAGGATGGCCTTGAACTTCTGATCCTCCAGCCTCCACCTAGGGGATTATAGGCGTGTATCACACCCAGTTTATGCTGTATTGGGGATGGAACCTAGGATGTTAGGTGAACACTACCAACTGAGCCATGTCCCTAGTCCAGTAATAATAATGATAATTTTTTTTTTTTTTTTTTGAGGTAGGGTCTCATTCTAGCCCAGACTGACCTGGAATTCACTATGTAGTCTTAAGGTAGCCTTGAACTCATGGTGATCCTCCTACCTTTGCCTCCTGAGTGCTGGGATTAAAGGCAAGCACCACCATGTCTGGCACTTTTTTCTGATTAAAAATTGTTTGGGACTTGCTTCACTTCAATATGATAATGTTTCCTTGGATCAATGTAATTTAACAAATATTAAAACCTGTTTTTAAAGAATTAAGCCTTCTAAGTAGAGTATGTAAATGTAATAGCAGACATGGATGAGGAACTCAGGGCACAACCTGGAGGCGTCACTGATGGTCCCATTTACAGAAAAGTTCCTCTTACTGAGAAGCCACAGGTGAAAACTGCCTGTGGAGGCCTGTGGGTGTGTCCTGGCATTTGACACTTGAGAGCTTCAGTTGTGGTATGTGAGTGTGTACTCATGAAGCTGTCTATAGCACTGCTTTTAGAAGCAGGGTGTGGACTACAGCCCTCTGCCACTATCCAGTCTGTTTAATTGAATTCTGCAAAGCCTTTCTAACTTCCTGCCCTCAACCTCTTCCCACCCTCTAATGACCTATAGCTCCAGTCCTGATAATGGTGCTGTTCAGTTCTTGTAAAACATGTTTTAAATAACCCCTTTCAAGCTGTTGGGTCACATGGTTTCAGTTTTCCATCTTAAAGACTAGACACGGCCATTGCAAAGATGCATGAGGACATGGGCACAGGTAAAAAAACTCACCTGCGTAAAGTTCTTGGGTGTTGCAGTCAGGTTCACATTGCTGGCAGGTACCCAGCCAGGAGCAGCTTGTGGGACAAAAGGGTTTGTTTTGGCTTATAGACTCGAAGGGAAGCTCCATAATGGCAGGGGAAAACAATGGCATGAGCAGAGGGTGGACATCACCCCCTGGCCCACATAAGGTGGACAATAGGAACAGGAGAGTGTGCCAAACACTGGCATAGGGAAACTGGCTTGAACACCCGTATGCCTGCCCCCAGCAATACACTCCCTCCAGGAGGCGTTAATTCCCAGATCTCCATTAGCTGGGAACCTAGCATTCAGAACACCTAAGTTTATGGGGCACACCTGAATCAAACCACCACATTCTGCCCCTGGCCCTCATAAACTGATATCCCATACATGTTGTAAAATGCAATGTGTTCATCCAACCTTAAAAATCTCCATTTTTTTTATCAGTCCTAATGATATTCAAACATCCCCATAGTCCAAGGTCTTTTAACTGAGCCATAATAGAAAAACAAAACCAAACCCCAAACCCATAATGGCACAGAATAAACATTTATACTGCAAAAGATGGCATTGGGCATAGCAAAGAAATATTCAACCAATACAAGATTTAAGTAGGGCAAACATCAAACTCTGTAGCTCCAAGTCCAACAACTCTAGTCAGTGACAAGTCTCCAAGTCCGATAATTCTAACTAGTGACAAGTCTCTGGAGTTCCAATTCTGCCCCTCCATGCAGGTTATCCAACAAGCCTGTTTCACACTGCCATGACCATTTCCAAAATACAAAACCATGTTGCAAATCCAATGACCCTGTCTTTTGTGCATTTGTTATACTCCATAATATCAGGTGGGATGCCAATTTGTTAGTCCAGGGGGCAATAAAGCAAACTTTGAAGAAGAGGACACTCCTTCAGCATTCAGCCCCTTCAAAAGACTGCATTCTTCCTGTTGTCCCAGTGCATGTCAGCTGGCCCAGTCTCAATGGCTGTAATCTCTCAAACAATTGCAGCTGAACAGGCAGACGTTTCAGCCCAAAGGTTTCATTTTTTTCTGTGCCATACCCCTCTGCTCACACCAGTCCATCTTTACGCAATGCAACCCTGCACAAGTTCCCAGGACACAGGCAAGCAGAAAGCAGCAAGCCTCTCACACTAACTGTTTCTAGCTTAGTCCAAGCATAGCTCCTTTTTTTTTTTTTTTTAACCCTCATAAGCCACTTTGCAAAGCACTCCTTCCCCTTCCTTTGGCTCTTATATTCTTTCTGCTACATCTTCCACAATGCTCCCTGAATCTTGGAGGGTGTGATAGAAATGTCTTAGTGCTGAACACTTCACTCACTTCTCAGCACTTTGATGAGTTTTGGGTCTTTCCAGTGGTTACTACCACCTGAAAAAAGAAGTTTCTTTAACCAAAGCTGAGAGAATATCATATATAATTAGCATATGGGCATAAACATAAATGTTTAGAGGGCAGTTTGGTTGGCATAATGTATCCATTTAGCCAAAAAGCAGCATTAGTTTTCCCCCTAGGGCTTATGACTTTCCTAGTTATAGGCTTTGCATTAGGTTTTTAGTATTGGCATGAATTCCCTCTTGTGGAACAGACCTCAAATTCAATCAAAGAACAGTTGCCCCCCCCCCCCATAACAGACATGCCTCCATTGCACCAGTTAGTACATTTTTTAAAAAATTAAAAAAATATTTTTGTTTATTTGTTTGACAGAGGGAGGGAGGGAGGGAGGGAGAGAGAGAGAGAGAGAGAGAGAGAGAGAGGGAGGGAGGTAGGGAGGGAGAGAGAGAGAAGACGCAGATTGAACGGGCACTCTAGGGCTTCTAGCCACTGCAAATGAATTCCAGACACATGCGCCACCTTATGCATCTGGCTTACATGGGTCCTGGGGAATCGAACCTGGGTCTTTTGGGTTTGTAGACAACCATCTCTCCAGCCCCAAAACAGTTATTTTTAAAGCTTCTCATCCTTTTTCATTAGTTTTGAGCCGTTATCTCCTCCTCCTCTCATAATGCATATTTTGTTAATGTTGCAGATTGTTTTGCTTCTTTGTTCTGACTCTGCTATTCTTTCTAGTCATTGGCTCCTGTATTGCCATTGCCTAGAGCTGTGCCCAGCCCATAGGTAGCACTTAGATATTAGTTGGATGAGTGGCTGAAATACGGGAAAATGACTCAATGCCCAAGGCATTTTTTGTCTTCAGAAGACCCCATTGTACAAGTAAGTTTTTCCTTTTTCTTTTGTTTATCTGTGAAAGTTTACCATTAGAGTTATAGTACTATGTTAATAAAATTATCACATGATCATTAATAATTCCTGTGGAAGCTTAAGATGAATATTAGCTGAAGTTGGTGATAAGCACATGCTCATGTGCTCTGGGCATTTGGCTGTCATTCTTCCTTCTGGAACAGAGTTGAGCTACCCAGTGCCTCCCTCAGATGGATGCTGCATGGTCAGTCACCTGCAGATGGTACTTACATCCATCCAGATACAAAGTCATTGTGCATTTTCAGTGCCAAGGGCTGTCAGATGAAAGTATCTTTTTCTTTTTCTTTTCTTTTCTTTTCTTCTTTTTTTTTTTGAGGTAGGGTCTCACTCTAGCCCAGGCTGACCTGGAATTTACTCTGTATTCTCAGGGTGGCCTTGAACTCATGGCATCCTACAACCTCTGCCTCCCCAGTGCTGGGATCAAAGGCGTGCGCCACCATGCCTGGCAGAGCATCTATTTTTTTGAAGTGTTCTCATGGCTCAGTGGTACGTGAGTGATAGCACTGTAGCCCCCAATGATCTAGGAAATACCAGTGCAGAGCATGGCACTCTTGATTGAGCCTCTCACCACCAGCCTCCGGTTGCTTTAGATGTTCACATATGCATTTTTTTTTTTTAAGGTAGAGTCTCTAGCCCAGGCTGACCTGGGACTCTGAAGCTCCAGGCTGGCCTTGAACTCACAGCAACCCCAGGTGAGGTGAGGGGAGTGTTCACAGTCCAGAGTCTGGTTCAAAACTCCAGTCTAGATTTTGGATGTACACGTGTGTACATGGCCTGCACCTATTCTTTCTGCCTGTGAGGACAGGGCAGGTGTACAAGCTTAGAAGCAGAGGAGCCCCAGGCAAGAAACCCAGTGGACAGAGCCTAGCAGTGGAATTGGGCTTTGGCTGAATCCTTCCTGTGGTGCCACCCAGAGTGTAAACATAGCACCGAGCTCTGATGGGGACATTCTTCAGGTACTTTTGAGTTGTGTCATGAAGTAAACCAGTGCTAACTGGAATCAGTAGTTTCTTGCTACTTGGCTAACCACCTAACTGAGTTTTTTATTTTTCTTGTGTGCGCCCATGTGTGTGTGTGTGTGTGTGTGTGTGTGTGTGTAGGTCAGAAGTCAATGTTGTGTGTCTTCCTTGGTCACTCTCTACTTATTAACTGAGGCAGGGTCTCTCAGTTGAGCTCAAGAGCTCACTGATTTAGCTAATCTGCTTGACTTGTTGTTTACAAGGGTTCTGAACAGTGGTCCCCATGTGTGTTCAACAAGTCATTTATCCACTGAGCTGTCTCTGAAGCCCCTAGTCAGAGTTTTCAAAACATCAGTGCTCAAATATTGCTCCTTTTATACATACATATATATATATATATATGTATATATATATTTTAAGGATTTGCTTTTATTTACTGATTAAAATTTTAGGTGGCCTGTGAAAATGCCCTTTCTAGTATGATTATACATTCCTAGTTCATTGTAATTAACTGTTTTGGTAAACATTCTGAAGGGGTATTTGAAGGTCACATCCTCTTCGCTGTGTTGTCTTAGAAGGTCAAAGCCTCTTTTCCATGTTGTCTCATTTCACTGTCATTTTCTGAAGTATGTCCCTTGACCACTATTTGCTGAAGTTGAGACACATAACTCAGATTTCTGTCACTTTGTCATCATAGATCACTGCATGTGAAAGAAGGCCTCTGTCATGATGCAGGCCCAATGATGGCTATAGATGAATAAATAGGACCTGGCCATTGCTCCTTCTGCTTTGTGCAAAGAAGCCTGAGCTATCTTAATAGCTGTACTTCTTGCTTCTGATCTTCAGAAAAAATATATTTGCTTCTTGTCCCTGCTTCTTGCTAGCATTGATTTGTGTGACTAACTTCTTTAGGCCACCAACGTTAGGATAGTCAGCTCATTTATTTTCATCAGGTGCCAGTAGCTTGAGGCCAAGGAAGGACCCATTCATGTAAAAAGTTCAACATTTGCACTGTAATTTCCAGGCCATTGTATTTGGGTTTGTTTTAGGCTATTTGAAAGTAGATACCATCTCATAATTGGCTGTTAGGTTATTAGTGACTCTACGTTGTGTTGAGTGCAGAGCTTGCACCTCGACCCTTGTTTCTCAGGCATAGTAATTAGTGCCTCAATTACAACAGACAGACAGACAAAGAATGGGTGTGCCAGGGCCTCCAGCCGCTGCTAACGAACTCCAGACACATGTACCACCTTGTGCATCTGGCTTACATGGGCCCTGGGAAATCAAACCTGGGTCTTTTGGCTTTGCAGACAAGGGACTTAACCACTGATCCATCTCCCCAGCCCACAATTTTTTTAAGTGAAAGTGGATGTACCAACTCCAGCTTGTGACAGTGTAGATAATGTTTGAATGGAACTTCTTGGGAAGGACCTGCAAGGGGGCAGTGATATGATAGGCTGATTTTCATAAGAGCATGCACCTAAGGTCCTCAGGTTTGCGTTTATAACTGCAGTGTCATGGCTTATCATTGCATCTAACTAGGTACATGATTAGGGCAGAGGAAGAAGAAACCAAGTCTTTGCTGATTCATGTAGTGACACAGATGTTAGCAATGTCTTCCTGAGTGGAGCTGTCTTTAGGTAGAGCTTTTCTTTGTTTTAACTGTGAAAATGTGAGTTGACTGAAAAGTGATCCAGATTGTAAGGAAAAGAATTAGTGAGTGAGGAGTAAGAATCAGTACAATGTCCTTGTCTAAGAAGCACAAAGCCCTGGTTTCAATCTCCAGCACAGCATGAAATAGGTTCTGTGGTGCCTGCCTGTGATCCCTGCTCTTTCTAACCCTAGTACTTGGCAGGTGAAGACATGAAGATCAGGAGTTCAAAGTCGTTCTTAGCTGTATCATCTAGAGTTGAAGCCAGCCTGGACTATGTGAGATCCTATCTCAAAAACCAATATGCCTTCCCCCAAGCTATCTTGTCTTGATTTAAACACTATTGTGTATCAGAACAGTTACAGGCATGCCTTCTCAGTCCTCATGAGACATAGTGAAGTGACACTGCTTTTTATCATATTCTAGCCCCACTCCAAAGGGCGTGCATGAATCAATAGAGGTATTAGTCACTTGTGCAGCTGGACAAGAGATACCACAGATATTCATTAAAGGATCCTCTACTTTCATGTGAGTTTATAAGATTGTGTCTGAAAAACTGAAAGCAATCTTCATGGTTTAAGTTACCATTTTGAATGTTAGAAGGAATGCCAGGAATGATTGCCTCTGGCTCTTTTTGCAGTGGAAGAAGCCCAGGGCCAGAGGGTGTGTTGGCTTTCTCAGCGCCTGGCTGTGCTGGGGCGGAGTCTCTCAGGTCAGGTCCCTGCTTCCTGGTGGGCTCCTGTCTATATGCCTGTTAGGATCAGCTTCCTCAGTGTCAGCCAAGTTAGTGCATTGATCTTACCAATAAAATGGATAAATTCTAGCGGGACGTGGTGGCTCACACCTTTAATTCCAGCACTCTGGAGGCAGAGGTAGAAGGATTGCTGTGAGTTCGAGGCCACCCTGAGACTCATGTGATTTCCAGGTCAGCCTGAGCCAGAGTGAGACCCTACCTCAAAAAAGAAAAATAAATAAATAAATAAATAAAAGATAAATTCTAACCAATCACATTATAGAAATTGACAAATATTTAGAAACATCTCTATATATTTTAAGTTTAGCATCAGTTCTGCCATGCACATTTAGTACTTTGTGTGTATATGTGTGTTCCTACGCATGTGCGCTCCTATGCGGTTGTGTTTAGAGGGCAGAGGTTGTCACCAGGCATCTTCCTTGATCACTCTTTGCCTTATTTACTGAGGCAGGATCTCTCACTGAACTGAATGCTCACCAATTCAGCTACTCTAGTTAGCCAGCCTGCCCTGGGCTCCCCAGCACTAGGATCGTAGGTGGGTTGCTGCATCCACCTGGCATTTACTTGGGTGCTGGGGATCTGAATTCTGGTCATCACACTTGGCCCAGCAAGCGTTCTACCCACTTAAACATCCCCTCTGATCCCTAGTTACCACATTTTCCCACAGTGCTTATCACTCAGTGAATAGTGTCCATTCTCCATATGTATACGCTGAGGCTCAGTGACCAGGGACCAAGATGAAGACGTCTCTTTTGTGGTTCGGCTCTTATGTGCCCTGATCTGCCAGGCGCTTCCCACCAGGAAGTGCTAGAGGGAGCCTGGCAGCAGGATGGTGCCTGGCCATGCCTTTTCTGCTTTTGGCCCTGGCTGCCAGTGTTACCCAGCAATGGCCACCATGTGCTCATCCCTTCTAATTCTCAGTTTTCCTCTCTTTCGTTTTCCTGGCAGCCTCCTCTGGTACCCTTTGGAGGAGTCAACATCAGGCCTTTGGAGTTATTTGTCCCCAAAGTCCTTTTGCTGTGCAGGCCACACATAGACCTCATTGTCCATGGCTGGATCCTACTTGGCAGGACCCTTCTCTGACTGAGCTTCAGGTTTCTGAAGGTTCAACCTCCTCCTCTTTCTGCTTCTCACACAGCAATGGGCCCTCCACAACCCACTGGACATGTGTATGTAAGGTTTTCTTTGTTGGGACTTCTGTTTTCCCTGACAGTTTAAGTGATATTTAGGATTGAGCAAATCAGACAAGAAAACAAGTCTTGCAAGCTTACTGTAAGAGGTGTGATGATTCCATGTGTTTTCTAGGTACTAATGGGCACCGGTACATATTTTCATGTCTTGGCACCAGAGGGTATCAAATCCAAAAACATCTAAAAGTCAATATTGGGCTGGGTAAGAGTGCTTGATTGCCACACAAAGATGACTTGGGTTTGATCCCCAGCCAGACATCGCCATGCAGGCCTGTTACCTCAGTGCTGAGGGCAAACAGGACAGCCTGGCTAACCGAAACACAGGGCGCTCCCCGTTCAGTGAGGCAACCTGTCTCAAGGAAATGAGGGGAAGAGCAATTGCGGAGACAACTGACGCCCTCTTCTGGCCCATGGGTATGAGGAGAGCTGCTTGTGCACCTGCCTGCAGGCGTGGTGGCACATGCCAGCACTTGGGAAGCACAGGTAGGAGGATCGCTGTGAGTTCGAGGCCTGCCTGAGGCTACATAGTGAATTCCAGGTCAGCCTGGGCAAGAACGAGACTCTACTTCAAAAAGCCAAAAACAGAAAGAAAAAGTTGATGTAACAGCAAGTAGATAGGTAGCAATAATGAATTCTTGTGATTTTGGCAGGGCAGATGTGGATGCAGGTAGAATCAACAGGTACCATTTGGTTTGGGTGAGGTTCAAAGCTTCTTTTCTCACCACATGACTTTTAGACTCCCACACACATCTCTGTCTACATTCCTCCTTTCTACCCTAAAACTTAAGGAATAGTGAATGGTTAAAAGTGTGCATTTACTGTTTTTTTCTCCTTTCTCCTTTCTCTCTTTCCTTTTTTCTTTTTCTTTTTCAGGTAGGGTTTCACTCTAGCCCAGGCTGAGCTGAAATTCACTACGTTGTCTCAGAGTGACCTTGAGCTCATGGCAATCCTCCTACCTCTGCCTCCAAAGTGCTGGGGCTAAAGGCGTGCACCACCATGCCTGGCTAAAAGTGTGCATTTCCTAATTGGCTTTTTACTTGTGCTCTTGCCAAGGCTATGCCAGACCTGGGTGGTGTTTGCAAAACTTAGGGTCAACGTTTACACCTGAACATGATTCTGTACAGATGACATGTAGGTCACATGACAGTTGGAGACTCCCCACACCCTGGGCACAGTATGGCATGTTTCATGAAAGTCTGTTTCTTAAAGCTTGCTCACCTCAGGCTTGCACGCATGCCTCTGCTTGGTGATTCTGCAGGTTTTTAAAAGCATCTGTTCCCAGATCTGAGCTCACTAACAAGGGCTTCATGGAGATAGCTGTGGGGACAGCGGGGGTGGTGCCTGGCGCTTTCTGACTGCTCCTGCAGCCTGCAGTTATCATTCATAATGGAAGTTCCCTCTCAGTTCCCAGCATGAATATAATTAATGGAAAAGAGTTTCCCCGGAAGTTGGGCAGCACATGCCACACGTGGGTCACCAGCACCAGGTGTTCGATTATCGTCATTAGCAAGCATTTAGAAAGTACCTGGCAAGCCAAAGTCTGCCAGCGCAGCAGTGAGCAAATCCCTTAGGATTTTGGCGGGTTGCTTTTTCTTTTCCGAGGATGATAAAAGTGACCACAGACAGTGTTCATACTTCCCTCCCAACACCATTATTGAAAGAGGTAATAGTTATGCCTGCACTCAATATCAACTACACACCATCTTCCTTTTCATTTGTCCCCTGATTTCCTTCCTGTGTGCCAAGTTTTAATTAATCTGCTTCAATAGTATGAAAACTCGAGCATCTATAATTACGTCTTTAGTAGCAATATTTATAACCTTTACCAACAATATATTTATCATGTAATGTTTCTTGGAATTAAGACTAGTCTTCTTAAGGAAGTGCTGGTATAGAATGTGCTGTGGATGGTTTTTCTTAAGGGGGAAAATTAAAATAATAAAGAGATGATAGCGATGCATGTACTGATCCAACCGTTAACAGTGTGGCTCTTGTAGCTTATGGGACACAGTGCTGGTAAGTGAATTTGATAAAGGAATAGGGGCTAAAGTTATTTTTCTTTTTATTTTGGGGCCTGGGATGTAGCTCAGGCAGTAGAGTGTTAGCATACATGAATCCCTGCGTCAGAACCAATAAGACTTGTGAGAGGGACTTTGAGGCCAGCCTGCTATATATATGAGATCTTGTACACGCAGCACATACAGAAAACTTTTTCTTCAACCGCCAAATTGTGAGCCATAAGAGGCTTTGTCAGTACGTAAGGAGGATAATTTTCAAGGCATCCTTCTCAATGCTTGATTGTGAGTTCACATTGGTGATTATAATCAAAGAATTCTTTTGATTTTAAATTTAGCTCCGAGAAGCACAGTGGGAATCACTGTAACTGTAACTATTGCTGCTTTTTTCTATGTTTTATTTTTATTTATTTGAGGGAGGAGAGAGAAAGAGAATAAATGAAAGAATGAATGAATAAATGAGTATGGGGCACACCAGGGCCTCTAGCCAGCCACTGCAAATGATGCATGCACCACTATGTGCATCTGGCTTACATGGGTCCTGGGGAACCACACTTGGGTCCTTAGGCTTCCCAGGCAAGGGCCTTAATTGCTAAGCCATCTCCCAAGCCCTGCTTGCTGCTTTTGATCAAGACATCTCGTGTGTCAATTAACCATTTTGCTTTAGAGAAGGGGGAGGGGGGAGAGAGAAGCTGTCTATAAGCTCATAGGCCAGAAGGCAATGTTGGTTGCCTTCCTCTGTTGCCCTCCACCTTATTTTATTAATTGAGAAAGGGTTTCTCACTGAACCCAGAGCTCGCAGATTGGGCTGGGCAAGCTAGCCAGCAAGCTCCAGGACCCCCCCCCCCCCCCCCCGTTTAGCTCCTCAGCACTGAGGATGGGAACCCAGTTCTTCATGCCAGCACAGAAAGCACTTTTACCCACTTGAGCCATTTCCTCAGTCTTGGAACATAAAATTCTTAAAATCTAGTTTCTTTATGGACCCACTCGCTCCCCCTAGTGTTGGCTCTGGGTTAGAAAGCACATGTGGCACAACATTATTATTATCCTTAAAGTGAAAAGGCTGTATTCTGAGAGATGTCTGCCCTTCCTTGTTCATGCTCCCACTGCATTCTCTCTTTTTCTGCAGGCTGGCAGGCATGCCTTGCACGCCCCGCCCCCATCTCTGTTCACTGTCACTCCCTCACCTTCATTGTGACTAGGAGAGACAAGCCAGGGCACTGATAACTGCCTTTTACAGAAATGTAAAGAAATCAACGCAAACTTCTAAATTACAAAGGTATCTAGACAAACATTGCATATAAAAAGAGCCAGGCAGGTGGCCATAAGGGCATGTTCCCACACTGCATTGTGCTCTGTACAGTTCAGACTCCAGTTTTCACTTAGTAGGAATTTGTGATGGTCGGAGGTGGGGCAAAGTTTTCTTTTGAACAGCACATCTTCAGCAGGTGAGACTGCAGAAGTGGATGTTTTCTGAACAGGTGTGAGTGGCAGTACAGGTGACATGCCCCCCCCCCACCTGTGAGGTTTGCATCCTCAGATTCACCCTAAAGCCAGAAGTATTCTGGGGCGGCGGGGGGGGGGGGGGGGTTGGGGGGAGGAAACCCTGTGCCCAATTTAACATGCGCAGACTTGACTTCTCTTCATTGTTCCCTGAAGCACACAATAGAACGTGTTACATGGCCTTTCCTTGGTCTCATAATGTATTCTAAGTGTTGTAGACGTGATTTTTTTTTTTTTTTTTTTTTTTTTTTTTTTGGTTTTTCAAGGTAGGGTCTCACTCTAGCCCAGGCTGACCTGGAATTCACTATGGAGTCTCAGGGTGGCCTTGAACTCACGATCCTCCTACCTCTGCCTCCCGAGTGCTGGGATTAAAGGCGTGCGCCACCACGCCCGGCTCAGTAGATGTGATTTAAAGTATGTAGGAGGGGACTGGGGATGTCGCTCAGTGTGAGTGCTCTGCCTAGCTTGTGTCTCCAAACAATAAGGCATCTGCACGATATACTTATGTCCTGTGTACTGTCTTAGAGAAGCAGCTGGAGCACCTGACGATTCTGGTGTTCTTGGGCCACTGGAACCAGTCTTCCTTAGGCGTCGAGAGAAGACTGTGTTGCTAAAAGTAGTTAATGTGCTCAAAGAAAGGTGTGGCTAAGTTTGAGTCTCAGCAAATGCATTAGTCTCATGCTCTTCTGTTTTCATAATAGAAAAATGCAGGGTGTTGCCAAGTGCCTAATTGAATGGTTCATGTTATATCTCAGGCAGCAGGAGTACAGAGGTTGGAACGTGAGCAGTCAGGGTCAGGGTCAGGGTCAGGGTCAGCTTGTGATTTTTTTTTTTCTTCAAAGTAGGGTCTTGCGCTAGCCCAGGCTGACCTGGAATTCACTATGGAGTCTTAGGGTGGCCTCAAACCCATGGTGATGCTCCTACCTCTCCCTCTTCTGGGATTAAAGGTGTGCACCACCACGCCCGGCTGAGGTTGCGATTTTTAGAAGAGAATTCTGAGGGTCAGAATGTCTTGGAGATCCTCCTTTAGGAAGGGCGGGGGCGGGAACACGCGCCGCGTGAAGAGCTCGGGAAGAACGTGCCATAGACGGTCACGAAGGCAGGTGCAGCAGAGTGGATTTTCGCAATCTTAAGAGCCAAACGGGTCGGCGGGTCAAAGGAAGTGGAGGAATGAGAAGTAAATAGATGCTGTGACCAGGCCTGGGGAGAACTTTGCTAGGAGTAGCACGTAGGAATCCTCACAGACCTTGGCACTTTCTTGCCGTGCAGCCTGCACCTTCGTCCCAGAGGATATAGTGGGGATCTGTTTAGTTTGGGCTCACATTCCAGCGCTGTTATTAATTGACTCTGTGCCCTTGAGTAAGTTACTTAGCCTGTCAGTGCATCTGTAAATACTGTACATGGCATTGCTGTGAGGGGAAGTTGTTAGGTATGCAATGTCATTGTATGAATATTAGCTGTTTTTATTCCTGCATTCTTGTATTTGTTTGTTTGTTTTTTGTTTTCTTTTTTTTTTTTTTTTTTTTTGGTTTTTCGAGGTAGGGTCTCACTCTAGCCCAGGCTGACCTGGAATTCACTATGGAGTCTCAGGGTGGCCTCGAACTCACGGCGATCCTCCTACCTCTGCCTCCCGAGTGCTGGGATTAAAGGCGTGCGCCACCACGCCCGGCTTTGTTTTTTGTTTTCTTGAGGCAGGGTCTCACTCTAGACCAGGCTGAGCTGGGATTCACTATGTAGTCTCAGGGTGGCCTCAAACTCACGCCGATCCTCCTACCTCTGCCTCCCAAGTGCTGGGATTAAAAGCGTGCACCATCACGCCTGGCTTGTGTTCCTTGTATTTGTGATCCCCTCTCAGAAGCTGACAGTAAAGTTCTCATGTTTTTTGAACTGTTTTCACGATTTTATTGGCACCTTATGTGTTTATCCTCACCTAATTCCCATTAGAGGCATGTAATCATACTCATATTTTATGAGGTTTGTCAGTTTATTATTAAACCACTTAATACAGACAAGGTGTGAATTGTCCTGTTACCTCCTGGCTCTTGCTACCGGGATGCACTTGTGAGCATTCTGCCTTGACTTGATGTGCACTGCGCCATGCAAGGGCCCTGCAGTCGCATCTTGCAGACAGCCGAGCGAGCAGCGGCAGGATCGTCACAGCCCAGAAACTGTGGACACACGGTTGGCACTGTCACTGGCATCCCGAGCTGGGCCTCCTGCGCTGGCTCAGTGAGCCTTAGTGATCTAGGCACTGAGAGCCTCTCCTGGAGCAGTGGCTCTGGGCTGGACACTGGTCATTTATCTTGTTTCATGTCTCGACATATAATGGTCTCAGTTACATTCTATGTCTGCAATCTTGGGAACAGGCTGTGTTCTGCTCCAGGTGAGATGCCTGCTGACACCTGGGTCTGTGCTGGGAAGGACTTGCGAGTCACCTGTACCTTTCACGGGCATTTTGAAGAATGTCAAATTGGGTCAGGGGGAGAGTGCTCCAGGCCCAGTGAGGTCCAGGTTGTCATCCTGCATTTTGTGTGTGTGTGTGTGTGTGTGTGTGTGGCTGTTCTAGCTCTCCAGTCTGGTCACCGCTCTAAGCTGCTTCATGCCAGGGCTATCCCCTTGCCTTATCCTCCAGGTGCGAGGATCACAGGTCTTTACCGCCTTGCCCAGTTTTCCACATACTTCTGTATTTGTGGGCTACTTGTGTGTTGGTACTGCTAACAGAGGTGTGCATGGTAGAAAAATAGCAGGTCACATGCTCTTTTGCAGGGGAGAATCAAGGTTGCTTCATGCTAATGGGGCCTGGTGTGGTAGTGCACACCTTTAATCCCAGCAGAGGTAAGAGAATCACCGTGAGTTTGAGGCCACTCTGGGACTACATAGTGAATTCTAGGTCATCCTGGGCTAGAGCAAGACCCTACCTCAAAAAACCAAGAGAGAGAGAGAGAGAGAGAGAGAGAGAGAAAGAGAAAGCTAGGGATGGGAGACATATGGCCAAGACTATAATATATATATTATGTGTATAATATATGTATAACATATGTATGTTCAATTGTGCCTAAATATTTATAGTTACAAGTTTAAGAAGAGAATCATAGATTCATTATCTTGACTGCATCAATTTTGTGGGAGTTTATTTATCTTTTTATAGTTTTACTGGGAGCTTTAACATAGGAACATACTGCTAAGTTGTCATATTCCCATCAGGTTACCTTATTTTGTCCTCTCTCTCCCAACCCCATTTCACTGAGGGCCTTCCACAGTGTGGGGGGTACTGGTCAGCAAGCACCGGGGGGTCTTGAATGTACTGTTCAGTACCTATGGGGAGTCCAGTGCCTCACAGTATGCCTTCCGTCCTGTGGTTCTTACATTTTTTTCTTTCCCCCTTCTGCAGTGTTCCCTGAGCCCTGGAGGGCATGTTAGAAGTCTTTTAAGCCTTTTGTTCTCTGCTTCCATGAGTTCTGCCTCAGTGTGGACCACCATGTCCGTGGCTAAGGTTCTCTGGCTGGCAGTGAGAGCAGCACTCATGCTTGATCTTCTCTTTGCTCTGCATTGGTTCCTGGGCCCTAATGGGTGTGATAGAGATGACATTCGAGTATTTCCCTGCCACCTGAAAAAAGCAGGTTCTCTAATCACGAGTGAGAGCAGCATTGATCAAAGGGGATAAAGATATACATTTAGAAGGCTTTTTGGAAGGTCATATATTGATTTTTTTTTTTAATCATTTGTAGTAGACATGGTTTTTTTTTTTTTTTTTTCTTTTTTTGGTTTTTCGAGGTAGGGTCTCACTCTGGCTGAGGCTGACCTGGAATTCACTATGTAGTCTCAGAGTGGCCTCGAACTCACGGCGATCCTCCTACCTCTGCCTCCCGAGTGCTGGGATTAAAGGCGTGCGCCACCACGCTCGGCTTAGACATGTAACTTTTGTGAAAGGAAGGCATGGAGCCATGTTACCTGGAGTCTGTGGATGCAGTGTTTCCTTGCACTGCATAATTCATCTCAGACTTGCAGGTCAGTGGTCGTGGCTATGTTGCCATCCCAAGGTCACCTGCAACCAGCCTGTGGTCAGGTGTGCTTATTTTTGTGTTCTTTTTTTGCCTTCTCACTCAGTGCTGATTATATATGCTGACCTAACCAGGAAGATAGCCTCTAAAAGCAAATTGCTAAAACTCAGATTTTGCATGGCCTTCCTGAATCATTGGTACAACTCAAGAACAAATTATCTTTATGGTTCTTTCCCAGCCCGGCAGAGATGTGCTCGGGACCTCTGGCTTTGCAGCTCAAGTGCAAATAAGAATAAGTGTGTAGGCAAGGGGCTGCACGCGTCTGGAGTTTGTTTGCAGTGGCAGGAAGCCCTGGCATGCCCATTCTCCCTCCCACCCTTCCCCTTTCTCTGTCAAATAAATAAAAATAAAGTACTCAAAAAATATTTTTAGAAAAGAATAAGTGCGTAGGGAGTGGTGGCACAGAGGCAGTAGGATCGCTGTGAGTTGAGGCCAGCCTGGGACTACACAGTGAGATCCAGGTCAGCCTGTGTGTGTGGGTGGGTGGGGTGGGGGGGGAGATGTGCTCATACAAAGCCTGGCCCGCACTGACTGTACGTCCAGCTGTCTGTTGGATAGGACGTGTTGGGGACTTAGAACTTGAAGTTCCGAAGTCTACCTGAACTTGGTCTATTTGATTCTTAACATATGGAGCGTCATGGCCATTTTCCAAATTGATGATGCTGGCTTCCTATTCTCAGAGGATTTCTTTGTAAGTTTACACTGGTGACTTCCCAAGGAGCCCCAGGAATCCTGACGCGGCCAGGAGGTACTAAGAGGTAGGCCGTCTGGGATGGCGTCTTCAGACTGGGCACCATTTCCACAGTGCTGTTTGCATCACCCAGTGCCAGTTTCCAGCTCTGCCACCGACATGCAACGACAGCCATTCCCAGCAAAACACAGCAGCATCAGAAGTAAACTTTAAAACAGTCACGGAAGCTTTTGGAGTTTCTTTCAAGATTTTCTTTGAAGTTAACTTAACATTGAAGCATTCATTCCAGTCACTGCTGTTTGAGCCAAGGTCATAGATGCTTATCTCGGGTTCCCTTAAGGTAAGTCTTAGCTGTGGCTTTTACTCTGGTCCAGGCTGACCTGGAATTCACTATGTAGTCTCAGGGTGGCCTCGAACTCACTGTGATCCCCCTACTTCTGCCTCCCAAGTGCTGGGATTAAAGGTGTGCACCACCACGCCCGGCTCACCTATCTAAATTAAATGCAATCCTCGGAGCCATGCACATGCCACACGATCTTGTGATTGTGACGATGTTGAAAGCTTTTGTTGATGCATGTGTATTCATGCATATTTAGCAGTGTTTCTGTCTAGAATTGGTATGTGTCTGCATGTACAGAGGAGAAATTTCAGGAATCCCATGGAATCCTGCTCCTTGACATCATTATTTGAGGTTTCATTTAGGTTCATGGGATAGCAGAGAAACATCACCACCCTTACCAGTTAGCACAGCATAAACTAGACTTCCGAAGGGGCCTGTCTTTCTGGTGAAATATTTGCCCAAGCTCATCTTAGGATTTCTCTCAGAGGTCTGAGCAACTATTAATGTTGACTAGAAGATAGGAAGCAAAATGCACACTTTTTTGTTCTAGCTGGAAAATAAATAAGGTAAATTAGTCCTATAAGTCAGTTTGGTACTTTGCATCAAGAAAAGGATGTTTCAGAAAATGAGTTCTCAGGGCTGAAGAGATGGCTCAGTTGCTAAAAGTGTTTGCTTGCAAAGCCTGATGGCCTGGGTTCAGTTCCCTAGTACCCACATAAATCTAGATGAATGAAGAGGTACATACATCTAGACGGTGTATTTGCAGGAGCAAGAGGCCCAGAATTGCTCATTCTCTGTTTCTCTCTTACCCTCTGCTGATAAATAAATATATATAATATATTTTTAAAGATGAGCTCTCGTACACGTGTGGTTTTGTGTCTGGTTTAGAGCTGCCTTTGTGGGCTCAAAGGAAAGTCTTTGAAAGTTTCCATTTTTACTGCTTTTGTGCTATTTATGTGTTAGATTGCACAACAACTTCCGTCTTGTGAAAGATTGTAAGATTGCTGACTTTGCCAAAGCTTTGCCTGACAGAGAGTAGCAATTTCTCCCTGCTGTTCTTTTATTTTTTGGAAATGCGTGTGCATGCGTGTGTGTGTGTGTGTGTGTGTGTGTGCGCGCGCGCATGTGTGCAGACTTACGCGTGGAGGGCAGAGGAGGATGCTGTTTTCTGTGCTTGCTCTTCTGCCTTACTCCTCGAAGCACTTTCTCACTCAGCCTGCAGCTTTTCGTGGACTGGCTGAGCAGGGAGCCACAGCCACCCTCCTGCTTCTGCCTCCTCTAGCACTGGTGTTATAGACACGGGTGACCATGCCCAGGTTTTTACATGGGTGCTGGGGATCAAACTCAGTCTGCATGCTCGTGCAGCACGCACTATTTCTCACTGAGACACCTTTTGCCTCCCCTCCCTAGGTGCTGTTCTGGTCAGTGCATACTGGTCTACCCCATGCTCTTCCAGATGTGGGGGGCACCAGTGAAGGAAGATAAGCTCCCATGCCCCAGGGCTGGATCTCCAGCTTACTACTTACTACATCCACAGGAGGGACAAATGATGGGTTACTCTTCATACTGGGATTCTTAGGTGCAGACTGAAGGCCGGGGTGTGAAATGCTGCCTTGCACAAGGCAGAGGTGAGGTGAAGGAATAATGGGTGCTTGGGTGTAGTTTAGCTCTGAGGGAGAGCTTCTGCTGGTGCACACAATATCTGGGCTCAATTCCAGTACCACATCCCAAATAAAAGACAAAAGCATCTTTTATAAAGCTTTTTTACTGAAATATAGGTAGACATTTTTGATTTCCAAAAATAAGTATCTAAGTGCACGTTGTATGACTCTAGCATCAAAGAGGTCCATGAGAGGTACACGGAAATTTGAGGGAGGGACACTAATTCTGTAAAGGAATAGGAGGTTATTGAATTAACTGTGATGTCGGAAACACTCCTGTGTAAATAAGAAGCTGAGTGCTCTCATGTGAAGAATCTTACAGATAGAAATGCAGTCCTAGTAGGATTCCACTTGGAGGTTATTAGACAATGATGATCATACTTTGTTTCATTGCCAAATTGCTGCTCTGCTCTGTGAGGTCTGAAGTGATATTAATGACCACTTTCCATGAGGAATGACACTTCACAGCATTGCTTTCGTGCATGCGTATTAAAGCATGTTGTAATGCAGAACACGGGGGGGGGGTAAGCAAAACTTAGGGGTTTAATTTGAAATGCAGTTGGGACATTATTTGGATAGCAGAGGAAGCTTGAGGGCAAAATTTCACTAGCACAATATATTATTTTCTAACCCATTCAGAATCTTTTCTTCATGTACCTGTACTTAATTATGGTTGCAGAAAGATGTTTAGCTAGTTGTAGTCACTCATCTGTACCAGTCCAAACAAAAATGAGAAATATTGATGACTGCTATTTATAAAATAATCTCCTTTTTGGCTGTAAGCATTGACATATGATAGCCACGTGTGCCCGCTCCTGATTTGTCACTTGGCTCTTTCATGGAAAGAGTTCAGTGTTACCGTCATTCTGTGTGTTGTGGCATGTGTGTCCTGCTCTGGTGTAACTGTCTGCCACACTGGTTCTCTTGAGACCTACCTTGCTTTTCTTGTCCTTGCTGAATTTTTTTTTATTTTTATTTTATTTTATTTTTATTTTTGAGATTGGGTCTCGTTCTAGCCCAGGCTGACCTGGAATTCACTATGTAGTCTCAGGCTGGCTTTGAACTCACAACAACCCTCGTACATCTGCCTCCCTAGTGCTGGGATTAAAGGAGTGTGTCACCATGCCCAGCTCCATGCTGCTTTTGAAGCCCGAAGGTTTAAGTTGCACGTGACAGCCAGAAAGTTGCTGGAGTGCAGAGCCGGCCCCCAGCACCTAGCTGCTACCTGCATGAAGCAGTTTTAACATATTCGGCTTTGAGCAATCCCAAAGAACAGGGTAAGAACTGTAGCTCTTGGGCTTCTCTTTGTTCTGTTGGTTTCTCTCTGCAGACAGACCTCTCCCCTGGGTTTCATAGGTAGCCAACAGGACTCTAGAGCCCCGAAGGGCCAAGAGACGTGTGTTTGAACATTGTGTGTTTTCTTTTCTTTGTTATTTTGGTTTCAGAGTTCAGTAGCCCATCACTGTGGAAAGCTTTGCAGCCTAAAATACATAGGCAGTAACTGGAATAAACATCTGAGAAAAACACATGCTATGTGTGTGCGTGTGTGTGTATCCATCCTCTGCAGGAAGATGGCCACCTAGTCCTGCAAGTCTACCTCCTGAATGTCACCTACCAAATCTCCCTGTCTTCTCCGTCTTTCTACTGGCATTGCAGTACCCATCAGTATGAAATATGAGTGGTGCCTCTCTCTCTCTTTCTCTCTCTCTGTGTTGGGGACATCACAGTGACACTGAAAATGCTATGCAGGTGAATGATGGTGCACTGTTACTACGTATGAAGGAGGCTTGACTGTGTGAAGGGAGGCTTGACCTGCTGAGTTAGTCATTTTCAGGGTACATACTCTGCAGTGGCAACATTAGAGCGATTAAATAAAAATGGGTGTAGGATGGGGGCCTGGGACCTGACTGAGGAAGAAGGGTCACTGGTCCTCCTGTGAGGGGGGCATGAAGAGAGCTCGAAGTGAGGGTGAGAACAGCAGGTCGCCTGGCTAGCTGCCAGCATCCCGCGGACGCTCAGGTGACGGCAGGCCTCAGCAGGGCTGTAGGTTCAGAGAGCAAGGCATGTCTGTGCCTGGGATCTTTGTGACAGACGCAGGAGTTGTGCGTCTCTGGTGTGGTGGACAGTGATGTGGGTGGTACGTGAGTGCTGGCAGGGCAGAGTGGCCAGGGGTGGGGCCTCCTTTAGAAGAGACTGAGTGAGTTTATCCTCTGAAGAGGCGATGTCTTAGTAAAGGTCCTTCCGGGCAGGTTCCTGAACCCTTGTCAGAGGTTTGGAAGCTTGGCTCCTGGTGGAGAATGCTGAGATCTGTGTTCTGGAAAGGGGCTCCTCCTGCTCTCTGGGGATCCTCGAGTCTCTTAACATGCCACTGCCGAAGGCTTACTGTGGTGACCGTGGGAGGAGGGTAGGAAGAGCAAACCTGAGAGGCGATATTTAGGAGGCAGTTGTGGCCAAATGTGTCACTGACTTGCTGTAGGGAATGTTGGGGGGGGGGGGGCTGCTCATCCTCTAGACTGCTGGCTGGCACAGCAGAAGAGGTTTGGGTATGAGGCAGCTGCTGGTCACGGTGAGCTGATTCTGAGTGTTAGCCCTGCATTGTAGCGTACAGTAGGTACCGCACACCGTGGCTCATGGGAGATGTGCACTGGAGAAATAAGCCTGGAACCTGTCGCCTTGGGGTGGCTGAAGGTTTCATGGGCAGTAGGACCCTCAAGCAGGTGGGGGCAGGCCATGGGGTCGCAGAGCAAGTTTGAGACAGCCTGAGTGGCACCTGGCTGGGACACCTAAGGAAAGGGCCTCTTCAGCTGGCAGGAGCTCAATCTTCCTGGCCCTGTTGATGGTTAAGTTAGGTACTTACCTAAGGCAAGTGAACACTGCCCAGGGCGGGATTAGTGCTCAGACAGCTTACCTCCCAGCTAGTTAACCTGTAGTCATCCCTTTTTACACACTGAAGGAACCGGCTGTGAGGAGAAGGAGTGTGCCCACAGTGACTCGGCACTGTGCCGCCTGTGCTCAGTGATTAATATATCACCTTTCTCCCTCCGTGCCCCCTTTCCTTCTCACTGAAAACAACCATGCATTAAACTTGTTTAAATATAGCCCACAAATCCACAGCTGGAAACGGGGCACATGGAATCTTGTTAACATAGATGTTGTCCAGTTATCCATAATGCGCCCCTCCCCCAATAATAGTCAGGGATTTGCTGTCATTCTGAAGCTGGCCTTAAATTCCCTCATGGATCTCAAGCTCGCCTTGAACCTATATTCCTGCTGCCTTGCCGCCTGAATGCTGGTATTGCAGGTATGCACCCCAGTGCTGCCTGGCTGCAAGCGCACCTTTGGAGATATGCATGGTGTTCAGTCCTAGCTTCCCTGAGCACTGAAGCCTCGGAGAAGACCTTTGAGGGTCTGTGCTCCATGGGAGACACCTCTGCAGCCACACTCCTCTCCTCTCCTCTCCTCTCCTCTCCTCTCCTCTCCTCTCCTCTCCTCTCCTCTCCTCTCCTCTCCTCTCCTCTCCTCTCCTCCCCCCCCCCAGGTAGGGTTAGGGTTACTCTAGCCCAGGCTGACCTGGAATTAACTACGTAGTGTCAGGCTGGCCTTGAACTCATGGCAATCCTCCTACCTCTGCCTCCCAAGTGCTGGGATTAAAGGTGTGCGCCACCATGTCTGGCCCCTACCTTTATTCTTCTTTAAGCGTTGAAGAGGAAGTCTAGTCTGGGTGTTCTGACTTACTTCTGGCCCTAATTGAGAACGGTGGGAGGTTTGGTACAGGGAATGTCTGCCTGTCTGTCTGCAGTGTCTCTGTGTGTCTGACAAGGGTTCAGTGGTTACGAGCTGTGTGCTTTACGCGTTTTCTGAGTCCGTCCTCAGGGCACTGTGCCGCGGTGGCCCCTTCTGCTTGGTCGTTGGAATACTGAGTCCACCACCACCATCAGTGGCGAGGGAGGCTCAGCCGTGGTGGTCCTCGCCTTGCACCTGTGTCCGGGGTATGCTGCTCCTGCGCACACACGGGTTCCCTCCTGTCTGACTGAAAACAAGGGCTCTGTTTGTGCCCGTGTTTCCTGTAGATTGTTACGTGAGTGCTGGTCACAGCTCACCCTGATTCCCCATGTTTGGCATTCTACCTTCAGGCTCTGCCATAGTTGTTTTTATAGATGGGAATGAATTCCAGAGCAGAGACAATATGCCATGTAAGGATATTAAGCCTAGTTAGAAATAATCTATGAGGTAGTTTAAATCACATTTCATATTTTGCATTGTTCAGATTTGTGAAAGACCTTATTTATTTTCTTTGGAGGCAGTTCTATAAATCATATATGGAAGAAAGTACAAAGATGTTTGAGGTTATATTTAAATTCATGAAAGATTTCCAAATCAAAGAAAACATGCCAAATGCTTTAAGCTTGGACATGGTTTTCTAGCAGCTAAGCCAGGGGTAACCAGAGGCGTGGTTTTGTGGTACTTCATTTCTGTTTTCTTCAGGAATGGAAGTGATCCTTGTCTTTTTGGTGCTATTCCTGGATAGTCCAGCAGAGGCCGCTGTCCGTCTGTGATTGAGCATCGCTGCTGGGTGATAAGCAACCCATGCCTGCACCCTTTACAGAGGAAGCTGGCCGCACTGTGCCATGCAGATAGACTTTATTTTAAGAAGCCATAAAATTATTGTAGGTACCTGAATAGCATTTGTGAGGAGTCTTGGGAGAACTCACTGTTCGTGCTACATGTACTGACTGGTGGAGACTTAGTGAAACTGGCTTGATACCCTGCTCTATCCGTCCCTCATAGTAGCAGTCAGGTTTGCATTGCTGGTAGGACTACTCGACCAAGAGCAGCTTGTGGGGAAAAAAGGTTTTTTTTTTGGGGGGGGGGCCTTATAGACTCGAGGTGAAGCTACAAGATGACAGGGAGAACGACGACATGAGCAGAGGGTGGACATCACCCCCTTACCAACATCAGGTGGACAACAGCAGTAGGAGAGTGTGCCAAACACTGGCAAGGGGACACTGGCTATAATGCCCCTAAGACTGTCCCAACAATATACTGCCTCCAGGAGGCTTTAATTTCCAATTGTCATCAGCTGGGGAGACTAGCATTCAGAACACCTCTAAGTTTATGGGGGACACCTGAATCAAACCACCACACTCATGGACTTGATTGGAGTTTTATAAAGGAAATCTTAGGTATGTATGAATTTATAGGAGAAACTTTAACTTTGGGTATGATTTTAATGTGTTACAAAAAAAGAAAGCAAGGAAGTTTCTTATTGATGACTTTAAAATGGCCTTTTAAATTTTTCTGAAATTTTATTACTGTCTCTGAATATCGGGGAAAGGGCTACTTTCCCTACTCGCACTCTTTTTTATCCTTTTCAAGGTAGGGTCTCACTTTAGTCCAGGTGACCTGGAACTCAATAGGCAGTTCAGACTGGCCTTGAACTCACAGTGATCTTCCTATCTCAGCCTCCTGAGTGCTGGGATAAAGAGTATGCAGCACCACGCCCTGCTTCCCTGTCTCCCCCCCCCCCCTCCACTACTTGCAGAGCGTGTGTTAACTCTTTAGTCCATACTGGCCTGAAGCTTGTTATGCAGCCCATGCTGGACCAGAACTCATGATCTCCTGCCGCACCCTTTTTGTGCTCTTGCTGTCTGTTTTAAATAGGAACAGTTTAAGGGCTGGGGAGATGGCTTAGCAATTAAAGGCACCTGCTTGCAAGAATTGTTGCCCTGGTTTTGATTCTTCTTTACTTACAAGCTCAAAGTGCTTGGTTTATCTTGAGTTCTTTTGCGGTGGCTAGAGGTCCTGGTATGCCAACACTCATTCTCTCTTCCCATCTCTCAAATCAATCAATCAGTCTATGTAAAATGAAAAATAAACACTTTAAATAGAAAGCATTTTAAATATGATGAATACAGTCTAGTTATATCCACTTTCTTTTCCTCCACAATGCTCAATTTTTTTTTTAACTTAAAAGGGTAGGGTCTCGATCTAGCTTAGGTTGACTTGAATTCACTATGTAGTATCAGGGTAGCCTTGAATTCATGCTGATCCTCCTACCTCTGCCTCCTGAGTGCTGGGATTAAAGGTGTGCACCGCTCTGTCTAGCTGTTTGTTTTTGAGGTAGGGTTTCACTCTAGCCCAGACTGACCTGAAACTCACTCTGTAGCCCAGACTGACCTCAAATTCATGGTGGCAATCCTCAGACCTTTGACTTCTCACTGTTTGCTTGAGTAAGTGTGGTTGCAGTTAACCTGTGTGTATTATGTTATATACATATGTTTTTTTTTTTTAAACAGATGGTTTAACCTAGATTTTGCCCAAGCTTTTCAGTATGTAATGGTTCTAAATGGTGGGCAGATATGCTTACAAGCACCTGAGATTTGTGATTTTTGTCTGAGAGCCATAAAATACCAAGACACTGAGGAATTTTTAGAAGCGACCTCTGTATTGTTTTTCCATTGAGTTAACTTATGATACTGGTTTTTCCTCTCCCTTTTCCCTCTCTCTTTCTGCTGTCTTCTTTATAAACCCTGTGCCGGCAGTCGCCACTAGAGGGCAGCATGATCGCGCAGTACCAGACAAGCGCCTCCCTGTCTCTCAGTGTGGGGAACACTTCTGAGAACAAAGCACTTTATTACTGAACACATACAAGCCCAGTGACAGAACATTGTAGTGAATTCAGATACATTATCTGGGGGATTCCCAGCACCCCTGTGACAGGTTCTGATACACAGGACTACTTGCAATTAAGACATTTGTGGGTGGGGGGTGTGCTATAACGTCAGTAGATGATTCTCACCCGAGAACTTTATAATATGTGGTAGGAATTCCATAGTGAGAGCTGCTTCATCCCTCTGGATGGTTGTTATAAGACACAGAAATAGGAAGAATTAGCCAGGAGAAAGTCTGCACTCTGGCTTCACCATTGATTTTTTTTTTTTTTTTTTTTTTAGAAAAGGAAGTACTTGCAAATAAAGACGGAGATTGTTTTCTCCATCCTGTAGGAAATGTGCTTATAGCACCTGATTTGATTGGGCCCCATCTAACATGTTTATTATACTTACTGATTTCTGGAAATAAAGCAGGCACAAAACGAAGTCATTTAGCTCTCTCTGCAGAAGGGGTGACTATAGTTTTAGGCTCACTGTGGTCTATTTTTGTCAATCCCCTTTATTTTCAGTTTTCTTAGGTCCCTTGCCTTATTTTTTACTTTCTTATACCCAAACATAGAGGTTTTTTTTTTTTTTTTGGTCTTTGTTTTTCGAGGCAGGGTCTTGCTGTAGCCCAGGCTACCTGGAATTCACTTGGTAGTCTCAGGATGTCCATGAACTCACGGCTATCCCCCTTGAACTCAAGGCTAACCTCCTACCTCTGCCTCTAGAGTGCTGGGATTAAAGGCGTGCGCCACCACGCCCTGCCCAAACATAGAGTTTTGATTGGATAGCTCAGCAAGCAGTTGTTTAGTAGGTTTTTATGTTAAAACTGCAAAATTCCTTTGCCTTTCTTGGTTTTCATTTTTCACTGTCTTTTCCCCAGCCGTGCCCTGGGCTTCCGTCTCACACCTGCCTTTGGCCTTGTCTGTCACAGCACTCGGGTATCACCCTGCCCCACCTCCTCTTATGCGCGCATCTTCCTGTCCAGGACACACGCAAATTAACAGAGACACAACCAATTATGAAGCAAATAATTTATTCTA
The DNA here is from genome assembly GCA_036346955.1 of Dipus sagitta. Lineage (NCBI taxonomy): Eukaryota > Metazoa > Chordata > Mammalia > Rodentia > Dipodidae > Dipus > Dipus sagitta. The sequence continues at coordinate 159,468,776 of CM070773.1, forward strand.
ATTGGTTGACAGCATTTGGCTTGATGGGAACTGGCGCGCTCTCCCCAGCAGCGCTGTGACTTTGACTCTTTCAGGGATGACTTAGGCCACTGTTTGATCTTCATTTCTCAGGCTCTGCCCTTGGCAGAAGCCCTTGCATAGCCACTACTTCAGTTAACCTGCCTTATGCCTTCACAGCCTCTCACTGGCAGCCTTCTTAGACTGGATGGCAAGCTCTGGCAAGGTGCCAGCAGCAAATCGGTGTCAGAATGCTATTGTGGAAGGGTCAGTGGGCAAAAGGCAGAGTGTGGATGAAAGAGGGTGCATGGAGAGGCCCGCGTGTGCATCAGGACTTAATGAGGAGAATGAGGTAAAATAGAAGTGAGGCTAGAGAGGGTTAAAGCACTGCATCTGCATGTGTGCACGTGTTCATGTATGTACATGTGCGTATGGAAAGGACAGCACACACGTGTGTGTGGGCAGCTCTTGCTGGAGTAGAAGATTGGGAATGCAGAGATGTTCAGGAATTTGGCCTAACAGTTTGGTTTAAACTACTGAAAGCTTGGAACAAACAAAAACCCATTTCTTTTTAGGTAGAGGAGGAAGAAGCATTGCCCCATCCTTCCTTCTTTCCTTCCTTCTTCTCTCCCTCTCTCCCTCCCTCCCTCCCAGGGGTGGTGGTGGGCGTTCCAGGGCCTCTTGCTACTGCAAATGAACTCCAGATGCTTGTACCACTTTGTGCAGCTGTCTCTGTGTTAGCACTGGGGAATTGAACCCAGGCCACCAGGCTTTACAAATAAACACCTTTAACTGCTAAGCCATCTTTCCAGCCTATCTTGTTTTCTTATCTTGTTTTGGAAGAAAAATAATCCTTATGATCATTAGAACCAAATTTCACCGAAGGAATCTAATGTTATGACGTGTGCACTGGCTGTGTGACCTCATGTCACTCGCGGTGCAGGCTTGGGCGCTTCCGAGTCTCCCTGCGCTCGGTCTGCTAAGCTGCCTTGCTCACACAGCAAGTGCTGTTGTCTCCACGGAGTCCAGCACGACTCTGCTGCGTATCAGAGGGCACTTGCACCTTCCTCTCTCTCCGTCATCCTTTAAGATTGAGTTAATAGCATCCAGTAAAGATAGACAACATGCAGGGTGTCTAATATACCCTGTTCTAGTGGACTGGCTTGATTCATTGTCCCCCTCATTACTCACACTGCTGGAATGCTTTCTTACCTCCCCATAGCAAAGCAGGGCTTCTTCCCATGTGTTGAGCCCACCCACCCCAGGGGTCACTCAGGACAGACAGGCCAAGACACCTGCCCATTCTGGGAAGAGAAGTTGGGACTCAAATGCTCTCCATCTGGCTCTAGAACCCAAACCCACCAACAGCATGTAGATTTAACAGTACTTCATGCTGCCTTCTTCCCAGCACCTGCCTCAGCATTCGCTGTACCGATGGCACTGTGGTTTGGGGGCTGTGCGCTTGTTCCCAGATTGGGTGTGAATTAGTCACCTTCCCTCGTTGGTCTCAGTTCTCCTGTTCTGCGCGGGACACCCATTCTTCAAGCAGGCATTGGCCACTAAAGCCCCTGTCTTCTGGTTGCACTCTGCCTATGGCGATGTGGCCTCCACATTGCCCTCGCCTCTTTCTGCTCAGGGTGGCACTTCCTTGCCTTGTGATGCCTTTTGTTTATGGTACGCTGGGTCTGAACCAGAACCTACCCAACCAATCAGAAAGGCTCCCGGTTCTGGAAATGGTAGTTTGTATCTGCAAGTGGGAACTTGAGAGTCCCTGCAGAGAGCAGGTTTGATCTGCAGCTAGGCCTGGTGCATGAGAGCACAACCGAGGCCCCGTGTTTGTCCCTTTCCTTATTAAACAGAACAACTTCACAGACCTGGCACCCGCTTCGCTCTCAGCACTTGCCCTCCTGCACGACCTGTTATTTCTTGTTTCCTTCTCACAGCAGTACGTATGTGTGGAGAGGGAAACTAGAACTTAATATACAGTAGAGAATGAATAACAACATCCCAAATAGTGCTCCCCGTCTGTCCCCTGAGGGAAAATACAATTGCCATGGTTTCCCCCCCTGCATCCCTCCAGAAACTCTCGGCACATACATGAGCACTTTAAGCACGCCCACACACAAATGGCTTCCACTGCACATACCGTTCTGCCAGCGTATCTTGGGTGTGTCTCTGCACCAGCAAATGTAGATTGACTTTGTCTGTTGACACCTCCTTAGTAATCAGGGGATAATTTCTTGCAACTCACCCCCCCGCTTGTTTCCCAAACAAGCTGCTCTGGAGATATTCATTCTCTAGGCTCTCCCACCCCATGTCCTCTTCTCAGGGCTCTGCAAGCTCCTCTGTGCTTTGTGTTCCATCACTGTCCACCCCTGACATTGCTGCGTCTTCTCATAGCTCGTGTTCCATCACCGTCCACCCCTGACATTGCCGTGTCTTCTCATAGCCCTTGTTCCTAAGAAGGGGGTGGGTCAGAGTCCATGGATGGGGACTTGGGACAGAGAGCAGCCAGGGCCTGTCTGTTACCCAGTGCTTCAGATCCTAAGCCTCCAAGCCAGAGAACTTGTGGGGTGCCAGGGTCCCGCAGTGCTCCCTCTTCTTCCCTGGCTGAGCCATTGGTGACCCCCCGGAGCTCCTCATCTTGACTCTGAGAAAGGACATAGTACATTAGAAAAACCCCAACAAAAGTTATAATAGACTCCTTGTTTTTGATCAGTGTGACTGATATAACTGCTTTCTATGAAATTCTAGATTGTCAGGTTGCAGACATAGCAAGTGTGAGCACCTGAGTTCAGATCCCAACCTCCACATAAAAGCTGATGAATGCTGTCGTGGGCTTCTGTAGCCTCAGTATACTTACGGGTGAGATGGGGGCAGAGACCCGAGAACTTCCTGGAAGCTCATGAGGGTGCACTGAACGAGAGACCATGCTGCAGTGTGAGATGGAGGGAGAGGCCTGTGTCTGCGAGTTGTCTGGTGCCCTCTGCACGTGTGTGTGGTACGTGCATGCTTGCATTCACACCCATACATCAAAAAATGTATGCTTTTAAGTGAAGTAGTCCTGCTTTCTTTTTAAAGGGAGCAATTCTGAATCCTACCCACTTGCTGTACACGCCATAGCAACTGGTGCCACAGTTTGATCTCTAGTTGCCTCACAGCTCACACCCTGCCTGTCTACTTTTGTTTTCTACTATGTCTTTTGCTAGTCCCTTAAAATCAAGGCTAACCTCTTCTTTCTACTTGAGCCCGAAACATTTAGGAGTGGGGCAGCTGCTCCGTCCACTATGTGATAGATAAGAGGTCATGGTGACCCATTAGCCTGGAGGATGGGGTGCGGTGTGCACTGGCTCTCAGGAGCATGTGTTCGCGAGTGGGGAGGACACAGGAGACAGACCAGGAAATGTGAGCAAGGAGCCTTTTGCTGAGGGCTTAGTAGATGAGATTTTTTTTTTTCTTTTTCACATTGACAGCATTGTGAATTTTTAGGTCTCTCCTGTTGATGCTTAACGATAATTGCCTGATTATTTCATGCCAAATTCTGGCTCATTCTATGTGAAACCAGAGCAGGCAGGGTTTGCTTTGTGCATTCTCCCAGCTCTGTGCTGCTGCCGGCTTGGGGCAGGCACTGGCTTCGGTGTGTCACTGGCCTGTGGGTTGAGAGAAGAGGCTTTATCCACACCCAGCCGCTGCTTCTCCCCCTCGGCCTGGCATGGCTCTTCACCTGCCGCTCTGCCTACCCCAGCCATTCACCTGGCCTTGCCCTCAGTTGCCTTCCTCATTATGTGTGAGTGCGTTTTTGGTATCAGATATTGTGGGAGTATGTTGGATGCTAGGTGAGTGGGCACGTTGGGACAGAGCATTACAGGACATTTTGCTTCAAGGACCCCGTCAGCCAACATTGCTGACTTATGGAGTAGGAGGCTGGAAGGTAAACTTCCTCCAGTCATGTAAGCACCCTGTGTATGTACTCGACCTTTGGCAGTCTTAAAGAGAGATGAGTGTGGACCAGGATGCCCAGGCTGGACATGGGGCCTGTGGGTTAGGACCCTGCACATGGATGCATGCTTGACCCTGGCAGGATTTTGTCACCATGTGCAACAGGACATGCCAGAGTGGTGGATGCAGAGAAAGCTTGGTTTCCCAGGAGCAGCAGGGCTAGGAAGCTCAGGTGCACAGGGAGTTGAAAACGTTTTGATTTCTAATCTCCTGGGATCACATTGCTTATCTGTAATTCTAGATCTCCTGTCCCACCCCAAGTTTAGGTAACTCATTTAGGGGCTGGTCAGTGATGTGAAGATTACAGGCTAAGTTTGGGTGAACATAGTAGGGGACAAGAATTCTCAGGTACTCTTATCTTTTCCCCCTCCTTCTTTCCTTCCTTTCACAGCAAGGTCTCATGAATGTCAAGACTGGCCTTGAGCTCACTGTGTAGCCAAAAATGACTTTGACCTTCTAACCTAATACTTCTTTCTCCAGAGTGCTGGGATTGTAGGCACGTGCCACCATGCTCAGTTTAGAGGAAGGTGGGGATTGAACTCAGGGCTTTGTTCATGCTAGGCAAGCATTCTGCTAACTGAGCTACATCTCTGACCCTGAGAGGCTTGATTTTTTTTTTTTTTTTTTTTTTTTTTGGTCTTGTTGAGGGGTCCTGGGGATTGAAATCAGATCTTGCTAGGCAAATGTTCTCACAATGCCACTCCTTGCTACTTGTTTTAAATAAGTAACTGAAGAGAGGGGTGTGACACTTGTGTGACGTGTTCTATGTCAAGCACTTGAGCTGCTGTTGGTCTTGTTTTCATGGATGCCCAGGAATCCGTTGAATGTTAATTTGGATCAGTCTATGCGCATGTATGGAATCTGCAGCGTGAGTCATCTCTGTTAGGTTTGAGGTTTGCATCTGCCGGGTTGGCAGTGATCTTTAAGTGATGCTGCTCAGCACAGCCTTTCCCGTCTGGGTCCACGGGCTTCACCTGTGTGTTTGCGTGCACACTCAGGCATGTGCAAGTTAAGGGGGAACTCCCCCTTGGTGACTTTTCAGTTACGATTTCTGTACATGCATATGGAAGGATTTCCTCTCCCTCCCCCCTTTTTTGGGGGGGCTATAAAGAGAGATCACATTAGTGTAGCCTTTGCCTCTTCAGGTGTGGATGAGTGACTTATGGTTGAAATTTAATTTTAACAGGTTGTATCAAACTGCTCAACTATATTGAAAATGTTTAATATGGGAGTCAGGGGCAGTAAATCACACATAGGCTTGTTAAAACAGACGTCCACAGCATATGGTGGATGGAGCATGTGTTTCACCCAGAACTTGCCATTCCTGCACCTATCGGCCCGTTATCCTCACCTCATAACTCTGCAGTATTAGATGGCTGATAGAGCTCATGGAGAAGGAGGGACTTAGCACTCCCTGCTCTCCTCTGGGGAAGGGTTTAAGACATATATATCCTTTTACCCATTTGTAGGCCATTTGGCTTTTCACGGGGATTTAAAAAAATCGTATTTGAAGGAGGTTTGCAAGTAATGTTCATGTCACCTGTAGCAGACGACAGATGCCTTGTGACTTGTATCTAGAATGTACGTTTTCCTTTCTTGCTATTTATTTTTCCCTTCTCCTTTGGTAGGGGGTATGTGGCTGGGATGTTGCTGTTCTCTAACTTTACAGTCTTGCTTACTAAAAACGCATAGGCTTAGAACACAGATGTGCCCCCCGCCACTCCCTCCCCTCACTGGAGACGTCCGTCAGCGCTGCCTGGCAATGTCTTTTGTTTCCCATTCCCTGTGTTTGGCTAGATGAAGCCTAGGGCAGCCCAGACTGTCCTTCCTCCTCCTCCTATCACTCAGAGGCCAAACATAGCCCCAGAATTGTTACACAGCCGTTCTCAACTCATTTATGTGATGCTCATGTCTGCTCTTTCTTCACCAGCACAATGCTGGGTGTTGCTCACTCGAGATAACAGCGGTTTCATGATCCTCAAAGCCTACAAGACCTGCATCTGGTTCTTACAAGAAAAGTTTACCAGCTCTTCACCCTACTTCACGCAGTCACCATTGCATGAATGAGCAGGATCCATTGATGGTAGAAATGGTGCCCTTAACCCATGGTAAAGATGCAGGTGCGTGCGTGCTTCTGTGTGGTCCACGGGGATGCACCTGCCCCTCAGGTGGCCAGGTGGCGAGAGTCTTCGGTGTCTTCTGAGAAGTAGCACTCAGTGGGAAAAGAGAAGGGCTGGGGAAGACGTCGCTGGACTTGGAAAGGGACGCGCAGCGTGAATCAAGGACGAGCTCCTCAGTGTGGCTGTGGAAGTTCCCCGACTGTAGGGTGCAGTGAGGGCCCAGTCAATGAGCTTGATCACCTTGCATGGCCTGGGCTTTAGATCAAAAGGCAGGCCACACTACCAGAGCTGGCCAGTGTGTGTGCCAACGGCTTGACTTCTGTTTGCCCACTCATACCCTTCATGTCCTCCTGGAAGCCGTGGCCTCATATCAGCTGTGTGTGTGTGTGTGTGTGTGTGTGTGTGTGTGTGTGTGGTCTGTTAGCGTTGCAGGGATGTCACAACAGAGCATTAAGAACCAAGTGTCTTAAAACAAGCTTATTGGCCGGCCGGGCATGGTGGCGCACGCCTTTAATCCCAGCACTTGGGAGGCAGAGGTAGGGGGGTCACCGTGAGTTTGAGGCCACCCTGAGACTGCATAGTGAATTTCAGGTCAGCCTGGGCTAGAGCGAGACCCTACCTCGAAAAACAAAACACAACAAACAAACAAAAACAAGCTTATTGTTTCACAGTTCTGGAAGTCCAAGATGAAGGTGTTCGCAAACCACACTTGTCTGTGTCTCGTCATGGCTACTGGAAGCCCAGGAGTTCCATCCACACAGCCTGCGTCCATGTGACATTCTCCCTGTGTGTGTTCTTTTCTCCTGTCCCAGTTCAAATTTTTCTCTTTATATAATACATCAGACATATTACATTAGGGTCTGCTCTAATGCTTCATGGTAACGTAATTACCTCTGTGCAGATCCTGTCTCCAAATAAGACCACATTTAGTCATATAGGAGCTTTGGTCTCTCACATAGCTTTTTGGGTCACAATTGAATCCAGTGTAGCCAGGCATCTCAGATCAGTGCAATGAGAAGGAAGCTTGGCTTCAAAGCCCAGAGCACCCATGGCTGTGTGAACACCTGCCCTCCTTTCCTGCCCAGGCTGCCTCCATCTGAGGTGCTGGTGGGGGTGGGGAAGGGTGGTGAACTCTGGGCTCTGTGCCTGTCATTGGACCTTGCTGGTTCCAGTGGAATACTAGAGATCTGGGATGTTGCAGAGGTACCCCCAAAACTGTGGTGACACAGTTTACTCAAATCCTGCTTTGGGTACTGAGCAATGGCTGTTGATACCAATTTGGTTGCTTGGACCAGAAATGAATGTGTCAAAAAGACTCTGCCCTTAGTCACACAGGTCCTTTTCTCTATGATTTTAGGACTACCCACAAATACCCTTTCAAAGTGTTGTCTGCCCTGGCTGTGAGACCTGGTTCAGGATATCACACTTAACATGGAAAAGTTGCAATTTACCTTCCAGCATCTGCCTGCCTGGAAGAGGCCATTCCTGCTTGCAACATTTCTTTGGGAGATGGACACTCAGGAGATAGTTTTTCTTTGAAGGACTATACATGCTCCTTGGGAAATGACAGAAAGAACTCCTGTGCAAATCACAGCACTGTGAGCGCTGCTGTGACTGCTTAATGATCATTACTATTAATATTATTAATGTGCATTCTAGGGGTCAGGCAGCTTGGTAAGGAGCCAGCGCAGCCAAGACAGTAATTGTTGCACACACCTGTCTGGGAGGGGCAGGCTGCGATTGCACACACCTGTCCGGGAGGGGCGGGGTGCGATTGCACACACCTGTCTGGGAGGGGCAGGCTGCGATTGCACACACCTGTCCGGGAGGGGCAGGCTGCGATTTGCGATTGCACACACCTGTCCGGGAGGGGCAGGCTGCGATTTGCGATTGCACACACCTGTCCGGGAGGGGCAGGCTGCGATTGCACACACCTGTCCGGGAGGGGCAGGCTGCGATTGCACACACCTGTCCGGGAGGGGCAGGCTGCGATTGCACACATCTGTCTGGGAGGGGCAGGGTGCGATTGCACACACCTGTCTGGGAGGGGCAGGGTACGATTGCACACACCTGTCTGGGAGGGGCAGGTGCGATTGCACACACCTGTCTGGGAGGGGCGGGTGCGATTGCACACACCTGTCCGGGAGGGGCGGGGTGTGCAATTTAGTGGTTGAAGAGTGAATTGGATTGCTAATTAAGTTAAGATGTATTGCGACAAAAATATTTTTGTGGTTCTTTTGTTAAGTGGGGGGGAGTGCTCATCTCCTAGTTTTCTTTTCAACCACCTGTTTGGCTAAGATGGGAGAACTCTGGTGTAGAATGTTTAAATCCTGAGGTCTTGTTTTTAATTAATCTCTAAGAATTAAGTTATATACATCTGAACATGATTAGTGGGGCAAGGCATTTGGTGGCTTATTCAAAGCATAGAAAAACTTCCATTTGGGCTCAGTAGCACTGTGAATAATGGACGTGTGGTGTGGATGCCGGCAGACGGTGGCGAGCCGTGTGCTGCTCTTCTGGGGACGGCCTCCTAAGCTGCTCCTTGAGCTTCTCCAGGGGTGTGTTAACAACAGCCTCACGTCTTTCTCAGCTTTCACTTCTTCCGGCTGCTAAAGCCCACTTTCTAGTGCTGTCTGCTTCTGTATGTCTCTGTAGAGGGTCTGGCGGGAAGATTCCGAAGTTTCACGTGTGACCCACAAACCGAACTCTCAGTGTAGCTGCAGAGTCAGAGGACTGACACCAGGGTACTGGTTAGGGAGGGGGACAAGACATGTGCACCACCTTCAGAAAGGAGGAGGCCCCGTTCACACCCACCCCAACCATCATTTTGGGTGTGAATGTGTAAGAAATGTTAGCATGGAACACACCCTGTGCACCTAGTTGTGTTAGCCATGAGACTAGGCACCCCCCCCCCCCACCACCAGGCAGGGTCTTGCTGTAGCCCAGGCTGACCTGGAATTCACTATGTCGTCTCAGGGTGGCCTTGAACTAGCAGCAATCCTCCTACCTCTGCCTCCCAAGTGCTGGGATTAAAGTCATGCCACCATGCCCAGCAAACTAGGCACCACTTGTATTGATGTCATATACCTTGTAATAGGAAATAGTCTCATTTTCCCAAAAGCTTTTTGTTTTTATGTTAGAAACCACAATCAAATGGTTGAAGCTTGTCCAATAAATTTATCCAGTTTTAATTTATTCAGTCTTTTATGTAGCTGGATTATCCTGGTCATAATTGATACCTTGCTTATAAATAAAACTCCTTTCGATCTCTGAAGTGATTTCTCTCTCCTCCAGCTGCGAGAGGGAGAAGAAAAACACAGGACAGATGTTATCTAGCCCATCATCTTAGAAGAAATAAAATGGCTAGGTTTGAGATGAAAGTTGCAATATAGAATTACTTTAGAAACTTCAAAGATGGGAATACATAATTTCCTTTCAAAAGCATAATTGGAACATATCATGTTCTTTTCTCTGATAATTCATGATATCTTGAGGCTTTGGATTTTAATTTAAACCAGCATCAGGCTGAAATTCCAAAATTAATATTTATATAAAATTTATATGAGAAATGTGTAAGTAGAAAAATTAATTTCTTAGAATAAATGATGATCTTTTCTGGGGATGTTTTCTAGATTAGGTTCTGTAAATGTCTCCTTCTTTTTATATAGTTTTTGGAGATATAGAACACCTCCCTATCTAGATGGTTTCCCTTTATTTCTTTCTCTCCTGTTTCTTCTCAGGGATTGTTGTCAGATGAAGTTCAAGTTTCTGAAAAGTTCAAATTATTTATTAATGGTGGGGAAGCGTTGTTTTTTGAGATAGGGTCTCACTCTGTGGCTCAGGCTGGCTTAAACCTTACTTAAGTAGCCCACATTGGCCTTACACTAGTGACAATCCTATTGCCTCAGCCTCCACAGTGTTGAGATTACAGGTGTGAGCCGAACAGTTTTTGTCAGCAAGGAATGTAATGGTCACTTTTAGGACTACATAATTCTACTACTTGTTAAGAAATTAGTGAAAATTAAAGTGATTAAATAACTGATGCTCCTGGCCAATTGAAAAGTCCTTTTCCTTGACTTTTAAGGAATATTACACAATTGTAACATTGTGGTTTGGGTACTTATTTTCTTAACATACATTATAAATGAAAACATGTTCAGGTATGTGATCTCTTTTCAGTGTTGGTTCTGTGTTGTAGATTTAAGAAAAAAAATAAGATTCTTAAAATATTTTAAACCCGTATATGCTTATATTTGTCTTCAGTAACACGATCCATCGTGGAAGCCATCAGATAGGAAACTAAAATGCTTCCTTAGGATGCAGAGGTCCCCCGTTCAAAACACAGGTCTTCTATACAGTGCAAGGGCCCCTTTCTGGGAGGAAGGGACTCAAACGGGGGTGGCTGGTAAGCCTGTCACGGAAGGCAGTGAGAGTCGTGTAGTGGGTAAAGTAAATGATTCTTGGACTCTGGACTCCATAAACCAAGCATCTGTCTCCATAACAGGATAGGACTCCAGGGGAGTGCCGATGAACAGTACAGGTGCCTGGGCAATGTTTGCAGTTGCTGAGAACAACAAAATCTTCTAGAAGGGGGTGGAGTTGAGAGGGACCACAGAGGATTTATAGGAGTGCATGGTGTGTGTGTGTTAAAGGAGATGCAGTATTTTCCCTCCACAAACTTACACACGCATGTGCGTGCACACACACAGTCTCTGTCATACACACAGGCAAATAAATAAAACTATAAAGACAATTTCAATAAATAAATAATTCTCAAGTCCTTAAATATTTACACATTTTCCCAATAAGAAAAGAAATGATTGGACTAGGGAGATGGCTCAGTCAGAAAAATCATGGCTGTAGCCGGGTGTGGTGGCACACACCTTTAATCCCAGCACTCAGGAGGCAGAGATAGAAGGATCACTGTGAGTTCAAGGTCAGACTTGAGACTACATAGTGAATTCCAGGACAGCCTGGGCTAGAGTGAGGCCCTTCCTTAATCCCTGTCCCCCAAAATATCATGGTTGTTCCTTTCCTAAGGGATAATTTCACGTGTGTGTGTGCATGCATGTGCACATGTGTGTGCCACAGGACAGCTTCAAGTGTTCTTCAGATGCCGCCCACTTGTATTTGAGAGTCTCTCCCTGGACTGGAGCTCACTAAGTAGGTTAGACTGGCTGGCCAGCGAGCTCCGAGGAGCGCCCCGTCTCTGCCTCCCCTGCACTGAGATTGCAAGCGTGCGCCACAGTGCCGAGCTGCTGCTTTTGTTCCCTGGTGGGTTCTGGTGACTGGACTCAGGTCCTCTTGCTTGCAAGGGTAAGCGCTTTACTGACTGAGCTATCTTCCTCCCTAGTTCAGTTTTTTTTTTTTTGGCTAGGAAAATGTATAAATATTTCAAGACTTGAGAATGATTTATTTATTGAAATCGTCTTTATTGTTTTATTTATTTACGTGTGTGTGTGTGTGTGTGTGTGTGTGTGTGAGTGTGAGTGAGAGAGAGAGAGAGAGAGAGAAAACACGCACATACCAGGGCCTCTTGCCACTACAAACACCACACGGTGTACTACTTTTTGCACCTGGCTTTTGTGGGTGGCTTGGGAATTGAACCCAGGCTGGCAGGCTTTGATAACAAGCACCCCTGAGTCATCTTTTCAACTCCTGGAATTTTTTATAAATAGATTTTTATTTAGTTATAAGCAGAGGGGAGGAAAGAGGGAGAGAATAAGCATGCCAAGGTCTTTTTTTTTTTTTTCCCTGTGGGAGGGTCTTGCTCTAGCCCAGGCTGACCTGGAATTCACTATGTAGTCTCATGGTTGCCTCAAACTCATGGTGATCCTCCTATCTCTGCCTCCCAAGTGCTGGGATTAAAGGCATGCACCACCATGCCCAGCCCAGGGTCTCTTGACACTGGAAACAAACTCCTGATGCATGTGCCACATAGTGTACCTGACTTTATGTGGGTGCTGGGGGATTGAACCTGGGCTGTCAGGCTTTGCAAACAAGTGCCTTTAATCACTGAGCCATCTCTTCAGCCTCTGAAATGATTTTTTTTTGTTTTTTGTTTTTTTTTTTTTTTTTTTTCAAGGTAGGGTCTCACTCTAGCTCAGGCTGACCTGGAATTCACTATGGAATGTCAGGGTGGCCTTGAACTCATGGCGATGCTCCTACCTCTGCCTCCCAAGTGCTGGGATTAAAGACGTGCGCCACCACGCCTGGCCTGAAATGATTTTTAAGTGGGATTTTTCTTTGTGTTTTAAGCCTAAGCTTATAACACTTAGGTACAAACATAGAGTTATAGATAAGTCATATAGCCTGTAGCTGTGTTTATAGAAGCATAGTATATTTATTATTTTATTTTCAATACATCAGGTTTAATTTTTACCTTTCTTTTTTTTTTTTTTTCCGGTTTTTCGAGATAGGGTCTCACTCCAGCCCAGGATGACCTGGAATTCATTCTGTATTCTCAGGGTGGCCTCGAGCTCATGGTGATCCTCCTACCCCTGCCTCCAGAGTGCTGGGATTAAAGGCGTGCACCACCATGCCCGGCTAATTTTTACCTTTATGTACACCGAGGAAAACAAACTAACAGCATTTAAAAATATTGTTTTACTATGAAAAAATTGTCTGCGGGAACCTAGGAGTGATGGGATTTGTGTGGTTGGTCCAGATATTTCTTAAGAGTTTTCTGTAGTTTCAGTCTCAGTCTCCTTATTAGAAGGAAGAATTGTAGATAGTCGCTGTGTAACTGTCCAGTTCATATTTCAATGCGCTTGGTAAGGCCCCTTCTTGCCTGCCTCTTCACTGTGCGGTTCTGTGTTTGTCCTCTCGTGTTCAGGCAGGGTCTCTGTGAGGGCTTGGCTCTGCTTTCTTAGAAAATGCTGTGCATTTGCACAAACAGTTCACTTTGTCTCACTTTTTCCTTTCTGCTTTTAGATTGAGAAGTAGTTACTTAAGAATGAATTAATTGCCGGCCGTGGTGGCGCATGCCTTTAATCCCAGCTCTCAGGAGGCAGAGGTAGGAGGATCGCCGTGAGTTTGAGGCCACCCTGAGACTACATAGTGAATTCCAGGTCAGCCTGGAACAGAGTGAGATCCTACCTCGAAAAACAAACAAACAAACAAAAAAGAAAAAAGAATTAATTTAGGTGTTAAGCAGGATTATGTAATTTCTTACTTCAGGTACAAAATTGTGATGGAAAACATTTATTCATATATGTTTATGTTTTATAAGTAGTAAACAAAGAAAACCTTTGCAAGCTGCAGGTAATGTTAGCAGCCACCACAGCCTTTCAGTTTATACATGCGCTGAGGCCTTGCTAAAGCATGTGGGAATCAAACGGCCCCTTACTCTGCCTGATTCTAGGTGCTGATCTCCTTCCCAGCTGGTGACTGACTTTGGGGAGCATCAGAGAGTGGACTTACTGCAGCCTTTCTAAATTGCTCAGGGACTAGAATGTTTGTAGCAACAAAGTCATTAAAAAACAAGAAAGCCACCCAGTTTGTCTGTCTCTGCATGAGTATTTGGGTCCCACTCAGATTCTACAGCTATTAAAACTTGAAATTGTCTCAGGACAAGAAATAAAACGTCACTACTGGCTACAATATTAAAAAATTTTTGGGCTAGAGAGATGGCTTAGCAGTTAAGGTGCTTGCTTGTAAAACCTATGGACTCATTTTTGACTCACCAGATCCCACATAAGCCAGATGCACAAAGTGACACAAACGTGCAAGGTTGCACATGCGCACAAGGGGGTGCACATGTCTGGAGTTCGATTGCAGTGGCTGGAGGCCCTGGCGCACCAATTCTCCCTCGCTGTTGCTCCCTCCCTTAAAAAAAAAAAAAACCTCGAAAAACCAAAAAAAAAAAAAAAAAAAAAAAGCCAATCTGCTGGGCTTGCGTCATTTTTTTTTTTTAACAGCATATCAGGATATTGTCAAACATTGCTATGGGCACATAACATAGCTGTAGCTGTGTTTATATGCCACTTCTGGGCTGTGCTTGCAAACTATATTTTGGTTATTTCATTTCCAGTGCATCAGGTTTAGTTTTCCGCCTTCATTGACACAGACAAAGTGAACACAGCTCACGGTCGTCATACCAGACGCTGAGCATTTTCTTTCTACTCATTCTTTGTACCCCAGTACTTCTGATCCTTCTTTGAGGGCCAGCACAGCACTCAGGTCACATTTGGTTGACTTGAGGCTAGATTTGGGTTAATATATTCTGCATATTGAATAGTTGTTTGATGAGTGTTTTAATTTTAGATGAGTGTTGGTCTTTTCCGTTTTTTTAAATTAAATTTTGTTAGTTGCTATACAAAATAATGGTTTCATCATAATATTTTTGCACAAATATATTGTTGCATTGTGCTCATTTTTACCACTCCCTACCTTCCCCTATTCCTCTTTTCTTCTCCTACCCCCATCGTCTCCTTTCTGCTTTCTTATCACATAACGTATACCTAACTGTATGTATGCATTCAAATCCAGCTATGCGTATGAGAGAAAACCTGTGGTATTTTTGTCTTCTTTGAACTTCCCTCCCCAACATTACCTTTTCTTGTTCCTCTTTTGTTTTTGAACAGTGACGTCATATGGTGGTTGTTTCTGTTTGTGTCCTCTGAGTGTTTCAGGAACAGGAAAGAACCTTCATGCTCACAGCGGTGGCTTCCAAGAGCTGCCAGTGGACACTCTACTAGGGACTTACAGTGCTTTCATGGCTCCTGGCTTTTCTGCTTTGTGCAATTGCTAATTAATTAATCTATTGCCAATAGAATATACATTGGAAAAAGCAGGAATAAATGACCAGCACTGGAATAGAGGCTGGCAAACCTATCATAAATAGCTTCAATGAAAAGAGGCGTTTTTTTTTTTTTTTTTAAATCCTAAACTCTGAAACAAGTTTGTGACCACCGCTACATTTATAGAATTCTGCAAGCTGCATGCATGTCCACTACATAGAAACATCAGTACTCCCTAAGATATAATTCTGCAGAAGCTTGGGTTGTCTTTCTAAAGGTAATTTAATGTCATGTGGTTTTCCTCCTCTCACAGTCCATTGCCTAGCATTTACAGCTTACTGATTTCTCATGCTTTTTTCCCCCCCTTTTGGTTTTTCGAGGTAGGGTCTCACTCTAGCTAAGGCTGACCTGAAATTTACTATGCTGTCTCAGGATGGCCTCGAACTCACGGCGATCCTCCTACCTCTGCCTTCCAGGTGCTGGGATTAAAGGCATGCACTGCCATGCCTGGCTTTTCATGCTTTTAAGAACAATGTTCATGGGAAAAAAATAAGTTCTGAAAGCCGTGATCTTGTTTTTATTCTCTTAATCAAGAATTCAGCCAGCAATTCTATCTCATCTTAAGAGCAAGTCCTGCCAGCCTGGAGGTAGGTGCCATTGGCCTTGCATACTTTGAGTGTTCTGTTTGTTAAAACCCACCTGGGAACTGTGCCCAACACTTTGGTTTCTGAGAATCTTTGGATTTTCCCATATTAAACTTAATGTAGCTTATCCTTACATACTGGTACACTGTAGCTGGGTTTTTTTTTTTTTTTTTTTTTGGTAGAGGAATCTTTTTTGAATATTAATTCTAGATTGTTATAATCATTTGACTCAGAATAACATAGAGTTGAAAATGTACTTGGGGTCCCAAACTTATTCCTGAATGACTAGTTTTTAGAAAAGTTCCTCTGTCAGGGTAGAAGAAAGTACCTTGATCTGCACATCGCTACAGGTGTCTTCAATGCTAAGGACAGTTGGCTTCGCTGTTGAGACAGTTGTCTGACCAACAGATTCCAAAGATTCCAGCGGGGAGAACATCAGAGTAGGATTTGCTGAGAATGGGGTTGCTGCACAATGGATCTTTCTCCTTTTTGTTTCTTTCTAATGATGGAAAAGATAGCGATTTTCATTCTCCCTAGTTTTCACATTATCTTTTAAATTATAAAAATTGTTACAAGGGAGAACTAAGAAGGAATAATGGAGAAGTGGTTGTGAGAGGCTGTCTGTAGATTTCAGATTCTGTGCTTGCTTTATTTGCATAGAGTTAAGAGGAGCTGGCAGTATGCCCTGATTGTGGGGTGGCCAGCGCTGGGCCTGGCAGACTCCAGAAATGTCAGCGTACATGAGAACTTGAACAGAAGCACCTAGGACCCCGTGGGGCCCTTAGTCAGGGCCAGCTACATTATTTGCAGAGACCTGTAAGGGGTGAATGACAGGGCGCTCTGTTATGAACTTACAAGCATGTCAAGGCAATTGCAAATAATAGGCAAGTGTGTGTGTGTGTGTTACTTGGGAAGCCTAGGCTCTAATTCACAAACAAACTAAAGAAAAGCCAGAAAGTGACACTGGGGAGCAGTGTGGAATGTGAGTTCACTTGGTCCTAATAGCCCTGAGTCTTTTTGTCAGAACTTTCTTGGCTTGTTAACCTCTGACCCTCCTGGTGGACCACAGAACGAGCTCTTAGGTGTTTCAAATGACATGCACACACTTGCCTGTCAGTTGCCAAAAGGAATGGGCTAGCCAGATGCACAAGGGGGCACACGTGTCTGGAGTTCGTTTGCAGTGGCTGGAAGCCCTGGTGTGCCCATTCTCTATCTGCCTCTTTCTCTCTCTCTCTCTGTCACTCTCAAATAAATAAATAAAAATGAACAAAAAAAAATTAAAAAAAAACAGGTATCACTAAGTTAACTGTCATTTGAAATTTGTGCTATTACAACTTATATGACATCAAACATGCCTTTCTCAGCCATTCATTCTACATTCACAATATTGCCTCCTCCCACTATCCCAAGAAGTTACTTAATTATTTAACCTCTAGCTGTTAGACGTTAAGGATTGTTGGCACACCACCAGTCGCCCGAGTCTCGTCTTGGGAACGCTGTCGTCGTTTCATGTCTGATGTCTATGAAATGCTGCAGCTTTTAGCACATTTGTGTGAGCCCTGGAGGGCTGTTTGCAAATACAGATTGCATTTATCTGTAAAATGTTGGAATTTTTTTTTTATCGTTTTAATGCAATGACTTTTTATGGGTGGGATTGGGTATCCATTTGAGAAATACGTGGAATGGAAAAAGAAATGGGTACTTCCATTCTGAGAACTTAGATTGGCCTCTACAGATTACGAATGGTGCTGGGACACATTTTTCAACTTCATCTCTTACCACAAAAATAACACAACTATTTCCAAATCTGGGCAAGTCCTTACATGCCCCAGCTGGCTTAGGGCTCAGTCTAACCTTTGTAGAACTGTAGCTCTGTGGCCCCTGAGGCTCATGTAGAGCAAACCAACTGGGAGGGATCCGGGAGTTGCTGCCTCAGTCTTCTCTTTTGCCCTGGGCCACTCTGCCCAATGGACCCCTTACACACCCACATGAACAGGTGGATTCTGACTTACTTGTTTGCTGATAGGCCTGTTGGTTTGGTCACTGACAGGGGCCTACAGTTAGGGTGACTGGACCCCTGGAAGTAAGAAAAAGGCAGGAAAGTCTGTTCTAGAAATCAAGATGATCTGACTTCTTATCTCTTGCCTAGTTCCCTAGATCTGTTTTTCCACCAACAACCTGGGACCTGCCTCAGGAGGGAGGTCTTTCATAGGATTTAAACATGGTGGTTGATCTAGCTCAGTCCCAGAACTTGGTGTCAGGGCTGGCCTCTTCCTGAGACAGCCCCTAGCCCTAACCAACCAGCTGTCCCTATGGTTCACTGGAGCCGGAAGACAGCCCACCACTATAAGGTTATAAATAACCTTTGCAAGGGGAGGCCTGGCTTTCCTCGGATCAGTTGGGAACGTCCAGCTGTGGGTGAGTTTTCCCTCTGCTGGGCCTGGGTTGGCTCTGCCTAGGCCCCTTTACCCCCTCCAACTTCCCACATGGCAGGAGCTCCTTGAACTTCCTTTTTTCTCCTTTCTTTCCATGGTTTTTCCAGGCCCTCCACGTGCGATCTCCAGCCATGTGGGTGCCTTTTCTTGGCTTGTATTTCTCTCAATAAATATAATAATTTAATAATTATCCTTCTCAGGCTTTTTTATTCAATTCTTTGATTAAAATTAGAAACAAACTGAGGGTTTGGGGTTCAAGGAATTTCTTGGACCCCAAACACTCCTGTTCCACCACTTTGATAGAAGTACGTCTTATTTGGGTCCCTGGATGTGGATTACGAAATGAGAAGCCCTTTACTGAAAGGATCGAAGGTAGCAGGTTTTGGGGGCACTGTAGGTTGTGGCATTTTGGATGTTTTGTTCCCCAAAGCATCTGAGATTAAAGGCACCCTGACATTCATGAATTGGAAGGTTTTCCTGTGCTGACAGGCATTTTGGTGCTATTAGTCCTATAGCTTTAGGGTGTTTGTCACCTACGCTGTCATAGAAACTCCCAGACCTATTGGAATCAAATAAGACTTCTAGCATCCAACAAGTGAGGATCCCAGGTGGTCTACTGACAGAAAGCCCTCAGGGTCCCTGAGGAAAGCAGGTTGGTGGCAGGGGGACCCACAGAGAGCTTGCCTGCTTCCTGTAACACATGCCCCACTGTTTACGTTGGCCTGGAGACTTGGGTCTAATTCCTCAGGCACCATCCGCCTGTCTTGAGGCAGGGTCTCTCACTGGCCAGGAGCTCAGCAAGTAGGCTGGACTGGTTGGCCAGCAAGCCTCAGGGATACTCCCGACTTCTCCTCCCCAGCAATGAGATGACGGGTTTGTGCTGTCCAGCCAGGCATCTATGTGAGTTCTGGGGATTGAACTCAGGTCCTCATGCTTGTAAGGCAACTGAGCTATCTTCCCAGCCTGTGCATGGTGCTTTTGTTAGGTTAAATTTACCAGCCCAGCAGGGAGAGGGCAATGGTGCAGACGTTACAGGTCACCAGAAACTCCTGTAAGGGCCTTCAGCTCTCGGGGTTCCTCCATTATTAGATGTTGTCTTCGTTTGAACTCAGGACTGTGGCCCAACCCTACCTAGCATACGCAACTTCCGCTTTTTCTTTTGTTTGCCACTTGTGTATTTCACATTGTCTAGTGAATTTTCTCTACTTTTCTAGTTTTTTCTTTTCTGGTGTCTCCTCTCTGCCCCTTGTAGTGACTCTGTGCTCTGCGTATTATGGCCTCATGTAGGATCACACACTTCTAGTTATAAAGGTTTTTGCAAAGAAGGGAGAGGTTTCAGCCTCTCTTCTTTCTAATTGCTTTGCTCACTGAGGCTCTGCCCTGGCTTTTGAACTCTGATGGACTTGGGAGCCCTTTCCTGTAGCCTAGGGCAGGGCACTTCCTCTGTGAGTCACTGTGGAATGCGTCAGTCTTTTCTGCCAAAGTCAGGATCCCACCAGGGGCAGAGATGAAGGTTCTGGGGATGTTGCTCAGGTGGCAGAGTTCCATCCACAGCATCACATAAACCAGGTGTGGTATAACATGCTGTAATCAAAGCGCTTGGAAGGTAGAGGCTGGAAGATAGGGAGTTCCAGGTCAGCCTTGGCTCTGAAGGGAGTTCGAGAACAACCTGGGTTTGATGAGGCCCTGTCTCAAACACCAAACCAATCAAAACATATACAAAAAGAACCCAGAGAAAAATCTTTTCAAAATATTTTTATTTATTTGTTTGAGAGAGACAGAGACAGAGAGAAATAGGCAGACACAGAGAGAGTGAGTGTGGGTGTACCAGGGCCTTCTACCACTGTAATCGAACTCCAAATTCAGTGCCACTTTGTGCACCTGCCTTTACATGAATAAAGGGGAATTGAACCTGGGTCATGAGACTTTGCAAGCAAGCGCCTTTCATTGCTGAGCCATCTCTCCAGCCCCTAGACAAAAGTCATTAAGGGAGATAGCAGAGGATGAGCACGGCAGGCAAGTGGGGCATCTCTGCATTTTGGCTTCTTTAGGCAGCTGTGGCCACCCTCGTCCTGTTCTCACCACAAACCCAGTGCTGCTGAGAACCAGAGTTCTTGCCAGCTGTTCTTCTATACTTGTCAGCTACAAACTCATTATTAGCCCTCATCACTCCCCAGAACGCAGTGCTCCTTGACCACGGTGATAGAACTTGGAGACTTGGCCTTTCATTGTTTCTTTGATAGAGCAGACCCTTCAAATGCCTTTGGCTCTGGGGTTGTAAACTTACCCTTCCTCTGTTTAAACTCTACAGCTGGGACCAATTTCTTATTTGTATGCCTAAAGCTCATTAAATCCCTGCTCTCTTTAGCAATCTCTGTTGAGATTTATTCAAGATTTAGATAATATATTAAAATGGCTAGTGTGACCCCCCTGCTGCTCTGGGAGATGAGGCATTAAAAAAAAAAAAAAAAAAAAAAAACCCTCTCACCTTCTCTTCCCTTCATCATCTTCCAAAGTTTTAGACTTGCTCTTGATACGTGTGTGTGTGTGTGTGTGTGTGTGTGTGTTTTGTGTGTGTGTGTGTTTCTACAGGGCTTTGAATGCTTTGTGTATTTGTAGCAGAAAGTCTGTATAGAGTTTTGGTAGCTATAGGGGTGCTTGCTCAGCTCACTTTCTCCTTTGTTTTTCAGTCTGTAATGTCAGCTCTTGGGATGGTGCCACTCCACCATCCCAAGGGTGGGTCTTCCCAGCTTCATTAAACCTTTCTAGAAACACCCTCAGGACACCAGATATGTGTTTCTATGGAGATTCTAGATTCAGTCAAGTGGACAATTAGGATTAACCACTATCATCGTCTTTCCTGTCTGTCCAGTTTTCTCTTCCCAGCCCTGTGTGTTTTCCACACTGTCCTCGTGTTAGGCAGGGTCTCTAGAGGAACAGAACTGAGGGGATAGATTACGTGGGAACCCAGCCATAGCTGTCCTCATGGTGGAGGAGCTGAGAACCTGGTAGCTACCCAGCCTTCAAAGCTGGATGCCTCAGCGTCCCAATCTGGGACTGAAGGCATGGAGGATCTACAGAGAGCTGCTGGTCATCAGCCCATGTCAGAAGGCTGAAGAACCTGGGGTCTGATGTTAGCGAAGGACCGCAGTAGTGGTCATAGTCTCAGGGCAGACATACTCCAAGGCAGAAGCAAAGGCACAAGAATGAGCAGCATTGATTTTCTGCAGACTTCTTGATGTCTGGGCTGTGGCTGGAGGGCTGCCCACTCTGGGGGTGTTTTTCCCTCTCAGTTATTTCTTCCTGGAAATGTCCCCCCCCCCCAACCCCTCAGGCTTGCCCTGAGGCGGATCTCAGATGATTCCAGTTCACATCATGTTGACAGCCCAGATTCACCATTACAATCTGTGCCTTTTCAGTACAGAATCCAACACGGTTCATGAGAAACTGGAGAATTCTTCACCAAGACACCATGTGGGAATTCTCAGAACTCACTTATTATTTATTTATTTGACAGAGAAAGAGGGAGGGAGGGAGGGAGGGAGGGGAGAGAGAGAGAGAGAGAGAGAGAGAGAGAGAGATTGAGAGAGAATGGGCGTGCCAGGGCCTCCAGCCACTGCAAATGAACTCCAGATGCATGTGCACCCCCTTGTGCATCTGGCTAATGTGGGTGCTGGGGAATCGAGCCTGGGTCCTTTGGCTTTGCAGGCAAATGCCTTACCCACTAAGCCATTCCTCCAGCCCCCAGAACTCATTTTTAAAGCTTATTTTCCATGTTTATTGCGGCGCTCTTCACAGTAGCTAAGCTATGGAACTGATCTAGGTGTCCAACAACACAGGAATGGACAAGGAAATTGTGCCATGTATGCACAATGGAATGTTTGTAGTCATAAAGGAGAATGAAATTAATTTTCAGGAAAATAGATGCAACTGGAGATAATCCTATTAAGTAGATTAAGGTATTAAGGTATTTGTCTCAGAAAGACAAATATCACATCTTTTCTCTTAATTTGTAGGTCCTAGGTTTTACATGGGTACATAAAATCAAATGCGTGCATATGACATGACAGCAGAAGCAATACTGTCTAGGGAAGGGGAAGAAAGAGGAGGAGAGAATAAGTTCAGAGGATGTTGTATACTTTCATGAACATTGCCTTGTGTGACCCATCAGAATAAAGTAACTTCTTGAATAGAATCAGCCTCTTTTCTTTTCTTCTGTTCTCATTTTCGTTTTTGTTTTTGTTTTTTGAGGTAGTGTCTCACTCTGGCCCAGGCTGACGTGGAATTAACTATGTAGTCTCAGGGTGGCCTCAAACTCATGGCGATCCTCCTACCTCTGCCTCCCCAGTGCTTGGATTAAAGGTGTGTGTCACCACACCTGGCCCAATTTTCTTTTTCTAATCCTTATCTGCCTTCAAAAAGACTTTTGAAGCATTTGAACCAAGGGTCACATGATCCTGTCTATGTTACTCCTGGGGTTGGTCACTTTCCGTTCTAGAGGTTTCCTGGTCTGCAGAGCCCAGGAAAGGAGCTTGGAATAGATGTTATTACAGGGTATGTGTGTAGATGGATCAGAGTTAAGAAAGAACCCCTGAGGACCCCATTTAGTTCACTATACACAAAAATGACTACATGCAATTTTGTAAAGGCTTTCTTGTAACTGTAAATAGGAATTTAAAAATAATTGATAATTAAAATGTGAATTGTGGGCCACTTCAAAGACACTGTTTTTACAAATTGATGACACCCATTTTGGGTTCTTCAATTTCATGCTTTGATTGGCCAGAAGGTTTCTACTCCCAGAATATATCCTCCCATTTGTATTGACCCCCAGGCGTTCATCAAAGTGAACTTTTTCTTTGTTCTTTCTAAGGTGCAGAAGGAAGCTGTGTTTGAGTGTTTGGGAAAGGCATAAGTCATTGTAAGCTCTCATAAATGCAAATCCATGAAAAATGGTTTGGCTTTAAATCTGAGCAGTTTCGGCTTGCACGGCCACGGCCAGCAGTCTTCCTCTCTGTAGCCTACGTCATAAAGAACAATCTGTCTTTTTCATGAGGAGAGTTTTAGTCCTCTGCAGAAAACTCCGGGCTTGTGGTTTCCAGCAGGAGGACAATATCAAGTCTTAACTGACAGAAACGAATTCCTTAGTTGGTGAGACTATTTCAAGTTTTACTACTAAATTTACATGATACCTGGGTGAATGATGGCCAGGCCTTCACTTAGTCAGAGGTACTGAGCTAACACTTTGAATCTGAAGCAGCGACTCTCTGTTCCCCTCTCTGGGATATCTCTGATAAAACA
The DNA here is from genome assembly GCA_036346955.1 of Dipus sagitta. Taxonomy (NCBI): domain Eukaryota; kingdom Metazoa; phylum Chordata; class Mammalia; order Rodentia; family Dipodidae; genus Dipus; species Dipus sagitta. The sequence goes on from CM070773.1 coordinate 159,492,013, forward strand.
TCCATCATCTCAAGGTTCAAGTCCATTGATGGAAATTGCAAAATGTAATTTAGCCTGAGGAATTGGATTAATGTTTTCTAATAGCTCTGAGATACTCAGTGATTTATAGGTTTCAGTGCTGGCAGGTGTGTGTGTGTGTGTTTCTGCACACATGCTAGTTTATCTAGGTAGGTGATTAGAAATGATACACATTCTGTATCATAAAAGATGAATTAACACTGACTGGCGAACATTAGTGTGGTTTATTTTTATCTGCCAATGTAATTCATTCATTGTTATGTACTTGTTCCTAGTAATACTCAAGAAACAATGGTTGAATTTAAACAACCCATCAGTGGGTGTTGGGGATATAGGTCTGTGTGGTACATGTGTGGTCATGATGGTTGAGGCTCTGGGTTCAATTTCTAGCAACAAAAGTACCCTTTAAGTAAAATGCATATATTTGTCAACATATTCTCATTCATATGTGTATATATTTTTTTCCTGTTTTATTCTCAAGCAGTTTCAGAACTACTCTATTCTGAGTGCTAGTGCTATGAACTGTGTCATGTGGCTTATTAGTTTCCTTTCTATCAGCTCCTTCTATTACATGCCTTTTTTATTTCCCAGGTCATACCTTTGTCTCATAGCAATCTTACCTCTAATTCACGTTAGTAACATGCTTGCATCTTTCTCATAGCCCACTCTGTTTTAAAAAGTTTCAACTTTCTTTCATGCTGTCCATGTTTATATCTGTAGGGTCTGAGCAATGTCTGGGTCAGGGTTGACATGTGGTAACTCTTTCCTGAATTAGTATAGGATGAGAAATACAAGCAATGTCCCAAGTTCCTGAGGAAGTCTGACACTATTGCCTGTCTCTTTTGTGGCTCAGTAGACTTAGTTCTTTGTTCGTGGATATCCATTAATGTATGATGTTGAATTATGACAGTTTACATGAGATTATATACATGTGTTTTCTAGAACACAGCACCCTCAGGGCAGGGCTCCTCTGTGAAGGGACATTATTTGCTAGGTACTCTAGGGAGTTATTCAATAGTCCTGTGTGAATCCCCACCCAGAAAGAGGAAACTGTCCCAGGTGCCTGAAAGAATTGGACTCTCACCCCCTGTTGTAGCAGAATTTGTTCCGTCAGTACCAAAATGTCCTGCACACGGTAGTAGATCCAAGTAAGGGCCAGTGGAGAAGGCCTGTAGTCACTGTGCCAAGGGAGAGGTTCGTGAGGACATGGGGCACAGGAATGGTAAGTTCCATACTTCTAAACTCGTTTTCTTCACTCCTGGCCAAACTACCCATCGAGTTTAGAAGAAATTACTGGTTGTTAATTCATGACCCTCCTCAGCATTGGCCCCTCTTTCTTCCCCAGACCAATGTGTGCTCCTCCCAAGGGGTGCCCATTGCTCAGCCTCGAAACTCGCTGCACCACTTGGCTCTTTCTTTCTATGGAGATGGTGTTACCTGAAAACTCCCAGAGTTCTGCCATAAAGAAAAAAAATAAAATCTTTACTAGAAATAGTAAAGAAATAATAGCAGGCAAATACATGGATTGTTTTTAAAAAGAAAAATTATCATCTAGTTAGTTTAATTTCGGATCCTAATAGACTGATGAAATAAACATTAACAAGAATGTGTAAACATCCATCCGATAATGGAAGCAGGACTAAAGACCTTAAAGCAGTAATCATCACACAAAAACCTGATTGCTTTCCTTGATAGCTTTATAGAATTACTTGATTAAAAAAGGCGGTTGCTGCTAGATACCATGATTTTGAGAAAGCAGTATTTTTGAAACCTTACATGCCAAATTAACTGAATTGGATAAAGAACTGGTAAATGTGTAATAAACTGTCCAAGAGGTAGTGATTACTGAAAACAGACCAGATTGAGGAGAATCATGGGATAATGTGTATATTTTCTTTAATGATCTGGAAAAATTAGCTAAGCAGTGTATTAATGAACTCCATAGACAGTGGTGAATGGAATGCCTTTTATTTGCTTTTTTATGAGTGTTAATGAGAAGGAAGCAATGAGATCAAACATGTAAGGGTTATACAAAAGTTGAAAAAAACATCTTTACAAAAAGATTATTAATATTTGTAGTGAGAATTCCTAAAATCCATGAGATCAATGGCAGGAAACATCTAATGATCAAGTAACTGTTTTAGGAGATGGTAATCAAATGGTAATTGATTATTTCATGAAGTAGATATGAACTTGAAATATAATTATCCTGAAATCTTTAGTCTGTATAATGAAAGAATACCAAGGAGTCATCTTGGTCTATCATATATTTTGTCTGACCAATTAGTAAAGTCATTAGCCATCATTAGATGGAACAAAGCCTGAACAAACCAAGAATCTGCACTAATGGAGCTTTTCAACACGGATGCATCTCAACTGAAAAAATTAAAGATATGTTGTAGTAACATGACATTTGGCTGAGTCAGGTGAGCCTCGTTTTTCTGTGGCCATTTTGGTTAGTTTGGTGCCACATTGTTTTATTCCCGCAGGTACTGGCCCAGTTGTTTGAGAAGAGATAAGAGGAGGAGAGAACGTGGCCTCCATAAGCTCTCTACAGCAGGCAGTGTCCCCACTTTACCTCTTCATTTCAGCTTCCAGAAGGTGGTTTATCTGCTACAGCGGGTCTGCATGGTCTCTGTGGGTCTGGACTCCACATGAGGCTCTTTCTTCCTAACGCATGAGAAAGACCTTGGCCTTGGAGTCCCGGGAGACAACATCACTGTCCTTTCTTCATGTTAGGAAGCAGTTAGGGATTTGTCTGTGTGAACTAACAAGGATCAGGTTTCAATCTCCAAAGCCATAATGATTGGCTGCCCCTTTGATGTAGAGTTTCACATCAACAAATGCTTCTGTCTAGCTTGGACCGTGTCAACGTCATAGTTTTAAAAATCAATAAGAAATGCTGTGTAATCTCCCTATCTTTAGATTCTTGTGTCAAGTATAGGTTTTGTAATCTGAGTGAATTCACTATACTGTGGGCACAACACAGGCTCTAATAAGTAACGTACCTAGAAATTATATCATTATTGATAGGAACTAAATTGGTAAAAATGAAAGAACTAAAACCCAAAACATTGATTTTCTTAAAAAGCATCAATTTTACATAAAACTCGAGAGAATGATAAAAAATTGCAAAGCATGTTCTTTAAATTTTGCTTTTTTTAAAAAAAGAAATACACTTTATTATTCACTTGAAATATCACTAATTTTGCTTTTGACAATTAAATACGTGCATATGATGCATTTCAGCCATTTTCACCCCCATTAGCCTCTCTTACTGGCCTCCCACTCCCTCTGGACCCCTTCTTCCTCCTAAACAATTCCCTTCCCACTGTCGCGTGTGTTTCTCTGTGGGAGGAAAAGCAGCCTGTCTTCCTGTCCGTACTATTCCAGCACAGACCCCATAGTGACAGTGGTATTGTGCATGAGCATTTATGAAGCAGACTCATGTAGATTCCCATATTTTTTTTATGTGCATGACTCCTGGAAGATAAGATTTCCTAGTTAGGTTTTCTAATGACCATTTCTTAACTCTGTCAGAGTGAATTGATTGACTACCATTTCCTGGATTTAGAAGGCCAGGCGGATGTTTGATGGAACATTCAAGAAGGCCTAGGAAAAGAAGAGGGCCGGGGTCCCCTGCAATAAAAGATACTCTTGAAATAATCTCAACAGCAGTCTCCCAAAGACAGGAAATCAAAAGTCAACACCCAAAGATAACAGTGAAAGCTGGGCGCATGCACATTTCTGGTTCTGTTACTTGGAGCACCAGCTCTCATGGCTGGCTGTTTTGAGAACAGAATATGTGGGTATCGGTGTTTCTACAGACAATGCTGCTTTTCTCCTTCTTGGTGATGTATTGCTTTAGTACCATATGTTTGACTTACGGTTCATAGTATTAGACACTGATATGTCTCTATTCTTCTTGTCATAGCTATATTATGTATTTTCATGGTAATTAAAAAATATTTTTGCAAGCAGAGAGAGATAGAAGAGAGGCAGACAGAGAGTATGGGCATGCCAGGGCCTCCAGCTGCTGCAAACAAACTTCAGATGCATGTGCCACTTTGTGCATCTGGCTTTATGTGGGTACTGGGGAATTGAACCAGGGTCATTAGGCTTATGGGAATTTTGTTACATCTTTTGCCTTATTACTTAAGATTGAATGTGATATATAACCCCAGCCCTCAGTTAATAAAAACAGCAGTATGTATTAGAGGTTGGCAGTCTGGGGCTGGTAGGTATCACAGCCCAGGTGCTGGCACCTGTCTCATTGTCATGTCTCACATGTCACCTTTTGGTTCAAGGTGGGTCCTGGGGTCCAGCCGTTAAGTTCATTTTCTAGGCAGGAGAAGGGAAGGGAGAGGAGCCCCATTCCCTTCTCCTGGATGTTTTTGTGAAGTAGCAGATAGCACCCCTGCTTTGTCCAGGCTGTGGTTAGAGCGGGTGTGAAGATAGCACGCCACACATGAGCTGACACTTGGCTTCCTTCCTGAGGAGAAAGGGCTCAGTGGTGTTGTCTGGGTCTTTTCAGAGCAGATCAGCATGAGATGTGTCATTGCAGCCAATCCATTGCATATGGGCACTACCAACCTGTTCATAATGGCTAACATCTCTCTATACACATCTTACCTATATACTTTACATACTTACATATTATGTAAGAGCTTTATTCATTTTGGTAAGTGGATGCAAGATGACATTGGAAAGCAAATTTGTTCTTACAAGCCATTTAATTTAATTTAATTTATTTGAGAGAGAGAAAGAGGCAGGTAGAGAGAGATAGAGAGAGCGAGCGAGCGAGCAAGAATGAGCTTGTACGACCTCTAGCCACTGCAAACGTACTCCAGATGCGTGTGCCACCTTGTGCATCTGGCTTATGTGGGTCCTGGGGAATTGAACCTGAGTCCTTTGGCTTTGCAGGCAAGCACCTTAACCACTAAGCCATCTCTCCAGCCCATAAGTCTTTTTTTTGGAACCTGACCTGAAACTCATTCAGTGAGTGTGGCCAGGTTGGCCTTGAACTCAGGGTGATCCTCCTACCTTACATTCCCAAGTGCTTGGATTATAGGCCTGAGCCACCACACCTGTGCCAGTAATCCTAGCATTTTGTTTCTAGGCTGATTCTAATTTCAGTATTATCTTCAAAGTCTTGGGGCCAAAACTGTTTGTGACTCCCTACTACTCTATTGGAAATAAAATGGGCAGAATTCCAGCTTACCTTTCTAATGTGTCTAGATTTGGCTTCAGCGAATGGAAGAACATTTCAGCAATGATCTTAAGAAAGTTATGTTTTTTTTTTTTTTTCTTAAAATGTTATTTGGAACAGCAAAGGACAGTATGTTTTATGGCACAACTTTTCATATGACTGAATTGGCAATAAATTCACATAATGAAACTTCCAGCAAGTCTTTATATTGCTATTGGGGAATTGCTTGGTTCTTGGTGTAAATTTTTAAATAGTTGACATCGTCTTTCTTTTCTTTCTGTTCTTTAGCTGCGGAGCTCGTGTGTAAGCAGCTTGCTGTGTGTGAAGGATGCCCTTAGCTAGCCAATGAATCAACTCATGTATGTAGCAGGCTACACAGCAGCTTCTCCCAGAGTGTGATTGCCCATAACCCTGTTACTGGAAGACCCTCTCTCTAGCCAGAACCACCAGGTCCTTCCTCTATAGTGCTGACTCTCATCACTCCACCTGCATGCTCGGTTCTCTCAAGTTCAGCTCTGCACCAAGTAATGAGTCATGACCTCCACCTTATTATTTATTTACCCTGATTTTCTGTGTGTGTGATCTAATGCAAATGTGTATGTGCACATGTAGGCCAGAGGACAGCCTCAGTTCTGAGTTGGTCTTTTGTTGACTTGGAGCTCACCAGTTAGGCTTGAGTGACTGGCCAGCAAGTCCTTGTCTCCTCCTCCCTGTGCGGGGATTGTAAGCACCCAGCAGCCCTGGCATTTTTATGTAGGTTCTGGAGATCAAAATCAAGTTCTCATGCTTAGGAGGCAAGCATTTTACCCAGTGAAGTATTTTGCTAGCCCAATCCAGGTTTCTTGAAGAGATTGATGTTAGCTTTGCATTTGTGGTGTGTGTGGGCGCGGGGGGGGGGGGGATGTGGCAGTGCTGGGGAGCCAACCCGTGGTCTTGCTCATACTGAGTAAGTGCTCTACCACGCTGTGTGTGAGTTGGTAAGGGCAGGCTCTGTAGACAGAGAACCTGGCTCCACAAACTAATTATATAATCTCCATTTGTTAACTGGGCTTACTTTGTCATTGAGGTAGCACATGCAAATGATAAGCATCCTGCTTGCTGCATGCATTGTGTGTCCTTGATAAACTTTTGCCACTCTTGCTATTGTTAAGCTTATTCTTTAATAATTCCATTATTCATTGGCAAGCAAATAGCTTCTCATTTGATTTCAGAGAATGTGCATGTTTTAAGAATTCTTTAAAAATGATATACTCAGTTACTACTATGCATATTTTTATAGCTTGTTCATAAAAAGCCTTCTGTGGAATTTCCCCAACTACAATAGTTTCCACGCACTGAGGATACAACTGGAGTCCTGCTATTCTTCTTGAGATATTTTTATCGAGGAGTGGTTGAAATATGCTGGGGAGAGTTTCTGTTTCTGAAAGGTTTATTCTAGTATCAATTGGCACATTGAATAAGTGTTTCCTACCCACAGATTGCATAAAGCTCTGATTTAGACTTCAAGGGTGGAAGATACGTTATTTTCCATTAGTCCTGTGGGGATTTATTGGGCATTGTTTATCATTTCCATGTAACAGACAGAAGAGATGTACGGCGCTCATTTGGGCAAGGCTGGAAAGAAGGATTTGCTCAGAGCAGGAAATGGGTGACAGGGCACTCTGGTGGCTTACTGGTGCCAGTCATTTCTGATCTAGGCTGTCATAGAACGTATTGCATATGACTCACTTCAGCATCTTATGGATAGAGATGCTAATTTAAGGATGTTGTCAGTTTGAATGACCTTTGGAGGATTAAGCAAATTCCATAGCAAGTAAATGGATATGTTTGGAAGGACTTCTTTCTCCCAAGTAATTTCCAGAAAACACACATGAATCATTTGCTAAACTATTTAGGTGTATGAAGAGTGCCCCTTATTGAATGGACAGTCACCAGAGGAGCCTGTGTGTTGGCTCGGGTTCAGCCATATGAGTGGCACACTAACTTTTAATTAGAATTTATTTTCAGCAGGAAGCGGCTCCTAGTTTTCTCCCTGAAGTCGGTAATGAACCATTCCTCTCTGCCTCGTCATTAGTATTCTAAGCTCCGTCAGCCTGCAGTTCAAACTCTCCCATGTTTTTGTCAGGGAAGATGATGGAGCAAGGTTGCTTAGAAATACTTAGCCACACTCTCACAGGGAATTACCAATCTGTTCAGTGTGTTCCCCTCCACACGGGGAGAAAATTAAGTTCTGCTACAGACAACAGTTAATTGATTGCAAGTTGTTTTAGTGGGAGTATGAGGTCAAGCTAGATTCCCTTCCATTTTTATGCATTAGATACAGATGAATTCCATGGTGACACATTCCCCTGTACTTGAAAAGTACCTGCATCTGCACTGGTGTGTGTTTGTGTTCTGATGTTGACAGTGTCAGTCTCTGTGATGATTTTGGGTTTTGGAGGCTGTTTCTCCAGTGATTTGTTTGGCTTTTAATAAACGTATCCAGCCATCTCTTCCACAGGGTTCTTGTTTGTACAGTCAGGGCCGATTCATTAAATCGGGGCAGGGTGTGGGGTGGGCTGGCCAGCAGCCACCTGGTCATCCGTTTCTGTGATTCAAGGAAAGCTTTTCTTCTGCGTATCCCAGCCTGGCCTCCAGAGATCATCCTGCTGTGGCCTCCCAAGTGCTGGGATTATGGACTTGTCCCATCACGCTTGGTTTTCTGTAGCATGAGCTCTTTTCTGGGTAGACACTAATATGCTTGTGACCCCTCCACAGGCAGGGCAGGCACACCTGATAGACTAGAGGCTGATTCTGCCCTGGTTCCACCTGATGAACCTTTAGGTTTATTGGGCTTCCTTGCAGAGCCTGTGTGATGGGTTATAGAGGGGTGTGGAGGCGCTAAGGCAGTGTGTCATCCACAAATCTCATCCCAGTGTGGATGACACCGTCCCTGTAGCTTTATTGTTGGCACTCGCTGCCCCTCACTCTTCTACATTACATATGCCCCCTCAGACCACGAGACTCCATGTACTGTTGCACATAGCTGGCACGGCAGGGTGGGGGGGAGAGGCTGAGATCTCACTCTCAGGTGAGTGTCGGGTGACCCTTCCTGTCCCTCTGCTTCTATGGGGGAATAGGTCCAAGTTCAAGAGTCTTTAATAAGATTCCTCGATTTGGGCTTTTAAAGAGTAAAACCAATGGTGGTGGTGGTGGTGGGCACTTCTGAAGAAAGAGTAACACACTTCGCCCTTCTGTGAGGCAGGGGTGGGTAGAGGTAGGGTCAGGAAGGGTGGCCAGAGGCTAGCCAACTATGTCAATCTGCTTTGAGGTTTTAGCTCTTGTCCTCAATAGCATCTAAGCCATGTGTTTTGAAACAATGTTTTCAACCATAATGCATTTGACAAACTCTCCCCTTGAAACTGATGTGTTGAGGCTTTGGGCATAGTCTTCCCTCTTGTCAAATACTTCTAATACTGATTTTTCAAGATTTTGAATAAAAATCACCCTCAGAGCTTAAGAAAACAATGCACATTTCTACCTCTTTGCACATTCTCATTTAGTAGGAAAAAAATGATGCTGAATTACTAAGTGTTGGGTTGCTACAAAATACCTACACAGGTTACTTGAAATAAAGAGAGGATGATGCCCCTGGAAGTTCAGGTCCAGTATTAAGCAGCCCCATTTGTCTGTTGAGGGTGAATTTAGCGGGACAAGGTTAGAATCATGCCAGAGACAGAAGCAAAGAGCTATATGCCTGAGCAGGAGTCTCACATTCTCCTTCAAGGGCACATTCCAAATAATCTAAGGACTTCCCACTGTGCCGCACCTCTTAAAAGGACCACAGCTCCTCCTGGAACTGTCACCCCGGGGAACAAGCACATGTGAATGGAAGGCCTTTATGCAATCCTTAGCACATGTGGAAGGCACTGCGGTTACTCAGTCTGGACCTACTGTGAAGGACTCATTGACTGTCCGCAAGTGTCTCGATGCTCAGATGTGTTGCAAAGCCCTGTTCCTGTGTGAGATGTGTGCTCTTAGTCAGACCTGGAATTTCAGCCCATTAACTGTGTCCTCAGTATATATGAGGAGAAAGCTAGATTCAAAATTATTGTCTGTGTCTACCAAAGTTTCCAGCTAAAGCTTCTTATTGAAGAAAAAAGGTAAAGTCTATACCTAATGATTATGTCCTAAGGTTTTAAAAGTTAATGGAAGTTTGATAATAAAATCATAATTTCCTTTAAATAAGAAAATTAAGAAATTACTGCTCATTTTCATTCATTATGAACATTTCATTTCTGAATTATGCCTCACATACAGTCTTACAAAATAGACACTGTGGGATTGGGATGCAGAGTCTTTTCTATGATTCATTTGTGAGTCTTCAGGATCTTGTTTTATTTAATTTCTTTTGATTGTTTCCCTCCTTCCCTCTCTCCCTCCCCTTTTGAGGATGGTCTTGAACTTGGGAGTGTTTTACTTTGGCTTTCCAGGTTCTGAGGTCATAAGGGTTTTCACCACACCCAGGTTGATATGCATCCACACAATGTTTTCATTCTACAAGTGCTTTGTAGGCTCAGCACCGTGTGGAACCTGCTCTGGACATCACAAAGGTGTACCCTGCAGCAGCATGGCAAGTGTTTCTGTAAATCTCCTCAGTAACATGGCTGCCATGGCATTGATAGATGCTGCATTTTGAAAATGTTTCTCATTCAGAATTGCAGAGCAGTTCTCTGGGCCTATTGTTATTTTTTTCCTGTGGTAAAAGGAGGAAGAATTTAAGGCTCGAGCCTGTGGTTCCTTGTCTAATGATCACTCATGGGGCTAGAGTTTAGCCCATCTCAATAATGTCTGGAGGCAAGTGGGCCTCACTCTGCCTCTTTCCATCTGAGCTGCAGCGAGGCCCTGGGACCTTTTCTGATGACTTTGACTGTGGCACACCACCTTCTTAAGGGTGGTACCTTGTGGAGGCACATGACTAAATTGGAAAATACTGGATTTCTCAGCCTCCTGTAGTAGGGACACTGTCATGCTGTACTGTGGGTTCAGAGATGCAGAGGGTTGTAAGGATTGATGGGCAAATGTCTGATGATGATGGCCAGCTCAGCGTCTCAGAAGAGTAGATGTTTCTGTTAATGAAACTGAAGTTGGGACAGGAACGTAGGAAGGGTTGACACTATTATGACAGTGAGGACCCTCTGCTCTTTATTGTTGAAAGCAGTGGTGGTTTCATCCTTAGATCCAATCACCCCTCTTCATTATAAATACTTTATAAGGCCTCTTTTTAATGTCCTGAAGTGACGATCAGGTAACCTATCTCTTGTGTGAATAGGTAAACAGAAAAGCCCTCGCCTTCTTTTGTATGCATGACTTTAATCTGTAATGTTAGTTAGAGGCTGCAATATAGTATAGGACAACTCGCTATTAAAAGATAAATGAAAGTACATAATTTGTAATGAAAATGTCATGCTAATATGTGAATATTCAAGCTAGTCAAACTCCAAAATGAATGCCTTCACAGTATCAGGCCATTCCCACAGGCAAGGCAATTGGGAAACAGTGTTGAGGTCAACATTTTGAATTCCTTCTAAACCATGACTAACTTATTCTTAAAATTCTTGCCATTAAAGTGCAGAGGCTATTTTAAATCTCTATAATTTACAATATTAGTATATTCTATAATGCACTCTCTCCCCATATGTTAAGGGTGGTAGAAAATATTAAGTGACCCCTCTAGGAAATAAATCAGTGTCATTTATGTTCTTAATTCTATTACCAAAATGAATGTTATATTACTGTGATGGTTAATCTTGTCAACTTGATGGGATTTAGAATCGCAATGGAAGCAAAATTCTGGGCATGTCTGTGAGGTTGTGTTTTAGATCAGGTTAATTGAGGCTTGAAGACCCACCATAACTGGAGTGGGTACCATTCCACAGGCAGGGGTACTAGACTATAAAAATGAGGAAGTGAGCTGAGCACTAGCATTCATTCATTGCTCTCTGCTTCCTGACTGAGTATGCCCTGTGACTAGACAGCTTCCCTCTCCTGCTACCTTCTATTCCCTCCCCCAGCCTCCCCACGTAATGGACTGTATACCTTGGAACGGTAAACCACAATAAACCCTTCCTCCTTGCTTTTCATTGCTTCACTTCATCAAGCAACTGTATCATTAGTTGCCTTTAATACCACAACCAGTATTTACTTATAAGGAAGGGTAGTAGGGAGGAAGAAAGGGAAGGAATGAAAGAAAATGGGCATACCAGGACCTCTTGGCACTATAAATGAACACCAGATGTGTGTACCACTTTGTGCATCTGGCTTTATGTAGGTACTGGGCAATTGAACCTGGGCCAGCAGCCTTTGCAAACAAAGTGCTTCTAACAACATTGAGCCATCTCCCTAGCCCCTTACCCCCTAAAAAAAAATTAATTAATTAAGGTCACTTAAGATACAGCATTTAAACATTCTAAATTTACTTTGTGACTATTTCTCTCACAATTTAAAAATGCTTTGCCATCCAAGCTGTGTCTCATGTCCTTCGTCATCTTTCTTTTGCTGGGGTCTGCTCTTCCCCAAGGCATGAAGTTCCATGGCACAGTGGCGCTTCCCCTGCTGATCCTCACAGCTTCATCTGGGACCCTGTTTTTTCCCATCTTTGGCAGGTGATGTGCGGCTGCCATGGCTTTCTCAGCAGTGTCTGACATGGTCTTCAGAAGGAGAGCATAGTCACTCCTTGGATTCTTGTTTATGAGTTCTTGCCATCTATGCTTAACACCGTTTAGGACCTGAGGGTATCTATATAGTTCACCTTGTATAAAAGGGATGTGCTTAGCACACATGAGGCCCTGGGCTTGAATGAAAAAAGTGATGGGTTCAGATTTGAAGATGAATGTCCTCAGTGTCTCCTTGGTTTTCTTTGACCTCATTAGCATTTTTACTTGGGTATGCTGATGTACACTAGAATGTAATTATGTGTATTAGTTGAAGTCTTTCATGTACAATATTATTTAAAAAAATGTTAAGAAGCGTTGGGCAGTTGACAGGAATTTGTCCTTCTACAGTTGAGGGAACTGGATTTGGGAGAGAAGTCAGAAGTCGTAGAGAGAGTTGGATTTGGATTCTGTTACCTGGTAGGGTCAGTGTCTCTCTTCTCAGCTTGCAAATTCATGTTTCTGAGGGGAGTTATCCATTTCCTTAGCCCTGCCACACCTTACCTGCATGGTTCCATGTAAAGAGAGGATTGTCTGTAGGTTTTTAAAATGTAAAATCTCACCACTTCTTGTCCTTTTCAGCTAAGATCAAACATAAACTATAACATCTGTATGATTTTTAATTTTTATTTCTGTAAAATCTTTAAGTATGATTTTTGAGGGTGTTTTTTTGGAATAATTAGGCACCATTTTTTTTCTTATTCTCTACACATTTTCTTTTTTAAATTTCTTTTTGTTTATATTTATTTATTTGAGAGCCACAGAGAAAGAGGCAGATAGCAAGCACATGCGCGTGCGAGAGAATGGCTGTGCCAGGGCCTTCAGTCACTGCAAACGAATTCTCCTTGTGTATCTGGCTAACGTGGGTCCTGGGGAATCGAGCCTTGAACCGGGGTCCTTAGGCTTCACAGGCAAGCGCTTAACTGCTAAACCACGTCTCCAGCCCTCTCTACACATTTTCAAAGTGATCAAGATTTGATTCATAACAAAAGTATTTGAAATCTTATTGTATGAGGGAATCTTACCTTCAAGAGTAATCTCTCATTTGCCATAGTTTCATTTCTGAATGGCCTTCCAAGCTCTGTGTCAAGGACTTGGTTGCCAGCCTTGGCACTTCTAAGAGGCGAGAAGTTAAATCACTGGGGAGAGCCTCCTGCTTGCTGACTCCCACGGTGCGTCCTGTGGTCAGCCATGAGCTTCCCTCCACGATGCTCTGCCCGGCCCACATGCCCGGGAACCATCACTTCTTCCAGTGCATTGGCTGAAACCTCCAAAACCAGAGTCAGAATAAACCACACTGTTTAAAAAAGTAGATTTACTCAAGTATTTTGTTACAGAATGCCAAGCTGATTTAACAATAACACAAAAGGGACTGCTATCCTGGAAGACTGAATCTAACCTGGGATCCTCACAGCAGGGAATATTATTTCAGTTGTAATCACCACTGCAGGTGGGACAGTTGAGACCTCACCTTTGTGCTCAGTGATGGGCTTATATGATAAAATGGAATTCTTTGGAGGAGGGTCCTAAAGTTTCTTCTCTGTTTTCTGCACACACCACAAGCTGGCAGGAAATGTGAGAAGCTGTGTGTGTGTGTGTGTTTGTGTGTATTGCACGTATGGAGCAGAGTGTGCGACAACCTCCTTAACCCACCTGTCTATAGCCCTCCAACTGACAAAACTCCAGTATATTTTGTTGGACACAGAACCTAGCAGCATGTGCCTGATGGTAGACTAATTGTGCTCACTAGCTAAATCATGCCACAGCCACACGTACCTCATGCTTCTGAGGACGCGAGGCTGGGACATGGATTAAGCATGTTGATACCAGATCTGTGGGACAGTTTTCTTGATGCAGTAATGATAGCTTAATGTCCATCTCTAATTGCTGGCTTCGGTAATTCCCATTTTAATCTTTTTCTTTACCTGATAATGCCAATACTGCTTTAAAAACCATGGAGAGATTTTAATTTAAATTGTCAGAGTGCATAATGGGTGTGTGCCTCTCTGTGCTTGTGCTAACTAATGAGTGTTGGAAGAAGTACTCCATGGGAGAAGCCAGCCTGAGGGATGGAGATTCTGAGTAGACCACCTGTTTAAAAGTTAAGCCAGTTAAGAACATGTGCCCAAGGGCATAGCTGCTCTGAAAGCTATATTTTCATAAGACTTGGTGGTGGACATTTTTATAATGTTGACAACATATACTGTACTCAAGCACAATATCCTATGTGTGCTCACTTAGTAAATATTTTAATTGGAAATGGTTTTAGCCTAGCAGTATTTTTGTAGTGAGTGTTTATTTTGTCATTTTTTTGCAGTAGACTTGTGTTTACTTTTCAGAACATATATAGTAATCCATCCATAGTGTAGTCAGAATGTGTTGTAAGGGTTGATACTGACATTTTGCTATCTTCTTCTCTCTTGCACAGCTTCTAGTGATCCCGTTGGCAAGGCTGGTTTCTCAGTAAGGTCTCATTAACCTAACCTCGTATTTTCTTGAGTGCACTCTGCTAACAGCTATAAATTGCATTTCCTGTTATTAGTTTCCTGTGTGGCAATCTTTCTTCTCTAGTCAGTACTGTTCTTCATGTCTACATCCTTATGGAGGAAGTGACTATAAATAGAGAGGTTAAGTTATATTTCTAAACATACACTTAAAGGAAATCCTGGGAGAATCTGGATAGTTTAAGAATCTTTGCTTATTTTTACTCCTCAAAACACAACATCCAGTGAGTTTTAATATTCTTATTCAAAAGCACAGCTGATATTAATAGCAGTGAGATCGGCACCCTGCCTTGTTTTGCCTGCTATAGGAAAGGGTGGGTGCCAGTTGTTAAAATGCTTCAATTAATTTGGTTAATTAGTACCTAGATAGAAGACCTTAAGATGCTACTGCAGGATTTTTCTGCCGTGTGTGTGTGTGTGTGTGTGTGTGTGTGTGTGTGTATGTATATACATATATATATAAAATTGTACAAGTCTACTTCTTTGTTAGCTAATTAAGTTTTCATTTGTAAAAGCTAAAGAACACATTTTTCTTATGCATTTTGGAATGAGGAAAACTCATGACATGTACATAAAACTTGCTTTTGTAAAAAAAATATTTGAGAGAGGGGGGGGGGGAAGAGGCAGAGAGAAAGAGAGAATGGGTGTGTCAGGGCCTCCAGACACTGCAAAGGAACTCCAGACGCATGAGCCCACTTGTGCATCTGGTTTACGTGGGTTCTAGGGAATCGAACCAGGGTCCTTAGGTTTCGCAGGCAAACACCTTAACCTGTAAGCCATTTTCCCAGCCCAAAACTTGCTTTTTAAGAGAAGTATTATGCACAGCTACATGTTTCTTTATTTTCTACTTAGCTACTTTCTTCAGCATTTTTGCTAAAGCGTTTCTACAGCTCCTGGATAATGTACTTACCGTGCCCTTAGCTGGCACACCTTCGAATGTTCACTAGGAGATCTTTGCACTTGTAGGTTAGAAAGAACCAAGTTATGGCTGTGATCTGCTTTATTTTTTAAAAAAATATTTTTATTTATTTATTTGTAAGTAGAGGGGGGGGTGGATTATGAGAATGAGTACTCTAGGGCCTCCAGCCACTGCAAATGAACTCCAGATGCATGTGCCATTTTGTGCATCTGACTTATGTTGTTCCTGCGGAATTGAAATCTGGTCCTTAGGCTTTGTAGGCAAGTTCCTTAACTGCCAAGCCATCTGTCCAGCCTCTGTGGTCTACTTTTGAAGGACTGTATCTGTTTCGCCTTAAGCACATGCCTCTGTGGAGACCCTCGCCATTCCTCCCCTTCTGGTGGCCTCCCTGGAAGTGTCTGGAGTTCTTCATGGAGGCTTCCCGTCCTCCTCAGGCTGTCTGCGGGCTGTGTGGACTAAACGCCGTCTTCCTCTCTCTGCAGCAGGCCCCTGTGTCACTTCTCACTCCTCTCACAGGCATGCTGGGTTGCTCTCAAATCTAAATAGTCAGAGGACCCTCTCTACCCTGTGTCACCATTGTGGTGACAGAATATATTGTCAGGATGTTGAAGGTCACCTCATCAGCCTACACTTAGTCAGTAAAATACCAACAACGTTTTCTTTTGATAAGGTGGCAACACAGTGGAATCATGACTTTTTATTTCTTTTTTTTTTTTTTCGAGGTAAGGTCTCACTCTAGCTCAGGCTGACCTGGAATTCACTATGTAGTCTCAGGCTGGCCTCGAACTCACGGTGATCCTCCTACCTCTACCTCCCTAGTGGTGTGATTAAAGGTGTGCGCCACCACGCCCGGCTTTATTTCTTAAATATAATAAATGGGCCAAAGGAGGAAAAGCCAAACATCGCCACAATTTAAATTCCAGATACTTGGAGTACCCTTCCCCCATAAAATGCTTAACCATTAGTATTGTCAGTTTTCCCAGGACCTTTCATTTTAGTTTAGTTTTAAGACAGGATCTCGGCTTGCCAGGCCAGCTTCGACCTCCATCCTTTAGCCTCAGGCTCCCAAGTGCTAGGATTGTGGGCCTGTACCAGTGTACTTGGCTTCCCCCCAGGGTCTTAAAGGGAAGGCCACCACTGTTTTTTTGTCATCTGTGAAGTGATTAAGGATATAACAGTCTGTTACCAAAGGTTAATTAGATTTGACCTATAAGTCAAATTAGTTCCCAGTCATCCTTTGTGTAAATTACTTCCTAAACATTCAGGTTTTGTGCTGGGGATTGGCTCGATAAAGTGCCTGTCCAGTATGCTCAAAGCCCTGAGGTCAATTCTCTGCAACTTCAGCACCCCAGGGAGCTGAGGCAAGAGGATCAGAACTTTGAGGCCTGCCTGAGTTACATAAGATACTGTCTGCGGGGTGGGGTGGGGGGGGGTTAGAATTGGGAATAAAAGCCTAAGGCATAAAGTTGTTACAGAACACTTTTTTTTAAGTGTGTTTAATTCTGTTTAATATAGTGTATTTTATCTGGCCATATGCTTGGTTTTTAGTAGTGACCAGATGAAGAACTGTCGTTCTCCTACTCAGGTAATATTTTGAACAATAAATAACCGTAGATTTTGGCCAGTAATTAATATCACCGAGGCTCTTAACTTGTGTGTGGGGGTGTGTGCGCGTACACTCATACTCACGTGTAAGCCAGATTACAGCATTGCCTGTGTCCTCAGGAACGCGGTCTACTTTTCTCTTCAGCCAGGGTTTCTCATTTGAAGCTCACCAAGTAGGCTAGCTTGGCTGGCCAGCAATCCCTAGGGTTCTGCCTATTTCTGCTACCTTAGCACTTGGGTTATAAGTGCACAGTACCCTTCCTGTATTTTAAAATGTGGGTTCCGGGGTCCAAACTGAGGTCCTCGTGCTTGCATGGCATGCACTTTACTGTCTGAGCTATCTCCCTTAAACGTTTAAGGAAAGTCTCTTGTTCCAGACACTGTGGCGCCACGTGAACGTGTGCTCAGCTTCATTTTGACTCTGTAGGGTCATTAGTTCTGTGCACCTGTGGCAAGTTATTTGGCTTTCCTGGACCTCAGTTTACCCATTTCTAAAATGAAGATCAGTTATTATAATGAACCTACCTTCTGAACTTTAATTACAGTGAATTTTTTTGATAAATGTCAGCTGTTTTCTTTCATAAATATATCATGATGATCATTATGGCTTGCAAATATAGATGGAGTTAATTAAATGTTTATATGTTCTCATAATATGAAAATACCTAAGGTTCACATCAAAGAGCTCCAGACCAGAGGACCAGTATTTTCCATGGCTATAATATAGGATGCCTGTGAGTTAACTCACTCAGTGGTGTTAGTTGGGACTCAGTCCCATCCTTCCTCCGCTACCTTCATCTTCTGCGCCGGCTCTCCCCAGAGCCATGGGGTAGCAGCCACCCCGCGCACGTTCCGGCTCCCGAGCCAGAAACCAGAGCCCTGGCCGTTGGTGGAATTCCCTGAGTGACGCGGCATCTGGAGTGGGTCCTCTTCCCTTTTTCATAATAAATTCTGAAAATGCAATGAAGTGACTCATGTGGCCAAACAGATCAAATAGATGCTTAAAAAAAAGGGGCCTTATTTTAGTGAGAAAGGTGGGTATTTTGTATTTTGGGTTCAATAACAATATCTGTTGTGTTTTATTTTTGTAGGTAAGTAGCATTTGTTTATAAGTTTAAAGGGCTAACATTTAGCTACTACTGAACTTTCTACCAGGAAACATGCTAATCCATACACACAAGTATGGTCATAATTTCTAGTTACAAAAACCCTTGGAATAAATTAATTTCATGGATATAGAGAGCCAGTTGTTCACAGATAGATCAAGACACTGTTCACAGATATGTGATTTTCTAAAGTTATTTTTCTTTTATAACATGCAATTCTCATTCTCTTAAAAGCATAGTTATATTAAATTACACTCTTAATCTTACATTGTTCTATCACTTAATTGTTAGTGAAGAGATTTATGAATTTTATGTAAGGAAAGATAGTATTTCCAAGGCACAGTGTTCCATATTGTCATTGCAAACATTTTCCCTGATGAATTAACTCTTTTCATAAATTATAAATGGGATGTGAGATTTGTGAAATGTTTTATCAGTACTCCTGAACTAATATATGACCAGGACTTCCTGTACTCGATATAAAACACACATTTTAAAAGCTAGTTTCAAGATGGTAAAATAAAACAAAAAATGTTTGTTGTTTTTTTGGGGGGGTTTCTAGGTAGGGTCTCACTCTAGCCCAGGATGACCTGGAATTCACTATGGAGTCTCAGGGTGGCCTCAAACTCATGGCAATCCTCTACCTCTGCTTCTCGAGTGCTGGGATTAAAGGCATGCACCACTACACCCGAAAAAATATGTTTTGTTTTTAATAGAAACAGTGTGAACTTTGTAATATGAGTAAGTGAAAGATGGCCCTGTAAAATATGGTGGCAGATAGAAGGATCACTGAACACTGTGTGTGTCCTGGTTAGTATAGAGTTCAATTGACTGGAGCTCATGGATTTAGATCAGTGGCTTCTTTTTTCAAGTTTATTCAAATCGTTTGCTTTCATAGTTTAGTAAGACCATGCCCTTTCCATGTCTTTCTCCTTTCTTCCAGAAGAGGTTCGTGTTCCCTTATGCTGAGGATATTTATGTATTCTTGGTTTAAAACAGGGCTTAAACCTTGATATAGATGTAAAACCTAAAGACAGGAATTCTACCATAAAATTTCTCACATTAAACTTGGCATATAGGCAATTAAAATGAAGCTATAGAATATGAATTTGTGTGCATATCGTGCCTGTGATGCCTTGAGGTGGAGTTGAGGCTGTGTGTGGATTTGTACTGAGGGGACAGGCTTTGTACTGGAGTTGATGGTGCTAAGTGGGCCTCATGAAAAGATGCCTGCCATGGTAAGTGGCCCTTTAAACATCGCTTCCGTGCCTTGGCAGTCACTATAATAAATACCTGAGATAGTCAAATTATAAATAAAAAAGGTGGATTTTGGCTCATGGGTTTAGTGGTTCTAGTCCATAATTCCTGGGTGCCATTGCTTTGGGCCTGGCTAAGATGGTATCACGGTATTGTGGAGAGAGCTGCTAACTTCACAGCTGAGAAGTGAAAAAGAAAGAGCCAGAGACTTGTACCCCACAGTCCTCTCCAGAGCACACCCCTTATGACCTGCACACCTGCCCTAAGGGCACCCCTGAAGCATTCTCCACCTCCCCATGGTGTGCATGCGGGCCTTTCAGGGGCACTGTGGCCCTCTGTGTGCAGTTTTATTTTAGGGGATCAGTTTAATTATTTTATTCTTTGTGGGGGCAGGCTGTCATGTAGTGCAGTTAGTTTTAACGAGTACAGTTTTGGGAGAGCATTAATAGAAACTGGAACTGATTGAGAGTGAAATTAGATTCTCATCCTTTTACCAATGACAGTAGCCATGATGCACAGTGCACTGTAAAACAGGAATTCCTGAAGAACAGGAAGGGGATGACAATGAAGGTTATAAGAACTTCTGATTCCCTTGGTGCCATTATCCTTACCTCTCAACCTCCTAAGACTGGAGACAGCATGTAATGAGCATCAAACAAAATTTCCTACTCCTAATTATTTTTGGAGGTGCTGAACATTGAACTGAAAACCACTCTCTTGTGCACTGTACCACTGAGGCATGTTCCTAGCCCCAGGATCATCTTGAATGACATCCTCATTTGACATGTGCCTGTGGTGTAAGCTTCACATATGTTATCATCAATCAAGTTAAGTCATACTCTAGCCCATCCTGAGAGCCATCCTTTTCCTCACCAGCTCTATCTGTGCATGTCTGTTGGAGCTTGTCTTGAGAGCCGCCCTTTTCCTCACCAGTTCTACCTCTGCGTGTCTGTTGGAGGAGGAGCTACAGAGGTAGATGTGACACTGGCAAGCGCTCATTCACATCAGACATCCTAACTTGCTGGGATGTTAAAAGGCACCCGGCTTCCTTCTAGTTTGATGGTGTGTGTGTTTACCCAGCTTGTTCTAGTGAAACCTGGGCGGAATTGTTGTTTTAGTTTTCTAGTGGTCATTTAGATGGGCTTGTGAAAGTCCTAGAGGTTTACTGTCTAAAACAAAATTGGGCTTTTAGAAACACAATATACCTGGTTACTTCCCTAGTGTTCATTTCAGTCTCTTGTCCTAGCATGCATAGAGGTGTTTAGTGATTACAAGAGGCCAGGATGTCCCACTGAATACTTGGATTTTGGAAAATCCCAACATCTTTGTATCATTGAACCAACAAAGCCTTTTAAATCTTACATCAATGATAAATCCTACTTGACCAATAAGATCAATTCAATCAAAGTGAGCCCTTGTAAGACATGTGTACAATTAACTAAAATACAAGGCAGAATATGGCAGGCTCAAATGCTAAAAAGACATGCAAGAGTACAGAGGGATTAAAAAGGAGGGATGTTTTGTGAAAGGAACTTGACATTTAAAAAATGGTTGTTGAGCTTTTTGGGGAAAATAAAATAGGCTTTTAATTCTGAGAGAGTGTATTTCAATCAGGAGATTGTAAATATATGGGCTGTGTGGGGTATGACTCAGTGGAAGATCACGTGCTTAGAATGGACAGGGTTCCGAGTTCCATTCTCAGCCCCTCATGTGCACCCCCCCTAACGTAACCACACAACAAAAAGAAACATGTTATAGTTATAGAATTGATAATTATAGGTTCAGTGTAGTTGTAATTACTGTTAAGTGTGTGCATTTGGGGGCAGGGGACATTCTGTAGTGGAAATTGAGCCCCCCCCCCATTCTTGGTATGTTTAGCCTACTCTACATTTAGCATAGAGGAGTCAGGGGGTTGTCAGAAAAGAGAGCTTGTTCCCACATGATGTATGACCCAACACTGGAGGTACATGGTTAGTAGGAACAATAAGTATTTTTATCAGTTACTTTAAAAGCAGGGCAATTATGATTGTTTACTCTGTAGTTCTTGTGTGCAATTCCACGTGACCTATAGGGTGGGCAGAGTTTTTATTAAGACCCATGGCCACCAGACACTGTAAAAGCATTTGCTCATATTGGTTTTGGAATAAGGTAAGTCACATGCCCTGCACACATTTGGGGTATAGCAAGGGGAAGCACGGAGACTTGTTTTTAATCAAAGTGACATACAGCCCACCCACAAGGTGAGTAGATGCTGAGCCGGGCTTGGCACCTTCCAGAGAG
Organism: Dipus sagitta; assembly: GCA_036346955.1. NCBI lineage: Eukaryota > Metazoa > Chordata > Mammalia > Rodentia > Dipodidae > Dipus > Dipus sagitta. Next base: position 159,513,603 of record CM070773.1, read on the forward strand.
GAATGTGTTTATGTTTTCTCACTCCATACACAGCCAGAAAGACCAACACCACTTTCACCTCTGACTCAGAAGTAGCCCTGAAGTAGTAATAATCAATAGTAATGCCATCTTACATTTTGTACATTTTTGGTTATTCTGTTGGGTAATTGTATTCTGGGTATATACTACATCCTGAATGCTGTGTCAAGTACTGAGAATACAGTTGTGAATAAAGCTTTGCTGGTTTTAATCTAGTTTTCTCTTCAAGAAATTAGAGATAAACACACATTCTATGGTAACAGAAAGACACATTGTAGCAGACTCTGGAGTTGGTGGTGTTTGAATCTAGACCTGTTTTGTGATGGGCAGTAATCCCTCCACAGCCCTCTGGGCATTGGGATGTGTGAGGGAGGACCAGGTGCATGCTGTGTCCTGAAAGGTTTTGTTGGAGTGCACACAACACAGGCTGTGAACCAGAAATACCCTTCATAGGTACTGAGTGTTCTGAACTTAGCAATGAGACACTGACTTGTGGTAGGGAAAGGGCTGGTATGGGAGGTGACTGGTTAGTATGGGAGATGGGTTCATGATCAGGGCATTCACAGACAGAAAGAAGGAAATGCTCCAGTTTGGTTCATCTAAGTTTGTTTCAAGGGACTGGAGAGATGGCAGTGTTACAGGTATTAAGTGCTTGTTGCTCACAGGATGTCATATGTATTTAATTCAGTTTCTTGCTGTTACACATCACAAGAGCCAAAATAATTTCATACAGAAGAAACAAGAATAACGTTGCCATGGTGCTGGGAGGTTCTTCCTACCACAGCCAGCACAGGGAGGTCCTGGAATCCCTGTGCTCATCCCGGGTTCTGCTGCCTTTCCCCAGAGCAGCATTCTTGCCCCTTCCTTGCCCATGTCATAGTTTGTCCATTTCATGTTGCTGAGTTCCTCATGACAGTTTAGCCATGGGGAGACCTTCAGTTCCCGCTCTGAGTTCTCTGGGGAGATAGTCTGTTGGCCAAGCTTAGGTCAGGTGTCTAACCTGGATCTTACTGGGGGGAGCTAGAATGTGTTGTGACATTTTTGAGATTATTTTTTCATGCATGCAATATTAAGGATTTTTGTCTTCAGAGTTTTGAAATGGTAGAAAAACTTTCCATCGTTTCCTTTAAGAAGCACTCTATTCCAACAGATGGGAGCATGTCATTCGTACATTTGAAGCTGCTATTCTGATTTCTGTCCTTCCCTGATCCCCTCCCCTCCCTCCTTCCCTCCCTGCCTGCCATCCTCCCATGGATGGGTGATGGTGATGGCTGCTTTCATCAGAGCCTGTCACTTTAATCAGAGGTCACATTTGGTGTGGCACATTCTGTGGATTTGCTCAAACTCCCTCCATAAAGTACCATTGTTAATGGACTTTTGTTTTCAACCAGTTATTAAATTTCCAACCTCTGGACTGCATGTCATCCAAGTAACTTGTCAATTTCCTAGACTTTTCTTCATGAGTGAATGGCTTTGGCAACTTTTTGGATTGTGAGGAATTTTATTTTTTATTTTTAAAATTTAAAATTTACTTGAGACCGAGAGAGGGAGAGAGAGGGAATGGGTGTGCCATGGCCTCTAGCCATTGCAAATGAACTCCAGATGAATGTGCCACCTTGTGCATCTGGCTTATGTGGGATCTGGAGAATTGAACCTGGGTCCCTTAGGCTTCGTTGGCAAGCACCTTAACCGCTAAGCCATCTCTCCAGGCCACGAGGAATTATTTCAACAAAGTGTATCCTTCTGTTAATATTTCCAATTTCAAAGCTCAACAACTTAAAAAAGTATGCTCCAATAATAATAAATAATAAAAAATAAATAATAAAATAAAGAAAATAAATAATAAAAAAGTGTGCTCCATCCTACTAACAGGCTACTGAGTTGTCATTGCCCCAAACTCCTAAGTTTTGTTTCTTCCCATTTCTACTAGCTCTTTAAAAAAAAAAAAAAAAAATATATATATATATATATATATATATGTATACACATGCATACACACACACACACACACACACACACACACACATATATATATATATATTTGAGAGAGAGGGAGAGAGAGAGAAAATATGAGAATGGGTGTGTCAGGGCCTCAGACCACTGCAAACAAACTCCATATGCAAGCACCACCTTGTGCATCTTGCTTACATGGGTACTGGGGAATTGAACGTAGGTCCTTAGGCTTCACAGGCAAGTGCTTTAACCACTAAGCCATCTCTCCAGCCCTAGCTCTTTTTTTTTTTTTAAGTTATTTATTTATTAGAGAAGAAGAAGGAAGAGGAGGAGGAATAAGAAGAGAGGAGGGAGGGGGGAGGGAGGGAGAAAAAGAGAGAGATTGTATACATGCACCAGGGCTTCTTGCCACTGAAAATAAACTGCAGATCATATGCCACATTGTGCATATGGGTTCACTCAGGCCTGAGGACATTGCAAGCAAATACCTTTAACCACTGAGCCATCTCTCTAGCCTTTTTATTGGCTCTTTTTTGAACAGTAAGTTTGTTTACTTAGAAACTTTGTGTCTGAGAAATCTGTATGTTTCCCTTTAGGTTTCTTAAAAATAAGTTTGTGGGCTGGAGAGATGACTTAGCAGTTAAGGTGTTTGCCTGCAAAGCCAAAGGACTCAGGTTCCATTCCCCAGGACTCATGTAAGCCAGATGCACAAGTTGGCACATGCGTCTGGAGTTTGTTTGCAGCAGCTAGAAGTCCTGGCATGCTCATTCTCTCTCCCTCTTTCTCTCAAAATAAATGAAAAGAATAATCTTGCTTTTAAGCTTAGTGTTGGACACTCTAACCTTTTTCATTGTTTGGAAAAGGTAGCTATTCAAAGTTGGTACAGAGAATTTAGAATCTCACATACTCAGTACACTGAAAGCGTTTGTCAATACCTCATTACTAACATGGAGTATAAGTTAATGATGCACTGAGTTTAAAACCTCTCATATTCAATTAGAGGACCTATTAGCTTTGAAAGTAGTAAACAATAATTGGCATTTACTGAATGTTAAGTAGGATGTGCATGTTGTGTTTTATTTCAGGATGCACATACCATTTTGTGTTATGCTGTGAAAACTTGACGTTTTTAGAATGCAGCTACCTTTCAGCATTTAACCTCAAGTCCCTTCCTGATTTTAATGTGGAATGTTTCCTCCCTTTAATTGCTAACATGTTTTTCAAATACACACACACAATTTTTAAGGTGCTAATTGGTACTGGAATAGCTGATGGATGGTAAACTGTTGAGACTGACATTAACTTAAAGCACATCCACAATAAATTTTTGTATCCTGCCCTGGAATTGCTGGCATTTGCATGTTAAGTGCATCACTAGTCTAGCAGTAAAATGCATAAAACAGCAGTAGACAGTTTTAGTATTTACCTTACCAGAAGCCTCAGGATGCCAGCCATCATCCAGTCTTGGCAGAATTTGATGGAGTCTTCTCAGAAGTGTTTTATGGTGAGGGTCTTAGGACAAAAAGATTATGTGTTACAACTCTGTTTGATATACTAGGATTGAACAAGGCAAAGCCTTTGGTCTGAAATCTCAATATTTGATTAGTGTACTTTCGTAGCACACATTTCTATGTGGGGTCATCTTCTCCTGCTGTAACATGCATTCTCAACAAGTTCTCTCAACGCCAGTAAGGCTAGGACACCAAGTGCGCTGCTCCGAGCAGACAGCCCTTTTTACTCAACCACTCATCCTCCCCACTTCTGTTTGTGTGTTCCTGGAGAATTTGTCTTTGATCCAGTGTGCTGTTTTCACAGTTATGCCTCCACCTCGCTATAGCTATGTGTTGGGTGTATTGTTACTGAAGGACCTTCAAAGATCTATTTTCTAACATTTCCAGGACAGTGTTGATGAACACAATGATGACTCCTCCTCCTCTTTTCAGTGTGTGTGTTTTGTGTGTAGTTTCTGTGTGGGTATGTATTGGGGGAGCACATACGTGCTTGTGGACAACCGCCGGTGTCATCCTAAGGAACCCTGTTCACATGTTTGAGTCAGGGTCTCTCATTAGCCTGGAGCTCACCACTTAGGCTAGACTGTGTGTATCCAGCCAACCCCAGGGATCATTCTGTCTCTGGCTCTCCAGTGCTGGGGTTGTATGTGCCACCACATCTGATTTTTCTTTTTACAAAAAAATTATTATTTATTTGCAAGCAGAGAGATAGAAGAGACAGAGAGAGTGGGAGTGCTAGGGACTCAGCTGTTGCAAACGAACTCCAGACATATGTGCCGCTTCATGCATTTGGCTTTACAGGGGTAGTAGAGAATGGAATCAGGGTTGTTAGGCTTTGCAGGCAAGCACCTTAGCCACTGAGATATCTCTCAGGCCCCCGTATGATTTTTGAAATGTGGGTTCTAGACAGTTGAACTCAGCTTCTCTTGATTGTATGTGCCAAGTTTTGTGCCTTTGAACTTTTTTAGTTTTTAGAGGTAGGGTCTCACTCTTATCTGGCTCAGGCTGACCTGGAATTCACTATGTCTTCTCAGGCTGTCCTCAAACTTGTGGAGATCCTCCTACCTCTGCCTCTGGAGTGTTGACTGCTGGGATTAAAGGTGTGCACCACCACACCCAGTGCCTTTGAACTCTTATATCCAAGCATTCATACCCAAGTGGTGTATTTTATAATTTATATGAGGTTTTCATTTACAATTCTACTCAATTCAGGATCACTGCTTTGTACATCTATTTTGAAGACATCAGTCAATTGGAACATATTTCCTTAGCTGGGGCACAGGAGATTCAGATAAACATGAGACAGTTTTTCTAGTATTTGTGGCATTAAATTGACATGCAGAAGTAGAACTCGTCCACGTGTTCTGAAGTGAAGGGCTTGTGTGATGTGGCTCCTTTGGTAGGGGCCATGCAGATATATCGTCTTAAAAATCATGAATGGGAGAATAATGAGTTGAATATTTAAGTCACAAACAGTATTTGGTTTTTGAAGTGAAACTTTTAATACCATACTCCTGCTGTTTTAGTTTTTAACTAATAGTTAAAAGAGTTTAACAAAGATTTTTTTTTTCCTGGGCTTGCAGAAAATCCTAATTATCTCTAAATATGGTATGATTGTAAAAATAACATAATCCCCAAGGAAGGACATTTGTTTTTCTTAAGCTTCTGTGAACATGATTTCCTTGACATTTATATTGCACTCTGTTTTTTTTCCCCCCCAATAGCAAGGATTCAGTTTCTCCATGGGGTTTAGGTTCAAGTGCATGAAAGGTGGAGAATATCTGGCAGTAACCTGACATCATGTGGATGTGCAAGGGTAGTCTCTTCCTCACTGTGCACGTGTGCTTCCAGTTCACCCAGTACAATCAGGGGCTTCAGTCATCCTTCAAGTAATTCATCAGCAAATGAACCATGAATGGCTGAAGTAAGGTCTAAGGTCACTATTCTTCAAACGCTGGTGACTTTTGAGAGCGACAGGCAGGAACTTGGTTGGCTTATGAGGGAGATCATAGAGAGACTTGTATGATTGGCTTTTTTCTTCTTTTCTTTTTTGATTTCGGTTTTTCAGGGTAGGGTCTCGCTCTAACCCAGACTGACCTGGGATTCACTATGTAGTTTCAGGGTGGCCTTGAACTAATGGTGATCCTCCTACCTCTGCCTCCTGAGTGCTTGGATTGAAGGTGTGTGCCACCGTACTTGGGTGATTGGCCTTTTTGTTCTAAGTGTTTGTCAGAGTGAAGGCAGTCCACGGTGCCTCCCCGTGGATTTTGTTCTGCCATTGGTCATGGAGTCAGTCAGAATGACCTACCAAGCTGTCAGTGCAGATGTTCATAGGCCACACTTACTGAGTAGGAAGCGTGTCATGTGGAGTGTTGGATAGTGAATTTCATATACTTTGAGTACTGAGGGGATTTCTGTAGGAAATGAGCTGGAAAGACCGCCTATGACATATAGAAAAGAGTTTATAGGAGTAGTAAATGTTACTGGTTATAAACGAGTTTTAAAAATACAGCTGGGCTAACTGATAAGAACTGAGAAATGATAAGAAAGGATTGTGTGCTTGTTCAGCTCAGTTGCCTGAGGAAGCCAGCTCCATTCTGCAACTTGCTCGCCGCCATCTGGCCATCTTTAGAGCCAAGAGAAGCACAGTAACATTTATGGAATCATGGGAGATTTTTTTTTTTGTTAAGATTTCATAATGTAGGCTAATTTTTCAGCAGCTACTAGAACTGATGGTCAAAATGTCCTGTTAATGAGCCAGTTTCAATCATAGTCATTGCCCAAAATATGCTTTGCAATCTGCACAAGGCATTGCTGCTGTGATCACAGAACAGCGGTTTTTTAATTTGCATCTCAGGAAAGCACTCAGTAATAATCTGTCCGGTTGGGAACTTGTCCAGGTGCTTATTGTTTCTCCCTTAAGCTTTGATTATTATTTCCATGCTATGTTAAGAACTAAACATGTGATTTCCTTACAGAACTTAGAAGCTGCGTGTCTCACTGGAGCACATCTCTGGCTGAGTTCTCGACAGTGATGCCTGCGTTTCATTGTTCTGTGATGATCTCCAGTCATAATTATTTAGTACACGTGGTCTATGCAACATTTGTAGTCTTCCCAAAGGGAAAACTAATGTAGAACACTTTGGTAGTTTATTTATGTTACATTTAAAAATACAAGGGCAAAAATGCCATGTGTTAGACTTTAAAACTACCCCCTTCTTTTATTTTTAAAAAGGTAGTGTGAAAATAACGAGTTCAAGCAGAGCATGTAATCTGTTTTTAAATATTTCTTCTTGTCACTTATTCTTAATTGCTAACGTTCCTTGAATTGACCTGTTAATGGGCGTCAGCTGACACTGGAAGCCTCCTCCTCAGGTTTTGATGAGCCAGTCAATCACATACACTCCCTCTCCATTCAATAACTTTGCATATGGGCTAAAAGTTTTATGAGCCATTGTGGACTAGGAACATTTTTGTGTTGGTAACAAATATAGAATAACTAAACTTTGTGAGATAATTTATTAGGTGAGAGGACAAACATTTAAACATATTTCTTGCTTTTGTGTGTTTTGAAAACCAGGTAACAGGCCAATAACTTCTGTCTGGTTCAGATTATTTGTGTTCAGAAAGTAACGAGCACATTTCGTCTGGCTTGTCGTGTGTCCTAGGGTAGGCTTGCCTTCTTGGAAAGCAGCTAACCCTTCTTCAGATAGCCCCAGACTACTCAGCAGATTAGAATTTCAGTGAGCAGAGCTGAATGTCCTCAGCTAGATTATCTTGGGCTACCTTAGACCCATTGGCCAGTTAACATGTACCTCTGTTTGACCCAACATCCTGTGTTCTAAACAAAATCTTGTGAAATGTAGAACAGAACTCATAGCTTCCACCAACCTGAAAGAGTGGTGGTTTGAATACAATGTTCCCCCAGCTGGTGGCAGTTTGCAGGAGGAGGAGAAGGAGGTGTGTCGTTGGGGGTGGAACTTGAGGTTTATCAATCGTCCACTGACTGCTCACAGCTGACTCACCACTCTTGCTGCCTCATGATGCCCAGCCACGCTTTCCCTGCCATGAGGACAGTCCCTCTCAAGACTGCAAGCTGAAATAAACCCTTTTCTCCACTCAGCTGCCTCTAGTTAGGAAAAGGTAACTGCAACAATATCAGTGTTGTCAGATAGCACCTGAGACCCTTAGCGGAGATTTCCCCGCTTTGCTGGAACATACCTACTTGATGTTTCCACACTGTATGTGAAAAGTACCTTGGTTTGTAATGTTCTTTTGTTCTGTAACTATAACAACTTTATCAAATTATTAATACATTGGAACATGCTATTTGGAACAACCTGAATCTGTGTTCCTGGGGCATGCTTACTCATATTTGGCTCCAGAATAAACCACCTCTTAATCCCTTTCAGGTGAGAGCTGTGTGTTTTGTTCATGGCCTGTTCATTGTGTTGCACCTAAAGAATGCATTACATACCCAGCTCCTGTGGCGTCTTCAGCAATGAGTCTTACCATCGCGTTCTGCTGAGCAACCAAGAGTACCAGCAATAGCTTTGTCTTGTTTTGGGGGCTCAGTGACCTGACCAGCAGCTTACTGAGAAGTATCCTACCCCGAGCACTGGGGTTCCCTAGCTGTTGTGGGGTAGCATTATTAAATTTTAAAGCAATGACTATTAATAATTTCAACATCTATGGTGATAGATTTCTTGTAGGGTACTTGGATGGAACCCAGTATTCTGACATCTGACATGATGATGCCTCTTTGAAATAGCAGGTTTTAAGAAATACTGTAGGGCTGGGGAGATAGCTCCACAGATGAAGCCCTTGTTGTCGAAATGTGACGATTTTAGTTTGGACCCCCAGGACCCACATCAACAAAGTAGTGTGCATCTGTAATCCCAGCATGTGTACAGTGAGATGGGAGGTAAAGACAGGAGAATTCCCAGAAGTTTACGAGCCAGCTATCCTGGTAAACAACAAAATAAACTCTCTCAAACAAAGGGGAAGGCAAAGACTGACCCCTGAGGTTGTCATCTGATTTCTACATGCGTGTTGTGGCATATATATCATACACGCATCATAGGCATTCACATATGCACGCTCACACGATCAAAACAGAGGACATATTCTGGTGACTGTTTGTTCTTGACCATCATCCTTATGTGACAGGGTGAGAGCTGTGTCCATACACTGGAATGTTACATATTTCTGTTCCATAGCCCCAGAGTATCCGAGAGTGGGTCTGGGATGGGCCTGAGTATTTGCATTCCCAACAAGCTCCCAGGTGATGCACATGCTACTTCTGGCCTGGATCCCAAACCGAGAAGCCCTTGGTTGGATGCTAATAAGGATAGATGTTATTTTAAAGCAGGAATAGTATGTTCCTCTTAGGTCACTTTTGAGATGGTGAAACTTGGTACCCTGTGACAGGCCAAGTTGACATCAGGGGAAGCCATTCCCCTATGTAGGCAACACTGAATTGTTTGGGTTGTTAAAGAGATTTAGAGTAAGAGTGAACTATTGTAGTGCTTGAATGATCTAGATTTTTAGTAGCATTTTAATATGTACACAGAATATTGGCTTAATCTTAATGAAAATTATTAGATAAAAGTTTTCTTTGGGTATGGACTCTGCATAAATTTTTAATGAATTTACTGTGCTTAAGCTTGGGATGTGTTCCTCTAATATTAAAAAAAAATCCTAGACTGTATGCTTAGTTTGGTTTATTTTTTAGGTTTCTGTGAAATTTCTACAGGGACTGAGCTTCTCTTAATGGCCTGATTCCTACCAGATGTTTAAAACAACTGGAATTGTCAGCCAAGATTGTGAGTTGCCAGTGATCTGTTCTCCTCTGTGAGAATTACCTTCATTCATGTCATTTTCGTGATGAGTGCGAGATGGTCCCGTGCCCAGTATGTGGTGTTGACACACTTAATTTACTTACCTTTCCACAAAGCTATTAAACTATTAATTGGTCTTCTGATAAAACTTATGCTTTATGCAAATGATGGGAAGATGTATCCTAGGATGCTAGCTGCCACTTCTGCCCTGAGATCTCGTTATGCATATCCACTTTGCTTTGGAATATAATTACAGTTTTTTTAAATATAATGATTAACATTGATCAGGGTGAAATTAAGAACTGTTTTTGACGAGACCCCTAGCTTGTGCCTTCTGAGAATTTCTGTGCTACAGCTCACCACAGCCTGTGGTAACCCACCCTAGGGCTCCTGGGTGGTTTAGCCTTCCCAACAGAAATTTGGGGTGCTTTGTGGCTTGAGTAAGCAGACATGACCAATGGCCCATAGGTTTCTGTTTGATTTTCTGGTTTGGTCTCCCCACCCCTACCCCCTTTCTAAAATTTCTAGTCCTCCTCTCATCAGATTCAGTGTCAATTAGATTACATTTTTAAAGTTAATTCTAACATGTCACCCTTTGGTATGGTGTGATGATAGAGTGGCAGTTTTTTATGATTAATGTTTGTGAAAGTGTGAGCTCTAAACAAAAACAAGTAAAACAGTTCCTTCACAAAGTGTATATTGCAGGTATGTGTCACTTTCTGGTCAAAAATCAATTTGCAAACAATGGTGCCTTTCCCTTTCTTAAAACTACTTAATAATATGCTCTATTCCTTAGTTTCATAGTTCTCTGCAGTGAGTCTCTATGGTTTTTTAAAATTTATTTTTATTTATTTGCAAGCAGAGAGAGAGAGAGAGATTGAGATTAAGAATGGGCAACCAGGGCCTCTAGCCACTGCGAAGGAACTCAGGTGTGTGTGCTACTTTGTGCATTTGGCTTTGCATGGACACTGGGGAATTGAAATTGAATCCTGGTCATTTGGCATTGCATGCAAGTGCCTTAACTGCTGAACCCTCTCTTCAGCCCCATCCATGATATTTTTAATTACAAAAATGCATTAAGAAGTTGTAACAGGGCTGGAGAGATGGATCAATGGTTAAGGGAGCTTGCTTACAAAACCTGCCAGCCCAGGTTCCATTGCCTGGTACTCAATGAAGCCAGAAGCACAGAGTGGCGCATGCATCTGGAGTTCATTTGCAGCAAGCAGCAGTAGGCCCTGGTGTGCTCATACTTTTTCTCAAAAAAATAAATAAATAAAGTAAAAATTGTAACAGTGCCTGGGGCTGGGGAGCTGTTTGTATTTCCCTTACAGCCTGTGGTTATTTTTTAGTACCAGCAGACACGGTAAAGGTAATCTGCACGTAAGTTCATGTATGTTCTCCAGCATTAACTCCAGACTAGTTCTCACTAGTTCTCAGCCTGTGCACTGAAGGGATTAGGGTTGGGTCATTCTTCCCTATGTGGAAGGTTTTGCACCTTCCTCGATCTAGCTCCTCACCCTAGCTGTGACACTCACATGTATGCCCACACTTTGCCAGTGTTCTCTGGAGACAAGTGTGCCCTCACTGAGAATCACAGCCCTAAAGTAAGGGAGAGAAACACCCACCTTACTAAGTAACAGCTGTGAGCAGAAGCATTTAGTTTCTAAAAATCTCCTCTACCTTTTCTAGTGCTGTTTTCAATCTACCCTTATGGAATGTTTCAATTATTTAACTTTTTGAGTAGAATATCACTATTATTTTGCTTTAAAATTTTACCCATATCTTAAGCTTGGAAAGTGGTTGCTGTGGCAACTCTATTTAAGCTTGATGTCTTCAATCTAGGAATTAGTTTGTGCTTTAAAATCAGTTGCTTTAGAACTATTTTATTTTCTCACAGAAATATTGCAAGATTTCAGGTTCAATAAAAATGTATTTAAAGCAAAGAAAGGAAATGTGATAGCAACACTGTAAACTTAATCTCTTCATAGATATCTTGGGATATTCTTTTTCTTCTCATGCTAGAGAGGATTGCTTAACAGTCTGTTTGCCAGTTTTCTTACTGTGTGGGATCTGAAACACAGTGAGTGTGGAACTACTGTGTGGAAGACACATTCCTTCAGTAAATACTGACCTACTGGTACCCTGAGTTTGCAGGGATTCTGTGCCCAATGCACACTAAGGCTGGAGCGCACAGCTAGGCTGAGGGCCAGCACCATGAGCCACACATGCTTCAGCCCACAACTCTTCCATTCCATTTAAAAATATTTTATTTATTTACATACTTATTTGAGAGAGAGAGAGAGAATGAATGAGACCAGACACATGCACCCCCTTGTGCATCTGGCTTATGTGGGTCCTGGAGAATCAAACTGGGGTCCTTTGGCTTTGTAGGCAAACTCCTTAACTGCTAAGCAAGCCACCTGTTCAGCCCCCCGTTCCGTTTTAATAGCAGCCCTTTCCCTCGTGTTTGTTGTGCACTGCCAGCCATGGGCAACACGGGCCGTCAAATTGCATGTGTAGCTGCCCGGCTCACAGGAGAGAGAGAGAGAGAGAGAGAGAGAGAGAGAGAGAGAGCAGGAGACAGAGCTGCCCCGGAGCTGCAGATCCAGGCAGTGGAAACAAGTTCCCTTCACGAACAGGCTTCCATGTCTTTGTAGAGCCATTCACCTGTGATGGAGACAGCTTCGATTAGGTCCCACCCCATCACTGACAGAATCTTCTTGTATCTACTGAGTCTTGGTTGTCAGTGTGTGTGTATCTGAAGGACCTTAGCTGCTGTTGGCATCCAGGGACGTTGGCACGTGAGCAGTAGGGGCCCCTGGGCCAGTAGGACTCAGAGCGCCGGTCTGTAGGAAGTGCTGCGGCTTGTTTTTTCATGGTCTTTCTAGCTCCACAGGGAATATTTGTTCTAGAGAGCCTGCCTTGCCAATTTCCAGGGTTTTCAATTGATATTTTTTAGGGAGGGGAACTAATGAGCCAACTTACTTTTTAATCACACTGATCCAGCCTTAGGGCATTCTAGGAAAAGGTGTTTCTGTTTTATTCACTTGTTAAATTTAGGATGAGATGCCACTGTTCTGAAGCGACATTTCCCTCATTGTTTGCACTTGCCTAAGGGTACATCACTGTCTGACGGTTTTGAATCAGGTCAGCTTTTAGGTGGCCACAATTTACAAATAGTGTTCTTTTCCCCAGAGGAAAGGCAGCGGCAAATTGTTTGGGTGAGGTGACTTCATGTTTCAGGCAGTTTTAATGTAATGTTATCCCTTGTGCTGTTAGCCCAGTGGTAACAGTGTTCGTGCCAATTGGTTTATCACAGTTGTGGTGAAACATGTATAGTAATTTGGGCCAGTTTATATGGCTTAGAACTCTATAATCCAGGGTGGTTTTGAACTCTCTGCAATCCTTCTGCCTCTGCCTCTCAAGTACTGGAATCATTGGCTTACACCACCATGCAGCTTCCAGATTTGAGCTTTTAAGGCTTCCATAGTTTTTTCAAGATAATTCCAAATTACATGTTAATTTTAAAAATCACGTACATATGTGTGCTGAGCTTTGTGCCATGCCTCCCACAGCGGACCCGACCGGCTGTGCTCTGCGGGGTGTGGGTGCTGACTTTGTGCTTCCTCTCTCGTTTGTCCCTGTTCCTGCCCTCTGCCCTGCCACCCCACCGCAAGCCTCAGCACCATGCCCACCTCTCCTGTGGGGCCATCCACAAAGCACGTGCCAAGTCCCTTTAAATAAGTCTGGGCTCTGAAATTTATAATTATACATACATTTTAATTGTGTTTTTACTCCACTGCCTTCCTATTAGTCTAGACCCTTATGACTTCCTCATTATTGAACTAACGAGCTATGAGTGTGTGTCCTTCCAGCTCTTTCTCTGTACCCCTTGAAGCCATCTACACAGTAAATCCAAATTACAGTGCTATGTCTTCAAGGAAGCCCTATAGCCTTCAGGATGAAGTTCGCATGGCTTAGTTAAATACTTAGGGCCTGTCCCTTTCAGCTTTCTTTGGCAGTAGTAATAGCTCATGTTTGCTAAGTACTTGTTGCTTGCAGGGACTATTTTGAGTAGCTTGCCACCATTAGGTGTCAGACTACAACCCTCCACAAGGGGCCCAGAGAGGGGAAGGAGATGCTGGGCTGTAGGCATTGTGGGGAGTGTGATTTTGCTTGTCCTGTCCTTTCCTCTTTCTGTGAGGAGTTAGAGAAGGCAAGAGTCTGGCTTTCCAAGGAGTAAATTTTCTTTAAAGTGTAGACTTCTCAACGCCTTTGTTCTTAGCTAAACCCACTGAATGACCTTGCCATTTACCTGTCAGAGGATGTGCATTACATTTAAGTGTTCTAAGGGATTCATAAAATGGAGGAGCTATTTAACTTCTAAGTTATTTGCTTGTTTTAATGCATTAAATATGGGAAAGAAAGGATTAGCACACAATTAGCATTTACTCTGTGTTTGCTTTTTACAAACACTGCCGAACAGGTTCTACTAATGAAGAGTTGATAAAAGAATTGTACTGTTTAGTTGCTTTTAGAATACACCTGCCAGATGATTTAAATGAGCCTAATTTAATCAGCACTGTATTGCACAGCAAAGATAATTTAAGCTAATGTCAAGGACATCTTCATCTATCCTGTAGAAGATAATAAAACAATGACAACAACAGAAAAAAAAAAAGAATCAGAAAATGTTTGAAGCATCTCATATATTTGCGCCCTTGGTGGATATTCAAAACTCATGCGTTTTCTTTTTTCATGTAAATTGAATGGAAAGTCATTTTGTAATGTAACATTGGGTTAGATTTTACAAAACAAATTGATTGAACTTTGATCTTTTGTTCATCTTGGCTCCTTTTCCATATGCATTATTGTAAACTGAACTTGATTCAGAACTTTTTTTGGTGTATCTTTTTGATTTTTTAATAAATATTTTTATTTATTTATTTGAGAGAGAGAGAGGAAAAGAGAGAATGAGCATGCCAGGGCATCCAGCCACTGCAAACAAACTCTAGACGCATGTGCCACCTTGTGCATCTGGCTTACATGGGTTCTGGGGACTTGAACCTGGGTCCTTTGGCTTTGCAGGCAAGTACCTTAACTGCTAAGCCACCTCTCTAGCCCTGATATATATATATTTTTTTTTTCCAGACAGAATCTTGGTTTGTATATGCAGTCTTGGCTAGCCTGGAATTTACTATCCTCCTACCTCAGCTTCCCATGTGTTGAGATGACAGGCTTTCCAACAAATAGTTCATGATGGATGCATTTCAACTTGAAAATAAACCACTGTGTACATAGAGACACCCAGAACAAGTACTTATTTCTTCTCTGAAGTCTTTTATCCATGCCACCACCATCTTAAAGAGCCATCTGAATCACCTTTCCTCGGAAGCATTTAAACTTCTTTTTCAGATGATGCTTTTAGAGGGAAGTGAGTTACCAGTGTGAGTCTGAACGCTGAAGTCAGCACTTACAAGACTACTCACTCCCAAGTGAGTCACCAATACAAATAGCAAGTTGCCTTAGAAACAGGCTAGTCTCAGCATCAGAAACACTATCTGTAAGTGATCCTTGTTCCTCTGTGGCATCAGCCCTAGGCCCAACATTGGGTTGAGATGTTTCTGAGACTGCAGATCACTTCTCAGTTGCCCCCTTCCATCTGATCTACTAGAAGCATAGCCAAGTTTTTTTTTCCTAGTACTTTTAATTTTTAAGCACAACTTCCAAAACTTAAAGAAATAAGTGATCCTTCAAAGTTCTGTTTGGGGATGAGAAGTTTTCTAGTATTGAGTGTCAAAAGGATGAAGTATTAGAGTTAACTGCCTTTGGCCAGTGCAGTGATGCGTCTCTGTTCCCTTAACGTGCGTTCTGGATGGAATTGGCGATGGGTTGATTACAGATCTTCTGTGGGTTCTGGGAGACTGATTTCCTGGATGGAAGACAGATTCAACTTGACCCTGACACAAGCCTCAGCACAGCCTCCCCGGTGCAAGTTACTTGGAGAGCTTGGTAGTCAGGATGGGAAGAAGAGAGTTCCAGGGCAGTGAAACACGCAGGCACTACCTCCATTGTCTTGGCCGGCTGAAGACGCCAAATGAATTAAAACAGCCTCGTTTGGGAGATCTCACCCAGTAGAGGCAGGAATCAGGCTGTCAGTGGCTGAAGGCATAAGGTTTGGGGTTGAAAAAGCAGGACAAGACAGACTATTTATTGGGCCCAGGAATTTATTTAACTCCCTGCAGGAAAATGGTGGGATGCAAAGGGAAAGGAAAAAAGCTTCAGGACACAGAATAAGGGGGGAGGAAGGACATGACACTGTGAGGGAGGGCATTGCATGGGAGGTATGGGACTTTATAGGAGGTGACTGGGAGGAGGTAGCTTTGGGGGATTCCATAATCCCAGACATAGTTTTGGGGTGCTGCCTGTCACAACTATGGAGAGGAGAAAAGAGGGACAAGTTTAAAAAAATAAAATCTAATAGAGAGTGTCACGGCTCCCTCAGCCTGTAGCAGCCTGAGGAGCTCTTTCCAGATCTTCCCTGTGACTGCACTGTAGACGGGAATTTCAGAATGAGACAGCTTGAAGCAGAGTAGGCTTTATTAAGGATAGGTTTTTCTTTTTTCTTTTCCTATTCGTTTTTTAAAGAAAAAGACCGTAATGCAATTTTAAGCGTGGGCATTGAGAGAGAGAGAGAGGTATATTTAAGAAAAATACATTCCCATGTGTGGAGCTGGCTTCTCAAGGGAGACTCATGTCAGTGTCTTAACAATAGCTTTGTGGGGCTGGGGATGAGATTAAGTTGGTTTCAAGTGTGAGTACCTGAGTTCTGGTCCCCAGGACCCATCTGGGTGTCTGTAACTCCAGTGAGGCTACTGCGAGGAGAGAGGTCGAGACAGGAGAATTTCTTGGCAGCTCATGGGTCAGCTAACTTGGCCAATGAAGTGGTAAACAAGGAGATACCCTTCCTCAAACAAGGTGGCCTCTCAGCTCCATAGTGTGCTGTGGCACATGCGTGCCCCATTCACACACATGAACACATGTGCACACGCAGACACACCCCAAAATAGCTTTGCGGGGCTGAAAAGATGGCTTAGTGGTTAACACACTTGCCTGTGAAGTATAAGGACCCAGGTTCTATTCTCCAGAACCCATGTAAAGCAGATGCACATGGTGGTGCATGCAGTGGCTGGAGGCCCAGGCATACTCGGTATCTCTCTCTTTCTCTCTTTCCCTCTCTCCCCCACTCTCTCCCTTTTTCTCTCACTCTGAAATAAGTAAATAAAAAGATAATTAAAAAAATAGCTTTGTGTATGATTTTGGTGGCCTTTGAAAGATTTTAAAAGGTTAAAATTTTGGATTACACAGTTTTTCCTTAGTAAACAACTTTGTAGGGTTGATGATGAGGTGCACTATGCTGGTTATAGGTAAGAAAAGAGTGTTGATGAGAAAAGTAGGTCAAGGAAGGTCACACATTCCTGCTACACATAGGTCACGAGGAAGCTAAGACATATGTTTTGACTGTAAACTTGGCTCATATTTTCTTTTGGAAGATGAGAAAAGGATGCTGATCTGGTTAAACTCCCACGTCTTGGCCTGAAGCAGGCAGGGTTTATTTACTAGGTCCAGACATTTCTGTTTGAGGCATAAAGAAAAGGGATAATTGTCTTTGCAGGCAGTTTGGTCATCTATGTCCTGGGGGTTCAAGGTTCCCTTCCCTTCCCAAAGTTTCCTTCCTGTTCCTAGACCTTCTCTCTTGCCTCCAGGTGATCAAGAGTGCTGTCTCACCTGCGGGTAATCATGGTACTGGTGTTTGGACCGAGCTTCTCCTCATCAGTTGTGTCCTGGGTGGGGGTTGGGGAGTTTTGGCTGTTGACTGAGGCCGGGAACTGAAGCACACAGTGGTCCGTGTGTTGCTTTGCCCATACTTGCTTCTTAAAGCTCAGAGACGCCATGCCGGTGCTGTAGGCTGTGTATTTCTAGTCATTGCAGTATAGGGTAAGGCATTAAGAGGTGGTGTGTGTACACACGTGTGCACTTGTGCATCCACTCCCACACCCATGTAGCCCAAACTGGCCTTTGAACTTCTGACTTTCCTGCTTTTACTTCTGGAGTGCTCAGGTTGCAGGTATGCATCACCAAAGTTTATGTGGTGCTGGGAATCGAACCCAGGGCTTGAGTGCTAGGCAAGTACTCTCCGGACACAGCTACAACGTCTAACCCTTTCTAGGCAAACACTCTCCAGATGGCAACTACATCATTGCAGTGAGGTTCGCATTGCTGGCAGAAATCACCCAACTAAGAGCAGCTTGTGAGGAAAAGAGACGTGAGGGGAAGCTCCATGGTGGCAGGGAAAACGATGGCATGAGCAGAGGGTGGACATCACTTTCTGGCCAACATCAGGTGAACAACAGGAACAGGAGAGTGTGCCAAACACTGGCAAGGGGACACTGGCTATAACACCCATAAGCCCGCCCCCAACAATACATTGCCTCCAGGAGGAGTTAATTTCCAAATCTCCATTAGCTGGGAACCTAGCATTCAGACCACTTAAATTTGTGGGGGACACCTGAATCAAACCACCACAATCCTCTAACCCTTTCTTAGCAGCGGAAATACACTCAATTCTTTAGATGCTGATGGAACACAGAATTCATCTTGCAAATACAACATTCAAAGTTCTTCAGCTGTAAGCTAGAGATTCTCCTGTGGCAAGTTAGATTTTACTGGAATAGCTTGTACTACTCCCATGACAACACCACTGTCCCAGTTATAGTCTCTTCCTGATGCCTTCCCTACTGGACAGGGTTTAAGTGGGTTTTCAACCACACGTAATGCTCAGAGGGTGATCAAGTGCTGAGTGTCTGTGGTCCGTGGCCACAGGTGAGGCGAGTTCAGTCATCGGAACTCACTGACTGGATTCAGTGCCCCTTCTTTTCAGGCCCACACAACCAGCAGGGCCACCTCACTACATGTGCTCCTGTGGCTCACCCACTCAGTTTCCAGTGTCCCTGGAGCTATGGAGGGAAGCTCCTGGTCAGTCGGAACCGAGGCCAGCTGTCCAGCTCAGACTTTACCTCTCTATGCTGATTAGCAGCTTCAGAATTACCGCTCTGCTCTGTGTGACTTATCCCCCTCCTTCTTTGCTATGCTTTGAACCTATGTCCTTGCACATGCACATGTTAGGCAATATTGAACTACATCTCCAGCCTTTTTTATTTTGATACAGTGTCTCTCTAGGTTACCCAGGCTGGCCTTGAACTCACTCTGCAGCCCAAGCTGGCTTTGAATTTGTGATCTTCCGTCCTCATTCTGCTGAGTATCTAGGATAAGCCTGGCTTGTCATTTTCTTTATTACCACCTATGTGGCAATATAGTTATAATGTCTGGCTCTGTGAACATGATACAGTGGCACTTGTGACTCGGTATGGGAATGGGAAGGGTTTTCATTCTGAGACAAGTGGGATGTCTGGCTTTTGACTGTTCATTTGCATCTTTCATTGTGGTTTGTGGCTGACATACTCAAGGCTGTTAGTTAAACACAAGTCTTAAATTGGAAATCTATTTAATGTAAAGGCTCAGTGTGCTTTAAGGGATGCTTAAAGGGGAGCCCAATAACTGGACCTGAGTTTTCATTTAAACTGATATATTCCTTAGTGAAAGGGCAGAGATATTTCAACAAACTGACATGTGTGCTCCTTAATATTGAAATATTAATATTGAAACCTGTGGGAAGGAAAAGTGACTTTAGGAGTATTGATAGTTCAGATTACATATGATGGAACAGCCTCACTTCAAATACAAACTACATATCTCTCCAACTACTTGATTTTTTTAAAGAAATATTATTTATTTGCAAGGAGAGAGAGAGAGAGAGAGAGAGAGAGAGAGGCACATCAGAGCCCCTAGCCACTGCAGACGAACTCCAGATGCATGTACCACCTGGTGCATCTGTTTTTACATGGGTACTGGGGAATCGAACTTGGGTTGTTAGGTTTTGTACGGAGGTACCTTAACCACTGATCTCTCCAGCCCTAACTGCTTGATTTTTATTGGTTGGTAGTATAATCCCATTGCTAATTGCGGTGGCTCTTATATTTCTTCACGATTTTCTTTGTGCTATTTTAAAAAATTACATGTATTTGTTCTAGGCAGGCCTGCCCATGAAATTCCCCCCCTGCTCAGAGGTTCACTTCCTGTTTTGAGTTTCTTATGGGCTTGTTTTGGTACCGTAGAACCATCTGGTCAGTAGAACCTGCCTTAA
Organism: Dipus sagitta; assembly: GCA_036346955.1. Taxonomy (NCBI): domain Eukaryota; kingdom Metazoa; phylum Chordata; class Mammalia; order Rodentia; family Dipodidae; genus Dipus; species Dipus sagitta. The sequence continues at coordinate 159,533,189 of CM070773.1, forward strand.
TTGTGGAGGCCACACATCTGCTTCAGATATGTGGGCTTTGAAGGCATCTTCAAGTTCATTCTCATTTTGGTGTGATCCTTGCTCACAGGAAAAGTCTGCTGTCTCTAAAGAGCTGCATCCTTCTTTCATAGCCATATTACTGTGGACATGCAGGGAACATCTGTGTGGCTCCCTTATAACTACTTTCCTCTGGATGTTTTCCTGCCATACCAAAGAAGCAGTGGTTCCTGGGTGTATGTGGACTTGACCTTGTTTCATCCTGACTGCTGGTCATTTGTCTCCTGCCATCTTCCTGTACAAGGGTGGACTTTGCAAGGTTTTTTTTTTTTTATTCTTTTAAGCATTCTGATGAAGACTGCACTACCATATCACCAAGATTGAATTGTTTGCAATCATCTTGATTACCCTCAATATATTAGGAAGACTTTGAGGTGGTAGGATCAAAACTGCATTGATTGTCATGAGGGTTATTACCTTTGGTTAATCAGGAAAAGGCTCCCATCCAGAGGCTTGGTGGAGGGCTGCAGCCAGTGCTTCCCTTTGGGCTGTGCTGTTGATCTGGTAGGGGCGGAGGAGTGAACATCAGGCAGCCTTGATGTCCCGTCATTCTGTCTTTAGTGTAAGTCTGGATAAGGAACTCGCTCATTTTCAGTTACCTTTTCTATTAGACAGGATTGTGAAGCACAGAGGGGACTTGGGGTTTAATCTGAGCATTTTCTGGTCAACTTCTCCTTCCTCTCTCCATGTTTTTGTGCGGGTTAAAAATTATATGAAAAAAATTATTATTGGTGTGCAGGACTAAAACATACCAATTGAGTTTTGCCTCAGGCTTCATTACTCTTCAAACTGATTCTTCTGTTTACAAAAATACATATATGTGCTAGCTATTATGCTATAATTTGATGACACCTAGCAGTTACATGCTTGCCATGTTCTTGAATTTGCTGTGCCTTATCTCTTTACTTGTAACAAGTAGTCATCATCCATGGCTTACAACGACACAACAGTGTGTGCTTATAAACTTACAGTTCTAGGTAACCAAGGTCTAACTTGGGTCTTGGGAGAAGGTGACAGAGTTAGCAGAGCCCGAGCCCTTTCTGGAGGTCCTGGGCTGTTTCTCACATTCTAGATGTTTCTGTTGTTCAGGTTTCTATTCCTCATCTCCCAGAGCCTGGCATCTCTATTCTTTGTCACACCTGGCTCGCCCATAGTCAGGGAAGTTCTTCACTATCCCATGCTCCTGCCATTAGATGAGATTCTCCACACTGTTCAGCTTAATCTCCACACTTTCAGGCACTAACCAGAGTCCTGTTTGTAAAGCAGCTTTAGCCACAGAAGGTAGCATTCACGGTTCCCGGGGATGGTGGGAGGCATCATTCTGTCTAACCACCCTCTCTCCAGCTGAGGAAAGGCTTGGAGAGGTGGCAGAGCGATGGGATTTACCAGCTGCTGCCTGAAGAGTAGGGCCAGGGCCAGCTTTAAGCTCAGCTCTCTGAGCCCAAACTTTGTGCACTCAGCCACTCGATTCCATGAAGTTTTGTGCTGTCTTTGCCTAATTTTACCCATTGGAGGGGCTTGAAAGCACTGTGAGGTTTACATACTAGGTTTTCTATTGAAAGGTTCTGACGTTTCAGGGAGTTAAAAATGACTTGTCCTGTATTAAACGGAACTGAGTAGAGTGTATTTATATTTGGCTTTTCCTGGGTATTCTCCAGATCCAACCTGTCTTTTTTTTTTTTTTTTTTCTTTCCCTTGAAGACTTGTTGGATGCATGGAACAGAAGAGAGATCAACTGATGATTATTGGAACTCAAACATGAACCTTTCACTTCATGGACAGTGATCTCCCATCTGTTAAAATTTGGAATTGAGTCACGTTTTAGAAATTTAAGAGATACTTCTCTTACTTTTTGAAGGGCATGCAGGGACTTTCAGCATGGGGTGTTTTTGTGAAGGTCTCATTTTCTGTTGCAGTGTTGCTATATATATATTCCTGTAGAGTAGGTTTTCTAAAATTATAAAACCTTCCCAATTTAACACAAAATTACCTCATATCTGCACCTGGCACTTAAATTTTGGTTTAAAAGAAAGCTGTAGAATTGTATGTTATTGGCATATTGCAAATCACCAACTGTGATTCTGCCTCTGAAACTCAAACACCATTTGTTCACGACATAGTGCACATCTCATAGTCCTGTGTTTCCTCACAGTGCTGGAGACAGTGATTGAAACCAACAGACATGTATAAGCACTCCCATCGTACTTGGCATTTAAAGGTTCCTTTTTGTAATTTTCCATCTCAATTTTCAGTTTGCAGAAAGGATTTTTGAGAAAAGACATCAAGCTTGAATTTCAATTGATTCTAATTAAGCACCAAAATGTCAAAACTTAATATTTTTAAAATTTATGTGAAGTCATATACCTTGAACCCCCCCTTTTTTTTGTTCATTTTTCCCCCCCAAGGTAGGGTCTCACTCTAGCCCAGGCTTCCCTGGAACTCATTTCTGTAGTATTCCAGGCTGGCCTTGAACTCACAGTGATCCTCTTACCTCTGCCTTCTGAGAGTGCTGAAATTAAAGGCGATTGCCACCCAGCTACTTTTTTTTTTTTTTAAAGACACCCTAAGTTCTGATGAAGAGCTAGGATTGCATATTGTTAACTTATCAGAGCTACAGAGATGCCTTTGATTTTGTTTCTATTTTGGGGCAACCTTAAATAGTCTAGCTATGAACAAATGTGACCTACTACTCGTTTTCATAAATAAAGTTTTATTTAAACAGAATTGTACTCATTTGGTCATGTGCTCCCTTATGGTAACTTTTCTTCTCTCATGGAAGTGTAGAATAGTTGTGACAGAGATGATCTGAACCGCAGCTCCAAAAGTATTTGCTTGTCTGGCTCTTTTCAGAAAGTGTGTGTCGATCCTTTTCTGGGGAAATGTCTGAGCTTCTAATACAGCCAGGCATTTGCCAGTTAATGTCAGATAAATAGCTGATTTAACTACATTATCTGTAAACTTGGGTGCACACCTCTAAATACCTCCCTAGATTTTGGAACCGTGAAGCGTTTCTTTTCTAACTTCTGCTGCTTATTGTAAGGCCGAGTGGTCCAAGCTTCCGCCCTGCTTTGCTTTCTCTCGCTGCCTGACCTCCTACTGTATTCTTTAATCAGCTAATTAGATAGTGTGGCGCAGCAGGTCTTCGAGCATCCTGTTTGTCTACATGTCTCTATGACATGATGATGGCTTCCTTTGTTTCATGAATTGATTAATCATATGTAAATGTCCATGGAAACAGCATTTGTTCAAGATGACAGAACTGTCTGTGAAATGAGGATCGCAGTTTTGGTTACTGCTGATCCTGCTGTAAATGGATCTTTCTGTCCTTTACCCTGTAGGAGGATGGCCCCTGGGAGGGAGGCAGGAGGGATGCTTCATTCTGGCTCTAGCCTGTCCTCGGAAAGTTCAATTTTGTGGCTAGACAGAGGGCTACAGGTGATAACCATGGTGGTAGCCAATCTTGATCTCTCTACAATAGCACATGGGTGCTTTAAGAACTGTATTCCTTAGAAGAAATACTACGAATTTTTCATTTCTATAGTATTTCATTGTATTACACCTATTGTCTTAAAATTTCGATTTGAAATAGTTTTATATTTCTAAAAAGTTGGGATACTAGCTGTATAGTGATTCTTTATTCCTTTTGTTATTCCCTTCTATTAATACCTACTATAATCATGGTGCAACGATCAAAAAAAAAAAAAAGAGGAAATTAATCTTCAACTGGTTTGCCAACTGATTTTCAGAGTTCATTTTAATTCTGCCATTCTTTTGAGAATCTTTTTTTTGGCTCTGTACCCAGTCAAGGATCACATTGCTCGTATTTCTCATTTCCCCATTCTCCAATTTACATAACTCATCATTCTTTTCTTTACTTTCATGACCTTTATACTTTGAGTCAGAGGATTATTTATAGAATGTCCTTCAATTTTGGTTTGTCTGATATTTCATGATTAAATTACAGTTAAACTTGTTTGGCAGGAAGACCAACTGTGGAAGTGATGTTATGTCTTTCTCAGAGCGTTTTGTCAGATGCTGTATGATGCTGACATCCTTATCGAAGCTGACCTTCATCATGGAGTTGTGCCTGCCAACTTTCTCCAGTGCAAAGATATCTTCCTCTTTTTAGTTGAAACATATCATTTAGGAAAGTCTTTTGAGATGTAAATATCCTGTTTCTCATCATATTCTCGCCCATTAACTCTGGCCTTAAATAGTGGAAATTGAGTTTTTCAAACTTAAGCCAAATTACTTCTTTCCCACCCCATTCATCATGGTCATGTTACTGGTTTGTAACATCTGTCATTTGTGTGCTGTTTGGATGGAGTCTGTCAGGGGCCCTCACCCCACAATACCATCTTGGTTAATTTTAATTATTTATGTTTGGGTAACGTAGTAACTTTTATAATTCGTAGATTCAGAGCTATTCAGAAAAAGGTACTTAGAAAACTGTCATTTTCCTATTTTAGCTACAGATTGAATCCACATCTTTCTTTCAACTCCATTTCTTTTTTATTTCTTGACAATAACCCTTCTCATTAGTTCATTAGTCTTTCTTAGAATTTTTATGCTGCAGTGAGCAGACAGAAGTATAGTTTTCCTTCCTTCCTTCCTTCCTTCCTTCCTTCCTTCCTTCCTTCCTTCCTTCCCTCCCTCCCTCCCTCCCTCCCTCCCTCCCTCCCTCCCTCCCTCCCTCCCTCTTTCTTTCTTCTTTTTTTGATGTTTTGAGGTAGGTTCTCGCATAGCCCAGGCTGACCTGGTATTCACTATATAGTCTCAGGTGGCCTTGAACTCTCGATGATCCTTCTACCTTGGCCTACCGAGTGCTGTGATTAAAGGCTTGTGCCACCATGCCCTGTCTGAGGTATACTTTCCTGTGTCAAATGTAGTTTATATTGTGTGCAATACAAGTACCCACATATGCATATCTATATGCATGTATACACACGCTTGTTTCCACTTTTCTACCTCAACAGCACATCCTATGTAAAAAGCACTTCAAGTCCTCCGTCCAAGAATTCTGTGACATCAATTTGTTATTTTCACCCATGGAACTATGGGGATGAAGTGTACTGCATAAAAGTGTGAAGGCAAAGCGTGCAGTTCTAGGGAAACATTCTCACTAGAGTCTTGCCTCTTAAAACTCAACATTCCTGGATACGTTGCCATCAATATCTCCTACTGTGGACTTGCGTCACGGTGGAATCAGACATGGTTTGAATTTACTTGCCTTCTTTCATGAGCACCTGTTTACTGTTCACTTGTAGCTGGTGGCGGTGTTCGACGAGCAAGACCCCCATCATGGAGGGGACGGCACCAGCGCCAGCTCCACAGGCACCCAGAGCCCAGAAATGTTCGGCAGTGAGCTTGGCAACAACAACGTGTCTGCCTTTCAGCCTTACCAAGCAACAAGTGAAATTGAGGTCACACCTTCCGTCCTTCGTGCAAGTAAGTGAGAGCTCTTTGTTCTCTGCACATTTCGCCTTCATTTACAGTCGTGCTGACTTCTGCTGCATGTCCGTGCTCCTGCAAATGGAGTTCATTACATGTACTCACCAGATGTAGATTACATTTAGACCCCGGGCTGGGGCTAGTGCAAGAGAAGTCAGCAGCTGTACATGTGTTAATGGATGGGGCTTAGTTTACAGATGACCCGAGTCTTTTGATTACTAAGGGTAAATAAGGATAATAGTTACAGGTAAATTTCCTGTCTCTATCTATATATTCCATACATTAACATTGCTAGAAACATTCAAAGTTTATCTTACTAAAACAAAGTGTAGCATCTCTGTTTTACAGCCATGGCTTATGTTATGTGGAGCAACTGGGAAAGTAGAGCCCTCATTTGGCCATCTCAAAGCTATCCCGCATTTGGGAGAGTAGCTACCAGAACATTACTTCAAGCAGGAGAAAGTTTGAGACACAGAGAGAGAGTGCACGAGGACTCCTGGGACACTGTAGTTTCAGGGTATTTGTTTGTTTGAAGAGAATTCATAGCCATTTCTGAAGGTGAGAGGCTTTTGGTATAATTGTGAAAAAATTTTCTTAAAATATAATTTTATTTAATTATTTATTTTTTTAGAGAGAGAAAGAGGCCGAGAGAAAGAGAGAAGGAGGGTGGGAGGGAGGAAGAGAGAATGCGTGCCATCTCTCCAGCCCAGCAATTGTGAAATTTTATATTTGAGTTGTAGGTGACTGTTAGAAGGAGCATTTTAGGACAATTATAAGTTGAGGTTGGGCATAGTGGCATATACCTCTAATCCCTGCCTTCAGAGGCCCGAGGAAGGAAGATTGCAAGTTTGAACTATCCTATCCTACATGAGACTCTGCCAAAGCAGAACAGAAACAAGAAAATAAACTCTTGCTGGAGTTGCTTTGGGCACTACGCTTGCAAAGGTGAGGTGTGCAGTGTACGTGGTGCGAACGGTGGCGCAAGTTGTCCTGGCTTCGTTTGCTGCATACCAGCACATGCGGCCTGAGCTACGGTGCAGTGGCTGTCCACTTAGAGAAACCCTGTAAAGTGGATTGCCTGAGGATGACTTAATGAAAACTTAATTAGGCAATACAGGCAATCAGGTGCCTGAACTTGGAATATAATGTGATTATTTGAGCAATCATGCCTTCATATATGTATATATAAAACCTTTGTCATCTTTGTGTTCATCTGTTTCCTAAAGTGGAATGTGCCTCTGATTCAGGGGCTCCATAAAGAAAATGTTGGCAGATCAGGACTTTTGTGTTTTTGTTGGGAAGAATTTGAGTAGTATGCCTTCTGCCAGCTTTTATCTTTTGTCTCTGGACTCAACAAAATTTCTCACACCCAGCCACCTCCATTTTGCTGGTCCTAATTCATGAATTCTGTTTTCAACTCAGAATACCCATTTAAGATTCTATTTGTGGGGAAAGGGAAGGTAGATTTCATGTGTATGTATAGCCCATACATGTTACTCTATTGCTCTGGCTTTTATATGTGAAGTTTGTTTAGGTTTAGTGCCTTGCATGACTCTGGATAAGTGCATGTTAAGCACTTGCTGTAGGCAGACCTCATGACCACGGTACACTACAGACACGGCAGTAGTGACGATCGCTTTCCTACCGTGTCATTGACATCTATCCAAACGCAGAGCTCGAGTTTGCCCGTGCTTGCCAGGTATCGTGAGAGGTGCCGAGTCTGGAGTAGAGGCAGTGGGACTGCCCATGTTGCAAAGAACTGGTCAGCGCTCATCCTTATTTATAACATGGAAAGCATAGCAGCCAACAGTTTGAAGATATTTGCTCACTTCAGAAATAAGTCTAATCAGGCTCTCAGAGAAAGCCCTCATTTTTGCTGTTTTTTTGTTTTTTTTTTTTTCCTTTTTTCACCGTATGAATCTATTTGTCCCTGTGTTGCAGTCAGGTTAGCATTGCTGGCAGAAATCACTCGACCAAGAGTGGCTTTTGGGAAAAAAAGGGTTTATTTTGGCTTACAGGCTCAAGGGGAAGCTCCTTAATAGCAGGGGAAAACAATGGCATGAGCAGAGGGTGGACATCACCCGCTGGCCAACATAAGGTGGACAATAGCAACAGGAGAGTGTGCCAAACATTGGCATGGGGAGGAAACTGGCTTTAACTCCCATAAGCCCGCCCCCAACAATACACTGCCTCCTGGAGGTGTTAATTCCTAAATCTTCATCAGCTGGGAACCTAGCATTTAGAATACCTAAGTTTATGGCGGACACCTGAATCAAACCACCACACCCTGTGATGGTTTTTCCTAAGTAAAACTGTAGATATTAAATGTGAAGACATGTTTGGGTTTGGCTTACAAAATTCTCATCTTGCTGGGTGTTGGTGGCACATGCATTAAATCCCAGCACTTGGAAGGCCTGAAACTACATAGTGAATTCTAGGTCAGACCTGGGTAGAGTGAGACCCTACCTCAAACAAACAAGCAAGCAAACAAAATCTCATCTTGAATATTATCTGCTTTCTTAGAGTTGCCAGAAAATTTACTCCAAGCTTTAAAAATTTATTTTATTTTATTTATTTATTTGGTTTTTCAAAGTAGGGTTTTGCTGTAGCCCAGGTTGACCTGGAATTCACCCTGTAGTTTCAGGCTGGCCTCGAACTCATAGCGTTCCTGATCCTCCTACCTCTGCCTCCCCAGTGCTGGGATTAAAGGCATGCACCCCCATGCCTGCCTTCAAGCTTTTTTTTTTTTTAAGAAATCATTGTGAGCCGGGCGTGGTGGCGCACGCCTTTAATCCCAGCACTCGGGAGGCAGAGGTAGGAGGATCGCCGTGAGTTCGAGGCCACCCTGAGACTCCATAGTGAATTCCAGGTCAGCCTGGGCTAGAGTGAGACCCTACCTCAAAAAATCAAAAAATCAAAAAAAAAAAAAAAAAGAAATCATTGTGTGGGGCAGGGTCACAGGCTATGGCACATGAATGGAGGTAAGAGGACCACCCACGCGTGGGTCCTTGCTTCCAGCTTGTCTTCTGTTTACTGCTGAACACTCTGGTCAGCCGGCCTGAGAGCTTCCATGGCGTTCTTTTGTCTCTGTCTCCGGTCTCGCTTCAGGAGAGCTCCGATTACAAACATGTGGGACTCCTTCTGGCTGTACATGGGTTCTGGAAATTTGAACTCAACTCACGTCTTCATGCTTGAGGGGTAAATGCTTTATCCACTGAGCCATCTGATCTTTTTTGTAGTTTATAAAAAATAAAGCGTGGAACTTTGATTTCGTAAAGTCAGTTCGTATCAGGGGTAATTTTCTCCTAAGGGACATTTCACCATGTCTGGAGTTGCTTTTGGCTGTTATCATTTGTGGGGGAGGAGTGCAACCTGCAGTTTGTTGAGACCAAGGCTGCTGTAAGAGATCTTGGAACTAGCCTGGTGTGGCGGCACATGCCTGTAATCCCCGCACATAGAAGGCTGAGGTAGGAGAATCACCATGAGTTCCAGATCAGTCTGGGCCAGAGTGAGGCCCTGTTTCAAAAAGAAAATGAATAGAATAATATAATAGAATAAATAAAAGTAAATATAAAATGGCATCTTGGAACCACCGTGCAACAAACATGTCCTCCACAAAGGGCTCAGAGTCAAGGTCTAGAAACCTAGAATTAAATGGATCATTGTCTTACAAGCCAAGGGGTTGTTACCTGAAAGATGATAGTCCAGCATTTTGAAAATACTCTGAACAACATCCTTATAATAAAGGCTAAAAATGTGATTTGCAGCCAAATAGAGAATGGCTCACAGTGGATAGTTACTCTGTGGGTACTATTGTACAAAAATTATTATATATATAGGGACAAAAATACAGATTTTTCCTAAATACAAAAGAGATGCGTTTGCGGAAATGAGAAGGCAAAATAACCCAGAGGTGGAAGACTATGCAGCGCGTTACCCCTGAGCCATCTACCCTGCCCCCGTCACTCCTGCGCTGCCTGACCCATCGGGAGGACAGTTCCGGAACCTTATCCTCCTGTCATTGCTGACTCCACTGAGAACACATAATTCTTAGACTAGAAAAAGAGGGACATCAACTTTTGTTAGAGGAGAATAAATCAAAATCAGTGTCCACCGTCTGGCAAGGGCAGACTATGATGATTCTGTTGTTTTATTTTTAAGAGAAAGGAGGGTAGAAGGAAGGAAAACCTAGCATGTGTTCACTGAAGAGTTGAACTGATCATGAGCCCAGTAACTAAGCCTTTCACATATCCTATTTTTTACTCTGGAAGTTACACTTCCCACGAACACAGTTCAGAGCTCCTTGGAGAGTTGCTGGAACTCAGGTCTGGACAGGAAATATGTCAGATTGTTACTGTCATCAGAGAGGATGGGAATTATGGAAAATTACTGGCACTGCCTCAAAGGGTCTAAGGACCAATTCCAGGCCCCTTGTTGGGGAAAGGTAGGAAATTAGGAGATTAATAAGGATAGTATTGATACAGGAATTTGGGTTCCTTGCTAATGTGCCAACACACCGATAATTTGGGGGTGTCCAAATTCTTGTCTTATGAATTTAAGAAAAGAAGTCCACAGACCAGGGGTAAGGTTCAGAAAGATTTCATTAGAGCTCAGAGCTTTTGCATGGAGAGCTTTAAGAGAAGGGGAGCTTAAGGGAAGGAAAGGAGACATGGAAAAGCCCAGAACTTAAGAGAAGGAAGCAAGGCAGAGCTCTTGCCTAGGGAGGGAAGAGGTGGTTTGAGAAGCCCACCTTGAGACTCAGGTTTTTTTTTTTTTTAATATATTTTATTTATTAGAGAGAGAGAGAGAGAAAATGGGCATGCCAGGGCCTCCAGCCACTGCAAACAAACTCCAACTGCATGTGCCCCCTTGTGCAGTTGGCTTACATGGGTCCTGGAGAGTCAAACTGGGATCCTTGGGCTTTGCAGGTGAACACCTTAACTGCTAAGCCATCTCTCCAGCCCATGGTTGGGTTTTTTATGTGAATCCCCTGGCTGAGTGGCTGGTCTATTAGTCCAGCTCTGGTGTCAGGTGTTTGGGCTCAGGATTTCTGGAAAGGGGCAATCTTCTCAGATATCTTAGTTCTGTAGGAAGAGCTTCTCTGAAGGGAGTGGAAGGACTCCTCAAGAGGCAGGCATAAGGCCAGGCTAGACTTTTATGATGGTTCTGACCTGTAGTAATGTGTAATGAGCTCGATTTTCCCCTGTAGGCCAAAGGACAATCAGTGTGTTTAGCCAAGAGAAACCTGTTCACTTTGGGGCTCTGTTACCCCTAAACTGCCTCAGTATCAGGGATAAATTCATCCATTTATAGTGATACCAGATAGAGAAGCAAACTGGAATGCTAGGGAAACAAGTTATTATTTGAAAATCCATGAAGGCTCCTTTATTTATTCTACTGAACCAGATATGAGGAAGGCTTCTTTTTGTGTACAGGGTTTGTCAATAGCTCAATAGCCATGATAGAGTCAGAGAATCATGATTCTGCAGTTGCTGGTGAGTCATGCTCTAGCTGCTGGTTACTGCAGTGGTCTGAATGTCTCTTGAGCTTCATGTAGTGTAAACTTAGTCCCCAGTAAGGTTGGCATGTGGGCCTCATTTGTTTGAGACAGGGTCTGCTGTGTCGGCCAACTGTGGTTAAAGGCATATGCCACCACACCTGACTATCATTTTAAATGTTCTGTTCCTATTTTATGGAGTAGGACTAGAACTATTCACGCCATCTTATGATCATCTTGGGCTAGAGGCACCTTCCCTTTCATATAGTTCTCCTATCACAAAAACATCAGTAGCAAAATAATTTATACTGGTTATGACTGTAAATGTTCAATCTTTTTCACTCTATGTAAAACTTAATGGATTTTCATGGATTTTAAAGAGAGGGTTCTTTTGATAAAAGTGAAACATTTCCATTAATTCTAAAAGTTGTAAATTACTTAATTTATTTTTGCAATTTCAAACATTGTCGCAGTTCCCACAAATCCTGCAGGTGTTGGGCTTGTAAGGCTGTGGACGCATTGTCCTGGAATGTTGCACAGTAGAGAGTGGGTGGGAAGATGTAGGATTTTTTTTGCCCCACAGACCAATAGATGGTTTCCTTGCAAAAGTACAACTTGGAGCCCCCATCTAACAATCTCTGCTTACCATACTAAACATGCTGGGCTCAGAATGACTTAGCAGAATCACTGTGTTTCTCCGGCAGGCAGGCTGCTCTCCCTCCCTCCTTCCCTCCCTCCCTCCTTCCCTCCCTTTCTCTCTATCTCCCTCCCTTTCTCCTCTTCTCCCCCTCCCTCCCTCCCATGCCCAAGGAGTTTTTAAATATTTCAGACAGTTGGGGATAGGGAGCCTTACTTTAGAGCTATGGCAAGATTCCTTTGATCTAGAATTCTGACTTTTTAATGTCAGCTCTAGAAGATCAAACAAAGATTCCAGCTTTCTTTGGAAATGCCATAAGCCCCATGCAGTTTCTGGAAATAACACTGCTATAAGATTTTTGGCAAAATTTTGATTAAGTACACTTTTATTTCAATAACTTATAAACATTAACATTTTAATTTTAAAGCTATACTGAAATTTACATTTTATCTACTATTTAATGCTATTTAATTTATAAGGTCTTATTAACATCATAATTTTTTAGAATTTAAGGAAATTGCTGCAATTGTTATTAAAAAATTATGTCCTAAAGTTAACATCCCACTGTTTCCTTTTGATCTCAAAATTTTCCTTACCTAATAATACAGAGATCAAAATTAAAGCTCTCTTCAAAGATAGAGAAGATCCAAGATCTTTGGTTTAGAGATCTGTTCTCTTAACATTAGCTGGTATTAGCATATTATTTTTGGACCTGATTTAAATATATATTGAAAATAGAAATAATATTCCTATTGTATTTTCTTTTGAGTTGTGAAGTGGAGTCTGGCATACAAATGGTATGCTCAGAATTTCACATAATTATTCCCTCACTGTGTAAGTTCCATTCAGCTTATAAAGCCATCCTGTTTTGTTGTAGATGCAGTCTGATTATTACATGTTGACAAAGTCATATATCTATTAATTGGATTGGAGATGGGATACAAAATTGCTGTAATTATTGTAATTTTCTAGCTAATTGCAGGGTTGATGGTGAATATTTTACTTCTGCAAAATGAAAAACAGTATTCCATCAGAAGTTGTTTTATGGGGTATTGGGCATTTTGTTTCCTATCTCTAGTGATTTTTGCCCACTGGCTCTCTTGCTGTTGACCATCCCGCCTCCAAATGTCACCATGCTCATTGGAGTGGGGCTGAGCAGTCCTCTCAGCGTCTGTCTTCTGGTCTCCATTGTTTATTTGCACATTGGAGCCTTTCCTTTCAGACCTGTGACAAAGGCTGGGCGAGTGTGTGCGGTTGGAAGAGGAGAGCCCTGCTCTCCTCACCTCTGCCGCAATTTACATTCTCCCTGGAATGAGATTTAAAAAAAATTCATATGGTTTCCGCATTCTTTTTTTGAGTTGAAAATAGGGTGGATTATTGGTCTGCTCACTTAGTGTTCTAATATAAGGCTTATGTAACACACACTCATGTATATTTTGCTTTATTTAAGCTAAGCTGGCTTCCAATGTCAGAAGCCGAACTGACATTTTGACAACAATGGTATGTATACAAGGAGTGTGTGTTCTGAGGCTGTGTGGGGGGATGGTCTGCTACCAAGAGGCTGTTGGAATCTCACTGCAGAAGTGGTGCAAGAAGACTGATGTTTTTTCCCTGCTGGGAGGTAAACTGGAGGCGCAGGTGAAAATTGCCAAACCTAATGAGCAATTTGGCAGCTAAGACAGGCTGTCAGGTGATGGCAGTTATGTTTCAGAGACTATGTTTAAATACTACAAACAAAAGTCATCTTTTTTTTCTTCACTGATACTTGGAATCATAATGAAGTGTATTTCGTTCTTCAGGTTTTGTACTAAACAACCAACAACTAACATTGTGATTTAGGTTGTAAAATCATGCTTGCGCTTGGCTGTTCATGTTTCATCCATAGAGAACTAACAGCATGTGTTTTCTCCACATCAGAGTATAAGCAGGATTAGGCTTCAGTGCTCAGTAAGAAAGCAGACGCCATTATTGCTTCGGGGCTGCAGTAGTTCATCTGTGGTCTCCATGTTGCAATCTTGCAGTACAACGCAACAGCCTTGTGAATGGACTGTGTTGTTGATGCCTGTTTAGGGGTCCTGAGAAACCCTCTTCCCCCCTCTGAGCACCTGTACATTTTGACAGGGGTGACTCTTCCCCACTGAGGATGGCAGTATACTGTACCAGTGACAGACACTTGGAAATGGCCACAGCTTCACCTTAACATATAGTCTCGTAGGGTACCTCGCACTTCACTTTCCCTGCTTGTACCATTTGGAAACAGGCTCAGCCTGGTAAAGTAACAGCATATTTGGGTTGAAAGCATAACCTCAGCTTAGGTCTTCACATTCAAGACAAGAAATTATTGCTGAAAACAGACCTTACCATTCCTATACTTATTATTGCTTGGGTTGAAGGCATTTTTTTGTTTTGTTTTGTTTTGTTTTGGTTTGTTTTGTTTTGTTTTGGTTTTTGAGCTAGGGTTTCACTCTAGACCAGGCTGACCTGTAATTCACTATGGTAGTCTCAGGATGGCCTCAAACTCATGGCAATCCTACCTCTGCCTTCCAAATGCTGGGATTAAAGACGTGTGCCACCATGTCCAACTTGAAAGCTTTTTTGTAAGTCCTGTCTGGCATCAGTATTTCTTACTTAGACATCTTTAATGTTTATTTTTATTTATTTATTTGAGAGAGAGAGAGAAAGAGAATGGGCATACCATGGCATCCAGCCACTGCAAACGAACTCAAGATACCTCCAGACACATGTGCCACCTTAGAATTGAACCTGGGCCTTTTTGGCTTTGCAGGCAAATGCCTTAACTGCTAAGCCATCTCTCCAGCTCTTTTTTTTTTTTTTTTTTTTCCTTCTTTTTCCTGAGGTAGGGTCTTGCTCTAGCTCAGGCTGACCTGGAATTTACCATGTGGTCAGGGTGGCCTTGAACTCATAACGATCCTACCTCTGCCTCCCAAGTGCTGGGATTAAGGGTGAGCGCCACCACGCCCAGCCCCTTAGCCATCTTTAAGTTGAGTAAATATTAGAGTATTGCTTCCATTCATGCCTGTGAAGCACCTTTTTCTTGTTGCTTTGTTGCTGGGGACAGAGCCCAGGGCCTTATGCATACTAAGCATGAATCCTTTCACTGAACTATACCCCTCATCCAGAAGCACTTTAGTTAAAAAAAAAAAGGTAAAAATGCCTCAACAGATCTAAAGATATTTTTCACTGAATACTGATGAAAAGTCCATTGGCCTGAAAAATATTGTCTTTTCGGGATATTGTACGTCATATGAGCAGTTAAAACATTGACCTGGTAGGTAATGTCTTCTGTCCAGATGGCATCCTAGTCCTTACTGGGACAGGCTGGCCTGTGGGGTTCATTGCTACTCTTTAGGATGAACCATTGGCTTCATTCGAAGTTGCTTTTGAAGTTAGACTCAAAACAAACTGAACCCTTCATTATGCAAAAAGTTCACTCTCATTCAAAGCCTGTAGAAGTTTCATACATTCACTTTTTTTTTTTTTAAAAAAAATCTATGTTTTTTTAAAAGTTATTTGCAAGCAGAGAGAGACAGAGAAGAGAGAGAATCAGAGAGACAGAGAATGGGTGTACCAGGACCTCTAGCCACCACAAACAAACTCCAGATACATTTACCACTTTGTGCACCTGGCTTTATGTAGGTACTGGGGAATCAAACCGAGGTCATTAGGCTTTGCAGACAAGTGCCTTAACTGTTGAGCCATCTCTCCAGCCCAGATTTACCCTTTTTACCCCAAAGATTTTTCCCAACTTCCCAGTCACCTTGCCTTTCCTCACTTCTTCCCTGTCTTTGATGATTAAATTTTACTTGACCTTGAGGGCTTGCCTTGTTGGGAATGTGTCTGATATGTGTTGTACTGACTGTCTGTCTATTAAAATGCAAAGTTGACTGCTTACACCAGAGTGCATGTAAGTGTAGCTATGACACTAGTAAGGTAGTACTACTGAAATACAAGCCAGGAGAAGGCCATTTTGGAATGGCAATAGAAACATGTTGTTACACAGGGGAAACAGTGACACGAAAATGTCTCAGTGCAGTGGTGAATGAGCAAGGTTTCTCTTTTGTTTCCATCTTCCATTTCATCCAAGGGCTCAGGTCTCTTTTCTGTGTTGGTGCCCATCCCAGAGAGATTCACACTGTGGATTATTTTGTTAGTTTGAAAGCCTTACAGATAAAATCCCCTCCCTCCTTTTGCTGCACTATATAGAGAACTCTTGTTTACTTCTTGAGAATGTGCTTGTTGACTTTCTCACTGCTTTTAACATCGGAAATGTTCCCTGCTCTGTTTGCTCCTGTGCTCAGCTAGAGATGTTCCTGGTATGTCAGAATTCTAGCATCACTTCTACGGTAAGAGGCCCACAGAGAGCCACATGCAGGCAGCCAGGTCTTGGGAAGTGTTTCTTGAATACTGTAACCTCCCCCACTTTTCTCTGGAATGGAGAAGCAGTTGTCTGGGGTTGGGGGGGGGGATACATTTTAAGGGAAGAAAATGATAAAAGTCTAAATCATTTTGCATTTACTCATTTATAATTAATTTGTAATGGATTTGTAACTTAGCATCTTATTATTTCTCAGTTCATTATTGACTGTGTTGGTGAAATTTCACTGTGACACTTAACCTGAGATGATCAACCCTTCTATGGCTGTAATGAAATACCTGAGGAGGACGGCTTTATTTTCGCTCATGGCTTCAGTCTATGGTCACCTGGCCCTCAGGCTTTGGCCTGTTGAAGTATCATGGCGCTGTGATGAGCCACCTCATTGCTGCCAGGAAACAATTTAAAGGAGACTAAGGGCCAGGGCCCCGTGATCCCACTCAGGGCGCACCTCCAGTGACCTAACTTTCTCCCACCAGGGTTCCAACATAATCCAGTTGTGCCACGGGCTGGGTAACACTCCCATTACTTTACTTGTGGCCTTTGGGTGACATTTTAGATCCACATAACAGCACCCACACATCAGCAGGAGTCCTTCTCTTCTGCGTGGAGACTTAGTAACGCCCCTCCCCTGTGCTCACACTGTGGTTTGTGCGGGCAGAAGTGCAGGTGAGCCCACAAGTGCTCAGGCCCACTGCAAAGAACGGGGTGATTCCAGCTCTTCAGAAAACAGGTACTTTCAAAGAAACGTCTTCCTGTGTTGTAGACTTGATGCTCCCTTTCAGCATCTCCTCCACACTGCAAGCTGAACTGACACTTAGAATTGTCCAGACTCCATAGAGGAGAACTGTGCCATGGCTTCCATGCCCACTGTTTCTCCCTCTTGGTATTGGAAGTTCAAGCCCTTGGCTGCCCCTTTCCTCCTGTCCTGTCATATTTATTCCCTACATGTACCTCCTCTCAAAAAGTATAGATTGAGCATTTGCCATGACCTACATGTC
This sequence comes from Dipus sagitta, assembly GCA_036346955.1. Taxonomy (NCBI): domain Eukaryota; kingdom Metazoa; phylum Chordata; class Mammalia; order Rodentia; family Dipodidae; genus Dipus; species Dipus sagitta. The sequence continues at coordinate 159,550,225 of CM070773.1, forward strand.
TTCTGTTCTGGGGTTCAGAGTGCTATCTTCTTATTTTTTTTCAACCTTTTCTTCAGTGCCATGACAAGAGCCTGTTGTCCGTGCTGTAGTTCTTTCTACCTCCGTGGTACACTGGGTGTCTTTTCCTTGTCTTTGTAGTATCAACCTTGTAATGAGTATATATACTTACATTCCGTATACATATTCTAGTCGTGAATAAATACACATAAGAGCATGCATACATAGATGTGTGTGCACACACACGTATAGCTGATGATAAGGTCACATGTGGTAGGTTGATAGAAGCGTGCTTCTCTTCATTAATTTCTTTGAATGGTAATTCAGTTCTTCTGTTTAAAGATGGGACAGTACCATTGCCTCAGTCAGGGCAGCATTAGACCAAGTGCGGTCTGGGAAGTGCAGTGACCGAGGGACATCTCAGAGCACTGCTGCTAATGCAACCTGTCATCATGTTTAATTAAAGTGGCAGTTTGGGCCATGGCTGATCCATTGGTTAATTCATTATTTAAATCAGCTTGAGAAGTATTTATCTTAAAAATAGAGTGTGTGTTAATGAATTGGGCTAGACTATCCTGTTGCTTGACAGAGACGCCACAGTCTCAAGACGTATGACTTAAAACAAGATGCTGTTAACTAGAATGAGAACATCTAATATTGATTTCATAATTGCTATTCTTTTGTGTCTAGAACAGGGGATTGGGAATGGAGGGCAGAAACAAGGACCCCGATGGAGCAAAAAGTATAGAACAAATTGTCTTTCTGGGAGCCTTTTCTAGATTCTGGAGGCTGCCTGGGTTTTGGGGTGCTTTAGGCTCCTCTGGCTCCAACGCCAGCAGCCTTGAGCCTCTCGGACCCCACTGCAGCTGCATCTTCCTGTTTGTTCCTTTCTGCTGCTTTTCAACACACCTGTGTTTACCTGGGTTTCCTTTAGACAGCCAACTGGGCATCCAGCTCTGTTCAGGCTGGTAGAACAAAATGCCTTAGACTGGATCTGCCTTATGGACAACAGAAAATTCTTTCTCACACTCTGTAGTCTTAAGAATGCAAGGTGAAGGTTGAGTTTAGTAACCACACTTCTGGTGTCTGGCGAGAGCTTTCTGTTTCCATAGGTGCTACCTGTGGTGGTCTCCTTGCCTAGTGGGCTGGTAAACAGACTTCCATGAACCTCTTTTGCAAGAATACCAATCCCAGCCACCTGAAATGGCCCATGTTGGTGGTTAGGATTTCAACCCAACGGTTTGAGGACACCTGACATGCAGCCTCTACAATCCCATATTGTCCTAATATCAAGGTTTTCACCTCAGTCACATGGATAAAATGTTCTTGGCAGATGAGCACAGTGGCTGCCTATTGAAATGGAGATGTGGAGTGACCATTCTTATGTCTCCCATGCTCCGAAGTTCCCTCCTTACTGCAGAGTGTATGTTCTGTGACTCCATCCACCACGGCTCCACCTCCCAGGTTCCAAAACCTTACAAAATAGTACCAGCTGGTTCCGAGTCTTCAAATGCATGGGCTTATGGGGAGCATTTCACATTCAAGCCACAATGTCCCAGGTAACCAGCCATAAAAAGCAAAACCAAGATGGAGCGAGGACTACTGTGCATACATTTCAATGTCCCAGAGCAGTGTCAAAAATACCATCTCCATTTCTGAGGGCCTGTCAGTCTATCATCTCTCTGCCTGTCATTTGTCTGTGTATGACCTATCTCTATCATCGGTGTATCTGTAGCTATCAGTCTCTAGTATCTATCATCTATCAACCACATAATGAGCCAGTCATCTACTTGCTAGACAGGCCCTCTAGACTCTCAGCCCTCCTGCATGAGTGAAGCTGTGATCTTCCTGACCAGGTGCCCCTGGGCACTCCAGTGGGCCTGTGACCTAGTGACATTGATGCGCTGGCCATTTTTGATATGTCAGGAAGGAATGTAATGACCAATGCAGTTCACGTCATGTAGTGCTTTATTGAATTTGTTTTCAGTGAGCCCAATGGGGCAATAGTTACAAAGATGAAATCCTTACCATTGTATGTAATTCTGTTTCGGCTGATAATAATCTGTGGTAAAAATATTGGTGGACTTTTTAGCTTGTTTGCATAATTAGGAAGATTTTTTATGATAATTACTGACTTTTATGCCGTGTGAAATTTTATTAGAGAAATCCTGTACAAGCTGTGAACACTGAACGTGTCAGGCAGTTTCAGCCTCTTATAGTGCTGTCTGCATCACACTTCTTTCTTCCTTCCCCATGCGTCGTTTCAGTACTAGAGATGGCTGTCACGTTGTTGTGTGTAATATGGTACTGTATCCAGGTAGCTAAACGCTGTATGGGAGTTCTGTCTGAACACCTGCGTCAGCTGCCACTTGCGAGCTGTTTCAGTCCTGGAGTGTTTTAACAGTGCTTCTCACATGGCCGGAGATGGTCCCATGGGAGTCTTTGCAAGCTCGCTGTCCTCGAAGGCCTTGCCCCTTTTTTTCCACCTTGCTTTCTCTTCTGGTTGGGAAGAAATGGCTCCTTGGGCATTTACTTGTCTTTTAAGGCATTTTGAAGTTTTTTTTTTTTTTTAAACTATAGGCCATTTTTCTAGTTTGGCCTATATTTAGCTTATTTTGTATCTACCTCTCAAGCAGGTAATTGTTTTGGGGGGTGCAGGAAGAATCAACCCAGGTACGGTGATGGGCACCTGGAGTATTATCTGCCCAGGAGGCTGAGGCAGCAGCCTGTCTTGAACCCAGTGATTAGTTCCAGAGCCATGTTGGCAACATGGTGAAACAATGTCTGAAAGAAACAAAAGAGAGTCCTGCCTTCACATCTCTGAGCAGGGCTGGCTTGGTACCCTGCAGCTGGAAGTTCATTCATCTGCCCCCCAGTCCATGAGATGGGCAGGAACGTCATAAGCAGGCAACAAAGAGGGCCCTGGTCAAAGCTGGGGAGGGTTGACAGGTTCTGAGGCACACCCAGATTCTAGCTAGTGCATTGACTGACCAACCAGTTCATGTCTCCCCAGCATAAACTGGTCTAGGTCCACAGGGATACTGGAGCTGTTATTTAATGGAACAGATTTTTTTTTTTTTTTTTTTTTTTGGTCTTTTGAGGTAGGGTCTCACTCTGGCCCAGGCTGACCTGGAATTAACTATGTAGTCTCAGGGTGGCCTTGAATTCACCATGATCCTCCTACCTCTGCCTCCCGAGTGCTGGGATTAAAGGCGTGCACCACCATGCCTGGCTGGATTTTTTAAAATCATGTATTTATTCATTTATTTGTAAGGAGAGAGAGAGAGAGAGAATATGAATGGGTGCACCGGGACCTCTACCCACTGCAAATAAACTCCAGATGCATGTGCCACTTTGTGCACCTGGCTTTATGTGGGTACTGGGGAATTGAACTTTGGTCGTTTGGTTTTACAGGCAAATGCCTTAACCACTGAGCCATCTCTCCAGACCTGGAATAGATTTTGTAACAGGAAGATTGTTTTACAAGGTCTTCCACTGACACAATAATTATATAATTCATCTTTATGTATTTTCCACCAAGGTAAATTTATTTGGAAACTTCACAAGTACCTTTTTTAAAAAAAATATTTTAATTTACTAGAGAAAGACAGAGAATGGGTGCACACCAGGGCTTCTTCCCAGTGCAAACAAACTCCAGATACATGTGCTACTTTTTGTATGTGGCTTTACTGGATAATTGAACCCAGCCATGAGCCTTTGTAAGCAAACACCTTTACTGCTGAGCCACCTTCTCAGCCCCCACCAAGTAACTTAAAATATTTTTATTTATTTATTTGGGAAAGAGGGACAGAGTCAGAGGATGGGTGCCTCACTGCCTCCTGCCACTGCAGATGATCTCCAGATGCAGGTGCCACTTTCTGCGCCTGGCTTATATTGGTTCAGGGAATTGAACCTGATCTGTCAAGCTTTGCAAGCAAGTGCCTTTAACTGCTGAGCCATCTCTCCAGCCCCACAAGTAACTTTTTATACATTGCAAGGTTTTATTTCTTTCTTCCTATACGTCCATTAATATTGGCATTTATTATACTTTTGGACGTCTTTTAGTTGGATACTTTAAAGGGCATCAAAATAACCATTTCAGTTTTCCTTGTGATCAAATGTAGTTCTGCTGTGTTAAATGGAAGTAATCAGAACTACAGCAGTGACTCTGCATCTAAGTGAGTGAGACCCAGGAGACATCTGGACCCACTAATCATTCTGTGCAATTTCATGTTCTTCAAACTCAGTTAACTGTTTGAGAAGCAACATTTCAGAGGCTTTATTTAGAAGGTCCTCAGTGAAACCAAGCCCCTTTTGAATGAATGCCATGAAAATTAGTGCAATAGAAGAAAAAATACTGTAGGAATTATTGTGGTAAATATATGAATGCAGGCAGTTTTTTTTTTAAGCCAACCCTATCAATGAAGAAAAACCCTATATATACTTTCTGTGACAATGCAGATCCTTGCATTGCATGCTTTCACTTGTATTTAAGGTGTTTTGTAGTACTGATTGATTTGGTCCCTCTGCTTTTTGTGGGATGCCAGTGTGAGTCAGGACCTTATGCTTTGTAGCCCAGGCTGGCCTAGAATGTGGGACCCTGCAGCCTTGGTCTCCTGAGGGCTGGGGCTTGAAGTATGCACCGCCATGCTTGGTTCCTGGTAGTTTTGTTTTGGTTTTTCCTTTTGATGCAGTTAAGACCATCCCATTTTCTGTATAAGAATTATCTTACATCAGTTTCCAGTCTTTTCTCTTTGTACCTCATCACAGTACTCTGGGCCCCTGGATTTCTGCTCTGCTTAGTGAAACTTCTTTTGTGCTTCACTACCTAGGTAGAGGCCTCCACTTATTCCTCAGGATATTCCTTCAGTAATTATTTCTATGGTAGGACTTCTAATGCCATGATCTTGCTGGATAGTTCCGTGCACTGTGTCTTGCATTTTGGAAGACTCCAAGAGGAGTGTCTGTCTGGGTTTTGATAGTCTACTAGTGAGCTGTCTGTCTGGAATCCAGTGACCTGCTCTAAAGCATTTGCCCAACTCTGTTAGGATGCTCCGCATGGCCACTTCTAGCTACCATGTTGGTGTCACTGAAGGCTCACCTGCAGGGAGGTGTCTGAGATACCACAGGAGTAAAGGGTGCAGAAATGGTGATGAAATTCAGTACCAACAGAAAGGGACAACTTTCCATCTGTCTCATTTCACTTGATTCAATTAAAATTTTTTTGTTCATTTTTATTTATTTATTTGAGAGTGACAGACAGAGAGAGAAAGAAGCAGAGAGAGAGAGAGAGAGAGAGAGAGAGAGAGAGAGAGAGAGAATGGGCATGCCAGGGCCTCTAGTCACTGCAAACAAACTCCAGTTGTGAGCGCCCCCTTATGCATCTGGCTAATGTGGATCCTGGGGAATAGAGCCTCGAACCGGGGTCCTTAGGTTTCACAGTCAAGCACTCAACTGCTAAGCCATCTCTCCAGCCCTTGATTCAATTTTTAACACTGGCTGCTTCTTTTCAGTCCACTCTCAAAAATTACTGGACATTTAACACTCTGCTCTCACATGTAGATGAGTGTAGAAAGTGCCATGTTGAATAGGGTCAGAGCCAAATTTCACGTGTGAAGACAGGAGATAGTTGGATTCCACAAACCATTAGAGTTCCGAGCGGCCTGGAGCAATTTTAGAACAAGTCAGTGTGAGGGAGGGGTAAGAAAAAGGGAAATTTTAAAGGTGTGTTGAAGAATAGACTACTGATACTGACTGGATTGTGTAAAAAGGAAAGGAAAAGAAAATGACCCAACAGATGTGACTGTATGTGTTAATCAGTGTATTTCCCACCTTCATCATGGCTTTCCTATTTTCACACTGTTCTTGACAATATCTACATATTTCTAAGATTATAAAGATAAAACAGTTGAAATGATAAAGACAACCATGGCGTTCTGCCAATCTCACAATCTTTTCTGATGTTTGTCCTTTCTAGAATGGTCTATAGAATAGCTGTGGATGCATTTACTTCATGTACTCTGAGTGCAGGAAGACTCCTTTCCTTTGCTTGCTTGTTGCTTTGTGTATCTGGCTTTACTTGGGTATTCGGGGGATTGAACTGGGCCTAATGGATTTTTGCAAACAAGCGCCTTTAACTGCTGAGCCATCTCCTCAGCCCCGGGTGCTCATTTCCAGTGATTTAGCTGTCATATCAGAGTATTTAATATTTAATGTATTATTCACTGTTTTAATTGACTAGATATATTTTGGCATCAAATTGACTTCTCTGTTGCTGGTATGTGAATCTATAAGGGTATTTGACAGTAGTGCTTCTTTATCAGTAGGGATGTCTTATTTGCTCTTTTTAGAAATGTAACCATAAAAATGTATTTTGTCAAAACATTTTTTTAATCTGTTACAAACTCACTCCATTAGGTCATGGTAATTTATGCCCATAGTTTGCTGGAGCACACGAGGTTTTTTTGAAATCTCAGATTTCAAAGAGTTGAAAGTTTTGAGAATTTTTATTTTCTTCCTAAAAGAAGATCAGTGCCAGTCACTGGCCTCCTGTGAAATGTGGGATGTGTAATTGGAAAGACAGTTGCTTGGAATAAATTAGTTCTAATCACTTTATTCATGATTTACTTTATATGCACTCAATTCTAGACATTATAGAGCAAGTATGTTTTATGTATTCCCTTTTCCTTTATTTTTATTTTTTTTTATTTCTTAAAAATATTTTATTTAGTTATTTGGGAGGGGGAGGGGAGAATGGGCACACCGGGGCCTCCAGTCACTGCCAACAAACTCCAGACACATGTGCCACCATGTGCATTTGGCTTATATGGGTCCTGGGGAATTGAACCTGGGTCCATAGACTTCATAGGCAAGTACCTTAACTGCTAAGCCATTTCTCCAGCCTTCTTTCCTTTATTTTTTTGAGGAAAATTCTCATGTAGCTCAGGCTGTCCTCAAATTAACTGTGTAATGGAGGATGAACTTGAACTTCTGAGTCCCCTGCCTCTACCTCCAAGCACTGAGATTATAGGTATGGGCCACTGCTCAGTTAATGCCATATTGAGGATGGAACCTAAGGTCTTATGTATGCTTGGCAGGCACTCTACTAACTGAGCTACATTCTAGCCCTGTATAATATTAATTTTGCTACATGAAAGCCTACTATCCTTTCTATAAATACATAGTTGATGCACTATAAGACTGATAATATGTCCTGTTATTTGGTAAACATGGTCATGTCTGAAATAATAATTAAAAAAAATACTTGAGAACTAAGAAGAACCATGGAAAAGAAAAGGATAATGCAAACTGAAGTTGAAAAGTACAAGGATACTTTCCCTGACCCTAATCTGATTCGATCCCATACTTCACATATTTAGATTCCTGAAGCCTTCCACCATTTCCCTCCTTATTAGCCCTGCTTACCACAAAGAATCCCACTATACAGCCCAGGCGTGTCCCTGTTAACAGCCCAGACAGGCCTCGAACTCACGATCCTCCTGCATCAGCTTTCCGAGGACTTCCATTATAGGTGTGTGTGCCACTGTGCCTGGCTCACTGTTTTTCTTTGATTGTTGCGCTGGTGAATTTCTTATTGCTAGAACCATGATACCTGATAAAAATCAGTTTAAGTGGGGAAGGGTTTAGTTCAGCTCACAGTTCTGCATTACAGTTAATCACGGCGGGAAAGCGTGGTGGTGGAGCCTGAGGCAGCCCACAGGGAGGAAGCCGAATGCTGCTCGGCCAGCTCTCACTTGGTCCTCAGCTCCTGAACTGATGTGGGCTTCAATTGAAGTGGGCCTTCCAGCCTTAACAAACACAATCAGGATAATACCTCACAGATATACAGACATGCATAGAGGCCAACCTAATCTACATAATCTTTCACAGGTGGCTCTAGGTCCTGTCATGTTGACAATCGTTATAAATGATCACAATGGCCATATTGTTTGAAATTTTCTTTGAGTTGATTTTCTGTTAGGTACAAATTAACCTCCTCTGTCTTGTTTAGTAACTTTTAAGAGAATCTAGAGAATCAGATTTAAAAGAAAAACAGCCAAGAAAGCAGTAGGGTAATTGAAATTAATTTGTAAGGATGTAGACACATATGTGCTTGTTCTTCTTGGAGTTCTCTTCACCCATGAACTGCCAGCTTGATTCTTGTAACTCTCATACCTTGTGGTATTCTATTATATGAGAGCAATCATGTATTAAGCAGGGAAATAATAGGGCTGGAGAGTTGGCTTAGTGGTTAAGGCACTTGCCTGTGAAGCCTAAGAGCTCATGTTCTAATCTCTAGGACGCATGTAAGCCAGATAAACAGTGACGCAAGTGCGCAAGGTTGCACATGCACACAAGGGGTTGCATGAGTCTGGAGTTTGTTTGCAGTGGCTGAAGGCCTTGGTGTGCCCGTTCTCTCCCTTCCTGCCTCCCTCCCTCCTTCCCTTCTTCCTTCTGTCTCTCTGGCTTGCGCTCTCTCTCTCTCTCTCTCTCTCATAAATAAATATAAATTAAGAAAGAGAGATGGTTCAATGGTTAGGGGCACTTGCTTCCACAGCCTACAGGCCCAGATTTGATTCCTCAGCACCCACATAAGACTAGATGTTCTCAGTAAGATACCCCGGTACACCTGTATACATGCTTAATATGCTCAAGCATGCATGTTGTGATAGCTCAGTGGTTAAATTTTTTTGTATTTTTTTTATTTGTAAGGAGAGAAAGAGGGGGGGGAGGGAGGGAGTGAGGGTATGTGTGAGTGTGTGTGTATGTATGGGCAAGCCAGGGCCTCTAGCCACTGCAAACAAACTCTAGATGCATGTGCCACTTTGTGCATCAAGCTTTACATGGGTATTGGGGAATTAAACCTGGGTTGTTAGGTTTTGTAGGCAAGTGATTAACTACTGCGCTATCTCTCCAGCTCCTCAGTGGTTAAAATTTTTAAAAATGGAAATCTCTCTCTCATACACATGCACACACACACACATACACCCACCCACCCAAATTCGGAGGCCACTGGTATAGTGCACTGATTGACTCCAACATTATCTCTGTCTCTGGGAAATGAATTGTGATATATTAATCTTGGTTTTTGGATATATTTACTGCAAACAAGAGATGGTGAACATTTTCTTTCTTGGAATCTCCATTCTACTATTCACCCCGTTAACTAACCAGTCATTGAGAGAGGTGAATTATCAGAAAAGCACTTTAGTGGTATTTATCCACAGCTACTGAATTGGGTGCTTTGACTGAATTACAGCATCAATTTCACTAAGGTCGTAAATTGACTAAGCTCTGATTGAAAAGGTTCTTTGGAGAGTATTATAGAGGACTGTAGTGATATTGTAGGAAAGTATGGATTTTGCACATTAGGCACGTTTCTGTTTATTTCAGGTGAATGTCACTGATATAGACATAAGACCAAACACTACCATCTTTACAAAACCTCTCACAAAATGTAGGTATTTGGGGGGGTTGGGGCTGGAGAGATGGTTTTGCAGTTAAGGCACTTGCCTGGGAAGCCTAAGGCCCCAGGTTTGACTCCCCAGAACCCATGTAAGCTAGACGCACAGGTGACGCATGTGCACAAGATGGTACATACATCTGGAGTTCGATTGCAGTGGCTAGAGGCCCTGGTGCACCAATTCTCTCTCACTCTCCTTCTCTCTCTCTCTCTCTCTCTCTCTCTCTCACACACACACACACACACTCTCTCTCTCTCTCTCTCTCTCTCTCTCTCTCTCTCTCACACACACACACACTCTCTCTCTCTTTCTTTCTCATAAAAATATAGCTGTTTTAACAACCATGTATTATAATAGGACACTTCCAATATTAGTTCCTAAAGGTTAACTGTCAATGTTTAGGTCCTCCATAGCAAGTTTAAAATGGTTTAGAATTAGTATTGTTTTTATAGTAAGATGTATATTTAAGACAGCCCTTCTGAACTTTCTCTGTGAAATCTCTAAAAGCCCAAAGAGTTGTAAGATTGAATCTAAGATTTTTGTGTTACTGATGAGGAAGTGGGAGCCAAAAGAGAATATTCAGCCTGTGTCCAGTGTGATCTCTATTTTCCAAAAGGAATTTCCATTGAACTAAGACCTGACATTCTTGATCTCTTCTTTGGCTGTGAGAGGCCCAGGCATGTCACTCCATATTGTACCTTTGTCCTGTGTGACTATTCTTTTTATGCCCAATCAGTGTGGGCTCGTACTTGAGGAGAAAAATAAGGAGGCATATTAGAAATGTGTACTAATATAGATAAATTCCCCCCCCCCTTTTGTATCTAATAGTTTACTGTAATGTGGGAGATGGAGAAGGGGGCAGAAAGAGAGCAGGGGCTCAAGCACCAAATGTAGATAAATTTCATAAAATCAAATAAGATTGATGATCAGCCCTGCTTAATTCAGAACAAAGGAAGGGAATCTAATTTTTCTATTTCTCCACACTTCGTTTGCCATAATGAAAACAGCATTTTCCTTTGAATCATTTCCAATGAAATGATTTCCAATATTGCTGTCTTTGTGACATTTGGACAATTAGAATGCATTTCCTAAGCCTTCTGGAAATGCTGCCATGCTTTTTCTTGTTTTCATTTTTTTCTTTCCAGTGGTCCTCTCTGCTTGTTGCCTAGGCAACCACTATTGGGTTGAAGTCTGTTTGCTTGGGTTGTCAGAGTGGCAGAGTGATGGGTAAAGTTGCCTCACTTTCCTAGTGGAAAAGTGCTGCTTAAATATTTCAAATGTTTTTCTCCCTTCAATATTAAAGTGCTTTATCTCTCCAATTAAAAAGCAGTCAAGCATTTGTTTGGCTTTCTTAAAATACTCAATAGAGGATTATTATATTCCTTGATTATATTTGGAATTTCATTTTGTGTACAGATTTGCAATGGATATATACCCTCTATATTATCACAGTGATCTAATGCCAAATATATCATTTAAATGAAAAAGGTGCTGGAGAGATGACTCAGTGGTTAAAGTGTTTGCCTGCAAAGCCTACAGACCCAGGTTTGATTCCCCAGTACCCACATAAGCCAGATGCATAAGGTGGCACATGTTTGTTTGCAGTGGCTAGAGATCCTGGCATGCCCATTCTCCCTTTCTGTTCCCCCTCAAATAAACAAATAAAAATTCAATTAAATTTTTTTTTTTTACTTCCATGGGGAGTCTAGATATGTACTATGATACCTCCAGATGCAAATATAAATACAATATTTTATAAAAGCTGTGAGATAACTATAAAATGCAGGTTTTTCTGCCCTATATTGGATAAGTAGAAAATTTTCCTGTATATAAAACTTTCTAGGGCTGGAGAGATGGCTTAGCAATTAAAGTGCTTGCCTGTGAAGCCAAAGGACCCAGGTTCAATTCCCCAGGACCCACATAAGCCACGTGCATAAGGTGATGCATGTGTCTGGAGTTCATTTTCAGTAGCTGAAGGCCCTGGTGTGCCAATTCCCTTCGTCCCTCTCTCCCTCCCTCTCCCTAACAGATAAAATAAAATAAAAAGTTTCAAAAACAAACTTTCTAACTTGAATTCGAAAGAAACAATGGAGCTGCTTGTGGTCTTGTCCTTTCTGAGTGATGAAAGTGGTGAAACTGAGTGTCACATTGCAATTGTTGAGCCCTTTGGAATGGCTAAGTTCAGTGGCCTACAAAATTACTTGATACTTAAAACACTTCAGAAAGATGTGTGCCTCAGCAGTACAGGAACCACTGGCCCTATGTTCCCGTTGGTTTCTCTCTCTCTCTCCTTTTTTCTCGAGGCAGAGTCTTGCTGTAGCCCAGGCTGACCTGGAATTCACTATGTAGTCTCAGGGTGGCCTCTAACTCATGGTGATCCTCCTACCTCTGCCTCCCGAGTGCTGGGATTAAAGGGGTGCACCACCAGGCCTAGCTCCTGTTGTGTTTTGAAACAAGGACCTGAGCAGTGTGCTGGACCGCAGTGAGTCCCTGCCTCTGTGTTGGTGAGGGGGATTACACCCTGTGAGTTGGTGGAGATACAGATCTGGGATCTAGCCTGACCTTCCAAATGAGAACCTTTATTCTGACTCAGAGTCACAGGCCTAGCCTTCAGTATGGGACAGACCAGAATAGTGGGTCTTCCTCTTGGCTGTTTGCCAAGTTACCTAGAGAGCTTGTGGAAACTGCCTGGGCTCTTGCACACTGGAGCTCTAGTGTTTTTGCATGGTGCTCTGGAACCATCATGTCCTGCCACATTCTCAGCTCACTTTCAGGACCAGTGAATATTTAGGACTGTTGATGTCCTTCAAAGAATATACACAGAAGTGTGCGTTTTCTATGGGGTCATCTTAAGTGTTGGCCTGGATTTCTATGTCTAGCTAATTTGAGGTCAGATTGAAGTGGGTACATAAAGGAGCGCCTTTCCTTGAAATTATTCTTTTGGTACAAATAATCCTATTTTTCAAGATTATAGGGACATGTGTGAGCATATAGAAAATGGGCTTCTAACATACTCCTGTTTATCCAGGTAGTACCCATGAAAACCTGAAATATGAGGCATTTGCACACAAGCCCACACAGATGGACACATAGGGCAGGCCCCTTTCCTTCAGTGTATCATTCCCCTCCTTCACACAATCACATAATAAATTACGAGAGCCAGGACTGCCGTGTGTTCCAGCTGTATCTGAAGGGAACTTGTTTCATTCTTAGTTTTCCCCGTGACATTTCTTTTTGTGTCTGAAATACATGCAGAGATTCAAGCCACAGCCAGATCACTGGTTGAGGGACAGTGGCTGTCCTTCCTGCTCTGTGTGCACAGCTGCTCTGTGATGAGGATGGTGGCCACCGGTGACAGGTGTGAACAAGGCTCTAAGCTCCTTGTGCTTCTGATTCGACCCTTATTAGATGGAAACACATCTTCCATGGCTTGACCACCTAGGTGTGAATTTGTGTCTGGCAGTCACTGATGGAATAACGCTAACAGGGATTTCTTATTTTTGTAATGCCAAGTTTCCCGACTTGTGAAGTGGGAATAATTACTAATGTGTGTCCCTAGCCTTGTTTCAGTAACTTACCAGTTGGTGTGTTAAAAGTTCCTCACACATATATGACCATAGTAAGTGCTCAGCAAATGTCACTGATCACATGCTTAGTAGTCTATTACAGATGATTGGGATGTATTAACATGTCCATTACTCTTCCTGTAAGGAGAAGAATGACTGGATTAGATTAGCAATGAAAGATACCTGCACACTGAAGGTGACAGAAACAGATACAGCCATATGTTTCAGAACCATGAAGTCTTATTCCCTCTTGTGCTGCTTGGTCCCAAATGACTTTATTACTAGCCACTGTGTATAGGAATTAATTTGAAACTGTAGCATGCAGTATAAGAAAATGGGTAATGCAGTGTGTCTTGCTGTCCGAATATGGAACAGCTTTTTTCCACAACCCAGCAGCTCGAACCTTTACTTTTACATTTGCTTTTCTTCAAACACTGACATAGTCTATACTGGGATGTTTGCTGTCTCTCCTCACCTGGATCTGAAATGCTCAGGTACTGTTCACAGAGGAGTGCCTGGACACTTAGTGGGAACTCAAGAGATAATCATCTTGAACAAATGACCTCACTTGCAAAGCTTCTGTAATTAAGATTCATTTTTCAAGAGGATTTATGGCCAAAGCAGTGTGTAGAGACTTGGTGTGGCTCAGTGGAAGAGAACTTGCCTAGCATGCAAGAGGCCCTGGCTTCCATCCCTGTCACTATGAATGTTCCAATAACAATAAGAAATTTGGAGGCAGGTAGACACTTGGACCCTATTAAGAAGATGTTCACCTCTGTGAAGTAGGTGATAAGCCATGCACTGGGGATTGAGGACATGGCTCAGTGGCTAAAGTGCTTGCTGCAATAATATTATGACTGGAGTTTGGATCTTCAGCACCCACATAAATGCCAGGTGGACATGGTGAGTCACCTGTGATACCATCACCCAGGAAGTAGAGACATGATCTCCAGGGCAAACTGGTTAGAAAGACTAGTTGAATTGGCAAGCTGTGAGTTCGAGCAAGAGGAAGACACCTGGCGCCATCCTCTGGCCTCCCCCACCCCCCACAGGCAACATGCTAATAGAGCACTTAGGAATTCAGCTGAATTCATGAAAAAGTCCAGTGTGGATTCTTTACCAGAAAAACCAGCTAAAGCAAAACTCAGTAGTCCCCAGGCAAGATGAAAATACATGTTTATACAATATTGCAGAATGAAGGTTAGAATAATAATGGAAAGGAAAATAATGTTTCTCAAGAGTTAACTTGGCAGTTACCAAAGTCCTTGAATCTCTAATAAAGTAATGGAAGATGAATGTCCAAGGAGAGCACTGAACCCTTACAGATTATCTTCAGTGCGATCAATAGTCAACAGCAATTTTTGAGAGACAAATTACTTGTCAGATGGAATTGATAATTTTCAAATTCGATTACATGATTGTTGGACTGGACTGACAAAGTGGAAGTGATCTGAGGTTTGATGCAGATATTCATGTAAGAGAGTGAGCTTAGGCTTGCTGTACTCTCACATTCCCACGGGGTACCCGGCACACACAAATGGCAGCAGTACAGAGTTAATAGTAAAAATAAATAAATAAAATGAAAAATGAAACTTTGGGATTTCTAGCCATAGGGCTTATTATCAGTATTTGATGTAGCAATTCATTTCTAAGCAGAAAATCCACCCCCCTTGTCCCTTTGGGCTGTCCAATATCTGTAATTGTTTCTTCTTTGCTAAAGAGATTGCCCTTGTGATATTTGAGTCTGTCATTGTGAAAAAGATGGACATAGTTATGTCACATGTATCCATCTGTTTTATTTATAAAGCAACACATTCACACACATCTTCAAGTTTTATTTTATTTTCTGCACTAGAGATAAAAATTAATAAGGTAGACAGACGAGAGAGTACCAGTTCTAACCAGTGAAATTAGAACTTACCTATGGGAGCCTGTTACAGAGGGTGCTGCCCCTGGATAGTTTCTTAGAAGTGGGGAGGGTGGCTGGGAGCTATAACCTTGAGTTGTTCCAAGACCTTCTAGCTATATCTAGGCAAAGAACACAGGTATGTTCAGATGGTAGTAGAGACCAGGGCTCTATCTAATGGTGCTGGGACTCAACCAGGCCAAGCCATGACATCTGATTGATTGGTAGTACTGAGAGATACCACATGTGCTTCTAGAAGGACAGATGCATTGGAGACAGCCATGCTTGGAAGGAGAGAATAAAGCAAGCTGAAGAGTGCCAAGAGTCCTTGGCCCTCTGTAAGAAGTTGTCATCACAAAAATCCTGTGCTCACCTCAAAGACAAGATATTTCATTCTGGGGCAACATATGAATGCCTATGGTTAGGGAATACAGATTCAGGTTACCTCAGATTCTGTGTTTCCATGTGGTAAGTTTCATAACGTTTTTATAGTAGCAGAACAAAAGAAAGTCATAAATCAAAATGCCATCTCCCTTGTACCCCCCCACCAACCCTTTTCAAATACACGGGTGGGAACATCAGGTAGGTGAGTGCAGCAGAGCAGGGACGTCCACTACACGCCCGAGATGCTATGTGATGACATCCTTAGCATTGGAGTGGAGGCTGGCGGTCTGTGAATACATCCCCAAGGGTTTCATCTCATAGCCACAAGGATGTCAGGTCAGGCACAGAGGTGGACAGTGGGTGGCTATTAAGGTGGCTCAAGATAGCCCATATGATTTGGCTCTGAGTTGGCCACACTCCTTTTCTCTGTAGTCATGACATTCTCACCTCTCAGCCTTGTTGCGTTCTATAAGACAGGTTTGAATTTTTTTTTTTCCCCTGGGAATGTCAGTTCACAAAGTTCAATTTTTAAAATATCTGTACATTATTTTTAAAGCATGTCATATCCCTGCTGCTTGGTTTCCATGGGTGGTGCTCAGGGCAGTAACTCCTTTGTTCCTGAGTCACTAAAAAGTGCGACTTCAGGGCCTATCTGTGTAAGACGTGTGAGATCAGACTACTCTGTTCCCTTGTTGTTTGTGTGCATCGAGTCTCTGGCTCAGAAGACCCTGGACTGCTCCTCCATGAATGCTTCCTTACTTCCTCATGAAGCCTCACTTGTGTTCGTACTGCATTCCTGTACTTCCTTCACTGTTCCAGGACTGTGCATTCCCACACTGTGCTCACACTGCATTCCTGCACTTCCTTCACTGTTCCAGGACTGTGCATTCCCACAATGTGCTCACACTGCATTCCTGCACTTCCTTCACTGTTCCAGGACTGTGCATTCCCACACTGTGCTCACGCTGCATTCCTGCACTTCCTTCACTGTTCCAGGACTGTGCATTCCCACACTGTGCTCACACTGCATTCCTGCACTTCCTTCACTGTCCCAGGACTGTGCATTCCCACACTGTGCTCACACTGCATTCCTGCACTTCCTTCACTGTTCCAGGACTGTGCATTCCCACACTGTGCTCACACTGCATTCCTGCACTTCCTGCACTGTTCCAGGACTGTGTATTCCCACACTGTGCTCACACTGCATTCCTGCACTTCCTTCACTGTCCCAGGACTGTGCATTCCCACACTGTGCTCACACTGCATTCCTGCACTTCCTGCACTGTTCCAGGACTGTGTATTCCCACACTGTGCTCACACTGCATTCCTGCACTTCCTTCACTGTCCCAGGACTGTGTATTCCCACACTGTGCTCACACTGCATTCCTGCACTTCCTGCACTGTTCCAGGACTGTGTATTCCCACACTGTGCTCACGCTGCATTCCTGCACTTCCTTCACTGTCCCAGGACTGTGCATTCCCACACTGTGCTCACGCTGCATTCCTGCACTTCCTGCACTGTTCCAGGACTGTGTATTCCCACACTGTGCTCACACTGCATTCCTGCACTTCCTTCACTGCTCCAGGACTGTGCATTCCCACACTGTGCTCACACTGCATTCCTGCACTTCCTTCACTGTCCCAGGACTGTGCATTCCCACACTGTGCTCACACTGCATTCCTGCACTTCCTTCACTGCTCCAGGACTGTGCATTCCCACACTGTGCTCACACTGCATTCCTGCACTTCCTTCACTGTTCCAGGACTGTGCATTCCCACACTGTGCTCACACTGCATTCCTGCACTTCCTTCACTGCTCCAGGACTGTGCAATCCCCACACTGTGCTCACACTGCATTCCTGCACTTCCTTCACTGTTCCAGGACTGTGCAATCCCCACACTGTGCTCACACTGCATTCCTGTACTTCCTTCACTGTTCCAGGACTGTGCATTCCCACACTGTGCTCACACTGCATTCCTGCACTTCCTTCACTGCTCCAGGACTGTGCAATCCCCACACTGTGCTCACACTGCATTCCTGCACTTCCTTCACTGCTCCAGGACTGTGCATTCCCACACTGTGCTCACACTGCATTCCTTCACTGCTCCAGGACTGTGCATTCCCACACTGTGCTCACACTGCATTCCTGCACTTCCTTCACTGTTCCAGGACTGTGCATTCCCACACTGTGCTCACACTGCATTCCTGCACTTCCTGCACTGTTCCAGGACTGTGCATTCCCACACTGTGCTCACACTGCATTCCTGTACTTCCTTCACTGTTCCAGGACTGTGCATTCCCACACTGTGCTCACACTGCATTCCTGCACTTCCTTCACTGCTCCAGGACTGTGCAATCCCCACACTGTGCTCACACTGCATTCCTGCACTTCCTTCACTGCTCCAGGACTGTGCATTCCCACACTGTGCTCACACTGCATTCCTGCACTTCCTTCACTGCTCCAGGACTGTGCAATGCCCACACTGTGCTCACACTGCATTCCTGCACTTCCTTCACTGCTCCAGGACTGTGCATTCCCACACTGTGCTCACACTGCATTCCTGCACTTCCTTCACTGTTCCAGGACTGTGCATTCCCACACTGTGCTCACACTGCATTCCTGCACTTCCTTCACTGCTCCAGGACTGTGCATCCCCACACTGTGCTCACACTGCATTCCTGCACCTCCTTCACTGCTCCAGGACTGTGCATTCCCACACTGTGCTCACACTGCATTCCTGCACTTCCTTCACTGCTCCAGGACTGTGCATTCCCACACTGTGCTCACACTGCATTCCTGCACTTCCTTCACTGCTCCAGGACTGTGCATTCCCACACTGTGCTCACGCTGCATTCCTGCACTTCCTTCACTGCTCCAGGACTGTGCATTCCCACACTGTGCTCACACTCCATTCCTGCACTTCCTTCACTGTTCCAGGACTGTGCATTCCCACACTGTGCTCACACTGCATTCCTGCACTTCCTTCACTGCTCCAGGACTGTGCATTCCCACACTGTGCTCACACTGCATTCCTGCACTTCCTTCACTCTCCTAGGACTGTGCATTCCCACACTGTGCTCACACTGCATTCCTGCACTTCCTTCACTGCTCCAGGACTGTGCATTCCCACACTGTGCTCACACTGCATTCCTGCACTTCCTGCACTGTTCCAGGACTGTGCATTCCCACACTGTGCTCACACTGTATTCCTGCATGTCCTTCACTGTCCTAGGACTGTGCATTCCCACACTGTGCTCACACTGCATTCCTGCACTTCCTTCACTGTTCCAGGACTGTGCATTCCCACACTGTGCTCACACTGCATTCCTGCACTTCCTTCACTGCTCCAGGACTGTGCATTCCCACACTGTGCTCACACTGCATTCCTGCACTTCCTTCACTGTTCCAGGACTGTGCATTCCCACACTGTGCTCACACTGCATTCCTGCACTTCCTGCACTGTTCCAGGACTGTGCATTCCCACACTGTGCTCACACTGCATTCCTGTACTTCCTTCACTGTTCCAGGACTGTGCATTCCCACACTGTGCTCACACTGCATTCCTGCACTTCCTTCACTGCTCCAGGACTGTGCAATCCCCACACTGTGCTCACACTGCATTCCTGCACTTCCTTCACTGCTCCAGGACTGTGCATTCCCACACTGTGCTCACACTGCATTCCTGCACTTCCTTCACTGCTCCAGGACTGTGCAATGCCCACACTGTGCTCACACTGCATTCCTGCACTTCCTTCACTGCTCCAGGACTGTGCATTCCCACACTGTGCTCACACTGCATTCCTGCACTTCCTTCACTGTTCCAGGACTGTGCATTCCCACACTGTGCTCACACTGCATTCCTGCACTTCCTTCACTGCTCCAGGACTGTGCATCCCCACACTGTGCTCACACTGCATTCCTGCACCTCCTTCACTGTTCCAGGACTGTGCATTCCCACACTGTGCTCACACTGCATTCCTGCACTTCCTTCACTGCTCCAGGACTGTGCATTCCCACACTGTGCTCACGCTGCATTCCTGCACTTCCTTCACTGCTCCAGGACTGTGCATTCCCACACTGTGCTCACGCTGCATTCCTGCACTTCCTTCACTGCTCCAGGACTGTGCATTCCCACACTGTGCTCACACTCCATTCCTGCACTTCCTTCACTGTTCCAGGACTGTGCATTCCCACACTGTGCTCACACTGCATTCCTGCACTTCCTTCACTGCTCCAGGACTGTGCATTCCCACACTGTGCTCACACTGCATTCCTGCACTTCCTTCACTCTCCTAGGACTGTGCATTCCCACACTGTGCTCACACTGCATTCCTGCACTTCCTTCACTGCTCCAGGACTGTGCATTCCCACACTGTGCTCACACTGCATTCCTGCACTTCCTTCACTGTTCCAGGACTGTGCATTCCCACACTGTGCTCACACTGCATTCCTGCACTTCTTTCACTGTCTCAGGACTGTGCATTCCTACTCTTCCTTCTTCCCCATCCTACTGGCCCAGGCATCACTGTCACCACAGCACACAAACCAAAAACTGTCTTATTATCTTGTCACCTGTTCTGCATATGCTGGCTTAGGTCACATCTCTGGGGACACAGCAAAAGGTACAGCTTTGTTCTCTAGTGGCTGGTTCCTAACAGGATGCTGAATCTGTGCTTTGAGCACATTGTGGTCCAGCCTTGATGAAGGCAGTCTGAAGGAGCTCAGGGGAGAGGGAGCTCAGGAGGGAGGATAATGGGTGACACAGAGCTGTCGGTTCTCTCATGCAGTCTTTCTGATGCCCTGCCTCCCTTCACTGTTTTCAGGTTCTGTACTACTTTTGCAGATCATGACACCCTGTGAAGGTGGCCATCTGGCTCCCTCTCTATTGTATGGAAGATACTGGGAGTACTGGGACCAGGTCTGGGCTATACATCATGAAAAAATGTGCAGACATGCACTTCAGAAATGCCACATGTCTGGTGCTCTTGTTAAAACACCTGTGGTAGTTGATGATTAGGAGGAAGCAGGATGATAACAGGCTGCTTTCAGAGATCACCTGTGGGAATGGGGGTTCTGGAGGGAGGGTGGGGAGAACTAAGCCACTGTGGCACATAGCATAAGAGTTATTGTTCCATTACCGAGGTAGGCACAATGGAGTCTTGTAGTCTGTGAAATCCCATATTTGCAGTTTGCTTACTTGCTTAAGTGTATTTGTAATTCCAGAGTCAACACTTGGGGGCTTCACTGGCCTTCCTGGGTACACAGAGACTGACAGCTGGAGTCACCCAGTGTTCACTTCCCAGTTGAGCAGAGTGACACTGTGCCTGTCCATTCTGGTTCTCATATTGTGAGCAGAGGCCTTTTCCTGGCCTTCACTTTTCTGTGCCTTCTGCAGGTGACCTTGCTGGCACAATGACCCCTTTTCCACTTCCAGAATCTCCAAGTGGTGCCCAGGGATTCTAAGACAGTCTGTGGTCAGCTAGCGGAAATGCATGCACTTTTACATAAGCCTATTCAGGCACAAGCTTTAGCCCTGTTGGCTGAGATGTCACAATTAATGACAGCAGTGTCTGTTATTGTGTCTTAAACAGAATCACATGTAAAACATGACTGTCTGGATTGATTGACAGCAATGCAATGTTCTACCTAGCCCTCTAATTCTCACTAAAACAGTGGTTTTGGATTTGCTGAATGAGTATCCAAATAACTTCAGGGAATGTAAATGCTGAGTTTAAAGAGAACCAGCAGTATTCATTTCACAGATACTATCGTGGGCACTGAGGAGCAGACAGCGAGGTGGACACATATGTGTCCTCATGACTTATCCCTGTGGCCAAGGGCCTCCTGCGTGGACGTAGACAAACAGCACATCTAGCACTGGGCGCACATCCATGAGTAACAGCAGCATTACCCACAATAGTTTCGTGGGAGCCTCCTTTGTTTTAGTGTTTTGTATTTTTGTTGTTGTTGCCAAATGTGTCGTTCATTTTTCAGAAAAATACTGTGGTAAACTTTGGTCTGAGCACTGCTCCCAAGCACCTTTTTCCCTCTCTTTCTTTTTCCTTCTATTTTCACTTCTCAGCTTAAAGTGTGATATTCTCACTTTTAATCTTCTCATTGCTCATGAAGTTTTTTTTTTTAAAAATTTTCTGTAATGATAAAAATGAGCCTAACAGAAAAGCTCTAGAACCCACTCTTCAAAGGGTTTGTTCCACCTACCTGGGATTAGCTTCACCTGGGCTTCGCAGCCTATTTTAGACTCTCATCACTGCCTCCTTTCAGCAACATTTGTTTTTAACCTGTACAGAGCTGGTTACCCCACAGGAGCCTCTCTAGAGTTTTGTTTTTCCCCTCCTCTCCCCTCCCCTCCCCCCTTCCCCTATCTCCTCACCCCTCGCCCCCTCGCCCCTCTCCCCCTCCCTTCCCCTCCTCTTTCTTTAAAAATAGTTTTGCTTGTTTATTTGTAAGGGGGGGGGGGAGAGAGAGAGAGAGAGAGAGAGAGAGAGAGAGAGGGAGAGGGAGAGGGTGGGAGGGAGATGAGAATGGACATACCAGGGCCTCCAGCTGCTGCAAACAAACTCCAGATGCATGTGCCTCTTTGTGCATCTGGATTTATATAGGCACTGGGGAATGGAATCCAGGTCATTAGGCTTTGTAGGCAAGCATCTTAGCCGCTGAGCCATTTCTCCAGCCTTGGAGTATTTCTTTTACATGGATTCCGTGGCATGTCCTCTGAGGCTGGAAACTTGCTGTAGTCTGAGAGTTCAAGATCTGCTTTTGCAACCTGCCCTTTTTTTAACTAATTTGCTAATCAGCCAACTAACCAGGCAAACAAATAAACCAAATTGTTGTTCCTTTCTTTTGAATTCTCAGAGTGGAATTCAATTGTAGTGATTTACTTTTTTTTTTATTTTTTTACAGTTAATCACTCAGCCAGTTGGTCCATACTCATTATTAAAAATCTAGGATAGGGCTGGAGAGATGGATGGCTCAGTGATTAAGGCATTTGCCTGCAAAGCCTAATGACCGGGGTTTGGTTCCCTAGTATCCACGTAAAGCCATATGTACAAAGGAGCACATGCATCTAAAGTTCCTTTGCAGTGGCTGGAGGCCCTGGCATGCCTACTCTCCCAGTATCTCTTTTCTCTATCCCTCACTGCTTGCTAATAAATAAATAAACTTTTTAAAAAAAAATCTAGGATAGAGCTGGAGAGATGGCTCAGCCAAGATGCTTGCTTGCAAAACCTGCTGGCATGGATTCATTTCCCCAGTACCTACATAACCAGATGCACAAAGTGGTGCATGGCTATGGGGTGTGGAGGGGGGGGGATCATTAACATGTCATGTTACCTCTCTTTTCCTCCTTATATTTATTTAAGATTCAATGGAATTGTTGCAAACAACATTTTAGATGTAGAAATATGTTTTAAACTTCACAAGAATTCACCTTGAGTCAGCTGCAAATGGAATGGAAAAAAAGTGGGCATCTTGTTGATTGATAGATATGTCTGCAAATTTGCACCAGACAGGGAGTCAATGAAGAAGGACCCTGGATGCCCAGGGATCACCCTGAAACAGTGTCATATTTGACCCAGCCTATGGGTGTCAGTGCACCCATCTGTGAAATGTGATGTTTCACTTTGTCTCCAAACCACACCCCAACCTCACCACTTCACGTTTACTGCTTGTCCAGAATAGCAGTTGATAGAGTGCTAAAACTCATTTTATGTGTCATCCGGTGCGTGTTCCACTTCCTTCCTGCCCAGCTTTCCATAGATTCCTCCCAAAGATTTGGCTTCAGACAGTGAAGTATTATTGATTGGTACTTAATGGGGCAAATGTATTGAAGACCAGGTTTACAACACTTACACACTTATACCATTTTTTTAAAAGTCTCTATGGTGTACGTATGTTGCTAGCTTTGTTCTCCTCACGGTGACCTGCGTCACCAGAAAGTAAGTGACGGCTCTGGAGCTGAGGGAGATGGGCTGCACTGTCCACAAGGAACAATTAACACCGTTGCATCCTAAGTTCTAGTAGAACCCATGTGGCTGCTTATTATTTTTCCATTTGATGAAATATGTGGGCAGTTTATGTCTGTTCTTTCGGAAAAGGTTTATTCATTGCCTCCAATGGTTAAATAATATAAGAATCAACTGAAGAGGCAAAGAGGAGAAGCCCTGGGCAAGGAGAGGAGGAGGGGTGGAAAGGAAGTGTAACAGTTACAACGCATGTGTCTGCTTTTTAGCATTTGCTCTAATTCGTTATTATTTTACTTTTTCTTCCACTTATTTAAGAAGCATGCTACCTAGAGACAAATCAATAATTACAGTGCATCCGTGCTACAGAGAACTGTGCATCTTGTGATGGGAGTTTATTGCTGTTTTATCCTCTCTTCAAAGCATCCCAGACTTCAAACAGCCTACTCCGCTGTCCCAGCCCAGCGACATTGCACCGGTCCCTCTGAGCTGCGTCCAAACAGCTTAATTATTCAAGATGCCCATCTTTGAATTTTCTTTTTTATGTTTTAGAGGAGAGACTTTGAACATCTATATATTAAATAAATCAGAAGATTACTTGCTTGGAATGTTTTATTATCATCATTTTAAATCCTTCTGTTTTCTTAAATTGGGGCTGAGGAATTTCAATAATAAAATGACCGAATTACCACAGACAAGAGGCTGCTTATCTCTAATGGCTATAGTGAACACAAAAAGATAGGCCATGGCCCTTAGAATCAGCAAATCATAGACCTTATATTTGAGGCCAAAGGCATTCTTTTCTTTTGTTCCTGTTTGTGCACGTGTGTGCATGTATAAATAGTTGGTATCTCCAGCAGACATCCTCCATATTATTATTATTATTATTATTATTATTATTATTTTCTTTTTGAGGCAGGCTGTCTCACTAAACCTGATTTAGGCAGACTTGCTAGCCAGCAAGCCCCAGAGATCCTTGAACCTGTGTGGAGGAATCTGATCATGGCACCTGTGATTGCCTCCGAATGTTAGTTTGCTCTTTTGGCCGTGTTCAATTTTCTTCATATAAAGTTTGGTGTGTAGTTCTGGTTGGGGGTGAAGTCACATTTTCAGTACTCAGGTGGGCTTTCCAACTACTACTGTGTTTCTGAGACCCTGGGAGGTGGATCAGTGTGCTTGAATCACAAGTCAAGGTCTGCATTTCTTAGCCTGTGGCCTGTGGATCTTTAGTCACCTCAGGAAGACCACAAGGGCTGCTCATCTTCACTATCACTATGACCCATCCTGATGTCTGGATACATACAACCATGGAGGAAGGCGTGGGGCTCCTATCTGGAGGCCCTTGGCTGCATTCGCAGCCCCAAATGTGTAGAACCTAAAATCTATGCTCTTGATGGCTGACCCCTGCATCTCCTGTGCCCAGGCCCTAAGAAGTAGTGGGTTGACCACTTGGAAGAAATCATGACTGTAACACCATTGCTTTCTTCTGTGTTCAGTTGAAAAACAGCCAAACTCCTCCACTCTCCTTGAGAAATCAGCCCAAAGGATTAGTTAAATCTGACCCCCAGCACATGGGTTTGAGCATTTGTAAGGCAAACCAGGAAGCAGGGGAAAGTGCTTCTGCTGTCCTTATAAAACTGTTGGAGGGGCTGCAGGAATGGCTTAGTGGTAAAGGCGTTTCCTTGTAAAGCCAAAGGACCCAGGTTCCATTCCCCAGGACCCATGTTAGCTGGGTGCACAAGGGGGACATGCGTCTGGAGTTTGTTTGCAGTGACTGGAGGCCCTGGCGTGCCCATTCTCTTTCTCTCTTCCTCCCTCCCTTTCTCTGTCAAATAAATAAATATAAATGAAAAAAAAAAAAAAACTTGGACGTTGGACTGCATTCCATGCTGACTTAGGGGCTTCTCATGGAACATTATTTTTCTTTGAAAGGTAGAGAGACAGAAAGACTGTGGTTAAATTAAGAATCAGGTATCTGGTGGAGTTTCCAGGGAGGGAATGATGGAAGTGTGTTGAACAAGTCAAGAGACTGACCATACTTGATGCCAAAGCTAAATGCAGACTCTCTAGTGGAAAGCAGGCTTTGGGCGCTTCCGCCCCGCCTTGGGGCATCTCGATGCGTCCTAACACGGCTCGGGGGAGACTGGCAGAGATGTTAACATACGTGATTTTCTGATATGAAAAAATATGCCAACATTGATAGAACTTAGTAATTAATATTTTCTCATATGACTAATGTCACAGATTTTTTTATGGGTCCATGATTCATTAAAAGTGTGAGACAAGTAAATATCAGTGTAGCAGCAAAGCACATGTTCCTCTCGTAGCGGACCTTTGAGATCTGCTGCTCATCATGTTTTGGTATCAGAGAATCTCTAGCATTATCTTGAAATGCAATAAAAAAAATACATATTTTTTGCTTTTCCAGCCACATGTTTGTCAAGTCTGTTTTTCCTTTGCACTTGATCATGTTGATGCAGAAGCAGTTAGGGCTCTCCAGATGTCTCCTGTTATGCAAAAACAATGGCTCTCTCCCCATTACACATGCTTTTGATTATTTTTTTTTATATATAAAATAGTTGTGGTAAAGTCATGTTCCTTATATAACATGTGGTAATATGTTTATTATTGTTACTTGAAAATGCATGGGTATTGATAAATACTTAACATTTTCTCATTTTCACTTGTTAAGTTGTTAATATCTTCAGCAGCTGTGTGAGGTTCTCAGCTTTTACCATGTGATATGGAACTGCGATCAAAGGTTGAGCACCACTGATATAAGCTTCTTAATTTCTTTTTTCCTCCGAGGTAGGGTTTCACTCTAGCTCAGGCTGACCTGAAACAACATCCTCCTTCCTGTGCCTCCCAAGTGCTGGGATTAAGGCTGTGTGCCACCACGCCCTGCAGCTTCTTTATTTCTCTCTTGCTTTACCATCCTACACTCTCGATAATGCGCCTCCTCCAGCAAGCGTTCCTCCTGTCACCATTTCTGAAATGTACATGCCTGTAGTTAGAATTGCTGTTCATAGTCACTGTACTCGTCCATTTCTCAAAGAGAAATGATACAAAGCATGAAGTGAACATATAGGTCCTCTGAGCATATAACTCTGCTTTGGAGACAACAAAATTCTCCACTTTTAGAAGCAAGACTTCTGTATCCATCAGTAGCAAGAAACGGAATGTGTTTTCTAATATGGTCCTAAATATTAGGAATTATTTTGTGGTTTGTGTAGTGACTGAACCCTGGCTCAGGAGTCTCGAGTCTTGGCTCAGACCTTGTTCTGTGACCACTGTGTGCTCCTCTCTTCGTGCTCTAGCTTACTTATCTGTGAAGTGACACCCATGCTTTTCCATCGTGACTAATGTAGAGACTCAATTAAAAGAAATATTCAAGGCTGGAGAGATGGCTTAGCAGTTAAAGGCACTTGCTTGCAAAGCCCTGTGGCTCTGGTCCAGTTTCCCAGTGCCCTTGTAAAGTCAGATGCACAAAGTGGCATATGCAGCTGGAGTTCATATGCAGTGGCAGGAGGCTCTGATGTGTATATTCTCTCTCTTCCTCGTTTTCTCTTTCCTTGCAAATAAATAAATATTAAAATAATTATTTGGACTCATCTAAGTTAAGCCCCTGTTTGTAATTCAGCATTACTACACAGTATATGTGTAAGCTGTGTATAAGAAAGCCAGATAATTTTCATTCAGTCATATAATCAAGTAGAAGTCAACCATATACTCATCCAAATGGGTACCATCATTGAGAGAGATGATAATGTCTTGGTGAGTCTAAATATGTGGCAGAGTGAACACAGAGCCACATTCTTCCTTTTCTTTTTAAATTGTACTTAATTGGCACATGTGGTTGTCCATGTTCATGGAGTGCAGTGTGCTGTTGCCCTGCGTATGCAGTGTTCTGTGATCTGTGTGTACAGTGTGTCTGTAATTATGTAATGAGCATCTCAAGCTCCTCAGACAGTTTCTCATTTTCATCTGTTAGGAATACTCCTTCCTTTGAGCTATGTTGAAATGCCCAATAAGTGATTAACTGTGGTCACCCTACTGTACTCTAGAACTTACTCCATTTATGTGAGTTTGTATCTGTTCTCTCTTCCAGCCTCCAGGAACACGCTCTTTTCTAACACCAGCTTGTCATGCTTCCCCCCGGGAATGAGATGGTTTGTTTCTGTGCCTGGCTTTATTTAGTCACCATGATGGGGTCTTTGCATGTGAGCCAGCTAATACTACTTGTGTTGCTATGATCACCCCCTTCTCACAGCCTTTTAAAACATCAGAAAACTGGGACTTTTCCAGCTTGAGAATCCAAAGTTGACTTCTTTCACTGAATTCTATTCAAAAATTTCTCAGCAACCTAGTAATCAACTGTAGATCACTTTGCTGAATGGGAGATGGTGCAGTGCACATGAGTGTGAAAGGGGCCCTGGAACTTCTCAGGTGTGCTCATGAGGGAAGTGCCAAGACAAGACTTGGACTGTATGCCTATTACATTTTTTCGATCGATTTCACTAAAATGCTATCATGGTTTGACAGGGAGCCCCACAGGAAGGGCTGCACAACTAAACACCCCCTGGAGGTGCTGTGCCCGCGGCAGTTTCTGCAAAGGTGGCCCTGTGTCTGCATCTCCTCACCCACCTAGCAGATGGTGTCCCTTCATGTTTTGTTTACGGCTGCAGATGTGGAGAGAAAAACTGGTTAATTTTATCTATATCAGACTAATAGATGAACAGTGTTCATGCTTAGTTAGAAATGGGGTCCTGAGTGCTCACATGATTGGAAGCATGCATGCAGTGTACTCTGCAGAGAAGATTCGTAAGCAAGTGCAGTGAGCAGTGTTGCAAGTTCTGTAAAACGATGGCGTTTACTCTGGGGCTGGAGCATACTTTTCTGTAGTGACCTCAGGGCACACAGTATGTATTGTTTGTGGCCCTTGTGTCTGTTCTTGTTCATAGTGTGTGTCTTACACTTGGGGATGTTGGTATACAGGCTTGTTTAATGGCTGAATAACCAGCAACTATAGCATTGATGTGCCTCAATGTAACGTCATTTAATTACTTTAAGTATTTTAGCTTTTCCCTATCCCCATTGGTTATTTTTCTCTGAATCTGGGAATAACTTTATTTTATTCCCAGCAGAGAATTTTCCTTATAACAGGAACACTGCAATTGTAATTAGATTCTTAGATGTGTGCTTTTGTGAACTTCTGAGAGTAGTTCTTTTCATTTTTTAATGATTTTTTTGTGTATGTGTATGCATGCATTTGTGTATATGTTTGTGTGTGGGTGTGTGTGCAAGCAGAGACCAGACAAAGAACTGGGTATCGTTCCTTATACACTGTATACTTTTTTTTGATATAGGATCTTCCATTCGCCTGAAGCTTGCCTGGTAGGGCACATTAGCTAGCCAGAGAATCTCAGGGTTTGGCTTCCCCGGGCATGTGCTGTTACTCACAGCTTTTTTTTGTTTTGTTTTGTTTTTTGTTTTTTCGAGGTAGGGTCTCACTCTAGCTCAGGCTGACCTGGAATTCACTATGGAGTCTCAGTCTATTGAACTCACAGCGATCCTCCTACCTCTGCCTCCCGAGTGCTGGGATTAAAGGTGTGTACCACCACGCCTAGCTGTTGTTTTTTTTAAACATGGGTTCTGGAATTTAGGTCCTCATGAGTACAAGGCGAATACTTACTCTACTGACTACGCTATCTCCCCAGACCCAATGTTTTGGTTCTTATTATTTATGTTTTTAAAAATATTTTTATTTATTTAGAGAGAAAGAGAGAGATTGAGAGAGAGAGAAAGCAAGCAAGCAGGCTGGAGAGATGGCTTAGTAGTTACGGCACTTGCCTGTAAAGCCTCAGGACTCATGTGCAACTCTTCAGGTCCCACGTAAGCCAGATGCACAGTGACACAAGTGGACAAGATTGCACATGTGCACAAGGGGTCGCAACTCATGTGGAGTTTGATTGCAATGGCTGGAGGCCCTGGCATGCCACTTTTCTCTCTCATTCTCTCTCTCCCTTGCATATAGAAGGGAGTCTGTTGGGCTTGCCTCAAAAACAATTTTAAAAAAGAAAGAAGGAAGGGAGTGAGGGAAGAAGGAAGGAAGGAAGGGTGTGCCAGGGTGTCTTGCCATTACAAATAAACTCCAGATACATGCACCACTTTGTGCATCTATCTTTACTTTGGTACTGGGGAATCAAACTCAGGTTGTTAGGCTTAGCAGTCAAGCCTAACCTCTAAGCCATCTCTCTAGCCCTGTGTTACTTAACTAAATTGTTCTTTTATTTATGAGAGAGAGAGAGAGAGAGAATTAGCACACCAGGGCCATTCACTGCAAATGAACTCCAGGTGTGTGTGCCACTTTCTGTACCTGTATACACGTGTCATTTTGTGCATCTGGCTTATGTGGATTTTGGGGAGTTGAACCTGGGTCCTTAGGCTTTGCAGGCAAGTGCCTTAACCGCTAAGCCATGTCTCCGGCCCTTATTTAAGTTTTTGACTACAAACTATTAGTAGTGATAGCCACACACTTAGAACCCAGAAATTATTGTCTGTAATAACCACCACAAATATAATGTTAAACGCGTAGCATGTTCCCCTCTGATAATGTTCCAGCTAAGCCACCGTCATCCATTCCTCATGGTGTGGAAGCCAATGTTAAGTTCAGGATTACTACTATTGCCATATGTCTCTAACTTTCCTAATCATTTCTAATTTGGAGATGGTTAGATTGACATAGTTCACACACACACACACACACACACACACACACACACACACATATATATATAGTGTTTTTGCAAGAAAGGTCTCACTCTAACCCAAGCTGACCTGGAACTCACTCTGTAGTCTAAGAGTGCTGGGATTAAAGGTGTGTGCCACCACACGCAGATGCATAGTAACTTTGCCTGTCTAGTTTCCACAAGGATCTCAGTGTCTGCCCTGTTGACACAGCGTCAGTGTTTCCAAAGAGTTTCTCGCAGAGTGAATCAATGAATGCTAATACTTAACTTGCTTTCTCCTGTATGTTTAGTTTGTGGCCCTATCCCAGGGCTGGAGAGGTGGCTCAGTGGTTAAGTGTGCATGCCTGTGACCCTATCCCACGGATGGTGCCACCCACTTTTAGGGTAGCTCTTCCCTGGTCAGGTAAACCTCACTGGAAATGTCCTCACAGGCATGGCCAGAGGTCAGTCTCCTAGGTAACTCCAAATCCAATCAAGTTGACAATTATCCTTAATCATCCAAGTTTCCTAGGTGGGAGGGAGGAAGAAATTCATGGCTTACACTCTTATGGAATTGCACTGAACAAAGGAAGACTTTCATTCAGCACGATGCTCTAGTAGACTAGCCAGACTTTGTCTAGATTCTACATTTTTAATTTAGCAGGTACTATTGGAGGTTAGATGGACTTTTAAATTACTTATTTTCCTGTTTGTCTTATGTAACATACATGACAGTTTATCTAGAATTTCTGGAATAACAGGAGCAGTGTGAGTTTTTGCTACTTTTCTTCTTAATTCAGTATACACCTAGTGCCTGGTATAGTCCCTCACTTAGTTCTCTCAGTGCCCCTGTGAAAGTGTTATTTTATGGTCATTTCTACTAGAAAGGAACTACAAGCAGGTAACAGAGTCTAGGCAGCCTCCTTCTGAACTACATATCTTCCTACATCTCATTTACATGTTTTAAAGAAATCCATTGTATTTGTGTTCAGGAGTTTTTCTCTCTTCATTAATCTCTGGGAATGAATTGCATATGTGCCAATACGGTCACCAGGTGTTCGTGTCCGGTGTCTAAGCCGCATGTTCTCTTTGTACCTATAGATATGCCACTTCATGTCCGCCGGAGCAGTGACCCCGCGCTCACCGGCCTCTCGACCTCTGTCAGTGAGAATAATTTTTCCTCTGAAGAGCCCTCGAGGAAAAACCCCACACGCTGGTCAACGACAGCTGGCTTCCTCAAGCAGAACACTGCTGGCAGTCCCAAAGCCTGTGACAGGAAGGTAAACACCCGTTTGCTTCTGCTTCCATTGGCACCTCCTGTACTCTGATGCCAGTGATGTGCTCCTAGGGTCTTGTGTGTGTCATTGACTCTCCCATCGTAGACTGTACAAATCATTCTGAAATCTTCTGGT
Source organism: Dipus sagitta (assembly GCA_036346955.1). Taxonomy (NCBI): domain Eukaryota; kingdom Metazoa; phylum Chordata; class Mammalia; order Rodentia; family Dipodidae; genus Dipus; species Dipus sagitta. The sequence continues at coordinate 159,581,663 of CM070773.1, forward strand.
AAATTCCATGCTGTGTATAGAACGCATCCATATTTTAAATTGATAATATATTTGTAGGATTAGAAGGCAGCTTTTTTTACCCCCTTCTTTCCTCTCTGGCCTCCATGTGCGTGCACAGATTCCCCCCCCCTCCTTCCCTCTCTCTCTCTCTCTCTCTCATACACACACACACACACACACACACACACACACACACACACGTCTCCCTCTCATATTATTTGTGAGTGCCCTTTCTTACCTGTTCCTATAGAACCCTTTCTGTCCCGTTCTGTGGCTTCTCATTCACCCAGTGGGTGTGAGCCATGTTGTCATTCTCATGGCTGAATCTACAAAAAGCTCAGGAAACGTCGTTGGTGTGAGCCAGTGATTAAGCACGGTTTGTAATGAGAAATGTAGAGGTAATGCCACACATTACTAATCACATTAATATCAAAATGGATGTAAGCTTGGGGTTTGTTTTGCGTAGCCTTTGTTTGCATAGTGGTGTAGCTCATTGCCTAGTGTGTGCAGGATGCTGAGTTCTCCCTCCAGCACGGCATGATGATAGGAGGGGGAGGGGGAGGGAGAAGAGGAGGGTTTTGCTTCAGACTGTTGTGAACAGGCCTCTGGGCCTTCAATTTCAGTTCAGAATAGGTGTAATTTACATGAAAACTCATAAATTTATGAACAAGTGAAGTTTGTAGTTTTTTTTTTTTTTTTAAATAGGGTTTTCTCCAGTTGAAGTGTGCTAGGGCAAAGGATGAAGGTATCCAGGCCTTTAGTTCAACATCTGGGTGTTTATTTCAACATCTGTGGATGGCATCCAGTTGCAATTATACTAGGCACATTTGTTTTTACCACAAAGCAAGGTTCAAATGTAAAAGACTTAATGATCAGAAGGTCACTGAATTGCTTTAAGAGCATGCCCCAGGGTGGGTGGGAAGCCCTCTGCACACATGTGGCCCTCTGTGAGTGGTGGGGCGCAGTGTACTAGAGGGCATCCTGCTTCATGAGTGCTCTCCTCACCTGCAGACTCAGAAACTGAACCCTGAAGTACTGGCAGGAGGCCTGCAACTTGCCTTTCCTTGTCACCGTTGAAATCTCATGGCATTGCCTCTGGGCAGGCAGAAGCAGCTTGTGTCTAGGCTTGTTTGCTAGTCTCTGGGTCAGGGGCCACTGGCCTTCCGGCTTGTGCACAGAGCAAGGCATGTGATGGGCGTGTCCACGCGTTCATGGTAATCACTCACATGCGTCTTTGGCTTTACCGTATATAACATGTGTCTGTCATTGTGAAACACCATGGGATCCAGTAGAGTATAGTGAGAGAATGACCCACGCCTCAAAGCTCTGCAGCTACTGGCATTAGGCTATCAGTGATCTACCACCATACCATCCTGAAAGATTGGGCAAATCTCATCTTTGAGCCTGGAAGCCAAGCAGCATGGGCCTGTTAGTACTTGGATGGGAGCTGTCAGTGAACACACACGTACACACACCCACCCACCCACCCACCCACCCGTAGACCTCTGTTGTGTCTTCTCACATGTACACTCATTATGTCTATGTCTCTCTCCTTATTCTTTAATGTATGCATAATGCTTTTGATCATAAACGCCTCTCACTACTTTCTTTTGTCCCCAATCTTCCTTCCACTGAACCACTTCTTTACAGCTAGTCGCTCTTCTGTTTTTCTCATGTGACACTTCCCGATTAGTAAGATTTATTAGGAAACATGTTTAAGGTGTGTGAAATATTCCACTGTAGAGTATGCTCTAATTGATTCATCATTCCTCCATTCTTGGACATTTTTGCTTACTTGTTCCCACATCATAATATCTATGGTATGAGTCAATTTTGAATAAAATATTTCTGTCTCAGGAATTGCTGAATACCCATCAAGCTATTCCCCATATGAAACAATAGTATTTTATGTAGCCAAATGCCCATACTTTCCCAATGGGAAGGCTTTGACCCCATCTCTCTCTCTACATGAAATCTTATGTACAGCACAAGGATAATATTATATTTTGTTTTTTCCTCATTTCATATCCCAATCTATTAGTCTTGTGTAAATTATATGCTATTTGTACTTTTGCTTAAGGGGTTCTTCATAACTCCGTATATGAAAGCTTGTTTATATGTTTTACCTGATGAAAAAAGCTTCTCTCATCTCCTTATTTGGAAGGGAATGGGAGGAAATCTTGCTTGCTGATTGAGAACAGAATATTAAGTACATTAATTTCTTGTTGAGTTAGTTAGAACTCACCTGTGGTATAAATTCTTAACAACTTGTAATGGTGTAGTTTTTCTGCACAATATACATTAGTTGAGCACTCATAGTCTTGTCATTTGTTGATCCTTAAGGGGAAAGCCACCATAGGTAAGCAGCTTATATTCTTCCTTATTGAACAATCATGGCAGCTTCAGAACACTGTCCGCAGTCAGTGCCAGTGACTTCTGGACAGGTTCCCCTTGTCTTTGAACACTGTCGTGGAGAACTCTGCTGTGGTTACACGCCCCAGATGTGCAGTGGATTCTTCCCTGTTGAAACAGAGACAGTGATAAGTCAGCGTGGGGCTTGGAGAGCTTTGTTTTTTTTTTTTTTTATGGGATTCTGGAATTGTTTACTTTTTAAAAATATCTGTATTTGGAGGCCGTATGCCGAGGAGAGGAAGGGAATCTTGCTATTTTTGATGATCTCCGGGAGATCACTCAGTCCTGTTTGCAGCTTGTGCAACTGTTAAGTGACATTTTGCTCATACTTTGTGTGCAGAGTATCTTGTTAGGACCTGCATTCTCATTTGAGGCTTCACAGGCAGGAGGTATTTCGTCTTGGAAAGTATGATTTCAGCCAGTGTGAATACTTAAACCAGCCTCCCCCTGGCCCCGCCTCCTGTTTCGCCCTACTTGTTTAGTCAGCATGGCTGTGTCTAACCGGCCAGAGCTTTGTGGCTCTGTGGGCAGCTCCACAGATCCCCAGTGCACAGCTTTCACCGAGCTATGTCACAAGCCACTGATGATGGGTGATGTTTTTCTGAGGTGTTTGTCCCCCATCCCTACAAATTAAAACATCAATAGATTTGGCATCAACACTGCATGTTGACAAGCTTCCAAGAGAGATTTCTACCTGATTTGGGAAAAGGAAAAAAATGTGATAACAAAAACACTGAACCTTGATGTCGTTTGATTTCTTATTTAATTTCTCAGAGAGGCCTTTGAATGCTTATCACCCTTTAGGTTTGTTTCTTGATTTTCTCTGGTTTAGTCCTTGGACATACTAGGTGTCTTTCTGATCCCAACTGATACACACCCCATCTGGAAGAGATGTTTTCTAATTTAGGGCATGTTCCTGTTTCCTGCCTATTCAGAAATGGGGGCTCTTTCTCCTAAGTTTACAATGTGTTTGGAATGAAGCCAAGGGTCTCGCACATCTAGGTGAGTGTCTCACTCCTAAGCTGTACCACAAGACTGGAAAATAATTTTTAAAATATTATTTATTTATTTATTTGAGAGAGAAAAAGGAAGAAGTAGAGAGAGAGAGAGAGAGAGAGAGAGAAAGAAAGAGAGAGAGGGAAAGAGAGAGACGAAAAAAATGGGCACACCAGGGCCTCCAGCTACTGCAAATGAGCTACATACTCATGCGCCACCTAGTGCATCTGGCTCATGTAGGTCCTGGGGAATCAAACCTGGGTCCTTAGGCTTTGCATGCAAGTGCCTTAATTGCTAAGCCATCTTTTCAGTCTGAAAATAATTCTTTAAAGACATTTAATTAATTTATTAATTGATTTATGAAAGAAAAAGAGGGAGAGAGAAAGGCAGATAAAGAGAATGGGCATGCCAGAGCCTCCAGCCATGGCAATTGAACTCCATACCCAGGTGCCTCCTTGTGCATCTGACTTACTGGCTTCGCAGGCAAGCACCTTAACCACTAAGCCATCTTTCCAGCCCCGAAAATATTTTTTATAGGCATTTTTTGTAGTCTGCTTTTGGAGCCTTTGTGGAATGTCTGTCTTGTGTGAGCTTTTTAGAGTGGGCACTTATTAACTTTATTCAGTGGACTTTCTATGTTTGACATTTATGTTTTTGCCAATATTGCTTGCTCTTGTAAGTAACCTTTAGAAATGTCCTTCAGAGCATATCTTTATATAGCAATTCATGTTGACATCTCTGATTATTTTCTTTGAATAGTTCCTGGGCTAGTCTTACTTGATAAAGGGATGAATAGTGTAAAAGGCATGAGGAATTGTTTCATATAGGTCACAAATTATAAATTGTAAAGTGCTTATATATAAAGCACCACAAGAAGTAGGAGGTTCCAGATGGGCCTGAGCGTGTGTATGTGTTAATTACTTGAGCAAAATAAAGAAATAGTACTATGTATTTATTATTCAGGGTTCTCTAGAAGAAGTGAGTTGGTAGACTATATGTATACATATTATATAGGGATTTATTAGATTTGATTACAGAGTTTGGGCTGGACAGTCCAACATTGACTATCTGTAGGCTGGAGAGCCTGAGAACCAATGCCTTGGAATCCCAATCTGGTGCCAAAGGCCTAGAGCATTCCTAGAGATCTTGGTCTTTGATTCATGTTGAAGGCTGGTGAGCTGGTCCTATGGTCTGCAAAGGATGGCAACGGCAGGGTTGATGATGCACCAGCAGGTACCAAACACTGCCAGGTTAACCGTGCTTCCTGTCCCTGGAGCTTTTCTGTCTTAGGCTGCCATTAGGACTGCCTTCTCAGGGGGATGGTTTTCTTCCCTCAGTTAGTCCTTCCTGGAAATCCTCTCATACACCCGCCCAAGAGGCTGCTCTCTAATTTCATTTCTGACCCAACCAAGTTGACAACAGAAATTAGCCTCCACATACTGTTTCTATGGTCCAGAACCTACCATCTGGTTAGAGAGCTCAGTGGTTTTGTTTAAGTGTACATTTTACTATTCAGATACCAAACACATTTGCCTATGATCATTCCTTTATGCAGTCAGTAAATATGTGTGTTTCTTGAAAAGTGGTCTACTCCAGAACTCTGACTTTCCTATGAGGCAAGTTCTTAGATATGACTGAAATGGGTAATGTGCTTGCTTATTGAGAGATTGCATGTAGGAGCTGACACTAGCTGAAGCAGGAGGATTGAGTTTCAGTCTAGCCTGGGCTGCACAGAAAAGAGAGGGAGCTAGGAAGAAAGGGAGGAGAGAAATACGACTGTCATTGTTATTCCAAGATATCTTCTTTTTAGGCTTTATTTAAAATTATAGCTGAATAGCATCTCTAACATGTATTGGGTTTTGTGACATTTTACTTCTCAGCATACTTGGATTGCACAAATTTATCATTTTCAAATGAAAATCAATTAAAATTAACTTCAGTTTTTTTCTTTAAAGAAGTCTTATAGCTGCTCAGTGAAATATTGTATCTTATCCACATAAAACTAGAACTGCAAATACCGTTTTTTTTCGTTAGAAGTTGTGATGCAGACAGTGGTTCTCTGTTCCTGTGGACACTCCCTGGCGTTATAGTTCACAGTGACTTCGAACACAAAGGGTCAAGATGCCCAATTCCCAGTCTTGTGGATGAGATCACCAGAACTGATTCAGATACATGCCTTCTCCAGAAGATGCCTGGTTGTTTTATTTACTTTTAAGGGTGAGGCAGTGTTTTCAGTTGATATGTGCACAGTGGGTGAGTCATTAAGATTGAATCCTCCTGTAGACTGCTCTTAAGGGGCTTCCCACTTGCTTGCTTGGTGAATTACTATGAAGAGACACTCTACACTGACCTCTCTTGGTTCTGTACCTCTTTCAGACCCCTTTGACTTTCTAGTGCTCGTTTCTCCTTATTTATTATTTCTAATGTATGACGACAGGTATTCTATTGGCAAAATGCTAAATGCAATTTCATTTGTAAACTAGTACCCTTGAGCTGGCTGTTGAGAAGAAACTGCCTGTCTTTGGGTGATTTGTGAGCCCGAGCTTAGCTGCTGGTGCAGCAGTAACACCCCAACCCCTGGGGCACTCCAAGAACTTCAAACCACAGGTCCCTGGGGTACAGACCCATAGCTGTGCTTCATTTTCTGCGGCATTAGCTTCAAGGGAGATCCAGCTGAGACCTAGATGTTAGACTGCTCGGCTGCAACATTTGTATTTCCTGTGTTAGAGCTCTCCCCTTCTGTTTTGCATATTAAAAGACCTTAAATTGAATGCAGTACAGTGTTGATGGTAATAATCATTGGGACAATAGGCTGACTTCAAGTGCAAGCTCAACTAGCCTGAGCCTTTAAGAGCATTTCTGTCTACCTTGAGGATATAATCTGCTGTCATGTATGTTAAATATTATAATTTGTGTTCAAAGTTACAAGCTCCAAAGGTGCCGCTGACAACATTTTTATTTAAGATTGCATGTGATGTTTTTAGCATTCACAAGCTTGGAAATGTAAATCCAAATAAAGTTGGGGATCTATTCTGTACCCTCACAGTTACAGAGTACAAAGAAAAATGAATTTCCACACCTGTTTTTCTTAGAGTTCAGACGAAGAAATAGCTCTTATCCAGAAGATAGTGATAATAAAAATTCACAGTCTACCCACTGACAAATATTTTGGCCTTGAGTCATCTATTAAAATTGGCTTTTATTATAAACTTTTGTTAATTTGCTTATAAACTTGTCCACTTTTCAGCCATGAAGCTAGATCCGTGGTGAGCTGTTATCAGGGGGTTGCACGGGGCGGCCACACCTGCAGTTTGAGTTTCCGTGGCTCAGCCTCCAGCATACTTGAAGTTAAGGTTCATGTATTTTTGGTGTCTCAGAGCCTGGGCTGCTTTGGAGAAATGAATTCCAGCCCACAGCTTTTGTAACTTGGGAATAGAAATGGTTTCCATTTGCACCAGTCAGATTCATTTTAGTATAGTAAGATATACGAGGCAGTTAGCTTCTACTTCTAAACAGCAAAGGTTTATTTTGGCTTACACTTCTGCATACCAATCCTGTGTCTCTAGGTTGGCCCCAGTACTTTGAGCATTGCCATGGTGGGACCATGTTGTGGTGCATGCTAACTGACCCAATGAGCTGGGAAGACAGGAAAGGGACACATGTCACAATTCCCTGCAAGCTAGGCCCATTGTGACCTCAAAACTTCCTATAAGTCTTCCTTCATGAAGAGTCACAGCACCTCCCAATAGTGCCACCCTGGGGATCAAGACCTTAGTAAAACAAAGGACCTTGGGCGGGGGGATATTTCCAATATCAGTGTTATCCCTAGGTTCCATGTTGTATGTGGCATGTTTCATGTTATGACTCATTTAGTCATGTCTGAAGTATTGGTGCTCTTGGGTTTTCCTCATTTAGTGGGTGGAGCCTAAGGGACTTGAAAGAGCTGGCCTCATAGTTCAGTTTGTTGCTGCTTGATGCAGCTGTAATGGGAGCTCACATTGTCCACTTCTACACTCTGTTCTTAAGTTCGTGATGTTGCTTACTGGGCAGTATGCTTACCTGGCATGCGTGAAGTACCCAGTTCTGCATAAACTGGGTATGTTTGCTCTCATCTGTAATTCTGGATTGAGGAAAGAAAATTAGGAGTTCATTGTCATTCTCAGCTACATAGAGGAGTTGGAGGCTAGCCTAGGCTAGAGACCCTGTCTCCAAAATTAGTCTGTCAATCGATCAATCAAACATTTATAATAAATTCTATTCTCTTGGGGCTGAGAGTGTAGCTCGCTGGTAGAGTGCTTGCCTACAATTTGTGAAGCCCTGAGTTTGATCCCCAGAATGTAAATACATGAATTAATTCTGGCCTCTTAACAAGTATGCCACTTCCTAAGATATGGACAGAGTTGATATCTGGCCAATTTTTTTTAGTTTAATATTTCAAAATTAAACTATTTCATATTTGTCTCATAATATTTATTTCTAAAATTTTTTTAATCAAATTAATATGAATGAAACAATTACTATATACTTATTATTAAACCACATAATTTTGAAAACTTTAGCAAGTTTATTATAACCCAGTACTTCTAATCTTAAGTAAATGCTTGCTAACTTTATTAGTATTACTACAAATAATGTGATTACATTAACCTACTGTATTCCTTTTCATTCCTAATTCTGTGTTTGTCTCTTATCTATAAGTTTTGGTATTTATATTAATTTTGAAAAATTATGTATCTAGCCTTTTCCTTATGTATATCACTCAAAACAGTAACCAATCTTTGGATAACAACTCAAAGACTAATGTAATTCTCTGTGAATCTATATTGGTATTTATCGATGAGTATATAAAATCTCTAAAATTTTGTTAATCAAATTAATATTAATGAAACAATTACTATTTATTTTTGACACATAATTTTGAAAACTTTACCAAATTTATTGTAGCCCAATACTTCTAGTCTTAAGTAAATGCTTGCTAATTTTATTAGTATTATTGTAAATAATGTGATTACATTAACCTGCTCTATTCCTTTTCATTCCTAATTCTGTGTTTGTCTCTTATTTGTAAGTCTTGGTGTTTATATTAATTTTGAAAAATGATATACCCAGCCTTTTTCTTATGTACATTACTCAGAACAGTAACCACAAAGTGCTTATATCTTGGGATAATAACTCAAAGACTAAAGTAATTCTCTGTGACTCTGTATTGGTATTTGTAGATGAGTAAATAAAACAATAAATGGGGCTTAGAAGATGTCTCATTGGTTAAAGGTGATTGTTTGCAAAGCCTGCCTATCTGCCCTGGTTCAGTTGCTGAAGACCCATGTAAAGCCAGTTGTGCAAAGTGATGCATCTGTCTGGAGTTTGTTTGCAGTGCAAGAGATCTTAGCATGCCTGTTCTCCTCCCCCCTCAAATAAATTAAGTAAATAAATATTGTTAAAACAATAGATGGGGCTGAAGAGACATTTCTTTATAGAACAATTCTAAAAAATGACTTATAAAATTTCTACAAAATGAATACTAGAGACAAAAACCAGTGGAGAGCAGAGCCTGTAGTTTAGTTAATAGTGCTAAATTGTTAGTGTGGGAAGCATACCTTAGGATGCTAACATTAATGGATGTTGCAGACTACACAGGGGCTCTTTGCAGTATTTGCAACTTTTTCTGTACATCTGCACCCCCCCCCCCAATACGTGTGCCATACCCAGCTTTGCAGGTAGATTTTCTTTGTCCTGTTGTGTGCTAAGACACAGAAATGGTGTTTCCTGGGTGGCTACATGTAATGTACTCAGCCACGATTCACCAGCTGGACTCGGGAGCCTTCTGGCATGGCAGACGTTCTCTTGGAAATGAGACATGTTGGAAGCTCCTCAGCTGTTTTTATTGACTATTGATTTCTGTTTGGAACTGTACCACCATAAGCCTACTTTTGAGACAGGTTCACTAGTTTGTGACGTGCTGAGTTCTGGTGGCTGCACATGCCATGTTTGTCTTAAGTTTTCCTGAGGTGCCCCGGCTTCACAGCTGGCTTCTTGAGGCACCCTGGTTCCACAGCTGGCTTCCTAGACACCCCATTTCCACAGCTGGGTTGTTTTTAATTTCATCAGATTAGGGTTTTTGGAGGAGACATGGTTTCAGTAGAAACTACTCAAAGATTCTCTGGATCACATTTAGTATTATTTTTATTTATTTATTTACAAGTGGGATGGGGGCAGGGAGGGAATAAATGGGTGTCCCGGGGCCTCTAGCTGCTGCAAATGAACTTCAGATGCATGCATAATTTTGTGCATCTGGCTTTTACATGGGTACTGAAGAATTGAACCCAGGCTGTTAGGCTTTATAAGCAAGCACCTCAACCACTAGACTATCTCTTTCAGCCTCAGATCACATTTAAATATATGTGTATATTAGTTATGGACACACTCAGTGTGTAAACAGCACATGTTGCTACCATCCTTACCTTCATCCCTACACCCCCCCCCCCCGAAGGGACTCTTCTCATTGGGAATGCCAGTTATCCCTGTGGGGATTGTAGGTCATGTATTGTGGGGTAGCCATCAGATATGGGGAAAGGCAATGTCTCTGTGTGTAATGTCCCAGCTTGTGGCTCTAACAGTCTTTCCACCCCCTCTTCTGTGAATTTCCCTGAGCCATGTAGGGTTTGTTTTAGGTTTACTTCAGTGATGGGCTTTTTGGAACCTCTGTGTCATTGGATATCTCGTTTGGTAGGAGTTGAATGTCCTCTGTGTCTATCTCCTTCACCGGTGTGCTCATATCAGGTTCACCAAGAAAGCAGCTCTCTTGCTCATTTCCCCAATTCCTCTGTGCTTTCAGCTCTGGCCTGGTGAAGTGTGATAGGCTGATTCTCTCCTCAGGTTCAGTGTCCATCTGAAAAAGAGAAGCAGATACTCCAGTGCAGAGTGAAGTCAGCATTGGTTAATTGGGTAATCATTGTTGGTTTAGAGAGAATTTAATAGGTGTAGGCCCTCTTGCAGCCCAAGATTGGTGGGAACTTGATATTGGAGAGCAAACTCATTATTTGGATATGATTGTGATTTATTTCCCAGTTCCAGCTATGTATTCCTTTCCACTGAACAGATGTTGTTAGCCAATCTAAGAGCAGTTGGTTACCCACCATGGCTGTGTACCATTATTACACTTGGGTGAGCATCACGTCAGGTTGTTTGCTGCTGAGTAGCTTCGACCTCAAGTTGCTTGGACAGATATTGGCCATTTCCCCCCAGTAGCTCGTGTAGTACCTTCTGGCACTAGACAAGCTAACTGTCTGGGGACTGGCTGTCTTCCAGATTCTAGCCAGGTCTTTCCATATTCCGTACCCACATCATATGGTGTCTTCAGCAGTAGGGTCTTACTATTAACCTTTGGTGGGTAATCAAGTGCTCTGACAGAAGTCTGTCTTCTTTTGGGAAAACTTGTAGGTGTCTCTTATCAATAGCTCATTGTGCATGTTAACCGCATCCTGGTAGTGGGAGCTATAGGCCAGGGAAAGACCAAGGGAAAAGAAGGAAGAAAAAGAAAGGTAATGGAAAGAAGAAAAAATAGAGGAAACAGGAGAAAATTAAGGTTAGGCTTCATCTTACTCTCTCCAGGGCCCTTTGTTTCAGGTGTTCCCTCTAAGGTCCTGATGAGGGGTTCAACCTTTAGTCTATCTTCCAGGATATAGGATTTTATGGTACCATTTCCATTTGGGTCCAGTTTTGTCCCCTCCCCCCAACACACCCTTACCCTCTCCTCCAGACCCACCCTCCCTATTGTCTAGTCCTCCAGATGCCTATTAGGTATGTCAGCATCTTGTGCAGATCCAGGTTGGAGCCATAGATGAGTGAGACCATGTAATGATTGTCTTTCTGTGATTGGATGAGTTCCCTGAGAATGATCTGTTCCAAGTTCAACCATTTTTCTACAAATTTCACTGCATCATTTTTTCTAACTGCTGAGTAGAATTCCATCTTGTAAATATACCACATCTTAGTAATCCATTCATCCAATGATGGACATCTGGGTTGATTCCAGTTCTTAGCTATTATGAATTGAGTAGCTATAAACATGGTTGAGCAAATACCTCTGAACTGAGGCTTGGAGCTTTTAGGGTCAATGCCCAGTAAGAGAATAACTGGGTCTATTGGTAACTCTATAGTCAACCTTTTTAGGAGTCTCCATATTGCTTTCTATAGTGGTTGCACCATCTTACATTCCCACCAGCAGTGAATGAGGGTTCCTATTTCTCCACATCCTTGCCAGCATTTATTTTCATTTCATTCATTAGATTTTTAAATGTTTGCTATCATTACTGGGGTAAGGTGGAATCTCATAGTTGTTTTAATTTGTATCTCCCTGATGATTAGGGATGATGAACATTTTCTTAAGTGTATGTTTGCTATTTGTATTTCTTCCTCTGAGAACTCCCTATTCAGTTCTCTGCCCCACTTTGTGAGTGGGTTGTTTGATTTTTTTTTATTGTTTAGGTTTTTGAATTCTTTGTAGATTCTAGAAATTAGGTCTCTGTCAGTTGTATAGGTGGTAAAGTTTTTCTCCCATTTTGTGGGTAATCTATTGGCTCTCCTTATTGTATGCTTGTCTGTGAAGAAACTTTTCAGTTTCCTGAGATCCCAGTGGTTGAGTAATTATTTAAGTTCCTGAGGTAATGGGTTCTTATTCAGGAAGTCTTTTCCCACTCCTATATCGTGTAAAGCTCCTCCTATTTTTTCTTCCAGTAGTAGCAGAGTTTCTGGTCTTATATTGAAGCTTTTGATCCATTTGGACTTGATTTTTGTGCATGGTGAGATGTGTGGGTCTAGTTTCATTTTCCTGAATATGGTTATCCAGTTTGTCCAGCACCATTTGTTGAAGATGCTGTCTTTTTTCCAGTCTACATTGTTAGGGCCTTTGTCGAAGATCAAGTACCTGTAGTTACTTGACTTAAAATCTGGATCCTTTATTCTGTTCCATTGCTCTATAATTCAATTTTTATGCTAGTACCATGCTGTTTTTGTTACTTTGGCTTTGTAATATAGCTTTAGATCAGGTATGGTGATGCCTCCAGAGGTGTTTCTTTTGCTGAGGATATACTTGGATATCTGAGGCCTGCTACCATTCCATATGAACTTTGAGATCATTTTTTTCTGTCTCTGTGAAGAAAAATGCTGGGATTTTTATTGGCATTGCATTAAATCTGTATATTGCTTTTGGTAACATTGCTCAGATCACATTTTTTTTTTTTTTTTTTTTTTTGGTTTTTCGAGGTAGGGTCTCACTCTAGCTCAGGCTGACCTGGAATTCACTATGGAGTCTCAGGGTGGCCTCGAACTCATGGTGATCCTCCTACCTCTGCCTCCCGGGTGCTGGGATTAAAGGCATGCGCCACCACGCCCGGCTTTCAGATCACATTTTTAAAAGTTATTTAGAAATTGTAATTTGGGGACACAATTACTTGTGTGTCTATATCCTATTCAGAAAACATGCCTTGTCTGCTTGTCTGTCTTGTTCATTCTCTCTCTCTCTCTCACTCATTCACTCTCTCTCTCTCTCTCTCTTTGTGTGTGTGTTTGTGTGTGTGTGTGTGTGTGTGTGTGTGTGTGTGTGTAGGCAAAGGTCACAAGGTCTCTCACTGCACCTAGGGGTCACCAGGTCAACTAGACCAGCTAGCCAGAAAGCCCTGGGTTCTCCTGTCTCTGCCTCCCTTCCACTGAAAGTACAGACATAATCATACTGGTTTTTATATGGGAGCTGGAAATCTGAACTCAGGTGTGCATGGCAGGCATTTTACCAACTGAGTGATCTCTTAACCTAGGCATAAACATTTTCTACATTTTCAAAAGTATATCCATGGAGATGGCTTACCTGGCAGCTAAATGGAGAAGACCAAAGCTGAAGTGGAAAGCTAAAGGGATAATACTAAGAACTTTAAAAAAAACACCCCATTGCTTCTTGATATATCCAGACCCTGTAAGTCTGAAGAATGTTAAGAGGCTGTGTTTTGTTTTATTTTCCTATTCTTAGTTGAAAGAGCATTGGTCAAAAATAGTAGCCTTGCTTTCTCTGGTCCTGACATTGGCTGATTGCCGAATGCTATTCATGCAAAGAAAACTAAGTGATCATGTTGATTTCTTTGAAGGCCTGTGCAAGAAAGAAAATGAAAGCTTTTGTTATTGCTGGCTCCCCATTATTTCTGTTGTGTAGTAGCACAGAATCCCAAGGGAGAAAGCATTTTTGTAGTTTGAAGAAAAGATTAAGCTTCCCTCCTTCTGTCTCTGCTTTTCACTCCATTTGACATTTTTTCATAAGAGAAATATAATACCAATTATACCTGAAAAGAGATTGTTGTAATTAAATATAATATTTAAAAATATTTATTTATTTATTTATAAGCAGAGAGAGAGAGAGAGAGAGAACAAATGAACAAAAGAAAGGAAGGAAATGGGTATACTAGGTCCTCTAGCCGCTGTAAATGAACTTCAGATACATGCGCCACGTTGTGCATGGGGAATCAAACCTGGGTCTTTAGGCTATGCAGGCAAGTGCCTCAACTGTTGAACCATTCTGCAGCCCCAAGACGCAGTTTTTTTAGCAGACATTTTATTTGTGATTATTCTTAACACAGCGTATGTGCCCATGAAACTACCATGTCTACTGTAAATATCACTTGTGACTCAAGGTTATATTTCTTTGCTCCACTTATATACAAAAATTCAGGAGGTTGATTTCTGTGGGAATAGTTCACATGTAGAAGTGAGTGGATATGAGAGATACCTGTCTTTGCCCATGTATAAATTAACTATGTGTGGATGCAGAGTAGGAGTTGGGAACTGGCAGGAATTGGGCGCCACGTGGCAGAACAGCTGCGGGTACATCTTGCATAGCCTGTATTGTCACTTGCCTGGACTTGTGTTGCTTCCATCAGACTGAGGAGCTTGAGCTCCGTGTCCTGGAACCTATTCCTCCCAACGTCAGAGTTCTTTCTTGATGTAGGTCTAGGGTGGAGGACTTGCGTGCTCAAGGCCTAAGGTTCACCCCAGCACCTAAATGTTTTCATGGCATTCTGGGTTACAGAATTCTGTTCTCTAAGAGTTTGGTTGCTCTTATGAGTACACGTTTGCATACCGGAGCCATTTGTGTTCATAGCCTCTAGCAGACCTGCCTTCCTGGGTTATTTTTTGTCTGACAGGGACATGGTTACCTAACTGGTGGGTGAGTATAGGTTGTGAGATAAAGCTGAGAAGTTCTCCTTGTGGTTCTGTCTGTCTATTAACCTGAAGTAGGGACTGTGTATCTGGAAGCACTGGAGTTCTAGGAGGGTTGTTATTTTGTGTGCATTCTGGAGTTTCTCAATGAACTAAATGCAGTGGTGTAGTTAAGAATCTTTTGAGCTTATGTCAGAAAGACTGAATACATTTCTGTCAAGTGCAGAGAATGACACAGAGTTTTCAGAACAAGGGGTGACACCTTTGAATTTCAAAGAAAAAAAATAAAAAATTGACACATATGACCCAAGGTATTTAATCCTAATGCTTCTATTTAACTTGATAATTAATGTGCTTGAATAAACTCCTCAAGTTTTTATTGCTAATTATTTTTCAAAACTGAAAAAGAAAATTAGAGTACCTATAAGATATTTATTACTCATAAAATTTAAACTCAGGAGGTGCTGTGATAAATTATTGCATTTAAAAATTTTAGATTGTGACCATTTTTTGTTTAAAAGTGCTTGATGTTAACAATATTGGTGCTATTTCTTTTTAAAAATATTTATTTACTTATTTATGAGAAAGAGAGAAAGAGGCAGATAGAGGGAATGGGCACACCAGGGCCTCTAGCCACTGCACACGAACTCCAGATGCATGCACCACCTTGTGTATCTGGCTTTATATGGGTACTAGGGAATCGAACCTGAGTCCTTAGGCTTTGCGACAACTGCTGAGCCATCTCACCAGCCATACCTAAGCCGTTTTGAGCATGGACATATCAACACAAGTGGAAAATTATACACTGTGAAATTTTCTTTCAGGACAAAATGGCTAATGTATTGCATAAAATTATGCTCATGCTATGTGAATCTATAAGACATATATGAAGTGTGTATACAAATATTCACAAATCTGAAACGCCTGTCACATGCATTTAAATTGGGAATAATGCACTTTTAGCATGTATGGCATGAAACCTTTGTTTCCTTATTTTTAAAATGTCTTACTAGGCACGTGTTTCACACTGATGTGACTGCCAGACTTACTGCCTTTGTTTATAAGATGGTTATTGAACCTGCTTTTATGGTGGGAATCCTCTTCCTTTTCATTTGTTTTTTACCCCCAGGCTGACTTGAAGGTCATTGACAACAATTTCATTTATAGACCATTTGATGGTTATCTACTTGTAAGCTTTGGCTGTGGTTCTGCCTCTAAAGTCATGGTCTCTACTATAGCCTTCAAGAAGGATAAAAGTCAACTCTGCTCACAAGATAGCAAGGAGTCTCCTGCATTCAAACAGGAATGTGCCATTTAGGATTGTAGCAAAGTTTATGTGATTCTTTAAAGAAGAAGATCTTAAGCCATAATTATTAAACTTTACTTAAATCTCATAATCTTTGGTTGTTTCCGGAAAATGGTTTGCTATGTTTTTCTGTGTATCACTTCCTGAAGAAATGATAAAGTAGAAATTTGAATTCTCTTTTGCCACAAGTACATTATTGGAAATATTTCAAATTGAAATCTTTAGCATCACATGGGAGTGTTTGGAACCATATGTAGCTCAGAGGGTGCAAAAGTGAAATTTATATACATTTGGTGTTTCCTGTTTCAAAATGTGGGATTCCTCGTGATTTTTTTCAAAAAGGTGTTTGGAATGTTTTGTACTGAAGCCACATGGAATGGTTGCCGGGCTTCCGATGCTAACACAACAATGCCCGTCGCTTCTGTAATTATTGTGAAATAGTCCTGACATTGGGATGTAGGCCTGCCGACAGATCTGGTCATCAGTGAAAGATCTGTATCCGAGAGATAAAGCCTCCAGGCTCATCTTAGAAGGCCAGGAATCAGCTACCATGTGAGGCAAGGGTGGAGTGTTTGTGGGGTTTCTTCTTGCTGAATTGTGATTGTCTTTGGGGGAGGTGCGAGGGAGAAAACACATTGACTTCCCTGGAAGAGACTGACTCTGTAACTGGGACACTGTTCCCAGGGAGCCTCACATGAACAAGCATGTCCTAGACCAGGGGCTTTTTACACCTGATGATGTGGCAGTTCATTCGGATGATAGGGAGAGTCCCAGATCGCTGTAGGAACATCTGTTCTTCTCTGGCAAGAGGGACGGTTTTGCCTACTCAGCACAAAGCTGGTGACTGCTTGGGGCAGCCTCTTAGAAGAGTAACATTATAATTAAAAACTGGGGAAAAAAATAAAAGAGAAGAATTCTTTGAAGTTTTGATGTTTGCTAATGTATAGGATTTTGGCATTCATTTGATTATGGAATGAAATAGGTTTTAAAATGACATTTTATAATTTATTATAGATAAAACCCTAACATTTTTAAAAAAGTTGAATGGCAAGGTATTTTGGTAATTTGGTTTTCCTCTCTCTAAATTGTGAACTATAGATTGAAAATAAACTTGATTTAAAATTTTACTTTTTTGTAGTTATGAATCACCAATGAATATGTATAATCTTACATAAATGTAGTTGAGACTACCACAAATTTAAAAATATTACTCTCCTAGTTTTTTTTTTTTTTTTCCGAGGTAGGGTCTCACTCTAGCCCAGGCTGACCTAGAATTCACTATGGAGTCTCAGGGTGGCCTCGAACTCACGGCAATCCTACCTCTGCCTCTGAGTGCTGGGATTAAAGATGTGTGCCACCACACCTCTCTTAGTTTTCTGAGGTAGGGTCTCACTCTACCCCAAGCTGACCTGGAATTCACTATGTAGTCTCAGGGTGGCCTTGAACCCATGGCAACCCTCCTACCTCTGCTTCCCAACTGCTGGGATTAAAGGCATGCACCACCATGCCTGGCACAATATTACTCTTTTTTATGAGAGATAGAGAATTGGTGCACCAAGGCCTCTAGCCACTGCATTTGAACTCCATATGTGTGCCACTTTGTGCATGTGTCACTTTGTGCGTCTGGCTTATGTGGGTTCTGGGGAGTCGAACCTGAATCCTTAGGCTTTGCAGGCAAGCGCCTTAACCTCTAAGACATCTCTCCAGCTCAAAATATTACTCTCAAACATACATATTCAATTTGAAAAGAGTATATTCATTTCAGTGGAAAATAGAGTCTGAGCATATGATGTTGAAAAAAATCGATGATATGAATTTAAGAATTTTAAATTAGTTTACAATGTCTAATGTTTTATTAATGGCTCATAAAGGCACACATTTGAATATTTATGAATATGCAGGAATACCAATTAATATGAGTGAATCATTTTATAGAATTAAGAAAAAGTTTTAGCATCTTTATGACTTGACAACTCAGAGTATCAGTTTATAGTGATATCCATTGAGCATACTGTGTTACTGTATTGTTTCATTTTTAATTTTCACAATTTTAAACATGTATAAAATATATTTTAGTCATATTCATTCCTATTACTCTTTTTTCCCTGCTTCCTACTGTTGTTGATCACCTTTCCCTGTCTACTTTCATGTTGGGGTGAGTAGGGTGTGTGGGGAGGGGTGCAGGGGTAAGCCTTGGAGTTTAAGTGAGTTTTTTTTTGACATGAGCACAGATGGACTTCTTTACCTGGGTATGGACTGGTAACCAGTTCCTACACCACTGAGGAAAATGTCTATGCTCCAACCACTAATTGCCAATAGCTCCTTAGAGAGCCGAGGGCCCTGATGAGCCCCTCCTCCAGTGTTCATTGATCCATTTGCATCATAACACAGAATCACAGCTTTTTAGGTCTACGCTATCTATAATTGACCCTGGTTTTAAGTAAGATTTTGTGGAAGAGCATGTCTAAAATGCTAGAAGCTGTGTGATGCTATTAAGAAAGCACTATATGTGCTTTATTGTGATGAGCAATATATTTTCGAAGTTCTTGACTTAATTGGTAATGGTTTAAGATTACTGTAATTTACACATCATTACACATGCATTAATATATAGATTCATTACTGATTTCACCATGAATTAGGAAAATGATTATATTATGTAGGATTAATGTCAGTTTCATATTTCTTACCCATTAACTCCTCAGACTGCATTGAATGCATGTAAAATTACAGGAGTTTTCAGGTATGGTACAAAAGACAGGTCTTCTGATCTTTAGCCATAATTTCCCTTAATATAATTGTATTTCGGAACTGTGTCATATAAAATATGTCATAATTGAGTTAAGTGGGAAAAATCACCCACTATTTTTTAGATGCAATTAGAAATAATCACATTTTCCACAGAGATTGTATAATGTAGGTGTGATTTTAAACTGAAATAGGCCCATGCCCAATAACATACATCTTTAAGTATAAATCTAAAAATACTATTCAATGAAAGTACATTTCACTGAAGTTTATCTTGATACCTCTTTAAACTATTATCTTAGCAAGTTTTTTTGTTTGTTTGCTTGCTTTTTTCCCCCCCCTTCAAGATAGGGTCTCCCTCTAGGACAGGCTGACCTGGCACTCACTTTGTAGTCTCAGGCTGGCCTTGAACTCTGGCAATCCTCCTCCTACCTCTGCCTCTCCAATTCTGGTGTTAAAGGCATGGGCCACTGTGCCCGGCTTTTCTAAGCAAGTTTTAAACAGCTTACCAGAGTGTTCTTTTCGTTGCAGGATTCTGGAACCACGTGAAATAGGGAGCATAAAATATTCAAGAAAGACTCCACATTGGTGTGGGCCACTGTGCTGAGTACCTGTGTTTAACAGTGATCAATGAGCTGCTCAAACTTAGATGTAATAACTGAAATAGCAACTTTTGTTTTGTTTTGTTTTGTTTTGTTTTGTTTTGAGGTAGGGTCTCACTCTAGCTCAGGCTGATCTGGAATTCACTATGGAATCTCAGGGTGGCCTTGAACTCATGGTGATCCTCCTACCTCTGCCTCCCCAGTTCTGGGATTAAAGGCACGCGCCACCACACCTGGCTTTGAAACAGCAACTTTTATAAAATTAACTGTAGTATAAGTTAGAGCCATAAATAAAGTGAAAAATCAGAATATTGTAGTAAAAAAAAGCATGGGGGACCATAGTTAGTTTTCCTGGGAGCCAGAGACAGAGAGGGAGGGAGGGAGGGAGAGAGAGAGAGAGAAGCATTTGAACTGGCTTTGAGGAATGGTATTTCCTTAGAAGAAACGGACTTGGAAATACATGCTCTGGGAAAATCAAGAGAGAAGGTAAAGAGGTGTGCGGGATGCAGTCAGCATGGTTGTCTGAAAGTTCACTGATCACTGCAGGCTTGATGTACTCTAATATAGTCTAGAAACAGGGGTACTTCAATACATTCTAGAAAGATCTGCTCAGAGCCAGCATGAGTCATTGTTGCCAAGGATAAAGCTGGAGTAAGTGCTGGTCTGGTTGCTACTGCAGTGGGTGTAGATGAGGGAGAGTTTGAGGATGTGGGAGAACCTTGGCAAAGAACTCAGGTTACAAGGACTTAGACGAGGCGAGGACTGCGGCAGGAGGAGGAGAGGAAGACAAGCGAAGATTAAGGAAGGAGCATGTGTTGGTGTTTCCATGTAGGTTGTGTGCTTCACACTGCCCACTTCCCCTCACATTTCTACAGCATTCATTGACTGTCTGTCTGAGTTAATCATTTCCTTAGGATTTGATAACAGTGCTTTGTCTGGTCACATTATTTCCTCTTCTATTAGCTGGCATTTTTCTGAGGGGATTTGCCCATATTGACTGTCATTGCTGGCTACTCTGAAATATAGTTCCCACTCAAGAGACATGGTGAGGCTCTTGGACTGTTCAGGGTAAGGAGTGAATGGCGGGCGGCGGGCTTGAACACGAGGACCTGGGCTCGAGCCCGCGGCACCCCAATGCTCCTTGACGTGGAGGCCCACGCCTGTCTCACCTTGCTGGCAGCCATGCTTCCTTCCGTAGACACGCACGGGCCTGTCTGTAACACGCTTCCGTGAGTACATTTAGGGACTGGTGGAAGCGCCGTCTGCTTTGCTCTGTCCTGCAGCTGTTTTAAGGAGGGGTCTTAGAGATACGGGGAGTCGTACTTCTTCACTTGCTCCATCTGTTTCTGGCACTCCAGCCTCGTGATCCTCACGAGTTCTGTTCACACGCCGTGTCAGCCCCTAATCCTGGAGCTCCAGCCGGCAGCAGCCTTGACATTATCAGAGATTGTCTTGTGCCTGTGGTGTTTTCCATTACCACTTCCTTCAGTTTAATAACCAGAGATATATAGGCTTTTTCCAATAAAAAGCACTTGCTGCTAACCGAGTTCTACCTCCACTACCGAGTGTTAAAAGATGATTTTATTTTTGGTAGGTTAGTTCTAATAAAATTGTGTCTGAAATTTTGCATCAGATTTTATGTTGGTAAATTTAGGTTTTATTATTGTTTGTTTTCATCTGTCACAGTATTGGCGCAGGTCCAAGACTAGAACTTTATGACTGCTTTATTTTCTGGTAGAATTCCATGGAGGAAAACTGTGTCCTGCACAGCTAAAGTCTGTACTATGGAAACCCAACACTCTGCTTTGTTTCTATAGTCTTTGGTACTCATGTAGTTTAAGGGATAAAGAATAATCATAAATCTAGTAGTCTTTTGTGGTTTGGTCTAACAACTGAAAACTTAGTTAATAAATATTTATATAATGACATTGATTATCATAACCATGACAGAAAAGTAAATAATTATTTGTCTATTATATATCCAGTATTGGGATAGGCCAGTGTTTTCCTTCAAATCTGAGTTAATCTTGACAACTCGATGGCGAAGTAGGTAACAGAGCAGAGAATCTTTTCCTCAATGTAACGAAACCTTGGGATTCCAAAGAAGAAAATTTTCATCGATCTTTTTTATTTTTAAGAATTTTGATAAATTATTGAAGATATTGTAATAATGATATTGGAAAGGTGAATAAAAGAGAAAATGTCCTGATTGAATATAGCAATGATGTTCTCATTGCTGGGACAGAACCTCTGTCCAGAAGCAGCTTGTGGAAGGAAAGGGTTTATTTCAGCTGACAGTCTTCAGGGGAAGTTTCATCATGGCAGGGAGAGCATGGTAGAGCAGGTCGTCGGGGTGACCTGTCCTGTCACAGCAGCAGGGAGGAGGCAGCAGAAGTGAGCTCCTGGCTAACACTGGCAAGGGGCCTGGGTGATAGAATCCACAGACCCACCCCACTGACATGCCTCCACCTTCAAATGCTGAACAACTTTTCCAAGCAGCCACCAGTTGGAGACCAACCATTCAAAACGCAGGCTATGGGTGAGATTTTATATTCAAACCACCACATGGAGGGATGGTCAGTGTCTCTAAATATCAGTCACTTTTGTATACACTCTTAGCCTGGAGGTTGAGTTGGGCAAGAGTGTGAAATATACCAGTGTTGTCTTACTGTGTGTGTAAACATACAAGTGTCTTACTGTGTGTGTCCCGTGTGACCGTCAGTCCTGCTCTCCTCAGCAAACGTTCCTCACCTTGGCACATGCTGGCAGTTTCTGAGGATGGAATATTCTAAATCCTCTATTTTGTCGTGACTTGGAACAATATTTTAAATGTATTGATAATTTTCTGCTACTTCAGAAATCCCAGATACATCATTAATTGACACTGTATGTTTTTACAATAATGCCCTTTTGTTTCTTTTTGAGCAGAAAGATGAAAACTACAGGAGCCTCCCACGGGACCCCAGCAGCTGGTCAAACCAGTTCCAGAGAGACAATGCCCGCTCTTCTCTGAGCGCCAGCCACCCGATGGTGGACAGGTGGTTGGAGAAGCAAGAACAGGTACTGTAAGCATGTCTTCACCTTTGTGTTGTTCATGTGATATTATCTTATGTGTGAAGTTTGTTCTCACCCTGGTGTCTTTGATGTGACATCCTTCCTCTCTCACCTATCAAGATGCTTCTACCACACTGACACATAAGCCATTCCAACAAGGCTGTCTGTCTGGGTTGGTGCAATTGAAACATTGGCTATTTTTGTGCTGGTCCCTCACAGAGACTTCTAATGAGCGGGTAGTTGTGGATGTTTACCGGGGGCTTCTGCAGCATCACCAGAAGGTCTAGTAGCACAGGTATTGGGCAGGGGTTAATGCAGCGCCTGAGCAGGCATTCAAGGCTTTTCTTGTCTTCCAAAGGCCAGAAAGTCTGAAAGGCAATTAAAAGTTTCTGGCATGTCTGATTGCCTTGGATGAGAAAAATATATGATTTAGAATCTAGATTATTCTATCAGGCTTGGCACCTAGCCTTCTTCAGTGTCGAGGATATACTTTAAGTTTATAACCCTTTGTTTTAACTAGTCCAGTCTGCTGCATAGCCTTCTGTAACTAATGCAGTCAGTAGAAATAACTGCTCACAAGGCCGGAACCTAGTGCAGTGGCAAGTGCATGCTTAGTGTGAATGCAATGGCAGAGTGCAGGCTTACCATTAACACGTGACAGAGAGCAGGCTTAGCATGTACAGAGTTCCTGGTCCCATCCCCAGCAGCAAATGGGGAAAAAGGAGAAACAAATTTCTTCCTGTCTGGGGAAGGACTCATGGACAAGGTTGCTGCACCACCATAAGAGAATCTGTTCTTTCCTGTGTCGAATAAGGATTTATCCCAGACGTTAATTCTTTCAGGCTTGCTCTTATTGTTTAATGCTTAATGTCTCATTTGTTGGTTAGTCACATCCCCTCCCTCCCTCCCTTTTTCTCTACCCCCTCTTCCTCGTTTTCTCCCTCCCTTCTCCCCCTCTACCCTTTTCTTCCTTTCTCCCTCCTTGGAATCCTAGTGTTTGACATTTTAATAGTTGTTTTTGTCCCAGCTTCAGTGAGGTATGAGTGACAAAAACTGTATATATTTAAGGTATAGAATTTGCTGTTTTGACATCATATAATATGAGATGATTACCACAATCAAGATAATTGATACATCTATCACCTCGCAGGCTAACTTTGTGTTTGTAGGTGTGTATGTGTGTGTGTATGTGTATGAGATGAGCATACATGTTGAAAAAAGTATGTATTCTTTTATCCTTAAATATACTCACTGTGGTATACATCAGATCTCCAGATAGCTTATTCTTTCTTTTTTTAAATTTTTAATTTTTTTATTAACAATTTCCATGATTATAAAAAATACCCCATGGTGATACCCTCCCTCCCCCCACCTTAACCCTTTGAAACTCCACTCTCCATCATACCCCCTCCCCATCTCAATCAGTCTCTCTTTTACTTTTGATGTCTTGATCTTTTCCTCCTCTAATGATGGTCTTATGCAGGTAGTATCAGGCACTGTGAGGCCATGGATATCCAGGACATTTTGTGTCTGGAGGGAGCATGTTGTATCTTCCTTTGGCTCTTACATTCTTTCCACCACCTCTTCTGCATTAGACCCTGAGCCTTGGAAGGTGTGATAGAGATATTGCAGTACTGAGCACTGTGGTCATTTCTTTCCATCACCATGATACCTTCTGAGTCATCCCAAGGTCATTGCCCAGATAGCTTATTCTTGAAAGTAAAAGTCTGTACCCTTTGTCAATATACCCTTGTTCCAGTCCCTGGCCTCTGTAGCTACCATTTTATGTTAAAATGAGTTTGATTTCACTGCTAGTTCCAAATTATCTAGCAATATCATTGCTAGATAATGTAGTAGTTCTATTTTTACGTTAAAAAACCCTCCATACTGTTTTCCGTAGGATTATTGCTAATTCAGATTCCTGTCAGCAGTGTGTCTGGGTTCACTTGTCCCCACATCCTGATGCCTCCATTTTGACTTTGATCATAGACAGCCTAACAGGTGTGATTTACATTTCTTTGGTTATTATTAGTGACGTTGAGCGAGTTTCATAGTTTTGATATTAAAAATCCCTATTTTTAAGTTACTTGATGACTTTTAAAAAAAGTTTATATGGTTGATAAATTATGTAAGTACTCAGTGAGAAACTGAATTTTTGTGTTATTTCAATGAATTTAAGAATTGTTAATAATGGTGTTGCCTAAGGAGTGAAATAGTGATTTATCAGTTTGGACTAATGATATCAGTGTGAAAAAACCATAAGTATTGTACATGGCTATGTCTGTGTATATTTTATAGTATAAATCTCCTAAAATAGTTGTCTGGGATATTCAGCTTTCAATAGCGGAGAAAGAAGGCTTGCCTCAGTCACCTCTGATGGTGTAGCCAAGCACTGGTACCATAGAGGAGGTGTTCGCCTATAAACATGTGTATAGAAGTAATTTCATATCAATTTAAACAATCCTATTAAGGATTGATGTGACTATCTTATTAGTACTTTGAAATAAATGCTTTTAAGATTTTGGAAGCTCGGGTGTACCTTGAACTCCCACTGGCTTATGTGTAGCTTTCACTGCATGTGAGATTTGTTGACTTTCCTAACTTGAAACCATGTCTGTCCATCGGTTTCCTCTTCTACCAAAAGGGTGTTATCATACAACCTGCCTTGTGACATTTGCAGTCAAGTAACTCAGTGCCCACCTTTGGCTTAGAATCACGTCTGGTACTCTATGTGCTGATGTGTCAGAAGAGCATGGTTGTAGTCGTGGACAGTCTGAGTTCCTGAAATGTTTGTCATGCAGACAGCAGGAAGATTGCTGAGGATTCTCAAGAGAGGGTCTGGATCCTCCTTTTTGGGGGTCCTCTTCTCACAGCCACCTTGGTCTGTGCTCTAGCCTTCATTGTCCTTCTCTCTCTCTCTCTCTCTCTCTCTCTCTCTCTGTGTGTGTGTGTGTGTGCAGATGTGTTTGCATGTGTGTTGAGGCTGGGGGGACAGCCTTGGGCATCATCCTCAACAATGCTGTTCACCTCTTTCTTGAAACAGGGTCTCTCATTGACTGTCTTAGACTAACTGGCCAGCAAGCCCTAGGTATTCCCCGTCTCCACCTCCTCAGTACTGGGATTACAAGTGCACACCACCACTCCCAGCATTTATGTGAGTGCTGGGGCCAAACTCAGCACTCAGCTCTTCATGTTTGTGCAGCAAGTACTTTATATAGTGAGCCATCTCCCAGACACAGCCTGTCCTTTTTTGTTGTTTATTTTTATTTATTTATTTATTTGAAAGTAACGGGGGGGGGGGGGAGAAGGATACAGAGACACAGAGAGAGAGAGAGAGAGAGAGGGAGAGAATGGGCGCTCCAGGGCCTCCAGCCACTGCAAACGAACTCCAGACGTGTGCGCCCCCTTGTGCATCTGGCTAATGAGGGTCCTGGGGAATTGAGCCTTGAACTGGGGTCCTTAGGCTTCAAAGGCAAGCGCTTAACTGCTAAGCCATCTCTCTAACCCACCCCACCCTCTTTTTAAATCAGTACTATAGTCATCACATCTTGTACTGAAGAAAGGGAGCATGGCCATTGTCTTCTTGGTGGCCCTGTTTGAAAGTAAGGAAGCCTTTCCCACAAGCATCCTGCTGGATGGTCATGTTTCCTCTGTCAAGTTGCACGGCTTGTCTGCCCACTTACAAAGCACAGGGAGAAGGCGCTGGTGCTGGTTTGGAAGAGTTGAACATGACCTCCCAGAAGTGAGGGCTTTGTTGTTTTTCTCCCTGAAATAAGTTGTCCTATGCAAGACGAGGTGATGATGTGGGTTTGAATTAGGCGTAACAGGCAGCAGTTAGCCAATGGTGCTAAATATGTTGGATTTTATTGCATTATTTGAATTGGCAACCCAGGGTTTCTAAAAGGTGATACACTTAATTAAAAAGATATGACTTTGATCTCATTATTACAGTTACAGATTTGCTGTCTGGAAGCAGCAAAGTTTCAAAAGATATTGTACTGATTAGCCAAGCCTACTCCCCACAACTACACATTCATTGGCTTCTGTAGAGGTTATTTGAAATACTTAACAGGCAGAATTTGAGAAAAGTGTTATCCTTGGAGCCTGTTCAGGCAGCTTGAAATAGTTGATTCCTGAATTACAAACCATCTTCCTTGGCTGAAGTTTAACAAATGATGATCCAGTCAGTAAATCTGGCATGAATGACATTCTGTACCTGGCAGAAGGAAGCTGTTCGTGACTTTTCACTCAACAGCAGGACAATTAGTTGTACTGAAGTCTATTTAAGGGGATAAGAGTCACAAAACAAGACAAAAAAACAAAACAAAACAAAACTCAGATTAAAGTTTTTCTTCTAGAAGCCAGCCCTGTTGTCCCAGCTCTATTTCCTCCTAGAGTGCTTTTTTCTGCTTTTGGAAGCAAATATGACCCCAGCAGCTTTGCCAGTGGGAATAAGCAGAAGGGAAGAAAGGACAAAGGGATGCGGGGATGCTGGGCACCTCCCAGCAGAGGCAGATTGTCTCTGTGGGGGGCGGCCTCTACACAATGGCATCTGGAAACATCTCTCCCTCTGTGGTGATATAGGTGGGCTTTACTTCTATAACTCAAAGAGGGTGGTGTTTCTTATTAGAACCCTGCACCAGGATTCATGCAAGGTCAGGAATGGTTTGATTTCCAAATATGGTATGGCCTTTGCCTTCCAGTGATGAACTAAACTTGCTGAGAATTGCCTGCAGCAACCCCAAATCAGATTCATCTCAGGAGGTAGAGGACCATGTATCTTTCAAAGAACATCCTTTTCTTATGTCAGCCTTCTGCCTTCCTTCTTCTGAGAGATCTCAGAAGAAACACAAAGGATTTGAAAATGAAATGGTTTGTTGTGTTGCTTGGAAAGAACTTTTCTGCTTCTGAAAATTTCACTCTCAGACTCAGGAATCCATGACAGCAAGAGGCTCTTCATTTTGAAGTCAGTGTTTTAAGAAGTCCGAATTCCTTTCAGCCATACCATTTCCCTGACACTGGGTGGTGTAATACTGAATATTAGATCATAAGCTGACTTTGTTCTCATTTCTCAATGCTTTGTTGCAACTAATCCAATCCACAGAAGAGGGAGCACAAACTTTATAGCTCATGATGGACAGAATTTAATACCAGAAAGTAGAGGGACCTTAAGGAAAATATAAGCTAATTGGGAGCCTAACATTTTCACTGCCTTCTCTTGAGAAGTCCTGAACCCAATTAGCAGAAACAGCAAGAAGGTACCAGACACCTCGGAGCTGCTGCTTCCGCTTGGTGACAGGAACGACTGCCTGACCTATGGAGAAAAGTCTGTCTTTTGGAGTTATTCCCATCAAGAAAACTTCACCTAATTGGCAGAGTTACCAGAAGAAGAAAAACTGTCCAAAATGTTTGATGAGGACACATTTCCACTGCGGCCTTAGATGTCTGTTGCTTCCAGTCCCAAGAGAAACCCGACCACTCAGTGACATGCCTCAGACTCTCATAGCTGACAGTTTAGGAGCAGAGACCATGCTGGTATGTGGGTGCGAATGTGATGTTGTAAACTTGTACGTGTCCTGGGAAGTCTGTCTTTGGCTCTGGTTTTGTCCAGTTGGTCACAGATCTCTCTCTCTCTCTCTCTCTTTTTTAAGATTTTTATTTTTATTTATTTATTAGAGATAGAGGGAGAGAGAGAGAGAGAGAAAGAAAGAGAGTGAGAATGGGTGCACCAGGGCCTCTAGCCACTGCAAATGAACTCCAGTTGCATGCGCCCCTTGTGCATCTGGCTAACATGGGACCTGGGGAATCGAACTTGGGTCCTTAGTTTTTGCAGACATGCACTTTAACTGCTAACTCATTTCTCCACCCCCTGTCTCTTTTTTTTTTTTCTTTTAACCAACAACAGACTTCTTTTTACTGAGTGTGTTACAAGAGGTTTAGTCAAGAAGACCAAAGCCCATGTCATCATCAGACTCCTCAAACTCCTTTTTCTTGGCTTCTACTCTGTTATGTTCAGCTGGGGCAGTACCAGCCACGGGAACAGGCCCACCAGCTCCTACATTGCAGATGAGGCTTCCAACATTAACACTGGCCAGGGCCCTTGCAAACAAGCTAGGCCAAAAGGGTTCAACATTCACACTGGCTGCTTTAATGAGGACATTGCTCTTATCCTCCATGACGGTCACTTCATCGTCGGGCAGTATGAGGACAGGTAAATGCAGGCGAGCTCGGAGACAGCGGCCGTGGTGCAGACTGCCCGACATGGTGCTAGTCGCTGGATGAAGTGAGGACCTCACCCCAGTGAGGCCTTAGCGTCCTCAAAAGAGCTGAGCACCTTGGTGGCAGCTGAGGAAAGATAGATCTCTTTACACAGAGGAACGTTCTTATTTTTTTCCCCCCATGCTTATTAGCTTTCTCCAAGTTGGGGGAGTCTTGTTTTATTCAGCTTTTAGAGGGGTCCAGATGGCATACAGAAGTTAGTTTTGCGAGCATGAGATGATCTTACTTTCTTAATTACAAAATGAGGAGATGGCTCATTCAGAAATCTCATTATAACAGCTACAAACAGGCCAGTGAAATGACTCACCGATCACAGCATTAACGGAAATTCAGATATGGAAACCGACTGGGCTCCACTGTCAGTCACTCACAGGAACAGATATTTGGTTCTGGTTCTACCAAAATGCTGATTCAAAACACCCTAAACTGCAAAATTCTAAAACTCTACCACCGTCTATTAAAATGAAGCGGATTTATTAACATTATTTCTCAGTTGGCAAACATTTGCAAACTTCATGCAGAAGCAAACATAATTGTGTTTTTCTCTAGCAGCACCAAATGTAGAAACTAAAAACAACATTGTTTTAAAATCAAATTTTGTTTTCATTACAAAATGTCAGAGATTTTATAACTTAAATCAGTCCTATTTACAATAACAGCAAAAATAAAACCACAAACAGGTTTTTAAGTGAACTGTCTTTTCACCCAATCTATTGATGCATAGCAGAGTATTTTGTTGTGCTTTGATAAGAAGTGACTTCCATTATAAAACAAGTTTTAAAATGTATTTACTGATGGGCCGTATGTGCATGTGCCTTGTATTATTTTGTGTGAGTACCACATCTTTTCTACTTCCATCATCAAAGTGCTGTGTCCTGGACATGTCCATGGAGAACTGGAGTGGAGTGGAGTCCCTGATGTACTTTTTTGCCTAAAGGGACATCCCAATTTCCTAGGGAAGCCATGCTTGCTGCACTCTGGGCCCCTTCTTCCCACCTTCCCTCCTTCCCACCTTCCCTCCCTCCCTTTCTTTCTTTTTTTTTTTTTTTTTTCTGATAGTGATCCAAGGCATTTTTACCTTTTTGTGTATTTTTGGCAAAACCCTGCTGTGAGTCTGTGAAGCTCTGTCAGCTCTGGAGACCTGCTCCAGTGAGCAGACCTATTTCCTGGCTCTCAGCCCATGGAGAAGTGTGGCTGTGTCCAGTGAAGGAGAACTCTAGAGTGTGGGGGGTGGTGATGGGTGACTGGGCAGGCTCATATAGGAAGGGAATTGACACAACACAGGTTGTGGTGCAGACCCAGGGTCTGGTTTATTACAGGCACATGTGGCTGCCTTCCTTCCTGTTTTGTTGTAAGCAGGACTAGGTCCAATGAGCATACCTCGACTGTTATCAAACACTGAATATATGTGTGTGTATATATATATATATCTCCACCTATCCACCCACCTCTGGACCTGGAACCCCAGTGCTTCCCACACGCTAGGCAAGCATTCTTGCTGAGCTCCTGGCCAGCCCTGAGTAACTAACTTTATTGCCTTGAATATTGTTTTCTCCTTGCACACTGGAAGCACCCTTTCATATGTTGGGGCGAGTTCGTTATCATCGCTGGGGTATGTGTAATGCCCTCATCATCCTTTCAGAATTGGATTCTTGCTTCCATGACATCTTATCAGAATTAGGATAAAATTTAATCTTTTTAAGTCATCTCTGGTTGTTCTCTGAAGAACGTGATCTGACAGAGGAATTATCTGAGTGCCCATGCTTTGTTTTTCCCTTTGTTTGGGCATGAAGCGTGGCTGTGATATGATGGAGCGCAGGGCGCCACGTGGAGTGAGCGAGTGAGCGTGCTCTCGGCGCATCGGCTCCCGGCGCATCTCCTTCTGTAGCGCTGTGTCCCCACGGCTGCCTGTCAGGCTCTCCTTTTCCTTCCTGACCGGCCGTAGCCATTGCTTCTTTGGTTGATGGAGCAGAAAGCTTGTGAGCAGTCAGCAAGTGTGTGAGAAATTCTACAAGAGCAAAACAAATCCGTGTATGGATCTGATTTCCCTGCCTGTGAATCCTGCCTCTACTACCAGGCTTGCACAGTGGCTGGAGATAGGCTTTCACTTCTGGCTTTGACCTTAGGGCTCCTTTCCTGTGTTCACTGCAGGAAGTCGTAAAGCCTTTTGTGGTGACCACTCCCTGTTTATGCTGCAGAATCTCACTTGGTTTGACAGTTTTGTCCATTTCTGTTCTGTGGGCAGTAGAACTGCTAGTCCTTTAAAAGTACTAGTTAAGAAATTGCATTAACATTTTTTAGCCTACAGTATGCTGTTTTAATTACCCGTGTCCCACAACCTGCCTATAGAAATTGAATCATTCCCAAGCTGCTGGTGGTGGTGGTGTGTGTGTTTTAAAAAGTCCTTATAATAGGCTTTTTTTTCTAGTGACCATCAACATCGTCTTGAACTAGTCCTAAAAAGTTCTTTTAAATATTAAAACAATAATATTAGTTTTGTCTTCTGCTGCGTGTGGGTCCTCTTTAATTTCTCATTGGTTCTGCATTTGTGAGTCATTTTTCTCTTTGGTTTTCTCTCCTCCCTCCTTCTCTTCCTCCCTCTTTCCCTCTGATTCTCTCCCCTTTCTTGTCTTTTTTAAAAGTTTTCTTCCTTTTCTTTCTCAGTTGCTTCAGCCAGGCTCACTGCCCCTCACAGTTCAAACTTGATCCCTTCTAGTCTCCTCTGCAAGACCCTTCCCGAAACCTTAGGTTTGCAAGGGTGTGGCATCCCTGCTGCCTTCTCTCTCTGTTCACCTTCCTTTTCTTCCTGAAATGTATGAGGTTGACTTGCCTTTGCCTCTACACGTGCTGTAGGGATGCTGGGGATTGAACCCAGGACTTCATGCATGCTAGGGAGGCACTCTACCAACTGAGCCTCATCTTCAGTCCCCCAAAACTTCAACTCATATGCAAATCAAGGAAAACCTGTTGAATATTACTATACAGACATTTGTAAATTTCATTAACAGGGTCACACACTTGCATCATTGATATTTGAGGGATAGAGGGATGGCTTAGCAGGTAATGTGCTTACCTGCAAAGCCAAAGGACCCAGGTTTTATTCCTCAGGACCCACGTAAGCCAGGTGCACAAGGTGGCACATGCGTCTGGAGTTAAGTTGTAGGGGCTAGAGGTCCTGTTACACCCATTCTCTCTGCCTCTCTTTCTCTCACTCTGACTCTCTCTCTCTCTCTTGCAAATAAATAAATAAATAAATACATAAATAAATAAAATAAATCATTGCTATTTGAGGAAGTCTTCACTTGTACTTAAAAGGCAAAGTATTGTTCTCACTGATAAAATGTGGTGTGATGGGGAGCTCCACCCCTCTTAGCACTCCTAGAGAAGAGTCTGAGAGCTTCTTCGGGGACTGTTTCTCAACTAATAGGGATAAAGTGTTAAGCAGTGAGCAGATCTCTCTGAGGTCTGAATGGGTCTGCTGATTGACAGTTGTCCTGGGAAAGCGCCCAGAGTCTCCAGGCTTTGCAGAGGCCTGGATGGAAGAGTTACTGTGACCTACTTAGTGAGGTTTGTGTGGGTCAGAAGTGATGAGTGCAAAAATGTTAAAAGCCCAGGATAACTGTGAGTTCTGTGAGTTCCAGAAATATGTACTGGAATAGTAAAATGCATAATTACCAGGAAATACTGAAATATTCATGTTTATAACTAAAATGACATAAATTTTCTATTTAAATTGAAAAACAATATTTGAACAAACTGTTTGATTATGAGAATAATTTATAAACAAGTGAGTTGACTATAACATAGTTAATAGTGTGTCCTGAAAATACACATTTTTTCTTTTAGCAGCGGGGTGGGGGGGTTCTTCATTCTCATTAGAATATAAATGAATTTTTCTATTCATTGGTGATTAAAGGCTGGGAAAAATTTCCTTTTTTAAATGTCAGAACAATGGATGTTGGGTACTTATCTGCTCAATATATAAATTGCAAATATTATAAATTCTGACATACTCTTAATATAGTACTTTTAGTGTATTATGTCTGAAGATTATTTTCTCTACTCAAGTCATTGAATAAAACTTATTTATATGTGTGAGTATTTGATATGAAAACTATGTTGAAATTTTGAAGTTATTTTCTAGTACAGAGGAAATGTGCATTGTACATTATGAGGGTCCAGAAAGCGTATCTTAGTTAATAGAATCTGTTCAGGTAGAGTGATCCCTTACTAGCCTTAGGGAACTTTGATTTTCTAAATTAGTGGCAATAGATGTCCCTATTCATTCTTTATTGTTTCGTGGGTCCATGACACTTCTCAGTGAAGTGGGGCATTAGAATTGAAGTACTGCCCTGTTCTATAGAATATGGCACAATCTAGTGCACAGATTAATGTAGTCATGCTCATCATCATTGTAGCAGACAGCTTCAGGTTTGCTGAGATGAACTTCCAGACCAGGCACAGTTATGGAGGAAGGGATTTACTGAAGCTTACAGATCGAGGGGAAGGTCCATAATGGCAGAAGAAGCTGGCCTACCTTCACAGGCCCAAGCAGACACACAGAGAGAAGCACAAGCCAAAAGCCAAAAGCCACAGCACACTTCAGGAACTCCTGCTAGGCACACTTTGCATATCTTTAGATTGAAATCTGAAACCCACCACCACACCTTAAGATCCACCCAGTGACACTGCCTCCAGCCAGGTGGCAGCAGATGCAAACTACAAACAGATAAACAACTGAATATATTGGGGGCCCTCTATTCTAATCAAACCACCACAATCATCATCATCATTTCAAGATAAGGGGTCTCATGTATCCCAAGCTGGCCTTGATCTTATATAGCCAAAAATGACCTTGAACTTCTTATCCTCCTGTCTCCATCTCTTGAGTGCTAGGGTTACAGGCATGTGTCACCACACCAGGTTTATGCAGTGCTGGGAATTGAACCCAGGCATTTTTTGTGCCTGCTAGGCACACACTTATCCCAGGCCCAGACTCATTTTTTTTTCTTATGATTTGATTTTAAATTCTTTGTTCTATAATTGAATATCACACATGGATACATAAATCATCCTGTCTCTCCCATAGCTGTCTTCCAGTTGCTGGCCCTTTTTCCACATGCAAATACTTACTAGTTTCTTATGGGTGCTGTCAAATGGTACCATACTTTCATGAGCAAGTGTGTGTGTGTGTGTGTGTTGGCATGTGTGATGGCACACATGAGGGCTAATTTTTTTTTTTGTGTGTGTGTGTAGGATGGAGATTGCGTTGAATGTAGCATTTATTTTTGCAGTAGCAAAAATCATCAAACACCCTCAATCTACATCAAAAGAATCAGTCTATTGACAATGGCAGATCATTATTAAACTGTTTGAGTAGCCCCTTCTGTGTGTCAATGTGGAAAGATTGCCATGTTATATAATGCAAAATCAAAAAAGCACAGAATACCACACATGGTGTTTATATACCAAGGTGAAAAAAGGGGCTGTGGAGATGGCTGAGATGGGAAAACAGGACCTGAGCTTGGATTCTTAGCACCCACACAACAGCAGGGACCTATAACCCTGTGCTCAGGAGGATGAGAGAGGAGGACTCCCTGAGCAAGTTGACAAGTGAATCAGGCCTTGTGCTTGCTAGACAAGTGCTCTAATTAAGCTTTATCTCCAGCACCCCAAATCCCTTTTAACTGTTAAATATTTATTAGCAATTTTAATAATTGAAGAATACATACATGTAAGTTTATGCTTAATAGCATTTCTACTTTTGTGGACTCACTGTGACAGTTAAAATGATATTTTTGGAGGTGTTAATTAAAGTTCACCTAAATCAAATAAGACTTTCACTTTTGACTTGTCTATTACTTTTGTACTCAGATATTTGTCCCCCTTTTTTTCCTTCCAGTTTTCAACTAGAATTGTGCTGGTCTTTCTTGCCTCTTTTCCTGCCTATTCCAGCACAGCCGATTTTTTTTTTTTTTTTGCATAATTTGCTAGAACGGAAATGAGTAGTGTTCTGGGACAGGATCTGGAAAGGTTTGTGTAAAGATGAGTGAGAAATACGGAGAAGAGGTCTTATGACTTGAACCCAGGGCCTTGCATAGTAGAGGTCACACTTTGTTTCTTAGCTACACCCCTAGCCCCATATCAGAGTATAAAGTTAAGTTTTCAGTAGTACTTTGGCCATGCAAATACTATGTAAACAAATTAAGAAGTTTTCATATGTCTTATTATATCCCAAGATAAGGTGTTGTAATTTATTCAGTGTTCACAATTATTTTTGTTAGAGCTCTGGTTATTCATCATATAATTGAAAGATTTGAAACTTTGAAGAACTAAAGCCAATCTTCCCTGAGCTGTTGATCTCCATTGCGGGGATTCAGTGAAAATGGTGCCTCTTGAGGTAGAAGGTTCATGTTGATGGAGTGGTCCATGTGCGAGCTTGGAAGCTTGGCTAAGGAGAGGCCAGTCTCACCCATAAATGCCCACATTCCATGCAGGGTGCTTGCCAGTGCACGGTCTTCTTCATCTCCTGTGATCATCACTTGCTGGCAGTCTTGGTTAGTAAGGATGACCTATCTTGGTCTGCATGGTGACCATGCCTGTCCTTCGGGCACTCCAGGACCTGAGGCTGAAGGATCATGAATTTGAGGCTACAGAGGGAGACCTTGCCTCATACAAACCAATAAATAGTTCTCTGTCTTTAGATGAGAGCTGTGATCTTAGGGCCTGGTGCTGTGTTCTGGCTGCATCTCCTATTGTCTGCTCTGCCGAGCCCGTTCTAGTCTCCACATTACCTTGTCCTCGCATCTCCAGTCTTTTATCATGTAGCTGATACTTTCCACCCTTCCAGTCCCACCCCACTGTGCATCATTCCTGACCCCACCTGGTACTGCCCTACCCTGGGCTGCCCAAGCCAATCGCCAGGAGTCCCTTGTTGCTCTTCCACCATTTCGTTCCAGACTTCATTTTATTAGGTGTTTTTAGAACTCTTTAACAAGGTCAGGATCCAGTTGTATGTATTCCTGTGGGTGTTTTTATTTGTATTTTGGGGTTTTGAAAAGAGGCCTTGAATCTGTTTCCCATAGATTGGCATCTCAACCTGACCATGCTCTATTGAATACATTTGCTATTGTTAAGAACTGTCTGCTTTTAATTTGTGTATTTGAAAATATTCTTCCCTTTTAACTTTATGTAGCAAGCATTTTGATAAAAAATCTTATTCCGTAGATAGTATGTATTTTCTTACATTAAATATGTAACTTTATAAGAATCACTTCTAGTATAAACTGGGGAAGGTTTGAGAAGGGTGAGGAATGCTAGCTTGATTCTATCAGCAAGACTCTAGGCTTTTAGACATACTCATATGTTAAGTCCCTAAAGGGACTAAATTTCCTGAGAAGTTTGTACGTTAATCATAAACAGACCCAATTCAGTAACACTTCCATAAACCCTTGGCTGGTGCTTTGGTATCAATGTCCTGAACTTTGAGAAAGAAAAGCATGCTTTTGTGGGCTGGCCAGGAAAAACAGGTCTCAATTCAAATAAAAATAATATAGTTGTTATTTTAAAGAGCTTTGTTTCCCATTGAGCAATGTGTTAAACTTTTTACAAATTGAATTGTTTAATATTGGACATGAAATGGACAGTCAGTGTATTTTTATGGCTCAATATAATTTTTGATTTAGAAAGATTTTTGCCTTTAATTTAGGAATGAGTTCTGTTAGAACCACTCTTATCTTACTTGTATTCCTTTTGTTGTGAATTTTAATAAAACGGCTAGTCCTGTGTCATATTTTCTCATGTAGATTCAGAATAGTAAGAGATGTCAAATCCACATGAAGCGGTTGTGTTTGCACGGAGAGGGCACAGGTGTGGCTCGTGAGAGGCTGGGCGAGCGTGCCACTCTCCCACTTCCTTTTCGGGCCCTGGCCGATGCCTCCTTCTCTGTCTGCTGGTGCGGGGTTCTCTCTCTGGATGGGTTGTCGTGTGAGCTGTGTGCTATTCTACTTTCTTTTCCCATACCTCCAGCCCCCTGTCCTCCCATAGCTACAAGGCAGCCGTTTGGAAAGAATGAAGGAGAGAGAGGGAGGAAAAGAAGAGCAAGGCAGCCATCTTCCCGCTCCCAAGGGAAGGGAGGTGCTTTTCAGAGAGCAGAGTGAGGTCGCCCCATCTGCTCTTCTAGAGCCGGCCTCCATGGAGCTTCTTGTTTCGCACCAGCCTCTGTGTGGAGAGTTACCTCAGCACCCTAAAGTCACAGATAGACCATGGCCAAATGTTTCCTAGACCTCAAAAACTCCATGACTGTCTATTATTTTCTTTCTTTTAATTTTGCCATGTGTCTCCTAGGTTTTAAATTTTTTTTCCTATTTCCTTTTTCTCCCACATGTTTAATTTGTTACCATGTACTAAAATTACCCCTTCACTTGTGCATGTATAGACACCTTGCTGCTTTCATAGCACCTGTTCTCATCTTAGCCATGTTTCTTTTGACTGGACTGACGTAACTGTCTTACTCTACCATCTGTTCCCTTTTCCAGTTCCTAGTTGCTTAATCTTCAAAACCACCACTTACCTCACCCAAGTTTAAGAGCATGAAAGCATTCTTACTATACTCTGGGTTAAAATTAACCTTATTAGCTTGGTGTCCTATGTTCTCTGCAATCAAAATTCTGATTTATTGCTATTTCACATTTCTGAAACATCACGGGGAATTGAACCCTGTCCAGCTGGCTTTGCCAGCAAGTTCTTTCAAGTGCTGAACCCTCCTCCCTGCCTAATCTGTATTTTGAGTAATTAATTTGTACACTAATGTATAATACTTCTAAGTGTAGTTATTTGTACTTGAAGTTAAAGGGCATGGTGGCTGAAGAGACAGTAGGACCAGAAGTTCAAGGTCTTCCTTGACTACCTAGTAAGTTTAAGGCCAGTCTTGGCCAGGCACTATCTAAAATAATAAATAAATAATGTGAACACATCTATCTAAAGTGTTACTAGTAATAAACTGGCTTCCTGAGTGACTGCCATGTACCTTGGTTTGTGCTGAAAGTTGGTACCTGTGACCTTGTGAATGACCTGAGCACTATCACTTCCATGAAAAGATGAAGAAATCCAACTTTTTCTAGTCTTCCTATACAACTGGTCAATGATGGAGGTCTGGCTCCCAAGCTACTTGGAAATCTGCTAAGTAAATATACTCAGGTTCCCTTTTTGTTTCCACTCAACTAAATATTCCTTTACTATTGACTACATGGCCTAGGTTTGTCCTCATGTGCCTGACTGCTGGGTCAGCAGAGGGCCGCGATCCGTGTTCTCTGATGAGAACACAGGTGAGCGTGAGACATCTGTGAGCATTGCTTTGCTGGTGCCAGCTGGGCAGAGATTCCAGGGCACGGCTTAAGCACCAGGGTGCAGTTAACTGCTGTGTTCACTTTCTGAAGGAAGCACTCTTGGGAGAGATGATCTGGATGCAAAGTGTAATTCTGGACAAAGTCTAGGTTCCAGAACATGAAAATAGGCAGGGTTTTTGTTTGGGAGTTATCTGTGCTGAGATGTTGGTGTGCTTGGGTTGTAAGAGATTGACTCCAGCTTGTGAATATGTATATAGGTGATGTTGTGAGAGAAGTTGGTGAAAGAAAGGAGTAGAAGTGACAAACTGGTTCTGAGTGAGTTTTCTTCCACTATTAAAGTATGAAGAAAAGGGATTCCAGGACATGGGATCAATGAAAGAAAGGCTGTTTTGGAGGAAGTCCAGCATTGCGTTGAAGATTGAGTTACAGTAGTCAGTATTAAGAGGTCTTCATCATAGATGTTCATGTTCATAAAGAGACAATGGCATGGTTCACAGCAGTTTTAGTAGAATGGAAGGGCATGCCTAACTTTTTCAAGAGTTGAGGAGAAAAAGGAAAGTCTGAAATTGGGACTGCTGAGATAAGAGGACTATTTTTAACAAATCCCTTTGCACTTATATTTGGTGTTTTTAAAATAAATTAGGCCAGAGAGATTGCTCAGTAGCTAAAGTCACTTGCTTGCAAAGGCTTATAGCCTGGGTTTCATTCCCTAGTATCCACGTAAGGCCAGATACACAAAGTGGTGTATGCAGCGAGACTTCGTTTGCAGTGACAGGGGTCCTGGCATGCTCCAATTCACTTTCTCTCTCTCTCTCTTGAATAAATAAATACAAATATTTAAAATTATTTTGTATGTATACAAAATGTATTTTGATCATTGTCCTCTATACCCCTTCCACTGAACTCCCTCCTCCATCCAACCAATCCCTTTACTACTGTTTTGATGCCACTGTTTCCTTCATTTTTCCCTTTGCATCATCCACGATGACATGTGACTAGGCCCAGTATTGTGCAGATAATGATCCCTGCTGTGAGGCCATGAATACAGCTGCTGCCCCACCCCGGGAATCCAGTGTTCCAAAGCATCCCTCTCCATGCCCTCACTCCTCTTCGGCAATGTGCCCAAGGCCTCGGTGGGTGTGACAGAGATGTCTCATTTAATGCTGAGCATTTAACTGTCACTTCTTAGCGCATTGGTGAGTCCGAGTCTCCTCTGCGGTCACCACCACCTGTGAAAAGAACACCTAAATGGCTTTGTTCTTAGTGACGACAAGGAGTGGTCCCCATTGGCCTGCTGGTGGGAAGAAGTCCTGATCATTTGACAGGACTGCATGCTCAGAATTTAAATTTAGAACCTTGATTACTCACAATAACAAGCCAAATTTCATCATGCTTCATATTTGATTAGTTCCTTCTGGACTCTTTCAAAACCCCTTCTGGTTTTTACTGACCTCAATGGTTTTCTGTTACCGGAATCTGTCTTGTTGCTTATTTCTTCCAACAGATTATCATGAATATACAAAATAATATTAGTCTTGATTTTTATCCTGAGAATCTATGTTCATGCTAAGATATTTTGATCTCTGTTTGTTAGAAAATATAATACAGCCAGTAATTTTACTGCATGCATTGTCTTATGTTACGATGTGAAGAAACTGTTCATTAATTTTTAGCTTTTCTTATGACTTCACTACTTTATTTTTTGCTACTAGATAAATTCTAATATATAGATCATCATACCTTATTGTATGTAATACTTGCAAGCATGCATATGTGTATTATGTATGTGAATGTGTGTGTGTGTGTGTGTGTGTATATATATATATATATATATATATCTTAAAAACTAAATGGAACTAAAGGGTTAATGTTAGGTCTGTGGTGAGCTGCTTTTTGCCAGAATTATATTGCTTAGGGACTTGCTGTGAATAAGGAGATAAAAATTGGACCAGAGTTTCATGGTTTCTTTTCAATTCCCTATGTGAATATAAATTTAACAGGTTGTTAATATTTGAACTTTAATAATGGTCTGTGAATTGAAAAACACCACTGTGAGTTTAAGTTTGTCTGGAAAACCTGGGTAATTGTTAACATTATAAGTTACTTTCTTGAAATTCCAGCTCTCATAAAACTAAAATTTTGATAATGGTACTAGCATGGCCATTCCCTCCCCACTAGTCAGTTCTGTGTAAATCTTGGTACTATATACATTGTTATTTGGGGTTAATCATAATTACAAAAATTATCACTTCTTCCTAATTTTTAAAAAATTAACTCATAAATATTTTATATATTTGTCATGTACAACATGTCATGGAAATATGCATACATTTGTGGAATGTCTAAATTGAGCTAATTAACACACTTCACCTGGCATGTGTATTGCTGTTCTTCCTTTGTAAAGAGAGCACTTCACTTTGTTCTCTTTGTGGTTTTGTAAGAATACTCACATTGTTAACTATAACTATGTTGTACAATAGCTTTCCTGAGCCTATTCTTCTTATCACATTGAATTTTTGAATACTGTTATCAACGCTCCCACCCCCTAGCTCCCAAGTAACTTCTGTCTGTATCCGTTCAAATTCTTGGTTTCCAGAATACTTGAGATAGTGACATTTGTCATTCTGTGCCTAGCTCATTTCTCTGAGTTCCATGCCCTTCTTGCTTTTTCCAATGATAGATTTTCACCCTTTCAAAGATTGGGCAGTGGGCTCCTGATTGTTAATATGTGGAACATTGTCTTTTCATTCACCTGTGGGTGGACCCTTAGATGACTCCCAGAACCCAGGTGCAGCCCTCTCTCCCACAGTCTCTCATTTTTTTGCATTTATGGTAGTTCTGCTTTTGGTTTTGTTGTTTTTTTTTTTTTTAAAGGAACCTGTTTACCTTTTCCCATAATGACTTGTATTCCTTCCACCCATTCAGGAGTCCCTGTGTCTGCACATTGCTAACAGAGGAGAGCTTAGGTGTCCTGTGACACGATGTCCAGGTTCTCTGTGACTTGAACTAAAAGTGGGCCACACACAGTAGTGGTAATGGCAGTCACAGCGGCAGCCGTAGCAGCAGCGGCACTAGTGGCAGCAGTAGGGCAAGAATAGACTTATTCAAATGAGAGGTCTTTGAGCAAGCATGCAGTGCAGAAGGTGCCACATTATTTCCAGAGTTTCCTTTCTTGGCTTCTGGAGGAGTTGTTGACTGTTAAGGGTGGGTTGTGGGAATCTTCTGTTTTGATTGATAGGCTTGGTCATGTAAGCTTATGTTTACTGTACATGACCTTTCCCACAGTGCATCTGATTATAGTCATATGCATGTCCAAATATCCATATGAATGAGGTGATGAATAGAGGATCTGAGGCTCAGTGGGTAAAGTACATGCCATGAAACCACAGGAAGTGAGTTCAGATCCCCAGTACCCAGGTAAATGTTGGGCTAGGTAGGATGTGTCTTAATTTGTGAGCTCTAGTTAAGGGAGAGTCCCTATCTGAAAGAATAAGGTGGAGGGCATTTGAGGGCAACCCCTGTGGCCTCTACTCTTGTGTGTACACAGACCACACACACATGAACAGGCATACAGCACATACATGATGGGCTGCGTTTTCCCCTGCAGGTCACTGTAGGTACAGAATGGTCCTCATTGTGCTTTGTCAAACAGTGACTTAGGCTGACCTTATCTCCCCTTCTACTAGGAAGGGAAGCAAGGGAAGACACTTTTTTCCAGTGAGTCCCTGGGCTGTGTTTTATTTGCCATAATATTCTCTGTAGTTCTTTTTGTGTGCTTGTTTTTGACAGTGCCCATTCTAACCAATATGAAATGATACCTCACGGTGAATTTAATTTGTATGTGAGATATCTCCGTTCTATCCTCCGCTTCTTTTTAAAAAAATATTTTTGCTTGTGTGGCGGGGAAGAAGGGAGATAGAGTATGTGTATGTGCAAGCCAGGGCTTCTTGCTATTACAAACTTCAGACACATGTGTCGCTTTGTGCATCTGGCTTTATGTGGGTACTGAGGAATTGAACCTGGGCTGGTAGGCTTTGCAAGCAAGTGCCTTTAACCAGTGAGCCATCTTCCTTCCTAGCCTCTGTGCTTCTTTTTTATTGGGTTATTTGTATGTCTTGGCTGTCAAGTCTGAATCAGATGTATGGCTAATGAATACTTTTCCCATTCCATAGCTTGTCTCTCATTCTCACTTCTTCTTTCCTTGCCTGTGCCAAAGTCTCTTAGTTTGCTGTAATCTTATCTGTTTTTGATAAGAACTATGGGAGTGCTTGGGTTTTACTTAAGTGCTTTATATTACATGATCCCTGAACAGAAACTATGAAGTGGATTTTACCTTCACTCTACTCATATTTTTCTAGATGAGAAACTTGAGGCTTACGTAAGTTATGTAACTTGCTAAAAGTTGTAGGGTAAGTAAATCTTGGCTTCAAATCTGAGTCTGTCTGTAAACTCCATGCTATTATCTAGTGTAATATAGGTGTTTCCACCAAGGTGGATGATTGATAATGTGAAATTCCCAGGAGTGTGGCATGTGCCCTCTCCTCTCTTGGGAAAGTCTCTGAGGTCTGCTTCCTGTATCCTCTGTGTGCTCTCACTCCTGAGGGTCTTGGCTCTGGTCCCCCACCTGCAAGGTGCTTTGTTCCAGCAGCCTTGCCTAACTTTCTCCTTCAGGTCTTTTCTCCTCACTGAGAGTGTCTGTGACTTATACCTATAGCTTATATATAGCTCTGTTGCTGCCCTGGCACAGCCCGACTTTGCTACCTTTCTACACCCAGCACTTTTTTTTTTTTGTTTGTTTGTTTGTTTTTGTTTTTCGAGGTAGGGTCTCACTCTAGTCCAGGCTGACCTGGAATTCACTATGGAGTCTCAGGGTGGCCTCGAACTTACGATGATCCTCCTACCTCTGCCTCCTGAGTACTGGGATTAAAGGCGTGCGCCACCACACCCGGCTACCCAGCACTTTCTTACACGTGTATCATTTCCTGCTTATGATTATGTCTGCGAGGCATTATTTAGCAATGCTTGTTCAAAGATCAGTTTCAGGAGGGCTGAACCTCTTTTTTGTTCTTCTCTAATTCTAATTCCTGTGTGCATGGGGTCGTGTTAAGACATTTAGTAATTGTATGGATGAATAAATGAACGAGTGAGTGAAGAGATTTTTGTGAAAACGCTCTAAATTCACATGTGAGATCCATCATTTTTGGAGCTTGCAACTAGGAAATGCCATCAGAGCTGTGAGCAGATTCTCACTTTATCAGATTGGGTACAAGAGCAGCTTGGGCCACTTAGTGGGACACTTTTTCAAAATGAAAAGTCAAAAGAGGGTGCAGGTTGTAGCTCAGCTCATCCACATTCTTCTAACATATGTGAGGCCATGGGCTTGATCCCCAAACACAACAAAGAAATAGTCAAAAAAGTGAATAGACTGTGGATGCCCATGTCTTGCCTGCCCCTCCCACGCCTGTGGGCTTGATCCTTGAGAAAGCTATGATAGTGAGCAGTGCCCAGGCCTGGCTGTTCTGCTGAGCTTTCCCATTGTGTTCTTAGTGACATTACTTTTCTAGAAACCCCAGCATTTTGACATGAGAATGTCCCTTTCTGTCAGCCCTTCTTCCTTATTCTTTCAGGCTGAGTGTTGTTGGGACAATTGATGGCCAATGGTGTCATTGGGCTCTAAGTGAATTAGGAAGAATCCTGAACCTCGGCATCACCCGTTTGAGGCCTGTGGGGTGCAGCATCGGTACTTGTGTGTTTTGTGGGTGGGTACGTGCATGTGTGTATGCATGTGAGTGGGCACATGTTTGTGTGGGTGCGGAGGCCAGAGGAAGTTGGCATCAAGTGCCTTCCTTGATTACTTTATACTTGACTTTCTGACGCAGGGTCTCTCAATTGAATGTACATCTTATCTGTTTGGCTAATCTAGCTAGCCAGCATTGTGGGGGTTCACTGTGTCTACTTCCCACATACTGGGATGAGCCGGCTTACCCACCTGGCGTTGTTGTGTGTCCTAGGGGTCTGAGCATTGGTCCTCACGTTTGTATGGCAAGGGCGCTTTACTGACTGAACCTTTGCCCCAGTCTACTTGGGCATCCT
This sequence comes from Dipus sagitta, assembly GCA_036346955.1. Classification (NCBI taxonomy): domain Eukaryota; kingdom Metazoa; phylum Chordata; class Mammalia; order Rodentia; family Dipodidae; genus Dipus; species Dipus sagitta. Next base: position 159,625,702 of record CM070773.1, read on the forward strand.
TAGGTGTGGTTTGTGCCTTGATGATCTTTAAAACTGTCAGAAGAAACTAAGGTCTGAAGCCACATGCCTGTTGAACCTTGTGTGATGTCTTACTTAGCCACTTTGACGTCGGCGATGTTATTGGTTATGCCATACATCTTCATATTTTAATGGTTCATTTAAATTGTGATGAATAATGGCTGACTTTTCTATAAACTTCCAATATAAAGGTGATTTTTCAAGTGATTGGCAGTATGGCCAAAATGGTATGGCCACAGGAATTGTTGGCCCCATCTTGAAGGCCTGCGGGACCTGCCTAACTCGGAGGCACCTGACACATCCCAAGAGAACCAGGAAGAACATGGGACTTACTGTCGAAGTTGTGGCATGAAACATTCCTGGTTCTGAGGAGGAGAGAGAGTTTGGTATCGTAAAGGTTTCTCACAGTGTTTGGTGAACAAAGCAGCTCAGACCCCCAGAACCAGAACAGCTCACAGTTCACCTGCATAACGAAGGCATTCTCATCCTTTGGGGACAGTGTCTTCCACCACATCTCATGCGTGCCCATGCCAGGAGGCCATTCGTTCAGGGAGTGTGTCTTCCAGCACAGCCTTACACATGCGCCTGCTGGAAGGGAAGATGTATGGCCAGTTCTTCTCTTCTTCCTTCTTTTTAATCATCTGCTATTTTTAGGAATACATACCATTTAAGTTTGTTTTTTTTTTAATGGCTCTTTCATTCACAAAGGCTTTTTTTCTGGGCGATGAAAGTGTTACATAATAAACTTTTTCCTGTTGCTCATGGACCGCTTTGCCTTCTGGAGTATTTGTTAAGCTATTGAAGAGACATCTGCATGCTCTTCTAGCTGAGCATTTAAGAGTAAATGGTTTCAAGGACTGGGGACACGGCCCAATGGGCAAGGTATTTGCCTCTCAAGCGGGAGGACTGAGTTTCATCTCCAGTACCCAGGTGAAAATGCCAGGTGTGCTGGAGTGCACTTTTAACCCCAGTGTTGGGGAGGTGAGAGACAGGTGGAGTTTTGTAGCTCACAGTCCAGGCAGTCTAGCCAAATCGGTGATCAATAACAGGTGGACAGCATGCCTGAGGATGATAACTACGGCTGTGCTCTGACCTCCACGCACATGCTCACACGGGCAGCTACATTCATATGAACACGGACACATGCACATAGGCAAAAAACAAGAGTTTGAGAATGAATAGTCGTGGTCCTTGTTTATGACCTAAATACATATTGCAATCATTTTAATTTTTATAAATGAAAGTAAGTGATATCTACTGCATTTTATGTTTGTCCCATATGTCATTTGTTTAATCATTTCCTACTAAAATTGCATTGAGGTTCTTTCTCTGAAGACCTCTCTTCTGGCAAATACTGATAAGAAAATCTTTGCATGAAACGAGCTGAAGACTTTTCATCCATTTGGAGATCGTAAATTCAGGATTTAATTATATCCCAAGGGGAAAAAAACCCACGGATACTAAAAGCACTAACATAATTGAGCCAAATTGCGTAATCAAAAACAAATGATATGGTTATTAAAACTAATGAAATGATTTCCCAACCTTCAATTCATTTCTCTGATTTGGAAATTTTAGGGCTGTGTAAATGTGGTGGGACCCTATTAGCCATCACCCCCTCTGAACAATCTAGTCTTCTGGACCATTCAGAGCAAATTGTTGATACTCTTGGGGCTTTGGTAGAAGGAAAGGTAGCAGGAGGTGAGGTGTGGGTCCTTGCTAAAGACAGAGAAAAAGACTCAAGGCAGGAGAGTATTTTATTTTACTATCTTGGTGCTCAGGCTAGAACCCAGTGTCTAGTCCTTATTCTAGCTCAACTACTGATCTACATTCCCAAACTCAATGGCTTTTAAAAAGTTATTCTTGCCGGGCGTGATGGCGCACGCCTTTAATCCCAGCACTTGGGAGGCAGAGGTAGGAGGATCACCATGAGTTCAAGGCCACCCTGAGACTACATAGAAAATTCCAGATCAGCCTGAGCTAAAGTGAGACCCTACCTTAAAAAAAAAAAAAAGTGTTATTCTTAGGGGCCAGCGACATGGTTCAGTGGTTTAAGGTGCTTGCTTGTAAGCCTACTGGCCTGAATTTAGTTCCCCAGGACCCATGTAAAGACAGAAGCAAAGGGGTGCAAGTGCCTATAATGTCAAGAGTCTCCAACAGTGGGAGGCCGAGCAGGGAGAACCCCAAAGCACATGGGCCAGCTCTGCTGGTGCCCACGCAGCAGAGGAAGCATAAGGGAGACCCTCTCAAACAATGTGGAAGGAGAGACCAGCCCAGGTTGTCCCCAGACCTTCCATGTGCACTGTGGTAAGTGCACCCCATATACACACCCACACATCTTACACATTCATCTGTTCACCCACCATAAACTCACACACAAAATAGTAATTAACAGTAGTGTCAACACCTTCATTTTACATAAAATGAAAACCAGTCATATATTGACTAAATTCATGTAGCATCTAAAGAGTTCACCAGTTTAGAAAAATTTTATTAAAACTTCTGAGAATAGAAAAGCTCCTAATAGCCTGGGAGAGTGAGGCACTTGAATCCTGGCTCTAAAGTGAACTTGACTGTGTGACCTCAGCAAGTCACGTACCCTCTCTGTGCTTCAGTCTCCCTGTCTCGTATGATGGGAGTAATACCTACCTCACAGGGTTGTTGTGGGGATTGATTAGAGATAATGGCTGTAAAGCATTTAAGGTTCTTGAAGAAGGCGCTGTACAAATACAAAATAATATCTATTAAAGTTGGTTTATTTGTAAAAAAAAAAAACCAAGAAAGAAAGAAAAGCTGCTAATAAACAAGTAGATGAGATAAACAGGTGAACCTGCAAAAGGTGTTTGCTAGGCTTTGTAGGGGACTTAGCCAATAAGCATGAGTGGAGCCTGTGAATTTCCAAGGCCTGTATGGAATCTGAGGCCCAAGAGCCATTTGTATAGATAGCTCTCCCTTCCAGAGCCTGAGCTCCAGACTAAAGATCTGATAGTTCAGTCCAAAGATGGGTAAAGGGCTGGAGAGATGGCTTAGCAGTTAAGGTGCTTGCCTACAAAACCAAAGGACCCAGGTTTGAGTCCTCAGGACCCACATAAGCCAGATGCACAAGGGGGCACATGCATCTGGAGTTCATTTGTAGTGGCTAGAGGCCCTGGCACACCCATTCACTCACACACACATACCCTCTCTCTCTCTCAAATGATTATTTTTTTGTTTTTTGTTCGAGGTAGGGTCTCACTGTAGCTCAGGCTGACTTGGAATTCACTATGTAGTCTCAGGGTGGCCTCGAACTCATGGAGATCCTCCTACTTCTGCCTCCCAAGGGTGCACCACCATGCCCAGCTTAAATAATTTTTTTTAAAAGATGGGTAGAGACCAGTATTCCCACTACTGAAATTAACTCAGTGTATTTGTGTGTCTCAGTCTGTGTCAGCTCTAAGTTGCATCCACTCACACATCCACGCAGGGAGCTAGTTATGCACTGAGCTGCCCCACGTCAGATTACTTAATACAGCAAGCATATTTGATTCTCTGTCTTTACTCTGCCCTCAAGACCTAAGGATGCCACGCTAATGTGACCAGAGGGAAAAGCATGCTAGTGAGGCGCAGAGCTTGGGAAGCCTGGCAGCTAGCAAGACTTCCCTTTGCCTGGGAGGTAGGCTGTATTTCTATTCAAATATGACTGGAAAGTAAGGGCTGGTCACGGGCAGGCAGTGTCGCTATTCTCTCACATGCAAGTGTGCAGGAGGCCAGTGGAGAACCACTTTCCAATGCAGAAAATGACAGTGGTGAGATGCAATTCAAAAAGTAACCACCTAAGCCGGGCGTGGTGGCGCACGCCTTTAATCCCAGCACTCGGGAGGCAGAGGTAGGAGAATCGCCGAGAGTTCGAGGCCACCCTGAGACTACATAGTGAATTCCAGGTCAGCCTGAGCCAGAGTGAGACCCTACCTCGAAAAACCAAAAAAAAAAAAAAGTAACCACCTAAGTGACTTCATGACGCTGTATTCTGGGTCTTGAGTGTGCCTTAAAAGGCCCTGTGGTGCTGTTGGGAGGTGTGAAAGCTTTCAGAGGTGGGGTCTGGTAGAAGGAAGAGCTGTGTCTGGGCACGTGTTCTTGAAGGAGAGACAGACCAGGCCTCGTCTCTTCCTTTGCTCTGGTGAGGTGAGTCCCTTTGCTCCCACTCCTGTTTCCTGCCGGGATGCGGTGGCCACCTAACTAGTGTGAGGCCTTCCGGCTCCGAGCCACGGGGAATCCTCCTCCTGTAGTTTGCTGGTCTCAGGCATTTTGTCCCAGTGAAGAATAGCTCACCAGCACACACGACTGTGCCCACTGAAGCATGGCTTTGTAGATGCCCTTAAAGGAAATTAGTCCTCAGTAGTGGAATGTGTTTCTTTAGAAATTGGGTAAATCCTGGAGGTTTAAAATGCCCTAAGAAAGGACTGGGATGTGGCTCAATGGTGGAGTCCTTGCTGATCATGTGCAAGGCCCCAGGTTCAATCACTAGCACCTCAAAACTGGGAGGTAGCAAGGGTGGCGAGGCCTATGATGTGCAAATTGTTGAATGATTTGGTATATCTATCCAAAAGTAGATACATGTAAACAATGAAAAATACACGCAATTTCTAATGCCTGGAAGCAGTCCAAAGTGTACTAGAAAAAAATTGAAGTTGTATCTTTTGATAAAAAAGAAATCATATTGCATCAGGACTTTAGAGAGCATGGCTTATTGTAATAATTATAACTGAACTTTGTTCCACTGAGCAGAAGAATACATTATTTATTTAGAACAGATACTGTCATTAATCAATTTTCAATTATCTCATTTATCTGGAAGGCATTTAAGCTCTTAGCATGCACTAGCTATAAGGCAGTATTCTCAGTAGCTCACACTAAATACTCTGTTTGATCCTCCTGGAAGCTAGGGGTCAGTGTTGTTCTCTTAGTTTTTTTATTTTTTTATTTTTTTATATTTTTTGAGGTAGGGTCTCACTCTAGCCCAGGCTGACCTGGAATTCACTATGGAGTCTCAGGGTGGCCTCGAACTCATGGAAATCCTCCTTCTGCGATCCTCCTACTTCTGCCTCCCGAGTACTGGGATTAAAGGCGTGCGCCACCATGCCTGGCTCTCTCTTAGTTTTAAGAGGGTAAGCAGAGGCACAAAATGCAGAGTAACTTGTCAAAGCCATTCTTCTCCCCACCGAGTCCACGCTGCCTGCACCCTGCGAACCTGCTGTAGCAAACGCCACACACCTAATAGTTTAATGATTGCATTCAGTCAATGTGTAACTCTAGTTTCACATTTGTACCATCTTCTGGAAATTATGAACAATGCAAAAGTTCGTAGCCACTAAGTTTTACTGACGTTAATCAAGAACAATGATACACCTTTGAAACCTTAATTTAAAATTAAACTTTGAAGCAAGTCATCACTGTTGTCTACTGTTGCATCAGGTTCGCATTGCTGGTAGAAATCACCTGGCCAAGAGTAGCTTATGGGAAAAAGGGGTTTATTTTGACTTATAAGCACAAGGGGGAGGCTCTACGATGGCAGGGGAAAACGATGGCATGAGCAGAGGGTGGACATCACCCCCTGGCCAGCATAGAGTGGACAATAGCAACAGGAGACTATGCCACACACTGGCATGGGGAAACTGGCTATAACACTCATAAGCCCACCCCCAACAATACACTGCGTCCAGCAGGTGTTAATTCCCAAATCTCCATCAATTGGGAACCTGGCATTCAGAACACTTAAGTTTATGGGGGACACCTGAATCAAACCACCACATTCTGTCCCTGGCCCCATAAACTGATATTCATGCATGATATAAAATACAGTGCATTCAGGCTGGAGAGATGGCTTGGCCATTAAGACACAGGCCTGTGAAGCCTGAGGACCCCGGTTTGATTCTTCAGGTCCCATGTTAGCCAGATGCACAAGGGGGCACATGTATCTGGAGTTCGTTTGCAGTAGCTAGAGGCCCTGGCATGCCCATTCTCTCTCTCTCTCTCTGTCTCTAAAAAATAAAAATAATTTAAAAAATACAATGCATTCAGTATAACTTTAAGAGTCCCCATAGTTTTTAATCAATCTCAGTGATGTTCAAACATCCCCATAGTCCAAGATCTTTTAACTGAGCCATAATAACCAAAAAAATTCCCAAACCCATAGTGGCACAGAATAAATACACTGCAAAAGATGGCGTTGGGCATAGCAAAGAAATTCAACCAATACAAGATTTAAAACAACCAGGGCAAACATCAAACTGTAACTTCAAGTCCAACAACTCTAGCCAGTGACAAATCTCCAAGTTCGATAATTCTAACCACCAATAAGTCTCTGGCATTCCAATTCCGCCTCTCCAGCTAGGCTACTCACAGTCCTGGAAAATGTCCTCGGGCCCGGCAGCTCTCCTTGGCAGCCATCTCATGGTCCCAGCATCTCCACTGGGTCTCCATTGCAACCCGCGGTCCATCCTCATGGCTCCAAAAGGTCTCCAGTGCAGGCAACCAGCAAACCTGCTTCACACTGCCCATGGCCATTTCCAAAACGCAAGACTGTGTTGTGAACTCAATGACCCTCTCTTTCCTGCATTTCATATACTCCACAATACCAGGTAGGGTGCCAATTTGTTAATCCAGGGGGGGAGTAAAGGAGATTTTGAAGAACAGGACACTTCTTGAGCAATCAGGCCCCTCCAAAAGAGTCTACAGTTTTCCTCTTGCCCCAGCACAGGTCAGCTGGCCCAATCTCAAAGGTTGTAATCTCTCAATTGCAGCTGAACGGGCAGCAGTTTCAGCCTAAAGATTTCTTTCTGTGCCATATCCGTCTGCTCATACCAGTTCATTTCTATGCAAAGCAACCCTGCACAACTTCTCAGGACATGGGCATAAGAGCAAGCTTCTCACACAAACTGCTAGCCCAGTCCAAGCAAAGCTCTTTCTCACCCTCATAAGCCAAACCTCACAGTCCTTAGTTCTTACTGCATTTCAGGTCTTTCAACTGTGACCAGAATAGTCCATCAAGCTGTACTTACAGCACTGCAAGGCATCTGTTAGGCCAAGGTTTCAAATCCTTCCACATTCCTCTTGAAAATCAGCTCCAAAAGGCCAAAGCCACACAGTCAGCTGTCCAGCAGCAATCCTACTCCTCGGTACCACTTTACTCTTGCATCAGGTTCGCATTGCTGGTAGAAATCACCTGACCAAGAGTAGCTTGTGGGCAAAAGAGGTTTATTTTGGCTTACAGGCTCGAGTGGGAAGCTCCACAATGGCAGGCAAAATGATGACAGGAGCAGAGGGTGGACATCACCCCCTGGCCCATGTAAGGTGGACAACAGGAACAGGAGAGTGGGCCAAACACTGGCAAGGGGAAACTGGCTATAACAACCATAAGCTCCCCCCCTCCCCACAATACACCGCCTCCAGCAGGCGTTAATTGCCAAATCTCTATCAGCTGGGAACCTGGCATTCAGAACACTTAACTTTATGGGGGACACCTAGATCAAACCACCTCCTCTACCTTGTGCCAAACATACTGGAAGTTTAATTGTATTAGATAGGATCGAATCCTCTGAACTCCAGGAAATCCTGAAATGAGCTTTTGCTTCATTGAATTCAGTGTTGAGGAGGGAAGGTTGTTTTTGTCTTTGCACTTCATCCAAGAAGTTTTCAGAGTAAGTTAGTGGTTATTCTTCATTTGTGAAATTATAATATTGCACTGGAAAATAATAAACCTGCAATATAGGACCCATGTGTTGCTCTTTACTTGCTTATTAATGAAAATAATGAAGTGTAGGGTTTTGGGGAGTAAGAAATATTTTTCTTACTTTTTTCTTAACAAACCCTTCATAATTAATAATGACAGAATATGCCCATGTCATTGAACAGTGGAACTACGTGTCTCCATTCCCATTGAACATCCTGCTGGTTTGGGGACTGCCAGGCCAGTCAGTGAGCTTGCCTTGTGAGTCCTTCACTCACCTCCATTCTTGTTTGTTTGGGTTCAATTGGGATTTCTCATGTTTTTAAAATTTATTTGATAAGGCATCTTATCATTCTGTTTGCCTTTTCGGGTTATTTTTCCCCTCATTCAGAATACCAATACCTCATAACTGGCTCAGTTCTAGAGCCAGTTTAAGAAGATGCCCACTTGTGCCAGGAACAATCATATCTTTCTACTGCTGTCATGCCCTGTTCGCTGTCTAGACCCTTGACTCTCAGAAAAGCTGCTTTGCTGAGAAATTCAATGTAGTGATGTCTAGGTATAAAAAGAAATTTACTGTCAGCTTTAAAAAAAATAGTAAAAAGGCCTTTGTTGCTGAAAAGATTTTATGCTTATTGTGGAAATACTTTGGATTATGAAGACATACTAAAAATCATCTGTGGGAGCTGGGCATGGTGGTGCATGCCTTTAATCCCAGCACTTGGGAGGCAGAGGTAGGAGGATGGCTGTGAGTTCAAGGCCACCCTGAGACTACATAGTGAATTCCAGATCAGTCTGAACTAAAGTGAGACCCTACTTCAAAAAACAAACAAACAAACAAAATCTGTGGGGCTGGAGGGTTGGCTCCATGGGTAAACGGCTTGTGGCACAGGCCGAGGACCTGACTTCGATACCTACCACCAGTGTCACACGTGTCGTAGCTCCAACCTGGAATCCCAGTGCTAGGAAGGCAGCCAGAGTATTCCTGAGGTTTGCTGGATCATCAGCCTGGATAGTCTGTGAGCTTCAGGTTCAGTGAGAAACCCTGTCCCCAAAAACAAGATGGAGAGGGACACAGCCATAACCACACCCACATGCATGTGCGGGTGCATGCACCTGCATAGACACTCCAAAAATGAAGATAAATAAAAATCATGTGTGCTCCAGGAGCACCTTGTGATGGACATTGTCTTTATGCTTCCCATAAAATGAAAATTCTCAATTTTATTTTGTTGTTTTTTCGAGGTAGGGTCTCACTGTAGCTCAGGCTGACCTGGAATTCACTCTGTACTCAGGGTGGCCTTGAACTCATGGTGATCCTCCTACCTCTGCCTCCCGAGTGCTGGGATTAAAGGTATGCGCCACCACGCCCAGCTAAAATTCTCAGTGTTTATTTTTTATTATTTTTATTTATTTATTTATTTTTCGAGGTAGGGTATCACTCTAGCCCAGGCTGACCTGGAATTCACTATGGAGTCTCAGGGTGGCCTCGAACTCACAGTGATCCTCCTACCTCTGCCTCCCAAGTGCTGGCATTAAAGGCGTGCGCCACCATGCCCGGCTCTCAGTTTTTAATAGGAATTCTTACTGTATATGAAAGAACATTTATTATATGTTCAGACTTTAATATATTTACAGCACAGATTTTTATCACAAGTCCTGTCTCTGACACTGACCAGCAGGTCACATTCAATCCTTAGTAATTCTAGGTCATTCTTCTTCAAGTAGAAAATGATGAGTTAATGTAAAACTGAAAACTTCAGATGTTGGTTTTGAAGCCCAGCTCTGCGTCTGCAAAGACATAGCAACTTTTTTCCAGGCTCTATGTTTCCCTGCTAACTTCCCTTGTCTTGGGGCTGGGGAGCTGGTTCAGTGATTAAAGGCACTTGCTTCCAAAGCCTGCTGACCTGAGTTCAACACCCCAGTACCCACATTGAACCCAGATGCACAAAGAAGAGGCCTTGACACACCCATGTTCTCCTGTTTCTCTCCCTCTCTTAGATGGATGGATGGATAGATAGATAGATAGATAGATAGATAGATAGATAGATAGATATTTGTAGATCTCCTACCTCACCATGAGGATTAGTTACCGGAAAGAATGTTTGGTTTCTGGAGCTTTCTAGAAGATTGGGAGAATGGTTCTTTCCTTGAATACTTTATCGTTAGTGTGAGATGCTTTCAACGTCATGATACTTGTGAATCTGTCACAGCCAGCTGCTGAGATGGATAGTGCTAGTCCTTCCTGCATTCACACTAAGAAATTGGGATTTAGGGACAGAGATGTAGTTTGTAATTCATTTGTTTAACACTTGTCTGGCTTCTGCAAGAATGCCCTGGGTTCCCTCCCTACCGCAGAATGAAAACGGGGAAAGAAAAAACTAGGGAGTTGAATAGGGTCAAGTGGAGGCTGGATCCCCACCCTGGTCTTTGTCACCGGTTCATGTCACTGCAAAGGTCTTTCATGTCAAGTATTCAGTAAACTTCACTAATGGGTATTCTGCATGTCAACCACAGCTCTGGGACCCAGATTATGATGTGCTCAAGTGATCAGCAGCTTGTCAGGTGCTTATGTTGTTCAGTCATTTTGGAAGAAGTACTTGGTTAAAAGACCCATATGTTTGGTGTATTGAAGTAAGGACTAAATTGAGGTCGTACTGAGAACTAAGGAAGGAACAGGTGCTCTAAATCCTCAGCACAGACCAACTATGGTCTTTTACAGATATATGCCATTGGGGCTGCTTCACGTGGTGAGGGAGGCAAGCACTGTGCCAACTGAGCTACACCCTTCACCCCATAAATAATACAGAAGTGTATTTTTTTTAATCTTATTTATTTGCAATGAGAGAGAGAGAGAGAGAGAAAATGAGAGAATGAATGAATGTATGAATATGTGTGCTCCACGGCCTCCAGCCACTGCAAACAATCTTTAGATGCATGTGTCACTTTGTGCATCTGGCTTTATGTGGGTACTGGGGAACTGAACCCCAGGCTGTTAGGCTTTGCAGATAAGTGCCTTAGCTGCTGAGTCATCTCTCTGGTCTCACAAAAATGTATTTTTTAAATTTGAAGATTTCTGCCTTTTAAAGAAGTACACTGCATTTATTAGCACAAATATTTCCTTAGATTTTTATTAATGATTAAGTAAGTTTATTTTAAAATTATTTTTTTACCTAGTAGATCAAATTGAAACTTTATGAAATTTTAAGGCAAGAAAAACTTGATGTTTTTAATGAAAATACATTGTAAGGTGTTATTGCTTGTTATTTAACTCAGACCCCAACTAAAACATTATAAAACATCACCTCAGTGAGATTAGAATGTTATTGTTAGAAGGCATTTGGTCAAATTATAAATCCATACATATCAACCATCCTTAAATCTAAGGGTTTTTTTTTTACATTTTTTTATTAATAGTGCCAGGGGATTCTGTTCTGATATTGCAACTATTTCAGAAACCTGTTTATGTACCTAATATTAGCCTCCTTTTATTTGACTTACTTTTGTTGTTGTTGGATACTTTTTTTAAATGTTTTTTTAAATGTGGTATTTGTATTGTAGCTTCAAATTTGCAATCCTTCTGTGTTAGCCCTTTGAATGCTGGCCTATGCCCCCACACCTTTTTTTTTTTTTAAACTTTTTTATTTATTTGAGAGAGAGAGAGAGAGAGAGGGAGGGAGGGAGGGAGGGAAAGAGAATGGGCGCACCAAGGCCTCCCACACCTTTTTTTTTTTTAAACTTTTTTATTTATTTGAGAGAGAGAGAGAGAGGGAGGGAGGGAGGGAGGGAGGGAGGGATGGAAAGAGAATGGGCGCACCAAGGCCTCCAGCCACTGCAGAGGAACTCCAGACACATGTGCCCCCTATGCATCTAGCTGACGTGGGTCCCGGGGAATCGAACCTGGGTCCTTTGGCTTTGCAGGCAAATGTCTTAACCACTAAACCATCCCTCCAGCCCCCACACCTTGTTTTGATTCAGGTGGAATGTAGTGAGCATGAGGTGAAGCTTCATGGCACACATTTACAATTCGTTTCTTTGCACAGTTGCTATGATTTTATGATTTTCATTTGTGAAGAAATCACTCTGTCCCCAGATGTTTGCAATCATTTTCTATATGGGATAGAAATTACTTTCCCCTGGGAATTTGAACAATTAATCAGGTAGTTTATTATTTAAACTTCAGCTTTTGGGGATTTCCATTTTCTAGAAATTTGATAAAGACAATGTCTTTTTTGTTTTTGTTTTAGTTTTTTGAGGTAGGATCTCACTCTAGCAGAGGCTGACCTGGAATTCACTATGTAGTCTCAGGATAGCCTTGAACTCATGGCAATCCTCCTACCTGACAATGTCTTTTTCATGTTTATTTATGTGCGCGTGCATACATGCACGCAGGTGCACCATAGTTTCTTACCACTACAATTGAATGCCTGGCTGGCTTTATGTAGGTGGCTGGAAAATTGAACCCTGGGCCAGTGGGCTTTGCAAGCATGTGCCTTTAACTGCTGAGCTATCCCCACAAACCCAAAAGTAGTGCTTTAATAGATCTTCTTTAGGAAACGTTCCCGATTGGTAAATTGTGTCTGAACTCAAAAGAACTCTGAATAGCCTAGCAAAACACACCCGGGACATTGAGTCAGTGGTGTCTGTCTCCCCTGGAGTCTGTGCCCTCTGGAGGTGAGTGCCCTCCCGACACCTGAGTACACCTGGGGCATTGTTGCAATGGATAGTCTCCTCTGGAGCTCTTATGCCCTTCTGACAGGAGCACTGTCCTTCCTCCTAAGCTCTCATCCGGCCCCATGAGAACAGCCACCTGAGGAGTGCTGGGAGCACCCTGTCACGTGCCCTTCAGGGACTGCACTGGGTGCTGATCCTGTGGAAGCTGGTTTGCTTGCCTCACAACCTTCCAATTCAAAGTCACCGTTGGGGGCCTTGAGAGATTAGACGTTTAGTTGGACCTAAGGAGTCTCTCTACCCCTGGCAGGCATGCCACATATGTACTCAGAAGAAATTAAGTAATACTAAAATATTTAGGGTGAGAACTAGCAGCCTTTCCACAGCACACCTGCAGTCGTGTAGATGTCTGCTCTGAAAGCATCCCCATTCTTCAGAACGTTGTATTCATGTCCTCTTCGCCTGGCACCTGTTGACCTGCCAGTATGGAAGGTTGCAGAAGGCCACTCTTAGGCCACTTTCACTTTCCTGCCCTATCCTCTGAGCAGTGTTTCAGCAAGAGTAGACCTGGGATGCTCCTTCCTGTACTCCAGTAGAGTACGGTCCTGTGGATGCTCGTGTGCTTAATATAGTGCATGAGACTCTGGGTTCTGTCCCTAGTGTTTACATGCACATGCACAATTCCCATCTCCCTCTCTCTCTCCTCTCCCCTCCCCTCCCCTCCCCTCCCCCTCCTCTCTTCTCTTCTCCTCTCTTCCCTCCTATCACCCATCTATATCTACCTAGATTTTAGCTAGTGAAGAAGTGGGTTTCCATTTGGCTCATTCAGAACAGTTTTGAGTAACCATCCTGCCACTCCTTCCTGTCCTCTGTTCTCTCTCTTGACCCTAGGCCACCCCACGCCCCTCTCCATACATACCAACTATCCCCTTGCCTTAAGCCCTCCCCTCTTCTCCCTCCCTCATGGTCTGTTGCTAGTTTCTTGGCCTCTTCTACTGACTTTCACTTAAGAAATTTTTAAATGAAAATACTGTGTGCACAGCAAAACACAGTAAATACAAGGTGTTATGCAAGTTTCCTAAGTGTTATTGACTTTTCATTTAGTTTAGTGGATGATATGTTAATATACACTTAAATTTTTTATTGGTATGTAATTGTCCTGAAATATTTGTCAAGTTGTGTTTCATATATCAGTTCCTGTTTTTGATAACGTTTGCACCTTGCCTTGTATTTGGTAGATGCATTTGCCAGTCACGGTGCCGTGCTGGGAAACGGGTCATCTTGGTCCTCTCAGGATAACTGGGAGGAGTGTGCGTTTGATTGTCCCCGTGCTGCCCGAGGCTGTAAGACTTGGTATCACATTCAGGTGTTTCCAGTGCTTAAACCTGAGCTTTTAACCTCTGCATTGTGCAGTAGAAGAGAAAGAGGGCAGGTAGCAAATTTGAAGATCTTCAACAGCATTTTACTTAATACTGAACTGCAATCATGTGGTAGTAGAGGAATACAACAGAAGAACATGTTTACTTTGCTGACAGGAACTGTGTTCAAGCACGGATTTAAAAAACCACTGCAGAGTAACACAAACCATAGAGGAGCTGATTCTGATACACTTAATATTTGAGAGATGCTAAGCTGTGGTTCCCATAGCAACTGAGTTCAGCCTCATACAGGTTGCTGAAATTCTGTCTCCCATGCTTGGCACGGGGATTGTAAACGACCACTTCCTGGTGTGTGTCTGTGGTTGGGTCATCATTTATGTGGCTGGTTTGTAGTACTACAGAGGTGTTTCCACGGGGAATGCATCTTGGTGACATTTCAATGGGGCTTAAATTATTAATGAATCCTGAAACAAAATGCCTTTGACCTGTTAAGATTATTTTTATGTCTTACATCTGGGTTTGTAATCAGTCCTGTCAGGTCTCCTCCCCACCCCCTCTCCAGATAGAAAAACATCATTTAAGGAATTGGTGTTTACATTTGAAGTGCTGTTCACAGGCAGGTTCAAGACACTGTTAACCTTTGAGATGTATTATGTGCAGTGCTTAAGAGAGATAGATGAGTAAGAAGTACGTATTAGAGCCTCTCAAGGCACGAGATCATCAGTCTTCAAGTGCTGGGCTCCTGGTGAGGCACCGTGGTGCAGGAGGCACGCGGCACGTCTGCTGTCCTAGAACTGTGAGGTGCATTGCATTTCCTGCTCTGCTAGCTTCTCCGAAGACATGATATGATAGTCAGGCCATCTGAACTGCTCTGCCTTTTTCCCTTGTCAGGAATGTCACATACTGTTTGTCATTGTGTCTTGAACCTAGAGCTCCTGCTTATCATTTTGTTGACTGACTTCTCCATGGATGGCATATATGTGTCCTGTATAAGTCAAGTACACAAGTAAAAATATAAAATTGGCCATGCATGGTAGCACACACCTGTAACCCTATCATTCAGGTGGTACAGGCAGGAGGACTGGGAGTCGAGGGTCATTTTCTGCTACAAACTGTGTTCCAATTTAGCCTGGACTATGTGAGATACTGCCTCAAACGAATAATTGTCCTCTAATGGTGGACTTTCTTTCTTCATAGAAGTTTACAATGAAATCACTACTGTTAAATCTCTTACTCTGAAATTAGTAACCTAAATAATATGTGTTTACCTAAATTATTTGTATAAGCTACCACAAAGAAAATTAAATAAATAATACCTATTCATTGCTTTGGGGTGTCCTTAGATAGTCCTTAGGATGGTTTTGTTTTAATCTACAGAATATTTACAGGGTCTCTATTGGGTGGTGGATGCTAAGGATTCCAGGTGAAGTGTACCTGGACCTCTAAACCAATATGCTTGGAGACTGAGTCTTTTGTGAAGATTGTAATCTGATGAAAAGGAACACTGCTCCCATGCAGGCATGTTGCCAATATGTAGATGGCTTGGAAATGCCACTAGTGAACAAGATGATCAATGATGGAGGGTCCTCGGCTTCCATTTCTTAGAACTTCCTGCACATTTTGGTTTATTTTGGCATACAGGCTCGAGGGGAAGCTCCACAATGGCAGGGGAAAGCTATGACATGAGCAGAGGGTGGACATCACCCGCTGGCCAACATAAGGTGGACAATAGCAACAGGAGAGTGTGCCAAGCACTGGCATGGGGAGGAAACTGGCTTTAACACCCATAAGCCCACCCCCAACAATACACTCCCTCAGAAGATGTTAATTCCCAAATCTCCATTAGCTGGGAACCTAGCATTCAGAACACCCAAGTTTATGGGGGACCCCTGAATCAAACCACCACAATGCTCTTTGTCATGCTTTGTCTAGGATGAGGATGGGGCAGAAGAGGACAACAGCCGTGTTGAGCCCGTCGGACATGCTGATACTGGCTTGGAGAATATGCCCAACTTTTCTCTTGAGTAAGTTACTGGGGGGTAGGGGTTGACTTGATTTGTAATATACCTGTAGCATCATGAATTGTAGCTTGCATTTCAGAAGCATACAGCATGCTGAATGTGTGTGCTTAGTTTTCCAAAGCTCATCTTCCATGTGTTATGTCTTGTAAGCAGTGTAGCATGGAGGGTCATGTGAACCTGCCCCGAATTTCATGCTTTGGCAAATGCTATTAAATTATATAAAATAGTTTTGGATTGAATATGTTTGTCATGTTAGTGGCGCTGTCAGAGGGTGGCTGCTTGCCCATATTTTGGTCACTTGTTCAACTTTGGTAAATTAAAAATTATGCATAAACTTATTTTACTTGTGAAAGCTAGTTGGATTAAGTATGTATTAGTTGATCAAACATAGTCTTTGAGTATACTTGATGATAAGTTTAGTGTCCACAGTGCAGGAACCTGGAACACGTTTTAAATATGAAGACAACAAAATGTCTTCCTGAGTTTGCACTTGGTTGAACATGAGGGTGTTTACAGGCCCCTCCCCCTTGGGGGTCGAGATAGGGAGAACAGTCAGAGAAAGCTTGGCCTGGGGTAGAACGTGTGGAGCAGAGATGTCAGTACATCGAAATTCACTTCGACCTTCTCTTAGTCTTCTGAGGGAGGGCGCCAAGAACATTGTGGTGGGATGGAGCAGGCTCAGTTCAAGTTGAGTTTAGAGATACCCCAGCCAACATTCTTCATAGTTCCAGTTAAATGCTTCCATAGCATAGTTCTTTGTGGAAGGAATGTAGACTGAAATAAAGCTATTATTCTTCTTCATTGAAATATCAATGGCTCAAATACTGTTAGCAGTTTCTGCATAAGATATTATGAAATTCTTGGAAAAAACTTGAAGGATAAAAATCTTTATGCGTAGTACTAGTTTAGTAAACGTTCAGCAGTAAGGACAAATTTTAACATTTCTATTTAAGACAAGGTCTCGTTTTGTGTCCCAAGCCTCAAACTTGCAGTAATCCTCCTGCCTCAGCCTCCTGAGTGCTGATATAATAGTCATGATCACCACACCTGAGTTGATTAAACTTATACACACATTTTTTGTTTTGTTTTGACTTATTTGATATCCTTATATTTAGTTTGTATGACATAAGCTAGAAGTATATATATATACACACACACATATATGTATGTATGTATGTATATATATATATATATATATATATATATATACATATATATAATATATTAATTGTAAAGATTCATGATGTAGCTTTAGTAATATAGATTCCTGCACTTGGGCAAAGGATATCAGTTACTTGACAGAGGTAACTTCATAACTTTAAAGATTTGTGAAAATTATTTGATTTTTATTTTTTTGTGTGTGGGTAGATGTCCATCATCTTAGATTTCATGACCCACACTTGCATCATACTTATATCAGCATAGGAAATGTTGACTTGGGTCATCATGGAATATTGTGTCATAAGAAGAGTGGGGATCACTCTAAACTGTCACCTATAGGGGTGAAAACTTGGATCTCATTGGATTACTGGAAAGATCTATGATGTGCATACATTAGAGCACTTTTTAAATTACCAAGTGCTACATGCCTATAACACGTACTGTGTCAGTAGAAGTCTAGACTCTGACCCTCACAGCATGAACTCCTGTCACTCAGAAGGGCAACAGTTCTGTTATTTTTAATGTAGCTGTCTCTGATGATTGCTCCCCTCCATGCCATCAGACTAACATCCAGGTAGGTGCAGTCTGCCGTGGCTCCATCCTCATGCCTGTGTTCCAGAGTGTGTCTGCGTGCCTGCCTGGTGGGGTTTTGTTTCCTTGTCTTCCGTTGTGTGCTGCGTGTCTGTGCTGTGGCGGTTTTGTTGTTTTGTTTTTGTTTTGGTTTGTTTACATGTTCACGCTCCCTCATTCATCATTGTCTCACAGTGATATGGTAAAGCTCGTACAAGTCCCCAACGATGGAGGGCCTCTGGGAATCCATGTAGTGCCTTTCAGTGCTCGAGGCGGCAGGTAACGTATCTTGCAGGTTTTTATTGAAACTTAACGTGCGCTGTGGTGGGTGTTGGATTTGCACGTGCTTCCTGGGGGCCGCTGCTGCTTCTTGATCTCAGAATGCATGTAGTGTAACGAGAGACATTTCCCTGTGCAGAGAGGAAGCGTGCATTCACGTTATCCCAGTAAGCTCACTGTTGCCCACATATGAGCTGCTCTCTGCCTTTGCTGCACACTGACCACTCCACCTGGATTTGAAGTTTGGGGCAACTTAAAGCAGGTGTTTGGAAAAAATGTGTCCAGTGGAAATTACCTGAGTCACTCAGATGCTGACTTGCTTTATGTTTATCTTTGGTGACTCAGTTCTTTAATGGTGCAGGTTGTTGATAATTTTGAACATCTGTAAAAAATTATGCACGCTAAAGATTTATCTCCTACTATGTAGCTTATTCCTTGTTTTAACCTATTTAAGTAGTGTGAATTAATTTTCCCACTAATGCCTGGAGGCCAGATGCCATTGACAAGTGAAGTCCATAGCACCTTTCCTGTCTCTGGGACTAAAAGCTGGGCATGTTCGACTTGTTGAACTTTAACACTTCTCCTCTCTTCTGCTTTCTAACAATTATTTGTCAGAATGTTTTAATGAGTTTAATGAGGAGGTATCTTACTTTGGAATGCTTATTTTATTGCTATCACTTTATTTTTTATTTAAGCTTTCTTATTATGGAGAACAATAAGAGGAGTTGGAAAGTAGATGAGATCATTGACTGAGAACTTAGAGGAGTGACCAAGAACCTAGACAAGTGACAAAGGCATAGACCAGTGACTGGGAACCCAAGGGATGTAGAAAAGTGATCAAGAAATTACAAGTGGTGGCCAGCCTAGATCAGTGATCAGAACTTTTGAACAGTGACTGAAGCACTGAGAACCGTGGCTGAGAATTGTGACGCCTGACTTGGACCAGTGACTTTGAAGTTAGAACAATGACTAGAGACAAGACATAAGTGTGGTAGTCACCTTAGATCAGTGATCAGAATCAAAGACCAGTGTCAGAGAAACTAGAACAATTTGGGAGAACCTAGAATGATGCACAACAGCCTAGACCAGAGAGCGTGGATGTATAACTAAGTACACAAGAACCAAGGAATCAGAGCAGTGACCAAGAGCCTAGAACAGTGAACCAGTACCTTCACCAGTGACTAGGAACCTAGAATAATGAGAACCCAAACCAAGGATTGACAGTTTAGAGAATTGCCTGACAACCTCCACCATGCCTTCTAACTACTCTCAAGGAATCACATACTTGTAGTCTGTTGTAAAAAATAGCATATAAATTGCAAGTACATCACTACATATGTATTTTATTTTTAGTATAAGTATTTAAATAATTGTTCCACCCTGGTAATGTTAGTAATTACTGTTAGTCCAGATTTATTTTGTTCCTTGGATCAAGCTCTGGTTTAGTGAATGTCTACTGATGAAACTGCGATTTATTCTCAGTTCTTTTGCTGCTCCATGGATGTCAGAACTTTATAGCACAGTGTGAAATTCACCTTGAATTCTGCTGTTTTATTCACAGACTTGTAGCTGCTTTCATTTTTTCTATTTCTAAACTCTGAGGATGCATTAAAATTTGTTCAAAGAATTTTCATTTAGTTAAACCACATACTGTTTTCAAAGGGTCCTTTTCCTTTATTTTCTTAAAAAAATACAATTGACAATTATCTCAAGTTAAACTTTAAAAGGACTTTAATAAGGGCTGGAGAGATGGCTTAGTGGTTAAGGAGTGGTTAAGGTGCTTGCCTGTGAAGCCTAAGAACTCATGTTTGAATCTCCAGGTCCCACATAAGCCAGGCGCACAGTGACGCAGTGTTGCACATCTGCAAATGGGTACGCATGCGTCTGGAGTTTGCAGCGGCTGCAGCCCCTGGCATGCCCATTCTCACTCTCTAAATAAAGCAGTCTTTAATAAGTTGGAAAAAATGGGGTGGCTAAAATGCATGGATTATATCTTTTCACCATAATGTGTTTTAAAGTGCCTGTGAATCATAACTCACCATAAGTGAGATTTAATTGTATATATGTCAACTTTGAACCAATATTTCTATTACAGACACATTATTTTCTGTCTTGTATTACACATATCCTACTTCAGTGTGAAAAGCTGTTAGGCTCAAACATAAAACATAAGAAACATATACCTGCAAGTAAGATGAATTCAAGGGAGAGTACTATGCAGCCCACCACAGCTGCTGGTTGCCATGGTGTTGCGTTTTGATGGGCGGCACACATTCCAGTAAACAGTGTCCCTTTCCAGAATTAGAAATTCCATAGCTGAACCATTCTTAGTTCCTATTAGCTTGACACTTAATGAAGAAAATCATGTACTATCCCATATAGATAACGAAGCTATTTTTATGCGAAAAGAAAAACAGATTCTTCATAAACCCTTTTCAGTTACCACTGATTTTCGTATCTTTCATGTGGATACAGATTAGGAATATTTTTTTCCCTGGTTACAGACTACATCTTTAATCTTCCACATGAACTTGATAATTGTAGTTCTTCAGGGTTGGCTGGCAGTGGGCGAGGCAGAGGAGGTGGGCTGTGCAGATTCACAGAGCCCAAGCCTGGGGATGTCTGGAAATATTTTGAAGTGGTTCTTTTAAAATCAGAATCCTTGTGAGGACTTCACTGGGTGGTGAGGTGCAAGGAAACACTGCTGAGCAGGGTGCCATCTTTCTCTAGGGCTGTGCAGCCAGGGGGCAGGGGAGAGGAGTCTCAGCCACGAAATCACGCCCTTATAATTAACCATGTGAGAAGTGCAGATGCAGCTGGTAACTGGAGGTCTGTGAGCTGGTAGAGGACACGTGTGAACTTGGTCACTGGAGCTGGCTTGTGGTGCGGGGGTGACTTAAATGCGAAGACAGCTTGTAAAGAGCGCTGCATCCACTCCCTGGTTTCTGCAAGAGGAAATTAAGAACTGTAGGATGGCAGAAAGAAAAACTAGGTAGAACTCCTTTGAAACTCCACTCTCCATCATATCTCCTCCCCCTGGGGGGAGGGAGGGAATTACCATGGGACATTGTTTACAGTTATGGAAGTTGTCAATTAAAAGAAAAGAACCATGGAAAAGAAAAAAATAGGTGGAACTCGTGAAGAAATGCACATGTATCTAGTGGGAATACAGCAGTACATGCTACTTACTTTGTAATGTCCAAGAATACCTCCTTAATAAGAAATTTCAATCATCCTTAATTGAATGATTCGCACTGACTACATCTTTCTATAAAAGTGACCCGTGCCTGTCAGTGTTTCTTGTTTACATTTTCAGAGTCCAAGGTACAATTCAGAATGGGAATCATGTGCACAGACAACTGTGAAGTCAGAGTTGGAGAAAGTTCTAGAGCTCTTTCTACAGCTTCGTGTGTAGTCATGCTGTCCTAACCCGGGACCTTGCCAGACCGACTTTCTAAGGCTAATTTCTGGAGTGAGATCGGTGCTGTGCCTCTGTCAGCAGGGTTACATGTGGCTCATCTGAAAACCCTTCCTTGGGTGATGTCTCTTTATTCCTCAACACAGACATAAATAGCAAAGCCCCAAGGGTATTACCTTCCCATGTTGGTTCTCCTTAAGTCATCATGGGCATCATTGTAAAATAGTTTGCTGACCCCTATCTGGGGTTTCTTACTTAGTTTCATTACCTTGCACTGAACTTTCTCTTTACACTGATCATTTCCTCTCCTGATTTAAAAGGCACATGACCTTCCTATTTAAATCAGAAGTGTGACTGCCTTCAGGAAGTATGGAACACATAACCGGGATGCCCTTTGGCAGAGAACTGTTTTATTTTTATATCTACTTGTTCCTTCTTAGAGCTAACCATAGGCATTGGACCATGGTAGCTTATGTAGAAATAAAACCTTAGGCTGACTGTTGTCACATACCTACCTGTCCATTTCAGTCCCCCGCAAGCTGAGGTGGGACACTCTCGAGCTCAAGTCCAGCTTGAGCTTCCTAATGAGACCCTGCCTTTGAACAGAAAGAAAAAAAGAAACAAAAACAAAAACCACATAGCACTGACATATCCTGACCTCTACAGTGTTTGATGGATTTTCTGAGACTTTTTTTTTTTTTCTTCAAGGTAGGGTCTGGCTCTAGCCCAGGCTGACCTGGAATTCACTGTGTAGTCTCGAACTCAATGGTGATCCTTCTACCTCTGCCCTACTTGGATTAAAGGCATGTGCCACCATGCCGGGACACCCTGAGACTTTTTCTGATGATACAAAGATATGATTATAAAAATGATTATGAAATAATGTTAAAATATGCACACAAAGATAAATAATTTTACTGAAATTGAGATATTTCCTATTTAGCTCCATATTCTGCCTCAGCAGTTATTCTAGATTTTCCCTCCAATGGAAACAAAGTATGACTAAAATATACCCTTAATATAAAAGAGGCCAGCCTGCTTCTCGAGATTTTTCTTGTGATGGATATCTGTCTTTAGTCCTAAATTTTTGTCACTGAGTTTCTTTCATGCTTTTTTTTTTTCCCTTCCTTCTTGAGGTAGGGTCTCACTCTGGCCCAGGCTGACCTGGAATTCACTATGTAGTCTCAGGGCGGCCTGGAACTCTTGGTGATACTCCTACTTCACCACCACACTCATGCTCCTTTTTTATGCAACTAGTAAATAGATGTTAATTTTATTGAAGAAGGTAATTCTTTGTTTTTAAAGATCTAGGGGTTAAGAGTTTTCAGTCAAGGGTCAGATACTGAGGTTTCTTTGTGTGTGTGTATGGGGGATATGGAAGCCGCTATTCACACTCACTGGAGTCTGAAAGTATCACTGATAAGTCATAAACAGTCACGAGTGGCTGAGTTCCTGCCAGGCTTCACATCACAGAGCTCATGCTAAGGGCGCATCGGCTGCAGGTCCTATTGCTTCCCTGACACAACCTGGAGGTTCCTGGCAGCGTGGTGTCCACAGTATGAAGTGTGCCAGGCCTAAATTGCCTCCATTCTGTTTCCTGTTTAATTTATAGTGGAGGCAAGAGTCCACAACTTTTTCATGTTTACTCACTGCCTAGCTTTTGCCCTAACTACATATTATTTTCCATATATATATATTTTTTTTTTTTCCTGGTTTTCACATGGTCCCAGGGAAAAGGGAAACATGTAAATTAATTTGATTTATCACTTCTAATTTTTAAAAAGTATTTGTACAACTTTCTTTTTTGGTATCTGTTTGTCAATCATAAGACTTAAGGAAAGATTCAAGTCTTGTATACCTGGGAAATCAGGTTGGTCTGGGGGAGGGATATAGGCTCACATATATGTGAATTTCCTGCTGTTAGCTTGTGTTGGCAGATGTCTCATCTTAGATTTTAAATGAATTCCCATCATTTGATTTGTCAGATCAATGTAGATTTTTATCCCAAATGATTCTTTTCAAACATTTATTTTCTGTATAAAATCCAAAAGTGCAATTCAACATTCTTAGGAAAACCTTCTTCAATATCTGTGCTAAAGTTTTTTTTTATGATCCCCCCCCCCCGACGTCTCTTCTGACTTACATTGTTACCCATTAATCCCACCATCTAACCTTAAAGAGAGAGAAAGGAAAAAAAAAAAAACCTACCTAAGAGAATATTTTATAAAATTTATGGACATTGTCTTGAAGTAAAAATGACCCTGTATTGGAAAACAGGTATTGCTTTTTGGTTACTATTTCTATTCTACAAATATGTATTCTATATGATCCTAGTTTAGATTAATTAGAAAATTATGAATGAATCAATTCACAGAAGAATATATGTTGACTCTAAATTGAATACCTCAGATATAAAACAATATTAATGGGCTAGAGAGATGGCTTAGTGGTGAAGGGCGTTTGTCTGCAAAGTGAAAAGACCCAGGTTCCATTCCGCCAGATGCACAAGGGGGCGCATGCATCTGGAGTTCGTTTGCAGTGGCCGGAGCCCCTGGCATGCCCTCTCTCTCTCTGCCTCTCTCTCTCTTTCAAATAAATGAATAAAAATTAAAAAAAAATAAAGGCTGACTTCCTTTTAAAAATAAAGGAAAATAAAACAATATTCATCACTATATACAAATACAGGCAAATGGCTTTGGAAGGTTCCATACTCACCTGCTGAAGTCTGAGCCTAGCTTTCTACCGAGGTTCACATGGTCATTATTGTCATTAGTTGTAAACCTTCACTATTCTTTTACCTGCTTTATTACCTCTTGCTTTATAAAATGTACAAAACAAAAAATTAATTTTCTCTCTGTAATTTCTTATTCCAATTTTTGTGTTAAATCGGGATCCATCAGTGACTGACCTGGCCACATGTTTCGTCCATGTTATTAGCTTGTTATTACCTGGGTAGAATATGGCTGTGTCATTTTTCTAATATGGCTGAGTTCAGTTCTCTGAGCCTTGCTTTTTACATCTGGCAGCTGGGAATCATAGCTTGTATGATTTAACTGAGAACACCCATGGCAATCACTTAGCAAGTCCTTTGCCAGTCACAGCTGATGAGAATCATCAATTCTGAGATCTTTTATCTTCAGCTCATATTCTCCAATGTGCCTTACAACTCATGGTCCTTGCTGGTGTCTAGGGAGATGGTGAACATTCTGTGTAAGAGGACAGATTCAACATTCTCCTCTATAAATATGACAGAAGGGCTGTAGAGATGGCTTAGCAGTTAAGGCATTTGCTTGCAAAGCCAAAGGATCCTGGTTCGACTCTCCAGGACCCACGTAAACCAGATGCACAAGGGGGCGCACACATCTGGAGTTCATTTGTAGTGGCTGGAGGCCCTGGCGCACCCATTCTCTCTCTCATAAACAAATAAAAAATATTAAAAAAATAAAATAAATATGAGAGAAAATGATTGCTACATCATCATTTTGAGAACCCCAATGCATGTCTGTTTAATTGTTTAGTTAATGAAGAATTACAGGTCATTTTAACTTTATAGAGCTAGCACAGAATAAACAGTCCAAACTTGGAATACTCACTTTAAAAAAATGTAGTTTTTAATATTTTCATGCAACTATATGTTGACCATATTAATTACTTGATTTTAATTACAGTTTAACTCTATTGGGTCAGTAGTCAACTTGTGGTTGACAAGTTCAATTGTATATTCTCAGCTATTAACACACTTGTTATAATTAAAAACCATAACATCTGCAAGTATTTAGACAAATCATGTTTTTGTACATGTAATAGGAGAGTGTCTGTAATTTCTTCCTTAATTTGAAGAAACTGTCCATTTATATTTACTTTTCCACTTCATCTCATCCATTAAATTTGCTTTTTCAATTTTTTTTTTTTTTTTTGGATCTAGAACCTAAGAACTCACACATGCTAGGCAAGCACTATACCAAGATTCTCTCACTAAAAAAAAAAAAAAAAAAAAATCACTGTATATTCTTTGTAGATGGTACTGTGTTGTATAAGCACATTTTCATACAAGTATAGGTTATATGTTGAGCATGCTCCTCTTCCAGGATTTTAATTTTAACTGGAATAATGCCTTTGCTATTGAATCACCCTGTGCTTGTGGCTGTGGTTCCCAGGGGTGCTGTAGGAATTACTGGTCCCCACATGTAACCCTTAGGGAGGTGACAAATTCTTGCTGACAGGTTCCATTTCTGCCCATTCATACTCTGCCTTTGCTGTCGCTGTGTCCATTTTCATTAAAATGAACTGTAATCATTTCCACCCAGCTGGGTGGCAGTGTGGGAGTTTACATTATCAAAGCAAAACTCAGACTAACTCAGCCAATTTAGATGTCAAGAAAACATTTGTTACTTATTTTCAGTTTTATCATTGGTTGTAATTTATATTTAGAATTGAAAATGTTAACATGTGCAACTGAGTTTGTTTTAATTAAGTGTACAATTAGGCTAATGAACCTTGTAAAATGTAATGGTGCATTCCTTAATGTAACCTGAGCAGTTAAATTTCTAATTATGCATCCAAAGTCGTGCTCAAAGATGAACCGCCTCAGCGGTTTACTTTCCGTGACTGTCCTTCCCACCACCCCACCCCCTTCCTTTTGAGATACATTGTTCAGAAACCACGAAGAAAGGCTTGGTGGAAAGATGGTATAATTAAATATATGGATTGTTTGTTTGTTTTAGGAAATTTTTCAAGAATGAGGTTTGTACCCATTGAGCGTAGTCCCTTCTTCCTTCCTTCTGAAATTTGAAAAAGAAATGTGGAAGAAGAGTAAGTTTGAAGAATATTTTAGACTGACAAGGAAAAAAATCCATTTCCTTGGAAATGCCTGGAACCCTGGCTGGATTTTACGTTAGATTCGTAAGGAGCTGGAGGAGGTTGTGTTTCTGCGCCCCTCGTCTCTACAGTCATTGTTTCATTAATCTGCCCAGCTCCAATCATGAGCGCACCGCTTCTTCTCTCCTGCATGTCAGCACAGCCAGTTTGGGTGCTTTTGATTCCAGACCTGTTCCCCTTCTTCTTTTCTTCCCTCCCTGTCTCCTGATCTTTATATAAGCCATGCTTTTTTATGCCCCCTCCCCATGGACCCTGGTCACCCCCTAAGGAATGAACGTGTTTCCCATACCAGCCATGGTGGGCCCCAAGACCTCATTAACCGACTGGGTGACTTCTACACACAGCTCTTCTTTATCATTGAGTGGAGCTCGTAAGCTGTCTACCTATAACGTGCTTTTCATTGTACCCCTCGAGAGCTGTGAGTTGGAAGTGCCCGGTGAAACACCCACTCATGCCCTCCCCATTTCCAGGCAGATGAAAGTCCGGTGTAGCTGCCTCCGTGGGTCTCCTTCATGCTCCCTGTCTTTCTCCGTGACTCCGTTCCAGGGTTGTCTTCTTGGGAGGTGTGTTTTGATCCCGCACGCCCACTCCTTTTGAGGTCCTTCCCACCTAGCAGCAGATGAGATAACTGCCTGTACCAGTTCCCTTTAAATCAGTCCTTTCTTTTGAAGATAATGACTGCAGAGGTGTGGTCACGTGCTGTGGGTGTTTCGAGGGCTAGTTCACTATGTTCCTTGTTTCCCGCCTGCTCGCCTCTCACGGCTGTGTGAGTGGCCCTCAGACCCCTCCCTCCCCCACTGCCTTTTCCCTCCCCACCTGTTCCCTGCTCCGCTGCCACAGGGACGTGGTTGCTGCAGCCTGGGTTAGAACACCTCCGCTCAGATGCTTGCCCTTTGTGTATGGTCTGTGACAGTTTATCATATGCTATGATTATTGATGCATTTGGCCATGTGAGAGGACCGATTCCCTAGGACAAGCGTTCAGTGAGTAAGCACTGCATGCTGTTTGATCGCGGATCCTTATTCCAGAGTAAGGGTCTAAATGAGCAGAAATCCATTTGCCTGTTTATCTGAAGACCCTGTGAATGTCACCTGTAGGTTTGCTGTATAGATTTCTATGGTGCATGCTTTGTAAATTTTATTAGTTAGCCAACTAAGTAGTTGGTTGGTTACTTCGAATCATGTTGCTGAGATTGCCTTTGAAATCCTGCTGCCAAGAGATCCTCCTGCCTCAGTTTCCTCATGTAGCTTGGACTACATGTGCACTGCACTCCATCTAGCAGGTGTACTTGGGTGCAGGGGGAAGGGATTGAACCAAGGGCTTGTGTGTGATTATACTTGTACAAACTGTCATAAATACTGAAAGGATCTATTAGGAAGAAATTCACACACTTAAACAAATTATCAGTAATAGTTAGCTGCAGCATAAATTTCTTTAAATATTGACATATATTTTCTAGACATTTTCTGGGGACTATTTTAAATTGCATAAAAAATTCAGAATATATAAAGCATGCTAATTATTTGACACTTTAGATTGCAAAAATATAACCATATTGAGAAACCAATAATGATTTTCCAAATTAAAAGCTAGTTAATTAACTGGAGTCAGTCTTGACAGAGCATGTATTTATCTCAGAGATTGGACGATATACTTCTGAAAGGGTACATTTAAACTGAGTGGGATGGCCCACACTGGCTATCTCAGTGCCCAGGAGGCTGAAGTAAGAGGATCATGAGTTCTAGCCTGGGCTGCATGGTGAGAAACTGTCACCTGACCCCACCACCCCAAGAGTGAAGGGTTCTTGGACCACGGGGATGGCTTTTTTAATAGGTGTGCCTATAGGCCTGTGGGTATATTAAGGTTACCCATGGGTGCCTGAGGCCTCTTGACTCTCAAGTTTGTTTTCCTCTGAAAGTCAAGTGGCACCACAATTTTCTCATTATAGAAATCTGTCCCATTCATTATAATTCAAAATACCACTGTCTTTATACAAAGAGACAGGCGAACATTTAAAAAAAAATTTATTTATTTATTTGAGATCAACAGAGAGAAAGGCAGAGAGAGAGAGAGAGAGAGAGAGAGAGAGAGAGAGAGAGAGAGAGAATGGGTGCACCAGGGCCTCCAGCCACTGCAAATGAACTCCAGATGCATGCGCCACCTTGTGCATCTGGCTTACGTGGGTCCTGGGGAATTGAGCCTCAAACTGGGGTCCTTAGGCTTCACAGGCAAGCGCTTAACCACTAAGCCATCTCTCCAGCCCCAAACAATTTTTTGGTTCAGGGTCTAGCTATATAACCTTGGCTGACCTGCAACTTGTGATACTCCTGCCTCAGTCTACAAAATGCTGGGTTACAGGCATGTGCCAATATCCCCAGCTAAAAATTTACTTTTGAAAGCAAACCAAGTATCAGAATCAAATCATTATTTGTCCAAAGCATGGAATTCATCAACTAGTAAAGTTTTCCATTTGTTTCATTGCTTTTTGTTGTTGTCTGCATGCTTTGATTTTTTTGTTTTGTTGTTGTTGTTGTTTTGTTTTGCTTTAAAGACAAGAGTCTCAATGTGTATCCGAGGTTGGTCTAAAATTCAGTATATGACCCTGGCTAGCCTCAAACTCTTAATATAGCCCAGGCTGGCCTAATCGAGAGACTCTTCTCTCAGTTTCTCAAGTGCTGGGGTTATAGGCCTATCACCATGCCATGCTGCTATATCTTAATGAGTTGGTTTTTTTTTTTTTTTTTTTTTTTAGTTGTACCTGGTGGTGTATGCCTATTTAATTTCAAGGCTTCTTGGCTATAGAGTGAGTTAAAAGATAGCCTACAGCAACTTATAAGAGGCTGTCTCAAAATTTAAAACATTTAGAAAGGCAGCTGGGGATATAGCTCAGAGTTAAAGCACTTGTCTAACACGTGCAAAGTCATAGCTTCAGCCCCTGGGACTATAATACGTTAAAAAAATTAATTAGGGCTGGAGAGATGGCTTAGTGGTTAAGGTATATGCCTGCAAAGCCAAAGGATCCAGGTTCAACTTCCCAAGACCCATGTAAGCCAGATGCACAAGGGGGCGCATGCGTCTGGAGTTCCTTTGCAGTGGCTGGAGGCCCTGACATGCCCATTCTCTATCTGCCTCTTTCTCTCTCCTTCTCTCTCAAATAAATAAATGAAAAAAATAGTTTAAAAATTAATTAATTATGGGTTGGAGAGGTGGCTTAGCAGATAAGTGCTTGCCTGTGAAGCCTAAGGACCCCGGTTCGAGGCTTGTTTCCCCAGGACCCATGTTAGCCAGATGCACAAGGGGGCGCACGCCTCTGGAGTTCATTTGCAGTGGCTGGAGGCCCTGGCATGCCCATTCTCTCTCTCTCTGCCTCTTTCTGTCTGTCGCTCTCAAATAAATAAATAAAAGTAAACAAAAATTAAAAAAAAAATTAATTAATTAAGTTTTTGATTCTTCTGGGAGCAACCACTGTTCAACTGTAGGTAGAAAAAGCATAAAGAGCTAGACTGTGGGTGTGACATTTCAGGACTGATGTAAGATTGCTGTCACATTTTATATCTTTTCAAGTATGGAATGAGACTAGTTTCTTGTGCAGCTAAATCAGTGTCTTTTATTCTTACCTTGGAGTTGATGTATGTTTTACACATTTATTTAATTACAATGTGTGATAGTGAGTAATATTTTCCTACGTATTTTTTAACCATTTACTAATATTTTTAGACTCTAGCACTGATAGATACAAGTCATTGAGTTTAGTCGTACTATAAAACCTCCTTATTTATTTATTTGAGAGAGAGAGAGAGAGAGAGAGAGAGAGAGAATGAGCATGCCAGGGCCTTCAGCCACTGCAAATGAACTCCAGATGCCTGCACCACCTCATGTGTCTGCCTTACATGCGTCCTCGGGAATCGAAGCTGGGTCCTTTGGCTTTGCAGGCAGTCACATTAACTGCTAAGCCATTGCTCCAGGCCCTGTAACATCTCTTTAATCATCAGCATCTGAGCAGACTTAATGATTTCATAAATATGCACAGAAATATTCAAACATACAAATATACAAAAGAAGTAGTGACACAGGACTGTTCCTTCAGTTCATTCTCCTTCAGTTTGATGGGATCGTCAGTGCAAACGATATCTTCATGAAGAAATGCCTGTGTCAGGTTCTGCCCATTTTTGTGCTACTCTGCAAAAACTTATTAGAAACGCAGACGTACTGCCTCATCATCATCACTCCTCCTGTGTCTTGATCACTTCCTCCTAAGTAGAGTGCTTGGGTATGTCTTAGTCAACCAGATAGGCAGATATGCATGTGCATGACAGAGAGCCAGGCAAATGGTCACTGAATTAATAGCCATGCCACCCTGAACAGGCCTTTACTCATGGAGGCTAAGCGGGTTCAGGCCTGGTTAGTACTTGGATGGAAGAGGGTCCTGTCTTGTCCATCCATGTGTGTTTCTACTGGGAAGCATATACAGGGTGATGCAATGGTGTAAATACATATAGGAAATTATGGTGTCTTCAGTTTTAATACAAGCAGGATTGTAATTAGTAGGTATCTTTTGGCTCTTAAGTAGGTATGTGAGAGAATGCAAACCTTCATCATATCAAGTACATCCACATAAAACTTTGAACATAGTCATGAAAGAGAATTTTTGCCAACCAGTAAGGCAGTCATTGCCACCAGGGAGGCTAAAGGCCACTGTTGCTTCTGTGCCTCCCGGAGTACCTGCTGCTGGATCAGGAGACAGAGAACATATGTCGTTACATGCCAAGCTAGTGTTCTAGAGAAAGAGAGGCAGCTGTACTCAACCTCTGCCTCTCAGGAGCTCATTCCAACATTTCTTTTCACCTGAAATTTAGGTCCTCATGTGGGAAGAGATGAATGGTGATGGGCATTGTTTGCATTACTTGTTGTCACCCATTCTTCTCATGGAAGTCTGGAAACAAATGACTCAACTGGAGAGACTTCCCAGCCTTTGAGATTCTGAATCTCAGTCTCCAGTCTTGTGTCAAGACCCTTCTGTTTTGGAAGACTTTGTTTGCTCTTATCCTTCCATAACCTGCAGTGCAGTGAGGTCAGGCACTCCTTGTTCCTGTGGTGTCAAAGACAGACAGGACTGCTGGGCTGGAGAGATGGCTTAGCAGTAAGGCGCTTGCCTGCAAAGCCAAAGGACGCAGGTTCAATTCCCCAGGACCCATGTAAGCCAGATGTGCCACGTGGCACATACATCTGGAGTTTGTTTACAGTGGCTAGCGGCCCTGGCATGCCCATTTTTTGTGTCTCTGTCTGTCTGTCTGTCTCTCTCTCTCTCTCTCTCTCTCTCAAATAATAAAAAGAAAGACAGGACTGTTAACCATCTAGTGTGCCATCTGGCTAATGCAGAAACCTATCAAAGCCATTCACCACTCTGCAGTGTGTTGCCCGCTGATATCCTAGGCCAGCTCTATTGTCTGCATGTTGAAGCAGTATTATGCACTTAGTTTTAGAAATGTTAACACCGACGAGTCAGAAAGTGGTTTCTTACCTTTATTGAAAGGGTCCATTTCTATACATCATTTAGACCATTGTGATTTTTTTTTGTCTCAAAGTTACTTCAAGATGTATTCATAACACTTTAAGACACCCCTTGTAAGGAGGTCTGTGACCACATGTCCTAGCATTAGAGCGCTGCACACAGAGCAAATGCTACATGTGTAATCATTGATATTCTCACTGTTCCAGAACCCTGGGGCTACTAGTGAAGCGACTGGAGAAAGGTGGCAAAGCTGAGCAAGAGAGCCTTTTTCATGAGAACGACTGCATTGTCAGGATTAATGACGGTGACCTTCGAAATAGAAGGTTTGAACAGTAAGTGTGTTTGGAGACACTGGGGTCCTGCTGAGCTATAGACATGATGGGGTGCAGTCAGCTGGGGTGCTCTAATACATCTCTGGACACTGTGTGTGGAGAAGAGTGTTTCAAGCCATTATCTAGCTTCTCAGAATTTAATTAAACTCAATTTAATTACTCGCATTAGCCTGTGTTTCAGAATGCCCCCTGACCAGTGAGGCTCTACTTAAAATGTTATGGACCCAGTTTAGGCTTTGCAATTGTGCTGTTTTCACCGTTTTTCCAGAAATTTACCACTGTCTTATTTGTATTATGCTTTAATTCACATTTCCAACTTTGTGGCATATGATCTTGCTCAGTGTAAAAGAGCAGAAACGCTCCTTGGAATTACAACACTGTGCTTTTCTCAGATTTTCTTTTCTTTTTTTTAAAGTTTTTCGAGGCAGGGTTTCACTCTGCTCCAGGCTGACCTGGAATTCACTATGTAGTCTCAGGGTGGCCTCAAACTCACAGCGATCCTCCTACCTCTGCCTCCCAAGTGCTGGGATTAAAGGTGTGCGCCACCATGCCCAGCTCAGATTTTTTTTTCTTGACTAAAGCTCTTACTGAATGAAAATAAGTCAACTGCTTACTTTTAAAACAGGACAGGTGTAGGGGGTATGCAGCTGCAAACAAATACCAGACGCTTGTGCCACTTTTTGCTGTGAATAAACTCTTATCTTGGGGTGACTCCTGACTGGGGGGTGGTGTAAGATGGAGCCACTTTAGCCTGCTCTTGGGGTCTTAGGGTTCCCACTGCCATGAGTGTTTTGAACCACTGAGGCTGGATTTGTAGGATTATTTTTCTGTATTGTTATATTCTGTTTTGCAGGGATTAGAGGTTTTTGCACACAAATGAGTTAATTTTGCTGATAAATGCTATTAATTCCCTTCTATATTTCTCTAAGTATATCTATAAAATGGTCCCTTTATAAGGAAATACTTTGTGTCTTCTACAACTAGTATTGGATAATGCCGTCCAGAGAAGCTACATGTGGTTTGTATTGATATTATTATTAGAGGATGCATGTCAGTTAAGACTGTTACGATGTACAGTGGAAGACAGTGGTCTATCTGTAGTCACAGGTAGGTTGCCTATTTTTTCTTTAGGGAATGAGGAATATGCATTTGGAGAAACCACTCTGCTTGCATCAGAGCTTGCAAACTCAATTCTTAAGTTCTTCTCACTGCTTAGTTAGTATACTTCATTAAGCTCATCATATCTTCTGGTCTGCCAGTCTTCAATTGCTAATCTTCCATTCTTTCTCAAACCCAGAGCACAACATATGTTCCGCCAAGCCATGCGTACACCCATCATTTGGTTCCATGTGGTCCCTGCTGCAAACAAAGAGCAGTACGAACAACTCTCCCTCAGCGAGAAGAACAACTACCCCCCCAGCCGCTTCAGCCCCGACAGCCACTATTTGGACAGCAGGAGCGTGGCCAGCACCGGGCCCCACGCGCTGCCCAGAGCACCCAGAGCAAACCACCCGCCCGAACAACTCGACACTCACCCTCGACTACCTCATAGTGCGCACCCCTCCTCAAAGCCACCAGCAGCCCCGGCTCTGGCCCCACACAATGCACTTGGTACGAGTGCATACAATACCAAGAGAGTAGGCAAGAGGCTCAATATCCAGCTGAAGAAAGGTATGACGAATGACTTAACTCACTGTTCGTGGTTTGCTTTCACAAGACTATCAGAGTGGGCTGGAGAATTAGCTCAGTTTGAAAAGGGCCTGCCTGGCAAGCATAAGGACTGGAGTTTGGATCCTTAGAACACCCACATACAGTGCTAGGAATGGTGACATGTACTTGTAATACGAGATCTGGGGATGTCAAGACAGGAGAATCCCTGTGCTGGCCAGACAGTCTAGCCAAATTAGTTAAGTTCTAGGCCAGTTAGAGACCCTGTCACAAAAAGGTAGGTAGCACCTGGGGAATGACATCCAAGGTCAGAGTTATTACCCTGTGTTTGTTTTACATCCCTGTGAGCTGAGCATTTTGATGTATGGTAAAGGCATGCCTTTGAAATTATGGCATTATAAAAGTACTTTTATGAGTTCGAGCAGCACTTAAAGTGGACGGAAAATTCATCTGGAGACTTTCTTGAGTTACATGGCTGTGGTCAACAACATCTTTCCAGGGTGCTTTCTGGGTGCTGACATGCAGCCTGTTCTTTTCTCTGGGGTTCGCATTTGCAAGGCTGGGGCCCTGCGCTGCTGGGTACTTCCCAAATCATGTTCATGGAACTGTATATGAACCATAAGTTCCTTCTTTCTAGCTACTGACTTAAAAGCTCTAGATTCTTGGTTGGTGTGGCCACGAATAGATGTCAGCTTGTTTGTAGCCCTTGCAACACTGAGATCCTCCAGAGCTCTGCCCAAGCCTAGTTGGAGCAGCAGAGAGCTCTTTCGTCTTGTTTTTTCACCAAAAGTATGCCTACAGTTTAAATTGTGTGAAAAATAAAATTCTGCTAGAATTCCCTAATCATTTTATTGAACCAGTATTCTACTAATTACTAGTTCATAAATGTTTTTACTTTATAATGAGGAAAAGATAAACATTTACTTCATTGTATTATTTACCTAGTTAATAGGTTAAAATAGTTGTGATATGGTGCAATGTTTTCATGAAATGTAATTTTATTTGCCATTAAAAAAATCACTCTTGCTGGGCGTGGTGGAGCACGCCTTTAATCCCAGCACTCGGGAGGCAGAGGTAGGAGGCCACCCTGATACTACATAGTGAATTTCAGGTCAGCCTGAGTTATAGTGAGACCCTACCTTGGAAAAAAAAAATCACTCTTAAATATGGGAATTAGAAGATGTGTTTTAATACCATTTAGAGAGATATGATTGCATTTTTAAAGCTCATTTAGAAAAGCTATGCTTAATCCATGTAAGAAAACTGGAAATAATGATTTTCTTTTAAAAGTTTTTGTGACCTTTGGTAATCTAAATAATATAAGGTCCCACAGATCTATCATGATTTTCATTTATTAGCAGTAAGAATATACAATAGGGCTGGAGAGATGGCTTAGTGGTTAAGGCATTTGCCTGCAAAGCCAAAGGACCTTGGTTTGATTTGCCAGGACCCACGTGAGCCAAATGCACAAGGTAGCACATGCGTCTGGAGTTCGTTTGCAGTGGCTGGAGACCCTGGGGCATCCATTCTCTCTCTCTGCCTCTTTCTCACTCTCTCAAATAAATAAATAGACAAAAATTTTAAAAACACAAAGAACATACAATAAAAATTCATGCTGCCTATGCATGCCACCAATGCTTACACATATTTTGCATAAACAAATTATATTTATTTTAAGTCAGCTGGAGGAGGAATGCTCATTATCTTTCATTAGGACTAAATACCTGTATTTGATAATAATGATTATATGCGAGTTAAAACAATTTTTCGTTGTAGTAGCATGTATTTTTACCAGTTCTTGTTACGTTTCACATTTTTAAAGAAGTACGTTAAAACCATGGTATGATTGTGTTACCTTTATGTTCAATTCAAAGAAAACTAGCATGCTCCTAGTGATAGCAGTTATTTAAAAACTAGGATCTGCTGGGCGTGGTGGTACATGCCTTTAATCCCAGCACTGGGGAGGCAGAGGTAGGAGGATCGCTGTGAGTCCGAGGCCACCCCGAGACTCCATGGTGAATTCCAGGTCAGCCTGGGCTAGAGTGAGACCCTACCTCAAAAAACCAAAACCAAAAAAAATAAAATAAAATAAAAAACTAGGATCAATTCTTAGTACCAGAAAGAGAACCCTCTAAGGTGATGGCTCTGTGGCATAATTTTGAGGACAAACTAGAATAGCCCCAGTGTACTTTCTTCCATAATTATGATTTCTTAATATTTATTGCCACTTTGGCATTCTCAAATACCCTGCTCTTTTATAGAAATTAGCTTTTTAATAAAGTCAGAGGAGAAGGTCAGTAATCTGTTTTAGTCAGAGCAAAATGTTTTGTTGGCTTTGCTAAATGAAAATTGATATCTATTTATCTTTCTTTTAAAGGTCATTGCCTGAACTTTTAGCTTTCAGATTTAGAGGTTATTGCTGATATTTTAATAGAATTGTGGTTCATATAACAGTCCATCTTTATAGCTTGTATAAATTAATATTGCCAAAGGAGAATAATTTAGAAGTCTTTCTTCATAAATGCTATTGCAAGCCATTAGAGTTCCATGAGAGTACAGAGCCGTATGAAAAATCCCACACGAGCAATTGGGAAAATTCACATAGACAACATGCCACTCAAGTCTCAGCCCCAAACACTGTGGAAATGAAGGTTCCAGGCAAATGAAAGTGACTCGTGAGCGGAAGCGTATGAGTGCCGTGTGCGAGCCTGAGAGCGAGTACGGCAGGCTTCGTTACAGGTGTCACTGCGCATTCCTTTCTGCCCTGTTTCCTCCTTAACCGTACTTTACCTAGCTGGGGCGGTTTATTCACTTAGGTGTTACAGGTTTTATGCCTAGCCCACGTGACTTTAATGTGCTCTTCTCCCATCTTCACCTTTGCATATCTTTATTCTTTTCAATGAGTGTTTGTGCTCATATTATTATATTACTTTAACTGAAATAAAACAGGTCCTCCCTGAGAAGCGAAGTTTTTTTCCCCCTCCATAAACACAGCTTCAGTTGAAATCATTCATTATTTCCTTGGCACGTCTTGGTTCATGTCTTGTGGGTGCTAGTGAGACATAGGCCCTTTCTTACACTATACTGAGCGTAGAAAATTGCTTGTCAAGAGATCTGTCAAAGAAGTGAAAAGCTAAATGGCAGAAGTCAGGAGAGTAATTTTACTGATATCTCGTTAATTTCATTGCCTTTACACATAACAGGGTGACTCTGAGGTTCAGTGTCACTGATCGTGGATTGACTCTTCACCTAATAATTACCCCTTTGCGTGTGGGTGGGTGGTGGGGTGCATGGTAAGATTTTGGTTAGCTGGGGAAGAACTTGACAAGGGCATCGTGGTTCATATGTGATTGCGGTGTGGGGAAGGAGCGTGCTCATCTCACTGGTCCTGTCTCCGCATTTTCTTTCTTTTCTCAATGTGTGCTCTTTACATCTGAGTACCATTTTTGCATGGTAGTGCTTGACCTTTGAGGCTCTATGGATTTCAACAGGAGTTTTTTATTCTTCAAGTAGAGCAGTCAGGTTTATTTGGGTCCCAAAGATATAACATTGATTTTAGAAAGTTTTAGGAGGTGTTTTAATTTATTCCTCTGCATCTATCTATGAAAGATTACCAAAAGTTTAATGACACTGTTGATTATTACACAACTTAAACCTTAAATAATTTAGTCTAGGTTTGAAAAATTCATTACAACTTTTTAACTCGTTAGGAGAAGTACAGGCCTCTGTGAAAGTTGTAAGATGTCAAGTTGAGGCAGAGAACGGCAGCCAGTCCCCCGTGTGTGTGTGTGGATACACTGTGGCATTTACTGGTCTTTCTACTATGTGCTTAGGTACGGAAGGTCTGGGGTTCAGCATCACATCCCGAGATGTGACGATAGGTGGTTCTGCTCCAATCTACGTGAAGAACATCCTTCCCCGGGGCGCCGCCATTCAGGATGGCAGGCTCAAGGCAGGGGACAGACTCATAGAGGTGAGTAGATTCTCGGCTGGGGCACACAGCCTCCTGAAAAGTTTACTTTTTCAAAAGCTAATTTTTAAATGCTTTTGTAAAATATGAAATTATGTGTTTCATCAGAACTATGCATCAGGAAACAATGTACTTGTTGTGCTTTATATTTTCCCCATGTTGTCTAGTGAGAAATTACCTTTCCATCGAGGTTGTCTCTAAGGTAAGGCACCTTTTGCCATTATGTGTGTGCCATGACTGGGAGGTTATGGCTTTTAGATGGTGTCATGTTTCTGTGTGGCGATGTAGGGAAGTTCCCAGGTAGAGCATCAGAACAGAGACCGATGAACTGAATATGAGCAGTATGTCTGGATGAAAGGAACGTGTGACATTTGACATGGTGGCATGGAGGATGAATCGAAACATGATGCCAAAGGTCAAGAAAAAGAAAATCAGATTAGTAGAATTTTCTTTTAGTGCTTTGTGGTTTTGTTTTGCTGATGAGATTTGTGCAAAAAATACACATATCTTTTCTGTAGTTGGGGAGCCATGTGCACATAGAGAAAAAGAAGACTGATAAACAGTGCACCTTATTAGCTGTTTCACTTGGTGTTTTCTTTGGGAAACTTACTTATTTGTTTATTTATATTTTTTTGAGGGGGCGGGGAATTGGCACACCAGGGCCTCATCCACTGCAATTGAACTCCAGACGCTTGTGCCACCTGGTGGGCATATGTGAGACCTTGCGCTTGCCTCACCTTTGTGCGTCTGGCTAATGTAGGATCTGGAGAGTCAAACATGGGTCCTTAGGCTTTGCAGACGAGCACCTTAACTGCTAAGCCATTTCTCCCACCCAGGAAGCTTTTGTTCATCTATTTTTCATTGGTGCTGGGGATAGAACCCCATGCTGAGCCATAGCCCAGGCACTCCCAGTCTGTTTTTGTCTGAGTGAGTAAACGTGATGTTAGAGCACACTTTGTCACCATACACTCTCCTTCGTGCTTTTGGCCCTACCTCATTGTACTCTCTGAAAGGCATATTGAACAATATTAGAGCCAAACATAGCTTCCATGTTTTTCCATGTCTTCATTTTTGCAATTTATTCCTTAGATCTGTGCCCTTCTTCTGTGTTCTGTTCATGTACCAGCATGCTTCAAATGACACCGGGAGAATCCCAATGAAAGGAAAGCTTTATGCCCCACTTGTGTTTAGGGTATTGCTTCCAGAACATACCACTTTATTTGAGGTATAAACTGGGTACTTACCAGCTGAGTTCAATTGTGGATTGTTTTGCCTTCTAGGGGTCTGATTGGAGATTAGACGCTAGTCTTCCTGGTATACATGTCTTGTCTCTCCCTCTTGCTATCCATTTCTATCCCCATCTCTATCACTACCCCCACCTATCTCCACCTATCTATCTCTATCTCTGGTTTCTGGATTGTGGATGAAACTCAGGGTCTCAGACTCTTTGAACAGCAGGTCTGCTCTGTACTATGTGTTCTTTAATGTTTGGTATCCACCCTTTAAGGGTAAAAATTTTAACTTCTTTAGTTTTCATTAAAACTTAAGAAATTTATACTAAAACATTGCTGATGTCATCTTTAGTACTTTAAAAAATTTGTTTTTAGGGTTGGAGAGATGGCTTAGCAGTTAAGTTGCTTGCCTGTGAAGCCTAAGGACCCAGGTTCAACTTCCCAGTACCCATGTAAGCCAGATGCACATGGTGGCTCATGCATCTGGAGTTCGTTTGCAGTGGCTTGAGGGCTTGGCATGCCCATTCTGTCTCTGTCTCTCAATAAATAAGTAAAAATAAAATTTAAAACGAAATTTTTATTTAATTTTTTGAGAGACAGAGAGAAAGCGGCAGACAGAAAGAGAGTATGATGCCCCACCATCTCCTTATACTGCACATGAACTCCAGACTCATGCACAACTTTGTGCATCTGGCTTTATGTGGCCACCGAGAATTAAACCCGGACCATCAGGCTTTGCTAGCGAGCACTTTAAACCACTGATCCACCTCTCTAGCCCACTCCTTTTTTTTTTTTTTTTTTTGGTTTTTTGAGGTAGGGTCTCACTCTGGCTCAGGGTAGCCTCGAACTCATGGTGATCCTCCTACCTCTGCCTACTGAGAGCTGGGATTAAAGGCGTGCACCACCATGCTTGGCTGTAGCCCACTCTTTAATACTTCTTAATAGAACAGGACTTGTTAATTTTGGTATGAGGAAGCCTGTGATATTCTTAGCCATTAAAATAGTTCAGCTCAGAGCCAGCAAATTTTATGCTGACTTGATGTTTTAGGTGCATTTGTTTATGAGTTGCTGCTCCTTAATGCTGTTGGCCACAGCTCCTGTTGTGCTGGGGGACCCTAAAGGGTTTGCTCCTCACTAACTTCCTTCTGGATATCTGGCTGGCTTTTATGAGAGCCACAGAAACTAAGTGGTCAGCAAGTCACTGCTGGATTTCACATGGCACACATCTCTCTCCAGGGCAAGTGCCCTCGGCTTTTCTTGTGCTGCCTCTTCTCACAGAATTGTATCTGAACGTGTTTATTTGTTTCAGGTAAATGGAATAGATTTAGCAGGCAAGTCCCAGGAGGAAGTGGTGTCCCTGTTGAGAAGTACCAAGATGGAGGGGACTGTGAGCCTTTTGGTCTTTCGCCAAGAAGACACCTTCCACCCCAGGGAACTGGTGCGTAAGCTTAGGGCAGATGGGCAACTCCTTGTGCACATGGGCCAGGGATCTGGGCTGTCTACCAGCTGGTAATGACTTGTCTGGAGAATTTTCTGTATTTTTTATTTCTTTCAGGTCTAATGCAATACAAGCATTATTGTCTATGATTCTTATTCTAGCTGGCCATGTCCTTAGCAGTGAGTGAATGAGAGTTTAATAACCAGATTGTAAGGATATTTTTGAGGAAATCATATGTTTATCACGGTACCCTCTCAGCTAAGCTGACTGGATACATGATGTCAATCACGTCATAACACACTGCAAAAGCTCTGGTTGAAATCTTACCATCCCTCCACCCTTGCATCTAAACATTGATCCTGTTTGAGATGCAGCTGAGACAAGTAAAGATGCTGTTGTATGAAAAGGAGTACCTAGAAACTCTTGCTGATACTGAAAATAAATACTCCTAAGAGGCAAAAATTGCCATGGCTATGAATGGTTAGCATAGACGATCTTATCTGGAAAGCCATACATGATGAAGTTTGTGGCTCACCTTGTTTCCTGTGTACATTGGTGTCAGTATGTGCATCAGGCGAGGGACATTCACGTGATATTGGTGGGATTGAGATGAGGACAGTAAACATGTCGTTCTGAATACTCTTCTGACAAAAAGTGCTAATTTAGTTTCATCTACAACAATGACAATTGGAACAGTCATCTTTATCTTCTGATGTAAGAAAATTATCTTAATTCAAGCATAGGTGGTATCTTGAATATTCCTAAAAGATTTGACTTGAGCCATATCGTGGTATTCATCATCTCTTTTATCTAGTTTCTAGCTTTGTCCAAAGAGTGGTTAATCTTTTTACAAATGGCAGTGGCAAATTAGTCATACAGACCTAATTCTCTTAAATTATACAAGCACAGATGGCCATAAAATGCATATTTTTTCTCTGTATAATTAGTTGTTTATATAAATATTTAGTAAAAATCAAGATGAATTTCAGAATATCCTTTCTCTTCGTTATACACAGACATTAAGTCTTATGTGGCTTTGTAGGAATTTTAGGCCATAACAGGGTGAGAAGTGAACAATTGTGTTTTAGGTTGATTCTGAATAAATTATGAAAACTTCCTCATAGTTAAAAATGTTTAATGCATTATTTCTCCATTGAAATTCGTTTTCTCATTTCCCCCCACTGTTATCCAATTTTGTGCTTAAGATGCCACCTGATCCTAAATCTGGAAATGTCTCTATTCCATTGCAAATTACCCTTATGAGAGCGCCCAGCCTCCCCTGGGACAGCAGGAAGCTTTGGCACTGCCGCTCAAGCCTGAGCTCTGGCCTTGGCCTCGCTGGGTTGCCAGGTTGGAGCTGCTCTTCATGTGTGCCCGCATGGCCTGCCGAGGTTGCTCGGGTTCTCCTGGCGAGTGTGGCTCTTCCTGGCTCCTACGTCTCTAGTCTGCTCTTCTTGATTTCTAGTTTTTCACTTTGGTTATTTAATTCATTGCTTGTGAGCTTTGCATTAGGGAGGGGCCAGCAGGCTGTCAGTCTGTTAGGACTGTTGCAGTTGTGTTTGAAGATGGAAAAGGATAAAATTCTGAAAAGTCAAAGGGTATGTTTAAACATAGTCTTCCAGTCTAATTGATGAATCTCCCTGTTTGGGGTGTCTGTTTCAATTCTGTGTGTCTTAATCTAAATTATTTTTTAAATCAATATTTGTCCTTTATAGCAAACATAAACCAAATACCAACCTACATGCTCTGTGTTATTTGGAGGAAAAAAAATCACCTTTATTTCCTATGGAACGTATTAAAGTGTCAAGTATAGCTGTCAAATGACCCTATACCTTAGAACCTGAATTTGGTTGGGAATATTTGAAAATAAAGTCACAAACAGTATCACTCTTCAGAACACATTTGGCAGTGTTTGTATTCCTACAGATAATAAATTCATGAAGTGCTGTGAATGAACAAGTGAAAACTTGTATCTAGAGAAATTGCTGAAATCCACACACATGTCCACATACATCAGTGGTGTTAGGAAGACAAGAGTCATTGTCAGCCACCATGTAACCCCCTTCCATGTACAGTTTATGGACTTTAACAACCAACCCAATCTTCTTAAAGTCAAGCATTGCACCCCATGTGTTGAAGATGGCTTTGGTCAGTCTGTATTCATGTTTTTCTTCGATTCTTCTAGAATGCAGAGCCAAGCCAGATGCAGATTCCAAAAGAAACGGTAAGAGATTTGTCTTCTGCAGGAAGTAGAGATGTTGTTGGAAAGAGAACTAGAACTAACTTACTAATTCAGTTTGAAGTTACTTGTCCTGCCTTTTTTTTTTTGACACATTTAAAACTTTTTAAATGATTTACTGTTACTACCATGTTTTCATGTGTTTTTTAAAAGACATTAGAGTCATTTCTCCTTCACTTGTATAATAGAAGGGACCAAGCCTGGTGACTTTAGTTGTGTGATAAACATGCAGAGTGGTTTATGAATGGTGACGTGCTCTCACTGCTATGATGGGATGAAAAGGGAAATGTGTACAATAATGAAGTATAGTGAAGAAAGCAAAAATGCTACATTCGTGATTAGGGTAAGCACCACATTTGTAATAACCATAAGTGGTAATTTCTCTTAGTAAAGTCAAGTAGTCTCAGCTCAGATTAGAATGTAGACACAGGGGCTGGAGAGATGGCTTAGTGGTTAAGGTGCTTGCCTGCAAAACCAAAGGACCCAGGTTCTATTACCCAGGACCCATGTGAGCCATGTACAAGGTGGTACATGTGTCTGGAGTTTATTGGCAGTGGCTGGAGGTCCTCATGTACTCATTATCCCTCTATCTGTCCCCCCAAAAATAAATAAATGAAAAAAATAAAATATTTAAAATGTAGATACAGTTGTGTGCTTTTGGAAGGCTGATCTAATTCACCCTTCCACTTCCCATAGGAGGCATTTTGCCAGCTCTGTGAAGGGAGATTGTATTTTATATTGTACATAACTGTGATCTAGGGGCTGGGGGATGGCTCAGTGAATAAAAACACGTGATGTGTGACCATGAGTACCTGCGTTCAGATCTCCAGAACCTACATAAAGTTGGATAAGTGTCTGTAGTCCCAGAGTGTCTATGATGACAAGGGACATGGAGACTGGAGAATTCTATGAGCTGCAGAATAGATAGTCTAATGAACCCAGCACTGCACAACAAGAGACCCTGCTTCAAACAAGGGGAAGGTGAGGACCGAGACCTGAAGTTGTCCACTAACCTCTGCATACATGCTGTGGCACAGAAATACCTGCACTTAAACATATGAGTATACACACATCATATATACATCACACACAGACACACATACACACAAAATAACTTTTTTAAACTGGTAGAAATTCTAGCAGTTGGGAGCTTTACCATATCAAACTGAAGAGAATAAAAACATATGCCCAAACTCTGGTAGGTGGAAAAAACCTTTAAGAAAACCGTGTCCACAAGTGGGTAATGTTAGTACACATGTTTCCCGAACTTGCTGTATTAAGTAAACCCAAATCATCATAATATAAAGGCTCTGAGTTACAGTTAGTAGGTTTGCTTTTCTGCATAGATTCATAGTCTGGCAACCTTAATAAACAGAATGTTACTTTCAAATGTTTCAGCATTCTAAAGCTAGATGGCTGTATTAGTCAGGGCTCTCTGGAGATTCAGAACCCATAGAATGAATTGGTATTATAAAGGGGATTTATTGGATTAGTTTACAGCAGTCCAACAATAGATGTCTGCAGGCTTAAGCATCAAGGAACCTGGTAGCAGCTCAGTCCCATGGCTGAATGCCTCATCAATCCCAACCTGGCACTGAAGACTTGGAGGATTCCTGGAGAGCTGCTGATCTTCAGTCTACCTTAGAAGGCTCATGAAACTTGGTTTCAGTGCCAGTAAAGGATAGCTGAACCAGGTAGATGCACATACAAATAAATAATGTGTGAGGGCATCCAGGCAAATTACTCACTAATGAGTAGCACAAACAGCTAGGCAAAAAGGATCTGTTCTCTCAGAGCTTTTTTATATGTAGTCCATCTCCAGAAGGGCTGCCCACTCTACAGAAGGACTCTGGAGGAAAGATTTCCTCTTTCAGTTGATCTTTTTAGAAACCACCTCATAGGCCTGTCCAAAATCAGTGTCTACATCCCTAATCTGATCAAGTTGACAACAGAACTTAACCATCACAGTGGCAGTAAGACTTCCAAGAGAAATAGGAAGTAGTATTGAGAATATTACACACCAAGAGTGTAGAGTAGAGGACAGTCATAGTCTAGCATTCTTGCTAGAAGCCTACATCTATCCTTGCTTTCTGGTCAGAGCCACAGTGGTGGTGCATGCTGAGGATGTGGAGGGGAGAGGCCGGTGGATTCTAAACCCTAAGGTCCAGGAAAAGAGCCATTTACATATTTCAAAGACAATAATTATGGAAAATTATGCTGTAAAGCTACCATATCTTCCCAAAGGAACAGACAAGTAGATTATTTTAAACGGACTCATTATTCTGGAAACAGCCATTTTTACGTGTGTGTGTGTGTGTGTGTGTGTGTATTTATGTACATAAATGTGTATGTGTATACAGATGTACATGTATGTAAGCAATGGCATTTCAAATTAATGGTAAAGTATGGTTTAAAGCAATTGTCTAGTCC
Organism: Dipus sagitta; assembly: GCA_036346955.1. Classification (NCBI taxonomy): domain Eukaryota; kingdom Metazoa; phylum Chordata; class Mammalia; order Rodentia; family Dipodidae; genus Dipus; species Dipus sagitta. The sequence goes on from CM070773.1 coordinate 159,670,623, forward strand.
CTTTTGAAATTGTCCTTAGCACTGGTGCTGAGCTCCTGGCCTCCCACTAAGCATGATCTCACCCACCACTCTTAACGGATTGACTCCTTCTGCCCCTTCCTGATTGACTATGAATTTAGACCTAAAGAACTACTTGAAAGTGTCCAAAGAAAATATGAGAATTTCTTTGTTTCCTGTGGGTAAGGAGTGCTTATGAAGATATGACAATGCAAGGGAGCGTGTCATGATCACCTCATACACGCAGAGGCAGCCCCCCCCCCCCCAGCTCACCATGGTCAACCCCCATTGTTCAACATCATAATGGAGTGCAAGCCCACACGTTCCAGCCGTCCTGTTTTTGGAGATTGCCTGCGTGGTAGATAAATGTATCCAAATGTAAGCTATTGAAAGTGTTATGAACCCATTTAAAGTAGCCTAGGGTCAGCTGTGATATTTGGTAGGTTAGGAGTATTAAAATCATTTTTGACTTGCAATTCTTTTGAGGCGACAGTGGGTTTATCAAGGTATAATTTGATTGTGAGTCAAAGAACTTTCGCCTTTTAGTGCATCTTAATGTATGCACATACAGCTTTTTAGTTAGTATGTATGTATATACGCACGTGTTCACATGTATGCAGATGTACATTTGTGTGTGGGTATGTGTCCATGTGTGTGTGAGGAGGCCAGAGAACAGCTTTGAATGTTGTTCTTCCCAGGTCCTGTTTACTGTTCTATTTGAGACAGGCTCTCTTATTGGCCTGGAGCCCACCAGGGAGATTATGCTGGCTGGCTAGGGAGCCAGCCGCAAGCTCTGCCTCCCCAGCCCTGGGATTACCAGTACATACCATTGTGCTTAGTTTATGTATTTATTTATTTTGGGGCAGCAGTAGCCACACCCTGAAGCAGTTGCAAGGTAAACAATGAAAGAAGAATTTGCAGTGTGATTATGGGGTCAAGTGCTCTTTCTTTGTGACTTTGACTATTAATAGCTTGATATTTTACAAAATGGAATGACTTCCCCCAGGAGCTCCACATTTGAGCATGTGAAGTCTGAGATGGGAAGAGAGGATATAGTACAGACAGCCCTGCTCTCCTAGGCCGTGTTGTCAGTAGTCTGCCTAGGAAAGGTTGGCGAGGACCTTTTTGGTCACAAGGAGAAGTAGCTATGTTGAACATGCAGTGTCCAGCCTTTGGAAGAAGTGGGATTCATATGAACTTGGGTCTGACTTCTGCTTATAAATGGATTTTTTTCTTTCAGGTAGTTTTCAAAACTAAGTCAAAGCACAGTTCTCATTTTTTTAAATCTTGATGCCCATTTACACCTGGGCATCTTTGTGCTCTGGCCGTACAGTAACATCTTTAATTGTAAGGCTTATGGTTTAAAGCACTCCTGACAGAGCCTGCCTTGCTGCCTCTCTTTGGTCCCAAGAGTCTGTCTCAGCGTTGTCATGTTGCTACTTCTTGACACAGTGGAGCTCAGTGGAAACCCCGAGACGGCCCAGCTGTTTTTATTTGTTTCTGCTTTTCACTCAGTGACAGAGGGAATTTTTTTTTTTTACATTCTGAACCCAGATCCCCAGTTGTGAAATTCCTTGGTTTGGTTTTGGAACAAACCATGGCATATCCACTTTGAGCTGTAGAAAAGGTACCTTTGGGTATAGCTCTGTTCTCATTCTCTTCTTGAGGGAGAGTTGTTACTGCTGTCAGGAGCTCACCTGACTTACGAACGCTCACAGAAAGCAGTTTATTTTCCCCTTAGGTGTTGGCATTGCTTAGAAGTTGTCTGTCCAGACATCATCTACAATATGCCAGCCCTTTGTGTTCGTTCTCTCACTCCATCTTTCCAGTGTCCACAGCATAGCTGGAGATGGTCTCCTATTCAATGCAGCAAAAAAAGAAAAAGGAAGAAAAGAAAAGAAAAGAAAAGAAAAAAAGAAATTCTGATTCAGTAAATCTAAATACCAGGAATGAATCTTAGGACAGAATTTGCTTCTGTACAACAGAATAACTTCTAGCTGGCTGTGATGGCACACACCTTTAATCCCAGAACTTGGGAGGCAGAGGTTGGAGGATCGCTGTAAGTTGGAGGTCAGCCTGAGACTACTTAGTGAATTACAGGTCAGCCTGTCCTAGAACAAGGCTCTACCTTGAAAAAACCAAAACGAAATGAAATAGCTCTTGCATTTAAAAAGCCTATGAACTTCATTCACTTTCTGTGGGGCTCATTTGGATGCCTAGATTGGACTTAATAGAAGTTGCATCTAGTTTTGGCAAGGGGGAGCTGACTGTAACAACCCTAACTCTCCCCCAGTAACACGCCACCTACAGCATGGCTCCATCTCCCAAGCGTTTAAAACACAGGAGTTTATGGGGGACAGTTGGTTCAAACTATTACAGCCCACTTCCATGATGAACTATACTGTTTGTGTTCTGTGATTTCAATGATATAAATGTCATTCTCATCCCCAGACACCTCCTGTGGTGATACCTCAAATTATTTGTCCCAATTAGGTAGTGAATTTATTGGCTGTCAGACTTGACTTATTAAAATGCCAGTATCTTCTCTGATCTTAAAATTTGCATGGCTCGTGATGCTTGGGAGGACCATGTAAGTATATAATTGTATGCTAAATGTATTTAGAGCAGTTGGATTGAAGTAACACTTTACAAGATGATGCTAGACTGTGGAGAAAACATATTGCACACACTTAAACTTGGCAGATTCAGAATGCATTCTAAAGAGTTCCTGGACATCCCTGGTACATCTCCAGGAGATGTGAGGGAACAATTGTGGACCTTCCTGGAGATTAGGAAATAGCCTAGTAGGCTGACATAAGAAGGCCAGAGCCTTTCTTCCAAAGGGATATGGGCGAGGCTGTCACATGGTCATTAGGAAATGATGGAGCTAATGGTGTGGTGGGTCAGTGCAGGCCTGATCTTACTGTAACAGTTGGTTTGGATAACATGTTGGAGCCTGTGTGGGGAGAATCAGAATTGTTATATCTTAATCTAAAATGGTACAGATTCAGTGGTGTAAACACACTGCTTTAGACATATAAGTGAATTAATTCTAACACTCCTGAGAATATATAGACATGAGTTTCCCTTGATACTCACATGCCCCCCGCCATGGGTTGATTTTGTTACTTTGGGTTTGAGCATCAATTGTTGCTTTAGTCACCAATAATTTTTTAAAACATTTTACATACTTCTGGTGTCATAAAAAATGCAAACTTATTTTAAAATAAAATTAAAACCATGATGCAGTTTTTATGATTTAAAGGGAGGTGATCATTATTATTGTACTGAGATTTTATGCTGCTTTGTATGGAGTTTATGTGAAATAGCTCACTATTTCTCTGCAAAAATAATGATTGGTTTATGTTAGCTGTATTTCCCTTGGGAAATAGATTGTCATTACTTAGTTTTTGTCATTCACTGTTTTGTGGCATAGTAATCAACTTGATATTTTTATACCTTGTAAAATTTTCATTTTTAATATTTTTTCTTGAACTCTTTAAGTTACGATAAAGACTTTTAAGTGTGGTAAAACTAATTTGGGATTTACTATATGTAATTTTTTTTCCTGAAATTTCAGAATTCCAGGAGACGCTTTACTCCCATCCCTGCTTTGTTAATATTTTGCCATTCTCTACATTAATAGTTTTCTTCTCTCTTCTCCTTCTAGTCATTCTTCACTTTCTTCTTTGCATGTAATTATTTTCTGGACTGAGAATAAATCATATGCATAATTATCCTTTACTCCTAACTGTCTCAGTGTGTATAGCAAGAACACTGTCTTATGTAACTGATTTAGCTGTCAAAATTGGTAAAATAACCCTGATTTAATAGCATTATAACTACCAGTTGTTCCCATTGTCTTTTAGAAAATAAATGAATGCTGTAGTAAATGAATGGACAATAAATAAAAATGGAATTCTGGGCCACTTTGCAGTTCAGGACCATGCATGGCATTTAGTTGTCATGTGTCTTGAATCAGGAATATTTCTTCAATGTGCCTTTCCTTTTCTTTTTTGAAAAGTAAATTTCCTTGAGCACATCTTTAATTTTTTTTTTTTTTTTTTTTGAGGTAGAGTCTCATTCTGACCTAGGCTGACCTGGAATTCACTATGTAGTCTCAGGGTGGCCTTGAACTCATGGTGATCCTTCTACTTCTGCCTCCCATGTGCTGGGATTAAAGGCGTGCGCCACCATGCCCAGCTACATCTTTAATTTTTTAAAGTGCATTTTGCTTTGAGAATGCTTTTCATTTTGGATCTTTCTGATGTTTCTTTGCATAAAGATTTTTCTGGTCAGTCCTTACAGATTAATAGTATTATTAAGTAATAATTTAAAGACGTTTCAAAAATCACTTGGCATCTACTACTTGAGTTAGGACAAAATAAGGCCAGATATTAGAGTCTAACTAAATAAGCCAGGCTTGGTACCACAGGCCTCTACTCCTAGCACTTGAGAGGCTGTGACAGGAGGCTCCCCCAAGGGCAAGGCCTGTCTGGGGCACATATGAGTTCACAGCCAGTCTTGAAGACTTGAGATAGTTTCAAATTTTCAAACAGTCCAAAGTGGGTGCTAGGAGTTTAACTCTTTTGTAGAGTGCTTGCTTAGCATGTGCAAGTCTCTGGCTGTGGGTTCATTCCCACATACTGCAAAGTATACAATAAATACATAAAAAGTGAAGAAAAATCTTATAATGTACATGACATTCATAAATGTTGATGAGATAAATCAAAATATAGAACTGAAACTTTGAAGTGTCATTAAAGTCAATTCATGCAAAAATAAAAACCCAAGATAGTTCCTGAAAGAAAACAATCCCCTTCTAATTAAGATAAAATTTTTTCTATCAACCTGCAATCCCTGCATGTTGTTTAATCTCTGTTTTCATGAGTGTATCCTTGAGCGTCTATGAAACTTTCCGTTTGGGGTGCAACCATGACTGTCTCCTGAAGCCATCACTGTATGTGCAGGCCCAGCTCGGCCCCTCCCAGCACCAGCCCTTGCCCAACATGCCACCTTGTTAGTCCCCCTCCCCAGCATGTGCTTGCTTTTGTTTGTTTGTTTGTTTGTTTTTTGTTTTTCGAGGTAGGGTCTCCCTGTGGTCCAGGCTGACGTGGAATTCACTATGTAGTCTCAAGGTCGCCTCGAACTCACAGTGATCCTCCTACCTCTGCCTCCCGAGTGCTGGGATTAAAAGCATGCGCCACCATGCCTGGCCTGTGTTTACATTTTTGTGTCCATCGCTCCAAGTTGAGTTCTTAAGGAAGGAAATTTAAGTGGTTCACTATAGAATTTTTTTTTACACTAAAAAGATTATAACATATTGACTATATAAAATTCAGTCAAATAAAAAAATGAAAACCATATTTAATTCTGTGATTTGTCATCATTTTGATGTATTTTTTTATATAATTTTCTTCTTTTCCGTCATAACCCGTTTACCTTGTGTTCAGGATGTAGTGCTACAGCTAATCAGTGTCATGTCCTGGGCACCACCCGAGACTGACACAGATCCCTTCCCCGTGAGGCTGATTAGAAAGGTAGGCACAAGGAATTTACAGGGATAGATTGTGGAAGCTTATGATGGGTGGTGCACTGGAAGTGATGCTAACTCACCACACAAAAGATCATCTCGCCAGTCATGAATCATTTTTAATCTCACTGAATGTCTTTCTAAGGCAGCTTGAATCACTTGCCAGTAGCTCACCATTTAGATTATGTCTAAATGTACCTAATTCCATGTCATGGATTTTGATTCTCAGTTTTGACCAGCTATAATTAAGCCAGTCACCATCCCCACAGACGATCCCATTCAGTTTCATGGCTATAAAACTATAAGCTGACAATATGCAAACCTCAGAGACCCAGAGGCACTTACTAACTTAATAAATTTCCCAGCAGGACAAGAACATTCCCATTTCTTTCTCCCTCTGTTTGTTTGCTTTGTATTGGAGTCAGGTTCATTGGGTGTAGCCCAGGCTGGTCTTGAACTCAGGGTCCCCTTGCTTCTGCCTCCTCAGGGCTAGGATTACAGGTGTGCACTGCTGTACCTCACATAGACAAGTCCATTTCACCACAGACTGTTAGATCCCATGACTCTGAAGAAAGCCTTTAACAGCTTGGTAACCTGTAGTTTTAGATCATTTTTCATACTCTCCATTGTAAAATTGAAGCTTGTCCCCGGGAAGCTTATTTCTTGGTGTGCTTTTTTTTTTGGTTTTCCGAGGTAGGGTCTCCAGCTCAGGCTGACCTGGAATTCACTATGTAGTCTCAGGGTGGCCTTGAAGTCACAGCGATCCTCCTACCTCTGCCTCCTGAGTGCTGGGATTAAAGGTGTGTGCCACTACGCTCAGCCTATTCTTTCTTTTGTGAATGACTTGCTCACATCCCTTTACCATTTGGTGTGGCAGTGTGCATCTTTCATGATTTCTCTGTAAGGAATATGTACACTTTTATGATACTAACTCAAAGAAAGAGGGCTCATGTTGAGAAATCAGTGAATTACAGTGGCATCATATGTTGTTTATGAATCACTTTTTTCTTTGAAACGGCCCATGTAATGTGCCACTTTTATTATCTTATGGCCTTTATGTGTATAGGGTTTTTTCCCTTTGCTTCTACTCGCAAAATTTTATACATTCTTATCAAAATTTGTATCTGGTGAGATTGTTATCCATATGACTACTATTTTTCCTGTTGGTTACACTGTCACTTTTCATTTGGAAGGAACCTGTGCTAAGGGTCACCTGTAGGTCCAGAGCCACTCATGGGCATCCAGCTTCTCAGAGTGTTCAGGAGCTTTTTCTTTTTTCTTTTCTCTTTTTTCTTTTTTTTTTCCCCCCTTGGTTTTTCAAGAGAAGGTCTCGCTCTGGTCTGGGCTGACCTGGAATGCACTATGTAGTCTCAAGGTGGACTTGAACTCATGGTGATCCTCCTACCTCTATCTCCCTGACTGCTGGAATTAAAGGTGTGTGCTGCCATGCCTAGTTTTCAGGACCATTTTTGACAGAAGAAAGAAAACCAGGGCCTGGCAGAGGCCACTGGTGACTGCTTTCCCTTCTCACCAGAAATGAGAGCTATGCATCTCTTCTGCTTTTTCTGAGGATAGTGGAAAACCAAATAGCCTTTGTCGTATGTACTCAGGAAGATCCCTACGTGTAATACGCTGAGTCAAAATGCCCTTTGTTTTCTGTGCATTAAAAGGCAAAAAATGCCAACAGGAAATGGCCAGGGGAAGAACTGGCAGGTTGGAAAAGGATCGCTCATCCATACATTTATGTCCGTTGTCTATGTGCCTGAGCCAGTGAGCGTGCTCTGCAGGTGACCTGAGAGTGTCAGAGAACGTGCCCATCCTGCCTTTCTGCAGAGAGAACGTGACTCACAGGTTGATAAGACATAGATTTTCGATGGACTGACAAGATGCCAGGAAATAGCTGCTACTTCGTGTGAGAATGCAGAGCTGCTCACCCCAACCCGGCTTAGTGCAGGCTCTCAAAACTAGCATTCCAGTTGGATTTTGAGGAGCATTCTTTTAATATGTGGCTGCCTCAGAACTAATTTCTAACAGCGGCCGTTAGTTTCAGTTTCATGTCAAGAGCCAAAAGGATTGATAATCAAGTGTCAAATGAGACATACAATGTCTCACTTGAACGTGCCTCATGATAATAATGTCTTGAGTTGATAAGAGAACTGAAAAAGATTGCCCGCACCCTGTGTTTTTCATAGGAAGGTAAACGGCCTCCAAGTGCAGAGTGAGGTGATCATTTGGTTGGAAAATGATCCTGTCTTGATAAACATTTTCTTCATGTAGCCAGTCAAGTCCCCGTCTTGATTTTTCAAATAGAAAAAGAGTTTAAGGTCTTTGTAAAATATTATGGAAATATCAAATCCGTAAACACAACAAAGCCAAACCAAAGAGCCAAATTAATAAATAGGTGACAATTAAGAAACTTTGGATTTGAGGCCAGAAAAGTTAAGGGTAAGTCCTGAGTGTGTTCACTAAGGCCAGCTCTGGGTTTCCCTGTCCTTTCAAATGCAGCTTTCTCAGTATCAAAGTACTGATTGAAAAGTAAGTTTATCTCTTAATCACTTCTGAATTCCAAATATGATGAGTTGAAGTTATTGATGCTATTTTGCATTTCAAATCAACCTGTGGGATATATCACTCAATATTGTTTTTTAATTGGTTTGGGTACCTTTTGTCCTGGAGATGAACCCGGGTCTTTGCATGCACTGCAAACACTCCTGCACTGAGCTGCACCCCAGCCAACGTATGATGTTTTATAAGATTTACACAAATCATTACTTAGTCCTGTTAATTGATTTGAGCCTTATGGATAACAAGTGAAGTACAGACTAAATCATGACTAGAAAGCTATTTGTGTGTGATAAATGTGTGATCTTATATCGGTTTTTTAGTACAGATATTTGATCTTCATTTCTGTCCAGCACATTGGGTTTTTTTTTTTTTTTTGAATTTTAATTGTTCTTGGAGAATATTTTAAATGTAAGAAAGTTATTTGATGATTTGACAAGGTTAATTTAATAGTGAATATTTACTTTGTATAGTCCACTTATCCATAGCCCTGTGCCTTTTCAGCTTATTTTATAATCTGTATTGTATTGTTATGTTTTAAAAAGATGCATGATTTTTTTTTCCTTACTGGAATGTTCCTTAGGCTTCATAGCTATCAGGCTATCCTTTGAGCAGTTTCTGTGAAGGTCGTACCATGGCCTGGGAATGTAGGTCAGTGGTAGATTGCTTATTGTCTGGTATGCATGAAGTCCCTGCTATGATCTCCAGTCTCTCTCACACAAACACATTAACCTGGAGGGCAAGCAATTTAGAAGCATCATGTTACATGTTAAACATAGCATTATTATTAATTTGAATGCTTAAAAGTAGCATATTGTTTGCATCATGATAATTTAAAAACTCATTGATAAATATTTCATTTGTAAATCTTTTTATGAAGTTGCAACAGCCCAAATTACATTTGAGATCATCAAATACTTTGAAAAATTATTTTATAATTATATCATTAATTTTGACTCTTAGAAAGTTTTGTTCAAAAATTTGTTAGGATACAGAGAACAAAAAAATGAAGCCACTCCTATTTTCATTCTCTAAAATAGCCAACTTTTATGTAAGTGATCAAGAGTTGTTTGAAAACATTTTTTAAAGGCTAGGTGATATTCCATCCCGAGGTTATACTGTTACCTGCCTTAACTGTTGTTCAGTTACGCCTGGTAATCCATTCTGCATGGCTAAGTGCATGCTGGGAAAACAGGACAAGGACTAGGTTGCCAGCTTTGATGAGATATATTCTTTATGAGACTGAAACTGCCAAGCTTGAAAGTAGTTCTGGTTTTCTGACCTCGGGACGGCTGACAGGGATGGTGGGCACAGTCTTGGCCATTGTGGGCTTGCTGCAGAAGCCAGCTGGCCACCTGCCTTTTCTCCTGGGCTCGGGCACCTCACTGTATTCCAGCAGGGTATAGATTCAGCTTTCATTTGCTTCTCTTTGTTTTAAGGAAACTGAGCAAGAATTTGTATCTACTACATCTGTTGTATTTTAAAAGCCACTTTGTGCTTGGTGGCTGCAGTTATGAAATTAAAGTTTCGTAATTAAACAATATTGCTTACAGATTATTCACCAGCTGTGTGATGTGTGGAACAATGTTGTGGACAACAGATCCTACTGGATGTGGTTTAACTCTGCCTTGCCTCCCAGATGTTGATGGTTAAATGTCTTTAAGTTCCCTAACTTGAGTACCTTTTTTGACTGACTTTATATCACTGGCATTTGATATGGTTTGTGCAGAAGAATGATTCAGCATTAGTGAGCACCACTGTTAGTGACATTGGAAAAGGAAAATGAAGTTATTTATTTGGGTTTGTATTACTGTGTTTCCCTTGTGGTTTAAAATTAATAAACAGATGAAAACAAACTATGTCTAACAAAACAATACAAGAACTCACATCAACTCCACACACTAATCCCAGACTGTAGTAGCCCTCAAGCCTTCAGCGGCACTCCACCCATCTTCCTCCTAACTGGCCCAGGTGTGTGTCAGTGTTGGAGTGCTGTGGCCTGAAACCAACGCAGTCAGACCGAGACATCCCCTTGGTGGATGCTGCTGTGGGGTGGGGCTGTCACACTCCTGTGCTGCTGCAGGACTGTCCTTCACAGAAGTGAGTGCACTAGCCAGAAGGAAGAGGCGTTGGAAAGTAATGGCCTGTGTAACTCTGTCCCCTTTTAGAAAGCTGAAAATGAGGACATTGTTCTCACTCCGGACGGCACCAGAGAGTTTCTGACTTTTGAAGTTCCTCTCAATGACTCTGGATCTGCGGGTCTGGGTGTCAGTGTCAAAGGTAATCGGTCCAAAGAGAACCACGCTGATCTGGGCATCTTCGTCAAGTCCATTATTAATGGCGGAGCAGCCTCCAAGGTATGGACCTGTCAGCTCTGTCCAGCATGCACCCCTCATGAAGTCCCTCACCCACCCTCCTGCTCCACACACGGGTTCCTTTAGTGAGGGTTTCTCCTTCTTCAGAGGACCCTGGCCCTGACCAGGCAACAGAAAAGTTGCAGTGGTGTGTGTAGTTAGGGGATGGAGCAGTAGCTCCAGCCCTTCATTTATATCTCAGGGGATCTACAAACCCACAGTCATCTTAGTTAAGGGAAGATAATTGATGCAAAGACTTTGCATAGGTCACCACAGACCATAACAGGCTCATGTCTCCTCCTACTCTGCCCTGCATTGTGATTTCCTTGTTCTCTTTCTCTACCTAGAGAGGATTTCCTGCCTGTTTATTGATGGGCACTTCTGTAGTTGTGTTGGTTTGCAAATCAACCTTTCTAGAAGGAAGAGAGTAATCACTTTGTGTCCTCTGAATTAGTGTGCCATCTTGGTGAGCGCAGTATGACAGTGATTCCATTCACAACTATCTAAGTAATTAAAATAGACACAGGCTGCAACTGCTGCTTAGATCTTATTACAGCCGTGTTCAGCCAGGTGAGGAAAAGCTGTGTGCCTTGCAGCAGGCCGTTCTGCAGCGCTCATTTTACCTGCCTTCCTGTCAGGATGGAAGGCTGCGGGTGAACGACCAGCTGATCGCGGTGAATGGAGAGTCCTTGCTGGGCAAAGCCAACCAGGATGCCATGGAGACGCTGAGGAGGTCCATGTCCACTGAGGGCAACAAGCGTGGCATGATCCAGCTCATCGTGGCCAGGCGGATCAGCAAGTGCAGCGAGGTAAACGTGCAGAAAGCCGCAGGGGCTGGTGCTGGGGCCTTGCGGCGCTGTCCTTTCCAGCGAGTGCTTGACCAAGGACAGCAACGTTCCCGGGAGTCCGCCTCGGAAGGCCTCCCCTTGTGTTGGGCTGTCAGTAGATTGTGATTTTTTTTTTCTTAGTTGTATGTCCAGTGCATTCCAAGCCTATGTGAGTATTCCTATTGCCAGATCACCAGGAAATATCTTTCCTCAGAGCTGGCTGCATTCTCTTCTGGAAAGTGCTCCTGTCCTTCCTCCTCTAGCCAGCAGGGGGTGATAGCCCTAGAGAGCAAGAACTACCATTCTTGGTTTATCTGAAGGAGATGCCTCTTCCGTCTGCCATGCTTGCTACCTTGTGAGGCTGCAGGTAGAAGAGACCTCCTCCCTGGCTTCTACTTCCCTAAAAGAGGAAAGAAATTTTCTCCTACAGTTGAGTACAATAAAGTGAAAAATAAATGATAGGTAGGTCTGGTGATCAATGCTAGATCCCCAAATTTTATTTACCTGTTATCAGTGAAATTATATTCATTGAAAATAACCAATTTGTAGAGATGAGCCTGTTGAGAATGTAAGGTTAGCTGTTTTCACAGCTCTGTCAGATCACATTTTAAAATGAAATAAGATAAACTTACAAGCAGACAGTGAAAAGTACATCTATATGGTCTGTGTTCCTTAAAGCCCCTGTTTAATAAATACGCAAAGCCATGTGATGGCCATGCAACTGAGCCCACATTGTTGCAGAGTGAGTTTGTCTGGAGTCCATGGGTGTCAGCAGGCTGGGGAGACAGACTTTGAGCAGAACATTGATTTATGCTTGTGTTGCTTTCATTTGTTCAAGATAGCATGAGCCAACCATACTTAAGAAATTAACTTTTGGAACAATTAGCAATATAACCTTAACTAAAAATCTCAGAAAGGAAAGGACTAGGACAGGCATTTATTTCTCCAGAGGAAACAATCTGACCCTTGGAGTAGGCTCATGGAGTGATGCTCTTAACTATATTTTTTGAGGTGTTCGTGATGCTACCCAGAGGTTAACACATGCCAGGCCAGCTCTCTCTCTCCCCCCTTACTGATAATTTTGAATAACAATTCCTATTTTTTCTCAATTCTTTGAGTGCAAATTTTAATATAAGTTTTGTGGTGTGCTACACAAACAATTTTCAACAGGAAGTATATGGCACATTTGTCTGTTTTCCTGTAGAGAAATGAGTACTATCACAAGACAGTGTGCAGGTGAAGGATGTGAATTGAGTGTCTACTATGTATGTATCAGAAAAAGTGTCAGATCCTGGTGCCTTCTCTTAAGCCAGTGTATAATGTCCTTGGCCTATTTCGAAATGAACATCCCTAACACCAAAACGGAATGTTATGAAGGACTTTGACCTTGAGATCAGCTTTCTATGTTTGGTTCTGTAGGCCCCTGGCATTCCCCAGTACTAAGGCTTCCCCAGCAGCAAAATAAGCCTGCATCAGCCTGAAAATGTTTTGATAAAGGCACTGATTTCATTCCCCATTGCTCTGTGAAAGACACAAAATTGGAATCTCAGTGAAAAATCTCTTTGTCACATTTACTTCTGCATGTGAAATTTCCATGAATGAAAGATTTAAGTAAGGGAACAGCTGCAGTAGGCTATAATAGACTTAATGTTCCATATTCCTTATGGTATCACTTTTGTACATTGCTGGTTATTACTATTTCTTAGGCCAGAGTAAGCTTATAATGCAATTATATCAAAAAAACATCTTACCACAAGTACTGTGCTTTCTTTGTAATACCATGGAGAAGCCTTTTGTACTGACAGGGTTTAACTAAAGAATTATATGAAGACAGAAGAGCTCATTTCAGCTTCCCAGAAGGCCTCAGCCATGATTTTGCTGGTTTGAAAGTTCTATTACTTCTTGAAAACTGAGTCTCTGGGAGGAGCGATGTGTAAATTCTGTTACAGTGAATATTGATATATGCGTAGGACACATTGCTGTCATGAATGGAACTTGAGCTGGAGTAATGTACTGAAGGCTCCCTGCAGGTGTGTGAGTCCGGCCTGGGATAAGACCACAATTGCACATTTTATTTTCCCTCTTGAAATTGAGGATGTCATGTGCATGCTAGAGAGGGTGAGAACTTGTGACAGGAAACCTTTGTACTTAGTCACATTGTATCTTCTAAGTGGAAGTACTACGTGTCCTAACTATACTTTCTTTCTTTTTTGGGGGGGGTTTTCGAGGTAGGGTCTCACTATAGGTCGGACTGACCTGGAATGCACTATATAGTCTCAGGGTGGCCTTGAACTCTTGGAGATCCTCCTACCTCTGCCTCCCAAGTGCTGGGATTAAAGGCGTGCGCCACCATGCCCGGCTATACTTTCTTTAAAATGGTCTCTGGGGCTGGCTATGTAGCTCCATGGTCGAAGATCTTGTCCTGCACCCACATGCCCTGTGTTCCATCTCCTCTCCAGTTGCTGCTTTAAACCCATGTTTTGCTACCTCTGGTCCCTGTGCAGCCCGTGAGCTCTCAAAGAACCTCTCTAGTCTTACGCTGCTGGGCCTTACGTGCTGCAAGCCCTGGCTCCTCCAGCCCTCCTGTGCCGCCCGTATCCCTCTGCGCACCTCACTCCGCGCTCCTCTGCTGCTCCTCCAGCCCTCCTGTGCCGCCCGTACCCCTCTGCGCACCTCACTCCGCGCTCCTCTGCTGCTCCTGCCCTCAGCCTGGCTCCTCATCTGTGGGTTGGCAGATGAAAGATTAGGAGGACCACCTGCCTCTCTCCTAAACGTGCACAACTTTCCATGTCAGCGCTTTCTAGACACTGTATGGTGACCGTGATTTATCTAGCACTTACATTTCTCAGTTATTATGATGTGGAGACGATTTCGTGTACTATCTATGCAGTCACTGCACTATTCTAACAACGGACTTGAGCATGGTCTGATCTGTGGGTCTGCATGAAGTCCAGGAACCAAGCCCCAAGGGTACTAATGGATGACTGTATGGATACTGTATTCCATAATCGTGTGTCCAGCTAGAAATTCTCCTCTGTCAGTAGAGTCCTCCGGCTACTGTCCAGGGAGGTGTTCTCCTGCAGCCACCTGTCAGGCCCTGAGAGCATTCCTGGTTGGGGGGCCCAGTGGTTTCTGCTGCCTTGATCTTGACTTCCTTCCTTAGCCTGCTCTCTGCCTGGCAGTAGAGAAGATTCTTCCATCTAGTAAACTGATAGACATCCCTTCTGCAGTGCTTCGTGCCCCAGGATGATGTCCTATTCCTGTTCTGTGGCCTCAGGGCTGGGCCTGCAATGGCCTCTGCTCCAGCCCTGCCCTGCATTGTTCCCGCAGCGCAGCGCATACTCCTGGCTTTGCTCCCGGGTCTGCTGTGGATCTGGGCTCCTGCGCCGCCAGCCTTCCTGCACTTGCTCACACTCGTATTGCTCGTGCGCTCATGCGGGCCGCTTGCTCCCCACTCGCTCTCTCTTTGGCTTCGGTCCATCTGCTGCCACCACCTCCATGTCCTGGCAGAGATCCCCACAGTCTTTGAGTTCTCTCTGCGCAGCATGTTTCCACAGCCCCGTGTACACACATCTGCCTAGCAGAGAGCTCTTTGCTATGGCGCCACTGAGTTTCTTTCTCTGGAACTGTGGATCCCAAGCCCGCCAGCACATGCCCATCTACCATGTTCTGATCCAAGGCCTGATATGTCGTCTGGGGAAACAGCCATGACATGTGGCATTCTACAAATAGAAAGAGGGCTTCATTACTGTTGAAGACTGAAGTCTTAAACTATCCAGAAGGCAGGAGGACAAAATGAATGCTGTGTGGTCATTGTGGATTTCCTGGGCTCTTCTTGGAGCAGTGCTCACACTTACCAACCTTTAAAGTCATTGCACAGTCATTCTGTTTTTCCCTGCTTTCTGGAGACAGACTGCTCCTATAATGACTGGCCTGGACTTACTGTGTAGCTAGGGACAGCTTTGAACTTACTGTCCTGCCTCAGGCACCTGAGTGCTTGGATCACAGGTGCATACCTTGCTGAGCCCCCCACCCCCTTTTGTTTCTCCTCCTCCTTCCTTTTTCCAGCCCTACTTTTTTTCTTTTCTTGAATCCAAGCCTACTATTGCATTTTATACTCCCGAAGGATGATATTTTCAGATATAATTTTGTTGTATATTGCAGCATTCATTTCCACTTTTTTTTTTTTTTAGATTTGGAATACACAAAACAATAAGACAAATTTGGATACTGAAGAGGGAGAAAGGGAATGGGCAGTAAATACCTGGTACTTCCCACTTAGTAGGGAAAATATCCATGGCTGAGGATTATCCTGATTTTAAAGCTCTGAAGGAAACGAACCTTGTCAGAAATTGCTGTAATTCAACATAGCTTCTAGTCTATTATAAATATGTCTAATAATTAGAATTATATCTACTAAAATAATTTTATATGAAGCTTTGTCTTAGTTCTCATTTAAAATCTTGCCTGATGAGCACGTGCCTTATATTCCATATGGGGGAATTGAGGGAGTCATCAATGACTACTTGAAAATGAATTTTTCCTCTAGGTTTAATCCCCTTGGACTTAGCAAAGCATATTGAATAGGAGGCTTGCAGCCTCCTTCGTGGCTCCCATTCTTGGGTGAGGTAAGAGATATGGAGAAGCAGTGCTATCTGTGGAGGCTGCAGAACCAGCATCATGGCCGAGGGGTGTGGAAGTGAGATGTCTTTTCTCTGAAACATCACACAGGTCTGCAGTATTTCAGGGATCATGGCATAAAAAGTGTTGGTTGGCTTGAGAATGAGAAGCAGCCTCTGTATCCTGTCTCCTCCACGCACGGCCCTTAACTTGGGAGCAGACATTACCCGTCTGCCTCTTGCTATGGCCCCTGAGGGAAACCAAATGTAAACAGAACTGGAAACTTCACCCCCACACTGTCCCCTGCTTTCCTGTCCTTTGGACTTGTTATCTAGGGCAGGTGTCATTTATTTTCAGCACTATTGAAGACCTACCTACACATGACCTAGTATGTCACTTTCAGGTGAATCCAAGTCATCCACTTTCTGAGGAATGCATTTATTATGCTTATGATTCAGTCAGTGCCTGATTTATGCCAGGAATTGGGTATGAAATAGAAATGAATATGTTCATAGGTTCTGAAATAGCATGTAATAAGATCTTGCTAGTTACTTGCTGGGATCCAGCTAAGTTTGCTTCAGGGGATTAAGGGCATACCTATGCCAGCCTTCCCAGGTCTAAAGGGGTGGTGGGGTATTTTTTTCTTTAGGTATAAAAGCATCATTTGGCCCACTAATGCATACTTTTCAAAAGATGAGATTTAGTCAAGTTGGGCATAGTGGTGCACACCTTTAATTCCAGCACTTGGGAGGCAGAGGTAGGAGGATTGCTGAGAGTTTGAGATCACCCTGAGACTACTTAGTGAGTTCCAGGCTAGCTTGGGGCTACAGTGAGACTCTACCTCAAAACACAAACAAAAAAGACAAGATTTCACTAAGTCCTCCAAAATTGTATTAATTTCTTAAAAAGAAAACAACAGAAATTTAGCTTTCCATAATAAGAGAATATACCATGTATAAGAAAAAGCATGTTCATTGGATAATGACTAGTTGTTAATTATAAATCACTTGTTACTCTATCATTATAAAAATAATGTATGATCTGGTTGTGTTTTTTAGAACATACTCTATTTTTAAAATATTTTATTTATTTATTTGAAAGAGAAAGAGGCAGATAGAGAAAAAGAGGAAGAAAGAGAAAATGGGCATGCCAGAGCCCGTGACCACTGCAAATGAACTCCAGACACATGTACCATCTTGTACATCTGGCTTTACGTGGGTACTGGGGAAGCAAGCCTTGATCCTTTGGCTTTGCAGACAAGCACGTTAACTACTGAGAAATATCTCCAGCTGAGAACATACTTTTATTTTTATTGTCTGTGTACTACAAGGTTATTCCCAACTTTGTAATTGTAAATACGGTTTTGATAAATATAGGTTCATAGTACTATGGTCAACTTAGCTTACTGCTTCATTGTGTAGTGACCACAGAGGGAAATGGATGGTGGTTTCCGCTGCTACAGCTCATGTCCTGAGCAGGAACCAGACTGCTTCTTTCCTTCACTGGGTAGAAAGCCTGTCCAGGGACCCAGCGCAAGTCGCACATTCGCTGCACTTGCGTCTGGTTTGAGTGAGGTCACAGAAGACTTCTGCTGTCTGAGCAGCTGAGATGGTGACCTGAAAGCATAGTTGTGTTTATTTCAGGTATTCTTTTCTTAATCAGACTTAATTTTAGCAGGGTGTCAATGTCAGGAGACTAGGAGGACATGGGAGAGTGCTACTCCTGGGTGCTCTGTGTCCTCTCTGTGGACTGCCACATACTTTTCCTGAAAATATTTAAAACAAAACTGTATATCCCCGTTGGTTCTTTTAAAACTGCAGACATTAAAAGACATCACATGTTCTGTTAAATATTTATGTCGTAGGACTGTTGATGTCTTCATTTAGATTTGTCTTTTCAGATGTAAATGAGGGATGGTTGTGGAGAATCTTCACAGAAAGATGTTGAAGTTCACATTTGTTAGAACAGGCATCATAGTGTTTTCTCTATGAACCACCATGAACTATTTCTAATGGATTTTTGCTTTACTTTATAAAATTTTAAACTACCCCTTGAAGTACCTAGAGGATTTTTTTCTTTTTAATGAGGAGGGAAGTTTATAGAGGTTTTATTCAGAAAATTGCAGAACTGCATAATTTTAAATTTAGTTTGATGTAAATATGAAGATGTGCTTGTCTTCTGGTAAAGTACTGAATAGCAAAGAGGCCTTGTATCTAGAGACATGTAACATTGTTATTGGAAATCTGTTATATTTTCCTTGTGCTGGTGACGGACTGCGGGGCTTTGAGCATGCTAGGCAAGCTCTAGCACTGAGCGGCACCCCAGCTCTGAAAAGTCACATTTTTTAAAAAGCGTGCTTGTCTTTAAAGATGTAGGGAATGAGTTTTATTTATTTATTTATTTCATTTTTTACTTCCCCAAGGTGTTTTAGAATTTAGGCATTGTGTTTCTTTAGAAAATGTTTGTTCTTTTATGTCTTTGTATCAGAGACCTTGAATATTTAATTTACTTTTCAGTGAAGCTGTCAGCTGTAATCGCAATTAAAAAAAAAAAACTAATAAAACAAATCCTCATTTTACAGTTTAAACGTTATTAGTCTAATTCACTATGCCGGAGTTTATTATTCTCCTGCAGCCTGACGCATCTCCCATTGTGATTGTGTTGGCCCTTCGGTGCGCTCCGCCTCCCCAGTGCTTATCAAACTGGGGATGATAAGTCTACAATTCAGAACTTCATTAAATATCTCATTTATATTAAGCACATGATAGCTTTTAACAGAAGAAATAACCTTTTCAATGGAAGGCCTTGCAATAGCCACATTTTCCAGTCTCTGGAAGGTGTTGACTTCTCCAATGGACTGTGTAGCTTCTGTGCCCAGCCCAGGGACTTGGTGCCTCCCACTCCCCTTTGTTTCCTCTAGAAGCAGAAGTGGGCCTTCAAGGCCTTCCTAACATGAATATCTTCTTACAATTATTTCTATGGAGATGGTAATTTGTAAGACACAGTTGTCCTTCAGAGGGCTGCAGACTGTCTTTATTTCACAGAGCTAGACACACACACGTGTTTGTGCAAGTGTGTATATGTGTGTGCATGCATACGTTTTTTGGAGACAAGGTCTGTGTATTCCAGGCTGACTTCATTATGTAGGCAAGATAACTCTGAACTCCTAATCCTTCTGACTCCACCTTTGGGTGCTGGGATTAGAGGTGTTTACTTCATTTATGTTGTGCTAGAGATAGAACCCAGGGCTCATTCACGCTGACCAAGCACTCTGCCAACTGTACTTCACCCCCACTCCTTGACCTATAGTTTTCACTCATTTGCATATGCTTGCTTAATATTGACTTCATCGTGTGTTTTATTAAAATATTTGGCTATTGGGGACGGTAGAGATGGTTCAGTGGTTAAGGTGCTTGCCTGTAAAGTCCATCCACCTGAGTTTGATTTCCCAGTACTCATGTGAGTCAGATGCACAAGGTGGCACATGCACCTGGAGTTTGTTTGCAGTGGCTAGAGACCCTGCATGCCCATGCTCACACACGTTCTCTCTCCCCATCTCTCTATCTCTCTCTGCTTGAAAATAAATAAAATATTTTTAAAAATTGGCCCTTATTTTCATACTTTTCTGTACCCCCCTTGTGTCAATTACTTCTTCAAACTAAAGATCACTGCACTGAGATACTCAGAAGTTAGAATCAGTGTCTCACAGAAGATGCTTGTGTAGGCGTGTGACCTGAGGGGTATCTATAGCCCATCAGTACAGAAACTAGCTCAAGGGCATACCTTCTACAGAGCAACAGCTAATAATGAATTCCAAATTAAGCTATAACTTACCTTGACCTTAAATTGAAAAAAGAAGTAACAAGATGAGACTTAAAAAAATCTCTTAAAATACATATTTTTCCTCCAGTGGTTGAAATCTGACAAAACTTCGTGGGAGGCATGGACTAAAATGCCACAGAAAGTTGGTCATTAGGCTGGGCTGTCATCACAAATTATTTTGGTAGAGGGTGAAAATTTCTAGCTCATTTGGTACCCAGTTGGATGCAGGCCTTGGGCAAGTTGTTATCACTCCCCCATGCTGCTACTGGGCCTCAGGATTGACTCTCTCTTGCCCCCTTTCTCTGCAGCTGCGCTCACCTGGGAGCCCCCCTGGGCCAGAGCTGCCCATCGAAACAGTGCTGGATGATAGAGAGCGCCGGATCTCCCATTCCCTCTATAGCGGGATCGAGGGGCTGGATGAGTCACCCACGAGGAACGCCGTGCTCAGCAGGATAATGGGTGAGTCAAGTAACCTCATCTCATGTTTACGCTTTCCCTGGTTCAGCAAGAGGTGATTAATGCAATATTAATGTAAAATAGGCCCATGCTTCTCAGAGGAAAAAGAACAGGTTGGTTATAGTCGTTCAGGAAATGTTAATGTGGAAAGGTTCCATCCACGTACTGCGTGGTTAACAGAGCTTCTGATCACAAACATATTCTCTATGGTAAGACCCAAAAAAGAAACCGTAATAAAGAAGTATTTTTCTAGTGATTAAGACATTCTTTCCAGGTGTGGTGGTGCACACCTTTAATCCCATCACTTGGGAGGCAGAGGTAGGAGGACCACTGTGAGTGCAAGGGCCACCTGAGACTACATAGTGAATTCCAGGTCAGCCTGGGCTAGAGCAAGACCCTACCTTGAAAGACCCCCCCCAAAAAAAAGTCTTAATTTTCTGCTAAGAATAAACAAAGCTATGTTTAAAATTAAAACAAGGACCTGAGGAGGTGGCTTAGTAACTAAAGTCTTATCACTGAAGCAGAGGACCTGAAGTTGGTCCCCAGAGCCCACAAAACATGCCAAGTATGTAATTCCAGTGCTGTGACGAGGCAGAGACAAGCTTGCTGGCTAGATGGCCTAGTTAAATCTGCGAGCTTTGGGCTCAGCGAGAGACCCTGTCTCACAAAATGAAGTGAAGAGTAATAGAGGAACATCCCTGATGTTTTGTTGGCTTTTGTCAAAATTTTGTCAAATTTTGTCAAAATTTATGGCAAAAATTATCCAAAGTTATGTCACTCATAGCAATACTGCCTAGAGATTGCTGAAAAATATATAGATATACCTTTATATGAAATATTCACATTTCTTTTGTTTCCTTAGTATAAGTTTATATCTTTATTGCATTTCTGCTTTGGCAAAACCTTTAGTTGTAGAATCCTAAACTAGTGTTCTGTGCTCTTTGTTTTTATGTTCTACCACCATGCTGCCTGCCCGGCCCCTGGTGGGTAATGAGGTTATTAGCGCTTGCTCTGCACAGCTCAGCCTTCTACCAGACCCAGTTAATAAAGCCTGCTCTGCCACTGGAGGGCTGAGCTTTCAGAACAGCTCATCTTGGGATTAGCTTGAGAGAATTTTCAAATTTAAAATGTAAGAGGCAGTTTTGATTAAAATAACATCTGACACAAAGCACTTGGATTACTGGTCTATTTTCCCAGCTTCAATTTAAATTTAATTCCATTTTGAGTATATTTAGTGCACATCTAATACAAAAACACGTTTCCCTTCTGGAGTATCATTGACACAAGAATTTGGTTAGCTGGTCAGTCGATGTTTGTGGAAAGCCTGCACTTGGTATGGTGTTGAGCACAGACTTTAGCTGTAGACCCAAAGATGAACAAGAAAATGTCTTCAAAGATCATTTTACTGGGCATACTAGATGCCTCAGCACAAGTAGAACTTTGTACCCTTCTTGGATCTGTCTAGCTGTCTACTGTGGAGAAGACACTGAATCTTCCGTCTCTGATCTTGTTAAATGCTGGACTTAGACGCCCCAGCTCGGGGTCTGTTCTCCTACCCTTCTTTTTAATTTTACCCACTTGATGTAAGAATACCAGAAAGGCCATCCTTGCTGTTGGTTTGAGCACTGGTTAGGAGGGAAGGTACATTGCTTCTCAGCTTTAGTGCTTGCCCATTAACCACCACTCTCGTCATGGCTTTGGATTTCCCATGCTTTCTTGGTTGTATTTGGTTTTAGTGTAAAGCATTATCTTTGCTGAATTCTTCCCTGTTGATGAAATTGCAGACCCCTTGAGAGAGAGAGAGAAAGTGAGAGTGTGTATGTGTGTGTCCCTGGATCTGTGTGCATACAAAGTGATACGCTGTAATCTCCCCTTTATTATAGGAACATAGGATTTGCCATACTGAATCACAGCATTGGTCCGCCAGTTCCTGTAACCTGCATCCTGCCTCCAACCCCTGGTGCTTCAGAGGAAGGCGGAAACCTAAGACTAAAATCCAAACCAACCCCTGCCCCAGTTTTTACCTAGTGACTTGTTGAAATGCTGTTTCTCTGGGCTGAGGAGTGCTTCATTTTCTTCATAGTCTGTGTTCCCATTTTGTTAGCTTTGACTGTAGCCCTTTGCAGCTCACATCCCAATGGGCACTGTTTCCTATCCCTCTGTTAGGTATGTAATGAACCCTCACATTCCAGATGCCTCCCCTTTCAGGCACAGTTCTATGTGATGCTCTGTTCATGTCCTGCACCAGTTTGTCTGGGGTGAGGTACTCATTACTGTCTGATGGTAAGCCAATTTTTCACTGCTTTCCGCCCTTCTCCCCTCCCCCCCGAAGGTAGGGTTTCACTCTAGCCCAGGCTGACCTGGAATTCACTATGTAGTCTCAGAGTAGCCTTGAACTTACAGCAATTCTCCTACCTCTGCCTCCCAGGTGCTGGGATTAAAGGCGTGTACCATCACGCCCAGTTTCATTGCTTAATTTTTAATGGGGGAAATACATTGGGAATTGAACCCAGGGCCTCTCCCTTGAGGTACATCCCCACAGTATTGTGTGTGTATCTCCTTAAATAGGTTTTTTGGTTTTTTGAGGTAGGGTCTCATTCTAGCCCAGGCTGACCTGGAATTCACTATGTAGTCTCAGGGAGGTCCTGAACTCACAGTGATCCTCCTGCCTCAGCCTCCTGAGTGCTGGGATTAAAGGTGTGCACCACTATGCCGGACTTTTTTTTTAAATGTGTTTTACTAGAAACTAGGACCCCCCCCCCAATGGTTTTCACTCTAAGAAATGTATATCCTTAATTCAATTTACATTTTGTAAACTTTAGAATTACTTTTCCTTTGCCTACCCATATCCAGTTATCTTTGTCTTTAAGATTCATATGCTACTGATGAAGTTAGTTAACACTAAGGTTATAAATCCTACAAAAAAAAGTTACCTTGCCACCAATGCGGAAGTATCCAGTGACTGGTAGGGTAGCATTGCATGTCATCAACCTATGCCAGTCTCAATAGGATCTCTAGTTAGCACTGTTTCTAGGTACGTGGAACTTTCTCAGCCAGATTTTGATTGGTTAGTTCCTGGTTATCCCTCTCCATTTTTAGAATCACTCTGGTATAGACCACTGCCTCACATCATATGATAGGAAGACAAGTTTGTATTAAAATTCCTGGGAATTACATCAAGAAGCAATTGATTTTATGTGAAAAGGTAAAATTTTCACATAGAATAATACTCAATAAGTGAGACCAAAGGAAGTTTTGAGGGCTTGGGATCATTTTCTAATGGGAACACATCCCAGAAGAGGTGCTTTTAAAGTGCACCCCCCTCCCGAGAAACAACCCATAGACTTTCTACTTGAAGGACATCACATGCCATCTGTTATACCCTTGCTCACTTACCAGATAAGACCTCAGTCCCCCAACCCCAGGATGATTTTCATTTTCTTTTTTAAGGCTGTTTCCTCTTTATAAAATAACACTCTCTGGGAATGCCAAGGTCACATTGTAAATGCAAGCGACATCCATGACATTAGTTTTTTATTTATTATCAGCTAACAAGTGCCCAGTGTTTAAACCTTGGCAACCACCATGATCAAATAATGAAAACAGTTCACTGTTGAGGTGACCATGCACATCACATGCTACGTTCTACCATCTTCTGTGCAGGGAGTTAGGGACCAGTGGAATTAAGTGGCTGAACTGAAGGTGCAGTTTCTGTGCTCCTGGACCATAGTTTGCGTGGTTTTCTAGGTGTTGAGTTCCACATCGGTTATACTTAACTCCTTAGCTGTGGTTGAGGATATATAGGATATAAATAATTGGTAGGGCACTTGCCGAGCATGGCGCGCGCCTTTGGTTCAGTCTACAGCACCACAGAAATACGTAGATATGTACCTACATGCACGCATGCATACATACATAACTGCCCTGGAAAGCGAAACCCTCAGCGAGTACACATACTCCTTTGAAAAGCTTTGAGATACTTCCGCAGTCACTGGCTCCCTTGACTAATAGCAACCATGAAATGATGGGCACGGTTAAAATGTAAGCAATGTGTACACTTCTTAAAATGCACGACAAGTTGATGTTTGGGAACATGAAACCTTAATTCTTTTTACAATTTTTTTTTTTTGGTGGGGGGTTTCAAGGTAGGGTGTTGCTTTAGCCCGCCTTACCTGGAATTCACTATGTAGTCTCAGGCTGGCCTTGAACTCTCAGCAATCCTCCTGCCTCTGCCTCCCAAATGCTGGGATCTCTTTACGTTATTTTTATCTGTATAATTTTATTTCTAGTAAAATTTGTATTCTATTTTGGAATTTATCTCAGTGGTGTCTATATTCACACACTTGTGGTGAGTTTAAATAATAGTAATGTTCAGAATATTTTCATATTGTTAGAAATTTGACTAAGACAAATGGGACCTTGATGCTGTTGTTGTTTATTATTATTATTTTTTTTTTTCAATGATGAGTCACATCCCTGGCACTGTTTTCCTGGGCTTCACATGTTCCTGCTCTTGTGCACTGTGTTGAGTTCCATGTAGCTTCATGAGTGAATAAATGTTTAGTCAATGACCGTTTGTGTGTCACTGTCTCTCTCTGCCATGAGGTTGCCATGGCTCCGTCCTCAGTGTGGGAGTGTTGATGAACTAGCTGAGGAAGGAGGGGAACTTCCCATCAAAAAGGACTGAGGCCACCTTGAGTCACTCTTCAGAGGGTTCATGCTGGGGATGTACCAAGTGCCAGAAGAGGTCACCAAGAGGCCATGGTGTGCCTTGGTGGAATGTGTACCTGTGAAGTTTAATTGTCTATACCTCAGCTGACTTCTGGAGTCTGAGCTCCAAATAAATCCGCACAAGCCACTGAAGAGAAAGATATGAGTAATCCAATCTAATCTTGTGGAATATTAAGGAATAATAGATGAGAGAAAACTTAAAAGAGAGACTTCTTAGTTGGGTAGGGCGAGAAAGAGAGAGAGGTTGATTTTGGGTCACTTAAAGCACAATATTTTTATATAGAACAGCATTACAGAACAAAGGGATCATCATAGGAACCAATCCGTGTCCCACACTGCTTAGGAGGTGGTTTTCATTTTGAATATATTGTGGGATTGCAAGAGTTCCAATGCTGGTGTTTCAGACGTGTGTTGTATTGTCCCACTGTGATATTACCTTAGTTATTTCTTGATGAAGACTTGATATTTGATAATGTGATGTGTGACTCATAAGTCAGGGAGAACCTTGACTTTATGATTTTGCATGATTATCAAGGGGACCAAGTAGGAAACTTTTGTGGGGGAGGCTGATGATGGTAATATTTCCTTCCTGGTTGGTGAGTGTTGTTGTGGTGAACAGGTGTCCACTCTAATATCTTAAAACTCCAGTGCGAAGAAATAAATATTTGCATGAAAATGTTTGCATGTGATTACATGGGTACCATGAGCATTCCTGTAAAACTGCTGGTATTCATCGTCTGTCAAGATGGGTGCATCCAGAATGGAAGCAGAGAGGCTTTCTTGCTAAGGTGCTGAGTGTAGCGTTCAGTGAACATGTGGGATTTCTCTAATAGACTCCTTGGTGCTCTGTAATGAATCCAGTGGAAATTTCTAGCAAATTTCCTTGTGTGGATTGTCCTGGAAAGATCTATAGAAACTAAATAGCTTTTGTTTCTCTGCTGAAATTCCCAGAGAAACATGCATGCAGTTATACTTTAAACATGCCATCCAGCATATCTGCCCACATGCCACATACTTATGAATGTTTTCTTTTAAAGTTAACTCTAAGATGCATGTAAAAATGCCAGCAATCCTTGTCCATGGTCATTGGCTTAAATTTTTTTTTTTAAGTTTGTTGTTGCATCCTGTACTCAGAAGAATACAGTGGAACGCCTGACCATTTCTAATAGGGGAAAATAAATATGTTCATAGCTAGGAATTTGTGTCTAATTTCAGAAAGGAGGAAAGTATAGCTCATGGAGACTGAACTAAGTAATCTTGATAGTTCACAGAAATTATAACCATGAGTGGTTGCTAAACCTATACTTTACAAAACTATTTTAAATTTTTATTGATAATTTTAATGCATATATGTCATTTTTTTATCATAATCCCCTTCCATCACCTTCTCTTGTCTCACTTCCCAGTTCTCCTGCCATGGAGCCCCGTCTTCCCTAGCAGTGCTTCTTTTAGAATGCAGGTGTGTGTGTGTGTGTGTGTGTGTGTGTGTGTGTGTGTGTGTGCGTGTGTGTGTTTGGAATTTGGTTAGGATTGCCTGCATGAGCATGGGGTGGGGGATTGCTTACCAGAGCATGTGCAGTTTGCCAGTGGCTACACCACTGAAGACAATCTCTCCTGCTCCCCTGGCGACCCTTAATTGCCAATAACACCTCAGGGAGGAATAGAGGCCTCATGCCCTCCTCCATCGTCCATGGTAGAAGATAAATGTGGTTTCTAATGAAGGAACAGAGCACTCTGCTGAATTTGTTCTTGTGAAGGCACAGCCAGCCTTTCCCTTGGGCCCCAGCCTGCAGAGTTGAGCGAACAGATCTCGACACTGCGTGTAATGGGAGAGTTTTCCTGTTCTCCTTCTGAGGTGGACAGGGAAACTGTCAGAGCTCCTTGCTTGATTGGGAACCCGTGTCTGTGGCTAGGTCTTACTTTGTTGTCTTTTAAGTTCAACCTCCTGCAAGGTATGCACATGGATCCTTAGCCACATAGTTGTGCTCAGGAGAAACAGGCATGGATTTTGGCCAGTTACAAGAACTGTTGTTGATTTTTGAGAGAAAAAGGTGACACCATTTGTACCCAGCTTCATTCTTAAGGACTTGGGGCCTTGAAATTTAATTTTGTCCCCATATATGTTATGTAAAGAAATTTCTTGCTGCTCTGTGATCCTCAGTAAATTTTCCTGTAAGAGGAGACAGGATGGTACAGATACTGCTTCTTTTCTTGCCAACAACACTGGATCCCAGCTGAGTATATAAGAATCCCCTCCCCCCCCACCCCCCCCGCCCCACCATGGCCTCCAAGCTTTAAGGAAGCACAATATTATCACAGGCTTTTCATTTCCCCATCACTCTTGCTGTAAAGCCTTGGGCTAGATCTTGTGCTCAGTCTTCTTTGAAGTGACACCTGAACTCATCTGACTTAATGATACTGTCATTGATGTCTCAGATAAATGCTGTCATTTCTTCCAGCAGGAAACCATAGCTACCATCCCAAACCCAGCTCAGATGTTAACTTTTGCTGATGTTCTTGGCTCTCCCTACCGCCATCTGCTCATCCCCAGCCAGGGGAACACAACATCGTGGTATTCTTGGCACATTGCTCATATTGCCATGCAGTTACCCATGTCCTCTGTGTGTCTGCATTTTCCCTCGCTCTTTAGTAGTGTGTGGCTGACGGAGTAGAGCTGTGTCTTTCGGCGCCTCCTGGTCTGTGGAAGTTGCCCAGTGAGTGGATGGCTGAATGGCTGCCCTCAGCTCCTTCCCTCCACGTTTCCCTGAGGGTTTTCACACCCAAGAGCGTGGGTAGCTTTTTCACAGTAGAAGACAGTTGGGAGATCATCTTTGTTCTTAGGGACCTTAAAGCTGGAGAAATTGCATGCTGTACCCTGAGTTGTGTGATTATATTATCAGAGGTAGTATTATAGACTCAAACACCGTGTTTGACCAAATTCATTTATGAAATTCATTTATGAAAAATAAATATGCTGAATTCTAGTTCAGCTGGTAATGTTAAGCAAGTGTGTTGAAACTTGGACGTTTTTTTGGCATTTAGGAAAGTACTAAACTTAATAGATGTGGTGCTTAGACTGATGCCTATCACGTGTCTTTTTCTTTCACTGGACAGGTAAATGCCAGTTGTCCCCCACTGTGAATATGCCCCATGATGACACTGTCATGATCGAAGATGACAGGCTGCCCGTACTTCCTCCTCACCTCTCGGACCAGTCCTCTTCCAGCTCCCACGATGACATGGGATTTGTGATGACAGAGGCTGGCACATGGGCCAAAGCTTCAATCAGTGATTCTGCCGACTGGTAAGTGAGTCAACCCAGGCCTGGCATACACTGTTTATTCCAAGTCTCCTTCATGGTGCGTTTTGTGTGGCTTAATGCCAAGTGTAGTTAGTCCTCATCTCTCTACCATGGCTTTCTGTTGTCCTGGGTTTGGTACTCAAGTTTTGGTAATGGTTATTTTAGATTGCTGTTAATTTGTTGAATTGTTTTCTATTAAACTTGTGAATTCAAGCCAATCCCCTACCTGAGTGCAACAAGTAGATGACAAGCTAATAGTTGACGTGCTTTGGGAACCTGAAGGCTTTATTGCGGTCTCCTTTGGAGAGTGTTATAACTGCGAAGTGTAGTAGACTTTGTAACGCTTCTAACACAGAGGCTTTGTAAACAATCTTTTGATATTTTATTGCCTTTTTGAGAGGAGAAGGAGGAATTGATGTGGGGTGCTCCACTGTGCCCACGTCCCTTAGACTTCAGCTACAGTATGTGTGTGCTTCAGCAGGCAGAGGGAAGCCCATGGTGGGGACAAGCTCTTAGGTTGGAGGGATTTTGTTTTAAATATTTTATTTATCTATCTTATTTATTTATTTGAGACAGATAGAGGGAGAGAGAGATAGAAAGAGAGTGAGAATGGGCACGGCAGGGCCTCCAGCCACTGCAAACGAACTCTAGACGCATGTGCCACCTTGTGCATCTGGCTTACGTGGGACCTGGAGAATCAAACCTGGGTCCTTAGGCTTTGCAGGCATGTGCCTTAACCGCTAAGCCATCTCTCCAGCCCAGTTGGAGGGATTCCTAACACCAACTTGAGGTAGCAAGCCCGGTGCTCACCTTGCCCTTCCTCTGAGATCTTTCCCAAGTACTTGGATGTTACATCGTTGTGGCTTCACTGCCTGTGTTCCCTACCTGCCACCGTATTAGATTAGAGGTGTTGGGGATAGACATTTATTTGTGTTATCATTTTTATTGTTTATTTATTTTAAATTTTTATTTATTTATTTGCAAGTGGGGGGAAGAGAGAGAATAGACACATCAGGGCCTCTGGCCACTGCAAACGAACTCCAGATGCATGTGCCCCTTTGTGCATCTGACTTTATGTGGGTAGTGGGGAATCAAACTCTGGTCATTTGATTTTGCAGGCAAGCGTCTTAACCACTGAGTCATTTCCCCAGCCCTTATTTTTATTTTTATTTATTTATTTAGTTAGTTTGGATTTTTTAAGGTAGGGTCTTTCTCTAGCCCAGGCTGACCCGGAATTCACTATGTAGTCTCAGGGTGGCCTGGAACTCACGGTGATCCTCCTACCTCTACCTCCCAAGTGCTGGGATTAAAGGTGTGTGCCACCACGCCTGGTTATTTTTATTTTTTTATTTTCTGGGCTAACTTAAGGACTTTATTTCAAACAAAAAGTTCAAATAAAAAAGTGAGAGCTATTTGTCTTGAGGAAGGTATTAGGGGGAGAAATTCCCCATGGCTGGACTAATACCCTGAATACATTGGAGTATGATAATTCTGTTCCTTGCTCCCAAAATGATCTCAGCAAGGGCAGGACATTATGGCTGAGCCCACCTATGGGGGGACTCAGACTAGGGAGTCATTGCAAAGGAATGGAGTCAGGCAGCAGCATGGCCAAAGGCCAAACATCATGTTAAATCCTAAGTACCAAGAACCCATTCTGTCCCCGGGGGGGATAGGGATCCTAACTACCAAGAACCCATTCTGTCCCCAGAAAAAAAAAAAAAAAGATGGCCTGAGGGAATACCCCAGTGAGGTGATGGACAGCCCTGGAGATCTGGATTCGATTGGGTCAAGTGTAAATGCTAAAACAGCAGGGGGAAGATGGGGAAACTCCAGCAGTCTGGACCTCACGGCTGGCCCTCTCTACCCACTGTCAGGCTCTTGTGGTTACCACATGGTCCTTTGTGTTTCTTCCTCCCTTCTGGTGGCCCTGGGTTGGGTAGATGGGCTTTTGTGGTTTAGGGATTCTTAGGTATGGGTTGACCCAGGGAGTGTACCTCCAGTCCCACCACTCCTGGACCTGTATGGGTGTCGCATGTCCTTGGTGAGGCACTGGCACTTGTAACTGCTCCTCAGTCCTCTCGTGTAGAGGCTCTACGAGGAAGCAGTCATCAACCCTTGCAGCGTGCATTTCGAAATAGTTGAAGCAATGTTCAGGCCACCTGTGACACCCTCAAACTCGTTGGTCAGCTTAAAGACTGTTTTCTCAAAGCCCACGTTTTGGGCTAAGCCGGACAGGATGAACCTAAGGTCAGTGTGGATGATGTGGCCTTCTGTGTCCGGCAGGATGTTCCCATTCTGCCTGTCACTGGCTTGGAATGGGTAGCAGACAGAACAGTAGCCAGGCCAGCTTTACTCACAATTGTGCAGGATGCCTCAGTGGTATAACTGCCACGTGTCTCTAGGCAGTGATGAAGCAAAGAGAGCTGTGACTGTTGTTTCACCTGGTGGATGGGCACAGCATGGGTGTCATCATTTTAATAGTGGTCTGAACCAAATAAAATGCTCTCCCTGTCTTCTCCTTGCTTTCTGCTTATCCACTCATAAAAGCACAGTTCATTTATTTGTTAATTCTGCAGATGTTCTCCTGAAAGAACTTACCTGTTACTGGGACTCTTAAAAAGTGAATCTCTAGCTTTTGTTTCTTCCTGTTTGAATTCTCTTTTTGGAAATACAAGATATAAAAATAGAGCTGTGCTGAAGCCCACATGATAATAGCTTAGCTTTGAATACGTTTTCTTTTTGGTAAGAGGGGGACGGCAATATTCAGTAAAAACTCATTTGCATTCTGCAGATGTGTTACGTTACTGCAGTTTATATTTTTGTGCAAGTGAGAGCAGAAGTGTAGAAAGCATAGTTTAGATCTCTTCTGTGCTCATCCTGGGGACAGAAGAAGCCTTTGAATGTCTCCCATGACGAGCAGTCATGGAGGTGGTCATAGGGAGACATCTGTTTGGGGTCTTGTGAAGGTCTGCGTTAGTGAAAAGAAAAGAACAACTTGTACGGATGGCTTATGCTATTAATTTCCCTGAGGGGATTTGCAAAAACACAGTGAGGACTTGTATGACTTGGCTGTGGGGAATGTAGGGCAAAGGAAAGACTAGGAATGAAGGGTTATCTAAACACGAATGGCAGGTGTCCCGCATCACAGCTGAGAATATAAGCTTTTCCAGTCTGACACTATCTCCCTAAGCTTTGATGAAAATGTTAGGAAAACATTCGGGCAATAAGACAAGATTAGTAACTGGAATTTCAATAACACATGGTGGGGGGGGGGGGTCAGGATATGGTTCTTTCTTCAAAGCGCCATCAGGCAGTCTAACTTGTTAATATTCTGCTGGACTTTATTGTCTCTGATGTTCCTTCAGTGGTATATATTATAGTAGGGAAGAATTATGTCATGGCTTAAAAATATTTAGCTCTTTTTTTGTTTTTGAGGTATGGTCTTGCTGTAGTACAAACTGACTTGGAATTCACTATGTAGTCTCAGGGTGGCCTTGAACTCATGGTGATCTTCTTATCTCTGCCTCCTGAGTACTAGGATTAAAGATACGCACCACCATGTCTGGAATATCTAGTTATTTTAAAAGCCTTATTAACTCTCAAACTCTTGACATTTTAATTTGTGTATGTTTATAGTTCACTGCACAGTTATGGAGGGCTAAATATGTCAGATGACTAAACTTCTAATTTGCTAACTAAAAGCATTTACTTTTCTTTAATCCATTAGCTGGTTTAGAAACAATTCATGATGTTTTTAAGAATAGAATAAACAACTGCATATTCTAATTTCAATGGTAGCATAGTTTCAGGGGATATAAAATAAGTTTAAAAATATATTAAATGGAAGTTTGAGGCAATGTTGGCAGTGACAGTTTAAATTTCTTTAAAAAGTCTTGCCCAGAAATTTTTGTTAAAACTGGGTTTCAGCTGGATGTGGTGGTGCACACCTACTACCCCAGCACACAGGAGGCTGAGGGAGAAAGATTGCAAGTTCAAGGCCAATTTGAGCTTCATAGCAGAACTCTTGTCAGACACACACACACACACACACACACAAAAATATAGTAAATAAAAAACTATGTTCCAACTTCATTATATCCACAAATCCATGTCCTTTTGGAAGGTTTTAAAGTGTTCCTTCCTCCTGTTGCAAAAAGTCTTGCTAAGCATATGTGTAGTGATCATAGATATCTACTGTCAATATATAGAAGAGTTATTGTTACATACCATTTAGTGTTTGCTGCTGTGGAATTGGGTCATAATTCTTATCATATGGGGTTCACTTGTTTTATTTCTT
The DNA here is from genome assembly GCA_036346955.1 of Dipus sagitta. Classification (NCBI taxonomy): domain Eukaryota; kingdom Metazoa; phylum Chordata; class Mammalia; order Rodentia; family Dipodidae; genus Dipus; species Dipus sagitta. Next base: position 159,703,123 of record CM070773.1, read on the forward strand.
TCCAATGTGGGTGTATGTGCTGCTGAAGCGAGCACAACTATTCTCTTCCTGACACTACATGTTTGTGGCTCTGGCAGTCATCTGTCATGTAGGCCACAGCCTGGTCCTGGTCTAAAAAGGGACACCTGAAAGTTCACATTAAACACTACCGCATTTCATAGAGCTTCAACTTGAATATGTTGGAGAAGAGATGTGCTACTATATTTAAACATGGAAAAGTAACTAAAACAGTGTACAAACAAAATGCACAGTATTTTCCAAAAAATGAAGTTAATCTATGTTTGCCTTGGACCACACTTGTTCCTCTGGGGTTTATCTTTCATTTTTATGTTTTCCTGGTCCTCATCCTCCAGCACAGTAGCTAAGGTGGAATAGAGGAAAAGCTTATGGACAGGGACAGGTGCACTGCCAGGAATTCACCACAAACTTGTCTCATCTTGACAGTGAATGGTCCTTTAACTTAGGCCTCCTCAAGTCTCACCTGCTGTGTATTGGGTGGCAAAGAAGGGATTGATTATCTAGTTCTTTTTGTGTGTGTGGTTTGAAGGATGTCAGTATTGACATTACTTGGATAATTTGAGGTAGATAGTCTTCACTGGGCAATGTGATTCATTTGTCTCATGGGTAGCATTGTGCACAGGGCTCTTACCTTATGTCCTTGAGTTCTCCCATTGACCTCAAAGTTGATTGAGACAGTGTGCTTTGGAGGAGCATGAGGAGGCATACGAAGAACTTACTTCCACCTGGTCAGGCATGCTAGTGGGCTGGGCCTCCATAAAGGAGAGCTATTGTGTTTATTTTCCCAGTGTGTCCAATGGGGAGAAAAAAAAATCATTTACACAGTCAGAACTATGCTCAGAGCACCTGGTAGCACTTTTAAAAATAGTTGCAGATTTTTACAAATAGTGATTCTGTGTCATCTCTCGCCACTTTGTTGGAAAAAATGCTTTGGAATTTCTCCTTCACAGTGACTGGCCATAAGCTTCTTGTTATCTATACCTGCGCCAATATGCTGTTGCCACTCAAATCAAATGTCAGCTAAACTTAGCCATGCTTTGCCTAACTCCTCGGGAACTGCGCTTCCCACAGGTAGCTGGGCCTTCCTCAAGGACTGGTGCAGCACAGGTTTCTTCTGTGTTGTTGTCGCTTGTTCTGCCCCAGCAGCACGTTAATCAGACTTGGTTCGGAGGGCGTTTGTGGACTTGAGAGCTTCTCAAGGGGGCTATGCATTTCATAGGAACTATATCTCGTGAAAGCTTGTCTCCTCCTGAAATATTTTAAATGTATGCAAGAGGATCAGTACACATCCTTTTTGAAACTATTAAATTGCCATTTATATGGTCACATGTGTATAATATATGGTACCTTATCTAAATGTTCAACTTTGCCAATGTCTGACAAGCATTAGTCTTTTTTTTTTTTTTTTTTTTTTTGGTTTTTCGAGGGTAGGGTTTTACTCTAGTTCAGGCTGACCTAGAATTCACTATGTAGTCTCAGGGTGGCCTTGAACTCATGGTGATCCACCTACCTCTGCCTCCCAGGTGCTGGGATTAAAGACGTGTGCCACCACGCCTAGCTCCATTAGGCTTATTTTTTAAAATATTTTATTTATTTATTATTATTTTGAGAGGGGGGGAAGAGGCAGATAGAAACAGAGAATGGGCATGCCAGGGTCCCTAAGCCACTACAAACGAACTCTAGATGCATGTGCCCCCTTGTGCACCTGGCTTACATGGGTTCTGGGGAATCGAACCGGGGTCCTTTGGCTTCACAGGCAAATGCCTTAAATGCTAAGCCATTTCCTCAGCCCGATTAGGCTAATTTTTAACAATCACTTATAAATTATAAATTATTTTCAAATATCATAAAGAGATATGTAGAGGGAGGTAGAGAAAGAGAAAATGCACACCCATAGTTACTCACTGTTAAATTAACTTTATTTTTACATTACATCCATTCAGCAACTTAAAAAAACTTTATTTGTGTTATTAATTTAAAGAATATGTATATGCACCTCTTCAGACAGTATACACAAACTTTCTTAAGAATTAGACATCTTCTATTTTTAGTAACTACTTTTATGTTTGTCTTTCTCCTCACACCAGCTCTTTGAGTCCAGATGTTGATCCAGCTCTCGCTTTTCAACGGGAAGGATTTGGACGCCAGAGTATGTCAGAAAAACGCACAAAGCAATTTTCAGATGCCAGTCAATTGGATTTCGTTAAAACACGAAAATCAAAAAGCATGGATTTAGGTAGTGAGTACAATCTCCATGAATCTTTATCTAAATATGGTTTAGATGCATTCAGGATAAAATTGATGGGGCCAAACACATATCTGTTTACTATGAGCAACAGAAAAAATAAATGTGAAACATGGCAATTTGGCAAAAATTAGTTTTTCTCTTGACTTTGAGATAATCATATTACTAAATGTGGCATGTTTATATAATATGCAATATGTTGATATATGTTTTCTTATGAGCAAAGAAACAAATACATGTGTATACCATGCTATATTCATGTATCTTTATTTGAAAAACTGAAATGTTTTTTTTTAAACACTTTCTCTGTTTAAGAAAGTTTCATTGGAATTGTAATTGATTCATTATGGGAATTTGAACTAGGAAACAAAGTTTTGGAGAGAAACCATTATCTCAATCCATGTCTGGAATTTGGTTCCTTTATGACATTTTCCTTTCATTGCTCTTCTCTAAGGTTGATTTGAGAGAAACTCCTGTGTCTTCATAATTATGGCCTTTAATCAAATTAATATTTTGAGAGAATATTCACTACAGAAAATATCTGGGAGCAAATGAGAGGAGGAAAATAACCATAGCTGTTTAGTCAGTCACCAATCAAGTAGTGTCTCTCTTTAAATCCAAATCTGCCAAAAAGTAATTCCCTTAATTACCTGAATAAAATGAATTATTTTTAAAACCTTTGTTAATTAACTGTGACTTATGCTGTTTACTGGTGGCTGTTTGTACTTCCAGACTAAAAGCATTAATTTGCCAGATGCATATAAGAAAATTGGATGGTGCCTTGCCTTGGCTGGTTATGAGATGCTAACATGTAAATAACACACGTGTCTTTGAGATGAAATGGCTGGCACATTGCATGGAGATATTGCTTACGTTTCTCCCTTTACTTTTGATTACGAATGTTTGCTTGATGTTTCATTTTATTTGCATGTAACATTACCTAAGAATTATCCCCTAAGTATCAAAATCTGGGGATGATTGAAGCATGTTGGGCTGTGGGGACTAACTGGGCTAACCATTATACATTTACCTTTTTAACAGTAGCTGACGAGACTAAACTCAATACAGTGGATGACCAGAAAGCAGGTAAGAGGGGCCAGTTAGACTGTTGCCATAGAAACTGTGGTCCAAGGAGCTTATCACAATTATAGAGCTGCCAGTTATATCGCACATAAACAGGAGTATTCCAGTCTTGCCCAGATGCTTTCATTGTGAGAAATCAAATTGTGAAAGATTTTTTTTAATCTTAGAAGAAATTTTTCTTTGATGGACATAGTACACAGAAATATAATGTAGCACTTTTAAATTGTTGAAAACATTCTTAGATTTTTCCTAATCCTATTTGTCTAGGGATGTTTTTTTTTTCATAATTAAAAAAAATCAACATGCTGATAAAATGATCTCTTATGTGGATCCAGGTTTTCAAGACATTTCTGTGGAGCCTCAGTGCATCCAGTGCTTAAAGTAGTGATTTTTCACTTCACAGATAGCATTGCCCATACAAACGTTTGTCACAAAGGGACAGTGTTGAGGATTACTGTCATCTGTTCCTGATTGCTTCTGCTGTCCCATACTCTCTTTTTGTACACTAGAATTAGCTCATAGTTAAATCTGACATAGGAATGAACTATATCATGCATATGTTCTAAATTCATTGTTTCTAAAACACTGCTAAATCATTTCACAGATATAATGGGTTACATTGAATAAAGTTTAGACCTAGAGTATATTTCACTCTTAATGTTACTACATGAAAACAATCAGTGTCATCTATAAGTTTAGTTTGACTCCTATACTTTCTGCAGTTGAGTATATATGTTTTATTTAGATAAGTGGGGTCTTATTTCAATTATTATTATACACTCAGAATGAAGTAGTTATATTTCATAGCACTTGCTAGCTTTAACTTACCTTTTTTAAAAAAAATGTTTTTATTTTTATTTATTTATTTGAGAGAGAAAGAGAGAGAATGGGTGCACCAGAGCCTCTAACCACTGCAAACGAACTCCAGATACATGCACCACCTTGTGAATCTGGCTTACATGGATCCTGGGGAATCGAACCTGAGTCCTTTGGCTTTGTAGGCAAGCGCCTTAACTGCTAATCCATCTCTTCAGCCCTAATTCACTTTTTTAACCTGCTATAGTAATTAGTTTTAGCCTGCTTGAAAAAAATGTGTTCCACATACATATAGAAAGATTATTGTGGACATAAAGTCACTATATTCTATGGAGTAAATGGTAGATTATAAAAATTACATTCAATAAACTATAAGATTATTGCTTTTCTCATCAAACACAAAACTCACTGAAATTCTCAAACAAAACATTTTTTGATAGTGTATGTATGTAAAATATCTATTAGCCTTTGGAGTTAGCAGTATTCAGTGTCTTAAAGAAATAAACCGTAGGCTGGAGAGATGGCTAAGTGGATAAAGCACTTTCCACACTAGTGTAAGTACCTGAGTTGGGTTCTTGAAACCCACATAAAAAGCTGGACACCATAGCAGTCGGCTCTAATCCCAGAGCACCCAGGGTGAGAAGGAGGAGATAGAACAGCTTGGAATCTCATAGGCCAGCTAGCCTGGTGACTGTAGTGTGAACAACAGAGAGAGACCCTGCCTCAAAACAAGATACAAGGCGAGGATGCAGCACCTAAAGTTGTCTTCTGGCATGCGCACGCACACACGTGCACATGCACACACGCAAAGTATGCACTAAGCAAGGTCCTAAGCCAAATGGAACTGCTTGGGTTAAAGGAATGACTCTGTGTACCATGCCAATCAGATGAAAATTGGAAATATTTAATTAAACCAGCTCAAAATTTATTGTGATTTAAGGTATAACAACACCCATACATCAAAACTGAAAACATTACCATCAACTTTCATGGTGAGGAGGCCAATTTCATAACCAAACTATGTGTTTTTACATTTCAAAATAATGTTAGGTAATAGATAAAAATAGGATTAAAATTTTTTTTGTAGTATGTACACCTGTCCTGCAAAATTAAATTGGAAAAAATAGTAAGAAAACATGATATTTTTATATTACATAGACACCAAGGTGCTTTTTGATCTGTTAGTCTTAAATCTACCTTAATTAAATATGTAAAAAATATATATAGATATAGATATATTTATATAGACTATGTTCTGCCCAATTCAGTGTTAGGCAGAAGATAGAGTTCCAATTTCTTTCTTCCTTTATTGCAATTGAATTTTCAGGGTCATTGTGACATGACAGGTTGGCTCAAAGGACAGGACACACTGGCATTCCAGTGTGGATATCTGTCTTGTCATAAGCTGTTCAAAATGAAAACTGAATTCTAGTTCCTTCTGCCCCTTGCAACATATGTCCTTCACCATGGCATTTATCTATTTATTTTTTGTTTTTGTACTCTTTTTTATTGACATCTTCCATACTCACAGACAATAAACCATGATAATTCCCTCCCCTCCCCTACTTTCTATTTATTTGTTTTGCAAATGGAATGTTTACTAGCAGGAATAGAAAAGCGGGTCTAATGCCGGGCACAGCCCATTGATAGAGAGCTTGCCTAGCTTTGTAAGCCAAGTTGATCCAGGGAAACAGGATCCTCGTGGATTTCCCTGGCTCCTAGATTTAAAGATCTTGCTTGCTTGTTTTTCAGTAAACGTACTTTCTGAGAGAAGAGCAGGAATAGCGCATTAGATTTTTTTCCAATATAAAAAGATAAAGTATATTAAGGACTTAAATGCTGTTACATAAAATAAGAGCTTTAAAACATATCTTTTCAAAATGAAAGTTTATTTTCATGCCTCTTTTTTTGTACTAGTCTTTTGGCCATATTTTATATGGAAGACTTTCCCAGTTTTCATCACTAGAAGAGCTAAGTTCATAATGCAAGGTGTCTCAGAAACAGACTGCCCTCATGGTGCTAGCGATAGACCGTAGGGCCTTGTACATGCTGGGCAAACACTGTTCCCATAACCCCAAACTGTATGTGCCACTTAAAACCTTCGTTAAAGTTCTTACTTAGAAGTATAATATCCACATTATAAACAAGAGACAATGATCTGTCTGTTAAGGAACAATAGAATTTTGGAGCTTGCAGGCCACAGGGTCCTGGTAACTATTTAATTTTGCAGCTGTAGCATGAAAACAGCTATAGACCATGTGCAAATAAGTGATCATGGCAGTGTCCCAGTGACAGTGTCTAGGTCTGGCATTGGGTGTGTTCATCCCTCCTATAGATCGACAAGTCACAGAGGTTGGTGGCTTTTTAGAAGACTTTCACGATGAAAATCTCAACCATGCATAAATGTAGACAGATTACCAGTACACACCATTCACAATGATCAACATGTTGTTAAAATGCTGTTGAAAAGAATGGACCCGCAAGGCTCTAAATTATACTAATAATTTTGTGTGTGTGTAAGAGAAATGCAAGGACTAGAACCCAGGCCTGACACATGCTAGGCAAGGTCTATACCCCCAGGCCAACTAGTAAAGTTTTATCATTCATATAATTATACTTGAACTTTGGTTTTCTTTCAAGATTTGACTTATGCTGAGGGATAAAAATACCATTTCTTTTGTCTTTGGCATTTATTTATTTTTCTTAAAATTTATTTATGGGGCTGGAGGGATGGATTAGCTGTTAAGACATTTGCCTGCAAAGCCAAAGGACCCTGGTTCGATTCCCCAGGACCCTGGTTTGATTCCCCAGGACCCATGTAAGCCAGATGTACGGGGGGGGGGGGGTGGGTAGGGGCACATGCATCTGGAATTTGTTTGCAGTGGCTGGAGGCCCTGCCGTGCCCATTCTCTCTCTCTCTCTCTCTCTCATAAATAAAACTTAAAAATAAATAAATTTAAAAAATTTATTTACTGACGATTTTTGTAATGTCATCTCCCATTATCTTTGTTTCCCTGCTCTTGAATTCCTTCTATTTCTCATCTTGTCACACTTGTACTTGATTGTGTGTGTTTGTGTGTATGTGTGCATGTATGGCCCACTGAGTTGCATAGGCAGCTTACCAGTGGTTCTACCACTGAGGAAAATATCTGCCTTTCTCCCAGCAACCATTAACTGCCAATAACTCCTCAGGGAAGGATGGGGTCTTCATGTCCTTCTCCACCATTCATGACGGAATGTTGGTGGCCCTCATCGCATGCAGGTCTTGTACATGTGACACAGCCAGTGTGAGCTCGTGATTGCAGTAGCCATGTCCTGCCTGGGAGTGTAGCATTCCACAGCACTGTGCTCCGCTCATGCTCTTCCGGGTTTTCCTCTCCCTCTTCTGCAGTGATCTGAACCTCAGGGGGGGTGAGATCGATGTGTGGTTTAGTGCTGACCACTCAGCAGACACCCACCTCAGCACTTTGACCAGTTCTTAGTCTCTGCAGTAGTCACTGCCCCCTGCAAAAAGAAGCTTCTCTGACCATAGCTGAGAGCAGCACTGGACTGTGGGCATAAACACAGATATTTAGAGGGCATTTTGGTGAGCACAACATAGTTCTTTTTTTTTTTAATTTTTGTTTGTTTGTTTGTTTGTTTATTTGAGAGCGACAGAGAGAAGGATGGAGAGAGAGAGAGAGAGAGAGAGAATGGGCGCGCCAGAGCTTCCAGCCTCTGTAAACGAACTCCAGATGCGTGCGCCCCCTTGTGCATCTGGCTAACGTGGGTCCTGGGGAATTGAGCCTCGAACCGGGGTCCTTAGGCTTCACAGGCAAGCGCTTAACCGCTAAGCCATCTCTCCAGCCCTCAACATAGTTCTTTTTGCCAAACAAAGGTAGTAGTTTCCCTCCTAGGTCCTGCAGTCATACGATTTCTTTTATTCATTATTAGTTTTATTACTTTGAGTATATTAAATAAACTCTTAACTAACTTTTGATAAAAAGCTTTATATGTATTTATTTATAAAGTAGATGACACTTTTTTCTGATAATCTTTACTGGAAGTATAAAATCATAGAGGCACACACATATATGTATGCCTTCACAGATAGACATATCTTTGGTGAGCCCAGAAAGCACTGAATATTTGCCTAATGCATGTTTTACAGATGCAAATACAGCTGATAAAATAGGAAATCTGGTAGGCATGATTCATTTAAAAAGAAAGATCTCCTTAGTGCTATGTAGGTGGCTAGCCATTCCCAAGAGTGATCTTCTCCCAATCCTTTCAAATCCTTGATGTCTTATCTTTGGTTTCACTCTTAAGAACACAATTCATTATCCTTCGTGTGACACTACTTTTCTTTTCGTGGCATAACTTTTATGAGTAATTCAGAAAATGTACATGTCAAAAATGTTAGTGCTATGCAGAGGAAAAGTAAGACTGATTGATCTCCTAGAAAGAAATATTATGTGTGGGCTTTTGTTGCAAAATAAATAATGAAATACATACAAACCTGTATTGAGAAAGCTAACTATATCACCATTTTCTCTCAACCCAATAATGTGTGGGTTTTTAATCACTAAAAATATGTCTACCTATCTGTCTACTTTACATCTTCATCATGTCTACCCTTGCTGAACACAGCTCCCCCGTGGTGAACATGAGGTGAAATATGTAATGTAAACATGCTTCTCGAAGATAATTCTTATTTTGACACTTTCTATTGAATTTTCAATGTCTCCTGCACTCTAAGCTATGGAAAACCCCTGTCCCAGCTATTTGTCTTTGAGGTAATAACATGACAGAGCTACTTCTTAATTATTGATCAACATATGGGCTGATGACCCCATGTAGAGATAAACTATTTAGTTTCTCCACCCTTCCATTTTTTCATCTGTCTTTTTAACAGGCTAAGTGAGGAAACAGCCCTGTCACCTGCATGCTCAGGCGGAGGTGCCGTGCTGCATGCCAGCCACCCCCAGATGCCTTGGTTCACCTCTGGTCGCTGGGTCAGCCACTGGCTGAGGAGGCTGTGTCTCTCCCCCGCTTAGAGCAGTCGGCTCTCATTGCCCACTGAGCCAGGCTCTATTGTTATCTCAGGCCTTTCTGCCTTGGAGCTTCATGAAACAGAGCCAAATTCTGAATTCTCTGCGTTCTCCCTTGCTTCCCTGCTGAAATGTTCTTGGTAATTGCTGTCTGCTTATTGTTTTTTAAATAAGTATTCCAGTTCTGCAGACACGAGGACTCATGTTTAGCACATCACCTCACCCACTTCTGGGAGAGCCTTGGGTTGTCTGTCTCTGCTCAGAACTTGTACTGCTCTTTGCATAGATCGTTCCCATCTCCTGCAGTTGGCTTTCTAACTGGATGTCTGAGTCGTACTGGTGACACACATTCCCTAAACTGCTTTTATTGGCAGAGGGTTGGAGTTAGGGTGAGAGAAAGGCTGGATCAGGCTGTCGACGTGAGTGTTCCTCTGCTGTGAATGACTTTGTACTGCCACGAAAGTTTGCATTGTGTTAGAAACCTTACTCTCCATATCCTTCTCATTACCTCTGTGTTCTAAATGAAATTCTTGGTTATTCTAGTTCTTTTAGACTTTAGACATAATACATTGGACAAAATGATTTGATTAAAATTTCATCTGTTAAACAAAAATGAAAACTAGGGCTAGAGAGATGGCTCAGTGGTTAAAAGTGTGCACAAGGGCTTGAGCAGTTGAATCTCCAGATCCCAGGTAAACAGCTGGGTGTGGCCATGTCCACCTGTAACCTCAGTCCCACAAAAGGGAGGGAAGACCAGGGAATGGCTGCCCTGGCTTGAGGGTATTATAGGGCATACTCAAAATGAGACTAGGCAGAAGAGCTATGGAGCAGAATACCCAACATTCACCACCGGTGAGCATCCCCCACTGCAGGTGAGCCCTTGGGGCCCTACAAGGGCACCTACATGTGTGTCCACCATACCAAACACACATAGACATATACACACACTCACCCTCCCATACACACACTCACCCCCCACACACATATGCACATACTCTCCTCTCACATACATATACACATACCCCACATACACACACTTACCCCCCCACTCATCTCCCCACATACATATATACACACTCACTCCCCCCACACACATATATACAGACAAACCCCACATGCAGGTAAATGAAAAGTTAAAGGAAAAAAAAAAAAAAACTAGCACCTTGTAGTTTTTCCTAATGGCAAATGGCATAGAGACAAAACTGTTAGGTTTGGAGACAATTAAAATTAGTCATGATCACGTTATTTATTCTTTTGATGTTTTCTTTTCTTTAAATTTTTTAAAAAGTTATTTTGAGAGCGAGAGAGGCAGATAGAAAGAAAGAGAATGGGTGCACCAGGGCCTCCAGCCACTGCAAACGAACTCCAGATGCATGCGCCCCCTTGTGCATCTGGCTTGTGTGGGTCCTGGGGAATCGAACCAGAGTCCCTAGGCTTTGTGGGTAAATGTCTTAGCTGCTAAGCCATTTCCCCAGCCCTCTTTGGATATTTTCTATCCCTTTCTAGCACTTATCATTGAGACAATAATTTATATCCTTGAAGGTTTCTACCATGTGTAGATGCTCGTGCCTGTAGTTTTTACCTGCCTCTCACTAACGTGCTATTGTTGTGACCCTCCAAGGCTCCCCCAGCAGAGATGTGGGACCTTCTCTAGGTCTGAAGAAGTCAAGCTCATTAGAGAGTCTGCAGACAGCCGTTGCTGAGGTGACCCTTAATGGGGACATTCCTTTTCATCGCCCACGGCCGCGTATCATCAGAGGAAGGGGTTGCAACGAGAGCTTCAGAGCTGCCATCGATAAGTCCTACGACAAGCCCACCGTAGATGACGATGACGAAGGCATGGAGACTTGTAAGTGTAACAGTGGAACGGGTAGCAATTCCAAATGGCTTTGCACAGTGAGCTCCTTCCTCAAAACAGCCCCCAGGGATCGTGAGGGGTTCCCAAGGTACTATAAGGGAACCTCTGACATCCACAGTGTTTTCACAGTGAGGAAGTACTATTTGCCTTGTACTGTCTTTCTTTTTCAAGACTGCATGGGGGACCTGATACCATGTGACACTGCCTTAGACTAAATGCAGAAGCATGGTCTCATGATGCAGCCCAGGCTGGCTTTGAACTTGAAATCCTGCTGACTCAGTCTCCTGAGTGTTAGTGACCTGTGCCACCGTGCCAAGTGTGAATTTGTCTTTTCAGTTACAATTCAGGTTAAAAAAAAATTGGGGATAGTGGGGGGGGGGTGAGAGCCTAAAGCACTATTATTATTTCAAATTTACCTGGTAAATACAGGTTTTTTTTGTGAAAATATTGTTTCTGTCACTATGAAATTGGTTTGTTCCTTTTTATAAAATGACTTATTTGTTAAAATTGAGTTTTAGATCTGTACATATTGATAAACATAATTAGTATCTTAAAAAGTTGCTTGGACTCCTTAATTATTCAGGGCAATATAAAGTTATTTTTAGGCCAAAATGTTTGAAAACCACAGTCCTTGCCTTCCATCTTGTTTGAAGCAGGGTCTTTCTCTTTTTGCTGCTGGTGAATGCTCACCAGACTAGCTGGTTCAGGAACTTCCAGTACATTCTTCTGTCCCCAGCCCCTATTTCACTGTCAGCATGTTGGGAGTCCAGAAGCCTGGCTTTCACATGGGGCCTAGGGATCTGACCCTCTGGTGCCCAGGCTTGACTGGTATGTAGTTAATCTACTGAGCTGTCTCCCCAGCCCAGAAAGTAGGCATCTTAAACGTAAAAAATATTGATTAGCTTACGTTCCATAATCACCAACTTATATTTTATTCTTTTTCATTATATTTATTTACTATGAGTATATTAAATGTAGGAGACAGTAGACTCCATCGTGATATTTCCCTCATGCATGTTCTGTACGCCATCATATTTAAGTCTGTGCTGCCCTCATACCTTTTAGCTTTTGATACTAAATGTGACTGTACCCATGTGGTCATTTCCGGTAAGAAATGCTAGATGCCCCCACCCTGAAGTTAGGCTGAGCAGAGGAAATTTATGTGGGTTGTAAGTTACTTTCATTTCTACATTTGGGTAGACCGCTTCTCACACACATTCTCAGAAAGATTGTGGTGGGAAAGCAGCGTTGTAAAGAAAGAACACATTCTGAAATTTCAAGCAAAATTGTGATTTTTTCCTGTAATATGTAGTGTGTTAAGGAAATGCATATGCAAAGGGTTACTTAGGAAGAGGAGATTGCAGCCCCCTCTTCTCTGTCTAATTCTGGACTGTTTCTTCACTATAATCAGCCAGTGCTTTCAAATGTATATGGCCTCTTCTTGCCAGATGAAGAACATATTTCCTGGTTTGGCTGCCAAGCCTGGTCTCCAGCATCCTGAGTCATACGAGCTGGGGACCCTGCTCAGTTTTCTCCATCGTGAGAATGAACTCACCACACTAACCAGCATTACTTGCATCTTAAGCATTTTTACTTCTGCCTGGGCTGGGTATATATTTAATAAAAAGATGTCATACATTGGCCCCTTGGCATGTATTTTTAAGTGTAATTTATGAAGCTTCCGAATTATGTTCTTTTGGCTAAGGTGTTATTTCAACTCCTTTCACGCAATTCAGTTTTCTCATATGATATGTCCTTTCACTTGAAATGCCTCAGGAGACGGACGCTATATGAACACAAGGAACCCTCTAGGTTTGTCAGCTTTGCATTGCTAATGAAATACCTGTAGCATTCAACTCCTTTAAAACAATTTAGAATCTTCAATTAGCATACACAGTATTGGGTTTCACTGTGGCATTTTTGAACACAAACTATGTTTATTGATTTTCGTCTCCCCCTCTTTGTCTTCAACTCCCTGGACTTCCTTTGTATCTTTCCTCTCCCCCGTTCCTCCTTTCTGCTTTCATGTCACTTGTGTTCTCCTGCTTTCACCCAGATGGCCAATAAGTCCTTGAGAAGTGTTCATCATCTTTAGCCATCAGAGAAATGCAAATTCAAACTACTTTGAGATTCCATCTCATTCCAGTCAGAATGGCTATCACCATGAAAAGAGACAATACCCAATGCTGGCGAGGATGTAGGGGAAGACGTCCTTGGCCTGTGCTAGGAGGAGAGGCTCTTTGGTGGTTGGCTCTGGACAACCCAGTCTCGCTGGGGCAGCACCATTGCTTTCAGGCTCCAGTGAGAACAGCAGATGGCAATCATGGAGCATGTGGCGAGCAAACCACTCATGCCCTGAGCCAGGAAGCATAGAGACTGACAGACGGCTTCCACAGCCCTCTTTTAGGGCTCACACCCAAAGAGCTAAGGACTCCGACTGGATCCCATCTCTCAAAGGTCCCCCCACCTCCCAGTAATGACACTCAGGGGACCAAGTCTTTAATCACGATGAGTGCAGAAATCCCATCTAATCACAGCAGTGTGTAACTCAAGGGGACCTCCAGAATTTCCACTGACAAGGAAAACAGTTCCTCTTAAAAAGGGGACATAACATATTCCTAATGGAGATTCTATTAAAACCTATCTTCATGAGAAAGAATAAAAATACAAACAAGTAGACGATGGTGCAGTCTGTCCGGGAGCAGTCAGGGCATGTGGCAGACATCCTAAATGCACTGCACCTGCTGCCACAGCACGCCACAGTTTCCCAAAGCCCTGCCATTAATACCAGTTGTCAGTCCAGGCTGCCAAACAGCAGACGTAGTGAATGAAAAGTAGCCTTTATAACTTCATACCTCTATGATTTGAATTGTCTTAGTTTTATGAAGGGGTGTGGTGGCATTGGCCAGGATTCCATGCCTGACCTGCTGCCTTCCTTCAGCTAAAGGTGGATCTGGGATAAACCCTTTAAACCCTTTGTGCTGAAATTTCTCATTGCAAACACCAGTGACAGGGCATCTAGTTCAGGGTGTTTCAAGTGACCGGTGAAGGGACCACCACCCCAGATCTGGGTGATATGGAGGAGCCCCCCCCCCCATCCTCCACTTCACTGTTACCACTCCACCACCCCACCCCAACAGTTGGTTTTGTATCACTTTCACACACTGGAGCTTTTGGGAACTTTCAGATTTTAAAAAGGGTGGTTTATGATTTTGAGGGAAAACCTTACCTGTTCAGGTTTTTTAAACCTTGACATCAGAAGGTTCTCATGGTTTCTGAGCCATGCTCACCACTCACTTTCACCATCCCTTGATTCTTTCTGCTGCTCACTGCCCTGGCTGTATCCTGACCACTAACATGTCACACCTTTTGTAGAGCCCACAGAGGAATCCACCCCATCTTTAGTCCTTTGTCAGCCCAGACTTAGAAAGGCACAGTATTCCATGAGATCATAGGTGGTAAGCCAGCCTGACCTCTGCTGTGATGCAAAGAGAAAGTGGGCAGAGAGGGGCTTCCGGTGTGCAGTCAGGTTGGTAGGGGCCTTATAGCTCATCCTGTTGTTCCACATGGGGTCTGACTTGTGCAAACCCCTCCCAAACCCTCACTTTTCTTAAGGTGTTAAAGGTGCATGTCTGTTGGTGGCACAAGATGATGACCTTCCCATGAGCAGAGACAGAAAGGGTTCTTATGCTTCCTGGCGTGGGAGTTTGCTAAGCCCCGAGCCCCCCAGAGTCCCGCCCGTGCACTTTTGCTAGCTGTTCTGCAGTTTTAGTCCCTGCTGCTCTACTCCTGCATGCCTGCCTTCCTGCGCCAGCCTGGGCCTCCCAGCTCTTCCTCCCTTTCCTTGCTCTGTGAGAGGCGCTGTGCTGTGTCTCCTTTCCAGCTAGGTGTTGAAATGAAAATGCCACATTACCACTGACTATTGCTCTGCAAAGAGGCCCACTGTCTGAGCAGACAGGCTTGTTAAGTGGGACATTGTCCTGCAAGGAGGCGGGCTCCTCTGTAAACATCAGCACGGAGCACGGGCCCTGGGCCAAAGGCTCCAGCCCGGGATGGGGAAGATGCCGCGTGGGGATCACAGTCACCAGGACTGATGTGACTGCTCTTGTCAGCCAGGTCTGCACTTCCTGGCAACCGTGTTTCACAGCTCAGAGCAGGCTTGCCTCTCCTCTGTAGTGCTGGAATCGCGGCACAGACATGGCACTGGGGGCCAAGAGACTGTGGCGGGCTCCATGTGGTATCTGGTATCTGTCATCTTCCATAGCGCTTACTTTCTTCCTGTGGAGATGGCAGAAGCCAGCGTTTTTGTCTCTCATTTAATCCATCTGGCCTCCCCATGTTGTGTGTGCCTGTCTGGATCAAGATGGCACTTTGTGTTCTGGGACCCGTTATCTTTGAGGTCTACCTGTGTTTGACAGGTCAGAGCATCCACAATCTGCTCCTCTTCCTATGCAAGCAACACCCCAGGCTGGCACCTAGCATGTAGCTTCTGCATCCCCATCATAAATCAGTGGCTCTTGCTTCCAAGAAAATCGTGCAATAAAATTGCTTTTTAAAAAAATACATCATCCCATATTTTCATAATTAAAAGTTGCCTGAGACTGTGGCCCTACAATTAATTTAGCAACAGCTTAACTAAAACATAATAGAATCCTATCTCTCTTGATTTTAAAATATAGCAAGTTTAGAATTTTATTTTATTTCTTTGGTGTATTGAGATGTGGGTGCATGTTTGTGTTTGTATTGTGTGTATTCACACATGCGCACATGCGTGCGTTTGTGTGAGAGAGAAGGCCAGAGGAAAACTGACAACCTCGAGAGCCTTTCCTCAGGGACATCATTTACCTTGTTTGGAGATGGCATCTTTCATTGGCCTGGAACTCACCAAGTCAGCCCCAGAGGTCCTCCTGTCTTTGCTTCCCCAGCACTGGGATTACAGGCCTTTACCACCACACCTGTCATTTATGTTGGTTCTGGGGATCAAAATCAGTTCCTCATGCTTGCAACTCAGAACTATCTCTGTAGCCCAAGTTCAGAGTTTAAATATGATAAACATTATGCCTTGGCATATAGCTTTCGAGTAGTATGTCTTACTTCAGTAAAGCCTCTTCTTAGGAAATGAAGACATTGCTCTCAGTATGCACAATTTAGATTCCAGAATGAGATTTGAAGAAGCTAAACTTATGTCAGGTAATATGAAAGCTTCTGGGGGAGTTTTGCTGTGTTATCAGCTATACAGTAGGATATTGCATTCGATACCATAGATTTCCTACTTTCCAGAATCCTTCCCACTTACAGCCACCTTTTGTCACCATCTATCTGCACAAAAGTAATGAAAAGTAGGTTGAATCTTATGACAACCTAAACAGCTAGATTATGTTCACGTGCATGAAAGCATCCAGGCTGTAGGCTTCAGAGTCGCAGTACTTGGTAAATGGCTTCTGTTAGTGGATCTATTTTAACAGATAATTGCATGCTGTTGTGTAAAGTATTTGTTCTGGAATACTAAGATAAAGAATGATGCACATATCTCATGGTTTCATTCCAATTTGTATACTCAATGTTAGGAGGTACCACTTTGAAGAAGTTTTGCTCAGTTTCCAGGAATTTTCTTGATGCAGGATAGATGTGTTTACCTGAAACAGCCAAATCTGCCATAAGTTTCTTTTTCTCAATGCGAGAACTTCAGAGCTAGAAATGGTGGTGCATGCTGTCGTGCCAGCACTCAGGGACTGGGGCAGGATTATCCTGCTGGCTTGTGCTCCAGAAGTGAACACTGAAAAGTGATTGAACAATCACGTCTAAGTGAGTTATACAACTCACCTGTATCCATCTTTTGAGGAATAAACATTTAAATCTTTGACCCAGGTCACACGTCAGGACTAATGTTAGGATGTGTATCTTCCAGTCCCAGCACTGTGATTGTTTTTTTTTTTTTTTTTCCTAGCATACTGAATAAGCTCCTCATGGGGAAAGCCCTTTACCTACCACTTTAAAGCTTTTAAGAATAGATGGAGTCTTGACACCTATAATTGGATATGCAGGCCAGAAGTTCCTGAGAGGTCAGGGGTGACTCACCTCCGAGGCAGACTAGCTTCTGACCAACTTCGTGGTTAAGTGCTATGTGGTACACACGTTGTCATGGCAATGGGATTCTAGGGTGTGGGAAGGGAACTTTGGCTCCACGCATTCGAAATGGAATGCCTATAGAGAAGGAAGTGGGGTATCCCCCAAAGAGGCATTTCCTGAGTGGAGTGTCGATGCTTATGGGTCTTTGGGTTCAGAGGGAACATGGGGACTATCACTGGGAAGCCATGACCCCTTGCTGACTTCGATGGGCATGAGTACAGGGAGGAAGGAGGTCTAAGATGTCAGCACAGAGCAGATTGCGGCCAGTGTTGATGGCAAGAATATCACTTCTACATCGTGCTCCGGGTGAGTGATGATGCTAGGCAGTGCCGGAGGAGAGGAAGATGCTGTGTTTACACGCCAGGCACTGTGCGCATCATGATGGATAGTGGTGATGTGATTTCTCTCATTAGCCCTCACAGGCTTATCACCCACTGGGGAACCACTTCATTGCCACATTCTCTTAATTGTCTTTTGCAGTCTGATTTCATTCCTTCCATCCAGTCTAGCCTCAGCTCTCGTTGTTTAAAACCGGAAGTTACTGTTGGGGTCTTCTGTGTGAATTTGCCCAGAAACCTCCGGAAGCATGCTCCAAGCTCACAGCGCCTCCAGTTTGCAGCTATACTTGCCCTTAGGTGCTCCACGTGGCCTGTCTTACGTCCTGCATTCCCCGCCCCCTTTACCTTGCACACTACATTGTCCTTCTTTCTTCAGAATCCTTTTTCTGAACAATCTGCTTTCTAAATCCCTGACTTATTTAAGAGAAAGTATCTGAGGCTTTTTTTAATGAAGTTTTTTAGTTTCTGTGTTGAACTGCTGAGGATGAAGCCCAGGGCCTCATACATGCCAGGAAAGTGCTCTACCACGGAGTTGCGTCCCCAGCTCAAGTTTTGTTTTGTGTTGTTTTAACATCTAGAGATTTCTGTGGGTTCCCCAATATAGATTTATTTTATGGTAGTTAAAAACACTAGTTTTTGGGAGACAGACATCCTGGTGTTTCAGGAGAAATAAAAATAAAAATAAAACACTTGGTAGAGCATCTCTAATTATTCACTATTGAATCTGATCTGTGTATTTTTATATAATTTTTGTTTGTCACAATTCTGGACAGTGACCTGAATTCTGTTCTTTTAAAATAATCATTTTGTGTATTGTTAAAATACGTATTTGATGGCTAGAGAGATAGCTTACTGGTTAAGGTAATTGCCTGTGAAGCATAAGGACCCAAGTTTGATTCTCCAGTACCCATGAAAGCCAGATGCACAAGGTGTGGTGCTTGTGTCTGGAGTTTGTTTGCAGTGGCTGGAGGTCCTGACACACTCATTCTCTCTCTTTTTTCTCTCTCTCTCTCTCTCTAATAAATAAGAAAATAAATAAATAAATAAATAAATAAATAAATCTTTTTTTGTTTGTTTGTTTGTTTTTCAAAGTAGGGTCTCAGTTTAGTCCAGGCTGACCTTGAATTCACTATGTACTCTCAGGGTGCCCTTGAACTCATGGTGATCCTCCTACTTCTGCCTCCCAGGTGCTGGGATTAAAGGCGTGTGCCACCACACCCGGCTAAATAAATATATCTTTTTAAAAACATGTATTTGACATCAAACCTATCTTGTTTAATTTTTTTTTTTTTTGAGACAGGACCATATGTATCTCAGGCTCATCTGTGTGTGTGTGTGTGTGTGTGTGTATGTTTGGTTTTTCAAGGTAGGGTCTTGCTCTAGCCCAGGCTGACCTGGAATTCACTATGTAGTCTCAGGCTGGCCTGAAACGCAAGGCAATCCTCTGACTTCTGCAAGTGCTAGAATCACAGGTGTGTGCCACCATGCCTGGCTCTCAGGCTCATCTTGAACTCACCATATTGTCAACTGTACCTCCCAAGTTCTGGGATACGGGTGTTTGTCACAATGCCCCGTTTATGTGGTACTGGGATGAAACCCAGGGCATCACACACAAGAGGCAGTCACTCTAACTGAGCCCTAGCTTTAATATAATTTTTTTCAGTTACCAAAATCATGGATTTTGCATTTTCTATCCTTTTCTCAATCAAGAAAAAAACTTTTATGAATGTTACATAATATATATATATAAAACAAGGTAGAAAAATACATTATAAACTTGTAGCAATGGATGTAAATACATTATCTTACATGTTTCTCATAGGCAATAGCTTAGTTATGGTACATACATATCATGGAACTACTCAGATAATAAAGAACACACAAAAATACATGTCAGCTGTATGGTAACATACATGTGACACTCCCATCTACCCATGCTAAAAAATTACATAATACTGTCAGGAAAAGTCTTAAAAACTACATTCTTTAATAAGAAAAAAAATTCAGTAAAGAGTGATAATATTGAGAACCAAAGCATTCAGAGATTTCAAAAGTCATGCTTTTTTTTTTTTTCAGTTGATCCAAAATGTTGTCAGCTGTTTTCAAAAGTTTGTTCAGAGGCAACATTACTCAAAAATGTCACACATTTATTGTTTAATATAATATAAAATTTTATTTATCTACTTTAATTTCAATGAGCATTCAAAGTTTTAGGTATTATTTAGGTATCGTTATGGCTAACAATAATCAATTCAATGTGAATTTTAAATGACAACTCCCATCCACAGTGGACTTTTAAGGCTACTATCTCAATGGTGTAAATTATTTCATTTTGTCAGAATTGTTGGAAAACAAACCTTCAGTGTCCCAATACACTGTCCCCATGGAAAAGAGTCCTCATGGTGAAAATTTAAATGTGAAAACTAGTTATGAATCAAGAGCAAATTTGTAAGAGTTGAGCATGTTGAAAGCCACTGTGCCCGCTGAGCAGTGCGCACTGCAGGAGGGGGACAGTGCAGGTGATGTGCTGCCACTGTGTTTGGGAGCATCATGCCTCCTGCAGCACAGGGACTGGCCAGAGAGTTGTAAGGCAAGGTAGAAGTGAACCGTGGTCTTTGGGAATTTGTCTCTGCTCTTAGGAAGAACAGTTCTGTTGTTCTTGCCTATCCACCACATACACTCAAAGATTTCTCTCCCTCCCTCCCTCCCTCCCTCCCTCCCTCCCTCCCTCCCTTTTAACGATACAAGCCATTTTCAGCTGAACTCTCTGCTCCTGTTGCTAAATTTCTTCCTCTGGGGACACCGTAATTTGTCATGTGGTTTCCTCGTATCTTTCTCCACTCCTGGCCATGACATCAGCTCTTCATCCAAATCAGTTATCCCCCCCCCATGCCAATCTTACTATAACTGCTTCCAGCATTCCTATTCCGCTCCCGCCTTGCATGTGTGTGTGTAGAGTTTTTTTGTGTATGTGTGTTCAGAAAAAGCCAAGTACTTCCCTGCCAAGAGCTCATCATTCTAATGTTAAAAGTCAGAGTCCAGAATGGCAGATCCTGTTATTCGATGCCATCTGCAACACTAGCTGTTCATTTCCTACATTTTCCTTCCTTTTCCAGAGTTAAAATAGTCAACTAAAATAAGAAACAAAAATAGTATTTATGTCCCCCAACGTTAAGTAGTGTTTATGTCCCTTATGTAACACTTCACAAGGACCCAGGATGGAGTCCTCAGCAGTTTCTATTGTAGCCTTATTTACCTCACACTCACGCATATAAATTTGGTGACCTGTTGGTCAAATTTCGTGAAATTCTCCATTCTTTTTGAAATTTTGATTAGCATTTATATTAATTAAATATAATAATGGCTTTCATGATGGCATAATTGTGTGTAATGTTCTCTGAAAATGAACTTTTTGTGTGTATATGTGTGGCATGTGTATGTGCTTTCATGTGTGTGTGATCTTTCTGCCTCCAATCCTGAATGTTGTAGTTACGGGCGTGTATTACCATGTCTTGTTTATACCACGCTGGGGTCAAACCTGGCGCTTTGTGCATGCTAGACAAGTGTTCTGCTTGCTAAGCCACATCCTTAGCCCCAGTTCTGCCTTCTTTCTGTGTCATTTTTTATTTTTGAGGCAAGCCCAACAGACTGGCCTTTTTTTTTTTCTCTCTCTCTTTCTTTTTTTAATACGAGAGAATGAGAACAAGAGAGAGAGAGAATTGGAACACCAGGGCCTCTAGCCACTGTAATCAAACTCCAGATATGTGCACCATCTTGCATGCATGTGCGACCTTGCACGCTTGTGTCCCCTGGCTTATGTAGGATCTGAAGAGTTGAACATGGGTCCTTAGGCTTTGCAGGCAAGTGCCTTAACCAGTAAGCCATCTCTCCAGCCCTTACCATGTCATTTTAATGTACTTTAAGGTGGTAGCTTGGGAAGTCAGCAAGTCACCTGTGTATTTGATATGTGGCACTTTATCTTCCAAAGTGAATCGTAAATTGCTTGAGAATACATGTTTAGATTATGAAACATTCCTAATCCCTGTGTAGTTCTTCCTCAGC
This sequence comes from Dipus sagitta, assembly GCA_036346955.1. Classification (NCBI taxonomy): domain Eukaryota; kingdom Metazoa; phylum Chordata; class Mammalia; order Rodentia; family Dipodidae; genus Dipus; species Dipus sagitta. The sequence continues at coordinate 159,724,702 of CM070773.1, forward strand.
ATGAGCAGCAAACAGCATTGTTCCATGTTATTGATTCTTTTAGCTTAATAAATATTTATCAAGAGTCTTTAGGTTGTACCCTCAAAAGAGATTGTTGAATGGTGAAAGAGAAATAATGTTATGTTGTGTAGTTTTGTATTTCTCTGTTTATGTCCCTCGAACAATTCATCTAAACCTAGTAGCATTGTCCAAATTGCCTCGCATAGCAGTCTCTGCTAAGTCTTACCCCGGTGATAAGTAGCAGGGGAGATGGCCTGCAGCTTCTTTAGCGCTGGATTTGCATGGTGCCCCTTTATGTGGAGTTCAGCCACGTATAAGATCAAATCCAATTCCGACCAACTTAAATAAATTTGGAAATGCAGTATTTTGTACAACTGAGTTCCAGAGCTGGGCGGCTTCAGGATTTATGAATCTCACAGCCCACAAGTCCCTTTCCACCCTGACTGCTCCACTATCCACAGTGCAGCTCACCCAACCAGTAGTTCCATGGCTTCCCCTGTTTGTGGCCAACAGAAGGCAGGGAGTCAGCACTCCAAGTACAGAACGTGGCCATTCTGTCTCCCGGACACGCGCAGTTCTATGACCTTGGACTCATGGCTTCCACAGATTGATTTAAACTTAATAATGAGTTCACCCCCTTGAGCTTGCCTGCATTCCTGGTCACAGTCTGAGTTCCCTGGGAAGCATAAAGCAAGAAATGCATTTGAAACCAGCCACGAAAGCTGATCGGCTGCATCATTGGTGGCACTCTCCTCAATGGGAAAATCAATAGCTAATGGCCCTGTGGCTGGGAGTCAGCTTTTGACAGGAACGTGTTTGTGATGACTTAGATAGAAAGCCTGATGTCATTTTCTCCATCATTTTGTCCATAACCATTAGCACACAACTTCTCAGTCTTTGCAGACTTTCTGGTGACCTAGTCCTAACAAGATACCTTTCAGAATTGCGTAGCTCAATTTGTAATGCAGTCTAGAATTTTAATTGAGCTGCATTTGCATCTGCTGAAAACATGGTAATTAGGTATGTCTTAATTGCAGAATGACTGTGCTACATTAAAGGAAAATAAGTAGCTTCATGCTTTACCTTCTTATAAAAAGAAACACAGGCATACTTGTCTTTATCGGCAATCACTTGAAGAGGCAGAGAGTTCAGTGCCCGTGGCAGGTTCAGATAGGCAAAACTGTGGTCAGGAAAAAGAGGCATTTGTGTGTGTTTGGAAAGAGGTAACCATCTCTCTTTGTTCAGGCTCTCTGTAAAAGGAAGGACATAATCTGTAAAGATGAGCATAATTAAAGTGAAAATATCACAATTTAGGGTAGCATATAAAATAGAATATTATCCAAGTATAAGTTTATGATTAGTTTGTGCATTGTAATTTATTGTGTGTAAATAACAGATCGAGTCATTTACTGCTGATATATTGCTAGTTCTTTTCTCAGTTGAAACACTGTTTACATGAATATGTTGTATTTTCTTAGCTTAAGGGAATAAAATATTTTATGGTCCTTAGTATAAAGCTAGTACTAAATGTACAGGGATAGGTGTAAAACTTACAGACTCTTATGCCCATCTATGCCTATCCATACATACATCCTACATAAGTTAAGCATGTACAATAATTTATTTGAGCTTTTAGATGAACAGTGTTTTGATACAGCTAGGAATAGTGATAAATTCTCATTTTTCTTTATTGAATAGTCTCTAAGTCTGAAGCATATATAATGTGATACCCTAAATGAACATCTCATGTTTGTACATACGGAGATCCATATTGCTAAATATTTTTAATTAGTTGGCATTCAAAGGGATTAGCTAGATCACTAAACCATAGTAGTATTTATGTGACAATGTATTATCTAAATTGGAATGTTTAGAATAATCATAAAGAATTCTCAAGTGTGCAAGTATCATTTTAAACAGTCTACTTGCTCAGAGCACGAAAGTGATGTAGGAGTTTTCATTGTATAAAAAGAGGTTATAAACCCAAACTTAATAAGGCCTTTAATATTTTGTTTCTCCCAATTTAGAAAATAAGTTGCATTACATACATGAGAAAATCATTGCGAATATGGAGACTATTGGCACAAATATGGCTTCAGCATATAGCGAGCTGTGAAGGTTCTGCATGTATTCTGTTACTGAGCCAAGATCAGACATATGCCCCTTGAACTGCTGCCAGAACTATCAGGCAGAAAACTGACAGTATCACTACTGATACTCCATTCATGATTTATGATAATGGTTGCTGTGGAAGACTAAATCATTTACATTTATCTAGTCCCCCCTCCCGCCCCTTTTTTTTTGTTTGTTTGCAGTTTCAGACATTGTGCAGGGTTGAAAAATCTATTAGATGACATTCATGGCACTACGATACTAGCAAAGGAATACTCTTGAAACTGGTTAGAGGTGAGCCAAGCGGTGGGTAGTCCATTCCTGGTGCTGCTGTGGCTTGGTCATGATTGATAGAGGAGCAGGCATGTTCCTGAAGGCAGAGGAATGGTAGTCCTCAGAAGCTGGATTCAAGTGTGGTTGGGAGAGTCACCGGGTAGGCTTTGCCAGCGTCTTTCCTTCCAGTAGGCATTGCTCTGCAGCTGCTGTCTACCTGGAATCCTTACTTTAGGAGCTTAGACAATGGGAGGCAGGCATGCAAGGATATCATCTGAGAAGCACAGTAGTAAGATTATACACAAGATTCAAGTATTAATAACAGGTAGTTCCTAAGAAGTGGTACCAGCTTCCATTCTATTCACTGAAGTATACCAGTAGGCCTGGGCTTTGAAACTTTAGTGAATTGTTTCATGGTAGTCTGGTCAATTGTCTTCAGTTTGGGTCCATCCCCATTCCCCAAAGGGTTGATGCAGTCTGTAACCTATGCCCAAGAGTACTAGGCAAGACCCTGAACCCTGCCTGAGCTACATGTGCATTCTCTTCGTGAGCTCACATTGAAATAAGGGCACGTAGTTAGCATTCTGTTGGCCATTGGCCAGGTTCTTTCCTCGTTCTGTATACAGCCCCAAAATTATAGCCTTAATTGAGCATATGTGTAAGGCTACGGATCCTCACCACATCCATCTGAAAGTTGTAATAGGCTCCTACCAAACTGGCCCAATTATTATTTATATATTCACAGGGAGGCAAAGAAGCACATGTTCTAAGAGCCATCATTTCTTTGTAGGAAGAGTGTAGCTCAAAACTAGATAACCCCAGTATTGGGCAAAGCTGACATTTATGAAGTCATTTCATATGGGTGGTAACTAGTCCAGGGCTCATTGTGTATCTAATTTCCTGAGCTTGGTTACTGATCTGAGCCACAAGCTCAGAGGAGCACACAGGATTGATAATATATGAGGTCTTGAATTCAACAGCCATGTCATGTCTGAGAGACAACATTCCCCAGCACCCTTCCCCACCCTCGGACTCTTACATTCTTCCTGCCCCTTCTTCTGCAGTGTCCCCTGAGCCTTGGAAGATATGATAGGGATGTCTCATTCCGTGGTGAACATTCAACAGTTACTTATTTTCAGAACTTTTATTTCGAGTCAAAAATAAGCTTCTCTCTGACCAAAGGTGAGAGCAGCTCTAACCTATGGACATAGACATAAACATTTAGATGGCAATTTGGTGGGCATCACATGCCCATTTATCCAAACAGCAATAGTAGCTCCCTCCTATGGCCTCTGACCTTGTCAGCTGTAGGCTTTAGACTAGGTTTTCAGTACCAGGCATGAATTCCCTCCCATGGAGCAGGCCTCAAATCCAGTCAGAGAGCAGCGGTTACTCCCATGATAGTCATGCCCCATTACACTAGTGGGCACATCTTGCCTGGCTTATCTATTATTTAGCTCCCGATGTCCACTACTGGGAAAGATTGTTGATGACTTCTCTCCCCCACCGGCCTGCACAGCACCTTCCAGCAGTGCAAAGCTATGTGCTTATGCTTTTATATTGCTTACCTGGTTCCAAATTGGTTTATAAGGGAGTGGCCACCTAAATTAAAACTCAAGATAGGGTTTTTCAATGTGGTGCTTACTCCTAGAATTATCTTTCAGGCAGACTATAGCCACTGGGCATCAGATTACCCAAATGTGTTCCTATGAAGGGAAGAATTGAGCAGTATAAACAGCTCATCAGAAAAAACTGGGCCGGGCGTGGTGGCGCACGCCTTTAATCCCAGCACTCGGGAGGCAGAGGTAGGAGGATCACCATGAGTTCAAGGCCACCCTGAGACTACATAGAGAATTCCAGGTCAGCCTGAACTAGAGTGAAACTCTACCTCAAAAAAAAAAAAAAAGAAAGAAAAGAAAAAGAAAAAGCCGGGCGTGGTGGCAGAACTGCTGTGAGTTAGAAGCCCTCCTGAGAATACAGAGTGAATTCCAAAACAAAACAAAAAAAAGAAAGAAAGAAAGAGCAAGCAGAGAAGGTCTTAGGTCTTGCTGTGGGTGTGGCAGCCCCAGGCTGTGAGGGCATCTTTCACAAATGGAGGAGGTGTGTCAGAAGGCCTCCACAGCTCCTTCTAAATTTATTTAATATAGGGTTGTTTAACTCTTTGGTTGTGTCTAGGAGTGATCTTCTGAGAAAGGAAATATGTTGACTTAGGTTTGTAACCAAATATGTCCAGAAAATGAATTTTGCACTTTGCCTCTTTTGCATTAAGTTCAGTAGTGGGCATCTTTATAAAACAACACAAAACTGGTTCACTTTGGCATGGCTGTGCCATCATTCCATATTCTCTTTTCAGGTAGCTGAGGGTTTAATAGCAAAAGTCTAATATGCTGAGATTGTCTTCTCTGGTCTTAGACCCTTGGTGCTGTATTTTACTACCCTAAGTGCCCCTTGGCTGATGAGAAGACAAGATTGAGCTCCACTTGTAACATATTAACTTGATCTGGACATCCAAAGGTAGAGATGAAGCTTAAGCATTGTGTTTGGCCTCCTGTCGCTAGAGATGCTTGTTGCTTAGCACCTCATTCACTGATGCTGGAAAGAAATGACGTTGGAATTCAAGGAGTAAACCCGAAGCTTGTATATGTCACACTGTATTTACAAGGAAGTTTTAGGTGGCCAAGCTCAGAAATAATTTCTGAGCATTACTGTTAACGCTTGGCTCTGTGCTTCCCATTTAATAGAGAAAAAACTCTGGGTGTGTGTTGATTCTGTGTGTACGAGCATGGGTATGTGTGTGCTGTGGCACACGTGTGGAGGTGGGAAGACAGCTTTCAGGAGTTATCCTCATCTCCCACCTTGTCTGAGTCTCTTGTTGTTCACCACTCTGTTCACCAGGCTGTGATCTTCCCCTGGCTTCAGTCTCTGCCTCCCTTCTCGCCACAGGCATGCTGGGGTTACAGATGCCCATCATGATGTCCAGTTTACATGAGTTCTAGGGATCAGAACTCGGGTACTTGTGCTTGCATGACAAGTACTCTATCCACAGCGACAACTCCCCAGCCCTGAGAAGAAATTCTTAACTTCTTTTAGAGTATTAGTTATGTGCCATCCTTTGAAATGCAAAAGGTGTAGGTATCGAAAAGTGCCTGCCCCGGGACTGTTTGCTGAAGTGTTGGCTTGAGGAATGGAATGTTGTTCTCACTAAGGAGCCCTTATCTGCTAAGCCAAATGAGCGAGCCTTTGAGTACCTGGTTTCCATGGATCACTCCACCTCTGCTCCGCTGCCACTGTGCACCAACGTGGAGGCTTAGAGCACTGAGTGTATATAGTTCTTACTGGTGATGTCGGCCCTGTGCAGGAGCAGTTTAAAGAGAACTCACAGAGGCCATGAAGCCCTGTTGTAGCTATAAACCAAGATCTTCTGTCTTCCGTGTGCAGGACCACACATGGGCCTATCCTGAAGCCCATGCTGACATGGTCCTTGCTAGGGAGAGGTACGGCTCTGCAGATGGAGGAGGGGCCTATTTGTATCTACATGGCCAGTAACCAAAGTGGCTTACTTGTTGCCTCTTTCTTTCACAATTATTACACACCGGACTCTGAGAGGTCAGTGCTGTCTGAGTTCTCCCACTCCTGTCCACAATGGAGGAGGGCAGCATCCGGTCACTGTGTGCTCAGTGGGACCCAGACAGGAAGCTGCTTGTCTTCTGCCATTGGTCTTCCATCTCCGTGTAGGATTCCCTTGTGTATGTGCAGCGCTATGTCACACGCCCTCAGACAGTGCCGCCGTCCATGGCAGGACCCTTGTACAGTAGAACATGCTCCAGCCCGCTTCCACCATTGAGATTCCTCATCTTCGTTGCTATAGTTTGATCTGTTCCTTATTTTCTCTTTTCTTTTCTTTCTTCCTTTCTTTTTTTTTTTTTTCATTCAAGTGGAAGAAGACACTGAAGAAAGTTCGCGGTCAGGGAGAGAATCCGTGTCCACCGCTAGTGACCAGCCTTCCTACTCCATGGAGAGACAAATGAATGGGAACCAAGAAAAAGGGGACAAGACAGATAGGAAAAAGGACAGAACTGGAAAAGAGAAGAAAAAAGATAGAGACAAAGAAAAGGATAAATTGAAAGCCAAGAAAGGAATGTTGAAGGGCTTGGGGGACATGTTCAGGTAAGTCTCACCCAGGAGCCCCTCACATATGGTTGTGAGTCACTTAGCAAAATGGGATTAGTTCGAAGAAATGCATCCTCAGGTGAATTTGTCCCTGTGCTGATGTCGGAGCGGGGTCACTGACTACATGGTGTTCACCTTCTTGTATGTGGCCTGTAGATGGGCAAAACTCTTGCTATATGGCACGTGGCTGTATGTGACTGTGAGGAGAACAAAAGGCACAGCATGGAAAACCTCTTTGAGGTCATTCAAAATTCTTGTATCATTTCCTGTCTTAGCGACTGCATTTTTACTTTCTGAAGGGTTTCATCATAGTTATTTCAAACCATTTCAACAGCCTTCAAGGTAGCCGCTCACGAACATGTAGCAACAGCGGAGGGAAAGTAGTGACTGTGTCTTCTTTCCCCTGCCTGAGGAAGGCCCAAGGAGACAAAGGGCTATTAAGGCAGGGTTTGCTCTTTTTGTGTGGGAACAATGGCTCATTATTTAAATTTAACATGGAGCTCAAGTTAGTGGTAGCATTAATAACAAGTCTCATAAAAAATAATTCAGATAGAGCTTCAATTAAGCTGTGTTGATTAATTTAATGCTTATTACTTCAGTCTGTAAAGATTTCATTAAGTGTAGTCTCTGGCTGTTCTTGACAGTTGTTTTTGTGTCCCTAAATTATACTCGAGGATTACTTAGCATAACATTTTTTACAAATCACTGCTATACAATAAAAGTGACAGGTTGTTCAGAAGTTGCACCGAAATCCCCCATAAATGTTCATCTAAGGTGATTTATAATATACAGGCATTTAATGGTAAATATAAAGATGCTTGACTGTTCCATAAATTAAGCCCCTAAACATATCAAGATGATGGTTCAAAATTGAAAACATACAGCACAGCCTCTTGCCTTCTCAAATAGTAGTCATCCTGCATCCTGCATCCCTTCCTTTTAACTTGTTTTTAATTGTGGAATGTGAACAAGAGTTTTTATGTTCATAGACTCTGATTTACAGTCCTCAGGCTGACCTCAATAACTCAGGTGTGATAGATACGTCAGGCTCGGCGAGTCTAGGAATCACAGGCGGCCCGGAGGCCACACAGCACAGCAGATGTGTTCCATGGATGTCTGATCAGGTCAAGGGAAGGGAAGAAGGAAATGGGAGATTTGTATTAGCTCAGAGTTGGCCTGTTAGCAGTATTAGCTTGGTTTGTAATAGAATTGCATTTCTGTCTCACTTTGCTTCAGAATGTGGCATTGTCAGGGGTGTGTGTGTGTGTGTGTGTGTGTGTGTGTGTGTTGTTTTGTTTTCAAGAGGTCTCTCATATGTCCCTGGCTGACCTTGAACTTGTTATATAGCCAAGAGAGACTGAACTTCTGATCCTCCTGGCTTCCCCCTTCCAAGTGCTGCAATTACAGGCATGTGCCAGCACCATGCCTGATTGGTGTGGCGCTGGGGGTTGAACTCAGGCTCTGTGCCCATTGTACCCACTGAGCCACATCCCAGCTACAGTCTTCACAGTTTTTCATGAGAACTTTCTTGTTTATGTACTGGTGCTTCCGAACACATTTTCAGGCAGGTGGTCTGTCTTCATTCTATCCTTCATCCACAAAGATTTACAGGATGAAACTGTTCAGACTGCTGCTGGACTTCAGCCTCTGTATTACCAGGAGGAGTTTCATTAATTGCTTGCAAGTAACAACTCATGAGCGGGCACCCTCGCATGGCACAGAGCTGGGGAAGGGCTGGAAGCCCTGGCCCTGAGGTGCGTGCTTGGTCCCACCTGCAGAGGCTTCCCTCCAGAGTTACTGGAAACTAAGGCTTGCTAGTTTTCACTGAGCACTGACATTTGCCTGTTAGACCCAGAGCTCTATTTTTGTTAGGGAACAGATATGTTTCTAGTACTGAAGAACTACATTAATGATAAATTATCTTTATCTACGACTCGCAACTCCAAGTAGAGTTTTATACTTGGGACCAGAGGAGTGGAGAGTGTGCTACCTTGAGAAGCAACACATCTCACCACACTTCTTTACGCTCAAAGCTCTGCTAAGCACCCATGGTGCTTCAGTCCTACACCATGGCCTGCAATGAAAGGCAGCTTTGTGACAAGTTCACTCATTTGTAAACACAAAAAGCCTGCATACTTAAGAATATCTAATTTAACATCCAGGTGCAGGAGGCTATTTTTTTTTTCCTTGAGAGAAAGCAAGAGAGAGAGTGAGACAGGCAGAGAGAGGGGGAGACCAAGAATTGGTGTGCCAGGGCCTCAGCCACTGCATTTGAACTAGGATCTGCGGAGAGCTCGAACATGGGTCCTTAGGTTGTACAGGCAAATGCCTTAACTGCTAAGCCATCACTGCTAAGCCATCTCTCCAGCCCAAGACTGCCCTTTTTTTTTTTTAATACGAGAGAGAGAGAGAGAGAGAGAGAATGAGCGCAAGCTGGTGCACCAGGGCCTGCAGCCACTGCAATTGAACTCCATATGCATGCGTCCCCTTGTGCACATGTGTGACCTTGCGTGCTTGCATCACTGTGTATCTGGCTTACATGGGACCTGGAGAATTGAGCATGAGTCCTTAGGCTTTGCAGGAAAGTACCTTAACTGCTGAACCATCTCTTCAACCCCCCCTCTTTTTTCTTTATAACTAGGTTAATAATCTCCCAGTATTTAAGAATGAATGGGAAAAGGTGAATATGGTCACCAATGCCTTTAATCCCAGCATTCAGGAGGTTTAGGCAGGAGGATCACCATGAGTTCTAGGCCCGGCATGGTTTAGAATGATACCCTTCCCCCCCGGAAGAAAATCCCAGACATGTTTTAAAAAGTGAACAGGTGGGGCTGGAGAGATGGCTTAGCGGTTAAACGCTTGCCTGTGAAGCCTAAGGACCCTGGTTCAAGGCTCGACTCCCCAGGACCCATGTTAGCCAGATGCACAAGGGGGCGCACGCGTCTGGAGTTCATTTGCAGTGGCTGGAGGCCCTGGCACGCCCATTCTCTCTCCCTCTCTCTATCTGCCTCTTTCTCTCTCTGTCTGTCGCTCTCAAATAAATAAATAAAAATAACAAAAAAAAAAAGTGAACAGGTTACATAAAAATCAAAGGTAATTCTGCTTAAAGTTCATCACTTCCTCGTTGTTTTTTACTGTACTGTGATGCTTGCTTCTCTGTTGAGTTACCCCTGGTTGTGTGGGTGCACTTGTGGCTGCTTCCTTGCCCTTCCTGGCTCATATGTGACTACAGCTACATTGCTGGAAGCCAAAACCACACATGCTGGGGGCATACGCCGTGGAAGCCTGTGACTCTCCCAGCCCAGAGCTGATCGTGGTCCACGCCGCGGAAGAGCATCTTTGATCAGGGTCACAGCACCTTCTGCCGTGTGCCACTGCACATGGCTACGTCCTCTGACACGCCCCGCTGCCTCCTGCGTAGGGTTGTTGACATTCACCCAGCACTGCTCCTACAAATGAGATGAGTGTGATCCAGTAAACATAAAACAAGCTCATAAAAAAAAAACCACAACAACAATGCCCGTTCTTACTCTAATTCTCACTGCTGTTATTTGCCATTCGTATTTGCCAAGCCTTGTTAGATATTTTTAAATAGTTCAAACAATCTTTTGAACCTACTGATCCAGTGAGTTGAGACTAGTGAACCCTCGGGTCGGTTCTTTGGTGTTTCCTCCCTTGTTTCTTAAACAGCATCGCAAAAACAGTCGAATCTCGAAGGAGTCTTCCATTCTCTTTGTTCTTTGCATGAGACAAGGATGTCATGTCCTTAGCAGTGGGAGGTGTTTTGAAAGAGCAGATCAGAGAGCCCACATGCGTTTCTTCCTGCAACTTTCCAGGAGTTCAAGTAGAGCAGGCCAGTGCGGGACTGGTGCACAGCATAGCTGATTGTCTCTGTGCTGTTTTTATGATACTTTGTGGTTCATATGATGAACAAAGGCTCTGGGATCAAGCACATTCAGTATTGGGAGTCTAACTTTTTAGGTAATGTAGCAGTGGGTGAGCTTCTTGTCTTTAGTCTAATTAATGAGTTAATAAGTTTCCTTTCTTTTTTTTAAAATTTTATTCATTTATTTATTTGAGAGAGTGAGGGAGGGAAAGAGGCAGACACACACACACACACACACACACACACACACAGAGAGAGAGAATTGGCTTGCCAGGGCCTCCAGCCACTACAAAAGAACTCCAGACACATGTGCCACCTTGTGCATCTGGCTTACGTGGGTCCTGGAGAATGGAACCAAGGTTCTTTGGCTTTGCAGGCAAATGCCTTAACCACTAAGCCATCTCTCCAGCCCCAATAAGTTTCCTTTCTAAACAAGGCTTACAGCTGTCCTCTGTCCACCCCTGTTTTCTCCTACACATATACACACAGGCATACTTCCTACCTTTGTCTGGCTTTTCTGTTCATTTGTTTTTGTTTTTTTCAAGGTAGGGTCTTGCTGTAGTTCAGGCTGATCTGGAATTCCCTTTGTAGTCTCAGGCTGGCTTCTAACTCATGGTGTTCCCCCTACATCTGCCTGCCAAGTGCTGGAATTAAAGGGGTACACCACCATGCCCAGCCTTGTCTGGAATCTTTGATTAAATGTGATGAGGACCAAACAGAGGGACTGTGTTTTAAGAACCCACCTAGGAAATGGATGGTACATTTTGTAGCTATTTCCAGCCATTGGCATATATAGCCCATGTGTCTTTCTATTTCACACATTGAATCATATTCACAAGAATGGCTTAATTCTTGATAAGTAGCTCTAGGAGAGACTGTTGTGAGTCATATGAATCCCTCTTCTTTTTATAAATTATGGATATATAAAGTGTAAAAAGCTGCCTTCATGCAAATTTTAAGTTGAAAATTTAAATCTGTAAAGAATAAAATAATAAATGTGTAGTGTCTTGTAATTGTGTTAAATTCCTCTTGAACATGGCACCTTCTTTGGCATAAGAGGAGCTCCTAGAACCTTAATCTGAAATGGTTTTTGTATGGAGGAGACCCTAACATGCTTCCTAGCAGGCATGACTGGTGTATGTAATCGCTATGCCTACAAGTGCCGAATAGAGGGAAGAGCTGAAATTTTGAGGGGGTATGTATATTGATTTTCAGATTACTAGCTATTCAGGTTTTGTATAAAATATTTCTAAAAATTCTGATAATACATGATGTTGCCATTAAAGAATTTAAAAAAAAGTGTACTATGGAAGGAGGGAGGCCATTACCCCTTGAGCTAAATGTGTGCTTTAAAAGGAAAAACCAGTATTTGGGAGCAACCTATTTTAGCCTTATCTCCATCACCAAGCTGATCTTATCAAAAAGATAATAAAATCCTGCCTCTCTGACAGTTAGAACTTTTAAAAGGGGTGTGCTCCCCCCTTTTCAGCCTGAGTAAGAACAATTTGAAATTCCTTTCCTGGAAAATCAAAACCATTACTGTTTGAATATTGAGAATTATATATTCTCCAAACTAAAGTTTCATAAAAACAACTTGACTGCATGTCTCAGATTTATTTCTTTCATTTTTTTTTTTGTCTTAGACAGGGTCTTGCTCTGTGGACCAGGTTGGCCTTAAGCTGGCAACTCTCCTGCCTCAGCCTTCTGAGTGCTGGGATGACAAGCGTGTGCCAGCCTGACCAGTCCCAGCTGAGGCTTATTTCTTGCTGTTGTCTGTATGTGATAGGGAGAGCCTATCCCTGTGGGAAGCTACAAGGAAGTAATGCTGCAATCTTACGATTGAATCTGTAATTACAGTTACGATAATCACCCAGGCCCCTGCTACAGTGCTTCATTCAGGTCTAGGAGTGAATAGAGATAACTGGGTTTCAGAAGGTGTTCTCTTGGAATTTGATACATGACTAGCATTTTCTTTTTAGAACTGAATTATTTTCAGAACACAAAAACATGGTTATGTGTTAACATTTCCTGTGGCGGTGTGCATGACGCATGGTGGGCTCCTCAGGAACGGCGCGTGTGTGTCCCTGTTGCCTCCTCCTTGTGCTTACTAACTGTCTGTACCGTGTTTCTCATCTAGCATGGCCAAACTGAAGCCCGAGAAGAGATGAACAGCAAACCAGATTCAAGCTGTCTTGAGCAGCACAAGTTGCACAGTTGTCTTTAACAAACAAAAACATAAGGGCTGGGGATATGGCTCAGTGGGTAAAGTGCTTGCCTAGCATGCTTGAAGCCCTGGGTTTGATCCCAGCACCGAATAAACCAGGTGTGGTGGTGCATGCCTGTAATTCCAGCACTCAGGAGGTGGAGGCAGGAGGATCAGAAGTTCATGGGCATCCTCAGCTACATAGTGTGTACGAGGCCAGCCTGGGATACAAAACAAAACCCCTGTCTTATTAAAAAGATGTTTTAACAAAACTAATAAATTTACTTTCATTGAATTCTTAGTGGCTGTTGACGAATTTTGTTTACGGCATCAACAGTTTTGATGGTTTAGTAATTCTCATGTGTAGCCAGTTTGGAATTTCTAATGTTGATTTCAAGCTTGGGTTTTAAATCATTGCTTCAGAAGGCAGGGATCTGTCTTTTGTTCCCTCTCATTTTTTACAACCCCCACCTCCCTTAGTGGAAAACCATAGTCCTTGTCGCTGGCCTGTTCAAAAGTCACCATCATACAACTGGATGTCAGAATTAGTGCTCCCACTGTCCAGTGCAACACCTGCCCCACTTTGGTTTCCTGCATAGCACTGTGGCATGGGGGACGCTGGCAGTGGGAAAGAAAAGAGGTTGAGTGGGTGAGTTGTCACCCACCCAAGATGAGATGCAGTGGGGGATTGCTAAGTGAATGGGCGGGTTCCAAAGGGCCTTCAGGTAATAGCTAATCCCTGCATGTGTTTCAGGCTTCAGACAAAAATGCCAGGTTAGGAACAAACCTGCAGGATGGCTTCACCTGCGACTTAGCAATTTCCCCTGCTGTATTAAAGCAGAGTGCCTTACGCCAACAGTCATCCGAGGTTTGTTGAGACCGCAAGCTGGGAAAACAGACCTTCTTTTAGGAATGGTTCTAGAAAGAGCAGGCCTGGCCCAGAGTTCCACTTCAGTGCAGTGCAGCCCCACTGTCCTCCTTCAGGAAGAAGCTGTCTGTCCTGCCACACGCTGTGAGTCAAGATCCCTCACGATTCTCACCGCTGGAGATTTCAGATCTCACATCTTAGCTCTGTTTCTTGAGAACATTAGAACTATATCTGGATGAGAAAGCAAACTGAGGGTCGAAGCCAATTAATCCAAAGTCATCTGGAGTCAGTTTGGGGTAGGCAGCAATTCGATTCCTCTGTACCTTAGTTGCCATGTGTAGCACCCACCCCACCTGTGCTCAGAGGGCATCTAACACTCATCCTTTGCCTGGCAGAAATGGCAGAACCTGGAGTTTTATGGCATGGGCCTAATCACCACGTCAATTAGTAGGACAACATTGGTGAAATTAAATGATAGCCTATGCAGTCTGCTGGAATTGAAGGAACACAGCCAAAACACACATGTGCAAAAATTGTCGCAAATGGAAACACAGGAACAGTACTTGACAATGAATAGAAAGAACTGGAAAAGAGAGATTTTTGCCTACTTTAGAACACCCCTGTTTCATAAATGCCCAAAACTGAATGTGTAAGTCCTCAGGACTTAATGTGCGGGTCTTAATTTTAATTTGAATCAGAACAGAAGTTCTTATTTCTCAATGCTGACCTGTTAGCAAAAGGCACATTCTGGCATGGTTGGTTTAAAATCTTTCAAGCATTCTCCTTGTTAGCACCTTGAACAGAGACCCTCTTAAAGCTGGAGTGCCCAAGCTGCCTGCAGGTGTTGCCTAGGAGGCACAGAGCTTGTTGCCCTCCTCATTCACAGAGCTGTGGTGTGAATATGGAATGCCCATGTCAGAGAGGATGACACCCGCTTTGTGGTCTCTGCAAAGCAGACCTTTTTGTGAGAGAGATTTTTGACAGTTCTGAGATGCTAAGTCAATTTCAATTTCAGCCTGTGGAAAATGGAATCTTTTCCCTGCAATTGATGTGAAAATGGAAGGCTAGTGACTATTCACTTTCTAATAACATAGGCAAAGTAAATACTATCACACCATTGAAAATGTACTAGACGACAGGCTCAGCTAATGATATTCACCATGGCACATACGGCAAATACTCTTTCTGAAGGCTTGGATTTGCTGTCCTTAGAAGGCCTATGTCTTTTACAAGGAATACAATGGATCAAATGCACGTATTGTAGTGCATTTCTATCAAGCCACAAATTATTATATAACATAATTGTTTTATCCTCGCAAACAGTCTTTTAAGGAAGTGACTGGGGGTGTGACCTCATAATTGAATAGTGGATGCTTTTCCTCTGACCTGTGCTCAATAATAGCTAATTTAGAAACAAAAGACTAAAATCAGATTATATTTCAAATCACAGGGAAATAACCATGTCTATTGTTGACCTTCCCACTTGTGTTCTGTTCTGTTGTGTTGCATTATGTTTTGAGGTCACAGAGCCACCCGTGAGCCCAGGGGCGGTCAGAATGGAAGTGGCAGTGACCCTTGCTTGTTCTGGGGCCTTGCTCTGGTGAGGCCTTCTCTGTCTTGCATTGTCTGTCTGTGGCTGCTCGCTCTTGCCTGTGGGTTCCTCCCATTGTCCAGTCCCCTGCTCTGCTTCCTGGGTCATAGAGGAAACCCTCAGCCCCGCCTTCCCTCCCGACTTCCTGTAGCTTTTTTCCTCCCCTTTCCAGTAAACCTGCTCACTGCACTTTTCCATCCTGTCTCTCTATTATTTTGGGGATGAGGCTTGCCTCCAAATTGTTAGGTAACTGAGAACATCCTTGAACTTCGTATCCCGCTGCCTCCATCTCCTGAGTGCGCCCTGACCAGCTCCACGGGCTCCTGCGCGCCGTGGGACCGTCTGCTAAGGGAGCCATCTGCTAAGGGAGCCATCTGCTAAGGGAGCCGTGAGCTCGCCGCCGCCTCTGTGGAGCTCTGTTCAGTTCTATTCACCTTGCTAACATCACTTTTCTCGAGTTGCTTGTGCTGGGCTCTCCTCCTTCTCCCCACTCAACTTGCTTCTGCTTCTGCCATGTTCCACCCCAGGTTCTGGAGTTCTCTGTGGCTCAGCCTTTTGTCCCTTGCTCTTTTCTGTGTTCGCTAACAGAGAATGCTGGTGCTCTCGGGAAGCTGCCTTTAGGCCTGCAGTGTGGTCGCTACGTGATCGACTGATACCTCGGGCTGTGGCATCTCCTTAGAACTCATCTTTAAAACCCACTTCTTGGCACTCTTACCGAGTGTGGTCTGGCAGCTGAAATAGTGTATGTCCCCTTCTCCATCCAAGAGGGACACATCTTCCCCTTCCCTTTCCTAGAATATAGCAGCTCACTCTTTTCTTCGTCACTTGGTTAGTTCCAAAGCCTTGGAGCCATGCTCGGATGCTCTTTTTGCCTCATAGCCCACATGCAGCTTCCAAACCCTTCCTATGGCACTGGGACCACAAAGGACCAGCGTATCACCCCACAGAGTCAGAAACGGGAGCCAAGAAGTGTTCATAGGCGACACTAAGTTAACTGGAGAATGAAGTGGAAAACGGTTGGTTTGGGCAGTAGCAGTGCACAGCTGCCTTGCTAGCACAGTGCGAAGTCGCAGTGTGTCCCTCTTCTATTCAGCTCCCCCCTCCCCCCTGCCTCACTAACCACTCATGGGAGTCCAAGGAAAACCTGAGTTCCCTGCTTGCTCTGAGAGTCCCCTGCAGTGTCCACCTTAGTCCCCTTCGTGCCCCAGCCCATCCTGCCTGGCCTCCATTCTTTCTCTCTCCTTCCATAAGTAACCTGAGTTTGCTGCTGGCCTCTTCTCTGACCCTGCCAGCCTGCTGGACGCTGTATGTGCTGCCCCACTACCTGGACCACCCTTTCCCAAGGTGGACTTCCTCTTGAACCTTTAATGTCTGCATCCAAGTGGTTTTTTTGTGTAGGGGAGGGGTTCTTCCAAAATAGGAGACCACTTCCTCCCACGTTGACACTTCATGTCCTGCTTCTTGGCATCATATTTCTTCTTTGGACTTTTTAAAGTTTATTTATTTTTATTTTTTATTTTATTTTTTTTAGTTTTTCAAGTAGGGTCTCATTCTAGCCCAGGCTGACCTGGAATTCACTATGGAGTCTTAGGGTGGCCTCAAACTCACAGCGATCCTCCCACCTCTGCCTCCCGAGTGCTGGGATTAAAGGTGTGCGCCACCACGCCCGGCTTAAAGTTTATTTTTATTTATTTATTTATTTTTAAATTTTTTTTGTTCATTTTTATTTATTTATTTGAGAGTGACAGAGAGAGGAAGAGGCAGATAGAGAGAAAGAGAGAGAATGGGCGCGCCAGGGCTTCCAGCCACTGCAAACGAACTCCAGATGCGTGCGCCCCCTTGTGCATCTGGCTAACGTGGGTCCTGGAGAATCAAGCCTCGAACCGGGGTCCTTAGGCTTCACAGGCAAGCGTTTAACCGCTAAGCCATCTCTCCAGCCCTATTTTTATTTATTTATTTGCACGGAGAGAATGGACATGCCAGGTCCTCCAGCCACTGCAGACAAACTCCAGATGTTTGCGCCACTTTGTGCATCTGGCTTTACATGGGTACTGGGGAATCGAAGCCAGGTGGTCAGACTTTGTGGGCCAATGCCTTTAGCCAGGCCTCCAGTTCCCCAGCCCCTTCCTTGGACTTTTATTACCTAAGAGAATATATTCATTAGTTGTAAGTTGACAGTGGCAGGGAACCTTAGCCTTGTTTTCCCTCCTGTGTCTCTCACACACTGGCGCAGAATCAGTGTGCAGGAGTGGTGGCAGATGCTGGGTGTCCATACCCCCCAGTGGTCTCTGCTGGCGAGGAACATCACCGGTGTCCTGGAAACCAGCATCAGTGTACTCAGTCCTCATGGTCCTTGCTCTGTGACGCTCAACCACGAGTTTTTCACCTTAGCCATCAAGGGTTACCTTAGATCAGATGCATTTCAGAACGTGGGGCCTGACGGAGCCACAGACCTGCTGTCAGTATCCCAGTAGAGCAGCCCTGGAGCGGGGGTGGGGTGCCTGACCATCATAGGTCAGAGGCAACAACACTCCTCACCCGCTCCCAGAGTTGGCTTGAATGACCAGGTACTTGGTCACCTGGGTGTGACAGCCTCGTACCATCCCCCTCTGGCTGCCCTCCAAGAATTCCCTCTGCCACGCCTCCCTTGCCACCAAGAAGTGAGTTGGGGACAGTCCCTCCCTGGAAGCCACCTGCACCGCAGCTCACAGCCTCCCTTGTCCTGGCAGGTGCTTCTGGCTCCTCCCCTGAGACCTGTACCTTGTACTCTCCCCTGGGGTCTGCCTCTGTGAAACATGGGCCCAGACAGCAGGTGCTGGACGAATGAGCAAAAGTGAACACTCAACCTCTGGAGTAGGCAGGAACAGTGCAAGGGAGAAGCTTAGATGTGGAGTAATGTCGTACTTTTGGGTTAGTTATACTGGGACAGTGCTGGTGTCTCCCCTTGGGAAGAGGTGGTCACTGCAGTCTATGCCTTGCATATGTCCACTGCAGTGTCGAGAAGACAGTTCCTGTTGGGCTGGATGTCCACACATCATAGGGCTACACCACATTTTTTTGTTGAAGTAGTCATGCTTTCTTTTACTAGTATCCACAGTGACTAATGTATTCTCTCGACCTGCACAGAAGGTACCCTTGGAAAATTAATGTCTGCATGCTAGGCAGCTCCCAGTTCCAGGGCTGAGGGTGGCATAGGAGATGGCAAGCCAAGATCTAATGTCACAGCTGTTCTTTGGGTGTCTTCCTAAGACGCACATCAGGGGCCAGGAGATGAGACAGAATCCTTCCCCAAAATAAGCCAGAACCTTGGTTCTGCTCCCTTCAGACTGTGAGCAGCCACCAAGAAGAGAGTTGGGGACAGGCCTTCTCCCTGAAGTCACCTGCACAGAGCTCACAGGCTGTCTTACCAACAGGGGGCGCTCGAGAGCTTTCCCGTTCCTCAGGCCAGCGTGGGATGGGCTGCTGTGCTGCTATGTGGAGGGACGGGGGTCCAGCCCACACCTGGGGTCTTCGGATATAAATGAGGTGTGGTTTGAGAGTAATGACAACCACATCTCAGTTTCTCCTCCCATAACATTTATGCCACTTATATTGTAACACATCTCTTCCCTAGCACAAGCCCTTTCTTTCTCTCCCTATGTAAGGATATTAATCTTTAAAAAAGAAGAAAAAAATGGGTGTGGGGGGCGGAGACTGAGGCTGTCTCTCAGCTGGCAGAGCGTTGGCCTAGGATACACAGCCCTGGGTTTGATCCCCAGCAATGTATTAACTGGGTGTGCTGGTGCATCTCTGTAATCTCAGCACTTGAGAGGTGGAGACAGCACGGGAGGATCAGGTGTTTGCGGCCAGCTTTGAGGTTGAGTCCAGCCTGAGACACGTGAGAGCCTGTCAAGAAAAAGGAAAGAAAAAGACTTTAAACTCTGACCCTGCACGGTAAGAGAGATGTGGAGACAGGCTGAGCTAACAAGCACACCCCTACTTGCTCTAGCTGCTCTTCCAGTTGTCGTTCAGTGCCACTGTTCCTTCTTGGGCCCCACTCCTGGCTTCCTTGGGCTCCTGCTGGTCATGTGACTTTGTGAAGGGCAAAAGTGCTCCTCCGTTAGCTCACCACAGCTGCCGGTTAGTATTCGTTCCGTGTTGAAGCTGGTGGGTGGACATCTGCTGAGAACATTATTGTCCCCATTTAATCCTCACCGTAACCCTGCAACCTGCTATTTTTAGACATATTTGGATGAAGAAACTAAAACACACAGGTTCAAAGAGGTGACCATACTTGCCAGCTGGCACTGGGACCTGGGGTGGAGCCACACTGAACCCGAGTGCTGGGCCACCCTTGCGGCTGTCCCTAAGCATGGCGCTGTACCAGCCGCTCATTCCAGTTGCCATGACATTGCCCACTGAACATGGCACTAGCGTGCTGTAAAAACACACATTCCCCTTGGAAGTGCTGGCCTTGACCTGTTAGGAACTTTGCCACTGAGCTACACCCCCAATCCTAACTTTTTTTTAAATTGTGAACATGGTAACATC